>CM069063.1:21613781-23006281 GCA_035220775.1 Malus fusca
TCACTAGGTGATGGAGCAAACTTGCGATGGTTACAAACTTCACACTTTACGTCGTTCCAAAGTCTCACTGATTTTGTGCATCAACATTTGTAAATAGTTTCTTACAAGCAATTGAGCCCGCGCGATGCCGTGAGTTTTAAAACTATGTTAAACAGGTGGAATTTATTAAAATCTATTAGCATCCTTATGTTCAACAAAGAATACAAAATAGACGTTTGTAATAAATAGCAAGTTTTAAAACTCTTTAATTCTTCTAAGTAAATTTGACAAATACATACAATCCAATCTTCGACCAATTCAAGCGTATACTTTTTCTTTTCTTCTATCAAATTTGTCATGTCACCCAAGGTCATATGCAAAGCCAGCTAACTGAAAACAGTTGTGTTAAGTTGTGCAAAATGTTGAGTACACTTTAATTGAAAAAGTAATCACTAATACAATTAGGCAAGAAGGGGAAGGAGATAATCTTGGGGAGCTAGAAATATTTTGATTTCAACAAGAAGATATTGACAAGGTTTTACATACGTACCCACAAGCTCCATGCTGTGGTATCAACTGCCAAAATAAAAAAAATGGTCCCAAACAATAGTATAGAAATGTTTTAGTCCATCTTAAACTTTTTTTTTTGTGGCCTTGCTTATTATTGTCCTTATTAACAATTACTACTATGTCGATGTGAGTTTCTTTACAATTGGACCAAGAAAAATAATAACTTATTACAATGTGGTATTTATTCCTGAACCCAAACTGGGACCAAAGCCGTTTATGACTATAAATAAGTTATTCCTTTATATAGAGAGGTTTTATTGTAGCATTCACAGCTCCTATAATTTTTTATTGAATTATTGAATCTCAAAGAGTACATTATTGAAAGGAAATACAAATGCAGAAGGAATTGAAATACAAATACATAAAGGAAAATTATCCACTTAAATATTTATAATGAACAATAACTTTCTTTTAATTTCTCAAATTCTTCTTAAGCAAATTTTTTAACCAGTGTGCTGAGAGTTTTGGGTGTCTTTTCAGCCCATCATTATAATCCACGAAGTTTAAACCAATCGGACGATATATCCAGAATCCCATTCAAAGTCGTCCAACAATGTCCATGGAAAGTATCCCTTCACTTTCGTACCATTTCTGAACACACACACACAAACGTTCAAATGGATTAGGTCAATATAATGATTAAATAACAATAACTTAAGAAGGCTAGGCAGTATATAGCCTTAATTAAATTTAGTTTTTTCCTCTAAAAATATAAAGACAAACATGTAGTTTCATTTTACACCATTATAAATATGTGAAACCTTTGCAATTAATCAAGGCTTAAAAGTATGTATTACATACCATTCTCAATAATATAAATGAGTGGATCATTATATTTTTCCTTTGTGTAGAGCACAAGATCGTGAATTCCTTTTGGATATGCATATAACCAATCTGAAGCAGTCTGCAACACCATTTCAAGATAATACGTAAATGTTGGGGAAAAAAACTAATGCTCCAAATGCAAATAGCTCAAAATGATAAAATCGATGTAAACCTGTGGACCAATAAGTACTCCATTAAGCTCAGCTGCCACAATATTTACAAACATTAGAATACAATTGGTGTAAATAATAGAATATAATTAATGTAATTCAGATGTTAAACTTGGTCAAGAAGAACAAAGAACTTAAGCTATTTAGAGTAAGTTTCCTTTGGCACTCACTTGTAAGATCAGCTCGAGGATCTGTTACGTAGCTTGCCTGTTGTGAAGTGTTCTTAGGTGTACTAGTGGTGTATCTAGCGCCATAATAATTTATTCCAAGAAAATCAAATGATCCGTTTAGCAACTTGGATTGTTCTTTTGTGAATTTTGGCAATCTTTTTCCAACAATTGATCGCATGGTGTGTGGATAGTCACAACTTGTTAATGGGTCCAAAAACCTACAAAACATGAAAATTCCAAATATTAGCCTAATTATAGCATTATATATAACGAGTACTGCTAGCTAGGTAGTATCAATGTTGCAAGTCATAAGTAAACATGTAATTGGGTTTATATATAATTTAATAAGACACTTGCCATCCAAACATAAAATCCAAAGATCGGAAGGTAGCATCTTTATCTGCTTTGACTTTGAAGCAGGCTCAAACCAGTGTAACACCAATGTTATCCCTATCAAGCCATTCTGAGACGCCTACACAAAAATATGAATTTTGGTTGAGTAAATAGGAGTTATTGAAAAAGATACAACCTTTAGATTATCATACTACTGAGAGTATTCCCTCTTGTATTACAACTCAATAATAATGATTCATATAGAATTCTCAATTAGGAGCCAATAATCTGACAAAAAAAAAAAAAAAAAAGTTAATGAACCTGATATCTATTCTTGTACAATTCTACAGCTGCTCCATGAGCAAGAAGAATGTGGTGTGTCACCAAGTATGGTTCAATGGCTGAATCTCCAACGGTGCAGTTTAGGTTTTGCCAAGAAGAGCAGCGTCCGGGTGCTTGAGTCCCAACAGCATAACCCATGTTACTAAAAGTATATGGATCATTTATTGTGAACCAGCGCTTGACTCGATCACCAAATTCCTTATAACAAAGTTCTGCATAGTCTTTAAAATGATAGCTGTAAATACAAATTTAAGTTACGTATATCAGTATGTATTTTATCAAAATTATCAATGAGAGAATAAATTTTGTTCACTTACACAATACGAGGGCTTAAGAAACCACCATATTCATCTTCTAAAGCTTGGGGAGCATCCCAATGAAAGAGTGTTACAAACGGCTTTAAACGTATATATACATGATTAGTAAAATCAAATTAAAAGTCTGATTGAATGATGTTCTGAAAGTTCATGTAATAATTGTTTAAGGTAGGATGATTAACCATTGCGTAGGAGTTCATTGATGAAATTGTTGTAATAATCAATTCCTTTCCTGTTAACACCACCACTTACCGTTCCATCTAATTAGAACAAAAATAACAAGAAAAAAAGGGTTACCCAGTAGATAACTTGATCACATTACTGTAGTTAAAAGTATATAAAGAGAATAATTTTCTTGCAGGAAAAATAATTCTTATGCACAATATTGACATTGGTCCCAACCAATTATTCGGATGTAGAGCAACTTACTTCGTAATAATCTTAACCATGAAATAGAGAATCTGTAAGCATCCAACTCCATATCCGTCATAATTCCCACATCTTCCTAGAATGACAAAAGGATATATATAATCATAATAAGAAAAAAATTAAAATTAAATATTGAGGATCTTATTTATTGTCTTTTTTATTTATTTATAAAGGCTCCAATTTAATATGTTAACATGTGCCCTTCAAGTATAAAGGGTCAAGAGAGAAAGTTATGAGATTCTAGACCTTATAGCGATGATATTGATCTATAGCAACGTTTCCGTTACTTTCATCATCGATTTTTTTGCAGTTGTTCAACAACATAATGGTGAAATCCATATCATGTGCAAAGTACTTTATATGCGTGCGCATTGATGAAGTTTATACATATATTGTACATATCACATGACCACGTACTATTCGTCTCCCAACAAAGTGCATGGTTATTAGAGAGGTTGGAGTTTAGGTTTACCTGTCCTCACAAAGAAAAGAATGAGGTGCTATTTATACTCCTTTGAAATGAAGTAACTAAAGTTTTCATATTACCAATTGATTAAATAACAGACCTGGATGTTTTTGGGTGTAGATGCTTGGTCCTCTTCCATCTTCTTTTACTGCACCTTCATACTGAAATACACACACATGCATATACGTAAGAGTACTACTACACACGCAAGGAAGATGTCAACCTGGTAAGATGCGGAACCTGTGCCAAAAATGAACCCTGTTTCAAAACTGCGGTGATTGAGAAATTCGCAATGAACAAGTGGATCTGTATTAGTAGCTTTGCTATTTGTCAATCCAAAGCCAATGAGTAGCAGCATACCAAAGAGCAAAGATCGTGAATATTTCATTGGTATAACTTGGGGAGTTTTGATATCGATCGAGATAATTACGTTGTCTCTTCCTGGAGTATTGCATGAGGTTTTTTTTTGATAGAGAAAGGGAGGAAGGGATACGGTGTCTACGTAATGCCTCATGAGAATAGTATAGTTAAAATTTGTAAACAAAATTGGTCTTTCTACGCTAATTAAGAAGGAATCGAAATAGCTAGGTTCTCAAATTGGCTATTTTGCTCCTAAAGATTGTGAAAGGATACCATTGGGGTGGCTTTTTCCAAGGTTTAGATACCTTCCAAAGTATAGTAGTTACACATTCTTCTTGCTAGTACAAGAAATTGATTAGCTGTTTCAAGAGTGTTTTATTAGATAGTTATCGTGTCACAGTTAACCCCAGCCACAAGGACCACTCTTGTGTTATAACTAATATAAGTCAAAATTAGGTGATGCAATAAAATTAAAGAAGGGAGTGACATTGAATTAAGAAAAATTATTGAAGAATTGTTATTTTATAGGTTAATAGGCTATTTATCATTGTCATATTCCCCGAAGTTTATGTTTTGGATTGTTTAAATTGTTCGAGTTAACGTAGCAGTGATCTTGTCAGTTTGGCTCATAATGTATTGATTCAAAGTGAACAACGAGATTTACAAAAGTAAATGAGCACAATGGGGATTTGGCAAAGTAATCACGTCTAAATAGATAAAATATAGATTTAAGAGCTTTAGGGAAATTTGATATTTGTTGTTTGTACCATACTTCATCACTCTCGAAACTACCGAGCACCGGTCAACTCTGTACCTTCACGGACCCACTGAAGAGTTCATGTGGAGGCACCCTTGCCGAAGCACCCGAGTTCCTCTCCAATCAAGAGACTAATCACAACACGACACGTGTCAAGATCAGAATAAAGCTCCTATAGTCTCAAATGAACCGTGGACAAGATCCGAAGGCTCTCCTCATTAATAAAAGGACACCGTTCTCCTATAATTAATTTCTAATGCCATTATTGTACTTAAACTCGTCATTAGAACTCACTAATAATGATTATGCTTAAACCTATGTATTGTGTAAACTCTTCACTTTTAATAATAACTCATCTACCCTCGTGGATGTAACCTAACTTAGGGTGAACCATGTACATCTTGTGTTTGCTTCCCTATCTCTATTTCTTTACATATTATCCTCACTAGGTGACCGGAGCAACCTTACGAAGGTCACAAACTGTCACTTTACGCTGTTCCAAAGTCTAACTAATTTTGTGTATCAACATTTGACACCGTTTGTGGGAAAGACACTAACTCTTACTCTCACCTGCTTTGTCAGACTGGTTTCTGTCGTGCGTACACTCTTTTTTGATAAAGCATCCCTCTCCAACATAGGGAGCGAAACAAGCCACATCACACAGAAAAACACCCATTGCATGCCTAGCATAAGGCAGCAAATGAGGGAAAGGAACAAGCCTGTTCTTCAAACTAAAGTCGAAGAAGTTAGAGCTTAGAAAAAAAAAGGGTTAATCTCTGTTTACTACCATCAAGTTTCGTGGTTTTCAACATTTAGTACATGAAGTTTTTTTCGTCTCAGATTCATACCTAAAGTGTTAATTTTGGGACAGTCTCATACATTAGTTAGTCTGGCTATTAAGTTTCTCGTTAACTGATGATGTGGCACCCACATGGACAATGACTGGGCACCACGTGTCAATAAGGAACCCACGTGGATATTAAAAAAAAAATATATTAAGCATTAAAAAATTACAAAAAAAAAAGAGTCTTCTTCCTCAAACCCTCAACACCCCTCCCTTATCTTCTCTGCACCTACCCAACCTCTGCACATCCATCCTTCCCCTTCCTTCTTTAACTCCACCCACTCAACCCTCATCCTCTTCGACGACCCCGTGAGCTCAAAGGAGGGTGCCCTACCTACCAGATTTGACGGCAAATCTTGAGAAATTGACCGCAAATCTAGAGAAAAACCTCCACGTTCCTGCGAACTTTCGTCGAACACACAGCGGCCTTTCATCGCCGCATCATATCTCCACTCTTCGCCATAGCAACAATGGCCCCTGCGCTCGATTCCGCCATCGAAAAGCTTGCCAGCCTTGACATCGGCGGTTCCCCGTTCAATTTGCAGAAGAACCTCCACCTTTTGAGCATGGAACAGGTGAGTACGCAATTGTGATTTCTGCGAAAAGTTTGATTGCTTTTTTTTCTTTTTTTTATGTGGGTTTGATCAAAACACCACTAAGAAAACACAAACCGAAATTCCAATTCCCAATTTTAAAATTTCAATTATAAATTCCTAATTAAGGATACAAATCTTGTTCTTCATCAATGAGAGGTGCATAGAACCCATCCTCTTGAAAAACCGGCGTCCTTTCAAAGTTGTCTTCGTCAATCTGAAGTTCTGCAGAAAATACCATAATTTTTATTTATTACGAATTATTATTTTTAAGGGCATGTTTGGCTGGCCAGAAAAGTAGTACAGGCGATAGAGGAGTGGGAGAGACAATGTTGGAGGTTGAGGAGGCATGTTTGGTTGTCCTTGTAGACCTCGGAACAGTGTCCTAAGAGCTTCTCAAAGGAGATGGTGCCGAACGACATCGTTTCAAGGAGGTTAAGTTAGGTGCTGGCGGCGGAGACGTGGCGGTTGAGGGATTGGAGGAAGGTGGACGACGTTGTATCGAGAGAGATGGGGCAGCGTTTGACGGAAGTTTTGAGGGCGTCGCAGCTGCTGTGGAGGTGGTTTAATAATGACGCTACGCCCTTGCACAAGCTCCAAATCGATTCCTCCATTTCTCTCTCTCGCGCGTTTTGAACTCTTCCATTTGGCTCCTTTTTTCATTTGGAATTAAATGGGCGGGAGTGGGGAGGGAAGTGGTTGCGGGTGATGGGGGTGGGAGGGTGGGCACAGGGGGATTTGGGGAAGATGATCTGGGTTTTGCTTTTTTTTATTTTTTTTAAACTTTTCTTTAAATAAATATTGTTTTGAATTTTTAATTTCCACGTGGATCCCTTAATGACATGTGACGTCCAGTCATTGTCCACATAGGCACCACGTCATCAGTTAATGACAAAGTTAACAATTTGACTAACAGATGTATGAGATTGTACCATAATTAACACTTTAGGTATGACTCTGGGATGAAAAAAACTTCATGTACCAAATGTTGAAAACCACAAAACTTGAGGGTAGTAAACTGATATTTACCCAAAAAAAAAAAATAGTGATAAGGAATGAGATCCTCCAAGAATAGTATGATAAGCTCTTTGAGATGCTCACAAGGCTAAACATACTCATTCTCAAGAGCCATCGCCCTCGTGACTGTGGATCAACACATAGGTACCCTCCAACATGAAGTTTCCCATGTCTTAAACACAGGAGTTCTTAATGAGGAGCAGCCTTCTGCCCAAGATATTGAACAACACGAGACTTCTCTCAACCCAGCGACTTCAAACTGAAGCAAAAGAAGTGGAAGAAGACATCTCCTTGCAAAAGGAATGGAAGGATCAAAAGCTATTTATCATGACTATCAAGAATTCTTGAGACAGCATTGAGAAAAACCTATCCACATATACTCAATGATCATTGACCCAAGGGTCATCGAAGGAATCAATCACTTACCACAACCAAGGTTTACTGCTAACCTAAGGAAGAAACGACAAGACTGAGAAGGACAAAAACGCGTTTGAGACTCAGGGGACTTCCAACAGGCATTTCTCGAAAGCCGATACGGTGAAGCCAAAAAAAAGTCACATACCCTTGACTAAACTTCTCCACTTCCAAGAAATGATGGAAACTTACGAATGAGGGTTCCAACAATGCCTGACTCTACTCAGGACCCTTTTATCCTGCAACTCTTCGAGGAAGTGAATAAACTAAAGGCCAAACATCATACCAAGGTACTTGACTAGAATCAGCCGACCAGGCCATCTGACAAGAATCATCTTTGGCACCCATCTACAAGGAGAAACGAAATAAAAGCTTGGTTTGCAATCGTATATTGGGAGGGAAGATCCAATTGAGCATATCCATCTCTTTGAATCCACCATGGTATACCAAGACATAGTGATGATAACGATGTCTCATTTTCCCTTCATTTTATCTAGGCCTTCACAGTAGGTGTTAACATACACTTTTTCCCTTTGGCATGTGTTACAATGTGCCTCGGCAACTCGCCATGAAAGACACAACTCATACTTTTACAAATAATTTTATCCTTTGACAACTTACCACCATTTCCATTAACTAGGTAATGAAGGAACTCACCTTCGTAGCACTAGCTAGGTGATAAAAAGTACAACCAGTACTCCACTCTTCTCATTAACCAGGTAATGAAGGAATTCACCTTGTATCACCAACCAGGTGTTGAAAGATACTACCTGTACTCTATTGTTCAATAGTAGCGATGCTTCAATAAGCCAACAAAGGCTTTTGTGCATGTGTAAGACTTTGACAAGTCTGAAGCTTTATTAACCTAGAAAGCTACATATTGTATATAAAGGCTAAACTTTTACAAGACTATTTGACATCAACATGTGAAGCGGCCACTTGCAAAACTCTTTAGCCCTCTTATATCTGCTTCAAATATTTCCCTCTTCAATAATGCAAACACTACAACCCCAATGTGGGTTCTGAAGGCCACTGCTGGGATGTCAATCAATTTATATAGCTTCCAGAGGGCTTCAGGCAACAAACAGGCTTCAACTCTTCAGTGGCTTAATTTGCACCATGCCATATAAAGCGTTATTAACATCTCCTTTAACTGTACTAGAAGGTCAAACGTTGTAGCTTTGATAAATTAGTTGGGTTCCCATGGATATGGTGTAAAGGAAACTCATTTATAGGCTCTCTAAAAGCCTCATGCATTTTCTACTCCAACATTTACAAGAACTTTGAAGTCGCAAGCTTTGATAACCTATATAGCCACATTGACCACATGCAAGTATTCTATCTTAGCTTTACTTACCAACGATGGTAAATGGAAACTTTGGTGGGTAATGCACACTAGTGTCCAAGGAAAAATCATATTGTGCCAATTCTCTAACTCTTGAACAATGCGAGAATAACCTAACAAAAAATTGTTACGCACACTTCTGATCAAGACTGTGTGAAGCAAAATCAATTTATATGTTTCCCCAGAACCTTCAATTACTACAACATCTGGTTTACCTCACACACGCGGAAGCAAATCTATTTATGTGGTCACGCCTACATTTTCTTGTCTCTAGTTCATAAAAAGGGGGAGGGGGAGGGGGAGAGAGGCTTAAAATAAAATTTCGGCATTAATTAATAATTAATAGCAGTTTAAATAATTATTGATTATTAATTAAGCAATTAATTAATTATTTTATGACTTGTGTAGGAGGCCAACAAAGCTTCGACATATAGGATACAACTACAACTTGTAGAAAGCTTCGCATGTAACATCCCACATCGCCCAGAGAGTGGATCCTCTAAGCCTTATATGTATATTCCCATCTCTACCTAGCACGAGGCCTTTTGGGAGCTCACTGGCTTCAGGTTCATTCGGAACTCCTTAGTTAAGCGAGGTCTCGTGAGAGCAATCCCATGATGGGTGACCCACTGGGAAGTTCTCGTGTGAGTTCCTAGAAACAAAACCGTGAGGGCGTGGTCAGGGCCCAAAGCGGACAATATCGTGCTATGGTGGAATCGAGCCCGAGATGTGGTGGGGGCCCGGGCCGGGTGTGACAATTTGGTATAATAGCCAATCCCTGGTCGGAAGTGTGCCGACGAGGACGTCGGGCCCTTAATGGGGGTGGATTATAACATCTCACATCACCCAAGGGAGTGGATCCTCTAAGCCTTATATGTATATTCCCATCTCTACCTAACACGAGGCCTTTTGGGAGCTCACTAGCTTCGAGTCCCATCGGAACTCCGAAGTTAAGCGAGTTCTTGTGAGAGCAATCCCATGATGGGTGACCCTCTAGGAAGTTCTCGTTTGAGTTCCCAGAAACGAAACCGTTAGGGCATGGTCGGGGCTTAAAGTGGACAATATTGTGCTACGGTGGAGTCGAGCTAGTGATGTGGTGGGGGCTCGGGCCGAGATGTGACATCGCACACTTTTGATCAAGAGTATGCAAAGCAACATCAATATATGGTGTGGTTAAAGCTTGAAAATACTTCTACCTTTCAAGCTAAGTGTCCCCAGAAAAAAAAAAAAAAAAAAAAAAACTTCAACCACTCAAGATATGTGCCCAAAGGAAAAAGCTTCAACCACTCAAGTTATGTATCCAAAGGAAAAAGCTTCAACCACTCAAGCTATGCACCTAAAGGAAACAACTTCAACCACGTAAGCTATGTGTCCAAAGGAAAAAGCTTCAGCCACTCAAGCTATGCTCCCAAGGGAAAAAGCTTTAACCACTAAAGCTATGTGTCCAAAGGAAAAAGCTTTAGCCACTCAAGTTATGTGCCCAAACGAAAAAACTTAAACCATTCAAGCCATTTGTCCAAAGGAAAATGCTTCAACCACTCAAGTTATACACACAAAGGAAAATGCTTCAACCACTCAAGTTGTATACACAAAGGAAAACATTTCAACCAGATTTTCTTTGCTCAACAAATAAAAAAGAAGGAATTGGGCTTAAGAAAAAAAAATGTACTTGGGCTACATCCAAAAAAAAGAAGAAAGAAATTTTAAAGTCTTTTTTCTTCAATGACTCGGGAAATATAAGACACCTCATTCGGTAATCTTCCTCGAAGAGACTTGGGGGACTCCCATTATATGCTAATACACTTTAGTACTCAAAAGTTGCTTGAGTACTCAACAAGTTGGGCATTTCAAGTCCCCATCAGAGAAGCTTTCCTCACTTGGGAACTTGAGGGAGCACTGTTTGCTCCATACTTCTCCATGCCCGAAACTACTAAGCACTGGTTAACTCCATACCTTCAATGACCCACTGAAGAGTTCATGTGGAGGCACCCTTGTCGAAGCACATGAGTTTCTCTCCAATCAAGAGACCAATCACAACACGACACATGTCAACATAAAAATAAAACTCCTAGAGTCCCACATCAACCACGGACGGGAGCCAAAGACTCTCCTCAACTATACTAGGAGACCGTTCTTGTACAATTATTTCCTATTGCCATTATTGTGCTTAAACACGTCATTAGAACTCACTAATGCCATTATGATGTAGGTGAAATGAATGGAGGTTTTAATTTTAATACAATTGTTAATATTTATTTCACCGAAATTTCAATGTCTATAAATGCCCCCACTTCAAGGCGCGTTGTATACATGTGCTTGTCACGTGTAGAAGATGTGTTTTGAAGTCCCTTAATGTAGATGTCGGTCCAAGGGCCGTTGAGGCTTAATCTTGAATTGGGTTGAGAGTTTCTTCAAGTGCCGTTGATGCTTGTTCTTGAATTTTGTTTGTAATTTCTTCAAGGGCTGTTGAGGCTTGATCTTGGATGAAATTTGGACCACAAGGAGCTTCATGTGGTAGATGATCTTTGGCTTCGGTAATGGATGAATCGGCACGTATCTTTGGCTTGTTGACTTTCCACAACTTTGATCTTGAACTAGGTTGTAGGGTTTTCTGGCTTCCTCCAGAGGTTCGAACTTACTCATTTTATCTGGAGTTGATTTTGATTCAAGGGTTGTGGACACTTGATTTTGAATCGGACTTGTGATTTCTTCAAAGGCCGTTGGGGCTTGATCTTGAACTTAAACATGACCATGAATGGTTTCAGGATTTGGCCACATGGCAGGTAGGCACGAGATGAAGGTGATGGTCTGTTTCTTTGTTCAATCTTTCCAATTCACATTGAAGAAGGTCAGGGGATAAGGTCAGATGCTGCAAAAAATTTGCTTTGAAAGATCAAGGAAGTTCACAGCATTTTCATATGAACTTTGAGCAGTTTGGTATGATTTTCAAGGGTTGTCGAGACTTTGCTCTTCGACGACAATGCCGGCGAAAGGATGTTGAAGCTTCTCGAGATCTTTGATTATAGCAATGATGGCGAGCTTGGATTAGACTTAGACTCCTACGTCTGGATTATGCAGTTCTGCCGAGAAGGGTGTCTTGCTATAATGATTTGTTCCAGCTCATCGTGCTGCATTATTCTCTGCTTGTTTCTTTCGCCTAGCAGAGGTGGTGCACAACCTTTTGCCTTTCAATGGTCATTCAGAGCATCATTTCTCAGCAACTCATCCATGCTTGGCAGCTTCAGTGTAAAGAGCCAACACATATCAACTGTCCTGAAGTATTTGCTGAGGAAGTTCAAGACCCGTCGACAGTTGGAGATGAGCACTCGAGAGCAGTGCTAGGTAAGCAACCTGGCAAAGGTTCCGGGCAATCAGTTCCCGATTGGAAGTTTAATTTCAGGTTCTGACTTATTGCTTCCTTTCTCCTTGTTCTGCAGGCAAAAGTGATATGAGATACTTTTGAGATACTTTTGCTTTCAGTTCTAGTGATATGAGATACTTTTGCTCCGGTGTAACTTGGTTGAAGAGGTGTTTCCAGGGTGGAAGAAAACCAAGTATGTTGAAAGGTTTAGTTGCAGATGTATTATTGGCAAGGAAGAAGAGTCAGGCGTTTGTATTTTCAGGGAGGAAGAAAAAACTGAGCATGTAGAAGGGTTTGGTTGCAAGTGCATTCGGCAAGGAAGAAGAGTTAGGTGTTTTGGATGTGTGCCTTACTATAGAGGATGAAGGTCGAATTATATAATGATTTCCCAATAGCAAGTGGCAGTGCGGATGCGGCCTTGTCACCCACGCTTGTCGGCTATGTCAGTGATCCTTGACAAAGTTGCACGTGATAGCCGAAAGCTGAGATTGCGTCTGAAAAGTGTTGACGGACTTTACGCAGGAAAATTCGGGTTTTGAAATTCGAAGAGTGGTGTCTATTCAACTTGCACACTTTGAAGATTGCCTGCTCGTGAAAATCGTCTCCGGTGTATTTCTAAGCTTTTACTCTATCCAACCTTTTTCTTTTAACATTTTTTTAGAATGGCTTACCCGTCTAACATTTGCTTAGATTTGAGTCTCAGCAGTGACACAGGTGCGCCGCGTCAGGGTAATATATGGCGCCCGTCCTTCTTATCTTCTAATGGCCCTCTTACAGTTGAAGACTCTGTAGCTAGGAACTTCCTCACTCCTAGAGATAATAGGTTGCTTTCAAGGCGGTCCGATTAGTTGGCTGTCCAAGACTCCCTGGCTTTCTGTGTTCAGTCCGCGGGCTTTGTGTCCAACATGGGCCAGCATCTACTTGCTCGAACTCGCCAAGTTGAATCATTGACGGCTGAAGTTGAAAGCCTTGGACGAGAGATCAAACGTCTCAAGCGCGAGAATCGAGAGTTACGCATGCTTGCAAATGATTATCCAACGAGCATGAAGAGAAAGCTTGATCATTTGCAGGAATCTGAAGGTCGGAATCAAAGCGACCATCAAAAGTTTGTGGCTTTCTTCTAGAGGCACCTTTTGCCTTCACTAACTGGCGTTCGACCAAGTATTGAGGCGCCACATGATCAATCTTTAGTGCCTTCTTCTTTTAGGGTTTTGCCGAGTGTTGAGGCTTCACGTGAGCAACCTTTGTGAAGTCTCCCTTTTTTTTTTTTTTTTTTTTTTTGTACTTGTAGTTTCTTGGAAATGTCAATAGACATGCTTTATTTTATTCATTGTATTGTGCTGAAACACATATCTCACTAAGACATGTTACTCACTAAGACATGTTACTTCCTTTTGTTTTTTTTTTTAATAGGATAGTGGCATGCATAATCATATTTTCCAAGTGCGCCATCCCATCACCTCTAATTGTGCCGTGCATAATTATATTTTCCCAATGCACCATCCAATCACCTCTCATTTTTGTTTTCTTTCCCAGGCACGGGTGGTCGTTTGCACGGTCACCGCGCTTCACTCTTCTCTACATCCTTTTCTGCATGCAAGTTACTATTTACGCAGTCGAGGACTTGCGTTCTTCTCCGCATGCGGACTGTTTTCACTTGGTTTTCTGGAAACTATCATTTACACAGTCACCGCACTATCGTTGCATATGCGGATCATTTTCTTTTGCAACTGTTGAGATCGTTGTGTGTGTATATATATATATATATATCGGCATACGCACACACATACACACATAGGGCACTGCATATTTACTACACAGCTGCTGCCTGGCTGTAATCACGACTGCGTGCACTGCTTCCTGCGTTCCCCGCGTCTACCACCTGGTAAGTCTCCTGTATTTGCTACCGCTTTCAATTCTACATCTTCGTCGACTGGGCTTTCTTACGTAGCATCCTCCGTTGCTCCTGCTACTACTAACAACGCGCCTTTTGTATTTGGAGAATCCTGGTCTGCTGCCTGCTGAACTCGGTGCTGGAAAAAAGAGTGGCTGCAGGTGCATGTTTGAAGGCTAAAGTGAAGGAAGACACGAAGGTATACCTTCTAGGGTTGCATACATTCATATATGTGGTGAAGGCTGCAAGTGCAGGTTTGAAGCCAAGGACGACTTTGACATGCACATATATATATATATATGCACTGACGTAGGTTGTCTCATCACCGTGTGTGTGTGTGTCTTATATATATATATATATATATATATAAGGTGATTGTCATATCATCCCCCATCGCCGTGCACATAATATTATATACTATATATATATATATATATATATATATATATATATAATATAATGTGTTTATTTGTATATGATATATGTGTACCCCACTGATGGATTCCTTTGCTACAATGCTAGGATTCTTTAATTTTGAGAAGGTAGAGCAGGATGCAGGGATCCTCACGAAGCTTTTCAGAGACGTGGTAACAAGACATGGGTGTACTTGCTGCCTAGTGCTTGTGCAAAAGACTGCAACGGGGTTTCGCTGTGTAGTGCCTTTTGATCACAGTTTTCCCTCGGTGGTGTGCTGCCGTGTGGTACTGTGCAAGATATTGCAGCGGGGCTTCGCTGTGTAATACCCTTTTGGTCATAATTTTTCTTGGTGGTGACGTCGATGTGCAGTGCAAGAAACTGCTTGCGTAGTTGCTACAGGTTTGCGTAGTACAATTGCGTAACATTTTGGTTTCCTTTGCCACTGTAGCGTGCCTTGAATGACCGCTCTGTAGCTGCCCTCTTTGTCATGCTGCTCAAGTTTTGTGGCTAATTTTTTTTGTGGTCATGGTATTTTTCAAGTGTCTTAAGAACAACAGCATCACTATTCTTGCGAAGGAAGGCGATTTGCAAGATGAGGGAACAACGTAGAAGCTTTACGCACCACTGACTAGTCTTAAGGCGTTTACTCTGAAGTATCTTGGGAGGTGGTAGATTTTGTTCAACCAAATACGAAGAAAAAGGCGTGCACATCGAGGGTTCTTATTTTGAATCATTCGCACCATGCTCGTGACAATCATCCGGCCTCGTTTAAGCTTCTTGGTGATCACATCCGCAACGGAGCCATGGCTTGGAATGGTACCCTGTCGACTACTGGAGAAGCCGTCTTTGATGAGTTTTATTGGGAGTGGCTTGAAGATGTCTTAAGCCGATCTAAAGATGTGCTTACTAACGTGGGCGTTTACCACACCATGTACGCATCTTTGTTTAGTTATGATCGTCATCATTCCGTTCTTCGTGCGTTCTTTGAGCATTGGTGTTCAGCGACCAACACACTTCACATGGCGCAAGGGGATATGTCAATTTCACTTTAGGATCTTCACAGGATAGGAGGCTTGCCGATCCAGGGTAAATTTTATGACGAGGTCGCTCCTAACGCGGAGGAACTTTCTCTTTGCAATAGCCGAGGATTCCCTGCGAGTTGCCGCTGTTTGTTTTGGGCGTATCACAAGCTTTTCCAGGATGCTCAAGGTAAATTAGGCGTGAGGTATAAGAAGTCTTTGAAGAAAAGTGGCCGTAACAAGACCAGTAGGCCAAATGGACACTCAGACCCATCCTGTGTTATTGGCTCAACCAGGTGCCTCTTTTCTGACGAGTTGAGAGTGTTTAAGGATCTTGGCATAACATCAAAGCATGTGGAGGAGTCTTACCTAGCTGTTTTCTTAGCTTGTTGGCTTTGTAAGTTTGTTTTCCCGACAGGCGACGTCAACTTAGTTAGTCCTGGAGTTTTCAAAGTTGCTAGCAAGATGGCTGCAGGTGAGTCTTTTAGCCTTGTTATTCCGATCTTAGCCAACATTTAGAATGTCTTGAGCATTGTTTCAAACTCGGCAAGCACTAAAGATCGTGCTGCAGTGCTTCCTTACCACTATGTGTATGGTTGGTTGGGTGAATACTTTGGCACTCATTTTTCTTTGTTGACTCTAGACAAGTCAAGGCCTTCTTCATCGACTGCAGCCAAGTTGGGGCCTTTGATGACGAAGTATTCTAGCGTGCTCTCCACGAAGAGCCTTGATGATTTGCAGGCGCGAGCACTGTTTAAAAGTTATGAAGGTTTAAGGATGGACCCCTTAGCGAGAGTTGGCTCGGTGCGGCAAGGCATCGTAGACAATTTGCATCTTCGCTTCTCAGACTTGTCTTATCTTATAAGTCTTCGCTCAGGTTATGTTTCTTTGCGGGAAGAAGACCAATGCATTGTTCAGCCATATAGTCCCCACATTTTTAGTAGGCAATTTGGTTTTGTCTAAAACGTCCCAGGCAAGCTGAAGGAAAAAAACCAGTTAGCATCCTTGCAAGCCGTGTATATGCATTGGGAGTCTTGCACCCGTGCACGTACAAATGCTGCTATCATGCTGCCATCCAAGGATGAGTTCAAGAGTAATCCAGTGACCCGTGCTTACGTACGTTGGTGGTCAAAGGTATATTATAAGAACTTGGGGATGGCAAGTGGTACCAATTCTTCTCACTTAGGCAATGATATGTCGAGAGAGGGCTGTCATGTGGTTCCTATGCAACTGGTACCTCTTGATTGCAAGAGTGCGGCTCCCTTGCAAGATAGACCTTAAGCTTTAGCCCCTCAACGCCCATGCTTGTCTCCTCGACATCTGGATGATTCTGAAGAGGCGGGAGATGAAGTTGATTCGCACGAAGATGGATTTATTTTGCAGCAGCGTAAACAAGTTTCAAATAAGCGACCACTTAAGGGTGCTCAGGTTGACAGCAATGTCAATTTCGTCATAAGAAGAAAGAAGTGTTCACGCCTCTTCAATTCGATGACCGTATGCCATTTGAGAGAGATGTATGTATTTCCCTTTTTCTCGTGATTTCTTTTGCTTTCATTGTTTTGGCTTTCGTTTTTAACATCTTTCTTTGTCTTCTTTAGGTTGTGCCTTCTTGTCCTTTTGATTTGGCAACTGCAGATGTTTATTCCTATACGGAGATACTATTTGGAGGCGACCTACCTACAGACAGGGAGATCGGGGATTCGCCTGGTGTAGAGCTTGTTCCAAATTCGTCAAACTTCCCGAGTTTGCCATGTGTAGGTGGAGGTATGCAAGAACCCGTCATGCGTCCAACACCTTTGCGAGCTAGCTCTGAGATCTCTTTGAGAGGGCCAAACCTTAACGGTACCGAACAACTCATCCATCGTATCAGTCTTGGTGCGCCAATGGATATCAAGAGCCATATTGAGGAGATGATTTCTAAGTGCCCGTTGGAAGACCTTACGTTGCTCAAAGAGGATTTGTCAAAGCTTGTTTTTACGATTGACAACCTTAACATTGATTCTTCATCCTTAAAGATCAAGATTGCCAAACTTATGGCCGCCTCGATTGAGTATTCTTCCTTGCGTGCTACTTCCTTAGAGAAGTTGAGTCCAGATGTTAGAGCTCATCAGCTAGCAACAATAAACTTGTCATTGGCTAAAGTCCGGTCTTCTCAGCAAGCTGCTTCGAGAGATTATCAAGTCACAGAGACTTCTTTAACTTCTGTCCAGGTGCATCTAGATGCGTTGATGCGAGAGCGAGAGTAATTGGTAATCGAAGCATCGCAACTTTAAAGTGTTCTTACGGAGCAGGGAACTACACTTTCTCAGTACCAAGAGGAGATTTCACGCCTAGAACGAGAGAAAGACATGACTATGGAGTTGTCCATCTTGTCTCCCATCGAGGTAGAGACTTTGGAAGGCTTGCTTGAAGATAGCCTTCGTAGTTTTAGGGACATAGTTTTCAAGTAGTATCTTCTGTTTTTTTTCTTGTAATCAGGCTTTAGAGCCGACTCCTTCTTTTAAAGAAATAAAGTATTTACATTCTTGAATTTGCTCTTCATTCTTCAAAGTGTTTTTATTATTATTATTTTTAGATGGTGTGACTGTACTTGAAGTTTTGACGTTTCAAGTTGCCTATGTACCCTCGGTTGAGGAGGGATCAAGTCATAACGTAGTTCAAATGAGCGATGAATTTTTTATGGTGATTTTACCGTACACAGTTTATGCTCTTACGGGCCAGGAGCGTGGAGCATTTGTTTTAGGGGTAGTAGCGCTAAAAGAATCTGCCATTGATGAGGCCAATCTTCAAGCCGTCTTCTGTCATGATTAAGTAGGCGCCATTGGTTGAGACCTCTTGTATTACGTATGGTCCATCCCACTTTGATGTCAACTTGCTTTTTGTCTTGTGAGTTGTGATGATAGGCCTACGCAATGCGAGGACGAGATCTCCAGTTTGGAAAGACCTTGGGTGAACCTTCTTGTTGAATGCCTTGGACAGCCGTGCTTGGTAGCATTCCAAGTGTTGTTGAGCTTCGAGCCTTCTTTCGTCGAGTGCTTCCAACTCTTGAAGGCGCAACATCGCATTCTCTTCATCAGTCAAGCCTTCTTGTATAGCTATTCTTAATGAGGGGATTTGACTTTCGAGCGGTAGAACAAGATAATAAGGCGTAGTAGGAGTTCTATGTGTCGTCTGATATGCCCAAAGTGCTTCGCTTATTCTTTCGTGCCCATCTCTCTTTGTTTGGCCGATCACCTTCTTTAGGAGATTGCACAATGTTTTGTTGAATGCTTCTGCAAGACCGTTGGCCGGAACATGATACATGGAAGACTTGTGCTGCTTGAACTTGTATTTCTCGCAGAGCTCATCCACGAGTCGGTTGGAGAATTGTTTTCCGTTGTCAGTGATGATGTAGCGAGGCACACCATATCGGTAGATGATATGCTCCTTGATGAAACGGACGACAGTTTCCTTCTTTACTTCCCTTAGGGGTATGGCTTTAGCCCACTTGGAGAAGTAATCTGTTGCAGCTAGGATGTAAGCTTCTCCTGCATATGACTTTGGAGTAAATGGTCCTACGACATCCAATCCACATGCATCGAATGACCATGAAGTAGTTGTAGGGTTGGCACTTTTTGGCATGTTCCAGGCAGTCATTCACCATGCTTGGCCAGTAGTAACCCATTCTTTTGAGCTGGAAATGTAGCTTTGGTCCAGATTGATGCGCCCCGCATACGCTTGAGTGTGCTTCTTCCATGGCTTGATTGGCTTCTTCCTCACCTAGGCATCTCAGAAGTACTCATTTGAAAGAGCGCTGGTAGAGTGTTTCTTTGTAGTAGGGGAAGTGAGGTGCTCGTCGACGTATTTCGGAGCGGTGTCTAGGATCATCTGGAAGTTTTCCATGCCCTAAGTAGTCGATCAGCGGTTGTCTCCAATCTTCAACATCGACTGGAAGTACTGAGATGACATTCGTATCATCCAGTAGCATTTCGGTGACAAGGGGGATCATCCATCTTTGGTAGATTGACACGTTTGCAGCTTCGTCTTTTCCTATTGTCATGCTTGATGCTAGGTTGGCAAGAGCGTCTGCCATTTGATTTTATTTTCTTGGCACATGTTCTAGTGTTACAGCCTTAAACTTTTGTAGCAATTGAGTTGCCAGTCGGAAGTATGGGACAAGATCATCTTTCCTCACCTCATATTCAGTCAATAGTTGATTAATTATGAGCTTGGAGTCGCCATATACCTCGAGAGCTATGATTTCCATGTTGATCGCCATTTGGAGCCCGATGATCAGTGCTTTGTACTCAGCGACATGAATAATACTCCTACCCCCACTCCGTCCGCTCGTGCAGATCTGTCGAAGAACATTTTCCATGTCGGGAAGATGTCGATGTAGAACACGTCCTCGTCAGGCAAGTCGTTTGAGATTTTCCAATCAGCTGGGATTGGGTAATCGACAAGAAAGTCTGCTAGCGCTTGCCCCTTTACGGCTTTAGCTAGAACGTAGATGATCTCATACCGATTAAGAAGTAACGCCCATTTAGCGAGTCGCCCTGTCAAGACTGGTTTGGATATGACGTATTTGACTGGGTCAGCTTTAGCAACCAAGTGGATAGTGTAAGCATGCATGTAATGCCTGAGCTTTTGGATGGCAAACACCAAGGCAAAACACATCTTTTCTATTGGGGAGTAGTTCAACTCGGCGTCGGTGAAAGTTCGGCTGAGGTGGTAGAGCGCTCATTCTTTCTGGGATTCATTCTCTTGCGCCAAGAGTGCTCCAACTGAACTTTCCTGAGCAGCGATGTACAATATAAGTGGTTTCCCGGGCATATGCGCCCCCAAGACAAGTGGACTTGACAAATACTTTTTATGCTGTCAAAAACATTGTGGCATGCTTCGTCCCATACAAACGAAACATCCTTATTCTTGAGTCGGCTGAACGGTTGACAATGCCTTGCAAGGTTGAAGATGAAACGTCTGATGAAGGCTAGCCGTCCTTGTAGACTTTTCAGCTCGTGCAGGTTTCTTGGCTCAGGCATGCTTTGAATGGCCTTGATTTTTTATTGGTCTACTTCAATACCACGGTGCTTGACAAAGAAGCCGAGGAACTTTCTGAAGGTGACAATGAAGCCGAGGTGCTTGACAATGAAGCCTTGATTTTTAAGGTTGTATTTTCGCAGCCTTTCGAACACTATTAGCAAATCCTTCAAGTGGTCTGATCTTTTCTTTGTCTTGACCACCACATCGTCTACATAACATTCTACGTTTTTGTGTAGCATGTCATTGAAGATTTTCTGCATTGCACGTTGATATTTAGCTCCAGAGTTCTTCAGACCAAAGGGCATCACCTTGTAGCAGTAGATACCTTTTAGAGTGCGGAAGGCTGTTAGTTCCTCTTCTTCGATAGCCATGCGAATTTGATTGTATCCAGAAGAGTCGTCCATGAATGACAGTGCCTCGTGGCCAGTGGTTGCGTCCACCATGATTTCGATGATTGGCAAGGGGAAGTCGTCCTTTGGGCAAACGTCGTTGAGGTCTCGGAAGTCTACGCAAACACGTATTTTTCCAGATTTCTTAAGGACGATGACGATGTTGGAGATCCACTTGGGGTATTGCACCTCTTGAATGAAGCCTACTTCGATTAGCTTGTCAATCTCTACCTCGATTTGTGGAATAAGCTCGGATCGATAACGCATTTGAGTTTACTTTATCGGTCACATTCCAGGCTTGACTGCAAGATGATGCACAGTGATGACAGAGTCAAGGCTGGGCATTTCCTTGTAGGTCCAAGCAAAGACGTCTTTGTACTCTGATAGCAGTTGGTAATACTCATCTATCTCGTCCGCACTTAGCAGCGCACTTACGAAGATAGGTTTCTGCTCCTTTTTTGTGCCTAAGTTGAGCTCCTTGAGATCATTGACCGTGGCTTGCCCCCCATCCTCAAGTTGTGGTAGCGCAAAAGTGACATCTTCTTCGGGGATCTCGTCTTCTTTGCCTTCTTGGATTGTGATGTGGAAGACATCTTGGACTTCCTCTTCAATGTCGTCCTTTCGGGTGTTGTAGTTACGAAAATCTATGCAAGCGTGGAGTTCCCCTGATTTTTTAAAGGCAACATTTAAGTTCCGTCCCTAGTCCATGACCTCTTGAATTAGATCACCTTCGATCATGTTGTCAATCTCAGCTTCATCCAGGCTTGAAAGTGTATTAACAATGGTTTCTTGCCCCCTTTTTTACTGGTGAATTTGTGGATG
Organism: Malus fusca; assembly: GCA_035220775.1. Lineage (NCBI taxonomy): Eukaryota > Viridiplantae > Streptophyta > Magnoliopsida > Rosales > Rosaceae > Malus > Malus fusca. The sequence continues at coordinate 21,635,637 of CM069063.1, forward strand.
CGACGTAGGCTTCATGTGTAATTTCTTTGAAGCGACATAAGTCCATCCTTCAACTTCGCATGACTTGGAACATGCCCCCAGCACTCGAGGCGACGACTTTGAGTCGAAAGAGCTAGAAGTGACGTCTTCCTTAAGGATTTCATCTCCTTTGTCTTTTTTGGATCGTGACGGGGAAGATGTCTTGGACCTCCCCTTCAGCGTCGTCTTCTTGGGCTAGTTGGCATGAAGATTGTCCAGTGTGGATGATGGTGCGCCTTCTTACTTTCAGTGGTGCATTTGTGTCAACCTCTAAGATTGCTTGGCGTTTCATCCTTGAAGGAATCGAGCTTCGAATATCGCATTTTTTCTGCTAGACCGTCGAGTTTTTCTTCCTTTGACGTTGTCTCCCTATTTCTAGAAAGCTTCTTCTTGCCTTCAAGTCTTTCCAAAGCTGACCGACGAGGAGGAGAGCTAGCCGTGTTGATTCGCTTCTTAGGTTTTGACAACCTTTCAAAAACAGAGCTTTGGGATGTTGGCATGTTAAGCCTCTTGAAGGTGGAGGTTCGGTTTTAACCACCAATGCGATTAAGTGCTGACGTTCTGGGTCTTGAACGATTCATCCTATCGAAGACTGACGTCCGAGGGGCCGATTTAGGCTCATCTTGATCTTGTTCAATGCTCATGCTGATATGTTAAGTGCTAGCATTTTTCGCTTTGCTTGAAATCTACACGGGTGCATGTGGTGTGAAGCCAAGTCCAGCTTTGTTGTTATCAACTCCGTAACCATGCTTCTTTAACTTCTTTTGAGTCTCGGTGAGGTCACGTTCTTTATTGTTGACGGTGTTTGAAACCTTCTTTCCAGGATTCGAAGAAGAAGCGAAGTTGTACCCAGCTTTCGACATGAATTTGTAGGCATTTTGGATCAAAACCTTCTTTGGTCCTTTTGGTTGGGAGAAAGCTTGGTTCCACCCCCTTTGGCAGAGCTTTTATGAAGCCTTGTGGTAGTCTTGCAACCTTAGCATCGCTTAGCTGTGTCAGAGGCAAAACTGCATTCGTCTTGAGCAACTTTACATTATTCTTGTGCCGCTGTGCATCGGCTTTACTTGCTCTAGTTTCGAACGGAGATTGACCATTCTTTCTTCTCAACATCAGGATGTATCGGAAGACGGGTGTGTTTGGTCCATTTGAGGGCATCCTACTCCCTTTGGTTGTTGCAAGTTTAGCAAGCTCATCATCATTCTTGCTTAAAGACGGCATAGCTTCTTCTTATTGCTTCTTGGGCATGGCTTGCCATTCCTGCTTTTTAAGTGTTTCTTTGCCCGTCGATTTGATCTCTTTTAGAAGAGCTTTGGGCACCATGTCTTCATCCATGTAGAACTTGGCGTCTGCGAAATATGATTCGACTTCGGTGAATGGTTTGGTGTCGCCATAGATTACCTTTACTCATTCCTGGTAAAATTTTAAGCATTGATGGATGGTGGATGGCACTACTCCATTCCCGTGGATCCAAGGCCTTCCTAAGAGCAAGCTGTAGGAAGTTCTTGCATCAATTACGTGGAATATCGTGCTTGGTTTGAGTTCACCAATATTCATCTCCACTCAGATCATGCACATCGCTCTTTGTCCTCCTTGGTTAAAACCCTGGATTAGCAGACGACTTAGGGATAGTTCATCCACCTTGATGCCGATTGTGGTCATTGTTGACTTTGGCATGATGTTTATGGCTGATCCACCATCCACAAACATGCGGTTGACTTTATGCTCCATTACGTACCCAGAGACAAAGAGATGACGGTTGTGGGGCTTGGATCCTAGCAGCAAGTCTTCGTCGGTGAAGTGGATTGCGTCCTGGGCAGCATAACAAATGGCATACTCATGTGGTCAAAGTTTCATGCCTTCGTCCTTGCTTTCTTGCTCTTCGTGGTCATTGGGACTTTCCAAGACCGCTACTAGTGCTCTTCGCATCTTCTTTGGCAATCGTAGCGCTTCCTCGATGCTAAAGTGTATCGGCAGGCCTTCTTTCGGTGTGAGGGCAATTTCTCCCTCAATGGCGATGGCTTTGCCTTTTGAAGGTTCTTCCATTTCTACTTCGACCAAGTGACATGCAGCGATAGTGCACTGTTGGAAGAAGTCATTCGGGAAGTACTCGTGCAAGGTGACAGGAATGCGTGGCTTTTGCTCCATAGGTTCCCCAACATATGTTGGCTTAACAACCTTTACATTTCTTTTGGACTTTCTACTGTTGTGGCGACGATGCTTTCTCACTTGTTCCACCTTTGGTCTTGTGGCTTGTGGTTTTGGTTTCCTTATTTTTTTGTAGGTCACCAATGTCCATCATTCTTTATCATCGGTATGTGCATCTTGGTCGTTTACGCCCGGTGATGGTTGTGCCGAAGGTGCCGTGCAGCTTGAGCATTGGCGGGAATGGTTAAGTGTCGCTTGGAGAGGTACGGGATTGAAGGATCCAAATGCAATTGTAGTAGTATGTGTTGATGCCGTGTCTTTAAGGTCGAGCTCGATTTGCCCTTGTTGCGCTAGCTTCATGATAAGTTCTTTGAGGACGAAGCACTTGCCAACAGAATGGCTCAAGATACGATGGTACTTGCAGTACCTAGGATCTTTTACGTGATTCATCTATTCAGGGCGCTTGCATTCCGGTAACTCAATCACCTTCTTTTTCAGCAAGTCGTCTAACATTGCATCCATGTTTGAGTCAGGAAAAGGGTACGCCTTCTGCTCCAATTCCCTCAAGGTACTTTTGTACCTGTCTTGGGTGCGAGGAGTCTCACCTCTCTTTATCTCCTTTGCTTTGATTTTGGAGAAGATCTTGATAGGCGCGGATGAGGTCTTGATGGGCGCAGTGTTGACGATGAACGCTTCCTTGGGGGGCTTCTTCCCAGTCATGACTACATTTGGGGAGAACACCTTATCCTTCTTGAAGTCGATAATCGGCTCTTTCTTCCCGTGATTGGAAATACTTAGCTCCATGTCGTGGGAATGAGTTGCCAACTCCTCAAACGTTCTTGGTTTTATGCTCTGAAGGATGTAATGTAACCCCTAGTGCATGCCTTGAACACACATCTCAATGGCAGAGGTTTCAGAAAGCCGATCTTTGCAATCTAGATTTAACGAACGCCATCTATTGATGTAGTCGACGACAGGTTCATTATTCCACTCTTTTGTACTGGTCAGCTCCAGCATGCTTACAGTGCGGCGGGTGTTGTAGAAGTGGTTGAGGAACTCCCTCTCTAGCCGATCCCAACTATTGATAGATTCGGGCTCGAGGTTGGTGTACCAGTCAAAGGCGTTACCTTTCAGCGAGCGCACAAACTGCTTGACGAGGTAGTCTCCCTCCGTTCCAGCATTGTTGCAAGTTTCAATGAAATGGGCGACATGTTGTTTTGGGTTTCCCTTTCCATCGAACTGCATGAATTTTGGTGGCTGATAACCCATCGGCATCTTCAAAGCGTCCATCTTCTTGGAGTAAGGTTTTGAGTACAGCACTAAGTCATGTGAGCTTCTTTCGTATTGTGCCTTGATGGTACTGGCAATCATCTCTTGCAGTTGCTGGATAGAGAGGGATCCCATGAGTGCCGCTGATTGGTCTGGCTTTAGCTTCTCTTCGACTTTCTTCGCAGGAGGCTCCTCATCCTTGTCGTTTTCCTTCTTTACTGGATTATCCCCTTGCTCGACTTTCACGTCGGGCTTCGCATCTAGTTGGTTGACGAGTGCGGTGATTTGCAGGTCTTTCTCCTCCATAGTCTGTGTGAGTTTTACGATCGCTTCATTCATTTGAGCCATCTGCTATTCGATTGAAGTTGCTCCGGTAGTCATGACTTGGATGGCTATGCAGCTGTTTGAGTCGGCATCAGAAAGTAACGGCTCCGAGTACTTGCTCGGGCTTTCCTCTCTTGGCGCCCTTAGCGAGGCCAGGGTGATCACGGGTTCGTGCCTCAGGTGCTCTTGTGCCTTCAGCGGAGCTGATGCAGACGTGGAAGAGGTGGTAGAAAGAGCCCTTGCCTTGCTTCGGGTTATGATGCTTGAAGTGACACCACCTGCGGCGATGACTCTCTTGTTCCTTGCATTGGTTGCGAGAACAGCTTGAGCCTTCCTTGATGTCATTTTTGCTTTTTACTGATTAAGAAGATAAAGATGAGAGGTAGAGATAGTCCCCCTGGGCGTGCCAAATTTGTAAACACGGAAATTCCTGCGATGAACGAGACAAGAACATGTGTACAAAATAATATTGGTATTAATGATTTAGGGGTTACAATCTCTTCTACAAATTTAGCCTCTGATTCGATCTCCTTAATGTGTAAATTTGTGGATTGTGTTGTTGATCCAAGGGCCGTCGGGGCTTGATCCTGGATGAACGGTTGATGAATGATGAAGACTTTCTTCAAGGGTCGTCGGGGCTTGATCTTGAATGAGGATTTCACGAAGAACGAAAAGGGCTTTCTTGATTATTCGGGATTTGCTTGAGAATAGAGAAAGTGTATGTAAATTCCCCTCTTGATCCTTTGATGGAGAGGCCTATTTATAGGCTTTGAGAATGAATTACCACCATCATTTTGTTTTGGTGGATGTTCTAGGTGGATTGGGTGGATTGTTGTAGGTGAATTGAGTGGATATTGTAGGTGAGGTGAGTGTATGATGAATGTATGATGTAGGTGAAATGAATGGAGGTTGTAATTTTAATACAATTGTCAATATTTATTTCACCGAAATTTCAATGTCTACAATAACAATTACTATGATGTCGAGGCGAGTTTCTTTACAACACCAAGAAAAATGATAACTTATCACAATGTGGTATTTATTCCTGAACCTAAAATGGGACCAAAACTGTTTATGACTATAAATAAGTTAATGTTATAAACTTCCTATTCAAGGAATTGGTATGCGTAAACTTTCTGAGTTGTAACATTGTTAGTTCTCTTTGGAATTATGTCGAACTCAGGGGGAGTATCCTGAATTATACTTGCTTGTTATAAACTTCTTATTTAAGTGTGATTGTATAAATCCTAGATTATATTTGATTCTAGTTATTCTTCCCTATTAGGACTTGTAGTCCTTGGAGGAGAAGGATTTCTTCCCTCTCTTACTACTATAAATAAAAGCACTGTGTAGGGGGAATAACACATCCTCTACACAACCTTACAAACACATCTCTAACTTTCTATATATATATATATATATATATATATATGACATGCAAGTTTTTTGCATCAACCCTTTCAGGTCCATCCAGCCTGATCGAAGGATACGAAAATGCCTGTATAATGATGTCCAATGGCATTATTTTGACCATTCAAGAGGCACTTTATTCTCCACGTTCCGGAAGAACGTTGTTGAGCATTAAAGATATTCGAGACAATAATTAGACAATAATTACCACGCGGAAACCTATGTAGAAAATAACGTTGAATTTCTATGCATAACTTCCTACGAATATGTCCAGAAGTGCATTTAAGAGAAGATGGATCGTATCCCTAGTGGTCTTTATACTACAACCATTTAGATATATTATGGTATTGGTTGACGCTTCCACACGTTGGTCACACATGTGCTTGTTGTCCACAAGAAACGATGCCTTCCCCACACTGGTGGCTCAGAATAACAAGCTCATACCTCACCACCCTGATTATCCAATCAAAACTATTTGATTGGCTAATGATGGAGAATTCACATCTAAAACTTTTGATGGCTATTGCAGGTCGGTTGAGGTTGAAGCTGAACATCCAGTACCCCATGTTCATACCCACAAAGGCTTGGCAGAGGCATTCATTAAGCGCTTACAAATGATTGCTCGATAGTTGGTCATACATACCAAGTTCCCGATCACTGCTTGGGGACATGCAATAATGCACACAACCATGTTGGTCCGCCTAAAGCCTATTGCGACCCAACCATATAGTGCCCTTTAGTTGGTTACTGGATATGAACCCAACATATCACATCTGCGCATTTTTGGTTGTGCAGTCTATAAGCCAATTTCGCCATTCTTGCATACAAAAATGGGGCCTCAACAAATGATGGCAATCTATGTGGGATATGATTCTCCTTTGATCATTCCTTACTTAGAACCTTTGACATGCGATTTGTTTACCTCTCGTTTCACGGATTGTCACTTCTATAAGACAATCGTGATTAGGGGAGATAAAAACATCAACGTTCTTGAAAAACGAAGCAAATTATAGTGGACGAATCCCACTTTGTCTCATTTCGATCCTCGCATTGCTCAGACTGAGACTGAAATGCAATGCTTATTAGATCTTGAGAGCGTAGCTCAAAACATGCCAGATGTTTTCATCGATCTATGCAAATATGCCTGCAAAGATAAATGTACCAAATGTACGACGGACTTCCCAGCTGGAGGCCCAGGACGCTAATTTGGCTGATCCACGTACATTAGTGGCTAGCCTATCATTTGCCCATGCACATACGTGTGGCAGACCACTTGGTTCAAAGTATTCACACCCCCGAAATAGGAAACCCATGGCACAAGCCCCTGAAAAGCCTACCGTGAATCCAACTGTTGCTTACTCATTCTACCTTAAAGGAGATAAATCCACATCCCGAGAATCATGAGCTTTCGGTCTTTTATGCTAGCTTATATGATGTTTGGTGTAGAAATGAGATAATCGTCAACGATGTATTAGCATATACAGTAGCTACTGAGATCATGTTGAGCGATGACAATGAACCCCATTCTGTTGATGAATGCCGACGTAGAACTAATTGGTCAAACTGGAAACAAGCAATCTAAGTCAAACTCCATTCGCTTATGAAACATAAGGTGTTAGGACTTGTAGCTCGTACTCCTCCACATGTGAAGCCCGTTGGCTACAAGTGGGTTTTCATTCGAAATCGTAATAAGAAGAAGAAAATTGTGCATTACAAAGCACGTCTTATTGTGCAAGACTTCTCACAATGCCCCGGGATTGACTATGACAAAACTTGTTCACCCATTACAAATGTGATTACTTTTCGCTACCTTATCAGTTTGGTAGTTTCCAAAAAACTGAGTATGCAGCTGATAGACATAGAAACTACGTATCTCGATGGGGATCTATGATATGAAAATTTATATGAAAGTTCTCAAAGAATTTACATTAACTGGATCAAATATTTCCAAACCCCAAGACAAGCTCTTAATTCGACTGAAGCGTTCACTCTACGGTTTGAAGTAATCCAGAAGATTATGGCATAACCATCTGAGTGAGTATTTGACTAGTCAAGGATATGTGAACAATGAACTATGCCCTTGTGTGTTGATTAAGAAGTCACATTTTGGTTTTGTAATTGTTGCAGTATATGTCGATGACATGAATCTCATCGGAACTCCTGAAGAGCTAGCGAAAACTGCTGCACACCTGAAGTAGAAGTTTGAGATGAAAGATCTAGAAAAGACTCGATACTGTCTCGGTCTCGAGATAAAGCACCATTCGGATGGAATCTTAATACATCAATCGAACTACACCCAGAAGGTGTTGCGCCGCTTTGACGAGGATAAAGCGAAGCCTTCGAGTACTCATATGGTTGTTAGATCGCTAGATGCAAAACGAGATCCATTCTATTTGAAAAAGGATGATGAAGAGATCTTGGAGCTCGAAGTTCCTTATCTAAGTGTGATAGGTGCTTTATTGTACTTAGCTCAATGCACTAGACCTGACATCTTCTTCGCTGTTAATATTTTAGCAAGATACAATAATGCACCAATACGCAGACACTGGACTGGTGTTAAAAACATCTTTCACTACCTTAAGGGTACCGCTGATTTGGGCTTGTTCTATTATATGGATCCTTGAGTGATGCCGCACCCACCTATCTCGAGTCGATTATCACCTTGTTTGTTATGCTAACGCATGATATTTATCTAATCCGCACAAGGAGCGTTCTCAAACTGGTTTTGTCTTTACCATTGGAGGCACCACAATCTCCAAGAGGTCAACTAAACAGACCTTAGTTGCCACTTCGTCTAACAATGCTAAAATTCTCGCCGTACACGATCTATGAAGACAACACAACATGCATCGAACAGCTCAAGAATATTTCTGGATGAGAGTAGTTGTGGGCCATATTCGAAGCTCCTGTAATCTTTATGTCTTCGTTGACTTCCTAACGACCATCTATGAAGACAACATAGCATGCATCAAACAACTCAAGAAGGGTTACATCAAAGGAGACAACACCAAGCACATTTTGCCAAAGTTCTTCTTCTCACATCAATAATAAAAGCATCAAAAGACAATCTGGCCGACCTATTCACCAAATCACTATCGAAGGCGACGTTTCAGAAGCTTGTTCAAGGAATTGGTATGCATAAACTTTCTAAGTTGTAAGACTGTTAGTTCTCTTTGGAATTATGTCAAACTCAGGGGGAGTATCCTGAAGTATATTTGCTTGTTATAAACTTCTTATTTAAGTGTGATTGTATAAATCTTAGATTAGATCTGATTCTAGTTATTCTTCCCTATTAGGACTTGTAGTCCTTGGAGGAGAAAGATTTCTTCCCTCTCTTGTTACTATAACTAAAGGCACTGCGTATGGGGAATAACACATCCTCTACACAACCCTACAAACACATCTCTCTCTCTATTATATATATATATATATATATTTTTTTTTCTCTGCCGCCAGCCCCATCCCTTTGTTAATTAAATATAGGCCACAACAAGTTACCAGCACGCTCTTACTGCTGCGCTTAGGAATCTGACGTGCAATTTTTCTGCATTGCTATAAGATTATTTCAAAACAATGGTTTTTATCTTGATATTTTTGCAGCCCTGAGAGCATGAACATTCACCATAATGCATGACCCAACTTTAAGTTTTTCGAATTTTAGATTCTACATAAATTATGTCTGCATTATATTCATAATTGTCGAATTATGTGAATTGATATTGCCATGAATTTCATCATATATCTATCCATGCATTAAATTATATGTTGAATATGCATCAAATTTCATTAATTTTATAATCTGGAATTGAATTAAAATAAATTATTTTTTTAGGGTTTCGTTGAAACCTAACCATGTAGCATGGGCCACCTCATTCCCCGAGCTGAGAAACCCAATCCTAGAGCCACAGCTCCAGGCCCAAACCCTAACTCGACGCCCAGACGGTGTCACATCTCCATGACAAGAAATCCTTAAATGAAAACTAAATCATGGATCCAAAAATTCGTTATCTCCTCGTGCATTAACCGCTTCTGGGTTACAGCCATGCCCAGCCACCACGGCTACCTTACTAGACAACCTGAAGTTGTGACTGACGAGTATTGACCGAGATTTGTTTGAATTTGATTGGTTTTTCTTTTGAAATCCTGAATTAATTTTTAGGGTTCCTAAACACAAAGTTGAGTGCTTTTACTTTCCGTTCAAATTTTTGGGTTGTCGTTGAACCCATGGCCTTCACCGTGATTTTTTTGCACCACGACACTACCGCCAGAAGTGGTGGCGCTGATTTTCTTCTCCAGCGAGCTTACCTAGCTCACACTGGGGTGTCTGGATCAAAAACCCAAGCCTACTTAAGCTTAGACTGTCTTTCGGCAAGCATCAGCCCTTTGGGCTTCAATGCTTTTCTCGGCCCAACATTGGCCTATTGGCCACTGTGTTCACATCGCACTGAATCCCAACCACTGTGCTAGTATATCTGTATTTGTATTACACACAAGTGGCGCCTTTATTTGGGCCATAGCCATCTGGGCCTGCATTTGCAGCCCACGTATGTGCATATGAGCTTCTTACTCAAAGCCCAGGCCAAGAATGGCGCTAGCCCAATTGGGCTTTGGTGTCTTTATGTCCGTACCCTAGCAAAACCCAGCCCCCGTAGGGCTCTCTGGGTTCCCTGCACCTAACTGCACCAAATCCCAGCATGTAGCTTATGATTCGGTGCACCTGGCCTGCAACACACTCAATCTCGCGCCTCGAGAATTACTTGTAGCCCAGCCGAGCCCAAACCATCCCAATTTTTAGGCCTGGGCCTCACATTTCAAATTACTCTGCCCACCCGTGGGCTTTAGCCTATTATTTTGGGCCTCGAGTTTAAATGTTTATTTTTTAGGCCCTATGGGTTTTTATATTTTTTTCGCCCAACCTCTAATTTTGGCCCCAAGTCCAAATAATTAATTCAATTATTATCATAGGCCCCGAAGACCTACTTGTATATATTTGTTGCATATTTCCGTATATATATGTGTTTGTTCGCAGGTACTATGAACCTAAAGTTCATAAACTTTTCTAAAAATAAATTTATGTTTTCAAACTTTTATGCATATGACTGATTCAATTAATTTTATTCTAGGTATGACTAGTGGGAAAGTTAGTTGACTGACAGATAGTGCAACCACACACACCGTTTTGTATGAACGCATCTATTTCACTAACTTTGTACCTAAGAATACACCTCTGACAACACTCTTAGGTCCATCCAGCCTAATTGAAGGATACGAAAAGGCCCGTATAATAATGTCCAATGGCACTATTTTGACCATTCAAGAGGCACTTTATTCTCCACGTTCCTGAAGAACATTGTTGAGCATTAAAGATATTCGAGACAATAATTGGACAATAATTACCACAATGAAACCTATGTAGAAAACAATGTTGAATTTTTGTGCATAACTCCCTACGAATAAGGCCAGAAGCGTATTCTAAAGAAGATGGAGCGTATCCCTAGTGGTCTTTATACTACGACCATACGCCCTATAGAAAGCCATTATGTGGCTGACCCTACCTCCGCACACAAAACTACACTTTGGCATGATCGATTGAGACACCCTGGATGAACAGTGATGCGCCGTATCCTCAAAGCATCACACAGGCATCCACTAACCCGAAGTTTAGGTTCGATTCATGGAATTGCATGTCAAACCTGCCCTATGGGAAAACTTATTATTAAGCCTTCTTATGACAAGATTCGTACGAATCCTCATTTTTTTTATAAAGGATTCAGGGGGACATTTGTGGATCGATTCACCCTCCTTGCAGACCATTTAGATATTTTATTGTATTGGTTGACGTTTCCACATGTTGGTCACACGTGTGCTTGTTGTCCATAAGAAACGATGCCTTCTCCACACTGGTGGCTTAGATTAACAAGCTCAGGGCTCACCACCTGATTATCCAATCAAAACTATTTGATTGGCTAATGCTGGAGAATTCACATCTAAAACTTTTGATGACTATTGCATGTCGGTTGGGGTTGAAGCTGAACATCCATGTAAAGACCTGAAATTTAATTCACTATTATTTTTGTAATTTCAAATAGGAAATAAGTTCAGCCAAATTTTTATTTTACACTCAGACCACCTTTTTTTTTTGTAGGCCTTTTTATTTTACACTCTGACCACCTATTCTAATCTTCGAATCAGCAAGGAGAAATTGTTTCTTCCCTTCTTGTTCTTATCCTTTCCTAAATAATATTTTTCCAATACTCTATTTTGCTAGCTAGTGTAGGCTATGTAACTAGAAGATGGAATGTTTTTAGAAAACAGTGGAAACCATAAGCAAGAGGTGGAGGAGCTAGGGGTGTGGTGGAGAGTTTATGGCTGCAGTTGGCAATCCATGGTGGTTTTAGGTTGCTCTGTAAGCAGTCTATATAGCTGAGTAATCTAAGCTATGAAACAGGTGGTGGAAGGTCTAGGTTTAGGTTTCAATCATCACCTTTTTTCCCTATAAATAGTGACACTTCAAATGGAATTTTCATAGCAGGTTTTCTTTCAGTTTTATAGAGAGAATTTGAGTGGGAACCCTGAAGAAGAAAGGATGTTTAAATTTGCAGAGGAAGGCTTAAGGACTTAGAGCTTGGGAAAGCTAAGGAAAGAAATTTTAGCTTGTTTGGAGTCGAGGTAAGGGTTTCTTGGGGAACTTATCACCATTGAGGTATTTGTCTTGTTTAAGCTTTCTGAAATATGTGTTATACTTGATATATCTCTGTAATTGATATAATTGTGTATTTTGAAATATGATTTATATTATTGTTGATAATGTGAATATTGTGATGATGATGGTGATTATATGCATATGTCATTGGATTTTATTGGTTTCGAGATTAGGATATGGAAATGGAAATATTCTTTTGTGGAGTTAAGTTCGACTCTCGTATGGACCAGTAAGGGTGGCAAAAGTGAATTATAGGAATGGTATCAAAGCCACTATGTCGTTCGGTAAGGATGTGCCTGCGAGGACGCCGGGTCCCCCTTAAGTGGGGTGGATTGTGAGATCCCACATCAACCAACGGATAGGGGGAGATGTGCCTTATATGTACACGTTCCCCTCCCTATAGCCCGAGGCCTTTTAGGGACTCACTAGCTTCGAATTCTGTAAGAACTTCGAAGTTAAGCAGTTTGGGCGAGAACGGTCTCAAGATGGCTGACCCACTGGGAAGTTCTCGTGCCGAGTTCCCAGAAACAAAACCATGAGGGAATGGTAAGCCCAAAGTGGACAATATTGTGCTACAGTGGAGCCGGTCTGGGATGTGATAATCGAGTACCCCATGTTCATACCCACAAAGGCTCGGCAGAGGCATTCATTAAGTGCTTACAAATGATTGCTCGATCGTTGGTCATACGTACCAAGCTCCAAATCACTGCTTGGGGACATGCAATAATGCATACAGCCATGTTGGTCCGCCTTAAGCCTATTGCGACCCAACCATGTAGCACCCTTCAGTTGGTTACCGGATATGAACCCGACATATCGCATCTACGCATTTTTGGTTGTGCAGTCTATGTGGCAATTTCGCCACCCTTGCATACAAAAATGGGGCCTCAACGAATGATGGGAGTCTATGTCGGATATGATTCTCCTTCGATCATTCGTTACTTAGAACCTTTGACAGGTGATTTGTTTACCCCTCGTTTCACGGATTGTCACTTCTATGAGATAGTCTTCCCGTTGTTAGGGGGAGATAAGAACGTCAACGTTCTTGAAGAACAACGCGAATTATCGTGGACGACTCCCACTTTCTCTTATTTAGATCCCCACACTGCTCAGTCTGAGACAGAATGCAACACTTATTAGATCTTGAGAGCGTAGCTCAGAACATGCCAGATGCTTTCACCGATCTAGCGCGAGTGACAAGATCAAATATTCCAACTGCAATTGTGCCTGTAAAGATAGATGTACCAAATTTACGACGGAGTTCCCTCCTAGAGGCCCATGATGCCAATTTGGCCAATCCACATATATTAGCGGTTAGCCAATCATCTTCCTCTACACATAAGTATGGCAGACCACTTGGTTCAAAGGATTCACACCCTCGAAAGAGGAAACCTATGACACAGGCCCCTGAAGAGCCTACAGCGAATCCGACTGTAGCCTACTCAATCTATCCAACTCATGAGGAAATTCTAGATTACGGAAAAGTCCTTGAAGAGATAAATCCACCTCTCGAGAATCGTGAGATTTCGGTCCTTTATGCTAGCTTGTAGATGTTTGGTGTAGAAATGAGATGATCGTCGACGATGTATTAGCCTATGCAGTAGCTACTGAGATCATGTTAAATGATGACCTTAAACCCCATTATGTTGATGAATGTCGACATCGAACTGATAGTCCAAACTGGAAACAAGCAATCCAAGTCAAGCTCGATTTGCTTGCGAAACATAAGGTGTTTGGACCTGTAGCTCATACTCCTCCATATGTGAAGACTGTTGGCTACAAGTGGGTTTTCGTTCGGAATCGTAATAAGAAGAACGAAATTGTGCGTTACAAAGCTAGTCTTGTTGCGCAAGGCTTCTCACAATGCCCTGGGATTGACTATGACAAAACTTATTCACCCGTTATGGATGTGATTACTTTTCGCTACCTTATCAGTTTGGTAGTTTTCGAAAAACTGAGTATGCCGCTGATAGATGTAGTAACTGCGTATCTCTATGGGGATCTTGATATGGATATTTATGTGAAAGTTCTCGAAGAATTTACATTAACTGGATCAAATATTTCCAAACCCCGGAACACGCTCTCAATTCAGCTGAGGCGTTCACTCTACGGTTTAAAGCAATCTGGAAGATTGTGGTATAACTATCTGAGTGAGTATTTCACTAGTCAGGGATATGTGAACAACGAACTATGCCCTTGCGTGTTCATTAAGTAGTTACATTCTGGTTTTGCAATTGTTGCAGTATATGTCGATGAAATGAATCTCATCGGAACTCCTGAAGAGCTCGTGAAAACTGCTGCACACCTGAAGTAGGAGTTTGAGATGAAAGATTTAGAAAAGACTCGATACTGTCTCGGCCTTGAGATAGAGCACCATTCAGATGGAATCCCAGTACATCAATTAAACTACGCCTAGAAGGAGTTGCGCCGTTTTGACAAAGATAAAGAGAAGCCTTTGAGTACTCCTACAATCGTTAGATCGCTAGATGCAAAACTAGATCTACTATGTTCAAATGAGGATGATGAAGAGATTTTGGAGCCTGAAATTCCTTATCTAAGTGTGATAGGTCATTTATTGTACTTAGCTCAATGCACTAGACCTGACATGTTTTTCGCTGTTAATCTTTTGGCAAGATACAATAGTGTACCAACAAGTAGACACTGGACTAGTGTTAAAGACATCTTCCGCTACCTTAAGGGTACCACTGATTTGGGCTTGTTCTATCCTACGGATCCTTGAGTGATACGATACCCGCTTATCTCGAGTCGATTCTTGCCTTGTTGGTTATGCCGACACATGATACTTATCTAATCTGCATAAGGCGTGTTCTCAAACCGGTTATGTCTTTACCATTGGAGGCACTGTAATCTCGTAGAGGTCAACTAAACAGACCTTAGTTGCCACTTTGTCTAACAATGCTGAAATTATCGTCGTACATGATCTATGAAGACAACACTGATGCATCGAACAACTCAAGAATATTTCTAGATGAGAGCAGCAGTGGGCCATATTCTCTTCATAGATCGTTGACTTCCCGATAACGATCTATGAAGAGAATGCAGCATGCATCAAACAGGTCAAGAAGGGTTACATCAAAGGAGACAACACCAAGCACATTACACCGAAGTTCTTCTTCTCACATCAACAACAAGAGCATCAGAAGATTGAAGTCACGCAGATTCGTTCACAAGACAGTCTGGCCGACCTCTTTACCAAATCACTGCCGAAGGTGACATTTCATAAGCTTGTTCAAGGAATTGGTATGCATGAACTTTTTGAGTTGTAACATTGTTAGGTGTTTTTGGAATTATGTCAAACTCAGGGGGAGTATCCTGAAGTATACTTGCTCGATCTTAATGTATTCTTTTTCCTTGCGATTAGAAGCATTTTTCCTACCGGGGTTTTTCTACCTAACAAGGTTTTGACGAGGCTCTCATCTGGGGTTGATCATATCCCTGATGACGTCTTGTAGACATTTCATTTGATTTTGCATTGCTCACACATTTTTACTTAACTATTTTGTCCCTACTCGGGTTTTTACCATAGCCTTAGGGTTTTTTGTGAGACTTACTTCCTTATGCAAGTTCCTACCTTATTGAGACTAGCGTGTTCCTAGAATCAATGCTAACTAGTCTACTTCCTTAACTCTACTTGATGCTGAATCTGCTTGAGTATTTACACACTCAAGGTGGAGTGTTATAAACTTCTTATTTAAGTGTGATTGTGTAAATCCTAGATTAGATTTTATTCTAGTTATTCTTCCCTATTAGGACTTGCATTCCTTGGAGGAGAAGGATTTCTTCCCACCCTTATTATTATAAATAAAGGCACTGCGTAGGGGGAATAACACATCCTTTGCACAACCCTACAAACACATCTCTCTATATTTTCTCGGTGCCTTCGACCCTCTCTACCTGTTAGTTAAATATAGGCTACAACAATTATTCCTTTATAGAGAGAGGTTTTACGGTAGCATTCACAACTCTTATAGCTTTTTATTGAATTATTGAATCTCAAAGAATACTTACATTATTGAAAGGAAATACAAATGCAGAAGGAATTGAAATACAAATACATAAAAAGGAAAATTATCCACTTAAATGTTTATAATGAACAATAACTTTCTTTGAATTTCTTCTATTCTTCTTAAAGCAAATTTATGAACCAGTGTGCTGAGAGTTTTGGGTGTCTTTTCAGCCCATCATTACAATTCACGTAGTTTAAACCAAATCGGACGATGTATCTAGAATTCCATTTAAAGTCGTCCAACAATGTCCATGGAAAGTAACCCTTCACTTTCGCATGAGCTAGTATGTGTTACAATGTGCCTCGACAACTCGTCATTATTCTCACCCACTTGGTAATGAAGGAACTCAACTTTGTATCATCAACATGTGAAGCGGTCACTTGCAAAACTCGCCAACCCTCTTACATCTGCTTCAAATATTTTTCTCTTCAACAATGCAAACACTACAACTCCAATGTGGGTTCTGAAGGCCACTACTGGGAGGTCAATCAATTTATATAGCTTCCAGAAAGCTTCAAGCAACATAGGCTTCAACTTTTTAGTGGCTTAATTTGCACCATGCAATATGAAGCATTATTAACATCAACTTCAACTATACCGGAAGGTCAAACATTGTAGCTTCAATAAATTAGTTGGGTTGCCATGGATATGGTTTGAAGGAAACTCATTTATAGGCTTTCTAAAAGCCTCAGGCATTTTCTACTCCAACATTTACAAGAACTTCGAAATCGCCAGCTTCGATAACCTATATAGCCACCTTGACAACATGCAAGTATTATATCTTAGCTTTACTTACCAACGATGGTAAATGGAAACTTCGTTGGGTAATGCACACTAGTGTCCAAGGAAAGATCATATTGTGCCAATTCTCTAACTCTTCAACAACGCGAGAATGAACCAACAAAAAATTGCTTCGCACACTCTTGATTAAGACTGTGCATAGCAAAATCAATATATGGAGTGGTTGAAGCTTGAAACAACTTCTACCTTTCAAGCTAAATGGCCACAACAAAAAGCTTCATCCACTCAAGCTATGTGCCTAAAAGAAAAAAGCTTCAACCACTCAAACTATGTGTCCAAAGGAAAAAGCTTCAGCCACTCAAGCTATGCGCCCAAAGGAAAAAGCTTGAACCACTCAAACTATGTGTCCAAAGGAAAAAGCTTCAGCCACCCAAGCTATGCACCCAAAGGAAAAAGCTTCGGCCACTCAAGTTATGTGTCTAAAGGAAAACGTTTCAGCCATTCAAGTTATGTGCCTAAAGGAAAAAACTTCAACCATTCAAGCCATTTGTCCAAAGGAAAAACCTTCAACCACTTAAGTTATATACACAAATGAAAAAACTTCAACCAAATTTTCTTTTCTCAACAAAAAAAGAAAGAAGGAATTGGGCTTAAGAAAAATATATATATATGTACTTGGGCTACATCCAAAAAAAAGAGTAAAGAATTTTTAAAGTCTTTTTTCTTCAATGACTCGGGAAATATAAGACGCCTCCTTCAGTAATCCTTATCGATAAGAGACTTGAGGGACTCCCATTATATGCTAATACACTTTAGTACTCAAAAGTTTCATGAGTACACACCAATTTGGGTTTTGCAAGTCCCCAACCAAGAAGCTTTCCTCACTCGTGAACTTGGGGGACCACTGTTTGTTCCATACTTCACCACCCCCGAAACTACTTAGCACCGGTCAACTTCATACCTTCAAGGACCCACTGAAGAGTTCATGTAGAGGCACCCTGGCGAAAGCACACGAGTTTTTCTCCAATCAAGAGACCAATCACAACACAACACGCGTTAACCTAAAAATATAACTCCTAGAGTCCCACATCAACCACAGACGGGAACCGAAGACCCTCATCAACTATACAAGGAGACCGTTCTTGTACAATTAAGTCCTAATGTCATTATTGTGCTTAAACTCATCATTAGAACTCACCAATGATGATTATGCTTAAACTTATGTCTTGTGTAAAATCTTCACTATTAATTAGGACTCCTCTACCGTCGTGGACGTAGCCAAATTTAAGGTGAACCACATACATCTTGTGTTGCTTCCCTACCTCTATCTCTTTACATATTATCCTCACTAGGTGATGGAGCAAACTTGTGATGGCTACAAATTTCACACTTTACGTCGTTCCAAAGTCATACTAATTTTATGTTTCAACATTTGTAAATAGTTTGCTTCCCTACCTCTATCTTTTTACATATTATCCTCACTAGGTAATGGACGTAAACTAACTTAGGTTGAACAACGTACATCTTGTGTTTTCTTCCCTACCTCTATCTTTTTACATATTATCCTCACTAGGTGACCGGAGCAACCTTGCAAATGTCACAAACTAGTCACTTTACATTATTCCAAAGTCTAACTTATTTTGTGTATCAACATTTGGCACCATTTGTGGGAAGGACACTGATTCCTATTCTCACCAGCTTTGTCAGACTAGTTTCTATTTGATAAGGCATCGCTCTCCATCATGGGGAGTGAAATAAGGCACAACATGCAGAAAAACACCCCTTGCATGCCTAGCGTAAGGCAGTGAATGAGGGAAAGGAACAAGCCCATTCTTCAAACTAAAGTCGAAGAGGTTAGAACTCAGAATAAAATAAAAAAATGGCGATACAGAATGAGATCCTCCAAGAATAGTATGTGAAGCTCTTCGAGATGATTCACAAGGCTATACAAACTCAGTCTTATGAGCCATTGCCTTCTTGACTGCGAATTAACACATAGGTACCCACCAACGCGAAGTTTCACATGTCTTCAACACGGGCATTCTTAATGAGAAGCGGCCTTCTACCCAAGATATTGAACAACATGAAACTTCTATCAACCCAGCAACTTCAAACCGAAACAAGATAGGTGGAAGAAGACATCTCCTTGCAAAAGGAATGGAATGATCCAAAGCTGGTTATAGCGACTGTCAAGACCTCTTGAGGCATCATCGAAAAAAACCTGTCCATATAAACTCAAGGATCATTGATCCAAGGGTCATCAAAGGAATCAATCCCTTAGCATAAGGTCAACTACTAACCTAAGGAAGAAACAGTAAGACTTAGAGGGACAAAAAGGTGTTTGAGCCTCAAGGAACTTCCAACCGGAATTTCCTTGAAGCCAGTATGGTGAATCCAAAAAAAAGTCACATACTCTTGACTAAACTTCTCCACTTCCAAGAAATGATGGAAACTTCCGAATGTGGGTTCCAATAGTGCCTGACCCCACTGAGGACCTCCTTATCCTGCACCTTTTTGAGGAAGTGAACAGACTAAAGGCCAAACGCCATGCCAAGGTACCTGACTGGAATCAGCCGAGGCCAGGCCCTATGACAAGAAGGATCTTTGGTACCTCTCTACAAGGAGAAACAAAACAGAAGATTGGTTTACTATCGTAAATTGGAAGGGAAGATACAATTGAGCATATCCATCTCTTTGAATCCACCATGGTATATCTAGGCATAGTAATGAAGAACGATGCCTCATTTTCCCCTTCATACTATCTATGGGAGCTCTCAATTAGTATTGTCGTCTTCAACCTGATACAATAGATTATTTCACTAAGACTAAGAGACTTTTTGTGGTCCGCTGAACATTTATACACCATTCGTCAGAAGTCAAACTAGTCATTGTGTGAATATGCCTGTAGCTTCAGCCACGAGTATTCTTTTTGCGCTGTGGTAGATTATAAAACAGCACTCAGGGCCTTCACAATAGGTGTCAACATACACTTTTTCCCTTTGGCATATGTTACAATGTGCCTCGACAACTCGTCATTATTCTCACGCACTTGGTTACGAAGGAACTCACCTTCATGTTACAATGCTTAAGCTTATGTCTTGTGTAAAATCTTCACTATTAATGAGGAATCCTCTACCCTCGTGGACGTAACCCAATTTAAGGTGAGCCATATACATCTTGTGTTGCTTTCCTACCTCTATCTCTTTAAATATGATCCTCAACAGGTGACTGGAGTAACCTTGCAAAGGTTACAAACTTACACTTTACGTTGTTTCAATGTCTCACAGATTTTGTGCCTCAACATTTGTAAATAGTTTGCTACAAGCAATTGAGCCCGCGCGATGTGTTTTAAAACTGTGTTAAACAGGTGGAATATATTAAAATCTATTAGCATCCTTCTGTTTAACAAAGAATAAAAAAAATGGATGTTTGTTGTATATAGCAAAAGTTTTAAAACTCTTTAATAATTCTTTCTAAGTAAATTTGACAAATTCGTACAATCCAATCTTTGACTGATTCAAGCGTATACTTTTTCTTTTCTTCAATCAAATTTGTCATGTCACCCAACGTCATATGCAAAGTCAGCTAATTGAAAACATTTGTCTTAAGTTGGGCAAAAATTTGATTATGCTTTAATTGAAAAGGAGATAATCATGAGGAGCTAGAAATATTTTGACTTCAACAAGAAGATATTGACAAGGTTTTACATACGTACTAGCAAGCTCCAAGTTGTGGTAACAACTCAAAAAAAAAAAGACAAAAATCGAACTTGGGCAAAATCCAAAAAAAAAAAGAGTAAAGAATTTTTGAAGTCTTTTTTCTTCAAGGACTCGGGAAATATAAGACGCCTCCTTCGGTAATCCTCATCGATAAGAGACTTGGGGGACTCCCATTATATGCTAATACACTTTAGTACTCAAAAGTTTCATGAGTACTCACCAATTTGGGTTCTACAAGTCCTCAACCGAGAAGCTTTCCTCACTCGTGAACTTAGGGGACCACTGTTTGTTCCACACTTCCCCACCCCCAAAACTACTTAGAACGAGTCAACTTCATACCTTCAAGGACCCACTGAAAAGTTCATGTGGAGGCACCCTGGCCGAAGCACACGAGTTTTTCTCCAATCAAGAGACCAATCACAACATGACACGTGTCAACCTAAAAATATAACTCCTAAAGTCCCACATCAACTAGGGACGGGAACCGAAGACCCTCATCAACCATACAAGGAGACCGTTCTCGTACAATTAATTCCTAATGTCATTATTGTGATTAAACTCGTCATTAGAACTCCCTAATGATGATTATGCTTAAACTTATGTCTTGTGTAAATCTTCACTATTAATGAGGACTCCTCTACCCTCGTGGACGTAGCCAAATTTAAGTTGAACCACGTACATCTTGTGGTGCTTCCCTACCTCTATCTCTTTACATATTATCCTCACTAGGTGATGGAGCAAACTTGCGATGGTTACAAACTTCACACTTTACGTCGTTCCAAAGTCTTAATGATTTTGTGCATCAACATTTGTAAATAGTTTCTTACAAGCAATTGAGCCCGCGCGATGCCACGAGTTTTAAAACTATGTTAAACAGGTGGAATATATTAAAATCTATTAGCATCCTTATGTTCAACAAAGAATAAAAAAATAGACGTTTGTAATATATAGCAAAAGTTTTGAAACTCTTTAGTTCTTCTAAGTAAATTTGACAAATACGTACAATCAAATCTTCGACCAATTCAAGCGTATACTTTTTCTTTTCTTCTATCAAATTTGTCATGTCACCCAAGGTCATATGCAAAGCCAGCTAACTGAAAACATTTGTGTTAAGTTGTGCAAAAAGTTGAGTACGCTTTAATTGAAAAAATAATCACTAATACAATTAGGCAAGAAGGAGAAGGAGATAATCTTGAGGAGCTAGAAATATTTTGACTTCAACAAGAAGATATTGACAAGGTTTTACATACGTACCCGTAAGCTCCAAGCTGTGGTATCAACTCCCAAAAAAAAAAAATGGTCCCAAACAACAGTATAGAAATGTTTTAGTCCATCTTAAACTTTTTTTTTTGTGGCCTTGCTTATTATTGTACTTATTAACAATTACTACTATGTCGAGGCGAGTTTCTTTACAACAGGACCAAGAAAAATAATAACTTATTACAATGTGGTATTTATTCCTGAACCCCAACTGGGACCGAAACTGTTTATGACTATAAATAAGTTATTCCTTTATATACAGATGTTTTACTGTAGCGTTCACAGCTCTTATAGCTTTTTATTGAATTATTGAATCTCAAAGAATACTTACATTAATTTCTTTTTATTGAAAGGAAATACAAATGCAGAAGGAATTGAAATACAAATACATAAGAAGGAAAATTATCCACTTAAATGTTTATAATCAACAATAAATTTCTTTTAATTTCTTCAATTCTTCTTAAGCAAATTTTTGAACCAATGTGCTGAGAGTTTTGGGTGTCTTTTCAGCCCATCATTATAATCCACGTAGTTTAAACCAAATCGGACGGTGTATCCAGAATTCCATTCAAAGTCGTCCAACAATGTCCATGGAAAGTATCCCTTCACTTTCGCACCATTTCTGCACACACATACACAAATGTTCAAATGGATTAGGTCAATATAATGATTAAATAACAATAACTTAAGAAGGCTAGGCAGT
This sequence comes from Malus fusca, assembly GCA_035220775.1. Lineage (NCBI taxonomy): Eukaryota > Viridiplantae > Streptophyta > Magnoliopsida > Rosales > Rosaceae > Malus > Malus fusca. The sequence goes on from CM069063.1 coordinate 21,657,957, forward strand.
ATATAGCCTTAATTAATTTGTTAATAACTACTTACTTGATCGCCGCTTGAAGGTAACATAGGTGACGGTAGTGGTAGTCAATTCTACCGGTATCAAGAAGAGCCTCGTCAATTGATAGTTTTGGATTATTCGACTCTGATACACCTACGTACATATTATTGCACAAAAAATTAAATTTAGCTTTTTCCTCTAAAAATATAAAAAAACATGCAGTTTTAGTTAACACCATTATAAATATGTGAAACTTTTGCAATTAATCAAGGCTTAAAAGTACGTATTACATACCATTCTCAGTAATATAAATGAGTGGATCATTATATTTTTCCTTTGTGTAGAGCACAAGATCGTGAATTCCTTTTGGATATACATATAACCAATCTGAAGCAGTCTGCAACACCATTTCAAGATAATACGTAAATGTTGGGGAAAAAAGCTAATCCTCCAAATGCAAATAGCTCAAAATGATAAATTTGATGTATACCTGTGGACCAATAAGTACTCCATTAAGCTCCGCTGCCACAATATTTACAAACATTAGAATACAATTGGTGTAAATATTAGAATATAATTAATGTAATTAAGAGGTTAAACTAGGTCAAGAAGAACAAAGAATTGAAGCTATTCAAAGTAAGTTTCCTTTGGCACTCACTTGTAAGATCAGCTCGAGGATCTGTTACGAAGCTTGCCAGTAGTGAATTGTTCTTAGGTGTACTAGTTGTGTATCTAGCAGTATAATAATTTATTCCAAGAAAATCAAATGATCCGTTTAGCAACTTGGATTGTTCTTTTGTGAATTTTGGCAATCTTTTTCCAACAATTGATCGCATGCTGTGTGGATAGTCACCACTTGTTAAAGGGTCCAAAAACCTACAGAACAAGAAAATTCCAAATATTAGCCTAATTATAGCATTATAGATAAATAGTACTGCTAGCTAGGTAGTATCAATGTTACAAGTCATAAGTAAACATGATGTAATTGGGTTTATGTATAATTTAATAAGACACTTGCCATCCAAACATAAAATCCAAAGATCGTAAGGCAGCATCTTTATCTTGCTTTGACTCCGAAGCAGGCTCAAACCAGTATGACACCAATGTTATCCCTATCAAGCCTTTCTGAGATGCCTACACAAAAATATGAATTTTGGTTGAATAAATAGGAGTTATAGAAAAAGATACAACCATTAGATTATCTTACTACTGAGAGTATTCCCTCTTGTATTACAACTCAATAATAAAGATTCATATAGAATTCTCGATTAGGAGCCAATAATCTGACCCAAAAAACAAAATTAAAATAAAATAAAATAAAAAAACAGTTATTGAACCTGATATCTATTCCTGTACAATTCTACAGCTGCTCCATGAGCAAGAAGAATGTGGTGTGTCACCAAGTATGGTTCAATGGCTGAATCTCCACCGGTGCAGTTTAGGTTTTGCCAAGAAGAGCAGCGTCCCGGTGCTAGAGTCCCAACAGCATAACCCATGCTACTAAAAGTATATGGCTCATTTACCGTGAACCAGTGCTTGACTCGATCACCAAATTCCTTATAACAAAGTTCTGCATAGTCTTTAAAATGATCTCTGTAGATACAAATTTATGTTACGTATATTATGTATTTTATCAAATTATCAACGAGAAAATAAATTTTGTTCACTTACACAATACGAGGGCTTAAGAAACCACCATATTCATCTTCTAAAGCTTGGGGAACATCCCAATGAAACAGTGTTACAAACGGCTTTAAACCTATAATACATGATCAGTAAAATCAAATTAAAAGTCTGATTGAATGATGTTGTAAAAATTCATGTAATAATTGTTTAAGGTAGGATGATTAACCATTGCGTAGGAGTTCATTGATGAGATTGTTGTAATAATCAATTCCTTTCCTGTTAACGCCACCACTTAACGTTCCATCTAATTAGAACAAAAATAACAAGAAAAAAAAAGGGTTACCCAGTAGATAACTCGATCACATTACTTTAGTTAAAAGTATATAAAGAGAATAATTTTCTTGTAGGAAAAATCATTCTTATGCACAATATTGTCAATGGTCCCAACCAAAAAACGAGAACGTGGAGCAACTTACTTGGTAATAATCTGGACCATGAAATAGATAATCTGTAAGCATTCAAATTCATATCCTTCATAATCCCCACATCTTCCTAGAATGACAAAAGTTTAAAATTAAATATTGAGGATCTCATTATATATTGTTCTTTTTTTTTTGTAAAGGCTCCAATTTAATATGTTAACATGTGCCCTTCAAGTATAAAGGGTCAAGAGACAAAGTTATGAGGTTTTAGACCTTATAGCGGTGATATTGATCAATAGCGACGTCTCCGTTACTGCCATCAGTGATTTTTTCTGCAGTTATTAAAAAACATAATGGTGAAATCCATACCATGTGCAAAGTACTGTATATGCGTGCGCACTGATGAAGTATATACATATATTGTACATATCACATGACCACGTACTATTGGTCTCCCAACAAAGTGCATGGCTATTAGAGAGGTTGGAGTTTACTTGTCCTCACGAAGAAAAGAATGAGGTGCTATTTCTACTGCTTTGAAATGAAGTAGCAAAAGTTTTCATATTACCAATGGATTAAATCACAGACCTGGATGTTTGTGGGTGAAGGTATCCCATATGCTTGGTCCTCTTCCATCTTCTTTTACTGCACCTTCATACTGAAATACACACACATGCATATACGTAAGAGTACCACTACACACGCAAGGAAGATGACAACATTATAATTCATGCATGGATGCTAACTGCGTGTATAAAATACACCAAAAATATGGTAAATAAAGACAGAAGATATATATATATATACTGACCTGGTAAGATGCGGAACCTGTGCCAAATATGAACCCTGGTTCAAAACTACTGCGATTGAGAAATTCGCAATGAACAGGTGGATCTGTATTAGTTGCTTTGCCATTTGTCAATGCAAAGCCAATGAGTAGCAGCACACCAAAGAGCAAAGATCGTGAATATTTCATTGCCATAACTTGGGAGTTTCGATATCGATCGAGATAATTAAGTTATCTCCTCCGGGAATATTGCATGGGGTTTATATAGAGAAAGGGAGGAAGGGATATGGTGTCTACGTACTAGCTCATGAGAATAGTAAAGGGTTAAAATTTGTAAACAAAATTGGCTTTGAAAGTCCTAGTTTAAAGACGAAGTCATGGTATGTTTCAAAAAAAAAAAAAAAAAAAACCAAGTCATGGTCTGTAGTTTAAAAGAAAGCACGTTCCATGTACCAAAAAATTGCGTATATATGTACGTAAAAGAACGGATGATCCTTGCGTTCCACCTATGAGGAATGCACATATTCCACAAATTTTATATTGTGATCGTTTAGTTTCTTAATCTTTATTTGAAAATCATCTAAACAAAAAGAATTATTTGAATCTAAGATAGTTTAGTCGTTTAAATATATGAACCCAATCGACAGTGTTGATACTAAATAAAAGACTTATATTGAACTATTCATTTTATTGATATATTTGGATAACTAAACAGTCTTCAATTTGAATAGTTTTTTTGTATATATGATATTCAAATTAAGATTAAAAAATTAATAACTTATTCAAACAGTAGAAAACTACTTGACCAAGAAAAAAAGTAGAAATTTATGACCAGAATTCTTTACGTAAGTACATAACCGATAAAGATGAAGAATTTAATGTTGATCTTTTTGTTCTTGTTAGAGTTTTAGTATTGAATCGGTAAACCCAGTGGTTTTGTGAAATTGTCTTTCCACTCTAATTAAGAAGGCATCGAAATAGCTAGGTTCTCAAGTTGGCTATTTTGCTCCTAAAGATTGTGAAAGGATTCCATTGGGGTGGCTTTTTCGAAGGTTTGGACACCTTCAAAGTATAGTAGTTACACATTCTTCTTGCTAGTACAAGAATGAGAATAGTAAAGGGTTACAATTTGTAAACAAAATTGGCTTTGATAGTCCTAGTTTAAAGTCCAAGTCATGGTCTGTAATTTAAAAGAAAGCACGTTTCAAGTACCCAAAAGTTGTGTACGTACGTTAAAGAATGGATAATGCTTGCGTTCAACCTATGAGGAATGAACATATTGTACAAATTTTATATTGTCATCGTTCGGTTTCATAATCTTTATTTGAAGATCATCAAAACAAAAACAATTATTTGAATCTGAGATCGTTTAGTCATTTAAATATATGAACCCAATCGACAGTGTAGACACTAAGTAAAAAATTTATAACGAACTATTTTTATTGATACATTTGGATGACTAAGCAGTCTTCAATTGGAATAGTTTTTTGTATATATGATATTCAAATTAAGATTAAGAAATTAATAACTGATACTATAAAAATACTTTATTCATAAAAAAATTAAAAAAAAATATTCCTTGAGTTGAAATGTAAGATAATGTACACAACAGTTCGATCGATCTCATCTTAATTTGAAATGATCAATCCTTGAGTTACCCTTGAGTTTTCCAGCAAAAGAAAATGTTTTCTGTATTCGGAAACAAAGAGTCATTTGTCTGCATGTTTATATTATGTCTGTCCAACTGTTCAAGGGCATAACTTTTGAAGTTGAATATGGACGATTAGCTACAGAGACTTATTCAAACTATAGAAAACTATTTGACACCACAAAAAAGTAGAAATTTATGACCAGAATTGTTTACGTAAGTACATAATCGATAAAGATGAAGAATTTAATCTTGATCTTTTACTTCTTGTTAGAGTTTTAATGTTGAATCCGTGAACCCAGTGGTTTTGTGAAATTGTTTTTCCACGCAAATTAAGAAGGCATCGAAATAGCTAGGTTCTCAAATTGGCTATTTCGCTCCTAAAGATTGTGAAAGGATACCATTGGGGTGGCTTCTTCTTGGTAGTACAAGAAATTGATTAGCTGTTTCAAAAAACTGGTTTTTTATTAGCTTACATCTATTTATTTTGATTTAATGTTTTTTACAATTCAAAAACACAAAATTTTGACCCCCCCCTCTAATTTTTCTAATTTTTTTCTTTATTTGAATTTTTGGGACTTATATTGAATTTTAATGTGTCTCGCAACCTGAAGGGATTGGGAGGGAGGGTCATTTCATTTTAGGATATAGAACGAATAGGTTCAGGAGATGAGAGAAATAAGGATACGCACCAGAAAGACTATACAATGCAAAATGATGGGCCGAAAAATAGAACATTTTTGTTACCCGACCAACCCTTAGGAGAAGCAAATGCGACACGTAGACTAATCAGTAAAATTAAAGAAGTAGCATTTAATGCAAAAATAGCCAATACGAAAGCAATAGTCATGTTTCTAATCCTCCAATCTACCAACAAAAGAATTATACCATTTGATCCCTTTATCAACCAAAAAATTGTACGCCTTATATACTGCTTTGGGTAACCCTCTCCACAACTAAGAGATCCATTCGCTGAGCAAGGCGACTAGTTGAAGTACGGATCCTCCCAATATTGGGAGTATCCGTACTTCAATTGAGCTGATGACAAATCATTTCACCATTTTAGTTGGAACTTTAGGCGGTTCTCAAAAAAAGATAGCGAAAAAAATTATTCCTAAAGTTTAGACTAAAAGGAATGTGTAAACCAATGCTTCCATAGATTCGATTGTGGTTTACAATTATATCTTCCATACCTGTTTATTTGGGATCGTCTCCCGGATAAATAAAGAACAAGAGTCAAAGAAAAGGCAGTGATTCAAATCTAGATTTATCGGGTACCCCATCTAAAAATCACAAAAAGAAAATAAAATCAGACTACTTGTCTTCTTGTAGTTAGATCTCCAAGCTTTTGGAATGCTTCGAATTCCAGTTGAGCATCTAAATCTGGATCAAAACCAGCAAAAACATCTCGAAACAAGGTTCTAGAACCATGCCAAATGGATTTAGTTTTTGTCCCATAATCCCCCACTACTATATATATCGTGCAACGTGACATCTGTCTGTATGTTTTTTTTTATTCATTCGATTTTTTTAAGCATAACATAATATAGTGTATTTGTATCTTTTATAATATAAAATATTCTTCGTTTAAGCATTCCTTAGCTCTGATTTATTGAATTTCCTTTTATCTATTTCTTCATCTTCATCGAAAGATATATCTTTCAATGCAATAGTTATATGACAAGTAGATCTTTTTATAGGATAACCCCATCCTCGAGCCAGGGGCTTTCATTTTTTCACAGTTGCGTGTTACAGATAACACTAGCCACAAGGACCACTCTTGTGTTATAACTAATATAAGATAAAATTAGGCGATGCAATAAAATTAAAGAAGGGAGCGATGTTGAATTAAGAAAAATGATTGAAGAATTGTTATTTTATAGGTTAATAGGTTATTTATCACTGTCTTATTCCCCAAAGTTTATGTTTTGGACTGTTTAAATTGTTCTAGTTAACGTAGCTATGATCCTGTCAGTTTTGGCTCATTATGTATGGATTCGAAGGGAACAATGAGATTTACAAAAGTAAATGAGCACATGGGGATTTGGCAAAGTATTCACGTCTAAATAGATAAAATATAGATTTAAGAGCTTTAGGAAAATTTGATATTTGTTGTTTGTACCATACTTCGTCAATCCCAAAGCTACCGAGCACCGGTCAACTCTGTACCTTCAAGGACCCACTGAAGATTTGATGTGGAGGCACTCTTGCAAAAGCACACGAGTTCCTCTCCAATAAAGAGACCAATCACAAAACGACACATGTCAACATCAAAATAAAGCTCCTAGAGTCCCAGATCAATTGTGGACACGATCCGAAAACTTTCCGCATCTTTAAAAGGAGATTGTTCTCTTGCAATTAATTTCTAATGTCTTTATTGTACTTAAACTCGTCATTAGAACTCACTAATGATGATTATGCTCAAACCTATGTATTGTGTAAACTCTTCACTATTAATAAGAACTCATATACCCTCATGGACGTAACCTAACTTAGGTTGAACCACGTACATCTTGTGTTTGCTTTCCTACCTCTATCTTTTTACATACTATCCTCACCAGGTGACCGGACCAACCTTGCGAAGGTCACAAACTTCTCACTTAACGTTGTTCCAAAGTCTAACTGATTTTGCGAATCAACATTTGACACCGTTTGTGGGAACGACACTAATTCCCACTCTCACCAGCTTTTTCAGACTGGTTTCTATTTGATAAGGCATCGCTCTCCAACATGGGGAGTGAAGGAAAGCACAGCATGCAGAAAAACACCCCTTGCATGCCTAGTGTGAGGCAGCGAATGAAGGAAATGAACAAGCCTGTTCTTCAAACTAAAGTCCAAGAGGTTAGAACTCATAATAAAATATAAAAAATGGCAATCCGGAATGAGATCCTCCAACAGCAGTATGTGAAGCTCTTCGAGATGTTTCACGAGGCTATACAGACTCAGTCTCAAGAGTTATTGCCCTCTTGACAGCAGATCAACACATAGGTACCCACGCGAAGTTTCACATGTCTTCAACACGGGGATTCTTAATAAGGAATGGCCTTCTACCCAAGATATTGATAAACACGAGACCTCTCTCAACCCAGCTGCTTCAAATCGAAACAAGATAAGTGGAAGATGACATCTCCTTGCAAAAGGATTGGAATGATCAAAAGCTGGTTATCGCGACTGTCAAGACCTCTTGAGGCATCGTCGAGAAAAACCTATCCATATAGACTCAAGGATCATTGACCCAAGGGTCATCGAAGGAATCAGTCTGTTACCATAATCAAGGTCAACTACTAACCTAAGGAAGAAACGACAAGACTTAGACGGACAAGAAGGTGTTTGAGTCTTGAGGAACTTCCAATCGAAATTTCCTTGAAGCCAGTATGGTGAACCCAAAAAAAAGTCTCATACTCTTAACTAAACTTCTCCACTTCCAAGAAATGATGGAAACTTACGAATGAGGGTTCCAATAATCCCAGACTCCACTCAGGACCCCCTTATCCTGCAGTTTTTTTAGGAAGTGAACAGACTAAAGGCCAAACGCCATGCCAAGGTACCTGACTGGAATTAGCCGAGGCCACGCCATCTGACAAGAAGGATCTTTGGCACCCCTCTATAAGGAGAAACAAAATAAAAGATTGGTTTGCTATCGTAAATTGGGGGGGGGGAGATCCAATTGAGCATATCCATCTCTTTGAGTCCACCATGGTATACCGAGGCATAGTAATGAAGAACGATGTCTCATTTTCCCCTTCGTTCTATCTGTGGGAGCTCTCAATTAGTATTGTTGTCTTCAACCTGATACAATAGATTATTTCACTGAGCTTAAGAGACTTTTTGTGGTGCAACGCATCTTCTAGGCTGATTGCTTACACTCCCGCTAAACATTTATACACCATTCGTCAGAAGTCAAACTAGTCATTATGTGAATATGCCCGTCGCTTCAGCCACAGGTATTCTTTTGCGTTGTGGTAGATTATAAAACAACACTCAGGGCCTTCACAATAAGTGTCAACATACACTTTTTCCCTTCGACATGTGTTACAATGTGCCTCGACAACTCGTCATTATTCTCACCCACTTGGTTATGAAGGAACTCACATTCGTATCACTAACCAAGTGATAATTTTTTCCTTTGGCAACTTACCACCCTTTCCACCAACTAGGTAATGAAAGAACTCACCTTTGTCCACTAACTAGGTGATGGAAAGTACAACCAGTACTCCACTATTTTCACTAACCAGGTAATGAAGGAACTCACCTTGTATCACCTTGCAGTATGAAGCGTTAATAACATCTCCTTCAACTGTGCCAGAATGTCAAACATTGTAGTATATACAAGGAGACCGAAGACTCTCATCAACTATAAAAGGAGATCGTTCTCGTACAATTAATTCCTAATATCATTATTGTGCTTAAACTCGTCATTAGGACTCACTAATGATGATTATGCTTAAACCTATGTCTTGTGTAAAATCTTCACTATTAATGAGGACTCTTCTACCCTCGTGGACGTAACCCAATTCAAGGTGAACCACATACATCTTGTGTTGCTGTCCTACCTCTATCTCTTTAATTATGATCCTCAACAGGTGACCGGAGCAACCTCGCGAAGGTTACAAACTTGGCACTTTACGTTGTTCGAATGTCTCACAGATTTTGTGCATCAACATTTGTAAATAGTTTGCTACAAGCAATTGAGCCCGCGCGATTTGTTTTAAAACTGTGTTAAACAGGTGGAATATATTAAAATCTATTAGAATCCTTCTGCTTAACAAAGAATAAAAAAAATAGATGTTTGTAGTATATAGCAAAAGTTTTAAAACTCATTAATTCTTCTTTCTATGTAAATTTGACAAATACGTACAATCCAATCTTCAACCAATTCAAGCGTATACTTTTTCTTTTGTTGTATCAAATTTGTCATGTCACCCAAGGTCATATGGAAAGGCAGCTAACTGAAAACATTTGTGTTCAGTTGTGCAAAAAGTTGAGTACGCTTTAATTGAAAAAATAACCACTAATACAATTAGGCAAGAAGGGGAAGGAGATACTCATGAGGAGCTAGAAATATTTTGACTTCAACAAGAAGATATTGACAAGGTTTGACATACGTACTAGCAAGCTCCAAGTTGTGGTATCAACTCCAAAAACAAAAAAAAAACAAAAATCGTACTTGGGCAACATCCAAAAAAAAATGAGTAAAGAATTTTTGAAGTCTTTTTTCTTCAATGACCACTACAACAAAAATGAGCTTTGGGTACAAAACAAAGGGCACAATTGAAAATTTTGTGTCAGTTTGACCACCAAAAAGCTTAAACCGTTCACATTCCATAGAGGGCACCATCTATTGTGCCCAACGTTAAAAAAAGAAGACACAAAACAGTAATGGGCACGGAAACCGTGCCGAGTGGGATCAGATGATAACTTTTTTACTAAAGATGGGCACAAAAAACTTTTTGTGTCTATAAAAATTGTTTGTCAGCAACACTTTATGTGTTTTTTCGTTTGTCTTGACCTCTAGCAGACCAAAAAATTAAATTTATAAAATTGTGGTAAATAATGGTATGGAGTTGTTTATTACTGTGCAGTGTTATAGTCTCAAAATATGTTAGCAATACTGTTGTTCAAAATCGTTTTTGGCGACAATCGAACCTCAGATCTGTCACTTACAAGTAAATAAGAATATCACTACACTATAGTACTAAATGACGTGTCTTAGATTTACTATGGATCATTACCATATGCAATGAATGTTTGTTGGATTCGTATATTTTTAAATTGCTTTTTAGATTGTTAGCAAGTTTATTTTGATACTTGGTGATATGGTTTTTGACATTATCGTAAGTGTTTATTTTTTTTACTGTATTAAAGGACCTTCTTGCAGTGACACATAACCAACAATTGTGCCCTTAGGGTCATCGGTCTCTGCGCAAAAGTTAATCGGTCTTCAGATATACAAATGAGTTAGTAATTATAAATTCTCTTTTTTGACACAAATCTTAGAAATTGTGTCCAGTAAATATTAATAAATAATAAATCACTGTACATCGCATTGGGTTTTCAGATAAACAATATATCTTAGTAATTAAAAAATATTTTTTATGACACAAGTATTCAAAATTGTATCCAATAAATATTAATAAATAATAAATCACTCTATAGCAAAAGAATATGTTGGCACAATTATGGATTTGTGTCTTTCTTCTTTGGTGGCTTTAATGTCAGCAATGGAAATTTTTTATTAATTTGCAACACTGTTCTAAAAATCCCCGCCTAGCGCCCCGATTAATGCCTAGGCGTTTGAAAATTAATAAAGGGCGCCTAGACCAATTGAGGCGCCCGCCTAGAACGCCTAGCCCGCCTAGACCCGCCTAGGCACCTGCCTAGGTTGCGACTCACTTTGATAGAAAATAGATAACTTTCAATTTGCATTTAATTTTTTTCAATAAATTGTAAGAGACTTGTTGAATACTTAAATGGGCACACACTATATGCTTGTTCCCCATGTTTTCATTATGTTCCAATACTTTATAATACATATGTCATTATATTTTGTAGTTTATGATGAAATTATATATATTTTAAGTATAAACAGACACTTATTTATACGAAATATAATGGATTTACTTATATCCGCCTAGTCCGCCTAGGCGCCCGCCTAGAACCCGCCTAGCCGCCTAGGCGCTAGACCTTAGCCCGCCGCCCGACTAGCGCCTAGCGTCTTTTAGAACCTTGATTTGCAATGACACTATAATTGTAATTGTGTCCTACAATTTAATATATTTAAAATAAAGGTAGATTTTTTGTGCCCTTTGTTTAAAATAATGTTTTAAACAAAACACTTTCCTCATTCTTCACGCCTCACTCTCTCCTCATTTCCTTCATTCCGCATCTGTGTTTCCCCATTCAAACCCAGCCTCTCCTCAATTCCTCTGCCTCTTTTCTCTCCCTGGCTCTCCATTTCCGAAATAGAACCGAGCACCCTAGGCTCTCTGTCCCTCTCTCTCTATATTTTTCCCAAATTTTTCTATTTCCCTCTCTCTCTCTGTCTCTCTCGCCTCTCATCTCAATTCTCAAGTTGAGTTCACATCTCACGCAGAAACAGAATTTGCAAATCCTTCCCCTTCAAATTTCACACACACTGCGAATAGGTGGGTCTCAACTCAAGTCTTCAGTCGAGTTCACACATTCTCAGACTTTGCAAATCCTTCTCATCCCCAGTTCCCCTTCAGTTCAGTGCCTGCATAATGCGATTCTTTCCTCTCCACTTCGGTCCAGGTAAAATGGTAACAATTTAGAACTTGTAATGGTTAATTTAGTTAATAATTTGTGATTAATTTTAGGGTTAGGGTTCGTTTGAAACACAAGGGAACTAAGCTTTTTTCTCTTTTGGGTTATAATCAAAAGGGGATTTGATCTGGTTCAGATTCAAACAGACCCATTTTTGCTTCGAATGGAAAGTGACATGCTGTCACTTCGAATTGGTTTAGACTGGAAGGTGATTGGCTATTTTTATGAATTAACAAATATTGAGTTGTATATGTACTAATTAATGTATTAGCCAATGGTATATTTGGCTTTCGAAAGCTGTTATTCAGTCTGAAGCTTCTATGTGTGACATGGTTTTTCGTATTTTTTACTATGCAGTTGAGGGTTTCTTGTTCTTTGATGTTACTTGGTTGATATAGGCAGCACGGATGAGTACTGGAAAAGGCAAAGATGCAGCACAAGTTATGGCTCTAGTTAAGTAGACAACTACCAATTTCAATCATTTGAGCAAGTCATTGATACGTCCTACTGTTGGTTTTTTTTAATAAATACTTTTCCTCTCTTCGTAATGTTTCTGGTTTTCCCTGAGCTTATCAAGTTTAACAGAACAAACAACTTATGAGAATAAATTGGTGGCAATTTCTGTGCTTGCAGTTACTTTGGGAAGGACTTGGGCTTGGAGGGGGAGCTGCTGTTGGAAACTGGAACGGGTATATTGATTTTCATGAAAAGCTCATGTCTTTGTTTGCAATTTTAACCAAAGTTCGATGCTTCTCTAACTTCATTTTCTATATTATTGGCGCTCTAGGGAGGAGGATAAGAATAAAGTTCTTCTTGGATTAGGCGGTGGACATTATGCTCCTCGGCATATGGATATTGTTCCGTAAGTTATAGTCACTTTACAGTTCATCCATTTTCTTTCAAATATATAGCATTGTTTTCTTAGTGGCAATGTGGCGTGGCATCCAGCTTTATTCTTTGTTTGCTTCTGTGTGCGGTTTGATGCATAACTTATTAACTGTGAACTGAACCTCTTCATTTTGATTGATCGTGTCAAAGTAAATATGGTAAACAAGTCTGCTATAAACGAATGGGATTACCAGACTATAGATGATACTTTTTTCATCCTACTCGGAACTTCGGGCTTGATCTGCTTCCTCCTTCCTTTTCTACGTCTCTGCAGCTTCTGCAACACCCATAAGTCCTGCATTACCCTCCCAACCCCTTCTTGCTTCCTCTTCCATCTCTATCAAATGAACTGGCACTGGTAGTACTTTCATATGTTGTTGTCAAATTGCTCTGGTACTGGAAGTGGCAAATGATTTATTTGTTCAAGTCTCTTCCAAATTTTCTCCTAATCTTCTCTTTATAGTTAATTTTATTTCCAACTAGCTTTTGTATGCTCTCGTCAAATTGCTTGATATGATGCTGTTAATTTCCAACTAGCTTTCAGCTTTGGAAAACTGTATATAAGCTGTAAGAAAGCTAGTATTTAGCAACTGTAAGAATCCAGCTACAATTCATTGATGTGACTTATAAAATTCCTATTACCTTACTCTTGCTAAGGGTGTTGATATCATATCTATTCATTTGTTTCCTTAATTTGAGTTTTATTTTTAATGGGTTAACAAATAATGATGAGAATTGAATTTTTAAGTGAAGTACTTATATGGCGTGTTTGTGGTGTTATAGGAAGCAGGGTCTAAGATAAATTTGTAGAACTTTGAAAGGAAGATGGGTTAAGCGTTTATGGTTTTTGTAATTCCAAATTTCAAATTTGTTTTATTCTATTTCTGAATATGTAGTTTTAACATTTTTGAGGGTACAATGCATGTTAATTTTAAGAAGAGGAGATTTGAATATGTAAAGTGCAGGTCTCCAACTGCTCCGCTCTCTCAGTGTAAGTACATCCCTGCATATCTTTATTTCCTCAATTATATTTGACTTTGTTATGTTGAGTTCCCAAATTAAAGATCTTATACCATCTTTTTGTAGCTTTATAAAGTTAGGAATTTTCTTGATATGTGCTTACATGGTGCTTAACATGGTTTGTGCTTACTTTCCATTTCATGGTTGTAGGTTGTTTTCATTTTATGAAAATTAAAATTTTTGCATTTCCTCAATTCAATTTCAGTTTTTAAAATTTTGATTTTTTTTTTATATTTAATTCTTGTTGGCACAATTATAATATAAGTGTCAATATAGCTGGAATAGGTCTTCTGATAAAGTTGTCAGAAACAGGCACAAATAGTGGTCCATTTGTGCCTGCCTCTTTGAGCACCAAACAGGGTATTGTGCCCTTTTAGCAATGGTGACGCCCATAGAGGGCACATACACAAAGATTGTAGCTGCACTGTTGCTATTGGTCTATGAGCACAATTGTTGGTGCTTTTTGGCCTCAAAGGGCACAAATAATTTATTGTGTGCAGTGACCATTTTTGATGTAGTGGACTCGGGAAATATAAGACGCCTCCTTCGGTAATCCTCATCGATAAGAGACTTGGGGGACTCCCATTATATGCTAATACACTTTAGTACTCAAACGTTTCATGAGTACTCACCAATTTGGGTTCTACAAGTCCCCAACCGAGAAGCTTTCCTCACTCGTGAACTTGGGGGACCACTGTTTGTTCCATACTTCCCCACCCCCAAAACTACTTAGAACGAGTCAACTTCATACCTTCAAGGACCCACTGAAAAGTTCGTGTGGAGGCACCCTGGCCGAAGCACACGAGTTTTTCTCCAATCAAGAGACCAATCACAACACGACACGTGTCAACCTAAAAATATAACTCCTAAAGTCCCACATCAACCAGGGACGGGAGCCGAAGACCCTCATCAACTATACAAGGAGACCGTTCTCGTACAATTAATTCCTAATGTCATTATTATGATTAAACTCGTCATTAGAACTCGCTAATGATGATTATGCTTAAACGTATGTCTTGTGTAAAATCTTCACTATTAATGAGGACTCCTCTACCCTCGTGGACGTAGCCAAATTTAAGTTGAACCACGTACATCTTGTGTTGCTTCCCTACCTCTATCTCTTTACATATTATCCTCACTAGGTGATGGAGCAAACTTGCGATGGTTACAAACTTCACACTTTACGTCGTTGCAAAGTCTCAATGATTTTGTGCATCAACATTTGTAAATAGTTTCTTACAAGCAATTGAGCCCGCGCGATGCCACGAGTTTTAAAACTATGTTAAACAGGTGTAATATATTAAAATCTATTAGCATCCTTATGTTCAACAAAGAATAAAAAAATAGACGTTTGTAATATATAGCAAAAGTTTTGAAACTCTTTAGTTCTTCTAAGTAAATTTGACAAATACGTACAATCAAATCTTCGACCAATTCAAGCGTATACTTTTTCTTTTCTTCTATCAAATTTGTCATGTCACCCAAGCTCATATGCAAAGCCAGCTAACTGAAAACATTTGTGTTAAGTTGTGCAAAAAGTTGAGTACGCTTTAATTGAAAAAATTATCACTAATACAATTAGGCAAGAAGGAGAAGGAGATCATCTTGAGGAGCTAGAAATATTTTGACTTCAACAAGAAGATATTGACAAGGTTTTACATACGTACCCGTAAGCTCCAAGCTGTGGTATCAACTCCCAAAAAAAAAAATGGTCCCAAACAACAGTATAGAAATGTTTGAGTCCATCTTAAACTTTTTTTTTTTGTGGCCTTGCTTATTATTGTACTTATTAACAATTACTACTATGTCGAGGCGAGTTTCTTTACAACAGGACCAAGAAAAATAATAACTTATTACAATGTGGTATTTATTCCTGAACCCCAACTGGGACCGAAACTGTTTATGACTATAAATAAGTTATTCCTTTATATACAGATGTTTTACTGTAGCGTTCACAGCTCTTATAGCTTTTTATTGAATTATTGAATCTCAAAGAATACTTACATTAATTTCTTTTTATTGAAAGGAAATACAAATGCAGAAGGAATTGAAATACAAATACATAAGAAGGAAAATTATCCACTTAAATGTTTATAATCAACAATAAATTTCTTTTAATTTCTTCAATTCTTCTTAAGCAAATTTTTGAACCAATGTGCTGAGAGTTTTGGGTGTCTTTTCAGCCCATCATTATAATCCACGTAGTTTAAACCAAATCGGACGGTGTATCCAGAATTCCATTCAAAGTCGTCCAACAATGTCCATGGAAAGTATCCCTTCACTTTCGCACCATTTCTGCACACACATACACAAATGTTCAAATGGATTAGGTCAATATAATGATTAAATAACAATAACTTAAGAAGGCTAGGCAGTATATAGCCTTAATTAATTTGTTAATAACTACTTACTTGATCGCCGCTTGAAGGTAACATAGGTGACGGTAGTGGTAGTCAATTCTACCGGTATCAAGAAGAGCCTCGTCAATTGATAGTTTTGGATTATTCGACTCTGATACACCTACGTACATATTATTGCACAAAAAATTAAATTTAGCTTTTTCCTCTAAAAATATAAAAAAACATGCAGTTTTAGTTAACACCATTATAAATATGTGAAACTTTTGCAATTAATCAAGGCTTAAAAGTACGTATTACATACCATTCTCAGTAATATAAATGAGTGGATCATTATATTTTTCCTTTGTGTAGAGCACAAGATCGTGAATTCCTTTTGGATATACATATAACCAATCTGAAGCAGTCTGCAACACCATTTCAAGATAATACGTAAATGTTGGGGAAAAAAGCTAATCCTCCAAATGCAAATAGCTCAAAATGATAAATTTGATGTATACCTGTGGACCAATAAGTACTCCATTAAGCTCCGCTGCCACAATATTTACAAACATTAGAATACAATTGGTGTAAATATTAGAATATAATTAATGTAATCAAGAGGTTAAACTAGGTCAAGAAGAACAAAGAACTGAAGCTATTCAAAGTAAGTTTCCTTTGGCACTCACTTGTAAGATCAGCTCGAGGATCTGTTACGAAGCTTGCCTGTAGTGAATTGTTCTTAGGTGTACTAGTTGTGTATCTAGCAGTATAATAATTTATTCCAAGAAAATCAAATGATCCGTTTAGCAACTTGGATTGTTCTTTTGTGAATATTGGCAATCTTTTCCCAACAATTGATCGCATGCTGTGTGGATAGTCACCACTTGTTAAAGGGTCCAAAAACCTACAGAACAAGAAAATTCCAAATATTAGCCTAATTATAGCATTATAGATAAATAGTACTGCTAGCTAGGTAGTATCAATGTTACAAGTCATAAGTAAACATGATGTAATTGGGTTTATGTATAATTTAATAAGACACTTGCCATCCAAACATAAAATCCAAAGATCGTAAGGCAGCATCTTTATCTTGCTTTGACTCCGAAGCAGGCTCAAACCAGTATGACACCAATGTTATCCCTATCAAGCCTTTCTGAGATGCCTACACAAAAATATGAATTTTGGTTGAATAAATAGGAGTTATAGAAAAAGATACAACCATTAGATTATCTTACTACTGAGAGTATTCCCTCTTGTATTACAACTCAATAATAAAGATTCATATAGAATTCTCGATTAGGAGCCAATAATCTGACCCAAAAAACAAAATTAAAATAAAATAAAATAAAAAAACAGTTATTGAACCTGATATCTATTCCTGTACAATTCTACAGCTGCTCCATGAGCAAGAAGAATGTGGTGTGTCACCAAGTATGGTTCAATGGCTGAATCTCCACCGGTGCAGTTTAGGTTTTGCCAAGAAGAGCAGCGTCCCGGTGCTAGAGTCCCAACAGCATAACCCATGCTACTAAAAGTATATGGCTCATTTACCGTGAACCAGTGCTTGACTCGATCACCAAATTCCTTATAACAAAGTTCTGCATAGTCTTTAAAATGATCTCTGTAGATACAAATTTATGTTACGTATATTATGTATTTTATCAAATTATCAACGAGAAAATAAATTTTGTTCACTTACACAATACGAGGGCTTAAGAAACCACCATATTCATCTTCTAAAGCTTGGGGAACATCCCAATGAAACAGTGTTACAAACGGCTTTAAACCTATAATACATGATCAGTAAAATCAAATTAAAAGTCTGATTGAATGATGTTGTAAAAATTCATGTAATAATTGTTTAAGGTAGGATGATTAACCATTGCGTAGGAGTTCATTGATGAGATTGTTGTAATAATCAATTCCTTTCCTGTTAACGCCACCACTTAACGTTCCATCTAATTAGAACAAAAATAACAAGAAAAAAAAAGGGTTACCCAGTAGATAACTCGATCACATTACTTTAGTTAAAAGTATATAAAGAGAATAATTTTCTTGTAGGAAAAATAATTCTTATGCACAATATTGTCAATGGTCCCAACCAAAAAACGAGAACGTGGAGCAACTTACTTGGTAATAATCTGGACCATGAAATAGATAATCTGTAAGCATCCAAATTCATATCCTTCATAATCCCCACATCTTCCTAGAATGACAAAAGTTTAAAATTAAATATTGAGGATCTCATTATATATTGATCTTTTTTTTTTTGTAAAGGCTCCAATTTAATATGTTAACATGTGCCCTTCAAGTATAAAGGGTCAAGAGACAAAGTTATGAGGTTTTAGACCTTATAGCGGTGATATTGATCAATAGCGACGTCTCCGTTACTGCCATCAGTGATTTTTTCTGCAGTTATTCAAAAACATAATGGTGAAATCCATACCATGTGCAAAGTACTGTATATGCGTGCGCACTGATGAAGTATATACATATATTGTACATATCGCATGACCACGTACTATTGGTCTCCCAACAAAGTGCATGGCTATTAAAGAGGTTGGAGTTTACTTGTCCTCACGAAGAAAAGAATGAGGTGCTATTTCTACTCCTTTGAAATGAAGTAGCAAAAGTTTTCATATTACCAATTGATTAAATCACAGACCTGGATGTTTGTGGGTGAAGGTATCCCATATGCTTGGTCCTCTTCCATCTTCTTTTACTGCACCTTCATACTGAAATACACACACATGCATATACGTAAGAGTACTACTACACACGCAAGGAAGATGACAACATTATAATTCATGCATGGATGCTAACTGCGTGTATAAAATACACCAAAAATATGGTAAATAAAGACAGAAGATATATATATATATACTAACCTGGTAAGATGCGGAACCTGTGCCAAATATGAACCCTGGTTCAAAACTACTGCGATTGAGAAATTCGCAATGAACAGGTGGATCTGTATTAGTTGCTTTGCCATTTGTCAATGCAAAGCCAATGAGTAGCAGCACACCAAAGAGCAAAGATCGTGAATATTTCATTGCCATAACTTGGGAGTTTTGATATCGATCGAGATAATTAAGTTATCTCCTCCGGGAATATTGCATGGGGTTTATATAGAGAAAGGGAGGAAGGGATATGGTGTCTACGTACTAGCTCATGAGAATAGTAAAGGGTTAAAATTTGTAAACAAAATTGGCTTTGAAAGTCCTAGTTTAAAGACCAAGTCATGGTATGTTTCAAAAAAAAAAAAAAAAAGACCAAGTCATGGTCTGTAGTTTAAAAGAAAGCACGTGCCATGTACCAAAAAATTGCGTATATATGTACGTAAAAGAACGGATGATCCTTGCGTTCCACCTATGAGGAATGCACATATTCCACAAATTTTATATTGTGATCGTTTAGTTTCTTAATCTTTATTTGAAAATCATCTAAACAAAAAGAATTATTTGAATCTAAGATAGTTTAGTCGTTTAAATATATGAACCCAATCGACAGTGTTGATACTAAATAAAAGACTTATATTGAACTATTCATTTTATTGATATATTTGGATAACTAAACAGTCTTCAATTTGAATAGTTTTTTTGTATATATGATATTCAAATTAAGATTAAAAAATTAATAACTTATTCAAACAGTAGAAAACTACTTGACCAAGCAAAAAAGTAGAAATTTATGACCAGAATTCTTTACGTAAGTACATAACCGATAAAGATGAAGAATTTAATGTTGATCTTTTTGTTCTTGTTAGAGTTTTAGTATTGAATCGGTAAACCCAGTGGTTTTGTGAAATTGTCTTTCCACTCTAATTAAGAAGGCATCGAAATAGCTAGGTTCTCAAGTTGGCTATTTTGCTCCTAAAGATTGTGAAAGGATTCCATTGGGGTGGCTTTTTCGAAGGTTTGGACACCTTCAAAGTATAGTAGTTACACATTCTTCTTGCTAGTACAAGAATGAGAATAGTAAAGGGTTACAATTTGTAAACAAAATTGGCTTTGAAAGTCCTAGTTTAAAGTCCAAGTCATGGTCTGTAATTTAAAAGAAAGCACGTTTCAAGTACCCAAAAGTTGTGTACGTACGTTAAAGAATGGATAATGCTTGCGTTCCACCTATGAGGAATGAACATATTGTACAAATTTTATATTGTCATCGTTCGGTTTCATAATCTTTATTTGAAGATCATCAAAACAAAAACAATTATTTGAATCTGAGATCGTTTAGTCATTTAAATATATGAACCCAATCGACAGTGTAGACACTAAGTAAAAGATTTATAACGAACTATTTTTATTGATACATTTGGATGACTAAGCAGTCTTCAATTGGAATAGTTTTTTGTATATATGATATTCAAATTAAGATTAAGAAATTAATAACTGATACTATAAAAATACTTTATTCATAAAAAAATTAAAAAAAAATATTCCTTGAGTTGAAATGTAAGATAATGTACACAACAGTTCGATCGATCTCATCTTAATTTGAAATGATCAATCCTTGAGTTACCCTTGAGTTTTCCAGCAAAAGAAAATGTTTTCTGTATTCTGAAACAAAGAGTCATTTGTCTGCATGTTTATATTATGTCTGTCCAACTGTTGAAGGGCATAACTTTTGGAGTTGAATATGGACGATTAGCTACAGAGACTTATTCAAACTATAGAAAACTATTTGACACCACAAAAAAGTAGAAATTTATGACCAGAATTGTTTACGTAAGTACATAATCGATAAAGATGAAGAATTTAATCTTGATCTTTTACTTCTTGTTAGAGTTTTAATGTTGAATCCGTGAACCCAGTGGTTTTGTGAAATTGTTTTTCCACGCAAATTAAGAAGGCATCGAAATAGCTAGGTTCTCAAATTGGCTATTTCGCTCCTAAAGATTGTGAAAGGATACCATTGGGGTGGCTTCTTCTTGGTAGTACAAGAAATTGATTAGCTGTTTCAAAAAACTGGTTTTTTATTAGCTTACATCTATTTATTTTGATTTAATGTTTTTTACAATTCAAAAACACAAAATTTTGACCCCCACCCTCTAATTTTTCTAATTTTTTTCTTTATTTGAATTTTTGGGACTTATATTGAATTTTAATGTGTCTCGCAACCTGAAGGGATTGGGAGGGAGGGTCATTTCATTTTTGGATATAGAACGAATAGGTTCAGGAGATGAGAGAAATAAGGATACGCACCAGAAAGACTATACAATGCAAAATGATGGGCCGAAAAATAGAACATTTTTGTTACCCGACCAACCCTTAGGAGAAGCAAATGCGACACGTAGACTAATCAGTAAAATTAAAGAAGTAGCATTTAATGCAAAAATAGCCAATACGAAAGCAATAGTCATGTTTCTAATCCTCCAATCTACCAACAAAAGAATTATACCATTTGATCCCTTTATCAACCAAAAAATTGTACGCCTTATATACTGCTTTGGGTAACCCTCTCCACAACTAAGAGATCCATTCGCTGAGCAAGGCGACTAGTTGAAGTACGGATCCTCCCAATATTGGGAGTATCCGTACTTCAATTGAGCTGATGACAAATCATTTCACCATTTTAGTTGGAACTTTAGGCGGTTCTCAAAAAAAGATAGCGAAAAAAATTATTCCTAAAGTTTAGACTAAAAGGAATGTGTAAACCAATGCTTCCATAGATTCGATTGTGGTTTACAATTATATCTTCCATACCTGTTTATTTGGGATCGTCTCCCGGATAAATAAAGAACAAGAGTCAAAGAAAAGGCAGTGATTCAAATCTAGATTTATCGGGTACCCCATCTAAAAATCACAAAAAGAAAATAAAATCAGACTACTTGTCTTCTTGTAGTTGGATCTCCAAGCTTTTGGAATGCTTCGAATTCCAGTTGAGCATCTAAATCTGGATCAAAACCAGCAAAAACATCTCGAAACAAGGTTCTAGAACCATGCCAAATGGATTTAGTTTTTGTCCCATAATCCCCCACTACTATATATATCGTGCAAAGTGACATCTGTCTATATGTTTTTTTTTATTCATTCGATTTTTTTAAGCATAACATAATATAGTGTATTTGTATCTTTTATAATATAAAATATTCTTCGTTTAAGCATTCCTTAGCTCTGATTTATTGAATTTCCTTTTATCTATTTCTTCATCTTCATCGAAAGATATATCTTTCAATGCAATAGTTATATGACAAGTAGATCTTTTTATAGGATAACCCCATCCTCGAGCCAGGGGCTTTCATTTTTTCACAGTTGCGTGTTACAGATAACACCAGCCACAAGGACCACTCTTGTGTTATAACTAATATAAGATAAAATTAGGCGATGCAATAAAATTAAAGAAGGGAACGATGTTGAATTAAGAAAAATGATTGAAGAATTGTTATTTTATAGGTTAATAGGTTATTTATCACTGTCTTATTCCCCAAAGTTTATGTTTTGGACTGTTTAAATTGTTCTAGATAACGTAGCTATGATCCTGTCAGTTTTGGCTCATTATGTATGGATTCGAAGGGAACAATGAGATTTACAAAAGTAAATGAGCACATGGGGATTTGGCAAAGTATTCACGTCTAAATAGATAAAATATAGATTTAAGAGCTTTAGGAAAATTTGATATTTGTTGTTTGTACCATACTTCGTCAATCCCAAAGCTACCGAGCACCGGTCAACTCTGTACCTTCAAGGACCCACTGAAGATTTGATGTGGAGGCACTCTTGCAAAAGCACACGAGTTCCTCTCCAATAAAGAGACCAATCACAAAACGACACATGTCAACATCAAAATAAAGCTCCTAGAGTCCCAGATCAATTGTGGACACGATCCGAAAACTTTCCGCATCTTTAAAAGGAGATTGTTCTCTTGCAATTAATTTCTAATGTCTTTATTGTACTTAAACTCGTCATTAGAACTCACTAATGATGATTATGCTCAAACCTATGTATTGTGTAAACTCTTCACTATTAATAAGAACTCATATACCCTCATGGACGTAACCTAACTTAGGTTGAACCACATACATCTTGTGTTTGCTTTCCTACCTCTATCTTTTTACATACTATCCTCACCAGGTGACCGGACCAACCTTGCGAAGGTCACAAACTTCTCACTTAACGTTGTTCCAAAGTCTAACTGATTTTGCGTATCAACATTTGATACCGTTTGTGGGAACGACACTAATTCCCACTCTCACCAGCTTTTTCAGACTGGTTTCTATTTGATAAGGCATCGCTCTCCAACATGGGGAGTGAAGGAAAGCACAGCATGCAGAAAAACACCCCTTGCATGCCTAGTGTGAGGCAGCGAATGAAGGAAATGAACAAGCCTGTTCTTCAAACTAAAGTCCAAGAGGTTAGAACTCATAATAAAATATAAAAAATGGCAATGCGGAATGAGATCCTCCAACAACAGTATGTGAAGCTCTTCGAGATGTTTCACGAGGCTATACAGACTCTGTCTCAATAGTCATTGCCCTCTTGACAGCAGATCAACACATAGGTACCCACGCGAAGTTTCACATGTCTTCAACACGGGGATTCTTAATAAGGAATGGCCTTCTACCCAAGATATTGATAAACACGAGACCTCTCTCAACCCAGCTGCTTCAAATCGAAACAAGATAAGTGGAAGAGGACATCTCCTTGCAAAAGGATTGGAATGATCAAAAGCTGGTTATCGCGACTGTCAAGACCTTTTGAGGCATCGTCGAGAAAAACCTATCCATATAGACTCAAGGATCATTGACCCAAGGGTCATCGAAGGAATCAGTCTGTTACCATAACCAAGGTCAACTACTAACCTAAGGAAGAAACGACAAGACTTAGACGGACAAGAAGGTGTTTGAGTCTTGAGGAACTTCCAACCGAAATTTCCTTGAAGCCAGTATGGTGAATCCAAAAAAAAGTCACATACTCTTAACTAAACTTCTCCACTTCCAAGAAATGATGGCAACTTACGAATGAGGGTTCCAATAGTCCCAGACTCCACTCAGGACCCTCTTATCCTGCAGTTTTTTTAGGAAGTGAACAGACTAAAGGCCAAACGCCATGCCAAGGTACCTGACTGGAATTAGCCGAGGCCACGCCCTCTGACAAGAAGGATCTTTGGCACCCCTCTACAAGGAGAAACAAAATAAAAGATTGGTTTGCTATCGTAAATTGGGGGGGGTGGGGAGATCCAATTGAGCATATCCATCTCTTTGAGTCCACCATGGTATACCGAGGCATAGTAATGAAGAACGATGTCTCATTTTCCCCTTCGTTCTATCTGTGGGAGCTCTCAATTAGTATTGTTGTCTTCAACCTGATACAATAGATTATTTCACTGAGCTTAAGAGACTTTTTGTGGTGCAACGCATCTTCTAGGATGATTGCTTACACTCCCGCTAAACATTTATACACCATTCGTCAGAAGTCAAACTAGTCATTATGTGAATATGCCCGTCGCTTCAGCCACAAGTATTCTTTTGCGTTGTGGTAGATTATAAAACAACACTCAGGGCCTTCACAATAAGTGTCAACATACACTTTTTCCCTTCGACATGTGTTACAATGTGCCTCGACAACTCGTCATTATTCTCACCCACTTGGTTATGAAGGAACTCACATTCGTATCACCAACCAAGTGATAATTTTTTCCTTTGGCAACTTACCACCCTTTCCACCAACTAGGTAATGAAAGAACTCACCTTTGTCCACTAACTAGGTGATGGAAAGTACAACCAGTACTCCACTCTTTTCACTAACCAGGTAATGAAGGAACTCACCTTGTATCACCTTGCAGTATGAAGCGTTAATAACATCTCCTTCAACTGTGCCAGAATGTCAAACATTGTAGTATATACAAGGAGACCGAAGACTCTCATCAACTATAAAAGGAGATCGTTCTCGTACAATTAATTCCTAATATCATTATTGTGCTTAAACTCGTCATTAGGACTCACTAATGATGATTATGCTTAAACCTATGTCTTGTGTAAAATCTTCACTATTAATGAGGACTCTTCTACCCTCGTGGACGTAACCCAATTCAAGGTGAACCACATACATCTTGTGTTGCTTTCCTACCTCTATCTCTTTAATTATGATCCTCAACAGGTGACCGGAGCAACCTCGCGAAGGTTACAAACTTGGCACTTTACGTTGTTCGAATGTCTCACAGATTTTGTGCATCAACATTTGTAAATAGTTTGCTACAAGCAATTGAGCCTGCGCGATTTGTTTTAAAACTGTGTTAAACAGGTGGAATATTTTAAAATCTATTAGAATCCTTCTGCTTAACAAAGAATAAAAAAAATAGATGTTTGTAGTATATAGCAAAAGTTTTAAAACTCATTAATTCTTTTTTCTATGTAAATTTGACAAATACGTACAATCCAATCTTCAACCAATTCAAGCGTATACTTTTTCTTTTGTTGTATCAAATTTGTCATGTCACCCAAGGTCATATGGAAAGCCAGCTAACTGAAAACATTTGTGTTCAGTTGTGCAAAAAGTTGAGTACGCTTTAATTGAAAAAATAACCACTAATACAATTAGGCAAGAAGGCAAGAAGGGGAAGGAGATACTCATGAGGAGCTAGAAATATTTTGACTTCAACAAGAAGATATTGACAAGGTTTGACATACGTACTAGCAAGCTCCAAGTTGTGGTATCAACTCCAAAAACAAAAAAAACAAAAATCGTACTTGGGCAACATCCAAAAAAAAATGAGTAAAGAATTTTTGAAGTCTTTTTTCTTCAATGACCACTACAACAAAAATGAGCTTTGGGTACAAAACAAAGGGCACAATGGAAAATTTTGTGTCAGTTTGACCACCAAAAAGCTTAAACAGTTCACATTCCATAGAGGGCACCATCTATTGTGCCCAATGTTAAAAAAAGAAGACACAAAACTGTAATGGGCACGGAAACCGTGCCGAGTGGGATCAGATGATAACTTTTTTACTAAAGATGGGCACAAAAAACTTTTTGTGTCTATAAAAATTGTTTGTCAGCAACACTTTATGTGTTTTTTCGTTTGTCTTGACCTCTAGCAGACCAAAAAATTAAATTTATAAAATTGTGGTAAATAATGGTATGGAGTTGTTTATTACTGTGCAGTGTTATAGTCTCAAAATATGTTAGCAATACTGTTGTTCAAAATCGTTTTTGGCGACAATCGAACCTCAGATCTGTCACTTACAAGTAAATAAGAATATCACTACACTATAGTACTAAATGACGTGTTTTAGATTTACTATGGATCATTACCATATGCAATGAATGTTTGTTGGATTCGTATATTTTTAAATTGCTTTTTAGATTGTTAGCAAGTTTATTTGGATACTTGGTGATATGGTTTTTGACATTATCGTAAGTGTTTATTTTTTTTACTGTATTAAAAGACCTTCTTGCAGTGACACATAACCAACAATTGTGCCCTTAGGGTCATCGGTCTCTGCGCAAAAGTTAATCGGTCTTCAGATATACAAATGAGTTAGTAATTATAAATTCTTTTTTTTGACACAAATCTTAGAAATTGTGTCCAGTAAATATTAATAAATAATAAATCACTGTACATCGCATTGGGTTTTCAGATAAACAATATATCTTAGTAATTAAAAAATATTTTTTATGACACAAGTATTCAAAATTGTATCCAATAAATATTAATAAATAATAAATCACTCTATAGCAAAAGAATATGTTGGCACAATTATGGATTTGTGTCTTTCTTCTTTGGTGGCTTTAATGTCAGCAATGGAAATTTTTTATTAATTTGCAATGACACTATAATTGTAATTGTGTCCTACAATTTAATATATTTAAAATAAAGGTAGATTTTTTGTGCCCTTTGTTTAAAATAATGTTTTAAACAAAACACTTTCCTCATTCTTCACGCCTCACTCTCTCCTCATTTCCTTCATTCCGCATCTGTGTTTCCCCATTCAAACCCAGCCTCTCCTCAATTCCTCTGCCTCTTTTCTCTCCCTGGCTCTCCATTTCCGAAATAGAACTGAGCACCCTAGGCTCTCTGTCCCTCTCTCTCTATATTTTTCCCAAATTTTTCTATTTCCCTCTCTCTCTCTGTCTCTCTCGCCTCTCATCTCAATTCTCAAGTTGAGTTCACATCTCACGCAGAAACAGAATTTGCAAATCCTTCCCCTTCAAATTTCACACACACTGCGAATAGGTGGGTCTCAACTCAAGTCTTCAGTCGAGTTCACACATTCTCAGACTTTGCAAATCCTTCTCATCCCCAGTTCCCCTTCAGTTCAGTGCCTGCATAATGCGATTCTTTCCTCTCCACTTCGGTCCAGGTAAAATGGTAACAATTTAGAACTTGTAATGGTTAATTTAGTTAATAATTTGTGATTAATTTTAGGGTTAGGGTTCGTTTGAAACACAAGGGAACTAAGCTTTTTTCTCTTTTGGGTTATAATCAAAAGGGGATTTGATCTGGTTCAGATTCAAACAGACCCATTTTTGCTTCGAATGGAAAGTGACATGCTGTCACTTCGAATTGGTTTAGACTGGAAGGTGATTGGCTATTTTTATGAATTAACAAATATTGAGTTGTATATGTACTAATTAATGTATTAGCCAATGGTATATTTGGCTTTCGAAAGCTGTTATTCAGTCTGAAGCTTCTATGTGTGACATGGTTTTTCGTATTTTTTACTATGCAGTTGAGGGTTTCTTGTTCTTTGATGTTACTTGGTTGATATAGGCAGCACGGATGAGTACTGGAAAAGGCAAAGATGCAGCACAAGTTATGGCTCTAGTTAAGTAGACAACTACCAATTTCAATCATTTGAGCAAGTCATTGATACGTCCTACTGTTGGTTTTTTTTAATAAATACTTTTCCTCTCTTCGTAATGTTTCTGGTTTTCCCTGAGCTTATCAAGTTTAACAGAACAAACAACTTATGAGAATAAATTGGTGGCAATTTCTGTGCTTGCAGTTACTTTGGGAAGGACTTGGGCTTGGAGGGGGAGCTGCTGTTGGAAACTGGAACGGGTATATTGATTTTCATGAAAAGCTCATGTCTTTGTTTGCAATTTTAACCAAAGTTCGATGCTTCTCTAACTTCATTTTCTATATTATTGGCGCTCTAGGGAGGAGGATAAGAATAAAGTTCTTCTTGGATTAGGCGGTGGACATTATGCTCCTCGGCATATGGATATTGTTCCGTAAGTTATAGTCACTTTACAGTTCATCCATTTTCTTTCAAATATATAGCATTGTTTTCTTAGTGGCAATGTGGCGTGGCATCCAGCTTTATTCTTTGTTTGCTTCTGTGTGCGGTTTGATGCATAACTTATTAACTGTGAACTGAACCTCTTCATTTTGATTGATCGTGTCAAAGTAAATATGGTAAACAAGTCTGCTATAAACGAATGGGATTACCAGACTATAGATGATACTTTTTTCATCCTACTCGGAACTTCGGGCTTGATCTGCTTCCTCCTTCCTTTTCTACGTCTCTGCAGCTTCTGCAACACCCATAAGTCCTGCATTACCCTCCCAACCCCTTCTTGCTTCCTCTTCCATCTCTATCAAATGAACTGGCACTGGTAGTACTTTCATATGTTGTTGTCAAATTGCTCTGGTACTGGAAGTGGCAAATGATTTATTTGTTCAAGTCTCTTCCAAATTTTCTCCTAATCTTCTCTTTATAGTTAATTTTATTTCCAACTAGCTTTTGTATGCTCTCGTCAAATTGCTTGATATGATGCTGTTAATTTCCAACTAGCTTTCAGCTTTGGAAAACTGTATATAAGCTGTAAGAAAGCTAGTATTTAGCAACTGTAAGAATCCAGCTACAATTCATTGATGTGACTTATAAAATTCCTATTACCTTACTCTTGCTAAGGGTGTTGATATCATATCTATTCATTTGTTTCCTTAATTTGAGTTTTATTTTTAATGGGTTAACAAATAATGATGAGAATTGAATTTTTAAGTGAAGTACTTATATGGCGTGTTTGTGGTGTTATAGGAAGCAGGGTCTAAGATAAATTTGTAGAACTTTGAAAGGAAGATGGGTTAAGCGTTTATGGTTTTTGTAATTCCAAATTTCAAATTTGTTTTATTCTATTTCTGAATATGTAGTTTTAACATTTTTGAGGGTACAATGCATGTTAATTTTAAGAAGAGGAGATTTGAATATGTAAAGTGCAGGTCTCCAACTGCTCCGCTCTCTCAGTGTAAGTACATCCCTGCATATCTTTATTTCCTCAATTATATTTGACTTTGTTATGTTGAGTTCCCAAATTAAAGATCTTATACCATCTTTTTGTAGCTTTATAAAGTTAGGAATTTTCTTGATATGTGCTTACATGGTGCTTAACATGGTTTGTGCTTACTTTCCATTTCATGGTTGTAGGTTGTTTTCATTTTATGAAAATTAAAATTTTTGCATTTCCTCAATTCAATTTCAGTTTTTAAAATTTTGATTTTTTTTTTATATTTAATTCTTGTTGGCACAATTATAATATAAGTGTCAATATAGCTGGAATAGGTCTTCTGATAAAGTTGTCAGAAACAGGCACAAATAGTGGTCCATTTGTGCCTGCCTCTTTGAGCACCAAACAGGGTATTGTGCCCTTTTAGCAATGGTGACGCCCATAGAGGGCACATACACAAAGATTGTAGCTGCACTGTTGCTATTGGTCTATGAGCACAATTGTTGGTGCTTTTTGGCCTCAAAGGGCACAAATAATTTATTGTGTGCAGTGACCATTTTTGATGTAGTGGACTCGGGAAATATAAGACGCCTCCTTCGGTAATCCTCATCGATAAGAGACTTGGGGGACTCCCATTATATGCTAATACACTTTAGTACTCAAACGTTTCATGAGTACTCACCAATTTGGGTTCTACAAGTCCCCAACCGAGAAGCTTTCCTCACTCGTGAACTTGGGGGACCACTGTTTGTTCCATACTTCCCCACCCCCAAAACTACTTAGAACGAGTCAACTTCATACCTTCAAGGACCCACTGAAAAGTTCGTGTGGAGGCACCCTGGCCGAAGCACACGAGTTTTTCTCCAATCAAGAGACCAATCACAACACGACACGTGTCAACCTAAAAATATAACTCCTAAAGTCCCACATCAACCAGGGACGGGAGCCGAAGACCCTCATCAACTATACAAGGAGACCGTTCTCGTACAATTAATTCCTAATGTCATTATTATGATTAAACTCGTCATTAGAACTCGCTAATGATGATTATGCTTAAACGTATGTCTTGTGTAAAATCTTCACTATTAATGAGGACTCCTCTACCCTCGTGGACGTAGCCAAATTTAAGTTGAACCACGTACATCTTGTGTTGCTTCCCTACCTCTATCTCTTTACATATTATCCTCACTAGGTGATGGAGCAAACTTGCGATGGTTACAAACTTCACACTTTACGTCGTTGCAAAGTCTCAATGATTTTGTGCATCAACATTTGTAAATAGTTTCTTACAAGCAATTGAGCCCGCGCGATGCCACGAGTTTTAAAACTATGTTAAACAGGTGTAATATATTAAAATCTATTAGCATCCTTATGTTCAACAAAGAATAAAAAAATAGACGTTTGTAATATATAGCAAAAGTTTTGAAACTCTTTAGTTCTTCTAAGTAAATTTGACAAATACGTACAATCAAATCTTCGACCAATTCAAGCGTATACTTTTTCTTTTCTTCTATCAAATTTGTCATGTCACCCAAGCTCATATGCAAAGCCAGCTAACTGAAAACATTTGTGTTAAGTTGTGCAAAAAGTTGAGTACGCTTTAATTG
Source organism: Malus fusca (assembly GCA_035220775.1). NCBI lineage: Eukaryota > Viridiplantae > Streptophyta > Magnoliopsida > Rosales > Rosaceae > Malus > Malus fusca. Next base: position 21,688,741 of record CM069063.1, read on the forward strand.
AAAAAATTATCACTAATACAATTAGGCAAGAAGGAGAAGGAGATCATCTTGAGGAGCTAGAAATATTTTGACTTCAACAAGAAGATATTGACAAGGTTTTACATACGTACCCGTAAGCTCCAAGCTGTGGTATCAACTCCCAAAAAAAAAAATGGTCCCAAACAACAGTATAGAAATGTTTGAGTCCATCTTAAACTTTTTTTTTTGTGGCCTTGCTTATTATTGTACTTATTAACAATTACTACTATGTCGAGGCGAGTTTCTTTACAACAGGACCAAGAAAAATAATAACTTATTACAATGTGGTATTTATTCCTGAACCCCAACTGGGACCCAAACTGTTTATGACTATAAATAAGTTATTCCTTTATATACAGATGTTTTACTGTAGCGTTCACAGCTCTTATAGCTTTTTATTGAATTATTGAATCTCAAAGAATACTTACATTAATTTCTTTTTATTGAAAGGAAATACAAATGCAGAAGGAATTGAAATACAAATACATAAGAAGGAAAATTATCCACTTAAATGTTTATAATCAACAATAAATTTCTTTTAATTTCTTCAATTCTTCTTAAGCAAATTTTTGAACCAATGTGCTGAGAGTTTTGGGTGTCTTTTCAGCCCATCATTATAATCCACGTAGTTTAAACCAAATCGGACGGTGTATCCAGAATTCCATTCAAAGTCGTCCAACAATGTCCATGGAAAGTATCCCTTCACTTTCGCACCATTTCTGCACACACATACACAAATGTTCAAATGGATTAGGTCAATATAATGATTAAATAACAATAACTTAAGAAGGCTAGGCAGTATATAGCCTTAATTAATTTGTTAATAACTACTTACTTGATCGCCGCTTGAAGGTAACATAGGTGACGGTAGTGGTAGTCAATTCTACCGGTATCAAGAAGAGCCTCGTCAATTGATAGTTTTGGATTATTCGACTCTGATACACCTACGTACATATTATTGCACAAAAAATTAAATTTAGCTTTTTCCTCTAAAAATATAAAAAAACATGCAGTTTTAGTTAACACCATTATAAATATGTGAAACTTTTGCAATTAATCAAGGCTTAAAAGTACGTATTACATACCATTCTCAGTAATATAAATGAGTGGATCATTATATTTTTCCTTTGTGTAGAGCACAAGATCGTGAATTCCTTTTGGATATACATATAACCAATCTGAAGCAGTCTGCAACACCATTTCAAGATAATACGTAAATGTTGGGGAAAAAAGCTAATCCTCCAAATGCAAATAGCTCAAAATGATAAATTTGATGTATACCTGTGGACCAATAAGTACTCCATTAAGCTCCGCTGCCACAATATTTACAAACATTAGAATACAATTGGTGTAAATATTAGAATATAATTAATGTAATCAAGAGGTTAAACTAGGTCAAGAAGAACAAAGAACTGAAGCTATTCAAAGTAAGTTTCCTTTGGCACTCACTTGTAAGATCAGCTCGAGGATCTGTTACGAAGCTTGCCTGTAGTGAATTGTTCTTAGGTGTACTAGTTGTGTATCTAGCAGTATAATAATTTATTCCAAGAAAATCAAATGATCCGTTTAGCAACTTGGATTGTTCTTTTGTGAATATTGGCAATCTTTTCCCAACAATTGATCGCATGCTGTGTGGATAGTCACCACTTGTTAAAGGGTCCAAAAACCTACAGAACAAGAAAATTCCAAATATTAGCCTAATTATAGCATTATAGATAAATAGTACTGCTAGCTAGGTAGTATCAATGTTACAAGTCATAAGTAAACATGATGTAATTGGGTTTATGTATAATTTAATAAGACACTTGCCATCCAAACATAAAATCCAAAGATCGTAAGGCAGCATCTTTATCTTGCTTTGACTCCGAAGCAGGCTCAAACCAGTATGACACCAATGTTATCCCTATCAAGCCTTTCTGAGATGCCTACACAAAAATATGAATTTTGGTTGAATAAATAGGAGTTATAGAAAAAGATACAACCATTAGATTATCTTACTACTGAGAGTATTCCCTCTTGTATTACAACTCAATAATAAAGATTCATATAGAATTCTCGATTAGGAGCCAATAATCTGACCCAAAAAACAAAATTAAAATAAAATAAAATAAAAAAACAGTTATTGAACCTGATATCTATTCCTGTACAATTCTACAGCTGCTCCATGAGCAAGAAGAATGTGGTGTGTCACCAAGTATGGTTCAATGGCTGAATCTCCACCGGTGCAGTTTAGGTTTTGCCAAGAAGAGCAGCGTCCCGGTGCTAGAGTCCCAACAGCATAACCCATGCTACTAAAAGTATATGGCTCATTTACCGTGAACCAGTGCTTGACTCGATCACCAAATTCCTTATAACAAAGTTCTGCATAGTCTTTAAAATGATCTCTGTAGATACAAATTTATGTTACGTATATTATGTATTTTATCAAATTATCAACGAGAAAATAAATTTTGTTCACTTACACAATACGAGGGCTTAAGAAACCACCATATTCATCTTCTAAAGCTTGGGGAACATCCCAATGAAACAGTGTTACAAACGGCTTTAAACCTATAATACATGATCAGTAAAATCAAATTAAAAGTCTGATTGAATGATGTTGTAAAAATTCATGTAATAATTGTTTAAGGTAGGATGATTAACCATTGCGTAGGAGTTCATTGATGAGATTGTTGTAATAATCAATTCCTTTCCTGTTAACGCCACCACTTAACGTTCCATCTAATTAGAACAAAAATAACAAGAAAAAAAAAGGGTTACCCAGTAGATAACTCGATCACATTACTTTAGTTAAAAGTATATAAAGAGAATAATTTTCTTGTAGGAAAAATAATTCTTATGCACAATATTGTCAATGGTCCCAACCAAAAAACGAGAACGTGGAGCAACTTACTTGGTAATAATCTGGACCATGAAATAGATAATCTGTAAGCATCCAAATTCATATCCTTCATAATCCCCACATCTTCCTAGAATGACAAAAGTTTAAAATTAAATATTGAGGATCTCATTATATATTGATCTTTTTTTTTTTTGTAAAGGCTCCAATTTAATATGTTAACATGTGCCCTTCAAGTATAAAGGGTCAAGAGACAAAGTTATGAGGTTTTAGACCTTATAGCGGTGATATTGATCAATAGCGACGTCTCCGTTACTGCCATCAGTGATTTTTTCTGCAGTTATTCAAAAACATAATGGTGAAATCCATACCATGTGCAAAGTACTGTATATGCGTGCGCACTGATGAAGTATATACATATATTGTACATATCGCATGACCACGTACTATTGGTCTCCCAACAAAGTGCATGGCTATTAAAGAGGTTGGAGTTTACTTGTCCTCACGAAGAAAAGAATGAGGTGCTATTTCTACTCCTTTGAAATGAAGTAGCAAAAGTTTTCATATTACCAATTGATTAAATCACAGACCTGGATGTTTGTGGGTGAAGGTATCCCATATGCTTGGTCCTCTTCCATCTTCTTTTACTGCACCTTCATACTGAAATACACACACATGCATATACGTAAGAGTACTACTACACACGCAAGGAAGATGACATGCATGGATGCTAACTGCGTGTATAAAATACACCAAAAATATGGTAAATAAAGACAGAAGATATATATATATATACTAACCTGGTAAGATGCGGAACCTGTGCCAAATATGAACCCTGGTTCAAAACTACTGCGATTGAGAAATTCGCAATGAACAGGTGGATCTGTATTAGTTGCTTTGCCATTTGTCAATGCAAAGCCAATGAGTAGCAGCACACCAAAGAGCAAAGATCGTGAATATTTCATTGCCATAACTTGGGAGTTTTGATATCGATCGAGATAATTAAGTTATCTCCTCCGGGAATATTGCATGGGGTTTATATAGAGAAAGGGAGGAAGGGATATGGTGTCTACGTACTAGCTCATGAGAATAGTAAAGGGTTAAAATTTGTAAACAAAATTGGCTTTGAAAGTCCTAGTTTAAAGACCAAGTCATGGTATGTTTCAAAAAAAAAAAAAAAAAAGACCAAGTCATGGTCTGTAGTTTAAAAGAAAGCACGTGCCATGTACCAAAAAATTGCGTATATATGTACGTAAAAGAACGGATGATCCTTGCGTTCCACCTATGAGGAATGCACATATTCCACAAATTTTATATTGTGATCGTTTAGTTTCTTAATCTTTATTTGAAAATCATCTAAACAAAAAGAATTATTTGAATCTAAGATAGTTTAGTCGTTTAAATATATGAACCCAATCGACAGTGTTGATACTAAATAAAAGACTTATATTGAACTATTCATTTTATTGATATATTTGGATAACTAAACAGTCTTCAATTTGAATAGTTTTTTTGTATATATGATATTCAAATTAAGATTAAAAAATTAATAACTTATTCAAACAGTAGAAAACTACTTGACCAAGCAAAAAAGTAGAAATTTATGACCAGAATTCTTTACGTAAGTACATAACCGATAAAGATGAAGAATTTAATGTTGATCTTTTTGTTCTTGTTAGAGTTTTAGTATTGAATCGGTAAACCCAGTGGTTTTGTGAAATTGTCTTTCCACTCTAATTAAGAAGGCATCGAAATAGCTAGGTTCTCAAGTTGGCTATTTTGCTCCTAAAGATTGTGAAAGGATTCCATTGGGGTGGCTTTTTCGAAGGTTTGGACACCTTCAAAGTATAGTAGTTACACATTCTTCTTGCTAGTACAAGAATGAGAATAGTAAAGGGTTACAATTTGTAAACAAAATTGGCTTTGAAAGTCCTAGTTTAAAGTCCAAGTCATGGTCTGTAATTTAAAAGAAAGCACGTTTCAAGTACCCAAAAGTTGTGTACGTACGTTAAAGAATGGATAATGCTTGCGTTCCACCTATGAGGAATGAACATATTGTACAAATTTTATATTGTCATCGTTCGGTTTCATAATCTTTATTTGAAGATCATCAAAACAAAAACAATTATTTGAATCTGAGATCGTTTAGTCATTTAAATATATGAACCCAATCGACAGTGTAGACACTAAGTAAAAGATTTATAACGAACTATTTTTATTGATACATTTGGATGACTAAGCAGTCTTCAATTGGAATAGTTTTTTGTATATATGATATTCAAATTAAGATTAAGAAATTAATAACTGATACTATAAAAATACTTTATTCATAAAAAAATTAAAAAAAAATATTCCTTGAGTTGAAATGTAAGATAATGTACACAACAGTTCGATCGATCTCATCTTAATTTGAAATGATCAATCCTTGAGTTACCCTTGAGTTTTCCAGCAAAAGAAAATGTTTTCTGTATTCTGAAACAAAGAGTCATTTGTCTGCATGTTTATATTATGTCTGTCCAACTGTTGAAGGGCATAACTTTTGGAGTTGAATATGGACGATTAGCTACAGAGACTTATTCAAACTATAGAAAACTATTTGACACCACAAAAAAGTAGAAATTTATGACCAGAATTGTTTACGTAAGTACATAATCGATAAAGATGAAGAATTTAATCTTGATCTTTTACTTCTTGTTAGAGTTTTAATGTTGAATCCGTGAACCCAGTGGTTTTGTGAAATTGTTTTTCCACGCAAATTAAGAAGGCATCGAAATAGCTAGGTTCTCAAATTGGCTATTTCGCTCCTAAAGATTGTGAAAGGATACCATTGGGGTGGCTTCTTCTTGGTAGTACAAGAAATTGATTAGCTGTTTCAAAAAACTGGTTTTTTATTAGCTTACATCTATTTATTTTGATTTAATGTTTTTTACAATTCAAAAACACAAAATTTTGACCCCCACCCTCTAATTTTTCTAATTTTTTTCTTTATTTGAATTTTTGGGACTTATATTGAATTTTAATGTGTCTCGCAACCTGAAGGGATTGGGAGGGAGGGTCATTTCATTTTTGGATATAGAACGAATAGGTTCAGGAGATGAGAGAAATAAGGATACGCACCAGAAAGACTATACAATGCAAAATGATGGGCCGAAAAATAGAACATTTTTGTTACCCGACCAACCCTTAGGAGAAGCAAATGCGACACGTAGACTAATCAGTAAAATTAAAGAAGTAGCATTTAATGCAAAAATAGCCAATACGAAAGCAATAGTCATGTTTCTAATCCTCCAATCTACCAACAAAAGAATTATACCATTTGATCCCTTTATCAACCAAAAAATTGTACGCCTTATATACTGCTTTGGGTAACCCTCTCCACAACTAAGAGATCCATTCGCTGAGCAAGGCGACTAGTTGAAGTACGGATCCTCCCAATATTGGGAGTATCCGTACTTCAATTGAGCTGATGACAAATCATTTCACCATTTTAGTTGGAACTTTAGGCGGTTCTCAAAAAAAGATAGCGAAAAAAATTATTCCTAAAGTTTAGACTAAAAGGAATGTATAAACCAATGCTTCCATAGATTCGATTGTGGTTTACAATTATATCTTCCATACCTGTTTATTTGGGATCGTCTCCCGGATAAATAAAGAACAAGAGTCAAAGAAAAGGCAGTGATTCAAATCTAGATTTATCGGGTACCCCATCTAAAAATCACAAAAAGAAAATAAAATCAAACTACTTGTCTTCTTGTAGTTGGATCTCCAAGCTTTTGGAATGCTTCGAATTCCAGTTGAGCATCTAAATCTGGATCAAAACCAGCAAAAACATCTCGAAACAAGGTTCTAGAACCATGCCAAATGGATTTAGTTTTTGTCCCATAATCCCCCACTACTATATATATCGTGCAAAGTGACATCTGTCTGTATGTTTTTTTTTATTCATTCGATTTTTTTAAGCATAACATAATATAGTGTATTTGTATCTTTTATAATATAAAATATTCTTCGTTTAAGCATTCCTTAGCTCTGATTTATTGAATTTCCTTTTATCTATTTCTTCATCTTCATCGAAAGATATATCTTTCAATGCAATAGTTATATGACAAGTAGATCTTTTTATAGGATAACCCCATCCTCGAGCCAGGGGCTTTCATTTTTTCACAGTTGCGTGTTACAGATAACACCAGCCACAAGGACCACTCTTGTGTTATAACTAATATAAGATAAAATTAGGCGATGCAATAAAATTAAAGAAGGGAGCGATGTTGAATTAAGAAAAATGATTGAAGAATTGTTATTTTATAGGTTAATAGGTTATTTATCACTGTCTTATTCCCCAAAGTTTATGTTTTGGACTGTTTAAATTGTTCTAGTTAACGTAGCTATGATCCTGTCAGTTTTGGCTCATTATGTATGGATTCGAAGGGAACAATGAGATTTACAAAAGTAAATGAGCACATGGGGATTTGGCAAAGTATTCACGTCTAAATAGATAAAATATAGATTTAAGAGCTTTAGGAAAATTTGATATTTGTTGTTTGTACCATACTTCGTCAATCCCAAAGCTACCGAGCACCGGTCAACTCTGTACCTTCAAGGACCCACTGAAGATTTGATGTGGAGGCACTCTTGCAAAAGCACACGAGTTCCTCTCCAATAAAGAGACCAATCACAAAACGACACATGTCAACATCAAAATAAAGCTCCTAGAGTCCCAGATCAATTGTGGACACGATCCGAAAACTTTCCGCATCTTTAAAAGGAGATTGTTCTCTTGCAATTAATTTCTAATGTCTTTATTGTACTTAAACTCGTCATTAGAACTCACTAATGATGATTATGCTCAAACCTATGTATTGTGTAAACTCTTCACTATTAATAAGAACTCATATACCCTCATGGACGTAACCTAACTTAGGTTGAACCACATACATCTTGTGTTTGCTTTCCTACCTCTATCTTTTTACATACTATCCTCACCAGGTGACCGGACCAACCTTGCGAAGGTCACAAACTTCTCACTTAACGTTGTTCCAAAGTCTAACTGATTTTGCGTATCAACATTTGATACCGTTTGTGGGAACGACACTAATTCCCACTCTCACCAGCTTTTTCAGACTGGTTTCTATTTGATAAGGCATCGCTCTCCAACATGGGGAGTGAAGGAAAGCACAGCATGCAGAAAAACACCCCTTGCATGCCTAGTGTGAGGCAGCGAATGAAGGAAATGAACAAGCCTGTTCTTCAAACTAAAGTCCAAGAGGTTAGAACTCATAATAAAATATAAAAAATGGCAATGCGGAATGAGATCCTCCAACAACAGTATGTGAAGCTCTTCGAGATGTTTCACGAGGCTATACAGACTCTGTCTCAATAGTCATTGCCCTCTTGACAGCAGATCAACACATAGGTACCCACGCGAAGTTTCACATGTCTTCAACACGGGGATTCTTAATAAGGAATGGCCTTCTACCCAAGATATTGATAAACACGAGACCTCTCTCAACCCAGCTGCTTCAAATCGAAACAAGATAAGTGGAAGAGGACATCTCCTTGCAAAAGGATTGGAATGATCAAAAGCTGGTTATCGCGACTGTCAAGACCTTTTGAGGCATCGTCGAGAAAAACCTATCCATATAGACTCAAGGATCATTGACCCAAGGGTCATCGAAGGAATCAGTCTGTTACCATAACCAAGGTCAACTACTAACCTAAGGAAGAAACGACAAGACTTAGACGGACAAGAAGGTGTTTGAGTCTTGAGGAACTTCCAACCGAAATTTCCTTGAAGCCAGTATGGTGAATCCAAAAAAAAGTCACATACTCTTAACTAAACTTCTCCACTTCCAAGAAATGATGGCAACTTACGAATGAGGGTTCCAATAGTCCCAGACTCCACTCAGGACCCTCTTATCCTGCAGTTTTTTTAGGAAGTGAACAGACTAAAGGCCAAACGCCATGCCAAGGTACCTGACTGGAATTAGCCGAGGCCACGCCCTCTGACAAGAAGGATCTTTGGCACCCCTCTACAAGGAGAAACAAAATAAAAGATTGGTTTGCTATCGTAAATTGGGGGGGTGGGGAGATCCAATTGAGCATATCCATCTCTTTGAGTCCACCATGGTATACCGAGGCATAGTAATGAAGAACGATGTCTCATTTTCCCCTTCGTTCTATCTGTGGGAGCTCTCAATTAGTATTGTTGTCTTCAACCTGATACAATAGATTATTTCACTGAGCTTAAGAGACTTTTTGTGGTGCAACGCATCTTCTAGGCTGATTGCTTACACTCCCGCTAAACATTTATACACCATTCGTCAGAAGTCAAACTAGTCATTATGTGAATATGCCCGTCGCTTCAGCCACAAGTATTCTTTTGCGTTGTGGTAGATTATAAAGCAACACTCAGGGCCTTCACAATAAGTGTCAACATACACTTTTTCCCTTCGACATGTGTTACAATGTGCCTCGACAACTCGTCATTATTCTCACCCACTTGGTTATGAAGGAACTCACATTCGTATCACCAACCAAGTGATAATTTTTTCCTTTGGCAACTTACCACCCTTTCCACCAACTAGGTAATGAAAGAACTCACCTTTGTCCACTAACTAGGTGATGGAAAGTACAACCAGTACTCCACTCTTTTCACTAACCAGGTAATGAAGGAACTCACCTTGTATCACCTTGTAGTATGAAGCGTTAATAACGTCTCCTTCAACTGTGCCAGAATGTCAAACATTGTAGTATATACAAGGAGACCGAAGACTCTCATCAACTATAAAAGGAGATCGTTCTCGTACAATTAATTCCTAATATCATTATTGTGCTTAAACTCGTCATTAGGACTCACTAATGATGATTATGCTTAAACCTATGTCTTGTGTAAAATCTTCACTATTAATGAGGACTCTTCTACCCTCGTGGACGTAACCCAATTCAAGGTGAACCACATACATCTTGTGTTGCTTTCCTACCTCTATCTCTTTAATTATGATCCTCAACAGGTGACCGGAGCAACCTCGCGAAGGTTACAAACTTGGCACTTTACGTTGTTCGAATGTCTCACAGATTTTGTGCATCAACATTTGTAAATAGTTTGCTACAAGCAATTGAGCCTGCGCGATTTGTTTTAAAACTGTGTTAAACAGGTGGAATATTTTAAAATCTATTAGAATCCTTCTGCTTAACAAAGAATAAAAAAAATAGATGTTTGTAGTATATAGCAAAAGTTTTAAAACTCATTAATTCTTCTTTCTATGTAAATTTGACAAATACGTACAATCCAATCTTCAACCAATTCAAGCGTATACTTTTTCTTTTGTTGTATCAAATTTGTCATGTCACCCAAGGTCATATGGAAAGCCAGCTAACTGAAAACATTTGTGTTCAGTTGTGCAAAAAGTTGAGTACGCTTTAATTGAAAAAATAACCACTAATACAATTAGGCAAGAAGGCAAGAAGGGGAAGGAGATACTCATGAGGAGCTAGAAATATTTTGACTTCAACAAGAAGATATTGACAAGGTTTGACATACGTACTAGCAAGCTCCAAGTTGTGGTATCAACTCCAAAAACAAAAAAAACAAAAATCGTACTTGGGCAACATCCAAAAAAAAATGAGTAAAGAATTTTTGAAGTCTTTTTTCTTCAATGACCACTACAACAAAAATGAGCTTTGGGTACAAAACAAAGGGCACAATGGAAAATTTTGTGTCAGTTTGACCACCAAAAAGCTTAAACAGTTCACATTCCATAGAGGGCACCATCTATTGTGCCCAATGTTAAAAAAAGAAGACACAAAACTGTAACGGGCACGGAAACCGTGCCGAGTGGGATCAGATGATAACTTTTTTACTAAAGATGGGCACAAAAAACTTTTTGTGTCTATAAAAATTGTTTGTCAGCAACACTTTATGTGTTTTTTCGTTTGTCTTGACCTCTAGCAGACCAAAAAATTAAATTTATAAAATTGTGGTAAATAATGGTATGGAGTTGTTTATTACTGTGCAGTGTTATAGTCTCAAAATATGTTAGCAATACTGTTGTTCAAAATCGTTTTTGGCGACAATCGAACCTCAGATCTGTCACTTACAAGTAAATAAGAATATCACTACACTATAGTACTAAATGACGTGTTTTAGATTTACTATGGATCATTACCATATGCAATGAATGTTTGTTGGATTCGTATATTTTTAAATTGCTTTTTAGATTGTTAGCAAGTTTATTTGGATACTTGGTGATATGGTTTTTGACATTATCGTAAGTGTTTATTTTTTTTACTGTATTAAAAGACCTTCTTGCAGTGACACATAACCAACAATTGTGCCCTTAGGGTCATCGGTCTCTGCGCAAAAGTTAATCGGTCTTCAGATATACAAATGAGTTAGTAATTATAAATTCTTTTTTTTGACACAAATCTTAGAAATTGTGTCCAGTAAATATTAATAAATAATAAATCACTGTACATCGCATTGGGTTTTCAGATAAACAATATATCTTAGTAATTAAAAAATATTTTTTATGACACAAGTATTCAAAATTGTATCCAATAAATATTAATAAATAATAAATCACTCTATAGCAAAAGAATATGTTGGCACAATTATGGATTTGTGTCTTTCTTCTTTGGTGGCTTTAATGTCAGCAATGGAAATTTTTTATTAATTTGCAATGACACTATAATTGTAATTGTGTCCTACAATTTAATATATTTAAAATAAAGGTAGATTTTTTGTGCCCTTTGTTTAAAATAATGTTTTAAACAAAACACTTTCCTCATTCTTCACGCCTCACTCTCTCCTCATTTCCTTCATTCCGCATCTGTGTTTCCCCATTCAAACCCAGCCTCTCCTCAATTCCTCTGCCTCTTTTCTCTCCCTGGCTCTCCATTTCCGAAATAGAACCGAGCACCCTAGGCTCTCTGTCCCTCTCTCTCTATATTTTTCCCAAATTTTTCTATTTCCCTCTCTCTCTCTGTCTCTCTCGCCTCTCATCTCAATTCTCAAGTTGAGTTCACATCTCACGCAGAAACAGAATTTGCAAATCCTTCCCCTTCAAATTTCACACACACTGCGAATAGGTGGGTCTCAACTCAAGTCTTCAGTCAAGTTCACACATTCTCAGACTTTGCAAATCCTTCTCATCCCCAGTTCCCCTTCAGTTCAGTGCCTGCATAATGCGATTCTTTCCTCTCCACTTCGGTCCAGGTAAAATGGTAACAATTTAGAACTTGTAATGGTTAATTTAGTTAATAATTTGTGATTAATTTTAGGGTTAGGGTTCGTTTGAAACACAAGGGAACTAAGCTTTTTTCTCTTTTGGGTTATAATCAAAAGGGGATTTGATCTGGTTCAGATTCAAACAGACCCATTTTTGCTTCGAATGGAAAGTGACATGCTGTCACTTCGAATTGGTTTAGACTGGAAGGTGATTGGCTATTTTTATGAATTAACAAATATTGAGTTGTATATGTACTAATTAATGTATTAGCCAATGGTATATTTGGCTTTCGAAAGCTGTTATTCAGTCTGAAGCTTCTATGTGTGACATGGTTTTTCGTATTTTTTACTATGCAGTTGAGGGTTTCTTGTTCTTTGATGTTACTTGGTTGATATAGGCAGCACGGATGAGTACTGGAAAAGGCAAAGATGCAGCACAAGTTATGGCTCTAGTTAAGTAGACAACTACCAATTTCAATCATTTGAGCAAGTCATTGATACGTCCTACTGTTGGTTTTTTTTAATAAATACTTTTCCTCTCTTCGTAATGTTTCTGGTTTTCCCTGAGCTTATCAAGTTTGACAGAACAAACAACTTATGAGAATAAATTGGTGGCAATTTCTGTGCTTGCAGTTACTTTGGGAAGGACTTGGGCTTGGAGGGGGAGCTGCTGTTGGAAACTGGAACGGGTATATTGATTTTCATGAAAAGCTCATGTCTTTGTTTGCAATTTTAACCAAAGTTCGATGCTTCTCTAACTTCATTTTCTATATTATTGGCGCTCTAGGGAGGAGGATAAGAATAAAGTTCTTCTTGGATTAGGCGGTGGACATTATGCTCCTCGGCATATGGATATTGTTCCGTAAGTTATAGTCACTTTACAGTTCATCCATTTTCTTTCAAATATATAGCATTGTTTTCTTAGTGGCAATGTGGCGTGGCATCCAGCTTTATTCTTTGTTTGCTTCTGTGTGCGGTTTGATGCATAACTTATTAACTGTGAACTGAACCTCTTCATTTTGATTGATCGTGTCAAAGTAAATATGGTAAACAAGTCTGCTATAAACGAATGGGATTACCAGACTATAGATGATACTTTTTTCATCCTACTCGGAACTTCGGGCTTGATCTGCTTCCTCCTTCCTTTTCTACGTCTCTGCAGCTTCTGCAACACCCATAAGTCCTGCATTACCCTCCCAACCCCTTCTTGCTTCCTCTTCCATCTCTATCAAATGAACTGGCACTGGTAGTACTTTCATATGTTGTTGTCAAATTGCTCTGGTACTGGAAGTGGCAAATGATTTATTTGTTCAAGTCTCTTCCAAATTTTCTCCTAATCTTCTCTTTATAGTTAATTTTATTTCCAACTAGCTTTTGTATGCTCTCGTCAAATTGCTTGATATGATGCTGTTAATTTCCAACTAGCTTTCAGCTTTGGAAAACTGTATATAAGCTGTAAGAAAGCTAGTATTTAGCAACTGTAAGAATCCAGCTACAATTCATTGATGTGACTTATAAAATTCCTATTACCTTACTCTTGCTAAGGGTGTTGATATCATATCTATTCATTTGTTTCCTTAATTTGAGTTTTATTTTTAATGGGTTAACAAATAATGATGAGAATTGAATTTTTAAGTGAAGTACTTATATGGCGTGTTTGTGGTGTTATAGGAAGCAGGGTCTAAGATAAATTTGTAGAACTTTGAAAGGAAGATGGGTTAAGCGTTTATGGTTTTTGTAATTCCAAATTTCAAATTTGTTTTATTCTATTTCTGAATATGTAGTTTTAACATTTTTGAGGGTACAATGCATGTTAATTTTAAGAAGAGGAGATTTGAATATGTAAAGTGCAGGTCTCCAACTGCTCCGCTCTCTCAGTGTAAGTACATCCCTGCATATCTTTATTTCCTCAATTATATTTGACTTTGTTATGTTGAGTTCCCAAATTAAAGATCTTATACCATCTTTTTGTAGCTTTATAAAGTTAGGAATTTTCTTGATATGTGCTTACATGGTGCTTAACATGGTTTGTGCTTACTTTCCATTTCATGGTTGTAGGTTGTTTTCATTTTATGAAAATTAAAATTTTTGCATTTCCTCAATTCAATTTCAGTTTTTAAAATTTTGATTTTTTTTTTATATTTAATTCTTGTTGGCACAATTATAATATAAGTGTCAATATAGCTGGAATAGGTCTTCTGATAAAGTTGTCAGAAACAGGCACAAATAGTGGTCCATTTGTGCCTGCCTCTTTGAGCACCAAACAGGGTATTGTGCCCTTTTAGCAATGGTGACGCCCATAGAGGGCACATACACAAAGATTGTAGCTGCACTGTTGCTATTGGTCTATGAGCACAATTGTTGGTGCTTTTTGGCCTCAAAGGGCACAAATAATTTATTGTGTGCAGTGACCATTTTTGATGTAGTGGACTCGGGAAATATAAGACGCCTCCTTCGGTAATCCTCATCGATAAGAGACTTGGGGGACTCCCATTATATGCTAATACACTTTAGTACTCAAACGTTTCATGAGTACTCACCAATTTGGGTTCTACAAGTCCCCAACCGAGAAGCTTTCCTCACTCGTGAACTTGGGGGACCACTGTTTGTTCCATACTTCCCCACCCCCAAAACTACTTAGAACGAGTCAACTTCATACCTTCAAGGACCCACTGAAAAGTTCGTGTGGAGGCACCCTGGCCGAAGCACACGAGTTTTTCTCCAATCAAGAGACCAATCACAACACGACACGTGTCAACCTAAAAATATAACTCCTAAAGTCCCACATCAACCAGGGACGGGAGCCGAAGACCCTCATCAACTATACAAGGAGACCGTTCTCGTACAATTAATTCCTAATGTCATTATTATGATTAAACTCGTCATTAGAACTCGCTAATGATGATTATGCTTAAACGTATGTCTTGTGTAAAATCTTCACTATTAATGAGGACTCCTCTACCCTCGTGGACGTAGCCAAATTTAAGTTGAACCACGTACATCTTGTGTTGCTTCCCTACCTCTATCTCTTTACATATTATCCTCACTAGGTGATGGAGCAAACTTGCGATGGTTACAAACTTCACACTTTACGTCGTTGCAAAGTCTCAATGATTTTGTGCATCAACATTTGTAAATAGTTTCTTACAAGCAATTGAGCCCGCGCGATGCCACGAGTTTTAAAACTATGTTAAACAGGTGTAATATATTAAAATCTATTAGCATCCTTATGTTCAACAAAGAATAAAAAAATAGACGTTTGTAATATATAGCAAAAGTTTTGAAACTCTTTAGTTCTTCTAAGTAAATTTGACAAATACGTACAATCAAATCTTCGACCAATTCAAGCGTATACTTTTTCTTTTCTTCTATCAAATTTGTCATGTCACCCAAGCTCATATGCAAAGCCAGCTAACTGAAAACATTTGTGTTAAGTTGTGCAAAAAGTTGAGTACGCTTTAATTGAAAAAATTATCACTAATACAATTAGGCAAGAAGGAGAAGGAGATCATCTTGAGGAGCTAGAAATATTTTGACTTCAACAAGAAGATATTGACAAGGTTTTACATACGTACCCGTAAGCTCCAAGCTGTGGTATCAACTCCCAAAAAAAAAAATGGTCCCAAACAACAGTATAGAAATGTTTGAGTCCATCTTAAACTTTTTTTTTTTGTGGCCTTGCTTATTATTGTACTTATTAACAATTACTACTATGTCGAGGCGAGTTTCTTTACAACAGGACCAAGAAAAATAATAACTTATTACAATGTGGTATTTATTCCTGAACCCCAACTGGGACCGAAACTGTTTATGACTATAAATAAGTTATTCCTTTATATACAGATGTTTTACTGTAGCGTTCACAGCTCTTATAGCTTTTTATTGAATTATTGAATCTCAAAGAATACTTACATTAATTTCTTTTTATTGAAAGGAAATACAAATGCAGAAGGAATTGAAATACAAATACATAAGAAGGAAAATTATCCACTTAAATGTTTATAATCAACAATAAATTTCTTTTAATTTCTTCAATTCTTCTTAAGCAAATTTTTGAACCAATGTGCTGAGAGTTTTGGGTGTCTTTTCAGCCCATCATTATAATCCACGTAGTTTAAACCAAATCGGACGGTGTATCCAGAATTCCATTCAAAGTCGTCCAACAATGTCCATGGAAAGTATCCCTTCACTTTCGCACCATTTCTGCACACACATACACAAATGTTCAAATGGATTAGGTCAATATAATGATTAAATAACAATAACTTAAGAAGGCTAGGCAGTATATAGCCTTAATTAATTTGTTAATAACTACTTACTTGATCGCCGCTTGAAGGTAACATAGGTGACGGTAGTGGTAGTCAATTCTACCGGTATCAAGAAGAGCCTCGTCAATTGATAGTTTTGGATTATTCGACTCTGATACACCTACGTACATATTATTGCACAAAAAATTAAATTTAGCTTTTTCCTCTAAAAATATAAAAAAACATGCAGTTTTAGTTAACACCATTATAAATATGTGAAACTTTTGCAATTAATCAAGGCTTAAAAGTACGTATTACATACCATTCTCAGTAATATAAATGAGTGGATCATTATATTTTTCCTTTGTGTAGAGCACAAGATCGTGAATTCCTTTTGGATATACATATAACCAATCTGAAGCAGTCTGCAACACCATTTCAAGATAATACGTAAATGTTGGGGAAAAAAGCTAATCCTCCAAATGCAAATAGCTCAAAATGATAAATTTGATGTATACCTGTGGACCAATAAGTACTCCATTAAGCTCCGCTGCCACAATATTTACAAACATTAGAATACAATTGGTGTAAATATTAGAATATAATTAATGTAATCAAGAGGTTAAACTAGGTCAAGAAGAACAAAGAACTGAAGCTATTCAAAGTAAGTTTCCTTTGGCACTCACTTGTAAGATCAGCTCGAGGATCTGTTACGAAGCTTGCCTGTAGTGAATTGTTCTTAGGTGTACTAGTTGTGTATCTAGCAGTATAATAATTTATTCCAAGAAAATCAAATGATCCGTTTAGCAACTTGGATTGTTCTTTTGTGAATATTGGCAATCTTTTCCCAACAATTGATCGCATGCTGTGTGGATAGTCACCACTTGTTAAAGGGTCCAAAAACCTACAGAACAAGAAAATTCCAAATATTAGCCTAATTATAGCATTATAGATAAATAGTACTGCTAGCTAGGTAGTATCAATGTTACAAGTCATAAGTAAACATGATGTAATTGGGTTTATGTATAATTTAATAAGACACTTGCCATCCAAACATAAAATCCAAAGATCGTAAGGCAGCATCTTTATCTTGCTTTGACTCCGAAGCAGGCTCAAACCAGTATGACACCAATGTTATCCCTATCAAGCCTTTCTGAGATGCCTACACAAAAATATGAATTTTGGTTGAATAAATAGGAGTTATAGAAAAAGATACAACCATTAGATTATCTTACTACTGAGAGTATTCCCTCTTGTATTACAACTCAATAATAAAGATTCATATAGAATTCTCGATTAGGAGCCAATAATCTGACCCAAAAAACAAAATTAAAATAAAATAAAATAAAAAAACAGTTATTGAACCTGATATCTATTCCTGTACAATTCTACAGCTGCTCCATGAGCAAGAAGAATGTGGTGTGTCACCAAGTATGGTTCAATGGCTGAATCTCCACCGGTGCAGTTTAGGTTTTGCCAAGAAGAGCAGCGTCCCGGTGCTAGAGTCCCAACAGCATAACCCATGCTACTAAAAGTATATGGCTCATTTACCGTGAACCAGTGCTTGACTCGATCACCAAATTCCTTATAACAAAGTTCTGCATAGTCTTTAAAATGATCTCTGTAGATACAAATTTATGTTACGTATATTATGTATTTTATCAAATTATCAACGAGAAAATAAATTTTGTTCACTTACACAATACGAGGGCTTAAGAAACCACCATATTCATCTTCTAAAGCTTGGGGAACATCCCAATGAAACAGTGTTACAAACGGCTTTAAACCTATAATACATGATCAGTAAAATCAAATTAAAAGTCTGATTGAATGATGTTGTAAAAATTCATGTAATAATTGTTTAAGGTAGGATGATTAACCATTGCGTAGGAGTTCATTGATGAGATTGTTGTAATAATCAATTCCTTTCCTGTTAACGCCACCACTTAACGTTCCATCTAATTAGAACAAAAATAACAAGAAAAAAAAAGGGTTACCCAGTAGATAACTCGATCACATTACTTTAGTTAAAAGTATATAAAGAGAATAATTTTCTTGTAGGAAAAATAATTCTTATGCACAATATTGTCAATGGTCCCAACCAAAAAACGAGAACGTGGAGCAACTTACTTGGTAATAATCTGGACCATGAAATAGATAATCTGTAAGCATCCAAATTCATATCCTTCATAATCCCCACATCTTCCTAGAATGACAAAAGTTTAAAATTAAATATTGAGGATCTCATTATATATTGATCTTTTTTTTTTTTGTAAAGGCTCCAATTTAATATGTTAACATGTGCCCTTCAAGTATAAAGGGTCAAGAGACAAAGTTATGAGGTTTTAGACCTTATAGCGGTGATATTGATCAATAGCGACGTCTCCGTTACTGCCATCAGTGATTTTTTCTGCAGTTATTCAAAAACATAATGGTGAAATCCATACCATGTGCAAAGTACTGTATATGCGTGCGCACTGATGAAGTATATACATATATTGTACATATCGCATGACCACGTACTATTGGTCTCCCAACAAAGTGCATGGCTATTAAAGAGGTTGGAGTTTACTTGTCCTCACGAAGAAAAGAATGAGGTGCTATTTCTACTCCTTTGAAATGAAGTAGCAAAAGTTTTCATATTACCAATTGATTAAATCACAGACCTGGATGTTTGTGGGTGAAGGTATCCCATATGCTTGGTCCTCTTCCATCTTCTTTTACTGCACCTTCATACTGAAATACACACACATGCATATACGTAAGAGTACTACTACACACGCAAGGAAGATGACAACATTATAATTCATGCATGGATGCTAACTGCGTGTATAAAATACACCAAAAATATGGTAAATAAAGACAGAAGATATATATATATATACTAACCTGGTAAGATGCGGAACCTGTGCCAAATATGAACCCTGGTTCAAAACTACTGCGATTGAGAAATTCGCAATGAACAGGTGGATCTGTATTAGTTGCTTTGCCATTTGTCAATGCAAAGCCAATGAGTAGCAGCACACCAAAGAGCAAAGATCGTGAATATTTCATTGCCATAACTTGGGAGTTTTGATATCGATCGAGATAATTAAGTTATCTCCTCCGGGAATATTGCATGGGGTTTATATAGAGAAAGGGAGGAAGGGATATGGTGTCTACGTACTAGCTCATGAGAATAGTAAAGGGTTAAAATTTGTAAACAAAATTGGCTTTGAAAGTCCTAGTTTAAAGACCAAGTCATGGTATGTTTCAAAAAAAAAAAAAAAAAAGACCAAGTCATGGTCTGTAGTTTAAAAGAAAGCACGTGCCATGTACCAAAAAATTGCGTATATATGTACGTAAAAGAACGGATGATCCTTGCGTTCCACCTATGAGGAATGCACATATTCCACAAATTTTATATTGTGATCGTTTAGTTTCTTAATCTTTATTTGAAAATCATCTAAACAAAAAGAATTATTTGAATCTAAGATAGTTTAGTCGTTTAAATATATGAACCCAATCGACAGTGTTGATACTAAATAAAAGACTTATATTGAACTATTCATTTTATTGATATATTTGGATAACTAAACAGTCTTCAATTTGAATAGTTTTTTTGTATATATGATATTCAAATTAAGATTAAAAAATTAATAACTTATTCAAACAGTAGAAAACTACTTGACCAAGCAAAAAAGTAGAAATTTATGACCAGAATTCTTTACGTAAGTACATAACCGATAAAGATGAAGAATTTAATGTTGATCTTTTTGTTCTTGTTAGAGTTTTAGTATTGAATCGGTAAACCCAGTGGTTTTGTGAAATTGTCTTTCCACTCTAATTAAGAAGGCATCGAAATAGCTAGGTTCTCAAGTTGGCTATTTTGCTCCTAAAGATTGTGAAAGGATTCCATTGGGGTGGCTTTTTCGAAGGTTTGGACACCTTCAAAGTATAGTAGTTACACATTCTTCTTGCTAGTACAAGAATGAGAATAGTAAAGGGTTACAATTTGTAAACAAAATTGGCTTTGAAAGTCCTAGTTTAAAGTCCAAGTCATGGTCTGTAATTTAAAAGAAAGCACGTTTCAAGTACCCAAAAGTTGTGTACGTACGTTAAAGAATGGATAATGCTTGCGTTCCACCTATGAGGAATGAACATATTGTACAAATTTTATATTGTCATCGTTCGGTTTCATAATCTTTATTTGAAGATCATCAAAACAAAAACAATTATTTGAATCTGAGATCGTTTAGTCATTTAAATATATGAACCCAATCGACAGTGTAGACACTAAGTAAAAGATTTATAACGAACTATTTTTATTGATACATTTGGATGACTAAGCAGTCTTCAATTGGAATAGTTTTTTGTATATATGATATTCAAATTAAGATTAAGAAATTAATAACTGATACTATAAAAATACTTTATTCATAAAAAAATTAAAAAAAAATATTCCTTGAGTTGAAATGTAAGATAATGTACACAACAGTTCGATCGATCTCATCTTAATTTGAAATGATCAATCCTTGAGTTACCCTTGAGTTTTCCAGCAAAAGAAAATGTTTTCTGTATTCTGAAACAAAGAGTCATTTGTCTGCATGTTTATATTATGTCTGTCCAACTGTTGAAGGGCATAACTTTTGGAGTTGAATATGGACGATTAGCTACAGAGACTTATTCAAACTATAGAAAACTATTTGACACCACAAAAAAGTAGAAATTTATGACCAGAATTGTTTACGTAAGTACATAATCGATAAAGATGAAGAATTTAATCTTGATCTTTTACTTCTTGTTAGAGTTTTAATGTTGAATCCGTGAACCCAGTGGTTTTGTGAAATTGTTTTTCCACGCAAATTAAGAAGGCATCGAAATAGCTAGGTTCTCAAATTGGCTATTTCGCTCCTAAAGATTGTGAAAGGATACCATTGGGGTGGCTTCTTCTTGGTAGTACAAGAAATTGATTAGCTGTTTCAAAAAACTGGTTTTTTATTAGCTTACATCTATTTATTTTGATTTAATGTTTTTTACAATTCAAAAACACAAAATTTTGACCCCCACCCTCTAATTTTTCTAATTTTTTTCTTTATTTGAATTTTTGGGACTTATATTGAATTTTAATGTGTCTCGCAACCTGAAGGGATTGGGAGGGAGGGTCATTTCATTTTTGGATATAGAACGAATAGGTTCAGGAGATGAGAGAAATAAGGATACGCACCAGAAAGACTATACAATGCAAAATGATGGGCCGAAAAATAGAACATTTTTGTTACCCGACCAACCCTTAGGAGAAGCAAATGCGACACGTAGACTAATCAGTAAAATTAAAGAAGTAGCATTTAATGCAAAAATAGCCAATACGAAAGCAATAGTCATGTTTCTAATCCTCCAATCTACCAACAAAAGAATTATACCATTTGATCCCTTTATCAACCAAAAAATTGTACGCCTTATATACTGCTTTGGGTAACCCTCTCCACAACTAAGAGATCCATTCGCTGAGCAAGGCGACTAGTTGAAGTACGGATCCTCCCAATATTGGGAGTATCCGTACTTCAATTGAGCTGATGACAAATCATTTCACCATTTTAGTTGGAACTTTAGGCGGTTCTCAAAAAAAGATAGCGAAAAAAATTATTCCTAAAGTTTAGACTAAAAGGAATGTGTAAACCAATGCTTCCATAGATTCGATTGTGGTTTACAATTATATCTTCCATACCTGTTTATTTGGGATCGTCTCCCGGATAAATAAAGAACAAGAGTCAAAGAAAAGGCAGTGATTCAAATCTAGATTTATCGGGTACCCCATCTAAAAATCACAAAAAGAAAATAAAATCAGACTACTTGTCTTCTTGTAGTTGGATCTCCAAGCTTTTGGAATGCTTCGAATTCCAGTTGAGCATCTAAATCTGGATCAAAACCAGCAAAAACATCTCGAAACAAGGTTCTAGAACCATGCCAAATGGATTTAGTTTTTGTCCCATAATCCCCCACTACTATATATATCGTGCAAAGTGACATCTGTCTATATGTTTTTTTTTATTCATTCGATTTTTTTAAGCATAACATAATATAGTGTATTTGTATCTTTTATAATATAAAATATTCTTCGTTTAAGCATTCCTTAGCTCTGATTTATTGAATTTCCTTTTATCTATTTCTTCATCTTCATCGAAAGATATATCTTTCAATGCAATAGTTATATGACAAGTAGATCTTTTTATAGGATAACCCCATCCTCGAGCCAGGGGCTTTCATTTTTTCACAGTTGCGTGTTACAGATAACACCAGCCACAAGGACCACTCTTGTGTTATAACTAATATAAGATAAAATTAGGCGATGCAATAAAATTAAAGAAGGGAACGATGTTGAATTAAGAAAAATGATTGAAGAATTGTTATTTTATAGGTTAATAGGTTATTTATCACTGTCTTATTCCCCAAAGTTTATGTTTTGGACTGTTTAAATTGTTCTAGTTAACGTAGCTATGATCCTGTCAGTTTTGGCTCATTATGTATGGATTCGAAGGGAACAATGAGATTTACAAAAGTAAATGAGCACATGGGGATTTGGCAAAGTATTCACGTCTAAATAGATAAAATATAGATTTAAGAGCTTTAGGAAAATTTGATATTTGTTGTTTGTACCATACTTCGTCAATCCCAAAGCTACCGAGCACCGGTCAACTCTGTACCTTCAAGGACCCACTGAAGATTTGATGTGGAGGCACTCTTGCAAAAGCACACGAGTTCCTCTCCAATAAAGAGACCAATCACAAAACGACACATGTCAACATCAAAATAAAGCTCCTAGAGTCCCAGATCAATTGTGGACACGATCCGAAAACTTTCCGCATCTTTAAAAGGAGATTGTTCTCTTGCAATTAATTTCTAATGTCTTTATTGTACTTAAACTCGTCATTAGAACTCACTAATGATGATTATGCTCAAACCTATGTATTGTGTAAACTCTTCACTATTAATAAGAACTCATATACCCTCATGGACGTAACCTAACTTAGGTTGAACCACGTACATCTTGTGTTTGCTTTCCTACCTCTATCTTTTTACATACTATCCTGACCAGGTGACCGGACCAACCTTGCGAAGGTCACAAACTTCTCACTTAACGTTGTTCCAAAGTCTAACTGATTTTGCGTATCAACATTTGACACCGTTTGTGGGAACGACACTAATTCCCAATCTCACCAGCTTTTTCAGACTGGTTTCTATTTGATAAGGCATCGCTCTCCAACATGGGGAGTGAAGGAAAGCACAGCATGCAGAAAAACACCTCTTGCATGCCTAGTGTGAGGCAGCGAATGAAGGAAATGAACAAGCCTGTTCTTCAAACTAAAGTCCAAGAGGTTAGAACTCATAATAAAATATAAAAAATGGCAATGCGGAATGAGATCCTCCAACAGCAGTATGTGAAGCTCTTCGAGATGTTTCACGAGGCTATACAGACTCTGTCTCAATAGTCATTGCCCTCTTGACAGCAGATCAACACATAGGTACCCACGCGAAGTTTCACATGTCTTCAACACGGGGATTCTTAATAAGGAATGGCCTTCTACCCAAGATATTGATAAACACGAGACATCTCTCAACCCAGCTGCTTCAAATCGAAACAAGATAAGTGGAAGAGGACATCTCCTTGCAAAAGGATTGGAATGATCAAAAGCTGGTTATCGCGACTGTCAAGACCTCTTGAGGCATCGTCGAGAAAAACCTATCCATATAGACTCAAGGATCATTGACCCAAGGGTCATCGAATGAATCAGTCTGTTACCATAACCAAGGTCAACTACTAACCTAAGGAAGAAACGACAAGACTTAGACGGACAAGAAGGTGTTTGAGTCTTGAGGAACTTCCAACCGAAATTTCCTTGAAGCCAGTATGGTGAATCCAAAAAAAAGTCACATACTCTTAACTAAACTTCTCCACTTCCAAGAAATGATGGAAACTTACGAATGAGGGTTCCAATAGTCCCAGACTCCACTCAGGACCCCCTTATCCTGCAGTTTTTTGAGGAAGTGAACAGACTAAAGGCCAAACGCCATGCCAAGGTACCTGACTGGAATTAGCCGAGGCCACGCCCTTTGACAAGAAGGATCTTTGGCACCCCTCTACAAGGAGAAACAAAATAAAAGATTGGTTTGCTATCGTAAATTGGGGGGGGGGGGGGGGGGGCAAGATCCAATTGAGCATATCCATCTCTTTGAGTCCACCATGGTATACCGAGGCATAGTAATGAAGAACGATGTCTCATTTTCCCCTTCGTTCTATCTGTGGGAGCTCTCAATTAGTATTGTTGTCTTCAACCTGATACAATAGATTATTTCACTAGGCTTAAGAGACTTTTTGTGGTGCAACGCATCTTCTAGGCTGATTGCTTACACTCCCGCCAAACATTTATACACCATTCGTCAGAAGTCAAACTAGTCATTATGTGAATATGCCCGTCGCTTCAGCCACA
This sequence comes from Malus fusca, assembly GCA_035220775.1. Classification (NCBI taxonomy): domain Eukaryota; kingdom Viridiplantae; phylum Streptophyta; class Magnoliopsida; order Rosales; family Rosaceae; genus Malus; species Malus fusca. The sequence continues at coordinate 21,713,539 of CM069063.1, forward strand.
AGTATTCTTTTGCGTTGTGGTAGATTATAAAACAACACTCAGGGCCTTTACAATAAGTGTCAACATACACTTTTTCCCTTCGACATGTGTTACAATGTGCCTCTACAACTCGTCATTATTCTCACCCACTTGGTTATGAAGGAACTCACATTCGTATCACCAACCAAGTGATAATTTTTTCCTTTGGCAACTTACCACCCTTTCCACCAACTAGGTAATGAAAGAACTCACCTTTGTACACTAACTAGGTGATGGAAAGTACAACCAGTACTCCACTCTTTTCACTAACCAGGTAATGAAGGAACTCACCTTGTATCACCTTGCAGTATGAAGCGTTAATAACATCTCCTTCAACTGTGCCAGAATGTCAAACATTGTAGTATATACAAGGAGACCGAAGACTCTCATCAACTATAAAAGGAGATCGTTCTCGTACAATTAATTCCTAATATCATTATTGTGCTTAAACTCGTCATTAGGACTCACTAATGATGATTATGCTTAAACCTATGTCTTGTGTAAAATCTTCACTATTAATGAGGACTCTTCTACCCTCGTGGACGTAACCCAATTCAAGGTGAACCACATACATCTTGTGTTACTTTCCTACCTCTATCTCTTTAATTATGATCCTCAACAGGTGACCGGAGCAACCTCGCGAAGGTTACAAACTTGGCACTTTACGTTGTTCGAATGTCTCACAGATTTTGTGCATCAACATTTGTAAATAGTTTGCTACAAGCAATTGAGCCCGCGCGATTTGTTTTAAAACTGTGTTAAACAGGTGGAATATTTTAAAATCTATTAGAATCCTTCTGCTTAACAAAGAATACAAAACATAGATGTTTGTAGTATATAGCAAAAGTTTTAAAACTCATTCATTCTTCTTTCTATGTAAATTTGACAAATACGTACAATCCAATCTTCAACCAATTCAAGCGTATACTTTTTCTTTTGTTGTATCAAATTTGTCATGTCACCCAAGGTCATATGGAAAGCCAGCTAACTGAAAACATTTGTGTTCAGTTGTGCAAAAAGTTGAGTACGCTTTAATTGAAAAAATAACCACTAATACAATTAGGCAAGAAGGGGAAGGAGATACTCATGAGGAGCTAGAAATATTTGGACTTCAACAAGAAGATATTGACAAGGTTTGACATACGTACTAGCAAGCTCCAAGTTGTGGTATCAACTCCAAAAACAAAAAAAACAAAAATCGTACTTGGGCAACATCCAAAAAAAAAATGAGTAAAGAATTTTTGAAGTCTTTTTTCTTCAATGACCACTACAACAAAAATGAGCTTTGGGTACAAAACAAAGGGCACAATTGAAAATTTTGTGTCAGTTTGACCACCAAAAAGCTTAAACAGTTCACATTCCATAGAGGGCACCATCTATTGTGCCCAATGTTAAAAAAAGAAGACACAAAACAGTAATGGGCACGGAAACCGTGCCGAGTGGGATCAGATGATAACTTTTTTACTAAAGATGGGCACAATAAACTTTTTGTGTCTATAAAAATTGTTTGTCAGCAACACTTTATGTGTTTTTTCGTTTGTCTTGACCTCTAGCAGACCAAAAAATTAAATTTATAAAATTGTGGTAAATAATGGTATGGAGTTGTTTATTACTGTGCAGTGTTATAGTCTCAAAATATGTTAGCAATACTGTTGTTCAAAATCGTTTTTGGCGACAATCGAACCTCAGATCTGTCACTTACAAGTAAATAAGAATATCACTACACTATAGTACTAAATGACGTGTTTTAGATTTACTATGGATCATTACCATATGCAATGAATGTTTGTTGGATTCGTATATTTTTAAATTGCTTTTTAGATTGTTAGCAAGTTTATTTTGATACTTGGTGATATGGTTTTTGACATTATCGTAAGTGTTTATTTTTTTTTACTGTATTAAAAGACCTTCTTGTAGTGACACATAACCAACAATTGTGCCCTTAGGGTCATCGGTCTCGGCGCAAAAGTTAATCGGTCTTCAGATATACAAATGAGTTAGTAATTATAAATTCTTTTTTTTGACACAAATCTTAGAAATTGTGTCCAGTAAATATTAATAAATAATAAATCACTGTACATCGCATTGGGTTTTCAGATAAACAATATATCTTAGTAATTAAAAAATATTTTTTATGACACAAGTATTGAAAATTGTATCCAATAAATATTAATAAATAATAAATCACTCTATAGCAAAAGAATATGTTGGCACAATTATGGATTTGTGTCTTTCTTCTTTGGTGGCTTTAATGTCAGCAATGGAAATTTTTTATTAATTTGCAATGACACTATAATTGTAATTGTGTCCTACAATTTAATATATTTAAAATAAAGGTAGATTTTTTGTGCCCTTTGTTTAAAATAATGTTTTAAACAAAACACTTTCCTCATTCTTCACGCCTCACTCTCTCCTCATTTCCTTCATTCCGCATCTGTGTTTCCCCATTCAAACCCAGCCTCTCCTCAATTCCTCTGCCTCTCTTCTCTCCCTGGCTCTCCCTTTCCGAAATCGAACCGAGCACCCTAGGCTCTCTGTCCCTCTCTCTCTATATTTTTCCCAAATTTTTCTATTTCCCTCTCTCTCTCTGTCTCTCTCGCCTCTCATCTCAATTCTCAAGTTGAGTTCACATCTCACGCAGAAACAGAATTTGCAAATCCTTCCCCTTCAAATTTCACACACACTGCGAATAGGTGGGTCTCAACTCAAGTCTTCAGTCGAGTTCACACATTCTCAGACTTTGCAAATCCTTCTCATCCCCAGTTCCCCTTCAGTTCAGTGCCTGCATAATGCGATTCCTTCCTCTCCACTTCGGTCCAGGTAAAATGGTAACAATTTAGAACTTGTAATGGTTAATTTAGTTAATAATTTGTGATTAATTTTAGGGTTAGGGTTCGTTTGAAACACAAGGGAATTGAGCTTTTTTCTCTTTTGGGTTATAATCAAAAGGGGATTTGATCTGGTTCAGATTCAAACAGACCCATTTTTGCTTCGAATGGAAAGTGACCTACTGTCACTTCGAATTGGTTTAGACTGGAAGGTGATTGGCTATTTTTATGAATTAACAAATATTGAGTTGTATATGTACAAATTAATGTATTAGCCAATGGTATATTTGGCTTTCGAAAGCTGTTATTCAGTCTGAAGCTTCTATGTGTGACATGGTTTTTCGTATTTTTTACTATGCAGTTGAGGGTTTCTTGTTTTTTTATGTTACTTGGTTGATATAGGCAGCACGGATGAGTACTGGAAGAGGCAAAGATGCAGCACAAGTTATGGCTCTAGTTAAGTAGACAACTACCAATTTCAATCATTTGAGCAAGTCATTGATACGTCCTACTGTTGGTTTTTTTTAATAAATACTTTTCCTCTCTTCGTAATGTTTCTGGTTTTCCCTGAGCTTATCAAGTTTAACAGAACAAACAACTTATGAGAATAAATTGGTGGCAATTTCTGTGCTTGCAGTTACTTTGGGAAGGACTTGGGCTTGGAGGGGGAGCTGCTGTTGGAAACTGGAACGGGTATATTGATTTTCATGAAAAGCTCATGTCTTTGTTTGCAATTTTAACCAAAGTTCGATGCTTCTCTAACTTCATTTTCTATATTATTGGCGCTCTAGGGAGGAGGATAAGAATAAAGTTCTTCTTGGATTAGGCGGTGGACATTATGCTCCTCGGCATATGGATATTGTTCCGTAAGTTATAGTCACTTTACAGTTCATCCATTTTCTTTCAAATATATAGCATTGTTTTCTTAGTGGCAATGTGGCGTGGCATCCAGCTTTATTCTTTGTTTGCTTCTGTGTGCGGTTTGATGCATAACTTATTAACTGTGAACTGAACCTCTTCATTTTGATTGATCGTGTCAAAGTAAATATGGAAAATAAGTCTGCTATAAACGAATGGGATTACCAGACTATAGATGATACTTTTTTCATCCTGTTCGGAACTTCGGGCTTGATCTGCTTCCTCCTTCCTTTTCTACGTCTCTGCAGCTTCTGCAACACCCATAAGTCCTGCATTACCCTCCCAGCCCCTTCTTGCTTCCTCTTCCATCTCTATCAAATGAACTGGCACTGGTAGTACTTTCATATGTTGTTGTCAAATTGCTCTGGTACTGGAAGTGGCAAATGATTTATTTGTTCAAGTCTCTTCCAAATTTTCTCCTAATCTTCTCTTTATAGTTAATTTTAACATTTTTGTAGGGTACAATGCATGTTAATTTTAAGAAGAGGAGATTTGAATATGTAAAGTGCAGGTCTCCAACTGCTCCGCTCTCTCAGTGTAAGTACATCCCTGCATATCTTTATTTCCTCAATTATATTTGACTTTGTTATGTTGAGTTCCCAAATTAAAGATCTTATACCATCTTTTTGTAGCTTTATAAAGTTTGGAATTTTCTTGATATGTGCTTACATGGTGCTTAACATGGTTTGTGCTTACTTTCCATTTCATGGTTGTAGGCTGTTTTCATTTTATGAAAATTAAAATTTCTGCATTTCCTCAATTCAATTTCAGTTTTTTAAATTTTGATTTTTTTTTATATTTAATTCTTGTTGGCACAATTATAATATAAGTGTCAATATAGCTGGAATAGGTCTTCTGATAAAGTTGTCAGAAACAGGCACAAATAGTGGTCCATTTGTGCCTGCCTCTTTGAGCACCAAACAGGGTATTGTGCCCTTTTAGCAATGGTGACGCCCATAGAGGGCACAGACACAAAGATTGTGGCTGCACTGTTGCTATTGGTCTATGAGCACAATTGTTGGTGCTTTTTGGCCTCAAAGGGCACAAATAATTTATTGTGTGCAGTGACCATTTTTGATGTAGTGGACTCGGGAAATATAAGACGCCTCCTTCGGTAATCCTCATCGATAAGAGACTTGGGGGACTCCCATTATATGCTAATACACTTTAGTACTCAAACGTTTCATGAGTACTCAACAATTTGGGTTCTACAAGTCCCCAACCGAGAAGCTTTCCTCACTCGTGAACTTGGGGGACCACTGTTTGTTCCATACTTCCCCACCCCCAAAACTACTTAGAACGAGTCAACTTCATACCTTCAAGGACCCACTGAAAAGTTCGTGTGGAGGCACCCTGGCCGAAGCACACGAGTTTTTCTCCAATCAAGAGACCAATCACAACACGACACGTGTCAACCTAAAAATATAACTCCTAAAGTCCCACATCAACCAGGGACGGGAGCCGAAGACCCTCATCAACTATACAAGGAGACCGTTCTCGTACAATTAATTCCTAATGTCATTATTATGATTAAACTCGTCATTAGAACTCGCTAATGATGATTATGCTTAAACGTATGTCTTGTGTAAAATCTTCACTATTAATGAGGACTCCTCTACCCTCGTGGACGTAGCCAAATTTAAGTTGAACCACGTACATCTTGTGTTGCTTCCCTACCTCTATCTCTTTACATATTATCCTCACTAGGTGATGGAGCAAACTTGCGATGGTTACAAACTTCACACTTTACGTCGTTGCAAAGTCTCAATGATTTTGTGCATCAACATTTGTAAATAGTTTCTTACAAGCAATTGAGCCCGCGCGATGCCACGAGTTTTAAAACTATGTTAAACAGGTGTAATATATTAAAATCTATTAGCATCCTTATGTTCAACAAAGAATAAAAAAATAGACGTTTGTAATATATAGCAAAAGTTTTGAAACTCTTTAGTTCTTCTAAGTAAATTTGACAAATACGTACAATCAAATCTTCGACCAATTCAAGCGTATACTTTTTCTTTTCTTCTATCAAATTTGTCATGTCACCCAAGCTCATATGCAAAGCCAGCTAACTGAAAACATTTGTGTTAAGTTGTGCAAAAAGTTGAGTATGCTTTAATTGAAAAAATTATCACTAATACAATTAGGCAAGAAGGAGAAGGAGATCATCTTGAGGAGCTAGAAATATTTTGACTTCAACAAGAAGATATTGACAAGGTTTTACATACGTACCCGTAAGCTCCAAGCTGTGGTATCAACTCCCAAAAAAAAAAATGGTCCCAAACAACAGTATAGAAATGTTTTAGTCCATCTTAAACTTTTTTTTTTTGTGGCCTTGCTTATTATTGTACTTATTAACAATTACTACTATGTCGAGGCGAGTTTCTTTACAACAGGACCAAGAAAAATAATAACTTATTACAATGTGGTATTTATTCCTGAACCCCAACTGGGACCGAAACTGTTTATGACTATAAATAAGTTATTCCTTTATATACAGATGTTTTACTGTAGCGTTCACAGCTCTTATAGCTTTTTATTGAATTATTGAATCTCAAAGAATACTTACATTAATTTCTTTTTATTGAAAGGAAATACAAATGCAGAAGGAATTGAAATACAAATACATAAGAAGGAAAATTATCCACTTAAATGTTTATAATCAACAATAAATTTCTTTTAATTTCTTCAATTCTTCTTAAGCAAATTTTTGAACCAATGTGCTGAGAGTTTTGGGTGTCTTTTCAGCCCATCATTATAATCCACGTAGTTTAAACCAAATCGGACGGTGTATCCAGAATTCCATTCAAAGTCGTCCAACAATGTCCATGGAAAGTATCCCTTCACTTTCGCACCATTTCTGCACACACATACACAAATGTTCAAATGAATTAGGTCAATATAATGATTAAATAACAATAACTTAAGAAGGCTAGGCAGTATATAGCCTTAATTAATTTGTTAATAACTACTTACTTGATCGCCGCTTGAAGGTAACATAGGTGACGGTAGTGGTAGTCAATTCTACCGGTATCAAGAAGAGCCTCGTCAATTGATAGTTTTGGATTATTCGACTCTGATACACCTACGTACATATTATTGCACAAAAAATTAAATTTAGCTTTTTCCTCTAAAAATATAAAAAAACATGCAGTTTTAGTTAACACCATTATAAATATGTGAAACTTTTGCAATTAATCAAGGCTTAAAAGTACGTATTACATACCATTCTCAGTAATATAAATGAGTGGATCATTATATTTTTCCTTTGTGTAGAGCACAAGATCGTGAATTCCTTTTGGATATACATATAACCAATCTGAAGCAGTCTGCAACACCATTTCAAGATAATACGTAAATGTTGGGGAAAAAAGCTAATCCTCCAAATGCAAATAGCTCAAAATGATAAATTTGATGTATACCTGTGGACCAATAAGTACTCCATTAAGCTCCGCTGCCACAATATTTACAAACATTAGAATACAATTGGTGTAAATATTAGAATATAATTAATGTAATCAAGAGGTTAAACTAGGTCAAGAAGAACAAAGAACTGAAGCTATTCAAAGTAAGTTTCCTTTGGCACTCACTTGTAAGATCAGCTCGAGGATCTGTTACGAAGCTTGCCTGTAGTGAATTGTTCTTAGGTGTACTAGTTGTGTATCTAGCAGTATAATAATTTATTCCAAGAAAATCAAATGATCCGTTTAGCAACTTGGATTGTTCTTTTGTGAATTTTGGCAATCTTTTCCCAACAATTGATCGCATGCTGTGTGGATAGTCACCACTTGTTAAAGGGTCCAAAAACCTACAGAACAAGAAAATTCCAAATATTAGCCTAATTATAGCATTATAGATAAATAGTACTGCTAGCTAGGTAGTATCAATGTTACAAGTCATAAGTAAACATGATGTAATTGGGTTTATGTATAATTTAATAAGACACTTGCCATCCAAACATAAAATCCAAAGATCGTAAGGCAGCATCTTTATCTTGCTTTGACTCCGAAGCAGGCTCAAACCAGTATGACACCAATGTTATCCCTATCAAGCCTTTCTGAGATGCCTACACAAAAATATGAATTTTGGTTGAATAAATAGGAGTTATAGAAAAAGATACAACCATTAGATTATCTTACTACTGAGAGTATTCCCTCTTGTATTACAACCCAATAATAAAGATTCATATAGAATTCTCGATTAGGAGCCAATAATCTGACCCAAAAAACAAAATTAAAATAAAATCAAATAAAAAAACAGTTATTGAACCTGATATCTATTCCTGTACAATTCTACAGCTGCTCCATGAGCAAGAAGAATGTGGTGTGTCACCAAGTATGGTTCAATGGCTGAATCTCCACCGGTGCAGTTTAGGTTTTGCCAAGAAGAGCAGCGTCCCGGTGCTAGAGTCCCAACAGCATAACCCATGCTACTAAAAGTATATGGCTCATTTACCGTGAACCAGTGCTTGACTCGATCACCAAATTCCTTATAACAAAGTTCTGCATAGTCTTTAAAATGATCTCTGTAGATACAAATTTATGTTACGTATATTATGTATTTTATCAAATTATCAACGAGAAAATAAATTTTGTTCACTTACACAATACGAGGGCTTAAGAAACCACCATATTCATCTTCTAAAGCTTGGGGAACATCCCAATGAAACAGTGTTACAAACGGCTTTAAACCTATAATACATGATCAGTAAAATCAAATTAAAAGTCTGATTGAATGATGTTGTAAAAATTCATGTAATAATTGTTTAAGGTAGGATGATTAACCATTGCGTAGGAGTTCATTGATGAGATTGTTGTAATAATCAATTCCTTTCCTGTTAACGCCACCACTTAACGTTCCATCTAATTAGAACAAAAATAACAAGAAAAAAAAAGGGTTACCCAGTAGATAACTCGATCACATTACTTTAGTTAAAAGTATATAAAGAGAATAATTTTCTTGTAGGAAAAATAATTCTTATGCACAATATTGTCAATGGTCCCAACCAAAAAACGAGAACGTGGAGCAACTTACTTGGTAATAATCTGGACCATGAAATAGATAATCTGTAAGCATCCAAATTCATATCCTTCATAATCCCCACATCTTCCTAGAATGACAAAAGTTTAAAATTAAATATTGAGGATCTCATTATATATTGTTCTTTTTTTTTTGTAAAGGCTCCAATTTAATATGTTAACATGTGCCCTTCAAGTATAAAGGGTCAAGAGACAAAGTTATGAGGTTTTAGACCTTATAGCGGTGATATTGATCAATAGCGACGTCTCCGTTACTGCCATCAGTGATTTTTTCTGCAGTTATTCAAAAACATAATGGTGAAATCCATACCATGTGCAAAGTACTGTATATGCGTGCGCACTGATGAAGTATATACATATATTGTACATATCGCATGACCACGTACTATTGGTCTCCCAACAAAGTGCATGGCTATTAAAGAGGTTGGAGTTTACTTGTCCTCACGAAGAAAAGAATGAGGTGCTATTTCTACTCCTTTGAAATGAAGTAGCAAAAGTTTTCATATTACCAATTGATTAAATCACAGACCTGGATGTTTGTGGGTGAAGGTATCCCATATGCTTGGTCCTCTTCCATCTTCTTTTACTGCACCTTCATACTGAAATACACACACATGCATATACGTAAGAGTACTACTACACACGCAAGGAAGATGACAACATTATAATTCATGCATGGATGGTAACTGCGTGTATAAAATACACCAAAAATATGGTAAATAAAGACAGAAGATATATATATATATACTAACCTGGTAAGATGCGGAACCTGTGCCAAATATGAACCCTGGTTCAAAACTACTGCGATTGAGAAATTCGCAATGAACAGGTGGATCTGTATTAGTTGCTTTGCCATTTGTCAATGCAAAGCCAATGAGTAGCAGCACACCAAAGAGCAAAGATCGTGAATATTTCATTGCCATAACTTGGGAGTTTTGATATCGATCGAGATAATTAAGTTATCTCCTCCGGGAATATTGCATGGGGTTTATATAGAGAAAGGGAGGAAGGGATATGGTGTCTACGTACTAGCTCATGAGAATAGTAAAGGGTTAAAATTTGTAAACAAAATTGGCTTTGAAAGTCCTAGTTTAAAGACCAAGTCATGGTATGTTTCAAAAAAAAAAAAAAAAAAGACCAAGTCATGGTCTGTAGTTTAAAAGAAAGCACGTGCCATGTACCAAAAAATTGCGTATATATGTACGTAAAAGAACGGATGATCCTTGCGTTCCACCTATGAGGAATGCACATATTCCACAAATTTTATATTGTGATCGTTTAGTTTCTTAATCTTTATTTGAAAATCATCTAAACAAAAAGAATTATTTGAATCTAAGATAGTTTAGTCGTTTAAATATATGAACCCAATCGACAGTGTTGATACTAAATAAAAGACTTATATTGAACTATTCATTTTATTGATATATTTGGATAACTAAACAGTCTTCAATTTGAATAGTTTTTTTGTATATATGATATTCAAATTAAGATTAAAAAATTAATAACTTATTCAAACAGTAGAAAACTACTTGACCAAGCAAAAAAGTAGAAATTTATGACCAGAATTCTTTACGTAAGTACATAACCGATAAAGATGAAGAATTTAATGTTGATCTTTTTGTTCTTGTTAGAGTTTTAGTATTGAATCGGTAAACCCAGTGGTTTTGTGAAATTGTCTTTCCACTCTAATTAAGAAGGCATCGAAATAGCTAGGTTCTCAAGTTGGCTATTTTGCTCCTAAAGATTGTGAAAGGATTCCATTGGGGTGGCTTTTTCGAAGGTTTGGACACCTTCAAAGTATAGTAGTTACACATTCTTCTTGCTAGTACAAGAATGAGAATAGTAAAGGGTTACAATTTGTAAACAAAATTGGCTTTGAAAGTCCTAGTTTAAAGTCCAAGTCATGGTCTGTAATTTAAAAGAAAGCACGTTTCAAGTACCCAAAAGTTGTGTACGTACGTTAAAGAATGGATAATGCTTGCGTTCCACCTATGAGGAATGAACATATTGTACAAATTTTATATTGTCATCGTTCGGTTTCATAATCTTTATTTGAAGATCATCAAAACAAAAACAATTATTTGAATCTGAGATCGTTTAGTCATTTAAATATATGAACCCAATCGACAGTGTAGACACTAAGTAAAAGATTTATAACGAACTATTTTTATTGATACATTTGGATGACTAAGCAGTCTTCAATTGGAATAGTTTTTTGTATATATGATATTCAAATTAAGATTAAGAAATTAATAACTGATACTATAAAAATACTTTATTCATAAAAAAATTAAAAAAAAATATTCCTTGAGTTGAAATGTAAGATAATGTACACAACAGTTCGATCGATCTCATCTTAATTTGAAATGATCAATCCTTGAGTTACCCTTGAGTTTTCCAGCAAAAGAAAATGTTTTCTGTATTCGGAAACAAAGAGTCATTTGTCTGCATGTTTATATTATGTCTGTCCAACTGTTGAAGGTCATTACTTTTGAAGTTGAATATGGACGATTAGCTACAGAGACTTATTCAAACTATAGAAAACTATTTGACACCACAAAAAAGTATAAATTTATGACCAGAATTGTTTACGTAAGTACATAATCGATAAAGATGAAGAATTTAATCTTGATCTTTTACTTCTTGTTAGAGTTTTAATGTTGAATCCGTGAACCCAGTGGTTTTGTGAAATTGTTTTTCCACGCAAATTAAGAAGGCATCGAAATAGCTAGGTTCTCAAATTGGCTATTTCGCTCCTAAAGATTGTGAAAGGATACCATTGGGGTGGCTTCTTCTTGGTAGTACAAGAAATTGATTAGCTGTTTCAAAAAACTGGTTTTTTATTAGCTTACATCTATTTATTTTGATTTAATGTTTTTTACAATTCAAAAACACAAAATTTTGACCCCCACCCTCTAATTTTTCTAATTTTTTTCTTTATTTGAATTTTTGGGACTTATATTGAATTTTAATGTGTCTCGCAACCTGAAGGGATTGGGAGGGAGGGTCATTTCATTTTTGGATATAGAACGAATAGGTTCAGGAGATGAGAGAAATAAGGATACGCACCAGAAAGACTATACAATGCAAAATGATGGGCCGAAAAATAGAACATTTTTGTTACCCGACCAACCCTTAGGAGAAGCAAATGCGACACGTAGACTAATCAGTAAAATTAAAGAAGTAGCATTTAATGCAAAAATAGCCAATACGAAAGCAATAGTCATGTTTCTAATCCTCCAATCTACCAACAAAAGAATTATACCATTTGATCCCTTTATCAACCAAAAAATTGTACGCCTTATATACTGCTTTGGGTAACCCTCTCCACAACTAAGAGATCCATTCGCTGAGCAAGGCGACTAGTTGAAGTACGGATCCTCCCAATATTGGGAGTATCCGTACTTCAATTGAGCTGATGACAAATCATTTCATCATTTTAGTTGGAACTTTAGGCGGTTCTCAAAAAAAGATAGCGAAAAAAATTATTCCTAAAGTTTAGACTAAAAGGAATGTGTAAACCAATGCTTCCATAGATTCGATTGTGGTTTACAATTATATCTTCCATACCTGTTTATTTGGGATCGTCTCCCGGATAAATAAAGAACAAGAGTCAAAGAAAAGGCAGTGATTCAAATCTAGATTTATCGGGTACCCCATCTAAAAATCACAAAAAGAAAATAAAATCAGACTACTTGTCTTCTTGTAGTTGGATCTCCAAGCTTTTGGAATGCTTCGAATTCCAGTTGAGCATCTAAATCTGGATCAAAACCAGCAAAAACATCTCGAAACAAGGTTCTAGAACCATGCCAAATGGATTTAGTTTTTGTCCCATAATCCCCCACTACTATATATATCGTGCAACGTGACATCTGTCTGTATGTTTTTTTTTATTCATTCGATTTTTTTAAGCATAACATAATATAGTGTATTTGTATCTTTTATAATATAAAATATTCTTCGTTTAAGCATTCCTTAGCTCTGATTTATTGAATTTCCTTTTATCTATTTCTTCATCTTCATCGAAAGATATATCTTTCAATGCAATAGTTATATGACAAGTAGATCTTTTTATAGGATAACCCCATCCTCGAGCCAGGGGCTTTCATTTTTTCACAGTTGTGTGTTACAGATAACACCAGCCACAAGGACCACTCTTGTGTTATAACTAATATAAGATAAAATTAGGCGATGCAATAAAATTAAAGAATGGAGCGATGTTGAATTAAGAAAAATGATTGAAGAATTGTTATTTTATAGGTTAACAGGTTATTTATCACTGTCTTATTCCCCAAAGTTTATGTTTTGGACTGTTTAAATTGTTCTAGTTAACGTAGCTATGATCCTGTCAGTTTTGGCTCATTATGTATGGATTCGAAGGGAACAATGAGATTTACAAAAGTAAATGAGCACATGGGGATTTGGCAAAGTATTCACGTCTAAATAGATAAAATATAGATTTAAGAGCTTTAGGAAAATTTGATATTTGTTGTTTGTACCATACTTCGTCAATCCCAAAGCTACCGAGCACCGGTCAACTCTGTACCTTCAAGGACCCACTGAAGATTTGATGTGGAGGCACTCTTGCAAAAGCACACGAGTTCCTCTCCAATAAAGAGACCAATCACAAAACGACACATGTCAACATCAAAATAAAGCTCCTAGAGTCCCAGATCAATTGTGGACACGATCCGAAAACTTTCCGCATCTTTAAAAGGAGATTGTTCTCTTGCAATTAATTTCTAATGTCTTTATTGTACTTAAACTCGTCATTAGAACTCACTAATGATGATTATGCTCAAACCTATGTATTGTGTAAACTCTTCACTATTAATAAGAACTCATATACCCTCATGGACGTAACCTAACTTAGGTTGAACCACGTACATCTTGTGTTTGCTTTCCTACCTCTATCTTTTTACATACTATCCTCACCAGGTGACCGGACCAACCTTGCGAAGGTCACAAACTTCTCACTTAACGTTGTTCCAAAGTCTAACTGATTTTGCGTATCAACATTTGACACCGTTTGTGGGAACGACACTAATTCCCACTCTCACCAGCTTTTTCAGACTGGTTTCTATTTGATAAGGCATCGCTCTCCAACATGGGGAGTGAAGGAAAGCACATCATGCAGAAAAACACCCCTTGCATGCCTAGTGTGAGGCAGCGAATGAAGGAAATGAACAAGCCTGTTCTTCAAACTAAAGTCCAAGAGGTTAGAACTCATAATAAAATATAAAAAATGGCAATGCGGAATGAGATCCTCCAACAGCAGTATGTGAAGCTCTTCGAGATGTTTCACGAGGCTATACAGACTCTGTCTCAATAGTCATTGCCCTCTTGACAGCAGATCAACACATAGGTACCCACGCGAAGTTTCACATGTCTTCAACACGGGGATTCTTAATAAGGAATGGCCTTCTACCCAAGATATTGATAAACACGAGACATCTCTCAACCCAGCTGCTTCAAATCGAAACAAGAGAAGTGGAAGAGGACATCTCCTTGCAAAAGGATTGGAATGATCAAAAGCTGGTTATCGCGACTGTCAAGACCTCTTGAGGCATCGTCGAGAAAAACCTATCCATATAGACTCAAGGATCATTGACCCAAGGGTCATCAAATGAATCAGTCTGTTACCATAACCAAGGTCAACTACTAACCTAAGGAAGAAACGACAAGACTTAGACGGACAAGAAGGTGTTTGAGTCTTGAGGAACTTCCAACCGAAATTTCCTTGAAGCCAGTATGGTGAATCCAAAAAAAAGTCACATACTCTTAACTAAACTTCTCCACTTCCAAGAAATGATGGAAACTTACGAATGAGGGTTCCAATAGTCCCAGACTCCACTCAGGACCCCCTTATCCTGCAGTTTTTTGAGGAAGTGAACAGACTAAAGGCCAAACGCCATGCCAAGGTACCTGACTGGAATTAGCCGAGGCCACGCCCTCTGACAAGAAGGATCTTTGGCACCCCTCTACAAGGAGAAACAAAATAAAAGATTGGTTTGCTATCGTAAATTGGGGGGGGGGGCAAGATCCAATTGAGCATATCCATCTCTTTGAGTCCACCATGGTATACCGAGGCATAGTAATGAAGAACGATGTCTCATTTTCCCCTTCGTTCTATCTGTGGGAGCTCTCAATTAGTATTGTTGTCTTCAACCTGATACAATAGATTATTTCACTGAGCTTAAGAGACTTTTTGTGGTGCAACGCATCTTCTAGGCTGATTGCTTACACTCCCGCTAAACATTTATACACCATTCGTCAGAAGTCAAACTAGTCATTATGTGAATATGCCCGTCGCTTCAGCCACAAGTATTCTTTTGCGTTGTGGTAGATTATAAAACAACACTCAGGGCCTTCACAATAAGTGTCAACATACACTTTTTCCATTCGACATGTGTTACAATGTGCCTCGACAACTCGTCATTATTCTCACCCACTTGGTTATGAAGGAACTCACATTCGTATCACCAACCAAGTGATAATTTTTTCCTTTGGCAACTTACCACCCTTTCCACCAACTAGGTAATGAAAGAACTCACCTTTGTCCACTAACTAGGTGATGGAAAGTACAACCAGTACTCCACTCTTTTCACTAACCAGGTAATGAAGGAACTCACCTTGTATCACCTTGCAGTATGAAGCGTTAATAACATCTCCTTCAACTGTGCCAGAATGTCAAACATTGTAGTATATACAAGGAGACCGAAGACTCTCATCAACTATAAAAGGAGATCGTTCTCGTACAATTAATTCCTAATATCATTATTGTGCTTAAACTCGTCATTAGGACTCACTAATGATGATTATGCTTAAACCTATGTCTTGTGTAAAATCTTCACTGTTAATGAGGACTCATCTACCCTCGTGGACGTAACCCAATTCAAGGTGAACCACATACATCTTGTGTTGCTTTCCTACCTCTATCTCTTTAATTATGATCCTCAACAGGTGACCGGAGCAACCTCGCGAAGGTTGCAAACTTGGCACTTTACGTTGTTCGAATGTCTCACAGATTTTGTGCATCAACATTTGTAAATAGTTTGCTACAAGCAATTGAGCCCGCGCGATTTGTTTTAAAACTGTGTTAAACAGGTGGAATATATTAAAATCTATTAGAATCCTTCTGCTTAACAAAGAATAAAAAAAATAGATGTTTGTAGTATATAGCAAAAGTTTTAAAACTCATTAATTCTTCTTTCTATGTAAATTTGACAAATACGTACAATCCAATCTTCAACCAATTCAAGCGTATACTTTTTCTTTTGTTGTATCAAATTTGTCATGTCACCCAAGGTCATATGGAAAGCCAGCTAACTGAAAACATTTGTGTTCAGTTGTGCAAAAAGTTGAGTACGCTTTAATTGAAAAAATAACCACTAATACAATTAGGCAAGAAGGGGAAGGAGATACTCATGAGGAGCTAGAAATATTTGGACTTCAACAAGAAGATATTGACAAGGTTTGACATACGTACTAGCAAGCTCCAAGTTGTGGTATCAACTCCAAAAACAAAAAAAACAAAAATTGTACTTGGGCAACATCCAAAAAAAAAATGAGTAAAGAATTTTTGAAGTCTTTTTTCTTCAATGACTCGGGAAATATAAGACGCCTCCTTCGGTAATCCTCATCGATAAGAGACTTGGGGGACTCCCATTATATGCTAATACACTTTAGTACTCAAACGTTTCATGAGTACTCACCAATTTGGGTTCTACAAGTCCCCAACCGAGAAGCTTTCCTCACTCGTGAACTTGGGGGACCACTGTTTGTTCCATACTTCCCCACCCCCAAAACTACTTAGAACGAGTCAACTTCATACCTTCAAGGACCCACGGAAAAGTTCGTGTGGAGGCACCCTGGCCGAAGCACACGAGTTTTTCTCCAATCAAGAGACCAATCACAACACGACACGTGTCAACCTAAAAATATAACTCCTAAAGTCCCACATCAACCAGGGACGGGAGCCGAAGACCCTCATCAACTATACAAGGAGACCGTTCTCGTACAATTAATTCCTAATGTCATTATTATGATTAAACTCGTCATTAGAACTCGCTAATGATGATTATGCTTAAACTTATGTCTTGTGTAAAATCTTCACTATTAATGAGGACTCCTCTACCCTCGTGGACGTAGCCAAATTTAAGTTGAACCACGTACATCTTGTGTTGCTTCCCTACCTCTATCTCTTTACATATTATCCTCACTAGGTGATGGAGCAAACTTGCGATGGTTACAAACTTCACACTTTACGTCGTTGCAAAGTCTCAATAATTTTGTGCATCAACATTTGTAAATAGTTTCTTACAAGCAATTGAGCCCGCGCGATGCCACGAGTTTTAAAACTATGTTAAACATGTGTAATATATTAAAATCTATTAGCATCCTTATGTCCAACAAAGAATAAAAAAATAGACGTTTGTAATATATAGCAAAAGTTTTGAAACTCTTTAGTTCTTCTAAGTAAATTTGACAAATACGTACAATCAAATCTTCGACCAATTCAAGCGTATACTTTTTCTTTTCTTCTATCAAATTTGTCATGTCACCCAAGCTCATATGCAAAGCCAGCTAACTGAAAACATTTGTGTTAAGTTGTGCAAAAAGTTGAGTATGCTTTAATTGAAAAAATTATCACTAATACAATTAGGCAAGAAGGAGAAGGAGATCATCTTGAGGAGCTAGAAATATTTTGACTTCAACAAGAAGATATTGACAAGGTTTTACATACGTACCCGTAAGCTCCAAGCTGTGGTATCAACTCCCAAAAAAAAAAATGGTCCCAAACAACAGTATAGAAATGTTTGAGTCCATCTTAAACTTTTTTTTTTTGTGGCCTTGCTTATTATTGTACTTATTAACAATTACTACTATGTCGAGGCGAGTTTCTTTACAACAGGACCAAGAAAAATAATAACTTATTACAATGTGGTATTTATTCCTGAACCCCAACTGGGACCGAAACTGTTTATGACTATAAATAAGTTATTCCTTTATATACAGATGTTTTACTGTAGCGCTCACAACTCTTATAGCTTTTTATTGAATTATTGAATCTCAAATAATACTTACATTAATTTCTTTTTATTGAAAGGAAATACAAATGCAGAAGGAATTGAAATACAAATACATAAGAAGGAAAATTATCCACTTAAATGTTTATAATCAACAATAAATTTCTTTTAATTTCTTCAATTCTTCTTAAGCAAATTTTTGAACCAATGTGCTGAGAGTTTTGGGTGTCTTTTCAGCCCATCATTATAATCCACGTAGTTTAAACCAAATCCGACGGTGTATCCAGAATTCCATTCAAAGTCGTCCAACAATGTCCATGGAAAGTATCCCTTCACTTTCGCACCATTTCTGCACACACATACACAAATGTTCAAATGGATTAGGTCAATATAATGATTAAATAACAATAACTTAAGAAGGCTAGGCAGTATATAGCCTTAATTAATTTGTTAATAACTACTTACTTGATCGCCGCTTGAAGGTAACATAGGTGACGGTAGTGGTAGTCAATTCTACCGGTATCAAGAAGAGCCTCGTCAATTGATAGTTTTGGATTATTCGACTCTGATACACCTACGTACATATTATTGCACAAAAAATTAAATTTAGCTTTTTCCTCTAAAAATATAAAAAAACATGCAGTTTTAGTTAACACCATTATAAATATGTGAAACTTTTGCAATTAATCAAGGCCTAAAAGTACGTATTACATACCATTCTCAGTAATATAAATGAGTGGATCATTATATTTTTCCTTTGTGTAGAGCACAAGATCGTGAATTCCTTTTGGATATACATATAACCAATCTGAAGCAGTCTGCAACACCATTTCAAGATAATACGTAAATGTTGGGGAAAAAAGCTAATCCTCCAAATGCAAATAGCTCAAAATGATAAATTTGATGTATACCTGTGGACCAATAAGTTCTCCATTAAGCTCAGCTGCCACAATATTTACAAACATTAGAATACAATTGGTGTAAATATTAGAATATAATTAATGTAATTAAGAGGTTAAACTAGGTCAAGAAGAACAAAGAACTGAAGCTATTCAAAGTAAGTTTCCTTTGGCACTCACTTGTAAGATCAGCTCGAGGATCTGTTACGAAGCTTGCCTGTAGTGAATTGTTCTTAGGTGTACTAGTTGTGTACCTTGCAGTATAATAATTTATTCCAAGAAAATCAAATGATCCGTTTAGCAACTTGGATTGTTCTTTTGTGAATTTTGGCAATCTTTTTCCAACAATTGATCGCATGCTGTGTGGATAGTCACCACTTGTTAAAGGGTCCAAAAACCTACAGAACAAGAAAATTCCAAATATTAGCCTAATTATAGCATTATAGATAAATAGTACTGCTAGCTAGGTAGTATCAATGTTACAAGTCATAAGTAAACATGATGTAATTGGGTTTATGTATAATTTAATAAGACACTTGCCATCCAAACATAAAATCCAAAGATCGTAAGGCAGCATCTTTATCTTGCTTTGACTCCGAAGCAGGCTCAAACCAGTATGACACCAATGTTATCCCTATCAAGCCTTTCTGAGATGCCTACACAAAAATATGAATTTTGGTTGAATAAATAGGAGTTATAGAAAAAGATACGACCATTAGATTATCTTACTACTGAGAGTATTCCCTCTTGTATTACAACTCAATAATAAAGATTCATATAGAATTCTCGATTAGGAGCCAATAATCTGACCCAAAAAACAAAATTAAAATAAAATAAAATAAAAAAACAGTTATTGAACCTGATATCTATTCCTGTACAATTCTACAGCTGCTCCATGAGCAAGAAGAATGTGGTGTGTCACCAAGTATGGTTCAATGGCTGAATCTCCACCGGTGCAGTTTAGGTTTTGCCAAGAAGAGCAGCGTCCCGGTGCTAGAGTCCCAACAGCATAACCCATGCTACTAAAAGTATATGGCTCATTTACCGTGAACCAGTGCTTGACTCGATCACCAAATTCCTTATAACAAAGTTCTGCATAGTCTTTAAAATGATCTCTGTAGATACAAATTTATGTTACGTATATTATGTATTTTATCAAATTATCAACGAGAAAATAAATTTTGTTCACTTACACAATACGAGGGCTTAAGAAACCACCATATTCATCTTCTAAAGCTTGGGGAACATCCCAATGAAACAGTGTTACAAACGGCTTTAAACCTATAATACATGATCAGTAAAATCAAATTAAAAGTCTGATTGAATGATGTTGTAAAAATTCATGTAATAATTGTTTAAGGTAGGATGATTAACCATTGCGTAGGAGTTCATTGATGAGATTGTTGTAATAATCAATTCCTTTCCTGTTAACGCCACCACTTAACGTTCCATCTAATTAGAACAGAAATAACAAGAAAAAAAGGGTTACCCAGTAGATAACTCAATCACATTACTTTAGTTAAAAGTATATAAAGAGAATAATTTTCTTGTAGGAAAAATAATTCTTATGCACAATATTGTCAATGGTCCCAACCAAAAAACGAGAACGTGGAGCAACTTACTTGGTAATAATCTGGACCATGAAATAGATAATCTGTAAGCATCCAAATTCATATCCTTCATAATCCCCACATCTTCCTAGAATGACAAAAGTTTAAAATTAAATACTGAGGATCTCATTATATATTGTTCTTTTTTTTTTGTAAAGGCTCCAATTTAATATGTTAACATGTGCCCTTCAAGTATAAAGGGTCAAGAGACAAAGTTATGAGGTTTTAGACCTTATAGCGGTGATATTGATCAATAGCGACGTCTCCGTTACTGCCATCAGTGATTTTTTCTGCAATTATTCAAAAACATAATGGTGAAATCCATACCATGTGCAAAGTACTGTATATGCGTGCGCACTGATGAAGTATATACATATATTGTACATATCACATGACCACGTACTATTGGTCTCCCAACAAAGTGCATGGCTATTAAAGAGGTTGGAGTTTACTTGTCCTCACGAAGAAAAGAATGAGGTGCTATTTCTACTCCTTTGAAATGAAGTAGCAAAAGTTTTCATATTACCAATTGATTAACTCACAGACCTGGATGTTTGTGGGTGAAGGTATCCCATATGCTTGGTCCTCTTCCATCTTCTTTTACTGCACCTTCATACTGAAATACACACACATGCATATACGTAAGAGTACTACTACACAAGCAAGGAAGATGACAACATTATAATTCATGCATGGATGCTAACTGCGTGTATAAAATACACCAAAAATATGGTAAATAAAGACAGAAGATATATATATATATATATATACTGACCTGGTAAGATGCGGAACCTGTGCCAAATATGAACCCTGGTTCAAAACTACTGCAATTGAGAAATTCGCAATGAACAGGTGGATCTGTATTAGTTGCTTTGCCATTTGTCAATGCAAAGCCAATGAGTAGCAGCACACCAAAGAGCAAAGATCGTGAATATTTCATTGCCATAACTAAAGAGTTTTGATATCGATCGAGATAATTAAGTTATCTCCTCCGGGAATATTGCATGGGCTTTATATAGAGAAAGGGAGGAAGGGATATGGTGTCTACGTACTAGCTCATGAGAATAGTAAAGGGTTAAAATTTGTAAACAAAATTGGCTTTGAAAGTCCTAGTTTAAAGACCAAGTCATGGTATGTTTCAAAAAAAAAAAAAAAAAAGACCAAGTCATGGTCTGTAGTTTAAAAGAAAGCACGTTCCATGTACCCAAAAATTGCGTATATATGTACGTAAAAGAACGGATGATCCTTGCGTTCCACCTATGAGGAATGCACATATTCCACAAATTTTTGATATTTGTGGGAACGACACTGATTTCTACTATCACCAGCTTTGTCAGACTGGTTTCTATTCGATAAAGCGTCGCTCTCCAACATGGGGAGTGAAGGAAGGCACAACATCCAGAAAAACACCTCTTGCATGCCTAGCGTGAGGCAGCGAATGAGGGAAAGGAACAAGCATGTTCTTCAAACTAAAGTCCAAGAGGTTAGAACTCAGAATTAAAAAAAAATGGCGATACGGAATGATATCCTCCAACAGCAGTATGTGAAGTTGTTCGAGATGTTTCACGAGGCTATACAGACTATGTCTCAATAGTCATTGCCCTCTTGACAGCGGATCAACACATAGGTACCCACGCGAAGTTTCACATGTCTTCCACACGGGGATTCTTAATAAGGAATGGCCTTCTACCCAAGATATTGATCAACACAAGACTTCTCTCAACCCAGTTGCTTCAAACCGAAACAAAATAAGTGGAAGATGACATCTCCTTGCAAAAGGATTGGAATGATCAAAAGCTGGTTATCGCGACTGTCAAGACCTCTTGAGGCATTGTCGAGAAAAACCTATCCATATAGACTCAAGGATCATTGACCCAAGGGTCATCGAAGGAATCAGTCCCTTACCATAACCAAGGTCAACTACTAATGTATGGAAAAAAAAGACAAGACTTATTGGGACAAGAAGGTGTTTGATTCTCGAGGAACTTCCAACCGGAATTTCCTTGAAGCCAGTATGGTGAATCCAAAAAAAAGTCACATACTCTTGACTAAACTTATCCACTTCCAAGAAATGATGGAAACTTACGAATAAGGGTTCCAATAGTGCCTGACTCCACTCAGAACCCCCTTATCGTACATTTTTTTTAGGAAGTGAACGGACTAAAGGCCAAACGCCATGCCAAGGTACCTGACTGGAATTAGCCGAGGCCAAGCCCTCTGACAAGAAGGATTTTTAGCACCCCTCTAAAAGGAGAAACAAAACAGAAGATTGGTTTGCTATCGTAAATTGGGAGGGAAGATCCAAATGAGCATATCCATCTCTTTGAATCCACGATGGTATACCGAGGCATAGTAATGAAGAACGATGTCTCATTTTCCCCTTCATTCTATCCGTGGGAGCTCTCAATTAGTATTGTCATCTTCAACCTGATATAATAGATTCTTTCACTAAGCTTAAGAGACTTTTTGTGGTGCAACACATCTTCTAGGCTGATTGCTTACACTCCGCTAAACATTTATACACCATTCGTCAGAAGTCAAACTAGTCATTGTGTGAATATGCCCGTAGCTTCAGCCACGAGCATTCTTTTTGCACTGTGGTAGATTATAAAACAACACTCAGGGCCTTCACAATAGGTGTCAACATACATTTTTTCCCTTCAGTATGTGTTACAATGTGCCTCGACAACTCGTCATTATTCTCACCCACTTGGTTATGAAGCAACTCACCTTTGTATCACCAACCAGGTGATAATTTTTTCCTTTGGTAACTTACCACCCTTTCCACCAACTAGGTAATGAATGAACTCACCTTTGTCCACTAACTAGGTGATGGAAAGTACAACCAGTACTCCACTCTTTTCAGTAACCAAGTAATGAAGGAACTCACCTTATATCACCATGCAGTATGAAGCGTTATTAACATCTCCTTCAACTGTACCAGAAGGTCAAACATTGTAGTACGTACAAGGAGACCGAAGACTCTCATCAACTATAAAAGGAGACCGTTCTCGTACAATTAATTCCTAATATCATTATTGCGCTTAAACTCGTCATTAGGACTCACTAATGATGATTATGCTTAAACTTATGTCTTGTGTAAAATCTTCACTATTAATGAGGACTCCTCTACCCTCGTGGACGTAACTCAATTTAAGGTGAACCACGTACATCCTGTGTTTCTTTCCTACCACTATCTCTTTAAATATGATCCTCACCAGGTGACCGGAGCAACCTTGCGAAGGTTACAAACTTGACACTTTACTTTGTTCCAATGTCTCACTGATTTTGTGCATCAACATTTGTAAATAGTTTGCTACAAGCAATTGAGCCCGAGCGATGCCGCGAGTTTTAAAACTATGTTAAACAGGTGGAATATATTAAAATCTATTAGCATCCTTCTGTTTAATAAAGAATAAAAAATTGATGTGTGTAGTATATAGCAAAAGTTTTAAAACTCTTTAATTCTTCTTTCTAAGTAAATGTGACAAATACGTACAATCCAATCTTCAACCAATTCAAGCATATACTTTTTCTTTTCTTCAATCAAATTTGTCATGTCACCCAAGGTCATGCAAAGTCAGCTAATTGAAGACATTTGTGTAAGTTGGGCAAATAGTTGAGTATGCTTTAATTGAAAAAATTATCACTAATACAATTAGGCAAGAAGGGGAAAGAGATAATCATGAGGAGCTAGAAAGATTTTGACTTCAGCAAGAAGATATTGACAAGGTTTTACATACGTACTAGCAAGCTCCAAATTGTGGTATCAACTCAAAAAAAAAAAAAAAAAAAAAAAAAAAAAAAAATTGTCTCAAACAACAGTAGAGAAATATTTTCATCCATCTTAAACTTTTATTTGTGACCTTGCTTATTATTTTACTTTTTAACAATTACTACTATGTCGAGGCGAGTTTCTTTACAACGAGACCAAGAAAAATGATAACTTATTACAAT
The DNA here is from genome assembly GCA_035220775.1 of Malus fusca. Taxonomy (NCBI): domain Eukaryota; kingdom Viridiplantae; phylum Streptophyta; class Magnoliopsida; order Rosales; family Rosaceae; genus Malus; species Malus fusca. The sequence continues at coordinate 21,737,837 of CM069063.1, forward strand.
GTCGTATTTATAGTTGAACCCAAACTGGGACCAGAACTGTTTATGACTATAAATAAGTAATTCCTTTTTAGTGAGAGGTTTTACTATAGCATTCACAACTCTTATAGCTTTTTATTGAATTATTGAATCTCAGAGAATACTTACATTATTGAAAGGAAATACAAATGTAGAAGGAATTGAACAACAAATATATAAAAAGGAAAATTATCCACTGAAATGTTTATAATGAACAATAACTTTCTTTTAATTTCTCAAATTCTTCTTAAGCAAAATTTTTTAACCAGTGTGCTAAGAGTTTTGGGTGTGTTTTATGCCGATCATTATAATCCATGTAGTTTAAACCAAATCGGACGGTATATCCAGAACCCCATTCAAAGTCGTCCAACAATGTCCATGGAAAGAATCCCTTCACTTTCGTACCATTTCTGCACACACATACACAAATGTTTAAATGGATTAGGTCAATATAATGATTAAATAACAATAACTTAAGAAGGCTAGGCAGTATAGCCTTAATTAAATTTAGTTTTTTCCTCTAAAAATATAAAGAAAAACGTGTAGTTTCATTTTACACCATTATAAATATGTGAAACTTTTGCAATTAAGCAAGGATTAAAAGTATGTATTACATACCATTCTTAGTAATATAAATGAGTGGATCCTTATATTTTTCCTTTGTATAGAGCACAAGATTGTGAATTCCTTTTGGATATGCATATAACCAATCTAAAGCTGTCTGCAATACCATTTCTAGATAATACGTAAATGTTGGGGGAAAAAACTAATCCTCCAAATGCAAATAGCTCAAAATGATAAGTTTGATGTATACCTGTGGACCAATAAGTACTCTATTAAGCTCAGCTGCCACAATATTTACAAACATTAGAATACAATTGGTGTAAATAATAGAATATAATTAATGTAATTAAGATGTTAAACTTGGTCAAGAAGAACAAAGAACTTAAGCTATTCAAAGTAAGTTTCCTTTGGCACTCACTTGTAAGATCAGCTTTACGTAGCCTGTTGTGAATTGTTCTTAGGTGTACTAGATGTGTATCTAGCAGTTTAATAATTTATTCCAAGAAAATCAAATGATCCGTTTAGCAACTTGGATTGTTCTTTTGTGAATTTTGGCAATCTTTTTCCAACAATTGATCGCATGGTGTGTGGATAGTCACCACTTGTTAATGGGTCCAAAAACCTACAAAACATGAAAATTCCAAATATTAGCCTAATTATAGCATTATATAGAAAGAGTACTGCTAGCTAGGTAGTATCAATGTTACAAGTCGTAAATAAACATGTAATTGGGTTTATATATAATTTAATAAGACACTTGCCATCCAAACATAAAATCCAAAGATCGTAAAGCAGCATCTTTATCTGCTTTGACTCCGAAGCAGGCTCAAACCAGTGTGACACCAATGTTATCCATATTAAGCCATTATGAGATGCCTACACAAAAATATGAATTTTGGTTGAATAAGTAGGAGTTGTAGAAAAAGATACAACCTTTAGATTATCATACTACTGAGAGTATTCCCTCTTGTATTACAACTCAATAATAAGGATTCATATAGAATTCTCAATTAGGAGCCAATAATCTGATACCAAAAAAAAAAAAAAAAAAAAAAAAACAGTTATTGAACCTGATATCTATTCTTATACAATTCTACAGCTGCTCCATGAGCAAGAAGAATGTGGTGTGTCACCAAGGATGGTTCAATTGCTGAATCTCCACCGGTGCAGTTTCGGTTTTGCCAAGAAGAGCAGCGTCCCGGTGCTAGAGTCCCAACAGCATAACCCATGTTACTAAAAGTATATGGATCATTTATTGTGAAAAAGTGCTTGACTCGATCACCAAATTCCTTATAACAAAGTTCTGCATAGTCTTTAAAATGATAGTTGTAGATACAAACGGCTTTAAACAATACGAGGGCTTAAGAAACCACCATATTCATCTTCTAAAGCTTGGGGAACATCCCAATGAAAGAGTGTTACAAACGGCCTTAAACCTATATATACATGATCACTAAAATCAAATTAAAAGTCTGATTGAATGATGTTCGGAAAATTCATGTAATAATTGTTCAAGGTAGGATGATTAACCATTGCGTAGGAGATCATTGATGAGATTGTTGTAATAATCAATTCCTTTCCTGTTAACACCACCACTTAACAATCCATCTAATTAGAACAAAAATAACAAGAAAAATAATGGTTACCCAGTAGATAACTCGATCACATTACTGTAGTTAAAAGTAATAATTTTCTTGTAGGAAAAATAATTCTTATGCATAATATTGACATTGGTCCCAACCAATTATGCGGATGTGGAGCAACTTACTTGGTAATAATCTGGACCATGAAATAGAGAATCTGTAAGCATCCAACTCCATATCCTTCATAATCCCCACATCTTTCTAGAATGACAAAAGGATATACATAATCATAATAAGATAAAAATTAAAATTAAATATTGAGGATCTTATTATATTGTCTTTTTTTATTTTTTTTTATTTTTTTTATAAAGGCTCCAATTTAATATATGTTAACATGTGCCCTTCAAGTATAAGGGGTCAAGAGAGAAAGTTATGAGATTCTAGGCCTTATAGCGATGATATTGATCAATAGCAACATCCCCGTTACTATCATCAGCAATTTTTTATGCAGTTATTCAACAATATAATGGTGAAATCCATATTATGTGCAAAGTACTTTATATGCGTGCGCATTGATGAAGTATATACATATGTTGTACATATCACATGACCACGTACTATTCGTCTCCCAACAAAGTGCATGGTTATTAGAGAGGTTGGAGTTTAGGTTTACTTGTCCTCACAAAGAAAAGAATGAGGTGCTATTTATACTCCTTTGAAATGAAGTAACTAAAGTTTTCATTTTACCAATTGATGAAATCACAGACCTGGATGTTTGTGGGTGTAGGTATCCCATATGCTTGGTCCTCTTCTTTTACTGCACCTTCATACTGAAATATACGAACATGCATATACGTAAGAGTACTACTAGACAAGCAAGGAAGATGTCAACCTGGTAAGATGCGGAACTTGTGCCAAAAATGAAACCTACTTCAAAATTGCGGTGATTGAGAAATTCGCAATGAACAGGTGGATCCGTATTAGTAGCTTTGCCATTTGTCAATGATCGTGAATATTTCATTGCTATAACAAGTGGATCCAAAAGGCAAAGATCGTGCATATTTCATTGCTATAACTTGGGGAGTTTTGATATCGATGGAGATAATTACGTTGTCTCTTCCTGGAATATTGCATGGGGTTTTAATAGAGAAAGGGAGGAAGGGATATGGTGTCTACGTACTGGCTCATAAGAATAGTGAAGGGTTAAACTTTGTAAACAAAATTGGCTTTGGAAATCCAAGTTTAAAGTCCAAGTTTAAAGTCCAAGTCATGGTCTGTAGTTTAAAAGGACGTTTCAGGTACCCAAAAGTTGCGTACGTACGTAAAACAATGGATAATCCTTGCGTTCCACCTTTGAGGAATGCACATATTCTACAAATTTGATATTGTGATCATTCAGTTTTTTAATCTTTATTTGAAGATCATCTAAACAAAAATAAATATTTAAATCTGAGATCATTTAATCATTTAAATATATGAACCCAATTGACAGTGTAGGCACTAACACTAAGTAAAATATTTATAACGAACTATTCATTTTATTGATACATTTTATTGATACATTTGGATGACTAAACAGTTTCAATTTGAATAGTTTTTTGTATATATGATATTCAAATTAAGATTAAGAAATTAATAACTTATACTATAAAAATACATTATTTATAAAAATTAAAAATAAAAATTCCTTGAGTTGAAAAGTAAGATAGTGTACACAACAGTTCGATCGATCTCATCTTAATTTGAAATGATCAATCCTTGAGTTAGCCTTGAGTTTTCCATCAAAAGAAAATGTTATCTGCATTCGGAAACAAAGAGTCATTTATCTGCATGTTTATATTATGTCTGTCCAACTGTTGAAGGCATGACTTTTGAAGTTGAATATGGACGATTAGCTACAGAGACTTGTTCAAACGGTAGAAAATTATTTGACCCAACAAAAAAGTAGAAATTTATGACCAGAATTCTTTATGTAAGTACATAACCGATAAAGATGAAGAATTTAATCTTGATCTTTTTATTCTTCTTAGAGTTTTAAGATTAAATCCGTAAACCCAGTGGTTTTGTGAAATGGTCTTTCTACGCTAATTAAGAAGGAATCAAAATAGCTAAGTTCTCAAATTGGCTATTTTGCTCCTAAAGATTGTGAAAGGATACCATTGGGGTGGCTTTTTCGAAGGTTTGGACACCCTCCAAAGTATAGTAGTTACACATTCTTCTTGCTAGTACATGAAATTGATTAGCTGTTTCAAGAGTGGTTTTTAAGTAGATAGTTATCGTGTCACAGTTAACCTTAGCCACAAGTACCACTCTTGTGTTATAACTAATATAAGTCAAAATTAGGTGATGCAATAAAATTAAAGAAGGGAGCGACGTTGAATTAAGAAAAATGATTGAAGAATTGTTATTTTATAGGTTAATAGGTTATTTACCATTGTCATGTACCCGGAAGTTTATGTTTTGGATTGTTTAAATTGTTCTAGTTAGTGTAGCTGTGATCTTGTCAGTTTTGGCTCATAATGTATGGATTCAAAGGGAACAACAAGATTTACAAAAGTAAATGAGCACAATGGGGAATTGGCAAAGTAATCACGTCTAAATAGATAAAATATAGATTTAAGAGCTTTAGGAAAATTTGATATTTGTTGTTTGTACCATACTTTATCACTCCCGAAACTACCGAGCACCGATCAACTTCGTACCTTCAAGGACCCACTAAAAAATTCATGTGGAGGAACCCTTGCAGAAGCACACGAGTTCCTCTCCAATCAAGAGACTAATCACAACACTACACGGTTCAACATCATAATAAAGCTCCTATAGTCTCAGATCAACCGCGGACAGGATCCAAAGACTCTTCATCTATAAAAGGAGACCGTTCTCCTACAATTAATTTCTAATGTCATTATTGTACTTAAACTCGTCATTAGAACTCACTAATAATGATTATGCTTAAACCTATGTATTGTGTTGTAACGACCCAAAATTTCTAATTCGGAAGCCAAACACACAGGTAGCCCATAATAAAAAAATAGTTAATTACAGTTCTAACTAACCACACTAAAAAGAAGAATCATTTTGTTTAGTTTATTGCTGCATCTAACATCCTCGTTAGACTGCCTACGTACCCTAAACGAAGGGATCAAGCTATTTGTAGTTCACCTTAAGCTTCTAGAACAATATACTAAAATTTCATTATGATTCAACGGTCGGATCTCCGCCAATCACAAAATCAAGTGGCGGTCGATGTTTTATTCTACGAATTTACAAATCCAATTCGGGAACATCCGTATGTCGGATTCCCGATCCGTAAGTTCCTAAGGTCCTCAAATATTATGTATTATAATGACTCACAGTTTGGTGACGATCCAACGGTCGGATCGTTGATTCATATATTGTCAAAGAACATATCGTAGTGAATTTAGGTTCGAACAATCAACCTACGTCACACGAATATCCAAACTAAATTCAGGACATCTAATATAGCCTAAAAATAGCATTGGCGGCACTCTGGCCACGAGCCGCCGTGGGTGGCAGTAGGCCACCGTGGCTCACCGGAAAATTCAACTATTTCTAAAAATTCTCAAAAATTACAGAAATTACGACTCAAAGAGTAGAGCAAACTTTATACCTACGGCCAAGTCCAATTTGGCTGGGAAAAGCTCCAATTGGTCTCGAAACCTGCCAGAACCCTAGAAATTTGGTGGCCTCGATCCACCACCTTGGGTGCTCCGCCGCCCCAACCAAGGCTTGGGACCTGTTCCTGGGTTTATGAGGAGTCGACCCGCTGTGGGTGCTCTCGGACTCGTCGCAGAAGACGTCGTTCATCGTCTTGAAATAGCAACCCACAACCGTCCAAATTGGGTGTATATGGAAGCTGGGACGACAATGAGTGTATTGGTAGTGGTGGCGTCGCCCAACTCGTCGGGAAAATGCCAGAATCGGTGTCAGAAGTTTGTTCATACGGGTCAGGTCACACGGGTTGAGGGTAACCCAGTTCTTTCCCCCTCATTTCCTTGTTCTCTCATTTCCCCTCCTTCCTCATTTTCTGATTGGGCAGTGCCCATTTCACCTCAAACTTTGCTCGTTCATAACTCATTTGTTATAACTCTGTTTCACAAACAGTTTGCACCTACGCGTTTATGAGATCAATCTCTATCCAAATATGCCAAGAAATACGATAAAATATATGAAGATAAAATACGTCCTCATAAAATTACATTTAGCCAACTAGGAGCATTTTCGTCATTTCCACTTATCGATAAAGTTTTTCCACATAATCACATATTTACATTTTTCTAGGGTATTACATGTGTAAACTCTTCACTATTAATAATAACTAATCTAACCTCGTGGACGTAACCTAACTTAGGGTGAACCATGTACTTCTTGTGTTTGCTTCCCTACCACTATATCTTTACATATTATCCTCACTAGGTGATCGAAGCAACCTTATGAAGGTCACAAACTTTTCACTTTACGTTGTTCCAAAGTCTAACTCATTTTGCGTATCAACATTTGGCACCGTTTGTGGGAACGACATTGATTCTTACTCTCACCACCTTTGTCAGACTGGTTTCTATCGTGCCTACACTCTCCTTTGATAAGGCATCCCTCTCCAACATAGGGAGCGAAGGAAGCCATAGCACGCAGAAAAGAACCCCTTGCATGCCTAGCATGAGGCAACAAATGAGGGAAAGGAACAAGCCTGCTCTTCAAACTAAAGTTGAAGAGGTTAGAGCTCAGAATAAAAAAAATAGCGATAAGGAATGAGATCATCCAAGAACAGTATGAGAAGCTCTTTGAGATATTTCACAAGGCTAGACAAACTCATTCTCAAGAGCCATCGCCCTCATGACTGCGGATCTACACATAGGTACCCACCAACGCGAAGTTTCACATGTCTTTAACACATGAGTTCTTAATGAGGAGCAGTCTTCTGCCCAAGATACTAAACAACACAAGACTTATCTCAACCCAGCTGCTTCAAACCGAAGCAAGAGAAGTGGAAGAAGACATCTCCTTGCAAAAGGAATGGAAAGATCAAAAGCTATTTATCGGGACTATTAAGACTTCTTGAGGCAACTTCGAGAAAAAACCTGTCCATATATACTCAAGGATCATTAACCCAAGGGTCATCGAAGGAATCGGTCACTTACCATAACCAAGGTTTACTACTAACTTAAGGAAGAAACGACAAGGCTAGGAGGGATAAGAAGGCGTTTGAGACTCAAGGGACTTCCAACAGGCATTTCCCGGAAGCCAGTACGGTGAATCCAAAAAAAAGTCACATACCCTTGACTAAACTTCTCCACTTCCAAGAAATGATCAAAACTTACGAATGAGGGTTCCAACAGTGCTTGACTCTACTCAAGACCCCCTTATCCTACAGCTCTTCGAGTAAGTGAATAAACTAAATGCCAAACATCATGCCAACTGACTGGACTTAGATGAGGCCAGACCATCTGACAAGAAGGATCTTAGACACCTTTATACAAGGAGAAATGAAACGAAAACTTGGCTTGCAATCGTATATTGGAAGGGAATACCCAAATGAGCATATCCATCTCTTTGAATCTACCATGGTATACTGAGACATAGTGATGAGGAATGATGTCTCATTTTTGCCTTTATTTTATATGGCAGAGCTCTCAGTTGGTATTGTTGCCTTCAACCTAATACAGTAGATTCCTTCAATGAGCTAAGGAGACTTTTTGTGGCGTAACACATCTTCTAGGCTGATTGCTTACACTCCACTGATGATTTATACACCATTCATTATAAGTCAAACTAGTCATTGCAAGAATATGCTTGTAGCTTCAGCCATGAGTATTCTTTTTGCACTGTGACAGATTACAAAACAGTACTCAGGGCCTTCAAGTAGGTGTTAACATACACTTTTTCCCTTTGGGATGTGTTACAATGCTCCTTGGCAACTCTCCATTATTCTCATCCACTTGGTAATGAAGGAACTCACCTTAATATCACCAACCAAGTTATGAAAGGCACAACTCGTACTCTTATAAATAATTTTATCCTTTGACAACTTACCACATTTTCCACCAACTAGGTAATGAAGGAATTCACCTTTGTAGCACTAGCTAGGTGATGAAAAGTACAACCAATACTCCACTCTTCTCACACAACCAAGTAATGAAGGAATTCACCTTGTATCACCAACCAAGTGATGAAGGGTACTACCCATACTCTAATAATCAATTTTATTGTTCAACAGTAGCGATGCTTCAATAAGCCAACAAAGGCTTCTCTGCATGTGTAATACTTTGACAAGTCTGAATCTTTATTAAGCTAGAAAGCTACATATCGTATATAAAGGCTAAACTTTTACAAGACTATTTGACATCAACATGTGAAGCGGTCACTTGCAATACACTTCAGCAATCTTACATCTGCTTCAAATATTTCTCTCTTCAACAATGCAAACACTACAACCCCAATGTGGGTTCTGAAGGCCACTGTTGGGAGGTCAATTAATTTATATAGCTTCCAAAGGGCTTCAAGCAACACATAGGCTTCAACTCTTCAGTGGCTTAATTTGCACCATGCAGTATAAAGTGTTATTAACATCTCCTTTAATTGTACGAGAAGGTCAAACATTGTAGCTTTGATAAATGAGTTGGGTTTCCATGGATATGGTTTAAAGGAAACTCATTTATAGGTTCTCTAACATTTACAAGAACTCTGAAGTCGGAAGCTTCAATAACCTATATAGCCACCTTTACAACATGCAAGTATTATATCTTAGCTTTACTTACCAATGATGGTAAATGGAAACTTCGGTAGGTAATGCACACTAGTGTCCAAGGAAAAATCATATTGTGTCAATTCTCTAACTCTTCAACAACGCGAGAATAAACTAACAAAAAATTGCTTCGTACATTCTTGATGAAGACTGTGCGAAGCAAAATCAATTTATATCTTTCCCCCAAACCATCAATTACTACAACATTTGGTTTGTCTCACACACGTGGAAGCAAATCTATTTATGTGGTCACTCCTACATTTTCTTGTCTCTAGTTCAAAAGGGGGGGGGGGTGGAAAGAGAGGCTAAAAAACATTCAACATTAATTAATAATTAATAGTAGTTTAAATAATTATTGATTATTAATTAAGCAATTAATTAATTATTTTATGACTTGTGTAGGAGGCCAACAAAGCTTCGACACATAGGATACAACTACAACTTGTAGAAAGCTTCGCACACTCTTGATCAAGAGTGTGCGAAGCAACATCAATATATGGAGTGGTTGAAGCTTGAAAAAAACTTCTACCTTTCAAGCTAAGTGTCCACAAAAAAAAAAAAAAAACTTCAACCACTCAAGCTATGTGCCTAAAGGAAAAAGCTTCAACCACTCAAGCTATGTGTCCAAAGGAAAAAAATTCAACCACTCAAGATATGTGCCCAAAGGAAAAAGCTTCAACCACTCAAGCTATGTGTCCAAAGGAAAAAGCTTCAACCACTCAAGCTATGCGCCCAAAGGCTTCAACCATTCAAGCCATTTGTCCAAAGGAAAATGCTTCAACTGCTCAAGTTATATACATACACAAAGGAAAATGCTTCAACCACTCAAGTTGTATACACAAAGGAAAAAACTTCAACCAGACTTTCTTTGCTCAAAAAAAAAAAAAAAAAAAATTGGGCTTAAGAAAAAAATATATATGTACTTGGGCTACATCCAAAAAAAAAAGAAGCTTTCCTCACTCGGGAACTTGGGGGAGCACTATTTGTTCCATACTTCACCACCCCAAAAACTACTAAGCACCAGTCAACTCCATACCTTCAAGGACCCACTGAAGAGTTCATGTGGAGGCACCCTTGCCGAAGCACACGAGTTTCTCTCCAATCAAGAGACCAATCACAACACGACACGCATCAACATAAAAATAAAACTCCTAGAGTCCCACATCATCTGCGAACGGGAGCCAAACACTCTCCTCAACTATACAAGGAGACCATTCTTGTACAATTAGTTCATGTTGCCATTATTGTTCTTAAACTCGTCCTTAGAACTCACTAATGATGATGATGCTTAAACTTATGTATTGTGTATAATCTTCACTATTAATAAGGACTCATCTACACTCGTGGACGTAACCCAATTTAAGGTGAACCACATACATCTTATGTTGCTTCCCTACCTCTATCTCTGTACATATTATCCTCACCAGGTAACCGGAGCAACCATGCTAGGGTTACAAACTTGACACTTTACGTCATTCCAAAGTCTCACTGATTTTGTGCATCAACATTTATAACTAGTTTCATACAAGCAATTGAGCCCACGTGAGGCCGTGAGTTTTAAACTGTGTTAAACATGTGGAATATATTAAAATCTGTTAGCATCCTTATGTTCAACAAAGAATAAAAATAGATGTTTGTAATACACAGCAAAAGTTTAAAACTCTCTAATTCTTCTTTCTAAGTAAATTTGACAAATACGGACAATCCAATCTTCGACCAACTCAAACGTATACGTTTTCTTTTCTTCTATCAAATTTTTCATGTCACCCATGGTCATATGCAAAGCTAGCTAACTAAAAACATTTGTGTTAAGTTGTGCACGAAGTTGAGTACGCTTTAATTGAAAAAATAATCACTAATACAATTAGGCAAGAAGAGAAAGGAGACTATCCTGAGGAGCTAGAAATATTTTGACTTCAACAAGAAGATATTGACAAGGTTTTACATACGAACCCGCAAGCACCAAGCTGTGGTATCAATTCCAAAAAAAATGATAACTTATTACAGTATGGTATTTATTCCTGAACCCAAACTGGGACCAAAACTATTTATGACTATAAATAAGTTATTGTTATAAACTTATTATTTAAGTGTGATTGTATAAATCCTAGATTAGATTTTATTCTAGTTATTCTTCCCTATTAGGACTTGTAATCCTTAGGGGAGAAGGATTTCTTCCTTCTCTTATTACTATAAATAAAGGCACTGCGTAGGGGGAATAAAACATCCTCTACACAACCCTACAAACACATCTCTCTCTCCCTCTCTCTGTCAGTTAAATATAGGCCAGAACACATTATCAGCACGCTCCTACTGATGCGCTTAGGAATCTGACGTACAAGTTTTCTGCATCAAACCAGTTCATCAATATCATCACGCTATCAGATTCTTTCAAAACAACAGTTTTTATCTCAATATTTTTGCAGCCCTAAGAGCATGAACATTCACCATAATGCATGACCTGACTTTACGTTTTTCGAATTTTAGATTCTACATAAATTGTGTATGCATTATATTCATAATTGTCAAATTATGTGAATTGATATTGCCATGAATTGCATCATATATTTGTGCATGCATTAAATTATATGTTGAATATGCATCGAATTTCATTAATTTTATAATCTGGAATTGAATTAAAATAAATTATTTTTTTAGCGTTTCGTTGAAACCTAACCATGTTGTATGGGCCACCCCCTTCCTCGAGCTGAGAAACTCAATCTTAGAGCCACGGTTCCAAGCCCTAACCCTAAACCTGATGCCCAGACGGTGTCGCATCTCCTCCACCGTTGAGTAGCATAGCCTGCAGCCATGCCTAGCCACCATGGCTACCCTCCCAGATAACCTGAAGTTGTCACCGACGAGTCTTAACCTAGATTCGTTTAAATCTCATCGGTTTTTCTTTCGAAATCCTGATTTAATTTTTAGGGTTCCTAAACATAATGTTGAGAGTTTTTACTTTCTGTTCAAATTTTTGGGTTGCCGTTGAACCCATAGTCGTCACCGTGATTTGTTTGCACCACGATGTGACCACCAGAAGCGATGGCGTCGATTTTCTTCTCTGGCGAGCTTACCCAGCTCACGCTGGGGTGCTTGGATAAAAAACCCCAAACCTATTTAGGCTTGGACTGTCTCTCGGCAAGCACTAGCGCTTTGGGCTTCAACGCTTTTCTCGGCCCAACATCGGCCTATTGGCCACGGTGTTCCCACCGCAATGGATCCCAATCGTTATGGTGGTGTATTCATGTTTGTATTGCACATGAGTGGTGCCCTTATTTGGGTCATAGCCTTCTGGGCTTGCATTTGCAGCCCACGTTTGTGCATATGGGCTTCTTACTCAAAGTCTGGCCCGCGAATGACACCAGCCTAATTAGGCTTTGGTGTCTTTATGTCCACACCGTAACAAAACGCAGCCCTCATAGGGCTCTCCGGGTTCCCTGCACCTAACCGTACTAGATCCTAGCCTGTAGCCCAGCCGAGCCCAACCTATCCCAATTTTTGGGCCTGGGCCTCACATTTCAAATTACTTTGGCCACCCATGGGCTTTGGCCTTTTATTTTGGGCCTCGAGTTTAAATGCTTATTTTTTTAGGCCCTATGGGTTTTTATATTTTTTTCGCCCAACCTTTAATTTTGGCCTAAAGTCCAAATAATTAATTCAATTATTATCATAGGCCCCGAAGACCTACTTGTATATATTTGTTGCATATTTCTGTATATATATGTGCTTGTTTGCAGGTACTATGAACTTGAAGTTCATAAACTTTTCTCGAAAAAAATAAATTGAATGAATTTAAGTTTTCAAACTTTTATGCATGTGACTGGTTCAATTAATTTTATTCTAGGTATGACTAGTGGGAAAGTTAGTTGACTGGAAGATAGTGGAACCACGCACACCATTTTGCGTGAACGCATCTATTTTACTAACTTCGTACCTATGAATGCACCTCTGACAACCCTCTCAGGTCCATCCAGCCTGATCGAAGGATACGAAAAGGCTCGTATAATGTTGTCCAATGGCACTATTTTGACCATTCAAGAGGCACTTTATTCTCCATGTTCCGGAAGAACGTTGTTGAGCATTAAAGATATTCGAGACAATAATTACCACTCTGAAACCTATGTAGAAAACAAAGTTGAATTTCTGTGCATAACTTCCTACGAACATGGCCAGAAGTGTATTCTAGAGAAGATGGATCTTATCCCTAGTGGTCTTTATATTATGACCATACACCCTATAGAAAGCCACGATGTTGCAAGCCCTACCTATGGGACCATGCACGAAATTATACTTTGGCATGATTGTTTGGGACACCCTGGACGAATAGCGATGCGCCGTATCTTCAAATAATCACACAGGCATCCACTAACCCAAAGTTTAGGTTCGATTTAAGGAATCGCATGTCAAACTTGCCATGTGGGAAAACTTATTATTAAGCCTTCTTATAACAAGATTCATTTGAATCCTCTGATAAGCTCATATTTATACATATTTTACATCAAATTCTCTCGTCTTTTCTTAGTTAGTTCCTTATATTTTTGAGCTATTTACGTTATTTTTGTGTTTTATCGAATTTATCTAGCTAAGAAAATAAAAATAGCACTAGTGAGGTTTTAAGTAATAAATTCGTTAAAACAACCTTACCCATTATATTTGGTTAATAAATTTGTTCCCTTTTATTTGAAAGCAGAAAAATAGAAGACTAAGGAAAACAGTGGGCAGCAGCTGGCGAGAAGGTGGGACGGAAAGCAAGCTGGAGTGCATGATGGAAAGAAATGGGGAAAACAAATAGAATAAAGAAAGGGGGAATGTAAAGCTGGCGTGGGGAAAGCCTCGGGCAGGTGTGAATAGGCAGTCGCGAAAATATGGGGAGCTGTGAAACAGGACGTGCTCCGAGGGGAATCAAAAGAGCTGCAAGGAGAGAGGCCTCGGGATTGGAGGGAGGAATAAAAGCCTTTGGGCAGCTGGAGAAAAACAGGAGCTGAAGCACGGAAAAGAAAGGAAGGCAGCAAGCTGCCTTGCCATTGGCAGCTTGAGCGAGAGGCGCGGGGAGAGCTCCTGACACGGCAGGAAAGCAGGAAGAGGATAGAGTGTGCAGTGGGCAACCAGGAGGAAAGCTAGAGCACGCAGGAAACCAAGCTGAATGCGCAGAAGGCAGCTTAAGCACAGCACAGAGCACGCTGCTCATTTGGTTTTATTTTTCTAAAACTCATGTTTAATTTAATTTGCTTTTCAATTATATTAAACATGTGTAATTAATTTCTGTTTAGTTAGAGGTGAATTTGAAACCATGAATATTTGTTTATTATAATTTGATTCACTCCAGTTATGAATTTATGAATGTTGGATGTGGTTTACTTTTCTGTGTTGATTAAGAACTTGTTTATGTATGTGGGTTGAGGGTCGACACTTAATTTACACGCTTAGACTTGATGCTAGGATATAAGGGAATTTCACCTAATCGTTATGAACTTATATCCATGAGTAGTAAAAAAATCGCTAGTCACGATTGTGTTTAGTAAACCCTAGGTTGGATTAACATGCGTATTCCATAGTTATGAATGCCTAGTCGATGTTTATGATTTCCATTAAACTTAATGATCTTTGATATGTCTCTCTATCATGCGTATTCCATAGTTAGGGAACTTGATAAGAATAATTTGGTTGTGATGCGTATTCCGTCCAATTCAATGAATATAGGGAAATCTGAAAGTTAATTTAAGCGGACCTAATTAACTTGGAGCGTTGTCATTTATTCGTTTATTGAAATCATAACTGGGAATCAAATTATATGCATTTGTTCATGTGTGGATAAAGACCCCTCTAACTAACGTCTCATCATTTTAATTCTATAAAATATATTTTCTTTGAAGTTTGTTTTTAAGTTTCTGTTTTAAATTCAATTCCGTAAAAAAATCAATCCCCCATTTATTTTAAGTGTTAGATTTGTTAGAAATCAATTTAGTTTGTGTTTTCTAGAGTCTTGAATTATTTTGAGTCTTTTGATTTGTTTTAGTTTATTTGTTAGTTTTATTTTGAGTTATTCTAGTTAAGTGTTTTGAGTCTAGTTTAGTGTTTTAAATTTTGTTTTTACGTTTTTAATTTAATTTTACTTTGGTTAGCATCCCTAGTTAATCCCCGGCCTAGAACGATCCCTACTTATCCATATACTACAATTGTCACAAATAGGGTTTAAATTTGTGCGTTAATTTATTTTCGCATCAAATTTTAGGCGCCGTTGCCGGGGATTAGCAAATTTGCTAATCCCTTGTTTATGTTTTTGTTTTTGTTTTATTTTTTTTTTATTTTATTTTATTTGTGTTTATTTTTTTTATGTCTTTTACTTTTGATATTTGATTTAGTTTTCTTTCTTTGATTTTAGGTACAAATGGAGCGAGACATGTCACTTGCATCCATCCAAGCTCAATTGGCGAATCTCACGTCTCAATTAAGTCAGAATGCCGGAATGACCACAATGCCAAGTGTCCAAACATTTGGTACATCGTATGGGCAAGGATATCAAACTCATCAATGTCCCCAATTTTCTGCAAATGAAGATGTTTGGGGATATCAGGGCCATAACCAATCAAGGGGCAACATGTTTTCCAACGCTTACAATTCAGATTGGAGAGACTATTCAGATTATATGTGGGATGAACCTCAACACTTTCAACAAAGCGGATATTGGCAGCAAGACGAATTCTATTCAAGATCTATGCAGCCACCACAGCATCCCCCACAACAATTCCAATCAAATCAAAGTATGCCCGTGGATTATAATCAAAGGCTTGAAGAATTAATTTCTTTGGTACAGGGCTTGCGAAAAGAAGAACAATTGCCGCCATCGGAGGAGTTCTATCAATGGCCATGTGCACCACCACAGCCTCCATCACAATCTCCCCAACCAAATTCAGGTTCGTCGGTTGATAAGGATAATATTATTCAATTAATCACCTCTTTGAACCAGGAAGTAGAAAATCAAGACAACAAGATGGATGCATTGGAGAAGCAAGTTGGGCAGATTGTGGAGATCATGGCACAGATTCAAGATCAAAGAGAACTCTCCAACTCCACATTTGCAAATTCAAAGGGAGAAATGGAAATCAATGAAGCCATCACTTTGGGAAGTGATATGGAGGATGAAGTTGTCCCAGAACCATCCAAACATAGCCCGAACATGGATGAATTGCCGCTTCAAGAAGAAGATGAGGATGACGACTTGGGCAGTTTAGAAGAATTCTTGTCGCAAACCCCTCAAGTCCTTATGCCATCCAACTCAGGTGAGGAGGTTCAAAATTCATTTCATTCTAACATTATTCCGCCAATTGTCCTTTTTCCTTGCAGGTTTTTAAATCCCGAGGAAGAAGTGAATGAAAATTACGTTGTGGAAACTCTTCCCAAGGTGCAAAGTGATATCCAAATTCTTGGTGCACCAAATTATGTTCCCGATGATGTTGAAACATTTAAAGAACCTTGCACACCAAGAAGAGGGATTCCAGAAAATGAGGTGGTTGGAGAATATGTTGAACATATCAAAGAGGTTGTGCATGAGACAATCAAGCCCAAAGAAGTTGAGACTGATGACACGGGACAAGCCACAACCATTATAATAAATTTGGCCAAGTTCAAAGTCCCTGAAACGTTCAAAGACGTGGTGTTTGTAATTGAGTTTGAACAAGAAAGTAAGCCATCTTCTCCATTTTTAATTTTATGTTATACTAACAATCTAATTTTGATGATTCAGGCACCGTCATTAGAACTTAGACCGTTGTCGGATCATTTCAAGTACCACCGTCCGTTCAAGGATAAGCCCATGCATTTGAATAATGAAGGGAGGCCTAGGAATCACCCACAATCAGATTTGCATTCCTAATCCCTTCTCTTTACTGCTTTCATTTTGTTTTGTTTATTTAGTTGTGATTTTTGTTTAGAAAGTTAAACATAGTCTTTTTACTTTGATTTACTTATTTTACATTGATATTTAAAAAATAAAAAAAATAAAAAATAAAATAAAAAATAAAATAATAATAATAAACATTACATTCATATAAATAAATAATAAAAAAAATAAATAATAAAAAAAAATTAAAAAAATTAAAAAATTAAAAAATTAAAAAAAAAATTAACACAAAAATACTTATATTTATATTTATAATTAAATAAACTTAAAGCATAAATATTTTACAATAAAGTGAACTAATAGCTTTCATTGGTCGTTGGTAGGTGGTGCCTCGGAGGTCGACGGAGCCCTAGAAAGACGAAGCGCCAGAGTTGGATCATTCGGAGCCTCAATACTTGGTGCAGCTCCAGAGGACGAAGACAACATAAACCTCGGGAGTAACGCCATAAACCGTTGATGATCACTCTGAATCCGCACTTCGGACTCCTGCATCTGATCCAGCTTCCTCTTCATGCTTGTTGAGTAATTAGTTGCGAGCATGTGCAACTCCTTATTCTCATGCCTAAGCACTCTGACCTCTTGCCGAAGACTAGCCACTTCAGCCATCAACGACTCCACCTGACGAGTTCGTGCAAGAAGACGCTGGCCCATGTTTGATACTGAGCCTGCGCATCGGACGCTGTAGGCCATAGAGTCCTGAACAGCCAGTTCGTCGGACCGCCTGGAAAGTATCCTAGTGTCTCTAGGAGTGAGCAGATTTCTGGCCACCACCGATGCGGTTGTTTCATTCATCATCATGGAATCCCCAACTGTAAGAAGACCATTTGGGGATATGAAGGACGGCTGCCAAATGTTGGTTGGAGAAGACATATCACTATCTTCCCCAACATTCAAGTTAAGGCGACGGTCAGAAGGGCAAGACATATTTGAAGGTGTTGAGAATGAAGAGTCGGACTGATCAAGATTAAAAGAAATGCAAGAGGGAGTGTTTACAGGAGGGAACGTTTACCGGATGGAGTTTTTACAGGAGGGAGCAAGTGTGTTGTGGAACAAACTTAGCGCCTCTATAAAAAGAAGAAATCAAGAGGCGCTCATCGGAAATCAAAGTGGCGTCCTCTCGCAAATCGAAGAGCCGAGTTCTTTTCTCAAAAGTCGGACGCCGTTCTCAAAAGTCGGGCGTCTCTCTCAAAAGATGGAGCGGTCAGGAATCACGAGGCGAGCTGCTTTTCCAGATTTGTCGTCACTCGTCACGCGCGCTGTCAGCTTTGAGCAAATTACGGGTAGCTTTTTCAGAAAGCGCGTAACCTGTACTGTTCATCCATCCACCGACTGCCGACATGGGTAAAAGAACAGTTTCGGTTGTGAAGAATCATTCTTATAAACGTCTACCTTCGCCATCCATTGCAAAGGCAAACCCTCTCAGCAATTCTTCATCTCCGAAAATGTCTTTCCAACAAACCCTCTCGAGTTACTCTGTGTTTCTCATTCCCTGGGATACATTTGCAAACAAGTCATCAAGAGCTAGAGTATTTCATATCATGAAGGTTGAAAGCAAGAGTATCTCATATCATGCTTTCTCCCTGTCCTTGTCCTTGTCTTTGTGACAAGGAGAAAGCGAGCAATCAGCCAGCACTCGGTGTCAATCTTCCGATCTAAGAACCGACTGCCTGGAAATCCTTCCTGATTGCTTACCTAGCATTGCTTACCTAGCATTGCTCTCGAGTGCTCATCTTCAACCGCTGATGTACTTCCGAAGAAGACGCCACATCTGCCTGGAGAACAGATAAGGCAAGTGAAAATGATTACTTGAAGCATGTAGAGACAAGGTGCTGCTTCATCTTCAAGATCAAGTCTCATTTTCCTTGCTAAGAAGTTCCCCAGCCCAGTTCAATAATACACCTGTGGAACGATACTTCTTCAAAAGCAAAAGTATCCCATATCATCAGAGTCAGAGGCAAAGATATCTCATGGCATGCTTTTCCTTTACCCTTGCTCTTGGCTACGGGACAAAGGGAAAGAAGGCAAACGGTCGGCACTTGGACAGATTGAACAAAGAAACAGACCACCACCTCTACCTCGTGCCTACTTGCCATGCAGAAGAAACAAAAAGAGAAGAATGTAGCCTGCAGACTCATTCAACCCGGCAGAAGGAGTCTGAGTTGAAACCAAGAGCTCGAGAAGCTTCAACAACATATGGACGCATCAGTCACCACCACCAATCAAGTCTCATTTTCCTTGCTAAGAAGTTCCCGAGGCCAGTTCAAGTTCAAAGCTGTGGAAAGTCAACAAGCACGACCAATGATCACTTATTAGTTTTATTCATTGTCTTTTATTTTCATTTTCAATTTTTTGTTTGTTTTTTTTTTATTTTATATTTTCTTGCGTGCTTAACTGATTTATTTCTTTTCTTTGCAGGAACTTTTGGTTATTTCCACCCTTGAAGTTGATTGCAGAATTTTAGCTTAGGGGTCATCGCTTGATTTTTCTGCAAATTAGGGAAGTTTTCAGTCATATTGCTTTATTTTGTTTCTTTATATTTATTTATTTTATTTGCATTTGCATTTTATTATATTTTCTAACATTGGGGACAATGTCTAGTTTAAGTGTGGGGGTAAAGAGTATAAAAATGACCAAATTGAAAATTTAAAATGACCAAATTGAAAATTTTTGTACCTTCGACTTTGAACTGGTTTCATTTGTTTCCATGTTATTGCTTTGTTTTCTCAATTAGTTTGTTTTATTTAAAAAAAAAAAAAAATTCGGAAAATTTAAAAACCCAAAAATATTGTCTTGTTTTCCTTATTGTTTTGAATTAGATTTTTGTTAGTTTCCCGACCCAATGATATAATTGGATAAATTTTGAACCATGATGATCAAGAACTTAGTTAACATGTGTTGTGTGAAATTCCTAATTCTCGTGTTAGTTTGTACATATTTGATCATCTTTGAAAAACCAAATGCACATAGCCTTGTTGATGTGAAACTAAAGCATGATTTAAAGCTCCATATGTGAATTTAGTGACCATATACATCCTATGTGAGTTTTTGAGCCTATTGAAAGTGTGTGCATTTTTCATACACTCCTATTCTTTCATGTGTGATGAACTTATGTGAGATACTTCTCTAGAACTTGCATAACGATCTTTCGAAATATTTGTCATTGATTGCATGAACTTGAAAATGATAGAGGCATTAGGTTTACCACCATGGCCCAAATAACCTTGTTTCCCAAAGAAAAATGATATCATTAGATTGTCAATTTGAGCCGTATTTGTGAGCCTTTTATTTCTTATCACCAGATATGTCTACCCTTATGCCTGAAATATTTATTTTTTTTCCTTACCCTTTCCAAGCGAGCTAGTGAGCAATGTGAGATTGTCTTATGAGAAATGTTTGTGAAGTACTTTGAAGGTGTTTGGCAAAAGAATAAGTGTGGGGGTTTTTCATATTTATTTCATGTTTGTATTTAAAAAAAAAAAAAAAAAAAAAAAAAAAAAAGAAGAGAAGAAAAGAAAAAGAAAAAGAAAGATTGTATACGAAAATAAAAAAAATAAAAAAAAATGTTTTAAGTTTCAGTTTAAGGTTGTGGTTGGAGGTGACTAGAAGAATAGCTGGAAAGCTTGAGTTCTTATAAATCTAAACGAAAGAATTGCTTGCAATGCAGCTTGGAACTTGTGTTTTCCTATTCTTTCATTTCAATAACCCTCGCCCTAAACCTCATTACGTCCAATAAAAGTCATCTTGATTTGAGTTTTGCAATTATGATTGTGGAGAAGTGATCTTTATACAAGCTTATGGTAGAACTTTCACATTTGATTCTTTGAGAGAAACACATTAAAACTAAACACATGTGTGATTGAGTGTGTTTCCAGTGAGAAGGTTGCTAGTTTGCATATGGTGATTTTAAAAATAAAAATTTTGAAATTGCATTAACATGGCTATCTCACACACTACAATTCAAGGATGATTCAAAGATTACTGCTAATATTTGAATTAGGAAAATGAACTTGGATTAGCCTGTTTGGTGTTAGCTATGGTTCTTGATGATTGTGTTCTCGAATGAAGTTCTATGAGGGTCACATAGGGGGAAGCTAATAATTTTCATGTTATTACTTGTACTGTTTTCTCTGTTTTGCTCGAGGACTAGCAAAAGCTAAGTGTGGGGGTATTTGATAAGCTCATATTTATACATATTTTACATCAAATTCTCTCGTCTTTTCTTAGTTAGTTCCTTATATTTTTGAGCTATTTACGTTATTTTTGTGTTTTATCGAATTTATCTAGCTAAGAAAATAAAAATAGCACTAGTGAGGTTTTAAGTAATAAATTCGTTAAAACAACCTTACCCATTATATTTGGTTAATAAATTTGTTCCCTTTTATTTGAAAGCAGAAAAATAGAAGACTAAGGAAAACAGTGGGCAGCAGCTGGCGAGAAGGTGGGACGGAAAGCAAGCTGGAGTGCATGATGGAAAGAAATGGGGAAAACAAATAGAATAAAGAAAGGGGGAATGTAAAGCTGGCGTGGGGAAAGCCTCGGGCAGGTGTGAAGAGGCAGTCGCGGAAATATGGGGAGCTGTGAAACAGGACGTGCTCCGAGGGAAATCAAAAGAGCTGCAAGGAGAGAGGCCTCAGGATTGGAGGGAGGAATAAAAGCCTTTGGGCAGCTGGAGAAAAACAGGAGCTGAAGCACGGAAAAGAAAGGAAGGCAGCAAGCTGCCTTGCCATTGGCAGCTTGAGCTAGAGGCGCGGGGAGAGCTCCTGACACGGCAGGAAAGCAGGAAGAGGATAGAGTGTGCAGTGGGCAACCAGGAGGAAAGCTAGAGCACGCAGGAAACCAAGCTGAATGCGCAGAAGGCAGCTTAAGCACAGCACAGAGCACGCTGCTCATTTGGTTTTATTTTTCTAAAACTCATGTTTAATTTAATTTGCTTTTCAATTATATTAAACATGTGTAATTAATTTCTGTTTAGTTAGAGGTGAATTTGAAACCATGAATATTTGTTTATTATAATTTGATTCACTCCAGTTATGAATTTATGAATGTTGGATGTGGTTTACTTTTCTGTGTTGATTAAGAACTTGTTTATGTATGTGGGTTGAGGGTCGACACTTAATTTACATGCTTAGACTTGATGCTATGATATAAGGGAATTTCACCTAATCGTTATGAACTTATATCCATGAGTAGTAAAAAAATCGCTAGTCACGATTGTGTTTAGTAAACCCTAGGTTGGATTAACATGCGTATTCCATAGTTATGAATGCCTAGTCGATGTTTATGATTTCCATTAAACTTAATGATCTTTGATATGTCTCTCTATCATGCGTATTCCATAGTTAGGGAACTTGATAAGAATAATTTGGTTGTGATGCGTATTCCGTCCAATTCAATGAATATAGGGAAATCTGAAAGTTAATTTAAGCGGACCTAATTAACTTGGAGCGTTGTCATTTATTCGTTTATTGAAATCATAACTGGGAATTAAATTATATGCATTTGTTCATGTGTGGATAAGGACCCCTCTAACTAACGTCTCATCATTTTAATTCTATAAAATATATTTTCTTTGAAGTTTGTTTTTAAGTTTCTGTTTTAAATTCAATTCCGTAAAAAAATCAATCCCCCATTTATTTTAAGTGTTAGATTTGTTAGAAATCAATTTAGTTTGTGTTTTCTAGAGTCTTGAATTATTTTGAGTCTTTTGATTTGTTTTAGTTTATTTGTTAGTTTTATTTTGAGTTATTCTAGTTAAGTGTTTTGAGTCTAGTTTAGTGTTTTAAATTTTGTTTTTACGTTTTTAATTTAATTTTACTTTGGTTAGCATCCCTAGTTAATCCCCGGCCTAGAACGATCCCTACTTATCCATATACTACAATTGTCACAAATAGGGTTTAAATTTGTGCGTTAATTTATTTTCGCATCATCCTCCTATTTTTCTACAAAGGATTCAATGGGACATTTGTGGACCGATTCACCCTCCATATGGACCATTTAGATATTTTATGGTATTGGTTGACGCTTCCACACGTTGGTCACACATGTGCTTGTTATCGACAAGAAACGATGCCTTTTCCACATTGGTGGCTCAAATTTACAAGCTCAAGGCTCACTACCCTGATTATCTAATCAAAACTATTTGATTGGTTAATGCTTGAGAATTCACATCTAAAACTTCTGATGACTATTGCATGTTGGTTGGGGTTGAAGCTGAACAACCAGTACCCCATGTTTATACCCACAACGACTTGGCAAAGGCATTCATTAAGCGCTTACAAATGATTGCTCGATCGTTGGTCATACGTACCAAGCTCTCGATCGCTGCTTGGTCCGCCTGAAGCCTGTTGCGACCCAACCAAATAACGCTCTTCAGTTGGTTACGGGATACGAACCAGACATATCACATCTGCGCATTTTTGTTTGTGCAGTCTATATGGCGATTTCGTCGCCTTTACATACAAAAATGGGGCTTGAGCGAATGATGAGAATCTATGTTGGATATGATTCTCCTTCGATCATTCGTTACTTAGAACCTTTGACAAGCGATCTGTTTACCTCTCATTTCACGAATTATCACTTCTATGAGACAATCTTCCCGTTGTTAGGGGGAGATAAGAACGACGCGAATTATTGTGGACGACTCCCACTTTGTCTCATTTAGATCCCCGCACCACTCAGTCGGAGATTGAAATGCAGCGAACATTAGATCTTGAGAGTGTAGCTCAGAACATGCCAGATGTTTTCACCAATCTAGCGCGTGTGACGATATCACATATTCCAGCTGCAAATGTGCCTGCAAAGATAGATGTACCAAATGTACGACGACCTTCACTCCCGGATGCCTGGGATGCCAATTTGGCTGATCCACGTACATTAGCAGTTAGCCAATCATCTGCCCCTACACATAAGTGTAGCAGACCACTTGGTCCAAAGGATTCACACCCCCGGAAGAGGAAACCCATGACACAAGCACCTGAAGACCCTACCGTGAATTCGATTGTCGCCTACTCATTATATCCAACTCATGAGGAAATTCTAGATTACAGAAGTGTCATTGAAGAGACGAATCTACCTCCTAAGAATCATGAGATTTCGGTCCATTATGCTAGCTTGTATGATGTTTGGTGTAGAAATGAGATGATCGTCGACGATGCATTAACATATGCAGTAGCTACTGAGATCATGTTGAGTGATGACATTGAACCCCGTTTTGTTTATGCATGTCAACGTAGAACTGATTGGTCAAACTGAAAACAAGCAATCCAAGTCGAACTCGATTTGGTTGCGAAACGTAAGGTGTTTGGACATGTAGCTCCTGCTCTTCCATATGTGAAGCCCGTTGGCTACAAGTGGGTTTTCGTTCGGAATCGTAATAAGAAGAACGAAATTGTACGTTACAAAGCTCCTCTGGCACAAGGCTTCTCACAATGCCCCGGGATTGACTATGACAAAACTTATTCACTCGTTCTGGATGTGATTACTTTTCGCTACCATATTAGTTTGGTAGTTTTCGAAAAACTGAGTATGCAGCTGATGGACGTAGTAATTGCGTATCTCTATGGGTATCTTGATATGGAAATTTATATGAAAGTTCTCGAACAATTTACATTAACTGGATCAAATATTTCCAAACCCCAGAACACTCTCTTAATTCAGCTGAGGCGTTCACTGTACGGTTTAAAGCAATCTGGAAGAATGTGGTATAATCGTCTAAGTAAGTATTAGACTAGTCAGGGATATGTGAACAATGAACTATGCCCTTGTGTGTTCATTAAGAAGTCACATTCTGGTTTTGCGATTGTTGTAGTATATGTCGATGACATGAATCTCATTGGAACTCCTTAAAAGCTCGCAAAAACTGGTGCACACCTGAAGTTGGAGTTTAAGATGAAAGATCAATCGGTCTCGAGATAGAGCACCGTTCGCGAAAACTCGATATTGTCTTGGTCTCGAGATAGAGCACCGTTCGGATGGAATCTTAGTACATCAATCGAACTACACCCAAAAGGTGTTGAGCCGCTTTGAAGAGGATAAAGCAAGCCTTCGAGTACTCATATGGTTGTTCGATCGCTAGATGCACAACGAGATCCATTCCATTTGAATGAGGATGATGAAGAGATTTTGGAACCTGAAGTTCCTTATTTAAGTGCGATAGGTGCTTTATTGTACTTAGCTTAATGCACTATGCCCGACATCTCCTTCGTTGTTAATCTTTTGGCAAGATACAATAATGTACCAGCACACAGACATTGGACTGGTGTTAAAGACATCTTTCGCTACCTTAAGGGTACCGCTAATTTGGGCTTGTTCTATCCTACGGATCCTCGAATGATGCCGCACCCGTTTATCTCGAGTTAATTCTGACCTTGTTGGTTATGCCGACGCATGATACTTATCTTATCCGCATAAAGCGCTTTCTCAAACCGGTTATGTCTTTACCGTTGAAGACACCGCAATCTCTTAGAGGTCAACTAAACAGACCTTAGTTTCCACTTCATCTAACAATGCTAAAATTCTCACCATACACGAAGCAACTCAAGAATGCTTCTGGCTGAGAGCAGTTGTGGGCCATATTCGAAGCTCCTGGGATCTTTACCCCGTCGTTGACTTCCCAACGACGATCTATGAAGACAACGCATGCATTGAATAGCTTAAAAAGGATTACGTCAAAGGAGACAACACCAAGCACATTGCATCGAAGTGCTTCTTCTCACATCAACAACAAGAGTATCAGAAGATTGAAGTCACGCAAATTCATTCACAAGATAATCTGGCCGACCTCTTCACCAAATCACTACCAAAGGCGAAGTTTCATAAGCTTGTTCAAGGAATTGGTATGCATAAACTTTCTGAGTTGTAACATTGTTAGTTTTCTTTGGAAATATGTCACACTCAGGGGGAGTATCCTGAAGTATACTTGATTGATCTTAATGTACTCTTTTGACGAGGCACTCATCTTGGGTTGATCATATCCCTGATGAAATCCCGTAGACATTTCATTTAACTTTGCATTGCTCACACACTTTTCTGTAATTATGGATTTTGTCCCTACTGGGGTTTTTACCATAGCCTTAAGGTTTTTGTGAGACTTACTTCCTTATGCAAGATCCTACCTTATTAAGACTAACGTGTTCCCATAATCAGTGCCGACACTCTACATGATGCCGAATCTACTTGAGTATTTACACACTCAAGGGGGAGTGTTATAAACTTCTTATTTAAGTGTGATTGTGTAAATCTTAATTTAGATTTGATTCTAGTTATTCTTCCCTATTAGGACTTGTATTCCTTGGAGGAGAAGGATTTCTTCCCACCCTTATTATTATAAATAAAGGCACTGCGTAGGGGGAATAACACATCCTCTACACAACGCTACAAACACATCTTTCTCTATATTTTCTCTGTGTCGTCGGCCCCCTCTCCCTGTCAGTTAAATATAGGCCACAATAGTTATTCCTTTATAGAGAGAGGTTTTACTGTAGCATTCACATCTTTTATAGCTTTTCATTGAATTATTAAATCTCAAAGAATACTTGCATTATTGAAAGGAAATACAAATGCATAAGGAATTGAAATACAAATACATAAAAAGGAAAATTATCCACTTAAATGTTTATAATGAACAATAACTTTCTTTGAATTTCTTCAATTCTTCTTAAGCAAATTTTTGAACCAGTGTGCAAAGAGTTTTGGATGTCTTTTCAGCCCATCATTATAATCCACGTAGTTTAAACCAAATTGGACGGTGTATCCAGAATCCCATTCAAATTCGTCCAACAATATCCATGGAAAGTATCCCTTTACTTTCGCATGAGCTAGTACGTGTTACAATGTGTTACAATGTGCCTCGACAAATCGTCAGTATTCTCACCCACTTGGTAATGAACAACTTCGTATCACCAACCAGGTGATGAAAGGTACAACTCATACTCTAAGAAATAATTTTTTTTTCCTTTGGCAACTTACCACCCTTTCCACCAACTAGGTAATAAAGGAACTCACCTTTCTAGCACTAACTAGGGATGGAAAGTACAACCAGTACTCCACTTTTTTCACTAACCAGGTAATGAAGTAACTCACCTTGTATCACCAACCAGGTGATGAAGGGTACTACCCGTACTCTAATAAATAATTTTATCGTTTAACAGTAGCAATGCTTTAATAACCCAACAAAGGCTTATGTGCATATGTAATACTTTGACAAGTCTGAAGCTTTATTAACCTAGAAAGCTACATATCGTATATAAAGGCTAAAGTTTTACATGACTATTTGACATCAACATGTGAAGTGATCACTTGCAAAACTCTTCAGCCCTCTTACATCTGCTTCAAATATTTTTCTCTTCAACAATGCAAACACTACAACCTCAATCTAGGTTATGAAGGCCACTACTGGGTGGTCAATCAATTTATATAGCTTCCAGGAGGCTGCAAGCAACACATAGGCTTCAACTCTTCAGTGGCTTAATTTGTACCATGCAATATGAAGCGTTATTAACATCTCCTTCAACTGTACCAGAAGGTCAAACATTGTAGCTTTGAAAAATTAGTTGGGTTCCCATGGATATGGTTTGAAGGAAACTCATTTATAGGCTTTCTAAAAGCCTCAAGCATTTTCTACTCCAACATTTACAAGAACTTCGACGTCACAAGCTTTGATAACCTATATAACCACCTTGACAACATGCAAGTATTATAATGCACACGAGAATGACCTAACACCTAGATAACCTATATGTGCCCAAAGGAAAAAGCTTCAACCACTCAAGGTATGTATCCAATGGAAAAAGTTGCAGCCACTCAAGCTATGCGCCCAAAGGAAAAAAGCTTCAACCACTTAAACTATGTGTCCAAAAGGAGAAAGCTTTGGCCGCTCAAGCTATGCGCCCAAAGGAAAAAGCTTCAACCACTCAAGCTATGTGTCCAAAGGAAAAAGTGTCAGTCACTTAAGCTATGTGCCCAAAGGAAAAAAAACATCAACCATTCAAGCCATTTGTCCAAAGGAAAAAGCTTCAACCACTTAAGTTATATACACAAATGAAAAAACTTCAACTAGATTTTCTTTTCCCACCAAAAAAAGAAAGAAGGAATTGGGCTTAAGAAAAATATGTATATGTACTTGGGCTACATCCAAAAAAAAAAAAAGAGGAAATAATTTTTAAAGTCTTTTATCTTCAATGACTCGGGAAATATAAGACACCTCCTTCGGTAATCCTCATCGATAAGACTCTCATCAACTATACAAGGAGACCGTTCTTGTACAATTAATTCCTAATGTCATTTTGTGCGTAAACTCGTCATTAGAACTCACTAATGATGATTATGCTTAAACTTATGTCTTGTCTAAAATCTTCACTATTAATGAGGACTCCTCTACCCTCGTGGACGTAGCCCAATTTAAGGTGAACCACGTACATCTTGTGTTGCTTCCCTACCTCTATCTCTTTACATATTATCCTCACCAGGTCATGGAGCTACCTTGCGATGGTTCCAAACTTGACATTTTATGTTGTTCCAAAGTCTCACTGATTTTGTGCAACAACATTTGTAAATAGTTTCTTACAAGCAATTGAGCCCGCACGATGAAGTGAGCTTTAAAACTGTGTTAAACAGGTGGAATATATTAAAATCTATTAGCATCCTTATGTTCAACAAAGAATAAAAAATAGATGTTTGTAATATATAGCAAAAATTTTAAAACTCTTTAATTCTTCTTTCTAAGGAAATTTGACAAATACGTACAATCCAACCTTCGACCAATTCAAGCGTATACATTTTCTTTTCTTCTATCAAATTTGTCATATCACCCAAGGTCATATGCAAAGCTAGCTAACTAAAAACATTTGTGTTAAGTTGTGCAAAAAGTTGAGTACGCTTTAATTGAAAAAAATAATCACGAATACAATTAAGCAAGAAGGGGAAGGAGATAATCCTGAGGAGCTAGAAATATTTTGACTTCAACAAGAACCCAAACTGTTTATGATTATAAATAAGTTATTCCTTTATGTAGAGAGGTTTTACTGTAGCATTCACAGCTCTTTTAGCTTTTTATTAATTTATTGAATCTCAAAGAATACTTACATTATTGAAAAGAAATACAAATGCAGAAGGAATTGAAATACAAATACATAAACAGGAAAATTATTCACTTAAATGTTTATAATGAACAATAACTTTCTTTTAATTTCTTCAATTCTTCTTAAGCAAATTTTTGAACCAGTGTGCTGAGAGTTTTGGGTGTCTTTTCAGCCCATCATTATAATCCACGTAGTTTAAACCAAATCGGACGGTGTATCCAAAAGACCATTCAAAGTCATCCAATAATGTCCATGGAAAGTATCCCTTCACTTTCGCACCATTTCTGCACACACATACACAAATGTTCAAATGGATTAGGTCAATATAATGATTATATAACAGTAACTTAAGAAGGCTAGGCAGCATATAGCCTTAATTAATTTGTTAATAACTACTTACTTGATCGCCGCTTGAAGGTAACACAGGTGACGGTAATGGTAGTCAATTCTACTAGTATCATGAAGAGCCTCGTCAAGTGATAGTTCTGGATTATTTGACTCTGATACACCTACGTACATATATTATTGCACAAAAAATTAAATTTAGTTTTTCCTCTAAAAATATAAAAAAACGTGTACTTTCATTTTACACCATTATAAATATGTGAAACTTTTGAAATTAATCAAGGCTTAAAAGTATGTATTACATACCATTCTCAGTAATATAAATTAGTGGATCATTATATTTTTCCTTTGTGTAGAGCACAAGATCGTGAATTCCTTTTGGATATACATATAACCAATCTGAAGCCTGCAACACCATTTCAAGATAATACGTAAATGTTGGGGAAACAAAACTAATCCTCCAAATGCAAATAGCTCAAAATTATAAATTTGATGTATACCTGTGGACCAATAAGTACTCCGTTAAGCTCAGCTGCCACAATATTTACAAACATTAGAATACAATCGGTGTAAATATTAGAATATAATTAATATAATTCAGAAGTTAAACTTGGTCAAGAAGAACAAAGAACTTAAGCTATTCGAAGTAAGTTTCCTTTGGCACTCACTTGTAAGATCAGCTCGAGGATCTGTTACGTAGCTTGCCGGTTGTGAATTGTTCGTAGGTGTACTAGTTGTGTATCTAGCAGTATAATAATTTATTCCAAGAAAATCAAATGATCCGTTTAGCAACTTGGATTGTTCTTTTGTGAATTTTGGCAATCTTTTCCCAACAATTGATCGCATGGTGTGTGGATAGTCACCACTTGTTAACGGGTCCAAAAACCTACAAAACATGAAAATTCCAAATATTAGCCTAATTATAGCATTATATACAAAGAGTACAGCTAGCTGGGTAGTATCAATGTTACAAGTCATAAGTAAACATGTAATTGGGTTTATATATAATTAATAAGACACTTGCCATCCGAACATAAAATCCAAAGATCGTAAGGCAGCATCTTTATCTTGCTTTGACTCCGAAGCAGGCTCAAACCAGTCTGACACCAATGTTATCCCTATCAAGCCTTTCTGAGATGCCTACACAAAAATATGAATTTTGGTTGAATAAATAGGAGTTAAAGAAAAAGATACAACCTTTAGGTTATCTTACTACTGGGAGTATTCCCTCTTGTATTACAACTCAATAATAATGATTCATATAGAATTCTCAATTAGGAGCCAATAATCTGACCGAGAAAAAAAAAAAAAAAAAACAGTTATTGAACCTGATATCTATTCTTGTACAATTCTACACCTGCTCCATGAGCTAGAAGAATGTGGTGTGCCACCAAGTATGGTTCAATGGCCGAATCTCCACCGGTGCAGTTTAGGTTTTGCCAAGAAGAGCAACGTCCCGGTGCATGAATCCCAAGAGCATAACCCATGTTACAAAAAGTATATGGCTCATTTACCGTGAACCAGTGCTTGACTCGATCACCAAATTCCTTATAACAAAGTTCTGCATAGTCTTTAAAATGATCGCTGCAGATACAAATTTATGTTACCTATATTAGTACGTATTTTATCAAATTATCAATGAGAAAATAAATTTTGTTCACTTACACAATACGAGGGCTTAAGAAACCACCATATTCGTCTTCTAAAGCTTGGGGAACATCCCAATGAAAGAGTGTTACAAACGGCTTTAAACCTATAATACATGATCAGTAAAATCAAATTAAAAGTCTAATTGAATGCTGTTCTAAAAAATCATGTAATAATTGTTTAAGGTAGGATGATTAACCATTGCGTATGAGTTCATTGATGAGATTGTTGTAATAATCAATTCCTTTCCTGTTAACGCCACCACTTAACGTTCCATCTAATTAGAACAAAAATAACAAGAAAAAAAGGGTTACCCAGTAGATAACTCAATCACTTTACTTTAGTTAAAAGCATATAAAGAGAATAATTTTCTTGTAGGAAAAATAATTCGTGTGCACAATATTGACATTGGTCCCAACCAAATATGAGGATGTGGAGCATCTTACTTGGTAATAATCTGGACCATGAAATAGAGAATCTGTAAGCATCCAATTCCATATCCTTCATAATCCCCACATCTTCCTAGAATGACAAAAGTTTAAAATTAAATATTGAGGATCTCATTATATATATTGTTTTTTTTTTTTTTAATAAACGCTCCAATTTAATATGTTAACGTGTGCCCTTCCAGTATAAAGGGTCAAGAGACAAAGTTATGAGGTTCTAGACCTTATAGCGGTGATATTGATCTATAGCAACGTCTCCGTTACTTCCATCAACGATTTTTTCTGCAGTTATTCAAAAACAAAATGGTGAAATCCATATCCTGTGCAAAGTAGTTTATATGCGTGCACATTGATGAAGTATATACATATATTGTACATATCACATGACCACGTACTATTGGTCTCCCAACAAAGTGCATGGTTATTAGAGAGGTTGGAGTTTACTTGTCCTCACGAAGAAAAGAATGAGGTGCTATTTATACTCCTTTGAAATGAAGTAGCTAAAGTTTTCATATTACCAATTGATTAAATCACAGACCTGGATGTTTGTGGGTGTAGGTATCCCATATGCTTGGTCCTCTTCCATCTTCTTTTACTGCACCTTCATACTGAAATATACACACATGCATATACGTAAGAGTACTACTACACACGCAAGGAAGATGTCAACATTATAAATCATGCATGGATGCTAACTGCATGCATGTACAAAATACACCAAAAATATGGCAAATAATCCCAGAAGATATATATATATATATATATATACATATATAATACATATATATACTGACCTGGTAAGATGCGGAACCTGTGCCAAATATGAACCCTGGTTCAAAACTGCTGCGATTGAGAAATTCGCAATGAACAAGTGGATCCGTATTAGTTGCTTTGCTATTTGTCAATGCAAAGCCAATGAGTAGCAGCACAACAAAGAGCAAAGATCGTGAATATTTCACTGCCATAACTCGGGAGTTTTGATATCGATCGAGATAATTAAGTTATCTCCTCTTGGAATATTGCATGGGGTTTATATAGAGAAAGAGAGGAAGGGATATGGTGTAAACAAAATTGGCTTTGAAAGTCCTAGTTTAAAGACCAAGTCAGGGTCTGTAGTTTCAAAGAAAGCACGTTTCAGGTACCCAAAAGTTACGTACGTACGTAAAAGAATGGATAATCCTTGCAGTTCCACCAATGAGGAATGCACATATTCTACAAATATTATATCGTAATCGTTCAGTTTCTTAATCTTTATTTGAAGATCATCTAAATAAAAAGAATTATTTGAATCTGAGATCGTTTAGTCATTTAAATATATGAACTCAATCGACAGTGTTGATACTAAGTAAAAGATTTATAATGAACTATTCATTTTATTGATATACGTGGATAATTAAATAGTCTTCAATTTGAATAGTTTTTTGTATATATAATATTCAAATTAAGATTAAGAAATTAATAACTTATACTATATATATATATATATATATAATTATTCCTTGAGTTGAAAAGTAAGATAATGTACACAACTGTTCGATCAATCTCATCTTAATTTGAAATGATCAATCCTTGAGTTACCCTTGAGTTTTCCAGCAAAACAAAATATTAACTGTATTAGGAAACAAAGAGTCTTTTATCTGCATGTTTATATTATGTCTGTCCAAGAGTTGAAGGCATAACTTTTGAAGTTGAATATGGAAGATTAGCTACAAAAACTTGTTCAAACAGTAGAAAATTATTTGACCCAACAAAAAAGTAGAAATTTATGACCAGAATTCTTTACGTAAGTACATAACCGATAAAGATGAAGAATTTAATCTTGATCTTTTTCTTCTTGTGAGAGTTTTAATATTGAATCTGTAAACCCAATAGTTTTGTGAAATTGTCTTTCCACGCTAATTAAGAAGGCATCGAAATAGCTAGGTTCTCAAGTTGGCTATTTTGCTCCTAGAGATTCTGAAAGGATACCATTGGGGTGGCTTTTTCGAAGGTTTTTGGACACCCTTCAAAGTATAGTAGTTACACATTCTTCTTGCTAGTACAAGAATGAGAATAGTAAAGGGTTAAAATTTGTAAACAAAATTGGCTTTGAAAGTCCTAGTTTAAAGTCCAAGTCATGGTCTGTAATTTAAAAGAAAGCACGTTTCTTGTACCCAAAAGTTGTGTACGTATGTAAAAGAATGGATAATCGTTGTGTTCCACCTATGAGGAATGCACATATTCTACAAATTTTACATTGTGATCGTTCAGTTTCTTAATCTTAATTTGAAGATCATCTAAACAAAAAGAATTATTTAAATCTGAGATCGTTTAGTCATTTAAATATATGAACCCAATCGACAATATTGATACTAAGTAAAGATTTATAATGAACTATTCATTTTATTGATATATTTGGATAACTAAACAGTCTTCAATTTGAATAATTTTTTTGTATATATATTATTCAAATTAAGATTAAAAAATTAATATCTTATACTATATATATAAAAATACATTATTTATAAAAAAAAAAATTATTCCTTGAGTTGAAAAGTAAGATAATGTACACAACAGTTCGATCTCATCTTAATTTGAAATGATCAATTCTTTAGTTACCCTTGAGTTTTCCAGCAAAAGAAAATGTTAACTGCATTAGGAAACAAAGAGCTATTTATCTGCATGTTTATATTATGTATCTCCAACTGTTGAAGGCATAACTTTTGAAGTTGAATATGGAAGATTAGCTACAAAGACTTGTTCAAACAGTAGAAAATTATTTGACCCAACAAAAAAGTAGAAATTTATGACCAGAATTCGTTACGTAATTACATAACCGATAAAGATGAAGAATTTAATCTTGATCTTTTTCTTCTTTTGAGAGTTTTAATATTGAATCTGTAAACCCAGTGGTTTTGTGAAATTGTCTTTCCACGCTAATTAAGAAGGCATCGAAATAGCCAGGTTCTCAAGTTAGCTATTTTGCTCCTAAAGATTGTGAAAGGATACCATTGAGGTGGCTTTTTCGAAAGTTTTTGGACACCCTTCAAAGCATAGTAGTTACATATTCTTCTTGCTAGTACAAGAATGAGAACAGTAAAGGGTTAAAATTTGTTAACAAAATTGGCTTTGAAAGTCCTAGTTTAAAGTCCAAGTCATGGTCTTTAATTTAAAAGAAAGCACGTTTCTTGTACCCAAAAGTTGTGTACGTAAGTAAAAGAATGGATAATCGTTGCGTTCAATCTATGAGGAATGCATATATTCTACAAATTTTATATTGTGGTCGTTCAGTTTCTTAATCTTTATTTGAAGATCATCTAAACAAAAAGAATTATTTGAATCTGAGATTGTTTAGTCATTTAAATATATGAACCCAATCGACAATATTGAGATTTAAAATGAACTATTCATTTTATTGATATATTTGGATAACTAAACAGTCTTCAATTTGAATCGTTTTTTGTAAATATATTATTCAAATTAAGATTAAAAAATTAATAACTTATACTATATATATAAAAATACATTATTTACAAAAAAAAACTTATTCCTTGAGTTGAAAAGTTAGATAATGTACACAACTGTTCAATCAATTTCATCTTAATTTGGAATGATCAATCCTTTAGTTACCCTTGAGTTTTCCAGCAAAAGAAAATGTTAACTGCATTAGGAAACAAAGAGTTATTTATCTGCATGTTTATATTATGTATGTCCAACTGTTGATGGCATAACTTTTGAAGTTGAATATGGAAGATTAGCTACAAAGACTTGTTCAAAAAGTAGAAAATTATTTGACCCAACAAAAAAGTAGAAATTTATGACCAGAATTCGTTACGTAAGTACATAACCGATGAAGATGAAGAATTTAATCTTGATCCTTTTCTTCTTGTGAGAGTTTTAATATTGAATCTGTAAACCCAGTGACTTTGTCAAATTGTCTTTCCACGCTAATTAAGAAGGCATCGAAATAGCTAGGTTCTCAAGTTGGCTATTTGCTCCTAAAGATTGTGAAAGGATACGATTGGGGTGGCTTTTTCGAAGGTTTTTGGACACCCTTCAAAGTATAGTAGTTATTTATTCTTCTTCCTAGTACAAGAATGAGAACAGTAAAGGGTTAAAATTTGTAAACAAAATTGGCTTTGAAAGTCCTAGTTTAAAGTCCAAGTCATCGTCTGTAATTTAAAAGAAAGCACGTTTCTTGTACCCCAAAAGTTGTGTACGTATGTAAAAGAATGGGTAATCGTTAAATTGCAGGAACTCGCGAGGAAGACAAGTACGTTTGTACTCGAGGCGCGTGGGTAGCTCCCTTGTGCTCGGCGCGTGGGCACGTGGCTACCTGTGCAGCCACTTGTGGTGGTGCATGACCGCGCGTCCGGCCTCCGGTCAAAGAGTGGTCGACGTGTGTGGGTCCGTGACGTTGAGTAGATCATTTTCGTATATTGAAACCTTATGTTAGAGCAATCTACGGAGGTTTTATTTAAGTTTCTGTATAGGTGTTATTAATTAATTTAAAATAGTTATTTCACATGTAGGGGAAAAGTATCCCGAGGACGTACGGGGTCAAGCAAGGCTCGGAGGCTTCATTTCGATTGCGTAGCTGTAAGTGGGTAGTTTGTTTTTATACCTATATATAATTATAGTTTCCATGAATGCGTATTTACTTCATTTTTATGCTTATATTGCCAGGTATCATTATTGTGATAATAAATGTGATAAATGCTACTATATGGTTGGGATATTACTGTCATGACATTCATACGTATTTGTACACGCTCATCTTGTTGCACTCTGGTGTTAGTACTCCGCCTTAGGGCCAAGGCCAATCCTTCACGTGTATGTTTACATCTGCATCGTTCGCTTGCCTTGGATCCAAGTTAGGTGACAGTCCTATCGTACAGATTGCATTAGGCAATTCCGACTCATATGTGACCGTGCTTCGGCACCAACCTCCATGTGATCGTAGTATTAGAGCATATTGATTACACACAGTCATGTTCGTGTCAGAAATTATCTGTACGAATTCGTGTGTCAACTTAGGTGGATGAGCACTTAGTTATACTTGATTATCACATGATTATATTACTGTGGCATTTGATATATCATGACTTTGCATATTTCTAGTTATATTGTTGTTGTACTTTTGTTTACATTCTTATGTAGTATGTTTTACGGAAACTATACTTGTTTTACAGTGAAGGGTTACTATGTTCGAAAATAAAGGTTTTCTTACAAATGTTGTTTTGCTAACCCACTTAACT
Source organism: Malus fusca (assembly GCA_035220775.1). Lineage (NCBI taxonomy): Eukaryota > Viridiplantae > Streptophyta > Magnoliopsida > Rosales > Rosaceae > Malus > Malus fusca. The sequence goes on from CM069063.1 coordinate 21,774,414, forward strand.
TTGTTTTTCACCCATCTAGGTTTAGTAGCGGTGCTTACGCGTAAATGAGGATTCTGGCAAATTTCAGGAGATGGTTATCTTCAATGGTATAACCCTCATCCTATTTCTATATTGTCTTACGCTCTGACATCACATGTGAAATGGGTTCAATCCCACTCACCCGCGTACTCTTTTGATTAGGCACTTTTAGGTTTAAATTAATTCACATCCTTTTTCCACTACACTACATTTTATGGCTTCGTCACCCTCCAGGTGTCAACCAACACAACTCGATTTGGAGTCCAAGTGGACATTTCGGGTCGGGGTGTGTCAAAACAATCCTTCAATTTCTTAAGTAATTTACAAAGCTCAGCCTTCATAGGCCAAGCCAATAAAGAACTAATAAATAAAGGCTGAGGTTCATCGGCTGTTCCTACATTGATTTCTTTTAGAGGATCTTTGACTTCGGGCCGATTATCTTCAAGTTCGGCCGATGCTGCTTGGACTTTATCAAGTGAAAGTATTGATCCGTTATTCCCTTCGGTGACTAACTCCACCAAGTTTACACAAGAATTCGGTTGTTTGGAGATTGTGTACCAATGAGCCAGCAGTCGTTCCGTAATAGATGAAACTACGGCTTTTCGCACGTTCTGTCGTGTTGTATTAGGCATCAGGATAGTCGACGAAGTTAGCCAAGCCGAATCCTGTTGAACGATTTTAGTGCCAACTTCGATGGCTTTCTGGACAGAGATCCTAGTCGGCATTCTTTCTTCATTGAAGCCTTGGAGGGTGATGTAGTCGACTTGGTCATCATAGTAGCGGGCTTGGATCATGTTGGTTTCAAACGGCTACTTGTCGGCCAGTTGGACTATAGCCGATTTGTCGTCCTAGAAAATAAGAACCTAATACAGCGTGGAGGGGATGCAACCAGTCTGGTGAATCCAATCACGACCAAGCACGTATTGTACTCGATCTTTGAATTGACTATGAAAAATGTGATTTGATAGGATCCAAAGAACACACAAAGTAGCACACAAATGTCCTATTGATTTTCCTTATTAACACTAAGGTCTTTCCTGCAAAAGATTGTTTTATCTAACTACTTAAAATGTCAAGAAAACTGGGTTGCTATCCCTACTGACCAGACACCGAAAAATAATTATTAGACCGACTTACACTTGTCTAAATTCAACGAAAGTTTATAAGCAGAAATTAGACACATAGGGATACGCTCACACAAATATTTGGGATTTTTGGAGTTGATTTGCTATTTTAATTAAATCGGAAAAAAACAAGACAGAAACTGATTTTAAATAATAAAAACAGATTGTAGTTCACAAGTTAAAAGAAAAAAAAAACAAGTTAGGGGAAGTGCTATCCACCACCAAATAATCATGCAAATATGTTATGTTTCATTCAAGTTTCGTTTATTTCCGGATGTAGATGCTCAGGTCGGTTCAATGTTAGAATATAACATATTACTTTCTTATGTTGTATGTTACGAGAAGGACGTTTTCAACTTAACTTAGTTCGTAGCATACAATCTAGAATGGCGTGTTCATAGATTTAACAAGTAGAAATCATTAAGAATGAAAAGAGTTTTGAGTCATCACAAGGCTCGTAAGTACTAGCGTTGTCTTACTTATTCTAGAAATTTATTCACATGTTAATTGCAATTAACAAGTACTACTCTAGAACATATGTAGGTTCTCATTCGACAAGGGCAGGCACACACATATTCATAGCATTAGAATCCTAGATATGCTAACTAAGTTTGCATCCATAAAAAAACATGTAAAGAATTCATAACCGACATAAGTAGTGAATCAATTTTCATCTTTCCTAAAAGAAATTGAAACAAAATGTCATAACAAACTTGCAATCCATATTCGGGGGTTCAAAAAAGCCCCTAACTTCTGGAAATTAGTTACACATAATACTCAAATTAAACTAAAAGTAAGACATGAGTTTGAAAAGATAAAACTGAAAGAAGAGAATGCCAAGATTTCCCCATTCCTCTTTTCTTTCTCTCCCAATGTTGTTGCCTCTTTTTTCCTCTTTTTCTTCCTTGCCTCTGCAAACTGCAGCCTTCTTGCTACTTCCTTTAAACCACATCCTTGCTGCATCATTTTCTTTTCCATAACTCACCAACTAAATAGTCATTTAGTGATGACAATAAGTGAGAGGAAATGGTAAAACAATTGTATTTCTTGGGTAACCTTTATGTCAATTACTCCCACTTAATCCTCATCTTTAATTCCATTTCCTTTGATATTTGAATAGGTGTTGGCTGGCTTGTGGTTTTCTTGGCTGCAACAGTTTTGGCTGATAGGATTTATTGGGTTTATTGCTTTCATTGCTTTCTTGTCAGTTACAAACTGCTCAGCCTTTTGGAAACCTCTTAGTGTTTAAGCAGGCATAACTTCTTCTAGAAAAATGATATTAACAAGCTGTAAATTGCTCTAGAAAATAGATATCTGTAGCTTTCCAAGCATATAAGGGTCATTCTCTAATTCATTCTGAGCCGTTTGAAACTCATTTCCAAAGTCAGCTGATCTGCACAGGCAGTTTTTACGAATTTGTTACTTAAAATCTCACTTGTGCTATTTTTCTCTTCTTTGCTTGAAAAATCCTACAAAATACAAAAACAAAGTAAATAGCTCAAAAATATAAAGAACTAACTAAGAAAAGACAAGTGAATTAAATCTAAAAAATATATATAAATATGAGCTTATCATGGTCATATGATTTCGACCAGCAATATTAACTTCTAAGGGAAACGCCCTTTTGGTCTAAGATTTGTCGTCCACGAAGCTGCTCATGGTCACACCAGACGGAATGAGCTCATCTTTGGAGCGCTGTAAAGCCAATCATTGCCAAAGCTGCTGTAGAAACCCTAAAACTTAAGGTGACTCTGATTCTCCTCTTTGTTTGTCGGACTACAATCATGTGACTTTGCAATACCTGTTCGGTCAACTCGCTCATTTCATTCGGTGACAACATAAGGTTTCGCAAAGTAAGTTGGATCCTAGCTTATTTGTTGTGGTGTAACACTTTCAACTCCAAAATAAATGCTTTTCATAAAAAATGAAAGATTATGGTTTCATATATATATGAAGATTTCAGAATTCAGATAGACAGGGTTGTCAACTGTGTTTTGATTCCTTTATTTGGCTTGCATGCATGTCTAACCTCAGAAATTTTGTCCATAAACTTCTTGGTAATACTCTATTTAGTGATCCCATTTTGTCATGAAGATTAAGTTCAGAAAATCTTGTATTAACTTTGAGAGCCTTTTCATCCTGCTTTCAGGAAAAAATATTTGGGATTCAACACTGCAATCAATGATTCATTTTGTAGACATCGAAATTTCGGTGAAATAAATGTTGACCAATAGTTACAATTTCAATGCTCACGTGTCATATAAATTTTACACATAGCGTGTGACTAAATGAAAAATCAAAATAAATCAGAAAAGTTATCAAGCAGGACACGTGTCAACACCTGGCAAAAACGATTTATTTCATCTGAATATCATATTCAAAATTAGGCCTTGGAAAATTCTATAAATAGAAGCCATTTCATTCATTTTGGGAGGGAATTCATAACCAATTCATAACCAATTCACCTCACACCAAAACCTTGAAGCTTTGAAACTCCAAAGCTCCCAAGCAAATCCCGAATGATCAAGAAAGCTCTCTTCGTTCTTCGTCAACTCAACCTTCAAGATCAAGCCCCAACGGCCCTTTGAAGGAACTTCCACCAATTTAAGATCAACCCCTGACGGCCCTTGAAGAAAGTGTTCATCGTTCATCATCCATTCATCCTAAGATCAAGCCCCAACGGCCTTTGGGATCAACAACATCAACAAATCCACACATCCAACCGTTCTTCAAGATCAAGCCCAAAAGCCCTTGAAGATCCATCCATCAACTGTTCATCAAGATCAAGCCCCAAAGGCCCTTGAAGATCCGTTCATCAACAGTTCTTCAAGATCAAGCCCAAAAGCCCTTGAAGATCCGTTCATCCATCAACCTTCAAGATCAAGCCCAAAAGGCCCCTTGAAGAAACTTTCAACCGTTCGTCCGAGATCAAGCCTCGACGGCCCTTGGATCAGCATCACAATCCACAAATCAACACCTTACGGAGATCGAATCAGATGATCAAATTTGAAAGAGATTGTAACCCAAAATCATTAATACAAATATTATTTTGTACACGTGTTCTTGTCTTGTTTTGTTTCAGGAAAATTTCCTGTTCACAAATTTGGCACGCCCGGTGGGATCATCTCTACCTCTCATCTCTTTGTCCGTTCAAGGAATCCAAACACACCTCAAAGTCAATGGCATCAAGCAGGGGACAAGCCGTTCTCGCAACCACCAAGGTAAGGATCCTAAGCACTTCTGCCGCGAACGGATAATCCATTGGCGCCACTACCACTCATCAACATGCCACTTCAAAGTTGGTGCTGCTAAATGAGCGAGGGGAGCATCAAAGGTGCGAGTCTGTCATCAATCTGACCTCGCTAGAGGCACCGAAGCATGCTGCTAAGGCACACAAGATGACATCCCAAAGCAGCCAACGACATTCTTCGTCAGCACCCTGGACGTCTGAAGGAAAGCTGCATCTATTGGTTGCACAAGTCATGACCATTGGCATCACCTCCATTGAAGAACAACTGGTTCAGATGAAGGAAATGCTGGCAACGATGACAAGAACCATCGAAGAAAATGACTTGAAGATTGTTATGCTCTTGGGCAAACTGGGGGCAAATCATGATGAAGGAGCCGGCTCTGGCGTGAATAAAGATATCGACGAAGAAGATGTGCCTCTGGTGGAGAAAGCTGAAGAAAAGCTGGAGCCAGACCAAGCAGCGACACTCATGGGATTTCTTTCTATCTAACAGCTGCAAGAGATGATCACTAACACTATCAAGGCGCAGTACGAAGGGAGCTCACATACCTCCCTGTTCTACTTGAAGCCCTACTCGAAGAAGATTGATGCCCTGAAGATGCCAAGGGGTTATCAACCACCAAAGTTCATGCAGTTTGATGGAAAAGGAAACCCAAAGCAGCACGTTGCACATTTCGTCGAAACTTGCAACAATGCAGGGACGGATGGAGACTACCTCGCCAATCAGTTTGTGCGCTCGCTGAAAGGAAACGCCTTTGAGTGGTATACGGACTTAGAGCCTGAGTCCATCAACAACTGGGAGCAATTGGAAAGAGAATTCCTTAATCGCTTCTATAGCACCCGCCGCACTCTAAGCATGCTGGAGCTGACAAGTACGAAGCAATGGAAAGATGAGCTAGTCGTGGACTACATCAACCAATGGCGCACTCTAAGTCTCGACTGCAAAGATAGACTTTCGGAGACCTCCTTGATCGAGATGTGTGTTCAAGGTATGCAGTGGGGATTACACTACATCCTTCAAGGCATCAAACCACGGACCTTTGAGGAGTTACCCACCTGTGCCCATGACATGGAGTTGAGTATCGCCCATCATAGGAAGAAAGAACCGATCACCGACTACAAGAACGACAAAGTTCTTGGGATAAAAGTGGAGAAGGCTGCATGGAAACCCACCAAGAAAGCAATGACGGTCAACACAGCTCTTGTCAAAATCTCTACACGAGGCAAGGCGATTCAAGCCAAAACTTTTCGTGATCAAGAGATGTGTAGATGCACTTTGAAGGAGCTCGAAGAGAAGACTTATCCATTCCCCGACTCTGATGTAGTTGCCATGTTGAAAGACTTGCTTGACAAAAAGGTGATCGACCTACCTGAGTGCAGACGGCCTGAAGTGATGAATCGTACTGACAGTCCAAGGTACTGTAAATTCCACCATTTCATAAGTCATCCAACAGAAAAATGCTTCGTACTGAAAGAGCTCATCCTGAAGCTAGCACAACAAGGGAAAATCGAGCTTGACCTCGAAGACACGATTGCGGCACACACTACTACCATCATGTTTGGATCACTCGATCATGTGCCTCTTCGAAGCATGCATGACCATTCCCGTCAATGTTCAAGTCACACGGCACCTCCTACACAACCATCACCGGGGGCAAGCAACCAAGATGCATCTACCGGTGATAAGGAATGATGGACATCGGCGACCTACAAAAAAATGAGGAAGCCAAGACCACAAGCCACAAGGCCAAAAGATGAGCCTAAACCCGCCCCTCGAACTTCAGTCTTCGACAGGCTGAATCATTCAAAACCTAGAATTTCGGCACTTGATAGCATCACTGGTCGAGATCGAACTTCCGTCTTCAAAAGGCTTAAGAAGCCAACACCGCAAAGATCTGTCTTTGAAAGGTTATCAAAACCCAAGAAACAAAGCGGCACAGCTAGATCTCCTCCGCAACGATCGGCTTCGGACAGACTTGAAGAAACTAAGAAACCTTCTAGAAATAGGAAGACAACGCCAAAGGAAGAAAAGCTCGACAGTCTAACAGGAAAAGACGATGTTCAAAGCTTGATTCCTTCAAGGATGAAGCGCCAAGCAACTTTGGAGGTCGACATAAAAGGACCACTGAAGGTAAGGAGGCGCACCATCATCTACACCGGCCAATCTTCACACCAACAAACCCAAGAGGACCGCACTGAAGAGGAGGCCCAAGAAGACAAAGAAGACGAAATCCCAGAAGAAGACGTCACTTCCGGCTTTGTCAAATCAAAATCTTCATCTCAATCGCTGGGGGCATGCTCCAAAACCATGCCAGTCAAGCCGAGTGAAGTTGAAGAATTGACTCATGTCACTCCGAAGAAACTGCACAAGAAGCATAAGTCTTCTCCACAAGTGCACCAATCGGAAAGGGGGCAAAGCAGCTTTCGCCAACCTCCAAAGTGATGTGAAAGTGTTGCAGATGAGGAAATTTTGACACAAAGATCGACCATGCACGATCTCTTCTTTCTCAGAAAATTATTCAGTTACTCAGTCAATGCTCCTTGCTATAAAGATTGCGAGGAACGCCTCTCCATGCAGCAACCATCTCTTCCACAAGTTCACCAATGGGAAATGGGGCAAAGCAGCTCCTGTCAACCTCCAGAACAATGTGAAAGTGTTGGAGATAATGAAACTTTGACACGAAGATCATCCATCCCCATCACGATGAGTGACATCTTCCCAGAAGACTTCTTCAACTACTCAGTCAAGGCTCCTTGCTATGAAGATTGCGAGGAACAACTCTCCCGGATCGCTTGACGAACCAACCATGCTCCTGGCCCGCAAGAGCATAAACTGCGTACGGCACAAAAAGAATAAAAATAAAAATCTGTATTTGAACTACGTTTTGACTTGATCTCTTTCTTTGGAAGGGTACGTAGGCAGCTCGAGCATTCAATTTCGAGTTCAGTCACATCAAAATAAAAAAATAAAAAAAGTGTTTGATTAAAGGTTTGATTGATGAAAGTCAATTTTATTACAATTTCTTTGTAAAAAAAAAATATATATATATATATAAATGTGAAGCAGTTGCTATCATTTGTATTGCTGCTTGAGCTTCACGTGAAGAAGGCATAGCCTCTGCAACGCTGTCTCTGTGAGGTCCAAAAGAATCAAGTCCTGCTTCAGCTCCTTTCTCATCCTCATTTCAAATCTTCTTCAACGCCTAACCCGAGAATCAGGCTTGGCATGAAGCCCATTCGAACCACAGCAGCTGAGGCACTGAAATGGGCCATGGAGTGCACGTCGAGTCTTCAAGACCTCTCATTCCTCTCTTGGATCCCACCTCCGGAGCACAGTACCATCATCATCCCCAGCAGCTCGCTTCCTCTTCAGCCCACAAACTCCCAAAAGGCCAGGCCCAGTTCTTGGACCTGCAACCTTCATTTCCTACAACGTCCGAGCCCAACGACTCTTTCGACTTCACATCCTTCCTTTCTCTTCGAGACCCCATTGCTCTCTCGTACTCAAAGAATGGCAAGTCGACTTGGTTACCTGCAAGGGCTCGCACCCGGCCAACGAAGACAACGAGGATCTCAGCTTCTTAGAGGAGCCCACTGAACACTGCGACGACCCACCGCGCTGTCCAGATTTGGATCACTACGACGAGGACAATCTCAACGATGGCGAAAAAATAAAATAAAATAAAATAAAACTACTTCCACTTCAACGAGGCTGGCGATCATAAGAACTCAAACAAAAAGCCGGAGTTGGACAGGAAGGACGATGTTGTTTTGAATGCGGCAAACTTCGGCGATGCGGTGAATAAGAACAGATTCATCATGGTCGAGTTCTCAACACCCGAGTTGACCCAGCGCCTGTCTCTGCACCCGTGGTTGCTCTCCGCCATCTCCCATAGACACAGAGCATAGAGTTGCAGCCACCATAAATGATGTTGAAGTTCTGGATATGGAAGCCTAACTGCCTCTCCTTCCACCCGCGCCTACACCACCGCCCACATTTCATTCCTATGCCAAATTTTGAGCGAAGTTGTTTCCACAAGATTGGGATCCCATTGGCATGAGAGAGTCGTCGTCCCAACGAGCGGGGAGCAGCCATCATCCCAGCAAGCAGTGGATAGCCATCATCCCAGCAAGTAGTGGATAGCCGTCATCCCAGCCGGCAGTGGTCGTCACAGCAGCCGCAAGCAGTCATGAGCAGTAGCAAACATGTGGTGCAGCAGACAGCAGCGAGCGGCGGTGTGCAGCAATCTCTGACAGCCTACTTTTCTTCATCATCGCTTGGCTCTCCCTCGTCTTCTCCACTAAAGCCCATGAACAGAGCCAAAAGATCACCATCTCCTTCATGATCTGCCCTCTGCTCATCGCCCAGCGCCAGACCTCATGCGTGCACCACGACCTCCACCCCTGCAACTCCGGCGATCGAGTTTGGACCAGATCCATCAAGCCCCTTCTTTTCTCATCCTCCTTCCTCCACACCTACCTCATCCGTGCTCCTCCTTCTTCCTCTTCCAAGCTCTTATCCCGCACTATATATATATATATATATCTATGTATGTATGTATGTATGTATGTATGTATGTGGGCATGAAAAAAAAATTATAATATAAAAAGGAAAAGATGAGACATGGTGCACCCGACACCGAAAGCGAAAAAAATTAAAAAAAAATATAAAAAAAAATGATGGTGTCAGCCACTACCCTAAAATATATATATATATATATATATAATGGATGGTGCATCTGGCACCATGTGCAAGAAAAGAAAATATATATATATATATATATAAATGAATGGTGGATCAGCATCATGTGGAAAAAAAAAATATATATATATATATATTGAATGAAAAAAGCCTCATTTATTGATTTCTTTAAAAATTTACATAAATGTACATTTTACATGAGACAAAAAAAAAAAAAAAAAAGAGCAAACAGGAGGGAGCCTTCACGAAGGTTACTCGTGTGAAGCCTCACCACTCGGCGGAACTCCAGGAAGAAGAGGAGCCGAATGTTGATCATTTGGAGCTTCATTACGCGGTACAGCCCCAGAAGACGAAGGCAACTGTTTCTGGAACAAACCCACAAACCTATGATGATCAAGTAAAATCTGACCATCAGATTCCTGCATCTGGTCAATCTTCCTCTTCATGTTTGTAGCATAGTTATGTGCGAGTCTGTGCAACTGTTTATTCTCATGCTTGAGCCCTCTAATCTCCTGTTTGAGACTCATTACTTCAGCCGCCAATGATTCAACTTGACGGGTTCGAGCAAATAAGCGTTGGGCCATATTAGACACAGAACCTGCACACTGCACACTGAGAGCCAGAGAATCCTTAACAGCCAACTCATCATACCATTTGGAAAGCAGTCTGTTATCTTTGGGAGTGACAAGGTTCCGGGCTACCACCGCAGCGGTCATATCATTCTTCATCACCAAATCCCCAACGGTAAGAGGACTAGGAGGGGATATGAAGGATGGGCGCCATATGTTGTCTGGATAAGGCGGGACTGCCTCTTCACCAAGGTTCAAGTCAAAACGACGGTCGGAGGGGCCAAACATTTTCAAAGGTGTTGAAAGAAAGAAGAGGTCGGACAAGTCAAGATCGTAGAAGTGCAAGAAGGGAGTTTCTACAGGCAGAAATTCAAGTGTGCTTTGAAACGTCCTGCGTACCTCTATAAAATCAGCACTCGACGGGATTTCAGAGATCGAAGAGGCGAACTCAGAAATCGAAGAGGCGCTAGCTTTCTCAAAAGCTGGGCTTGCTCAGAAACCCCGGGCCAATCTTCTTTTCCAAATTTGTCCGCGCTTGTCACATGCAACCTCTGCACTCGACGGAGCTCAGAACTCGAAGAGGCAAGCACAGAAATCGGAGAGGCATATGCTTTTCCAGACGTGTCAGCATCTGTCACATGCACACTCAGCTTTGCGAAAATCACGGGCAGTTTGTCGAAGCGTCGATTCCAGATATCGAAGAGGCACTTGCTTTTCCAGACGTGTCAGCGCCTGTCACATGCACACTCAGCTTTGCAGAAATTACGGGCAATATGTCGAAGATTTCTTGTGAAGTAGAAAGCACGTGAAGTTTACCGTTAAATCATCCAACGGTTGCCGACAAGAGTGAAAGAACAGTACCGGTTATTAATCCATATAAATGTCAACCTTCACCCTTCATAGCAAGGCAAACATACAGAACCTTTCTTCATCTCCGAGAATGCCTTCCTAACAAAGCCTCTCGAGTCACTCAGTGTTCCTTATTCCTTGGGGTATCTCTGCAAACAAATGACACCAAAGCAAAGGTATCTCATATCACCAGGGTAGAAAGCAAGAGTATCTCATATCATGCGTTTTCCCTGTCATTTCCTTTGTCATTGTTCTTACCTGCAAAGACAAGGATAAAGAAAGCAATATGTCGGAACCTCCACTCAAACTCAGGTAAGGAATCGACTACCTGGAACCTTTGCCTGGTTGCTTAAATGGTATTGCTCTCGAGTACTCATCTTCCACTGCTGCTATACTTCCAAAGAAGCTGCCACATCTGCCTGGAGAATAGATAAGGCAAGTGAAAATGATACCTTGCAGCATGTGAAGACAACGTGCAGAAGAAACAAGCAGAGAAGAATGCAGCCTGCACAGTCAACTCAGCAGAATGAGTCTGAGTTGAGGAACTCGAGAAGATGCCACATTTGCCTGGAGAATAGATAAGGCAAGGGAAAATGATACATTGAAGCATGTGGAGACAAGCACAACAAAGCACGTGCCGATTCATCCATTACTTCTTCAAAATCAAAAATATCTCATATCATCAGGGTTGCAATCACTCTGGGTGGAGGACTCGTTTTGACCCTCAAATTCTTGGGTCGACTCGCTAGGCGTTGTGGGATGCACGTGCCGATTCACCACCCTTGAATCAAATCCTTAAAGATCAAGTCACCAACTGGAAAAAAAGCCCATCAATCTTGAAGATCATACCGTTGACCAAACTGCTCAGGTGTGAATTAGAAAGATTGAACAAAGCAACAAGTCGCCACCTTCACCTCGTGCCTGCTTGCCATGTGTTCGAGTCAACCTTCAAGAATCAAGCCTCAACGGCCCTTGAAAAAGCTTCCAGCCAAATTCAAGATCAAGCCTCGACGGCCCTTGAGGAAATCACAAGTCCGATTCAAGATCAAGCGTCCACCAACCTTGAATCAAATCCAGTTCAAAAATAAGCTGAGGAAAGTCAACAATTGGAGGAATCCAGAAAATCCTCCAACCCAGTTCAAGATCAAAGCTGTGGAAAGTCAACAAAGCGCAAAAACAAATACGTGCCAATTCATCCACTACCAAAGCCAAAGATCATCTACCACATGAAGCTCCTTGTGGTCCAATTTCAACCTTCAAGATCAAGCCTCGACGGCCCTTGAAGAAATCTCCAGCTCAATTCAAGATCAAGCCTCGACGGCCCTTGGATCGACATCTACATTAAGGGACTTCAAAACGCATCTCCTACACGCGACAAGCACATGTATACGACGCGCCTTGAAGTGGGGGCATTTGTAGACATCGAAATTTCGGTGAAATAAATGTTGACCAATAGTTACAATTTCAATGCTCACATGTCATATAAATTTTACACGTAGCGTGTGACTAAATGAAAAATCAAAATAAATCAAAAAAGTCATCAAGCATGACACATGTCAACACCTGGCAAAAACGATTTATTTCATCTGAATATCATATTCAAAATTAGGCCTTGGAAAATTCTATAAATATAAGTCATTTCATTCATTTTGGGAGGGAATTCATAACCAATTCACCTCACACCAAAACCTTGAAGCTTTGAAACTCCAAAGCTCCCAAGCAAATCCCGAATGATCAAGAAAGCTCTCTTCGTTCTTCGTCAACTCAACCTTCAAGATCAAGCCCCAACGGCCATTTGAAGGAACTTCCACCAATTTAAGATCAAGCCCCGATGGCCCTTGAAGAAAGTGTTCATCGTTCATCATCCGTTCATCCTAAGATCAAGCCCCAACGGCCTTTTGGATCAACAACATCAACAAATCCACACATCCAACCGTTCTTCGAGATCAAGCCCAAAAGCCCTTGAAGATCCATCCATCACTTGTTCATTAAGATCAAGCCCCAAAGGCCCTTGAAGATCCATTCATCAACAGTTCTTCAAGATCAAGCCCAAAAGCCCTTAAAGATCCGTTCATCCATCAACCTTCAAGATCAAGCCCAAAAGGCCCCTTGAAGAAACTTCCAACCGTTCGTCCGAGATCAAGCCTCGACGGCCCTTCGATCAGCATCACAATCCACAAATCAACACCCTACGGAGATCGAATCAGAGGATCAAATTTGAAAGAGATTGTAACCCAAAATCATTAATACAAATATTATTTTGTACACGTGTTCTTGTCTCGTTTGTTTCAGGAAAATTTCGTGTTCACACACTTATATGTAGTTCGTAGTTGTCATGAGTCTAAATTTTGTTTAATTAAGAACCGTTTGATTACTATTTAGTTTTCAATTTTAAAAAATATATATATTGAGAAAAAACCAAAAACTAAAAGCTCTAGGCAGCAGCTTTTTGTTTTTTTGGGTTGAAAATTGAAAGAAGTTAGGGTTGGTTTGGAATTATGGTGATTTAAAAAAGGGAAAACTTGATTTAAGTCCAATTTTTTTAGCCAATAGTAGGAATAGTCCAATTTATTAAAATAAGTCCAATTCCTTAAATTTAATTATTTTATTATCAATAATTATCTATTCAATGATAAGATTTATTATAAAAATCAAATTTCTTCCTAATTATCTCTTTGATTATTTCTTTTTATTTTAATTTTTTGTTATTTCTTGATCTTCCAGGCTTTAAACCTCATTTATAGATTTTATTTTTAATTTTTATAATCAACCTATATCACAGGTTAATTATTTTTAGGGTAAAAGACTGTTTACTACCTTCATGTTTCGTGGTTTTCAACATTTAGTACATCAAGTTTTTTTCGTCTCAGAGTCATACCTAAAGTGTAAATTTTGGGACAGTCTCATATATCCGTTAGTCAAACTGTAAAGTCTCCCGTTAACTGTGACGTGGCGCCCATGTGGACACTGACTGGGCGCCACTTGTCATCCACGTGGAAATTAAAAATAAATAAATAAAATTTTATATATATATTTATAAAACCTTCATCTTCCCCAGATTCGGAGGAAGATGAAGAAGAAGAAGAAGAAGAAGAGGAAGAAGAAGGAAGAAGAAGGAAGAAGGAGAAGAAGGAGAAGGAAGAAGGAGAAGGAGGAAGAAAAAATAAATAAAAAAATAAATAAAAAACAAATGTTGCAGTCGGAGGAAGAAGAAGAAGAAGAAATAAGAAGGAGGAAGAAGGAGGAGGAAGAAAAAAAAAATCTTCCCCAGATTCGGAAGAAGAAGAAGAAGAAGAAGAATAAGAAGGGGAAGGAAGAAGGAGAAGAAGGAGGAAGAAAAAAAAAAGTTGCAGTTGAAGGAAGAAAAAGAAGGAAGAAAAAAAAACAGAAAAAAAAAAAAAAAACCGAATCTGCAACCCAGATTCGGAGGAAGAAGAAGAAGAAGAGGAAGGAAGAAGGAGGAAGGAGGAGGAAGAAGGAGGAAGAAAGAGGAAGAAGGAGGAAGAAGAAAAAAATAAAAAAAAAATCTTCTCCAAATTCAGAGGAAGAAGAAGAAGAAGAAGGAGAAGGAAGAAGAAGGAAGAATGAGAAGAAGGGGAAGGAAAAAGGAGGAAGGAAAAAGGAGAAGGAGGAAAATAAAAAATAAAAAATTTCTTCCCCAGATTCGGAGGAAGAAGAAGAAGGAGAAGAAGGAGGAAGGAAGAAGGAGAAGACGGAAGAAAAAAAAAAGTTGCAGTCGGAGGAAGAAGAAGAAGAAGAAGAAGAAAGAAGAAAAAAAACATGGATGACACGTGGCGCCCAGTCAGTGTCCACATATGCGCCATGTCATAGTTAACGGGTGACTTAACAGTTTGACTAACGGATGTATGAGACTATCCCAAAATTTACACTTTAGGTATGACTCTGAGACGAAAAAAACTTGATGTACTAAATGTTGAAAACCACGAAACATGAGGGTAGTAAACAGTCTTTTACCCTTATTTTTATGTATCTATGTAACAAATTCTTTTTTATAATCAACTTGTCTTGCTTGTAGGTATGCTATGTTTTTTCCTACCTTTTAGTTAGGTTTCATATCTCGCTTACAGGTATAATATATATTCATATATTTGTTACTTGAGTTAAGGTAGAATGTTTTGTAGATAATTTATGTTAGTATATTAGGTTTTTTTTATGTAAGATATTAATTAGATTTTTTGGAGTTAAAAAATGCATAATATTAGAATATTTTAATTGATTTTTAATATTTAAAAAAATATAAAATGAGTATAAAATAAATAAAAACATGTAATTAGATAACTGGACTCACTCCTAAAAACCATCTATGTTTTTGGACCTAGATCTAAAAACTTGATTTAAGTCCAATTTTTTTAGCCAATAGTAGGAATAGTCCAATTTATTAAAATAAGTCCAATTCCTTAAATTTAATTATTTTATTATCAATAATTATCTATTCAATGATAAGATTTATTATAAAACAAATTTCTTCCTAATTATCTCTTTGATTATTTCTTTTTATTTTTATTTTTGTTATTTCTTGTTCTTCCAGGCTTTAAACCTCATTTATAGATTTTATTTTTAATTTTTACCTATATCACAGGTTAATTATTTTTATGTATCTATGTGATAGATTCTTTTTTATAATCAATGTGTCTTGCTTGTAGGTATGGTATTTTTTTCCTACCTTTTAGTTAAGTTTCATATCTCGCTTACAGGTATAATATATATTCATATATTTGTTACTTGAGTTAAGGTATAATGTTTTGTAGATAATTTATGTTAGTATATTAGGTTTTTTTTTATGTAAGATATTAATTAGATTTTTTGGAGTTAAAAAATGCATAATATTAGAAGATTTTAATTGATTTTTAATATTTTAAAAAAATATAAAATGAGTATAAAATAAATAAAAACATGTAATTAGATAACTGGACTCACTCTTAAAAACCATCTATGTTTTTGGACCTAGATCTAAAAACCCCTTTAAAAAAAAGCACCTCGACAGTCCATAGAATTTCTGCGTATATAAAAGGGAGTTCTAACGAAAATGGCTTGGAACTATTCATTCTTAATCAAAAGAAAATTTTGTGTATGAAAAGTCCATATTGGATCATGTTCTTTTCTTTATTTACTCTTATGCCATTACAGCGGGGTCCACAATGATGTTGACATTTCTGTCTGGAATATATTATTTTACATTATGCTATTAAACTTATGCTAATTTGCAGCTAGCTCTTTCAGGCTTCCATCATGTTGTCGATGTTATGCAACTCTTCTTCTGTCAAATTATTTCAATATTGTTCATCACCTTCTACTAGCTCCACATCACTTTCTCTATCTTCTTTCACATTGTAATATATTTATGTTGTTTCTTCTTTGAAATTTTGGGGCTTCCAATAAGGCTGATGATTGATTCTTGTCTTGCTGTAAATATATATCTCTTATTCTTCTGCTACTAGTACCATGTCATACCTAAAATCTTCAAACTCATCTAAAGCAAACATTTGGATCCCTCTAAATTTTAAAATTTCTTTGTATAAAGGAGTCCACCTATGTGAGGAGATAGGGGATAGTTTAAAGGACTCTTCATTAATCATGGCTATATGCCTAGCTTTCTCCTTATGCATATGTACATACCAGTCTGGAGGACTACTAATAAAACTTATGCAAATTTATTTCCACCTTTCCAGATAATCTTCTGCTACTTTTATAAGTTTTTCAAGAAATGAGTCTAGTTGGGAAATACGGTTAATGAATATTTTATCAAGATAACCAAACTCTAATAGTAAGGCAGGGGTAACTTCTACCACATTATGCTTTTTCTGATGTTCATAACTAAAATGCCATGGTTTAAAGTCTTTCATGTTAATGATGGTCACAGCTATGCTAACCTCTGTTTTACAAATACAATTTTTTGTACTATCACAAAGACATGGTGGATACATATTTGTAATAATATTCATCCCTGGTTTTGGATCAAAGATGGACTCATACAAAGCACATTGTAATTGTAATTGTAACTCTTTCATGGACTGTGATGCTCTACTCAGGATCTCATTTTGCATATCTGGTGGCATTATTCTTAATTTTGCTTTTGAAATTTCTTCTAATAAAACATCATCTAATATTAAGTCCGAAGATATATTCCTAAGAAAACTTTCATATTTTTCTTGTTTTTCCTTTTTACTCTGAACCTGATGCTGCTCATTTCTTTGATGTTGCTCCATTTCAACGTCTTCTTCTAAGAGCTCAATCTTAATTTCTTCTATGGGCTCATTAGCCTCTTGTTCTATGGGTTCAATAACCTCTTTTCCTTTATTCTTATGCTGATCAATTTCTAAACCTATTTTTAATTCTCTTTTCAAGGTGTCACTTGCCTTTTGCTGCATTCTAAAAGATTGGAGTTTTTGGTTCATTTTGGTAAACTTACCCAGTAATGACTCATGGTCCCTAGAAATGACTTGAAGGTTGTACTCAAGAGAATGAATATGTTGTTGGTTTTGTTGGAAATTAAAATTACAGCTATCAAACTCTTGTTCCAAGGCTCTAATTAATTTTTCATGACCTAACCTCATGCTTGGCTGCTTAATTTGAATATTCCAAAAATTATCTAAGAGAACCTGCTGCCTATCAGAAAGCCCTCGTACCCTTGACCTATATCTCAGAGTTGGATTTCTGATTCCTTCAACAATATTGCCATTAAAGTTGAACATATGTACTGGTGGTGATGTTGGTCTGCTCATGCTATTTTGGAATCCACTGAATGGTGGAGGTTGATGGTGCATCATCATGCCATTGAAAGAAACTCTTCTGCCTTGCAGCCTTGTGCTATTTGCTGATGATGGTCCACGATATTCTATACATGTTCAACAAATTAATCTTGATAAAATATCAGCTAATGTATTGTCATTACTTTTTATATGTTCAAAAATTGGTTTAAAACAATTTCCTGTAATTGAATCAACAAAATTAATCCATCTTCGGGCTGCCTGTTTATTAGCATGTATCTTGTTATAATGAGAAACTATATTTTGACAATCTGTTCTAATCGTAAATACTTCATTATGTAAAAATAAAGAAAATGCTTCAAGTGAATTAATTATCCCTAAAATTTCTAAATCTGTTGATGGTAATCTTGACTGTACATCACTAAACTTTCCTGAGGAATATCTACAAACTTGTTCGTCGGACTTTGGAGACTCCTTATGTTTTTTCTGGTATAGTATACCTACCCATCCTAACGATGAAGCATCTGTTTCAACTATCTTGTAGCTATCATCTAATGGTAATGTTAATGGCTTAAGTTTAGTAATTTCTTCTATATTTTTTGAACTAATTTAATATCTTCACTATTAAAATATTTTTATCCTATTTTGCTATTTTTATCCTATTTTCTTCCTAAATCAGGGATAAAATTTCTTGCATAATTTAGCAATCCTAAAAATGCTTGTAATTGTTTCTTATCTTCTAATTTGTCTGGAAATTCCAACACCTTTTTAGCTATATGATCTTATAATTGTATTATACCTGACTTGATATACATTCCTAAAAATTCTATATCTTGCTTTTCTAATGCTATTTTATTTTTGCTAATCACAATTCCATTATTGATAAATTCTTGTAATACTATCTCTAAATACTTCCTATGTTCATTTTTATTTTTACTATGTACTAAAATATCATCTACATAAACACTACAAAAATTATCATATTTCTTGAAAATTTGATCCATCTTTCTTTGAAAGATCGAAAGAGCATTTTTAAGTCCAAATGGCATAACAAGCCACTCAAAATGTCCTTCAGGACAGGTAAAAGTTGTCCACTCAATTGATTCTTCTGCTAATCTTATTTGCCAAAAACCTGATTTGCAATCAAATTTACTAAAATATTTACTCTCTTGAATTTTATTTATAAGTTCATCCTTATTTGGTAACTTATAACTATCTTCATATGTATTATCATTTAATCTCTTGTAATTATAAACTATTATAGCCTTACCTCTCTTTAGTTCTGAATGTTTTCTTACAATAAATGATGTTGATCTATGTCTAGACTTAGAGGGTCTAATTACTTTTAAATTTAACAACTCTTTTATTTGCTGCTCAAACTCTTGTTTATCTATTAAATTACAAGGCATATCAGTCGTCTTAATGGTTAAATCTGGATTAATTATATCTAATTTTGCTAGTATTTTATTTTTACTCCAATGTAACTGTGGGTCTTCTCCTATAATCCTAGTTTGTTCTGCTAATTGTAACAATTATTCTAAACTCTTTGGTCTATCTAGCTGTAATATTTCTATACAGGTTCCTTCTTCTAAAATTGGGTATTCATGTTCAAATATGTCTTCATCAAACTCTTCTACGTTATTATGCTCATCATTTTCTTTTGAGTTTTCTAAATAATAACTATCTTGGTCACCAGGCTCTTCTATACTTATGATTTTGTATGCTTCTACAGTATTACTTTGGTCAGTTATTGTAATGCCTCTTTTGAAAAATTTTATGTTAGGGTTCATAAATAAAAAAAACCTTGCAAACTTTTCAAAAAGTTTAAACCTAAAATAAATGGATATGATCCTACTGGTGAAACAAATGTTAATGGTAAATTAAATTGTTGTTTTTCTACTTTAATAAACTCATTATTTATACAATGTGTTAAGTAAAATGGTCTCTCATCAAATTGTGTTATTCTTACTGGTTTTGCTAATTTTTGTTTATATTTTTCTGGTACTAACTCTTCTCTTATGACACTTTTTCTACTCCTTGTATCTATCATAGCTATCGTTTGTATCTTATGTTCTTTTGCTAATTCTATTTCGCAATTTATGGTAATTAAAGAACTATTTTTTTGTTTTTCTATACTATGAACAATATTTCCTTATATTTCTAATAACCTATTATTATAACATTTTTCACATAATATTGAATATGTATTATAGTATTTATTTGTAACTAATTCACTACATTTATGACATTTTTCTGGCCAACCTAAATTAATGTATTTATATTCTTCTTCATGCTGTTCTTCTATGAATGCACACATATACTCTTCTAGATCACTATTTGTGCTACTTGAATCTTCTGAGTCTGAATATATCATGTTAATACTCTCTATACTATAAATACTCTCATTATCACTTAAATTAACTAAACTGTACATTGACTGGATATCCTCATCTTCTTGTAACTTAAACAACTTCATCAAATATACTTTTTCTTTCGACTGTTTACCTAATTTTGGACATTTAGGTCTAATATGTCCAGCTTCTCCACATGAATAACATTTACAACTACTCTTATCTTTTGGTGCTTTATATTTTCTAATCCAAGGTTTGCCACTTCTTTTTCTAAATTGTTTTGGAATATATTTTCTTTTCCTATATGTTCTTGAAGGTCTTATGCTGAAATTCTTGTGTTGTTTGTTGGGTTTATATGACTTATATTTCTTTTTGTATATTTTCTTATGCTTATTTTTCTTATGGCAACCATACTGTTGTGGTAAATCTATATTTTTACAACACATGTAAAATTGTTTCCTAATTTGTCTCTTAGCTTTTATTTGGCTACACTCTTGTCTGAGTATATCATATACATGTTGAATTCTAGGTCCTATAGCAATATCATTCTTCTTCGGATGCTTTTGTCATTCATTCCAAATCTTTTCACCTATTGGTCCTTTTATTTTTGTCATATAAGAGTCTAATAAATTAATATCACTAATTCTACATGTTCCTTCTAAATATTTAAAGAAATTTGTGGTATACTCAACTATATACTGTAAATTG
Source organism: Malus fusca (assembly GCA_035220775.1). NCBI lineage: Eukaryota > Viridiplantae > Streptophyta > Magnoliopsida > Rosales > Rosaceae > Malus > Malus fusca. The sequence goes on from CM069063.1 coordinate 21,794,713, forward strand.
TAAATTTGTAATTGTTCTAAATTTCTAATTGCTCTTATTTGTTCTTGTTCGCTTCTGCCATCTAACCTATTATGATCTAAAAACTCTTGTTTAATCAAAGTAACAAAACCATCAATATTAAAATGTGTTTTAGCTGCCTGATGTTGTTCTGGATTTTGAACTTTCCATGACTGGAAATAATAAAAAACTAAACCATCCAAAGTATGCTCAAAGTAATCTAACATATTTTGTGAATTACTAAAATCTAACATTAATGCTGCATGTACGCAGCCTTTTTCCCATCTCTCAATCGTTATTTCCCAATCTTGTGGATCTACATTATCTAAATTTAATATATTACCAGCGATATTAATTTGTTCTAACCCTCTCAAATATGGAATCCTATTTTTTCTAGGTTTTATCATACTTTCTTCCATATAGTCTACTTTTGCATTTTCATTATATTGTTCATTTGTTGGTCTCAAAAATTGTTGATCAGTTCTACTTGCGTGTCCTGGATTTTCTACTCCTGATGTACTACTTTCTTTTGCTGGATTACATTCTGCTTTCAATTCTAATAAATTATTGTATTCTTTTGATCCTAAAATATGTTCTACTCCTATTTCTAAGATTAAATTTTCATTTCTTCGTCTGAAATTTTATGTAGTCCTAAATCATATGTCTTATATTTTTCCAAATATTGTTCTTCATCTAAATGATCAATATCTTCTATAAGTTTATCTACAATATGATCAAATTTTTGTTCAACTAAATTAATATCTAAATTATCAAAAGCCATATGTATACTCTCATTTTCAATCTCACTCTCATCCTCTTCTATTTTTTCTAGTTGCTTATAATTACTAAACCTAATTGTTGATTGACCTGTACTAGTTTCGTATATTTGTATTTTATATGGTTGTCTATTTGGTGCTACTTGTAAATTAGGCAATATCCACTGAGTTCTTTCTAAAAAGCTATTATTTACGGGTTTTGCTTCTATCATATTTACATGTTTACTGCCAAATGTTTGAACTAAATTTTGAAACTCTAAATTAAACTTATGATTATATCTATCAGACACTTTACCTATATACATTAAGCTAATACACAAATTTTTATACTCTCCTTTCATATTATAATTTTTTGTTCTTATGCTCACTTTAATATATTTACTAATTCATTAATCGTCATAACATAATTTGGAATACAACCTATGACTGCTAAGTTTGAACTTAAGTCTACTTCAGCTGTTGCTATTGCTGCTTGTTGGTGATTATCCCATATATCATCGTATATATATACTAAAGCTTTTGTACCTACTTGTGCTCTGGTTAATCCTGCTATTCCAATTAATATTTTTCCTATATGAATCTGACTAAAATGTGATTTTCTCAAATGAGTAACTACTTCTTTACTAATTAGATTAAGTGTGACTTCTTTATCAATACAGCTAACTTCATGTTGACTGATGCTACTTACAATTCTACTTCTGTTTTCAAATAAACCTAATTGATACAGGTTATATTTATTTTCTCAAAACCTCTTCAAATAAATTATTGTGCTTCTTCTTCATTTGGATAAATATTTTCCGCTCTAACTACTTCTTTTCCTTTTTTCTAAAAAGTTCCATTTTCTATTATCAAAAAGATTTAGCTTAGGTCTTCTGTTATTATTTGCACTCAAAGTTAAATTTTCTAATTTATCTAGCAACGATGGTGGAAGTGATGAAGATGCGTTATGTAAAACTTGATTTATTTCTGCTATTTGTTCTTCAACTTGAATTTTCAGCCAAACTTAAAACTAATTGCATAATCAAATTATTTTGCCTAATGGGAATATTACTACTGGATACTTGTGTTGAAAAATCTGTTAAACCTATTGGTTCTTTATCTAACTTACTAATTTCTTTCAAAGCTTGAATATATTTTCTGCTACTTTTAGAGTCGGTCATTAAACTAATAATTTATCTATTTTATTATGCAACTTATCTACTTGTTCACTTAACTCTTTGTGTACTAATTGAATTTTTTGAACTTCTAATTTTAGCTGCTCAACTATTTCTAATGATCTAAGTTCTACTTGCTTCGGCTTACTATCTATAAGATCAACAAGCTCTTTTATCTCTCTTTTGCTAGGAAACCCTTGAATATTTTTATTATTATTTTCTAACTAAGATGTAATATATACTAAATTTTGTCTAATTATTTTTATGGAATTTTTCTGAAAATGCTCTAACAACTGGTTTAACAAATGATTATGCTTATTATTTTCTAATTTTATATTTTCTGCTTGACTAATAATAAGATCTACAATACTATTGGCTTGTGAATTTTCTTCACTATGCAAAATATGATTATGCTTTCTTGATGGAAAATAACAAACTAAACTATTTTGGTCTAAGGTTACTTTTCTTTTTTGAGGTTCACTAATTTTTAGATTAAGATAATCTATCATAAACTATAGTCTACCTTTCTCTAGAGTTACGGTTAACTGGTTTCTTAGAAACTCTCTTTCTTCTCTCAAGGTCTCTAAAACTTGATATGTTGCTCTTTTTGCTTCTAAAACTTTATGTTGTACTTCTGTGTTATTATATTTACTAATAAATGAAGGATGTTCAAGATAACCAAGATAAAACTTTTGCTTCTTCAACGTACTGATAATTCTTTTGGATATATATGCTAATCTTCTCTTTATGCTATTTATAGTTGGATGTCTGGGATAATAAATACCTGGTAATTGTGGTTGACAGGGTCTACAGGGACAATAATATCAGTTGTTCATACACAATAAACAAATATGATATCAGTTGTATCAATGACTTCTATCCTCAAGGTACTTTACTATTATAATTATACTATTAAAATGCTAAACTTGGCTCTAATACCAAATTCGCAAAGCGGGCTCAGTTAAATAGTCGTATGACCATTATAACAACTAGACATAAAACCTTGCACATGGATCTTGACATGTTTTAGCATGACGGTCACTCACAGTACAAATATAAGGCCTTAACGGCTGAACTCAGAGGTACGTAGAACTCAGAGGTACCATGGTTAATGTCCAGTTATTTGTATGGCAAGCATTCAACTATAATAGAGTGCTCGAACAAAGTATGATAGTCAGTTTAGCAGGTTAATAATATAACTACAATAGTGTTTCCATGTTTTGGACTAGAAGGCTAATTAAACAAACACACTAAAGAAAGAAAAGAAAACTTACTTAAGACTTGGAGATTGCTTGAATATGTACACTTGAACTTTTATTAATATATGGAAAGTTTACAAAGATAGTTGTTTACAAGGAAGTGTTTACAAGGATGTTATGAAGACTAAGGATGCTTGAGAGTATGAAGATGGTGTGAGTATGAGAGTGGGATGTTCAGGTGTTGAGTGGTTGTGTTGAGCTGTGTTTTTTTCGTGCGTCTTGCATGGGAGGAAAAACTCCCTTATATACAAAAGCTGATTCCTAAAAAAACAAAATAACTTTTCAATATTTACGACTTTTTGGATAATGACAACACATTGTTTCTGAAAGATGTTAGCACTGTTTCTGAAAACTGCTAAAGGCCACGTGAATCCATATTGTCTTGGTTGCTGCAATGTTTGCCACCTTAACTTTGCCATGCAAATTTTTTCTGAAAGTGTCACCTTCATTGCTGAGCAATCTTGTATGCATGTGTGAAGGGCATGATTGGCATTTTTGCTAAGTTTTGTCAAAAGAAAGTTTTTGGGTTAATCTTAGTTTATTACCCTGAAGTTTCTTGGTTTTCAACATTTAATACATGAAGTTTTTTTCATCCCAGAGTGGTACATAAAGTCATAATTTTGGGACAATTTCATACATCCGTTAAGTTTGCTGTTAAATCAGCCGTTAACTAGTGACATAGCGCTCACGTGAACAGTGACTAGGCCACGTGTCATAGGGACCCACATAAATATTAAAAAAATTAAAAATTAGAAAATTAGAGAAACTAACCCTAAAATCTAAAACAAACCGCAGCCATCAGACCTTTTGGGATAACAATTGCATGATCTCCTCACCATCGTATCCAGTACCAGCTTTTGAAGCCATTAACCATGGGTGTGAATGTTAGAGCATTTAACCACAAGGTTAGGAAAAAAGCCGGTCGTCAATGGCGAAGATGGTGGCTGCGAAGTAGGCAAGCCGAGTGAGGGGAAGGGACTCGACGGCGAGGGTTTGGAAGGAACTCGGGATTTGGTGGGTTCGTGCAGAGGAGAGAAGGGAGGGAGAAGAAGGGAGGGAGCGAGGGACTGACGGACGGTTTGGAGGGTTTGGTGGGTTCCTCCTGGATTCTTGTTCTTGTTTTTTTGTTTTGTTTTTCGTTCTCTTCTTTGCACAGCCAAAGATTCACAAAAGCTGAAGTGAGAAGAATCCAAGTCGTTGCTTCTAACCTTGGTGAATTCAGATACTCCTCCTTGATTATTCGGGCGATTTGGAGAGTGGGTTCAACAATTTGGGGTTATATTTTTCAAACTCTAAAGGTACAAATATACTAGGTTTTGATCCACAAGGGTTTTGGTTGGAATCAGTTCAAGAATTTAGTATTTTCAAGTATGGATCTTCTCTTTGTGAACCCAAAAGAAAAACCCAGAAAATGCAAACTCGAAGCAGGTGGAGGAGACCCAAATCCTCCCAATTTTCTAGAAAACTATAAAGTTAAAAGAAAAAAAAATCAAATCAACTAATATTGGGTTTCTTTTGTGAACCCAGAAAAATTGGGGTCCCTTTCGAGATGAAAGAAAACGGAAATGGAAAAGGAAAATCAAAAGGAAAAAGGAAGAAAAAGGGAAGAAGCGGAGACGAGAGGGCAGAGAAAAGGCCAAGAACTACAACAGCGCCACTGTGGCGGTGGGTTTAGGATCTGGACGCAGATGACGAGATGTCGTCGATGGCGGAGATGGTGGCCGCGAAGTAGGCAAGCCAATTGAGGGGAAGGGACTCGGCGACGAGGGTTTGGAAGGAACTCGCGATTTGGTGGGTTGGTGCAGAGGAGAGAATGGATGGATAAGGGATGAAAGGAAGGTGGGGGAGGTAGAAGACGACCAAATTTTTTTTTAAAATTTTTAGTTTCCACGTGGACCTTAATGACACGTGGCGACCAATCATTGTCCACATGGGCACCATGTCATCAGTTAACGGAAGACTTAACAACCAGACTAACGAATGTATGAAACTGTCCCAAAATTAACACTTTAGGTATGACTCTGGGACGAAAAAAACTTCATGTACCAAATGTTGAAAATCACGAAACTTGAGAGTAGTAAACTGAGAGTAGCAAATTTTTTCTGAAAGTGTCACCTTCATTGCTGAGCAATCTTGTATGCATGTGTAAAGGGCATGATTGTCATTTTTGCTAAGTTTTGTCAAAAGAAAGTTTTTTGGGTGTTTTGGTTCGTTTTCATATATAAAATCCAACACTTGCATTTCACGTTTACCCAAAAAAAAATCAAAAACCAGAAAGAAAGCATGAAACTGAGATTGCGATTGATAGAAACCAAAGAGACCATCCGAGTGGAGGTCCCCGATCTCTGCTCTCTCCACCACCTCAAACAAACCGTCTGCCAACTAATCTCCGCCGCTCCTTCCTCCCTCCGCCTCTCCCTCAACCGCCGCGACGAGCTCCACGCGCCATCCCGTCACGACCCCCTCCGCTCCCTCGGCATCACCTCCGGCGACCTTGTCTTCTACACTCTCGACCCCTCCTCCCAAGCCCTGGCTTCGCCTCTCCATCCAATTTCGCATTCGTCCGCAGAATCCCCAAATCGAACTGAGCCCCAGTGTTCGAATTTCCTAAACTCCGAAACCCTAATTGACGAAGGGGCTGTTTTGGCCGATTTAATTGCTGAAGAACAGAGGTCTGGAGGTTCGAATTCTGAAACCCTAGTGGTTTCTGGTGCCGAATGTATGGATATTGATGACCCGTCTGATGGGCTAGGGTTGAAGAAGTACTCGGTTCCATTTTTCTTGAAGAGGGTACTGAGGGAAGAGTTGGGAGACGACCATAGCAATCACAAGCTATTGGTGATTGCTGTACATGCTGTGCTCTTAGAGTCTGGTTTCGTTGGCTTCGATTCGATTTCGGGTATGCTGGCCAATCAAGGGACGGGTTCAACGATTTCGCTTTCGTATACTCTGCCTGAGATATTGCGAAATCGGGGCAATACTGGTAAAGAGGTTGAAAGGGTTGTGTTGAAGTTTCAGAATTTGGGGCATTTTGTGAATGTTTATGGGTCTTTGGCAAATGGCGGTTCTTCGCCCTATCAGGTATGTTTGGACAAAAACAGATTTGCCCCAACGATTGAATTCGTTTATGGAACCCAAAATGTCAATGACAGAGATGGGTTCGTTTTAGAGTTATCAAAGATTGTGAAAGATGGGATCACATTCCCATTGCTGATTGATCTTTGCGCAAAGGCTGGTTTGCCTGCACCACCGAGCCTTATGCGCCTTCCACCGGAGCTCAAAATGAAGATTCTGGAGCCACTGGCTGGTGTTGACATTGCCAAGGTGGGTTGTGTTAGCAAGGAGCTGCAAAATCTTGGTAATAATGATGAGTTGTGGAAGCAGAAGTACGCTGAGGAGTTCGGTAATGGTAGTGGAGGAGAAGGAACTGGAGGTGAAGGAACAGTGACTAACTGGAAGTTTAGATTTGTTGGAAATTGGGAGACTAGGAAGCAACAAATGAAAGCAGTAGTGAGGTGGAGATCATTTGAGAGGCCTTATTTCAACCGTATCAGGAGGGACCCTAACCCGTTTGTACCTCCAAGGATTGGTGGAATAATTGGTGGAGATTATGACCGCTTTCCACTCTTTGGTGCAATTGATCCTACTGGACAAGCACACCCTCTTCTACAACAACCCCGAAGATCTGGTATGCGGCGTAATTTTTCACCCAATTGCGATCTGGGAGGGTTCAATATCTGATCTGGTCGCTTGGAAGTTGCTGGAACTGAAGCTGCAGGTTCATGTTTCGTATGCATAGTATATATAATAAGCATCTTGTTTAATCTCCAGCTAGTATTAAGACCAAGTTATTGTAAATTTTAGCTGTTTTTTTTTTCTTCTTGTTGATGTGAACTGTGTACATCGTTGTTGCTTATCTTGATTACAGTTGGATTTTGGATATGATTTGAAGTTAAGTTTTGGTGTTTTGGTGTTTTGGTGTTGGTCTCTGCTTTTGATGTGCATATAAGCTGCTCTGCTGCATTATTTTCCAAATTTTTATTTATTTCTGCCGGTGCTGAGTGCACACGAGCAGCTTCTTGTTTAGTTAAATTTGCTTGGTTATAAACTTCTAGGGAACATTCTGTTGACTGAATTGAACCATAGTTTTGAATAGTCGTTATAACGACATCCACAAATCAAATTCAAAAGACAAGTTGAACATTCCCCTAGTGTTGCCTTAGTCTTAAGTGCTATAGTCTGTTGTTCTCAAGGAATAAGCTCTTAACAAATGCATAAATTCGAGTCTCGGTACCCTTTAAGATTGAAAAATTCATCATCTCCTCTACCCTAACTTCAAACCGCAAACTTGAGCTGTGTAAGGAGGAAAGAGCTCTAACTATTTATTTCTTGCTAGCAACCCTTAAACACCAAAAGAGCTTTATATTTGACAAAGAGAGTGAAGAAACTGAATCTCAAAAATTCTCTTCTTAGTATCTCAAGGTCTTCGCCTAAGTCAATCAAAGACAGAGTATATGGAGTGCAAGTTCAGTGCAAACAGAGGCTCAAATGAGTTAGGGGTGAGGATTGGAGATCAGGAAGTACCAAAGAGCAACTGCTTTCGCTGCCTAGGATCTATCTTGCAAAAGAACGGAGAGTTGGATGGAGACCTCAACCATAGAATACAAGTTGGATGGATGAAGTGGAAGAGTGCATCCGTCATGTTGTGTGATCGTCGTATGCCATTGAAACTCAAGGGAAAATTTTATAAGACGGCAATAAGGCCGGCAATGCTTTACGTGTAACAACCCGTCCCGGAATTTACGGAATGAAAAGGCATTTTTGTAACTTCACTAAGATTGGGATATTTATTTTGAAATGGGTTTGCTTAGGTCTTAAATGGTGAGCCGAGTGTGGCCCACTTACTTTTTGGCCCCCCGGCCTCTCTCCTCCCTTGTCTGCCATGTGGCATAACCCCTCCTTAAAATATCTCTCATCTCTTCTCTCCTGGTAAGGTCCTCTCTTTCTCTCTCTCTGTTCCATTTATGTCTCTCTCCTTCTCAGACCTTTCTCTCTCCATCGCTACATCCTTTCTTTCCCCCTTGCACTACTCACCACCTTTACCATTTAGCCTTGCGAGCTCCACGAACCCTGGAGCAAGGGAAGAACATTCAAACCTTCCCGTGTCTTGTGGCACCTTGGCGTTGCCACTAGAATCTCTTTGATGGTGTTTTTATGTGAGTTTGGGACGATTTTGAGTTGTTTTGGGGATGTTTGTGACAAAAACCTACTCAATGAGACTTCCCCAGATTTCCAACGAGAATGCCTTGAATTCCAAGTCCTTCTCCGCCCAACTCCGGTCACTACTTGGGAAACCAAAGGTATAATCCTAATCTATTCTTGTTTGCCTTCAATTTGGTGGGTAGATCGTTGGTTATGATAGAGAATCGAGGTTGACTGGAGCTTGGGAAGCTCCGGCTTTCGTCTCCGTGAAAACCGATCTAAAAACCTGGTGGACCTGACCCGATAGCCCAAACCCATTAACCCTAAAACTCAAACCAGGAATTTGGGCCATGGAACCCAGCCCAAACTTTAGGCCCAGACCTAAATAACCCAAGCTCAAAACCCAGAACCCAGTCTGTGTATGGGCTTGCACATGGCGCGCGTGGGTGTCTATCTTGGCCGACGCTTTGAGCACATGCGCCTCCATCGGAGGTACTGTGCTCCACCGCCCGTTCACAATGGCACCGGCGACTTTTCCAACCAACTTTTCGACGACCCAAATCGGCGCATGGGAGTATCTGAAGTCCCCCCTTATTTTTTTCAATGTCCTGAATCCATTTATGACATTCGTTTCCCGAAATTCAACCGTTTTAGTATAGCTTTATTAATTGGCACCTTTATGTGCTTAGGTGCAATTGTGTATGGCGTTTTCATCCCTTCTTGTTTACATGGCTCTTCGAAGACGAAGTATCTATGAGTGGACCTCTTATAAAATGCATATTTTACTATTAGAAATGCATACATGAAAAGCATGATTTAATGGTTACGTTTTATGAAATGTTTATGAGTAAATTGGATTTACACTTTATGTTATATTATCATGCTTTATCGACTTTACGTTCTTTGTGGTATATATGATTGATGACTATATACCTACTTATGAATGTGGTTTTACAATATGATATTTTAGTTACTGAGCTCCGATTATGATAACACTACTAAGCATAGTATATACGATATATGTTTTACGCGAAGGTTTTATGGCATGCTAGGGTTTTCGGAAACCTATTACATATTATACTATTGAGTTTCCCTAAACTTTAGGGGTTAGTATGTTGATGAATAACTGTTTCAATATTACTTATATATAAACTTGGTCCACTCATGTTTTGTTTTGCACCCCCTCAGAACTTAGATTCGAGGCGTACAATCGTGGCGTCAAGGCACTCTCACATTGGCATCTTCGAGTTCTCTTGGTGTAGGACCCATCTCTTTGTTCATTCAATTTTATATTATTCTTTTTTTTTGTCTCGGATTAGTTGTATGCTCTGAACAAGTTCCATAAATGCATATTCATTATAATTAAATTTACAAGTTTTAGTTATGTCGGTTAATTGTTTCTAGTTCTCATGCATCCTAATATGGCTTTGTCACCTTCGGGTGTCGGCCAGCACGTGTCTACCCTAGTGTTTGGAGAATATCAGGGTCGAGCGTGTCATTATGGCTTGAAATGTTGGACGGTGAAGCATCAACACGTAGATAAAATGGGTGTAGCGGAGATAAGAATGCTTCGTTGGATGTGTGGGCACACGAGAAAGGATAAGATTTGGAATGATTATATCCGTGGTAAAGTAGGAGTAGCCGAAATTGAAGGAAAGATGAGAGAAAATCGGTTACAGTGGTTTGGACATGTGAAATGAAGGCCTACTGACGCTTCGGTTAGAAGATGAGATTACGGGACATAGGTTCAGGGTTGAAGGGGTAGAGGAAGATTTAGGAAGACTTTGGAAGAGACTATAAGAAAAGACTTAGAGTACTTGGATCTAACGGAAGACGTGACACAAAACCGAGTACAATGGTGTTCTAGGATTCATATAGCCAACCCCACTTAATGGGAAAATGTTTTGTTGTTGTTGTTGTAGTATCTCGAAAGCTTAGCAAAAAGATTAAAGATTGCAAAAACCGACTATCGCTTGCATATTTCATTCAATGTACAAGACAATCCATGTGGTTCATGCAATGCAAGAACCAACTCCTTTACATGGAGATTAACTCATCTTCAATTTTATTCGGGCTTCCTATTGAAATCTCAATTGTATCAGTCTCCCCGACGCATTTCGTCAGGGATAATCCTAATTTCATATGATCGACTTTGCGGTTCTCATGAACTACCAACTTGTTTGGTATCTATTCTTCTTCAGCAAGACATTCTTTGGACGAATTGGGTGGTAAGAGAAATTCTTGTGTCCCATAAAAGGACTACATCATTCCAGTTCTTGTTGTATTTGATGGGCGTACGGTGACGTGTTTCTCTAAGCGGACCCAAGAATTTCATGAAAGCTAGCGCCCAAAACCAACATTATTTTTCTATACTAAAACTCAAACCAACGTGTACTGTTCACGGATAGTGGAGTGGCGAAAATACCCTCGATTTGGTTTGTTCCCAGGCGTGTTTTTCGTTGCTTGCACAGTTAAAAGGTAGCACGTGTTTGTCATCGATGATTTCAGAAGGGGTATCTCTTCTTCATGGACCACAACCTCTCTTTTTTCTGAACTCTTCTTTCCATTTCCGTCTCTGTCTCACAAACCCTTTTGTTTCTCTCAAACCTCTCCTTGCCTCGCTTTCCGATTTCAAGTTCTCTATGTGTCTCGATTTTTTGCAGAAAACGGTTAAGTTAGTAAAATTTGTTTAGATCGTTTTGTCGGGGGTTGCAGACTACATCGTTCTCTCAATGAAAAATAGTCAATTGGTCTCAATTTTCCAAATATTTGGAGCCCATAAAGGATCGCGTTGCCTGCTACCGATTTAGTGAAGGTAATTCTTTGCTTTGAATGTTATATGCTTAGGAGTGTAAATTTGGATTTATAAATGAGTTTTTTTGTTTAAATATTTTGGTTGTGATTTTGGGGATTTTGTTTATGGCTTCGGATTCTGGGTGATGGTGGTAAATTTGGTTTTGCTTTTTGTTTCAAGAGATCCGGTTTTTCTGGTTTCTGATGTTTCTTTGCAGCTTACGAATGCCTTTGTATTTAAGGTGACCAGTTTTGAAATTCTACGCTTTGATTCGACTTGCAGTTTGAGATGTGATTTTAAAGCTAAAAGTTCCATGCTTTTTTATTAATCTTAAATCAGATTAGTTAATTATAGTTAAATTATTATTGTTATTATTTTTAATGTTATGCAGCTGAAATAGCTAAAGTTGAGAAAGTACAATTGGAGTTTAGAGTCTTGCACTTGGGAGTGTCAATTTGGATTTATAAATGGGTGTTTTGTTTAAATTTTTTAGTTTTGATTTTGGGGATTTTTTTTGTGGCTTCGAATTCTGGGTGATGGTGGTTGATTTGGTTTTGTTTTTGGTTTCAGGAGATCCAGTTTTTTGGGTTTTTGACGTTTCTTTGTAGCCTGCGAAGGCCTCTGTATTTAAGGTGAGTAGTTTTAAAATTCTACGTTTTTTATTCGATTTGCAGCCTGAGATATGATTTTAAAGCTGAAATTTTCAAGCTTTTCGATTAATCTTTGTAACAACCCGTCCCAGGATTTACGAAACAAAAAGGGTAATTTTGTATTTTCACTAAGTTTGGGAATATTTTTCCTTTTAAAAATGGTTTTAGACCCTTAAATGGTGTGCCCAAAGGGCCCACCCCTGTTTTGTTGTCCCCGGTTCCCTCTTGCCCGTGTACCACGTGGCACTCATTCTCTCTCTTTCTGCTCTCTGCTCTCCTTCTCCCCGAACTCCCTTTCTGTCTCATTTTTATCCTTCTCCCTCACATTTCTCTCCTTCTTCCATAGCTAGCACCGAGATGGTGCTTTGGAGACGACCACCAGATGCCACTTCACCTGTGGGATGTCCCTCATCTCTCTTAGACTCTCTCACTTCAATCTCTTAACTCTGCAACTGCATCACCACGGCTGAGCCGCCTTGTTTGACACCGGTTATCGATTCCCAGTAAGAGTAAGATTCTAGACCTTTGAATTAATCCTTCCCTCGTCTATAGTTGTTGACTAAACTTTTGTACACGTTTTAGACGTCAAACCACGAAGAAACCACCTCAGAGGAATTTCTCCACGTTTTTCGGCGAGGAGCACCGCCCCTTTTGAGGCAATTTCCAGCCAAACCACGGCGAGTTGGCCGGTTTGCAAGGTAGCAATCTCTTCGTCTCGCTGAGTACTACAACTTTCCTTTTTATTTCACCCAATTTCGTTAAATATTGAAGAAGTTATATCCATTTGAATCTTACCCAGTTTCCGACGACCTCCGAGGCTTTTGAGGCATTTTCCGGCCAAACTACGGCGAGTTAGACATCGTGCGAGATACCATTCTCTTCATCTCTTCGAGGGATATGATTTCCATTTTTGAATCACTCGATTTCATTAAGTATTGACAAAGTTATGAGTGTTTAAAGTTAGGGAAGTTTCCGGCCGAATTCCGGTCTTCTTCTTCCTTGGGTCTGGCGACCCATCAAACGCCCTTGGGGCCTTTCCTGCCGAGCCCAACCCAAACCCATTTCTTTTATTTATTTATTTTGTTTTAATTTTAATTGGTTTAATAAAAAGGCCTTTGGACGTTTTTATTTAGGGCCATAGGCCCGTCCTCTTCAGAACCCAAAAGCCCTTAGGCTTAAGACCTTTGGGCTGTAGCTGTTGGGGGCCCTAAGCCCAACCCCAACCTTTTTAATTATTTTTGTTTATTAAATTGATTTTAAAAATCCTAAGGCTTTCAGGCCATGTTCCTTAGGGCCTTAGGCACGTGCCCTCTAAACCCTAAAACCCCTAGGCTTAACCCAACACCCTTAAGACCCAAGTCCTATCCGGCGGTATATTTTCTGGAATATTCCCCTGTTGACTTTTACGGAATTTATTCGGGACTCTTCTCAGGGTAATTCAATGTCCTGAATCCATTTCCAACGTCCGTTTTCCCAAATTCAATTGTTATAATAGAGTTTTATTAATTGGACCATTTATGTGCTTAGGGGCAATTATTGTGGCGTTTCTATCTTCGCTAGTTTGCGTGGCTCTTCGGCGGCTAAGTATTTGTGAGTGGACCCCTTCTAAAATGCATGTTTTGATAGTAGAAATGCATACATGAAAAACATGATTTAACAATTATGTTTTGTGAGACGCTTTGAGATAATATGCTATTTTGAATTATTACTATTTTTCCTATAACCCGTGTTCTTATAGAATATCTTATGGATGACGATATGATATTTAGAACATGATTAGGACACCTCTTTATAGTATAGATGATGGATGACTTTATACTATGAAGTTGCTTTTCTATATATATATGTTCAATGTTTTTGTACTTACCTAGTAGTCATTTCCGTTATGGAACGTAGGGATAGATTCTGGTCCGTCCCAGGCAATAGTATGGTGTTGGCATAGGGTCTGGAGTGTGTTTCCTCTGGCTGTTTAGCACAGGGATGGGGAGCCGGCATAGGGCCAGGAGTTTATTTTCCTCTGACTGTCTGCTCAGAGACGGGGAGCCGGCATAGGGCCTGGAGGTTATTGGACAATTCACTAGTGATTATTATATATGAGTTATGATTTGAGACATTGCACGACATGCTAGGTTTCGGAAAACCCATTTTTATCATGATATATGAGTTTTCAAAAAACCTGGGGGTTGTATGTTGATAACTGTTTTATTATATATATATCAACTTGGTCCACTCATGTTTGTTTTGCGCCCCCTTCAGGACTTAGAATCGAGGCATACAATCCCGGCATCCAGACACTTCCGCATCGGCATCTTCGAGTCCTCTCAGTGTAGGATCCATCCTTTGTTTTATTCAATTTTATATTATTGCTTTTAGTATTCTAGCTAGTTGTATGCTCTGAACACGTTCCTTAAATGCTTATTATTTATTCTTTTATATTTATAAGTCTTATTCATCCTTTATTCTCAGCATTTGCACTCAATAAATGACTTTCGTCACCCTCGGATGTTGGCCAGTACGTGCATATCCTGATATTTGAGAAATATCGGGATCGGGCCATGTCAATCTTAAATCAGATTAGTTAATTATAGTTAATTTTGAAAAAAAAATTCTGTTATGTAGCTGAAATAGCTAAAGTTGAGAATGTTGGATCTGTTGCCCTAGGGAAGAAATTTTAAACCTACAAAAGCTTGGTTTTCAGGAAATTGCCAATCCTGCATAAACTTTGGGTTTCCTGGTGAGTTCTCTGACTTATTTTTTTCGGGTTTGGTTTTTGAGTTCTCTTTTCTTTGTTCAAATTTTTGTTGACTTTAATTAAAATCGAGGTTTTTTTGTTCAATGGTTTCGTCCATCTTACCGGAATTTTTTGATTTGAGAATTGTAGAAGTTAGTGGCGATTCGTTAACTGGAATGAGAATTCAACGGCACCCTTTTCGTTCCTGCCACGAAACTGCGAACTACTCTCTCCGTGGAAAAATAAATTAGGGTTCTTCTTCGATTATCTCAGGTATCCAACCTCTTTTTCTCTTTTGCCTTATGTTTTCTTCTTGCAGCTTTAGTTCCTCAACTTCTTATCAAGAACTAAAAAAGTTTGTTCCTGTACTGCACTTTTTTCAATAAGTTTTATTCTTAGTTGCTTAAATTGATCTTTTGATTTAGAAGCAGCGGAAGAAATTAATTTTGATGGTCGTCCATTAGACTCTCCATAAGGCACTCCAGTCAAGACAAAATGATAACGAGGATGCACTCCAGTCGAGACAAAAGGATAACGAGGATGAGGCTCTTCCAAAACTAATTTCATCAATACAAAAGGAAAAACAAAGGACTTTTGACAAATCTGGGAATTATTAAATTGTAATTTCATTTTATGGTTCCATTAATTTTGTTAGAATTGTGATTTGCAAGTTACAAAGAGAATTTCAGTTACTTTGTTTTCTCGATGAAGATTTAGGGTAAAGGTATGGGTTTTAATCAACCAACCATGAATAGAGATGTTACATTATCTATATTGTAATATGAGTTTAGAAGATAATTGCAATTAAACTCATCTGACTTTTTTCTGTTTCATGATGAGGATGTGAAGGTTTTTTGCCGGGGATGGAAAAAGTACGGTCAGGTATGATTTGTTTTTTTTTTTTCTGGTCAGGTATGATTTAACTTTATCAATATTTCATGCTATTATTAGTCCTGTGAAATATATTTTCTTTAGTGTTGTTTTTTAGCATGTCAATGTGTGAGTGTCTTTTTTCATTTTTTTCAAAAACATATTGAACAATGTTTTGTTTCAACAAATGATTTAAGCCCTTAATGTGTTAGGCATCGCATCATGTTCCAAAGAACTTGAATGGCATGTTAAAATATATTGTAGCTTATCAACAAATTCGCTACCCTTAGTGAACAACGAAAAAAGAGTGAAAGATTGCGTACTTTTGAGAACTCCTTTTTAATACAGCTTCATTAAATTTCTCTAAACCGTGGGGAGATGTTGGACATAATGAATCTTATGGCGTTAAGGGTTGACAGTAGTAGCTCATGCTGATGGATTTTTAGAAAAAAGAAGAAAAAGAAGAAGAAAAAAAGGGGTATTTTCCTTTTGTCTTTTGGTTTATGTTTCGATTGTATAATGGATGCAACCTAAATGTTTCTTATTTTTTTATTTGATTTGACTCAACCTTTTGCCTACTTGGAATCCTCCACCGAAAGGCAAATTGGTTTCTGTTTTCTTTCTATTTTTAGGAAATTTGGGGTAGTTAAAAGAAAAAAAATTAAATAAAAAAGGAGGGTTCCAAGTTACATTTTTTTTTTTTTTAGAAGAAACTGAAACATTTTATTAACAAAGAAAGGTGGAATTATACAAAAG
Organism: Malus fusca; assembly: GCA_035220775.1. Lineage (NCBI taxonomy): Eukaryota > Viridiplantae > Streptophyta > Magnoliopsida > Rosales > Rosaceae > Malus > Malus fusca. The sequence continues at coordinate 21,810,902 of CM069063.1, forward strand.
TGGATAAGAAATCCACCAAGAACAAATCAAGAAAATATCTCAAGAGGATTTGATTACAAGTAGCAAAACCTTAACCAAAATCACTTTACGGCTGCTAACATATCCCACAGTATGTGAGAAAGAGGGTAATTCTTAAAATCATTCGAAACTGGAGCCCGGAGCCCAGAGGGCTGCCCAATATCTTACTCTTCCCCATAGATCTGATACCCCCACACCAGTATAATCCTAAAAAATTATTTTGTTACGCTCTAACCAAATGTTCCAAAAAACTGCCGACACCAGACAACCCCACAAAGCTTTAGCTTTCCTCCCAACTCCTAGAGCCTCAAAATTGGTGCTTAGAAACTCGAAACAACCCTTTGGAATGACCCAACTAACTCTAACCTCCTGAAACAATTTCCACCACAGTTGAATCGTGTAAGAATAGTGGAGAAAAATGTGGTTAACACTCTCCTCCTTAGCTTTACACAAACTGCACCAATGGGGAGATAAACAAATAAAAGGGCTTCTCCTTTGAATTTGATCACAAGTATTGAGCTTCCCATTAGCCATTAGCCACACAAGAACTTTGACCTTCGGAGGAACTTTTGATTTCCAAATCTGAGAAGAGGATGAAAAATGTTGCACAATCCCATTGTTGCTCAAGAAAGAGCGATAGGATTTGCAAGAGAACAATCCTGATAAGTCCAGCTTCCACCTTCTGTTATCCACTCTTGATTGAGACAAGCGAATATTTTCCACTTTTTGTAATAATCTAGCCGCCTCTTCTATCTTCACCTCATTCAAATTTCTCCTGAAATCAAAATTCCAGCTCAAAGAATTGATAGAATGATCCACAAAACTTGAGATGTTCTGATTGTGCATTCTCGATAGCAAGAATAATCTAGGATATTGCTCTTTCAGTGGTCCCCATTCCAACCAACCATCCTCCCAAAACCTCACCCTCTCTCTGTTGCCCACCTCAAACTTGCAACATTGTAGAAACAATTGGTAACCACACGAAATATCTTTCCAGGGGCTGCGACTTGAAACCCGCAGCGGAGGGTTTGCATTCCACCCATTATCTTGCAGCCCATACTTGCTTCTTATCACCTTGTGCTAGAGAGAATTTGGTTCCCTTGGGAATCTCTACAACCACTTAGCCAGTAACGCTTCATTCCGTTTCCTCAAATTCCCCACACCTAAACCCTTTTCCTCCACCAGGTGGTTTTTCTTTCATTCCTCCACCCCTTCCCAAAGAAACCCTTTCATTAGTTTTTCTAGGCATCCAATCACCCCGCGAGGAATTTTGAACAAGGACATGTAATAGATTGGCAAGCTTTCCAAAACAGATTGAATCAAAGTTAATCTACCTCCTCTGGATAAGAAGGCCTTCTTCCAACTTTGAAGTCTTTTTTTTCCATTTTTTCTACCACTGGATCCCAAAACATAAGTGCTCTTGGCCTACCCCCAAGAGGGAGACCTAAGTACTTTATTGGCCAACTACCCACCTCGCAACCCCAATAATCTGCCATCCTTTTTAATTTCTCACAATCTGAGTTTATTCCGACCAAAGAACACTTTGCTTTGTTGATTTTCAACCCTAAAACAGTACAAAATAAATTAAGCACCTCTAATAAATTGTTCCAAACTTCCTCATCTTCCGCCAAGAAGAAAATGGTGTCATTAGCAAATTGAAGATGAGAAATCTCCACCCTTTCTCGCCCAATGCATAAACAATTGATCAAATGATTTTCTTGAGCCTTCTCCATTAATCTACTCAAGACATCGACTACTAAGGTAAAAAGAAAAGGTGACAGTGGGTCGCCTTGTCTCAAACCTCTTGAAGCTTGAAATTTTCCCCTAGGCCTTCCATTGATCAAAACGGAGAAATTTGCAGAACTTAGACATCCCTGCACCCATTTCCTCCATCTATTGCCAAAGCCTTTTCTTTGTAAGACTTCATCCAAAAATCTCCACTCGATATGATCATAAGCTTTTTCAAAATCGATTTTGAACACCAGTCCCTCCTCTTTCTTCTACCTCACCTCTTCTGCCACCTCATTTGCAATGAGGACAACATCCAAAATTTGTCGACCTTTAACAAAAGCTCCTTGATGTGGAGAGATTGTGCTGCCTATAACCTCCCTTAATCTTGAAGCTAGGGTTTTCGCCACAATTTTGTATAAACCAATAACTAGGCTTATAGGCCTGTAGTATGTCATTTTCAAAGAATCTGACTTTTTCGGAATTAGACAAATAAATGTTTCATTTGTCACCGCATTTATTATCCCTGTCTCAAAGAACTCCTCCATGACCTTCAAAATATCCAATTTCAAGATTTCCCAACAATGTTCAAACATTTGCAAAGGAATAACCATCTGGTCCTGGCAATTTATCCCTTCCATAATAAAAAATTGCTCTTTGAACTTCTGATTCCTCAAAAGGCCTCTCAAGCCAAGCTGCCTCAGATTCACTTATTGAGGCCCAATTGATGCCTTCCAAGCCCCAACATGCCTCTTTGTTGCTACTAAACAGGTACTTGAAAAAGTTAACGATATGTTTTTCTATCTCTTATGCATCCTCTACCACTCCCCCGTCATCCGTTTCCAACCTTTCTATATAGTTTCTCTTCCTTCTCCCACTTGCTATTCTATGAAAAAAATTAATATTACCATCCCCTTTTTTAGCCCATTCCACTTTATCTCTCTGCCTCCACTTCACTTCTTCCTTATAAGCCAGATCTTCCACAAGGAAAAGTAACTCTTCCCTCTTTCTTTTAGCAACAAGATCTAGCCCTTCCATCCCTTATCTCCTATCTAAATCCTCTATGCTAGCCTCAGCTTCCTTAATGTCTTTCTCGATATCACCGAAAATCTCCTTACTCCATCTTTGCAACTTTCTTTTGATAGTTTTTAACTTGCTCAAAAATTTATAACCCTCCACCTGCTCAGATTGCCACCATTGTTTGAAATTGTTCTTGAAATCTGGGTGTTGTAGCTACATGTTTTCGAATCTGAAAGGACTTGGCCCCCATTTCACTTTGTTAGTATCTAGCTGGAGTGGACAATAATCAGAAATGACCCTTGCCAAAGCCAATTGTCTTACCTCTGGAAAAATCTCTTCACAACCTACAGAGAACAAAAAGCTGTCTAACCTCCGACACACAGGTTCTTCTCTGAAGTTTGACCAAGTAAATTGAGCATTGAGCATTGAGCAACTCCAGATCCTTGAGTTCTGTATCTTGGATGAAATCATTAAAATTCCTCATGCTTGTAGTCATCCTTCCCCCATTTGATTTCTCATTTACAAATCTCACCACGTTAAAATCTCCTCCTACACACCATCTTGGTCCGCAAAGGCCGTAAAGGCCAGCCAATTCTTCCCAAAACTCCCTTCACTCTCTATTTTTGCAGGGACCATAAACACATGATAACCACCATTCCAACCCATTGAGGGCCTTAATTTTTATGGAAACTGAGAAAGCTCCAACCAAAGATTCAATAACTGAGATGTGTTTGGTGTTCCAAATCACAGCTATACCCCCAAATCTTCCTTGAGCAGGAGCATAAATCCACTCTTTAAATTTGCTTCCCCAAACACTAGCCATAAGCCTCCTGTCAATTGATGCTTTCTTTGTTTCTTGTAAGATAATGATATCGGGCTTTAAGCGTTGGAACTGCTGTTTCAAAATCAACCTTTTCTGCCTACTTCCCAAGCCTCTAACATTCCAGCTAATTATCTTCATTAAATCTGACAATGCCCCTTTGAATTTTCTTGTCTCCCTTGTTTCCACCCACAAGCTTGCTAACATTGACCTTCCCAGTATTCATTTCATGAAATAAAGACCTTTTCAGTGGAACCAAAGAAACTTTCATATTTGACATGAATTTGGTAGTTCGATTTTGTGCCTCATGTTTGACTGATACGCTAGCCGACCTTTTCCTCCTGCTGTACTTTAACAGTTTCTAGTTTTTTCCAGTATCCTTGAATTTAACTTGTTCCACAGCGTCTAAATTTGCTATATGACGTGACTGAGAAGGTACCTCATCCAACGTCGCCCTTGTTTCTATGGTTGTATCAGTGAAGAGATTGTGAAGCACATTGTTAAAGCATTCAAGAACATCGAAGGTTTCTTTTTCATCTTGTGAAGAATCACCAAGCTCCTCTTCTAAATCTGATGATTGTGACATGTATTCTTCTTCAACAAAGTCTGACAATTGAGAAGAATCCAGACCAATATCCTTTGTCAACCTCATCCTTTGTTCAGATAATTCCTCCTCAATCAACCCGCCCGATGGGCATATTGAATCTTCATCGACATCACTCTCATTTTCTTCCACCTGTTCACAAGCAGTATCTAAGAAAGTGAGGTTGGGAGATTGAATTTCCTTCAGTTTAGGCCTCTCGAAAGGCGTCTGATAAGATCCGAACTCATCTGGAAGAAAATGCTTCAGTCTTTTCCCACGATTAACAGATTCGCCAAATCTCCCAAAGAAATTCAATTTGAAGCAAATTGGGGTTCTTCTTGAAACATCAACGAAATGAGCTTCCTTAGCCAAAAGGCGGTGAGATGTGTTCTCTGTTGACAATTCATTTCCTTGTTGTAGTTGAAATCTCAGCCCATTGAATTTTAGATTAATTGGGCCTAGACAAAAAGATTTTGTGGGTCAAGACCCACCATCCTTGCAGAGCCATATATAGAAATCTCCATACTAATGGGAGGCCCACTTGCCTCCAAAACTTTTTATCCATTTGTCCCACATACCTCCAAGCCCTTGCCTTTATCCGAGAAGATAACTTCTTTGTGACTTCCTTTCTCTTTTGATTTATTAAAATAATCCCTTGCAACTGCATTTTCTGCTCCTTCTGTGAAACCCGCCGCTTCTGTCAGATTTTCTGCTCGATGTAGTACACCTTGCTTTCTTACAGAAAAAATAGAGACATGAATTACATGCTCCTCAATCCGCGCTTCCTCAGTCACGTGCATGCTTTGATCTTGCTTTCTTTCAGGGACAAGGATGGTCTGCCCTCCACTTCTGGTACCCTTTTCGTGCCCTCCTGTTTGTGTGGTCACGGTTAAGCCACATCAACATTTTATATTACTATTCATTTTTGTCTTATTATATCTATAAAAAAAACAAAATAAAATATTGACGTGACTTAACCGTGACCACACAAAACAAGAGGTCGGAAGTGGAGGGCAGCCAATCCTTGTCCTTCTTTCAGATCCAACAGTGACAGGGCATTCAAACTCTCCAATCTGGAAGCAGACACGTGTCCCTGATGCGCCTGTTGTAAAGCTGCCATCGCCGGAGAGATAATTCCAGTGATCCTCTGTAACTTCAGTTCAGTCTTCGAAGAGCCATTTGGTATTTTAGATACACCACAATCAGCTGCCGGAGAATTAGGTCTCTTTGCTGGCGAAAGTTGACGGATTTTAACCCTGAAATCTGATTCTCCATCTGCCACATTAACGAACTCTGGAATAAAGCCAGTGTTGTTGGGTTTGATTTTTAACTTTGCTTCAAGCAAAAAAACCAAAGTTAGCCGTTCTACGGTCAACTTCTACTAGACCACCGTAGGCATCGCCAACCTTTTGGAAAAAATCATTGGTCCAGAGATGCGGCGGTCAACCTTCCAGAGCAACCCATCCACCATAACTGACCACCTTTCTGTGGTTTGATTTGATACTGTCCCACCATCCAGACTTACATATGAATATGATCATTAACTTCATGGTTATAGGTGGGAACTGGAATAGTAGATGAGCTAATATTTGTGCAGGTTATCCAGTCATGGTATGTCATGGGACGTACTCTTGGGTGCTCTTAATTCTAACAATATGCAGGTTCGCTAATTCCATTGTTATCTATCACTACAGACTTGCATTCTTACAACTTTAGTTCATTTAAAAAGTTCTGTATTGTTAGTCTCAAGTCATTTTGTCGAATTGTTGACCTTAAATACATATGGGCAGGAATTGGGTAATTGTCGTATACAAAAGAATTTCATAAAGGGGTGTGTTATCCACACATCCCATTTTACTTCTCACACACCCCTTGATAATTTATGTCCTTTGATCTTCTTCAATTCATCCGATCCGACGGCCGAAAATTAAAAAGGTGTGTGAGAAGTAAAATATGGTGTGTGAATATCACACCCCTTTCATAAAAAGTCAACCTCCTCAAGTGTATTTCAGCTATGAAGGTATGATAGGAGTGGTGAGTAGCAATTATTCAATTCAATATGCAAGACAGTGTTTGAACTGTAGAATTAAACTTCCGAATGCAAAAGGCAATCTTTTTGTGTTATAAAACATGCGCAGAGTATTTCTTCTTCTTCATATTCTCACTGAGCTTTATTCAATCTTAGTAATAGTTGTTATGTGTAAAAAGATTGAAATATGCTAGTATAATATAGTATTAATGGCAGCTCGCAAGTTCTATGGAGTCCAATCCCCTCGATGGTGTGGATAAGGGTTTCAAAGCGATGCCATCTTCATTTCATGATATCATCAACGTTGAGTTTCTAGATACTTGGGATTGTTTTGGTATGCTTTGCATAACTTGGTTGAATTTTCATATTACAATTCTTTGCGATTTTTTTCCACATGAGACATGTACAACATGGTAGACCTTGGTACAGTTTCTATTTTGGTGATTATGTACACCTCAACTGCTTGATAGTCTTGCGTACAGAGTAAGTTTGAATAATCTAAAGTAAATAGAAATTATTCCAGTTTGGGTTCAAGTTTGGTGGAATTGTTCAGTTTATATCTTTTAGTGAAATTCATATATGTTATTTGCGTTTAATTTAATAAACGATGTATGCTTATGTGAGTGCACACATCTAGATGGCTTACTTTACTTTCATAGAATGTTTCTGGTTTCTGTTTGTCTTGGGGGAAAATTTACATTTGTGGAGAAGTTTTTGGTGAAATATGATCAGGTTTAAAGCTTTGCAGGTTGTTTTGTTTCAACTAGGACTAGTGCTGGATTTTTGTGTGGCAGAAATGAGTTCAAATTTTTCGAAAATAGAATTATTTGTTTTGAAAATTGGGTTTGAAGGTACTCAACTGTGGTGAAACCGTTGTTCAAAAGGGTATGTGGAGCTGATCGCAATTGAATTGGATGAACTGAGTACGAATTTTCCACCTATTACATGGCTATGCTACAGTTTACAATTCAGTCCTTACATTAATGTAATTGAATTTTGTCGTATTTCTAAGCCGGTTCTTTAATCGTTGTTTTATCTCTGTTGGGATTGTGATTGAAAAGAAATTAGACTACATTTTCTCTTTGAATGGGGGTTTTCAAGTTTTGGACCTCTCAGTTCTGGTCCATGGGAGAGATAATAATGTTCTTATCATCATTGTTATATCGTTTTGCACTCAACATATGTGTAAGAGGAAAGCAATAACATCTTCTGTTTAACAATCTACTTGACGTTGGGCTGGAAAAAAATCCCAAAAATCCCAAACCAAACCGAAAAAATCCCGATCCCAAATCAAAAAAATCCCAAACCAAAATGCCTGAAATTTTAGGTATTTAATCCCGAACCAAACCGATATTTTCGGTACGGAATTCGGTTTTGCATCTCAATTTTTTCGGTATTTTCGGTATTCCCATACCGAACCAAAAATAAATATTATATATATATATATATATATTTTAATTATAAGAGAATTATTTCAACCGTTCATTGTTTTGGATTTAATCTATGTCGTTCATATGTTTTTAGGTCAGAATCCCATTTCACAGTTCACTGTTGTTCCATTGTTTCTATCGAACAGCCGAGCCCTAATCTCGTCTCTGATCTCTCCCTCACCGAGCCGGCAAGCCCTCATCTCATCTCATCTCATCTCTTTCTCTGTGACGAATTCCGACTAGCCACCGGCCCACCACCACACCTGACTCTCCAGCCTTCCTTCACCGCACAGCCACCTCTACGCCACCGCTCTCTCTCTCGATCTCTCTCTGGGATGATTTTCTCTCAGAGCCACCTTCACCATTATATATCTCTAGCCACCTCTACGCCACGGGTCCACCTCAGGCATCCTCTTCCTTCTTCTCCTTCTTCTTCCTCCACCTCAGGTAAAAAAGTTCGTAACTTTCGTGTTTCTTACTCGTAAATTTAAGACTGTTTGGATGTATCTGTCATTCCGTTTGAATTAATGTTTGGGATTTAAGACGGTTTGGTTGAACTTTGAACTCGTGGGTAGTCGGGATTTTGGCTGGATGAAGATAAATGATGTTGTAGCAATTAATGTTGTTGTGCGTGGATGCTAATGTAACTGTAGTGGTATTGACTCTTGAGTAAAGTTTCGAATGTCTATTATGTTTCTGATGGACATCAACTTGAAATGTAGCACTTTTAAAACCAATAAGCATAACTTGAAGGCTGCCCCAAGAACCCTGGCTCATTATTTACAATACCAAGATGTAGCACATTTCGAACATCCCCCCAAGTAACTTGTTCTCCATAACCTTGTCTCTGGGGATAAAAATAGCACCTGATTCAACATAAAAAGTTTTGATTTCTGTGTTAATCTGAGTTTTATTGTTCCTATACATGATGTTTGCTTGCTCTCTCTGGAGCTAGTATTCATATATATATATATATATATATATATATGTATGTATGTATGTATGTATGTATCTATATATATATGTATGTGTGTATGTATATAACATCAACTTGCAATGCAACACTTTTAAAACCAAATTTTGTTTCTGTGATATATAATGGTTCAGTTAAAACGTGTGGTTGCTATGAAAATTCATATGTCAATGGAATCAATATGCATTTATGAGTTATAGATCTTGTATCCATTTTATAGACAGCTTTTTCATAATAAAGTTACTTTATTTATTAGGTTAATGCCATCTTTATTGCAATGATATTAGTATTGTAACAATCTTGCTTCTGATAAATTGCATAGGCAGATGCTATTGTGCACAGATTTGTGCACAGATGGGCAGTGGGCAGATTGGTTATATACTATGAAACTACGTTAAATTTGTGCACAGATTAGTAGAAACAAGTCTTGTCATTTGATTGGCAGATTAGTAAAAACAAATTGGCTGATTGGGCCCAAAAGCATAATATGTCAAATTTTAGCCCAAAAGCATAATATGTCAAATTTTAGTCCAAAAGCCCAAAACCATTTCGGGATTCCCGATTTGTCCCGAAATCCCGAAACTATTTCGGGATTCCCGAAAATTTGATTTGGGATCGGTATTGAAATTGGGATTCCCAAAAATTTTGATTTGGGAATCAGGACAAGGGTTTCGGTATGGGATCCCATACCGAACCACCCCTAAGTAGATTGCTATATGCTTTATCTTTTGTATATTGCTATATACTTTATCTTTTGTATATTGCATTAACGTTTTGCAACCCCATCTTTTATATCATTCAAACACAATTTTTTATATAATTTTCAATCCCACAGCAACGTGCGGGCATAAATTTATAGTAAGATAACTGAAAATCTTCACAAAGATACGCACCCCCCAAACAGATCAAGTAAAACAGAGGCTATGTAGCAGCTTACCCAAACCCAAGTCCACGTTAAAACAGAGGGTTTTTTATTTAATTATTTAGAGCAAGAAGTACAAAAATTTTAATTTCCTAGATTTGTACAAGTTTCCAAGAACCATTTCTCTTTTCAGAGCATGCAACAATGAGACGTATCGAAGTTACTTTGTTCTAAAATGGCATACTCCACACGATCCCAACGTGTAAAGATGAATTGCCTAACAAGGCTCCAACATCTACTGTTTCGTGGACGGATTGTGCATTTCATCTTCTTCTCAAAATTCTTTTATATTCCGATGTATCTTATACTCGGGCCTTTTTAATCTTTATATCTTGTCATTGATCTTTGACTAAGGATTTAACGGCCAAAAATTCCAGAGTATGGTTACTCGGGCATACAAGAAAATCGCACTCATTCTTCTATAAAATTGGCCCCGACATTTTCTCCTAATGATACAAAATATTTTACACAATTGAGAGCAAGCTTCTAAGTTTATAGCGCAGAGAGAGAAATGGTGAAAGGACAAAGAACCTACAGAGCTCACTGCTTGATTTTACCCTATCCAATCCAAGGCCACATTAATCCCATGCTCCAATTTGCCAAGCTTTTAGACCACAGAGGAGTGAAAGTCACACTGGTAACCACTCGCTACATCTACAAGACAATGCAAGGGGTGGGATTGAGCTGCTTGTCGTGGGAGACCATCTCCGATGGCTTCAATGAAGGTGGGATGCGAGAAGCAGGAACCGTAGATGCCTATGTGGAAAGCTTCTGGAAAGTGGGGTCGAGAACTTTTAGTGAGCTTCTTGAGAAGCTTTTGAGCTCAGCGTCCCCGGCTGATTGTGTTATTTATGATTCATTCATTCCTTGGTCTTTGGATGTCGCCAAGAAGTTCGGAATAGCTGGGGCGGTTTTCTTCACTCAGTCATGTGCCGTTGGCAGCATCTACTACCATGTCCACGAAGGGCTTTTGAAGCTTCCTCTTGCAGATGATCAGTCTCAAATTTCTCTTCCTGGGTTGCCACCACTTGATCCTTTGGACTTCCCATCGTTTGTTTACCACTTGGGGTCTTACCCGGCTTTCTATGAACTGGTTGTGGGACAGTTCTCTCTCTCTCTCTCTCTCTTTCTCTCTCTCTCTCTCTCTCAGTAAATTAAACTAATTGCGTACTAATTTTCTGCTTAGGTGGTGGATTGGATGGCAAAGCTTTGGAGATTGAGGACCGTAGGAGTCTCAAAACTCCTACACAACGTACGAATGCCAAGTAGATTATGGATGTTTGGAAAATAGGGGTTAAAGCTCCAACTGAAGGGAAAGGGGTTGTGAGACAAGAAGTAATAGAACATTGCATAAATGGAGAGAATTGGCCAGAAAGGCGGTGGCTGAAGGCGGAAGCTCTGACAAAAACATTGACGAGTTCATTGCAAAACTGGAGGTCCAAAGCTAGTGCTCAAGTCCAACAAAATCGAACTTAATCGAATAATTGTGTTTGTAAGGAGCTGCTAAATCTTGCTAATAATGATGCCGTGTTGAAGAAAAAGTATGCCGAGGAGTTTGGGAATGAGTAGCTGATGAGTAGATTTTATATTATATATTTTACCCTAATCTTAATATATTTTGGTTAATATATTGGAAGAATTTTGATACTTTAAATTGTATTTTCAATATAGGACTTTCGACTTCCTCTGGAGCAAAACAGAACCAAATGGACGAATTTTGAAGTAATTCCAGTTGGAGGACGTTCGTGAGTAACTTAGCTTGATCGTATCAAAATTTGGGATTTTTTCACCAAGCGGTTATTTTCTGGCGATGGAAGAAAGAAGCAGTGTGCAGTGCTGGAAAATGACGTTTTTGGGCTTAAATTGCGTTTTTGGAGCCCAAGATGACCTCGGATGGGTTCGTGGCCTTCTGGAAAAATGTTCAGAATATTCCAAAAATTAAATCCAGCTTTATTGGGCCAGTTTTGGAGCAGCTTATGGGTCCAAAACGTGGCTGTTCAGATTTTAGACGAATTTTACCATTTAATTTAGGGTTATGTTTCCTAAGTTTTTGGTTTGATATTAATTTTAGTTTCCTAGGGTTTGTGTGGGGGCTTAGCAAATATATTGCTTGGCCGTCTACAGTATTTCTCTACGCTTTCTTTTATGCAATTTTGGAGACAGAGAGAATTGTGAGGGTTTTGAAGACTTTTTACTTGAAGGTGCTTTCAATCCTTTTCTTGAATATATTTTCTATGATTTCAATTATGAATATGCAGAACTAATTTCTTTTGCTAGGGCGAAGCCTTGAGCCTTAGCATGAATATGTGATTTTTATTTAATTGCTTATGATTGATTGCATGCTTACTTTGAATTGTTAATCACCGGGATAAAAACTATATAATTGTCTTAATACCTGATCATCATTAGGATCTTTAGAAAAATAATTTGATGCAATTTTGGGCGGAAGGTTCCCTGAAATTAACGCTGGCTTCTTGTGATTAATAATTGTAATTTCACTTAGGATGAATATCACGTACTACGGATTGCATGGTTTTTCAAAGGATTTTCATAAAACATAATGAGTCTTTCATGTTCAGATTTGATCCGAACGTCCGGACGGGTTGCATGTTAGATATATGTTTTATGTTGGAGGTTCCAAGTAGAATATGAATTAGGAAAATCTAACATTCAAAGTGGCATGTGTAGATCATAAGTAATTGGTAAAAGTTCATAGGATTGCTAGGTGATGGTGGAACCCTAATGCTTTCTTAATTTGATTCTCCCAAAACTGTTTTCTTTTTCCCCCAGTTCTAATATTGCAGATTGTTTATTTTAATTCATTAATTTCGTTTTTATTTTAATTAGGTTATGAAATCAATCACCTAAACTTCTACTTTACAATAATTAAATGGAATCTGATTAGTTTCGAATTATTTAGTAATCCCTATGGAGACGACCTTGCGAAATCCGTTTATACTACAATAACCTTGTGATTCTTGCAAGTAAAATAAGAGGTTTAAACCCGTTCACGTGAATAGTAAAAATCCTATCAGTAGCAAAGGAGAAGGAACTGCGACTAAGCTAGAGGTTTTGGGTTGGTTGTAAAATGGGAGACTGGAGGTAACAAATGAACCAACACCAACCATAAAATGCTTATTTCTCACCTGTCAGTGATGCGTTACATGATTTACAAATGTAATATAAAAAGATAATATCTCAAACATTTCTTTTTTCTTCGACAAACAAACCACACAATAAACCAACCAACCATAATAACTTAATATCGAAATCATCTACCACAAACAGTCGAATCTAAAGACTCTCGGTCTCACCTACAATTGGAGGGTAATTGGACTTCAGGGTTTGCAACAACGTGAGACGTGTAACGAGCTTTGAGCTGGGTATGAGTGGTGTTCCCCCTTCAGTAAACCTAATCTCTAACTAACCAGTCACTGCATCTCCTCCTCCTCCTCCTCTCTCTACCATGCCGTTGTCGGCCACTCTCTCTCCTCCCTCGCTCTCTTACTTCCCCCAAACACAACACCACCAACCACAACTTCATCTCCTTCACACTCTCCATCCCCATCTCAAACCCAAAACACTCACCCTTCAATTTCAATCCCCCCAAGCCTCAAGACGATCCCCTAATTACCCTCAGGTCCTCCCTCTCTCTCTCTCTCTCTCTCTCTCTCTCTCTCTCTCTCCCCCCCACTCTCTCCCTCTGCAATTCTAATCAATTAACCCTTCGGACTTCATTTCACAGGGCGGCGGTGCCGATAATCTCGCCGACGACCCCCGCAGTTGGGGCCGTTCGATCAATTCCGAAGTCGATCGGCGCTACGATTTTGAAGACGACGACGAAGACGATGAAGATGACGAGGACGACGAAGAAGAAGACCGGAGTTTGGATTTGTTGGTGAGGTTTGTTCAGAATGTGTTCAAAAAGGTGTCCAGGCGTGCGAGGAGGGCCGTCCGATCAGTTCTCCCCGTCTCAATTCCCACCAAGTTGGTAATCATTTGATCATAAGTTTGGCTCCTACTACCTTAATATTCATTCAGAAAGATTGGATTTTTAAAGCTGAATTGTTAAATTGTTTTTTGTTGTCGGTTTGGCTTTCATATATATAGGTGGGATTTTCTGTTAATGGGGTGCTAATGCTAGCATTCTTGTGGGTCTTGAAGGCATTTCTTGAGGTAATATGTAAATATATGTATACATTGTGTAATTTTGCATTCATGTATTACAGACTTCCGTCTATTTGGTTATCAATATGTTCTTGTTGGTCTTAATTTCCTTTTATGAGTTGTTGAAGATCAATTGCACGCTCTAGAGTCTTGTTACGGGTTCTTTTAGCGGTTTCGCAGGACGTTTAGGTTTGCAAGTCCAGGGTATGAAGTGAGTAAATTTAATGATCATTCTATATTTCGGGTTGGGGGCATTACGTAAAAATGTGGTCTTTTTTCGTTTTTGTCAGAAAGTTTATCAAACATGCGGTCTGTTAGTTTAAGGAAATGAAGTATCAAAACCGGAAAACCTCAGAACCATATGTTGCCTGTGTGGTGTTTCCTCAACACCGGTTTCAGAAAAAGTGGCATTGTTTCTTTAGTATGAATGAGCACAAGTTTGTAGAGTTACTTGACATGCACAGGTCATGTTTCTTTCCAACTATGAATAAATCTCAAGTAAATCAAATCAAGTTCATACTAGCAAGGGACAAAAGAAAAAAGGATATAAATAAGTTGTCGTCTCCACGATTGTAGTTCATTGGATGGTAGTTTTGCAACACACATGATAATAATTGAACAGCTTAGGTGATTTAGGACTGTAGTAGAAAGCTCGGTTGCAGATGCGAAGATTGGCTGTTTATCAATAGTGATTCATCTGAAAGGAAAACTCAGTAGGTAAGGTGTCATAGGGAAAGTGGCCCGCAATTCATGGGCATACCAACATTCACACTTACTCAAAGTGGCCCGAGCTGCAGACTGCAGTTTCTTATGCAGCGTTTTCTGATAATAAGCTCAAGAACAATGCCTTTTTCAAAAGCTTGATCTTTTGGCGAGGCGCTGAATTTTCTCTGTTTAGAAGGCCTTCAACAGATTGAAAACTATTCAGTTATTAAACTGTCAAGATAGAGAGAAAATTTAGGATTTCGATAGTTGTTTAAGTATAAGCTTTTCAAATCATCCTGTTGTTATAGATGGTGTTCTTATTGAGGGCTCTCACGTGAGATGTCATACTTAAAATTACATAAAAAACAGCAATCAAATTCTGGTATTAGTGTTTGCATTGGCGATGAGTATATTTGTTTTTAGTGATGATTTTTATGCGCAACCTGAATGATTTCCTAATAAAATCTTGAACTTTCTTTGTGCTCGTGTTAAATCCAGGTTGTTTGCACCCTTGGAAGTCTAGTGTTCGTAAGCATCTTACTCATTCGTGGGATATGGACTGGAGTAGCCTATTATCAAGATAACAGCAATCAGAAACCCCGCAATTTTGAAGATGACAACCGTCCATGGGCGGGAGCACAGCCCGCAACCTGATACTGCCATTCAGAGGAGGGATCTGCTGAATTATAATTTCACACCAGATAGGAGTATACAATAAAGGAGGAACACTTGAGAAATCAAGGATGATGGGAAGATAGCATTAAAATGTGTTTGACCGTAATCATTGTTCTGGCCTTCATGGAGTTTTAAATATGATGTAACTTCCTGCCTTAATAGATAAACAAAGGTTTGTTATTGTACACAGGTATTCTGTCAACATTTCGTCAATGAGATTTGAACTTAGGAGTTGGGAGAATTTCCGATCAACTTCGGCCTTGAGACTGAGAAGTGAGAAGACTGGAGAAGAGAACGATGGTGGTGGAGATTGGGAGAGAACAGTGGTGAAAGAGATTGGAGAGGGAGAGGGAGAGGGAGAGTGTTCGTTGTCTGGGTGAGAAGTGAGAGAGATGAGTCAGTCTGAGAGACAGAGATCGAGTGGGGAGAGTTGAGGCCTGAGGGGGGACTACGGGCTGGTTTGATATTGATGTGCTTTGAAAAAAAACTGCTTCTGCTGTGCTGTGAGAATAAGCGGCTATGAAATAAAGCTGTAGAGTGTTTGGTAAACTTTTTTGTAAAAATGCTTTTGAAAAAAAAAAAACAGTATTATAGTGTTTGGTAAACTTTTATGTAAAACAGATGTGAAAAAAAAATCGGTTTTTCAAAGTTGGGTTTTGCAGCTTCTTGTTTTTGGCTTTTTTCACTTAAAACTATGAAAAAAAAGCTAAAGCTAAATGTTTACCAAACTTAAAAAAGCTCCCAGCTTTTTTTTACTCAATCCCAAACTGCACCTACATCAAGTGTGACCGAGTCCATGTGAACTCGGATAACCAATGGAACCAAGTCACATGGATGACGATTTTAATAAAAAAAAAATAGATTCAGTTCGTTTCGATACCAACTTTGGAACCGAAACAAAATAATCACAAAACCGAGCCTATCTTGTACTATACCCAACAAGTCGAAAAAACCGAACCGACCGAATTTTTTCAGTTCGGTCCAGGTTCGTTTCGATTCTTGAAACTTTATGCCCACCCCTAGTTGGGATTTCCTCTAGCAAATTGGAGATTGGGTGTTGTTGGACCAAATAATTGTATGTTAATTTTTACGCATTTAGATTTGACTAGTTTACACTGATTGGTGGCGAAAATCTCTTTTTTTCTCTTTGCACACCCATAATTTTCAGTAGCGGCGAGAATTAAAAATGTAACAGTGATATGTAAAAAGAAAGGAAAATGACGTGGGAAAATTATTTATCAATCCCAAGGGAAAAGGTATTCACTAGTTGTCAGTGAGAGAGACTTGTATCTGGGTGGTTGGATTGGGTCCCGGGATTGCTTTAGTTTGCACATGAAACATGGCAACGCCATTTGTCCCTCCCGCACTTTTCCCATCATCATTCACCGTCCTTGTTTTTGTGTCACATCCAGGCGTCGTTTGGCAGTTCGGACTGTACTGACTATTTCTGTCGGATAGGATAAATAGTCATCGGATAGTACTGACTAAATTAATCGGGCGTTTGGTGCAGTATCGGACTAATGACTGTATTATTTATACTGTGTTTGATATTGAACCGGATAGGACAAGGAAAAAAAAAATATGACAAATCTTTGTTTGTTTGTTGAACTTTTCTCATATTTATACCTATTGAAAACCACATAAATTTTCAAATAACAAAGAAAAATAGTATCAAATTTCACAAGCAAGATATGCATTCCTCATTCTTCAAGTTCCATTAAAAATTAACACGAAATACTATCAAATTTCATACCTCTGAGCTACTAAGAAAGAACAAATAGGCACAGGAAGTACTTCACCTAAAAGCACTTAAATCGTAAGAAAGTTGGAGAACAAACAGATTAACCGCACAACCCAGTTAGCTAAACCCAGTAGAAATCAAAAAACGCATGCAGCCACACAAGTCCGACTATTGAAATATCAAAACATCACTGACAATCCATTTCTCTAAAAGCATCAGAAACTCGATGCCCAATTCACAAAACCCACCCAAATTTGATCCTGGTGGGTGCAAAATCTTAAACATACTTAGCAAAAATAAGAACCCATATGAATAAAAATTGGAACTTTATGTTGAGTAAACCTGTCAGAGAGACAGAAGGAATATTGCACATGGATACAACATTCCTTGATAGCTAGACTGACACATGTTTCCTGCATCTGTGTTGCTGCATCATGGGCAGCAAGGACACCACTTTTATTTTATTTGTTTTAATGCATGCGTGTATGGAAAGATGTATAAACAATGCTGCCATTGCAGCAGAACAACATGATGTCATTACAACAGAACAACATGCTGCATGCGTGTATGTAAGGATGTATAAAACAATGCTGCCATTGCAGCAGAACATATGCAAAGAATATAGACTTCTAAGCTTCACATGGTATCAGAGCACAACCCCTTTGATAACCTGATAACCTAAAATCCTTGGCGTTCAAACACACCAAGAAGTTATAGCATTCCGCTCCCCGCCGACATGGCAACCGACTCTTCCAGCAAACACACCAAATACGAAGATCCCAACGATCCTCTCTATCTTCATCACTCCGATCAGCCTGGAGTGATTCTCGTCACACAACCATTGAATGACGAAAATTACTCCACTTGGAGCCGAGCCATGACCATGGCCCTCAATGCCAAGAACAAGGAAGGATTCATCAATGGAACCATTAAAATGCCTGAGTCGACGTCCACAATTGAATACCAACAATGGACTCGTTGCAACAACCTCGTGAAATCCTGGCTGCTCAACTCTGTCTCAAAAGATATTGGCGCAAGTGTCATCTACAACAATGTTGCAGCTGATATTTGGAATGAGTTGAATGAACGTTTCTCTCACACAAACAGTGTCCATCTCTTCCATATCGAACAAGAGATACATGGAAGTGTTCAAGGAAATTTGAACATTGGTGCATATTATACCAAACTGAAAAGTTTTTTGGATGAACGTGATGCCGTGTGCGCTCTTCCAACCTGTGCATGTGGAGCTGCGAAAGAATTGATGTAGTTTCAGCAAAGTCAGAAAACCATGAAGTTTCTCATAGGCCTCAATGAATCCTACGCTGCCGTTCGTGGGCAACTCTTACTTATGGATCCTCTCCCTACTGTCAACAAAGCTTTCTCACTTATTATTCAAGATGAGAAGCAGAGAGCAGTCTCAATACATGCTCCTGGAAGGTCTTCAGTCACTGATGCCGTAGCTTTCGCCATGGAAGAAGAACTGGCAGCCCTTGCTGCGAATAAGACGTGGTCTCTTCAACCGTTGCCCCCTAGAAAGCAGCCGATTGGATGTAAGTGGGTCTACAAAATCAAATTTTGATCCGATGGGTCCGTTGAGCGGTATAAAGCACGCTTGGTTGCCAAAGGTTATAGCCAAATTGAAGGCTTAGACTATCGCGAGACTTTTGCTTCGGTTGCAAAACTGACTACAGTCCGCCTACTTCTTGCCGTTGCCTCAGTCTAACAATGGCACCTTCACCAACTTGATGTTCACAACGCCTTCCTTCATGGTGACCTTGAAGAAGATGTCTACATGTCCTTGCCCCTTGGTTTCGGACGAAAGGGGGAGACACGAGTTTGTAAACTTCATAAATCTTTGTATGGGCTTAAGCAAGCCTCTCGTCAATGGTTTATCAAACTCTCTTGTGCTCTTAGCAAAGCCGGTTATCAACAATCCAAGGCAGACTGTTCATTGTTCGTCCGAAACCATGATGGTAAATTCACTGCTCTCCTTGTCTATGTTGATGATATTATCCTGGCAGGAAATAACATACAAGCAATTGAGGATACCAAGTCTTTCCTTACGAAGCGATTCAAGTTGAAAGACCTTGGCCAACTAAAATATTTTTTGGGCATCGAAATTGCTCGCTCTAGCAAGGGGATCACTCTCTCACAGCGAAAATATGCCCTTGAAATACTTGAGGATGCAGGTTACCTTGGCGCAAAACTAGCCACCTCTCATATGGAGCAAAACTTATCACTCAGAAAGGACGAAGGACAATGCATTACTGATCCTTCTTCTTATTGACGGCTTGTTGGGAGACTAATCTACCTGACAATCACGCGTCCTGATTTGGTCTATGATGTCCACATTCTTAGTCAATTTATGGAGAAGCCTCGAACTCCACACTTGGAGGCAGCCCACCGAGTCTTACGATACGTTAAGCATACACCAGGGCAAGGTATTTTTCTCTCTGCAAGAAGTCCAATCCAACTGAATGCTTTTTGTGATGCGGATTGGGCCAGATGTCGTGACACACGACGTTCTACCACCGGATACTGTGTATTTCTTGGAGAATCTTTGATCTCCTGGAAAAGCAAGAAACAAAACACTGTGTCACATTCTAGTGCAGAGGCGGAGTATCGCTCAATGGCAGCAACTTGTTGTGAAGTCACTTGGCTGAAATATGTTTTACAAGACTTGGGTATCAAACATAAACATCCAGTCAAGTTGTATTGCGATAATCAAGCAGCACTTCACATCGCTTCGAATCCGGTCTTTCACGAAAGAACCAAACACATAGAAATTGACTGCCACCTTGTACGAGAAAGGGTTCAAAGTGGTATGATCAGGACATCTCACATTTCAACCATGAAGCAACCAGCCGACATCTTCACAAAGCCACTGAGCTTACATCAGTTTACGACTTTGCTCTGCAAGTTAGGAATAATCAACATCCATTCCAACTTGAGGGGGAGTGTTGAGTAAACCTGTCAGAGAGACAGAAGGAATATTGCACAGGGATACAACATTCCTTGACAGCTAGACTGACACATGTTTCCTGCATCTGTGTAGCTGCATCATGGGCAGCAAGGACACCACTTTTATTTTATTTGTTTTAATGCATGCGTGTATGTAAAGATGTATAAACAATGCTGCCATTGCATCAGAACAACATGCTGCCATTACAGCAGAACAACATGCTGCATGCGTGTATGTAAGGATGTATAAAACAATGCTGCCATTGCAACAGAACATATGCAAAGAATATAGAATTCTAAGCTTCACACTTTATACCCAAAATCGAAGAGGCATACCAGGCAAGCGCTGCAGTTTTTGGGTAGCCGAAAAAAAGCAGCAGCGTAATGATAAAGACGAGGAGAAAGTTGGGGGCAAGTGGCGGGGACAGAGAGAGTGAGGGGAGAGAGAGAGTGAGTGAGCTTCTGGAGAGGAAGATAGAGCGTCTGGAGAGGAAGGACAGAGCGAGAGAAGCCAGGGAAGAAGAAGAAGAAAAATGAAAAGACGAACTGTGATGCAAACGAAGAAGAAGAATTTGAGAAGACGAACCTGGGATTCAGACGAGAGAGGAGTGCGTTTGGAGAGGAAGAGAAAGTGTCTGGAGTTCACCGTCTGGAGAGGAATGAGAGAGCGAGAGAAGCCCGACTAAATTATACCGTGCTTTTGGACGGTATAAGGAAGAGGGTGAAGACCGTATAAAAAGGTGGGCCCAGATTATTTAATCCGGTGCTTATTTAATCGAAACGGACATCAAACACCGTACTCCGTATTATTAGTACTATCCGGTGCCTTATACGGTGTGCCAAACATGGCCCCAATGTATAAGGCCAAGGCCATCTCAATTTTCCAATTTCAGATACATTTTTAATCACTTTGATGAAAATATAAAAACTAATATGTAAATTCATACAATTTTACTTTGGTGAAATTATAAAAACTTAATTTGTTTGAAAAATTTGGTTTCTGAATGATTACGCGTATTTGATATTTAATTTAATCCTAATGGTTAGGGTTCTAAGTGTAGCAGTTAGGCAAATTGAGAGGCTAATCAAAACTCAATCTTTTTCACGATGGTTGATGAGATTGCCTAAATTGATTCAACCGAGCTCAAATCATAATTTTTTTCTAGTCCCATCCATGAGAAGATTGAAAATTAAGTTATGTACAAGCGAAGTTTGGTTGAACCTATCAATGTTTTACCCTAGTATTTCTTTTTAGAAAAAAAAAAAAAACTATTTTTACCATTTATTTGTATCGTAGGGATGAGACTCACATATGTTGGTGGGCCCTACTTCTATTAGAGATTGTAAAAATGTGATAAGTGTATCATTACTCATTTCTTTTACACAAGCAACTACTGGAGGATGGGAAATCCGATATAAGACCTCGAATGTAGAGGTAAATACTTTTAACCATGTGAGTTCTCACTGTTAAATCCATTTATGAATTCAAAAGGGAAAATTGATATAAGCACTCCAAAAATCTTATCATGAAAGTCCTCATAAATGTATTTTTCTTATTAATTCTAAAAAATTTAGAGTGTCAAATGAGATTTTAGAGTATCAATAATAATTCCCATTAAAAAATAAAACAATAAATTAAATAAAAGAGAAAAGTATGGAGAGGATTTTACCCTTTGAAAACTAATGGGCCTTGGGCCTTTGGAGTCATAAGTCATTCAATGATCGGGGTCCAATTTCAACGACAGACTCCCTTCGGGCGGCAAAATTTAATTTTCAAAAATCAAAATATAAGAGAGAGAAAGGACAACCGCGGTTAAAAGAGGGTGGTTACGCCAGACCAGCATCGCATCAAAGACAGCCCGCCACTCAATCCTGGCCGTCCGTTCCCACCCAATCGTTAACCAAACCCTAACCCCACCTCTGGTTAAATTCGCATATCCTCTCCCGCATTTCCACCTATAAATCCCTCCCCAAATCCCCCCTATTAGATCTCATCAGAAAACAGAGGATTTCACAGAGGGCGTCTTAATAAACGCCTTCGACTCTTCGTCTCCTTGTTCGTGCGAGCCTCTCGTTCTTCGATCTCTTTTGTTTCGTTTCTCGGTTTCAATCGGGAAAGATGAGGGAGTGCATTTCGGTCCACATCGGTCAGGCCGGTATCCAGGTCGGCAATGCCTGCTGGGAGCTTTACTGCCTTGAGCATGGCCTTCAGGTATCCTCTCAATCTTTCTACCTACATTTCTCTATTGATTTTGTTCGTATGCACATTTGCGTTTTGTATCCGTGATTTGTTCGGTTTCTTTCAGATCTGTGGCTTTTGCGCTCCGATTCGTCGTGATTTGTATGGATCTGTGATTTTATCTCTATTTGGCTCGGTTATCAATCAGATCCGTGTTTTTTGAGAATCGGATACACATATAAATGTTAATTTTGATTTGTAGTTGAAAATTAATCAAAATTAACATTACTATTGTTTTCAAATCATTCGATTTTCCTTGGATCTATGATTTAGTGTGTTATTGACAGTCAAATTATATTCTCAGTAAATTTCAAATTTGGACTGTAATTATTCGTTAATTCAACGGATTTTGTTCTTCGATTATTTGTGATGTTATTCGGTATATTTTGTTTTCATATGGAATGTGACGATGAAATCGTCAATGACAATAGATTAAAGGCGTGTTTCTCAAGAACATTTGCAGCTTTAGCCTTTTGCCGGTCTTGAGGGCTTGTGCTGCTTTTATCCTTCCTCCATCCTTTGAAGCTTTGTAATTCATTGTCGTTTGTATATACGTAAATTTGTAGTGTTTTTTTTAATTGGATCGGCAGATTAGTTGCTAATTCTCTGTGTTATTTTACAGCCTGATGGCCAAATGCCCGGTGACAAGACTGTTGGTGGAGGTGATGATGCCTTCAACACATTCTTCAGTGAAACTGGAGCTGGCAAGCATGTGCCTCGCGCTGTGTTTGTTGATCTCGAGCCCACTGTGATTGATGAAGTGAGGACTGGTACCTACCGCCAGCTCTTCCACCCTGAGCAACTCATTAGCGGCAAGGAAGATGCTGCCAACAACTTTGCCCGTGGTCACTACACCATTGGCAAGGAGATTGTTGATCTCTGCTTGGACCGCATCCGGAAACTTGCTGACAACTGCACTGGGCTTCAAGGTTTCCTTGTTTTCAATGCTGTTGGTGGAGGGACTGGCTCTGGTCTTGGTTCGCTTCTTTTGGAACGTCTGTCTGTTGATTATGGAAAGAAGTCAAAGCTTGGGTTCACTGTGTATCCATCTCCACAGGTCTCTACATCTGTGGTTGAGCCCTACAACAGTGTCCTCTCAACCCACTCCCTCCTGGAACACACCGATGTTGCAGTGCTCCTTGACAACGAGGCTATCTACGATATCTGCAGGCGCTCTCTCGACATTGAGCGACCCACCTACACCAACCTCAACCGTCTTGTGTCTCAGGTACAGAAAACTATCTGGTTTATAGTTTTGAGTACAGAATTTAGATCACATTGTTTTTTACGAAGTGATTGTTACTAAATTTTGTTTCTATTTGGTTTTCAGGTCATTTCTTCCTTGACTGCTTCTCTGAGGTTCGATGGTGCCCTTAATGTGGATGTGACTGAATTCCAGACCAACTTGGTTCCATACCCCAGAATCCACTTTATGCTTTCCTCATATGCACCTGTCATCTCTGCGGAGAAGGCATACCATGAGCAGCTCTCAGTGGCTGAAATCACCAACAGTGCCTTCGAGCCCTCATCCATGATGGCAAAGTGTGACCCCCGTCACGGCAAATACATGGCCTGCTGTCTGATGTACCGTGGTGATGTTGTGCCCAAGGATGTGAATGCTGCTGTGGCCACCATAAAAACCAAGCGCACCATTCAGTTTGTGGACTGGTGCCCCACCGGATTCAAGTGCGGTATCAACTATCAGCCACCCACTGTGGTTCCAGGAGGCGACCTTGCCAAGGTCCAGAGGGCTGTGTGCATGATCTCTAACTCGACCAGTGTTGCTGAGGTGTTCTCCCGAATTGACCACAAGTTTGATCTCATGTATGCCAAGCGTGCCTTTGTGCACTGGTATGTGGGTGAGGGTATGGAGGAAGGAGAGTTCTCTGAAGCCCGTGAGGATCTTGCTGCCCTTGAGAAAGATTATGAAGAAGTTGGCGCAGAGTCTGCTGAGGGCGAGGATGATGGAGAGGACGAGTACTAAGCGCCTTGAACTGAAGTTTGTATCGCGTGTTGTTTTGCTATTTGAGTAATATGTTATGCGTATGATGATGCCTTGTGTGTCATCTGGTTGTTGTGTGTTTGTGAACTTCTGGTGGAGTTGTTGCGTACTTAATTTGCAATGTTATATATGATATTCCGCATTTCCATTTGACAAAGAAAAAGAGACCGAAACTGAACCTCAAACTAAAATTCGGGTTTAGGGCTGTGAGAATGCTTAGGATTTCGATACTTAGGTCTCAGCTCTTGGGTTTTTTGAACCTGAAGTTGGGAATATGGGGACTTGAAGTTGTACCATGTAGGCTGTAGGAATGAAGCAAGAAATTTCACCATCATTCCAATGACCTAAACAACCCACTTTATAACCCAAAGAGTCGCTTAGCGTCACAGAGATGACTGAAGTTCCAGCTAAAGTTGGTTTTTATTATAAATCATAAAAATTTAACTCGACATTGTTCAAGGGCACTAGCCAGAACAGCGTCTTGTTGCATTTGAGCATAAGATTGGAGTCAGAAATAAAAAGAAAACAAAGTTATTGATAAGTTTGAGATTTATACAGAGAAGGAATAAACAAGAGCCTAGAAAATAGTTGGCCGGAACCTGTATTTGGATTCTAAGTTATGAGAAGGACTTGTGCTTCACTTTACACGTGGTGCTATTTGAGAAATCCTTTCGTCTTCCAGAAGTTCATACGGATCAATGTATTGGGGTGGTGACATCGGCGAACTGCTTCCGTCATGGACAAAAGTCGATCCAAAGTACTGCCCAAGAAGATTGAAGGATCAGTGTCTTACACTTAATACAATGAAAACAGTCACTAACCTCTCTCTCTACTGCCTAAAGGTCAAACAATCACAAAATTTCTCTCATTAACTCTCCTAATCCAATCAATTATATACATCGTTGAAATACGCTTTCCTATTTACAACACAGTAATGATTTCACCGAACGTGCATCTACCTTGAAGAAACCTTACCATCATTATAAGAGCAGTTCCTGACTATATACCAACCATGTTTAAAGTAACAAACGACGGGTGAATAACATATCAGACAATAATTGTTGTCCTACATCTTTACAGGTTAAACTTTTGAGAATAGTGGTAAATCATGAAAACTTTAACGTAGTATCGAAACGGAGTTGAGCTCTTCAGTGATAAGGACAGGCTCCCTCACATCCTAACAACTCAAGTTTTAGGGGTTAATACACTAACAAAAACTTAATAATAATGAAGCAAACAGCAAACAAAAGCTGAAGGAATTGACACTTGTCATAATACACAGGCCAACGTGTCAGGACGGCAAGCAAGATTAAAATTATGAACAAACTTGAGGCCAAGGAAGAGAGTTTACCAAGTAGAGAGCAGAGAAGAGTGCTACAGTTATGAGGATCAATGGCCAAAACCCCAAGAAGAATGTCCCTCCGATTGTCAGCAAGAGTCTGGCCCGAGGGATTAACCCCTGAAAACAAATGAAGTTATGAACATTCCTTGAGCTTCTGCAAGTCTATTGCCACATGTACAGAGCAACACCATTCAAGTAAATAGCGCAGTTGTTGTGCTGAAGCTAAATATATAGTTTTGAAAGAATAAAACGTTACTCGTACTACTCATTTCATGAAAACTAATAAACTAACGGTTACTGTAAATGCAGGATATGGTGCGCAAAAGCTCATATTCGATTGATTTAACAATCATCTAACACAACAAAACCAATAACGAAATAAAAGTGATTCAACCTCAAGGCCTTCGCTGTTCGACTGCATGGACCGCTCCCTTTGATTTGCTAGGCTTTTCTCAATTTCGGTTGAGACTGCATTTCTAGCCGAGAAACCTCTATCTTTGTTTCTCATCTCGTCATTCACTCCATACTCAGTCCTCTCTTTTTCCTCAAGCAAAGAAGTGGGATTCATACCCCTCCTCCTTAATTCCTTCATAAACAACGACTCCGGAGCTTCTTCACCTGAAACATAAACTTACAACTCAGCAACATACAGATTCTACCATTCCCTTGACATCCTTTAATTTCAATCAACTGACCCATTAAATCCAAATAACTCCATTGTTATCTGCCCTCAAATACTATTAAAATTCAATCTTTGCGCTCAATTTACAAAAAAATTATTCTTTCAGATTTAACCACCCAGTAATTAACAAACCCTTTTTCTAAGTAGAATTAAAGTGACCAAATATATAGACAATATAAATTTCATCACACAAACTAATTAAACCAATATTTCAAAACAACTCTTTGCATGCAACCGAGTTCGAATCCCCCTCCTCGGAGTTTAGATTAATTTAAAGTAGAATATCGCTCGTATCAAAACAAATTCCCAAAATCTCAACAAAACAACTGATTAACCCCAACTTTTACTTGCTAAATAAGAACCAGAAAATAATTTCGAAAAGCAAGAGAGAGAGAGAGAGAATTTTGAAGAGCTCACCATTGCTTTTGCTGTCGGATTCTTGAGCTTTGCAGCAGACCCCAAACCTCCTCCTATTTCTCAAGTGATATCCATACCCTCTGTATCCTGACAACCTGATTAAACTTGTCCTCGACTGAAATTCCGTGAAAGCCCAGCGGGGTTTTCCGGGAAAATTCGACTGGGAAACTGGGATTGGAGAGAGAGAGCACTTCAACATTTGAACAGACGCCATTC
Organism: Malus fusca; assembly: GCA_035220775.1. Taxonomy (NCBI): domain Eukaryota; kingdom Viridiplantae; phylum Streptophyta; class Magnoliopsida; order Rosales; family Rosaceae; genus Malus; species Malus fusca. The sequence goes on from CM069063.1 coordinate 21,837,572, forward strand.
TCAATGGAAAAATAATCTCATTTCGCTGCCGATAGCTAAAACAAAGAAGAAAAATAAGAGATTTTTTTTTTTTTTTTTTTTTCTGAGAGCGAAGGCTTTGTTCAGAGAATCAGAGGTGAAGAAGCAAGTGGCGACAAGGTGTGCGGGTGTATTTTAGCGGCAGAGAGGTGTTGGCGGCTATCTTGCGCGGGAGATGCCGTGGTGTGCTTCTTGTGGCTGAAACTTGCGGTCAGAGAGGCGGAGTAAGATTCTCGAATTTTTTATTTCCGGAACAGGAATACACCACGTGCCATTATATAAGTGGATCAATATTTTATTTTTAAGTTGTTAATTTTTTAACACATATATCTTATCACTTGTATAATGACATGTCGTGTATCTCTCCTCCCCTCCAATCCATTCTTATTAAAACGATCACGATTAAGTCACGTAAACATTTTGTGTGACTTTTTTTATAGAGAGAAAAAAATAAAATGAAAGAGAAGTGGAGGGGAATGACGAGAATTTGGAGGAGAAATAATGTTACTCAGAGACCACATTTTTTTTGCCCCTTTACTACTTTTTAAGTATTATGAAATACACACTTTACTGCCTTAGTTTTTTTGTCTCAATTTCAACATAAATTTTTATTTGTCTGCTACTTAAAAATTTTATAGGGCTTTTCATCAAGTTTTCTATTAAGTGATGACTTGCATAATTTTGGCCCACCACATGTGTCAAGAATTAGCACTAGACACAGTGGCTTAGATTTACAAGTGAATCTCTCATATACGTGATGAATATAGTGGGCCAAAGTTATGTCACTTATTACTACGGTCTAGTGGTATTCCTCTTCACTTGTAAGTGAGATGTCTTAGGTTCGATTCTCGCCAAAGACGAATTTGAACCACATTATTGCTAACTCATTATGAGGCTAAGCCCACCCCTCATCTTTAGTGTAGATAATATCGTTGTTAAAGTATCACAAAAATTAAAACTTAGATATAAACTGAGACGAAAAAAAATTAGGGAGTTTTAACGAAACACTCCCTGTACTGTTCACTTTTAACAAAAAAAATCATTTTTACTCTAAAAAGTCACTCATGGTACTATTCACTTACAACACATTTTTGTCCTTTTGATTAAAACTCAAAGTTTTCAAGCATTTTTCATTAGTTTCCCTAAAAAATTAAGGATAGCAGAGTACGAATTTCATGATACTTGAGGGTTACAAAGTAAGAATTGTTGTAGGCATAATTTACTGAACGATTATGAAGGCCATAGAGAGAGAGAAAGAGAAAGGTGCGGCAATAGTAGAGAGAAGAGAGAGATGTGTAATTGTGGGTTGTGTTATTCTACCCCATTGTGCCTTTATTTATAGTAGTAGGATAGGTAAAAACCTTTCCCTTTAGGATTACAACATTTAATAGGTAATCAACTCCTAATAGGACTATAAGATACATTCCCATATCTACTAGGATTTACACAATCACATTCCTAATCTAATAGGACTGCAACACTCCCCCTTGAGTATGTAAATACTCAAGTAAATGGAGCATCATGTCTTTAGCGATGAAGTAAGTACAGTTGATGAAGTCGTCGGCAAAATGAGCGAATGAGAGTCTCAAATCAATGGAAGAATGCATAAAAAGTAAAACTCACTAAACCTTGCTATGGTAAAACCCAAGGTGGGAGAAAAACCCATAGACTAAGGAGAAAAGTGAGAAGTTGCATTAAGTAAAAACTAAACGTCTTTTGGACGCAAGTAGTAGAGCTCACAAGGGTATGATCAGCCTAGGATGGGTGCCTCGTTAAAACCTAGTTAGTTAGCAAAAACCCAGTGGAAAAAATGCTCCTAATCGTAGGGAAAAATAGTACATTGAGATCAAGTAAGTATACTTCTGGATACTCCCCTTGAGTTTGACATAACTTCCAAATGAGAACTACAAACATTGCATATGATAGTTAGACATACCAATTCCTCGGACAAGCTTCTAGAAGGTTGACTTCGGCAGTGACGTCGTGTAGAGGTCGGCAAGATTGTCTGGGATCGGCTTGCATGACTTCAATCTCCTGATGCTTTGTTGATGTAGATGTGGACGCAATATGTCTTGGTGTTGACTTCGTTGATGTATCATGGCTTGGTCGGGTGGATACATGCGGCATAGTCTTCATGGATCATCGTTGGGACTCAACGATGGATGAAAACAACAAGTACTTCGAATATGCTCAACAAGAACTCCTAACCATGTCTCACTTGTGGCGTAATGAAGTGAGGTGAGTCTTGGAACGATTTGAAGATTTCGCAACTAAGGTCATATCGTGGACCTCCAAGATATTGTGATATCCCTAACGGTAAAGACATAACCATTTGGGAATTTTGCCTTATGCGGGTTTGATAAGTAACCAGCGTCAACATAATAAACAAGACAAACATCATTTCGAGGATCAAGGGGGTTGGATCCGCTGAGATGTGATGGGATTTTCCCTCGTAATACCTTCATGGTACGCCTTTAATACCAATTCAGTGGATGCGTGTAGGCGCGGTGCTGCATCTTTACCAAGATCAACAGAGAAGGAGATGTCCTATCTAAATACAATGAGCTAAGTAAAACAAAGCGCGAAGTTGAACTTAGATATGGAATTTCGGATTCCATAACCTCTTCAAGGGTCTCATTTGCATATAACGTATGGACGATCATATGTATACTCAAAGGTAACACATTTGAGGTGTAGTTCGACTGGTACACCAAAATACCGTCAGAACAACGCTTGAACTTCAGGTCAAAGCATAAACGAGTTTTCCTAAGATCCTTCATCTCAAATTCCATCTTCAGGTGCGAGGCAGTTTTCTCAAGCTCTTCTAGAGTCTTAGTGAGTTGCATGTCAACGACATAAACTGTAACTCTAGCAATTTAGAATAAGACTTCATAGTTTAACACGCAAGGGCATAATTCATCCTTGACTGATCAAATAATCACTTAGACAGGTATACCACATCTGTCAGATTGTAAGTGAATGCCTCAAACAAGTTAAGAGGGTGTTTCGTGGTTTTGGAACTATTTGAACCATTCCATGTAATTCTTCGGGAACTTACATGTAAATCTCCGTATCTATATCCTCATGGAGAAATATTAATCACATTTCATAATGCTGCTATCAATCACATGATGTTTGAGAGAAACCTTGTGTCTTAAGGCATGCATCATATCGTACTATTTCATTCATCTCATAACTATTCCTTTCCCACTTGTAACACAATAGGGTTACCTTGGGTAGTGTAGGAACGACAGGTCCAAAACACACTTTGGTAAGGAATTTGACCTGGATTGTAATTTCGGTTGTCCAATCAGTTCTACATTGTCACTTAGGTATCGTTTGGTATGCAGATGGGATGGGACGGAACGGAATGAGACGAGACGGAGAGGGAGCAAAGATGCCCTCGGATGGAAACAAGGAGGAAGAAGAAGGAGATTGATAGGTTATAATTTTGTGTTCCACGGATGTGGAACGAGTCGTTCCAGGGGGGTGAGGCGGAACGAAAATTCACCCAAAATTCGTCCCGTGGAACATCGCGTTCCACCCATTTTAGGCGCACCAAACGTGGGACGGAACATCTCGTCCCACTCCGTTTCGTCGCCATGTACCAAACAATACCTTCATCAACGGAACATGGCTCGATATCGTCGCTTTTCATTTATGTCAGTAGCTTCCATATAACTGAAAACATCATCGATGGTAATCTCATTTCAATTCCATTTAGCTCATCCAAACTAGTATACAAGACCAAGAACTTCAAGTGTCGGGAGTAATTCAGATTAATCTCATGAGATGGAAATGTTTTGAGACAACGATCAAGTATGGATTCATTGTTGTGTCGTGTCTTCCTCTTCTAGGGAAGTGAATCCTATGAACCTAGTGATCTGTCATGCTCTAGGCCAAGACAGATTGATTGGCTATATGCCGGTGTACCGGACCGTCTAACATGGGCGTCCAAACCATCAAATAGGGGCAGCATACCCTTCAAGGATGTTGACTCGACGTCCGTTGAGAATGTCTATCCTTGCAGGCATGTTTGCAGCTGATATATGATCTCGTCACTTTAGCTAGATCAGAGGAATGCGTCTGGAACAACATTCTAAAAACTAGAATTTCATTGCACTTGCTTATCACACTTATGTGGTATGGGGATCGAGATGAGACATAGTGGGCAATGTCCACGCAAATTCGCACCATTCTCCAAGAACGTTGATGTTTTTATCTCCCCCCTAACGGTGGGAAGATTGTCTCATTAAAGTGACAACCTGCAAATGAGCAGTAAAGAGATCGCATGCAAGGGCTCAAAGCTAGTGTGAAGGAGAATCATAATCTACAAAGATTCTCATCCTTCTTTGAGGACCCATGTTGGTACGTTGCGGCGGTGCAACTTGGCACATGGAATGCACACCCAAATGTGTAAATACGAAAATCATCAGGTTCGTACCTAGTAACAAAGTGTAACGTCATATAGGTTGGGTGGCAATGGGCCTCAAGGCGGACCAACATAGTTGCGTACAAGATTGCATAGCCCTAGGAAAAAACCGAAAACTTGGTACATTCACCAAAATTCAGGCGATCATTTAAATTGTGCTTTATGATCACTAGGCGAGGCTATTTGGGATGAACATGGGAATTCAATGTTCAATTATAAACCCAAAATACATGCAATACTTATCGAAAACCGTCGATGTAAACTCTCCGGCATTATCCAGTCTCCTGGACTTTAAGGGATAAGTAGGGTGGTGAGCCCTTAATCAGCCAGGAGGTTTAACAGCAATGTGTGTGGACAAACATGTGACTAGTTTGTCAATTCATCAACCAAAACCATAAGTATTTATATAGTCCGTATTTTGGTTGGATTAGTCCACATATATTCTCTTGAATCCACTGTGAAAAGAAAGTCGTTTCGTATCTTTGCAAGGAATGATATAAAAATCAAATTTCCCAAACGAGCTTGTAGGCACAAGATCCTTACTTCGGGTAAGGAGATGGGTCGTAGCATCATTGTTCGACCTAAATGTCCTAAAAAGTCGTGCCAAAGCAAGTAAATTGCTTAATCACCAGGCTCCAGGCCGGCCACATGTGGTGTATTCCCAGTTGGGAGACAACTCATTAGCCGCAAATCAAAGCTTCAGGCTCATTTTTGGAGGTGGTGCAAAGATATTTCACTCTATTTTCTTTAGTGGTTTCATTTATGATCATTGTCATCTTAAATATCCTTAAAAACTCAACAACAACGAGAATTTAAGGTCCCTTAAATGGTGATGCAGTACCATTCATACAATGAGGAGCTTGCCAATGCTCTTAATCAGGTTGGGTAGACCTGAAGTCGTTGTTAGATATGTGATTTAGGTGTAAAGTTAGTGTGCATAATATCACATTCATCTAGACAACTAACTTCCCCACATTCCTACCTAATCACGTGTTTAATTGAATCGGTCGTATGTATTAAGAAACATGATTCAATTAACTCATATTCGAGGACAATATCAATAATATTATCCATAAGTAAAACATACACCAAACTTGAATCCAAGTACAAGGAAAAATGTTCACAAAGTAAAGGGTTTACTAAAGGGATTCGGCCAACAAGGCCATCCATGTCAAAATTCTGCTCTTCCATCGGTGTTTGGTGGAGCAAAATTAGTCTCACATATTGACTACTAGAATGGTACTCCTCAACAACATTGGTAGGGGCACAAACAGGTGCATAACCAATGATATATTCCATCGATACGAAAGTAGATTCTGCAGGGTTAAGGTTCGGGAATATTATCCTTTATTCTTGAAGTTTTAGGTCTTAGGTGCCAAGGATCACGCTTCGGGCATGATGCCATACCTTGGCAGGCCTTGATTCTACCATATGTTTGTGGTAGTAATCAGATCCGAGAATTTGGTAAACTTCCACTTTCTACACATGTTGCTTCATGAACGAGTTAGAAACAAGGAAGGACGAGAAAAATATTCTCTAGTCAAAATTCGATCGGATTTATAAACTTCAGAATTGTACTCATTCATGGACGTAATCATGGTGTGCTTCAGGCAATGTCTTTCATGATTAAACGGTTCGTATGAGCGAGCCAAAGAGCCATAGAATCCTCGTACGAAAGGTACTTCCATTTGTAATGCTTTGGGCATAAGTCTTCAAATGAAGATCATGGCGAAGGCTTATTTAGCTCTTCCATGCCATTGTTGGCATCAATGGTTTCTCAGCTTCTTGATAGTCAAGTGGAGATTCATGTCTTGTACCCCACATAAAGTGGTTTCTATTAGAAACGTCCAAATAAGGGAAATCGAACTTGTGACATTTCGACAATCCACTGAATTGGAGGGAACAAGATTGTGATTGGTGCTATGGGAATGAATCATCCATAAGCATCAAAGTTAGAACATTCGTGTTCTAAGACATGGTTTTCAAGAAAAACGTCGGGTTTTCATGGGTGTATTGTTTTATGAAAACTTCGGGTTTCAAAGGCACTAAATTTGAAACTACATGTTCAATTTAGTTTATGAACATTTAGTTCATAAAAGAGAGGTTCCTGCAAGAACATAGAATGCAATATGCTGATTTAAGTGTAGTGGATTTGGGTTGCTTCAGGAACTCAAGTGTGAGTGCTTCGGGACTACGAAAGTGAGTAAACTGTTCAAAGAAGAGAAATAAATTATTGAATCGTTAATGTCCAAAAGTGATCTTCAGGTCAATAATTTTGGATTAATTATCAGATTAATGGACTGCAGGTCACTTTTAATTAATTCAATAGATCGGGACCATTCATGGTCGATCATAAAAGCAAAATATTGACATTCGGGTCTTATTAGCTTCAATTGGCTTCGTACCAAGTGATAACGAAAATATAGCCTAATGTGGCTTTAACCAAAAACATCCCAAAAATATTTGGGTATGGTTAAGAAGCGGGGATACAAAAAAATGGCATCGGGTAAAAAAACAAGCCAAAAATGGCTTTGGGCCTTGTGAGGCTGCTGCAGGCAGCCCAATAACAAGCAAAGCAAGTCTGCATGCTTGCTGTGATGTTGCGGGCCAAAGAAAAAGAGCGCAGGGGGTTAGCAAGCCCAGCTTGTGTTGGCGCGGGCTAGTGCGCAACGAAGCCCAGCGTGAGCTGGCTTAAGGTTTTGGGTTGGAGCGAGGCGAGCCCATCATCTTAGGTTCTGCTGCAGGCAGGCCGTGACATGTGGTAAGGCCTAGCAAGCATCAGGCCTTTCAGAGCGGGCCATCGTGCAATGGGTAAAGTCCAGCAAGCAACATGCTTGCTTGCTTGGGTCATGGATGCATGGACAAGGTCCAGCATGGCTGCAGGCCTGCTAGAGGTAGGTTTGGAGCTGTAGGCCCAGAACCCTTCTCAGGCCAAAGCCTGGTTGTCATGTGCATGCAACAAGCCTCAAAAAGGCTGCTGCCATGGTGGTCCAGATGTCAAACGACATCGTCCCAAGGTTACACAACGTGGCTTAGCAGTAAAAATCCCAAAATTTTAATCCTTTTTTTTCGACTCTAGGGTTTGAAAAAAAAAACCCTAATTGCTTCTAATTTCTTTCGATTCTTTGACTCCCAAAATTATATATATATATATATATATTGACAAAATATAAACACATACAATATATATATCGGAAGGAAAATATAAACATAGGGGGTTCATGCATCATGGGGAATGTTTTCATGCTTCATGGTCGTTTAAAATATCTTCCTTTATTTTAAACGTACCCGATTAACAGAAAACAACAAAAGCCTTTGAATTTGTAGAAGATCATTCTCAGAAAGCCGGAATTGCATCTCCAATGCGTTGTATCACGTTCAACATAGAAAAATTAAATTGAATCAATAGCATGTAGATCAATCAAACTCTCTTTAGCGCAGCGTTAAGAGCGTGCTGATAATGTGTTGTATGCATAATTTACTGAACGATTATGAAGGCCATAGAGAGAGAGAGAGAGAGAGAGAGAGAGAGAAAGGTGCGGCAATAGTAGAGAGAAGAGAGATGTGTAATTGTGGGTTGTGTTATTCCACCCCATTGTGCCTTTATTTATAGTAATAGGATATGTAAAAAACCTTTCCCTTTAGGATTACAACATTTAATAGGTAATCAACTCCTAATAGGAATATAAGATACATTCCCATATCTACTAGGATTTACACAATCACATCCCTAATCTAATAGGATTGCAACAAGAATTACTTTTTTTTTTTTTTTGTGAATCGGAATATTTATTTATTCACACAATTGGAAAAAATATAATGATATTTTCTCTGTTAATTTGTCTTAATGTATTTGTTACTTCCTAGTAAAAACAAAAGCAATGACGTTTTAACAGTGATTCTAATTTTCTTTTTCGTATAAAATCTTAATTTAATTTGTTTATTTCTTGTTTGGTTTTGAAATACAACTATATATTTAAACCACATAGTAATCATCAAAGAAAAAATATTATTAAATTGTTGTGTTAGTGACAATCTAGTTTGTTTAGTTTAATCCCTGATTTGATGATTTCTATGTTTGCAGGAGTCTTATTACGCACAATAACTCTCACAAAACTATTAGGCAATTTGGCAGTAGTCCTATCACCTCATTTTCTTAGATAGTGAATACTAGAGGTATATGATTTTGATATGATTAGCAATTCTTGCGCTAGCGGTATTTCTCTTCTCGAATTTGGAGGATGACTAACATTTGAATCCCCTTTGCTTGTTGATAAAAGAAAAATGATCTTGACGTGGAAAAACGAATTGTATCACGTCCAAATAATATATACGGGAGACGTGAGGAGAAGTATCTTGTATCAAAGCTATAACTAGTGGGACATACATTAGTAAAAAGATTTTAGGACCTTTCTTCAACATGTACTATTACAGTAAGAGCTAGTTGATTATATTTTCGGTCATATTGCTCTTTTGATTTTGATTGGATTATGTTGCTTAAGATGGTTCGCAATTTGTCTATATAAAAAAATGGGAATAATCATCGTCAATCAAACATGTCCATGTCAGTGGATCACATTGTAATGACATGGTATCACAATTATCTAGATGTCTAGATACAATATCTAACTCATTTTGGAAAAATATATATAACAACTATATTATTTATGCAATATCAACATTATACAATATCTAAAGAAACATCAATGCTTCGATGCTGTATTAACACCGTCAACAAACTATATACACAACGCATCACCCCTGTATCAACACAATATCTACATCTTCTATGCCACATTATCTTTTAACATGATTAATAAAGTAACATCTTACTAATTAATCCTTGGACATTACTATAGATTCGACAAATGATAAAGATAGAATAAACCCAGATCTAACAATGGTGAAGGACGAAATCTGATGCCGGAAATTCGATATAAATGTGGCGTTGAATATAGAGACGTACCGGATGTCGGAAATTCAGATCTAACAATGGTGAAAGACAAAATCGCTACGAGATGATATATTAGATTTCCATCCATACGTCCCAGATTTAAAACTCACATATCTTTCCTAAATTATGTTACTAGTTTTGAATTCTCCATCTCCTATTAATAATAATAATTTAAAAAAAAAAGGACTAAAAGCCAACAGGTGAAAATTAATGGTATCATTTATTTTGGAAGTTTATATAGTCACGTGATATGACCTTACACGCCATATATGCCATGGTTTTTGTTATACATTTTGTGGTCCAACAATTCTTTTATTTTCTATGAAATGACAAATCGGGTCTGAATCTAAATTGCTTTGAAGCCACTCAAATCATACAGGTGCTATATATATATATAACCCTAATGGATTGTCATTTGTCAATGTCACAATTGTAAATTGGTGCTTCAAATCTTTCATATTTGGCTGCTATATCATGCAGAGAGTATCCTTTCTTTCCCGTTTCATGACACGAATCTTTCACATTTACTTTTAATTGGATATTATGATTGAAGACTAAATAGATGTGATTTAATATTTTAATCTCAGCTCCGGTAATCAAATTCACAGGTATATGACCGCACGCATTCTCGTTTGATATGCAGAATTGGGTTGGGATGGATAACTCCATATTTTTAAGGTATATTGAATATAAAAGTGAATGACTTTTCATTTGAGGGGGATTGGAAGAGGATTAAACATGAAAGAAAACTTTTACTTTTAGGAGAGGATCGGAATGGAGGAGTTTTCTTTGAGGTTAATCCATCTTCTACCATCTAGTTAGTCATAAATTTTTTATTTCTCACACCTCAAGAGACCTTGAAATTAGAGAGAGATCATTTTTAATCCAATCCCCATACTAAACGAGCCTCAAAATTATTATAGCACCTAAGTTTATGCGAAAGATCTTTTTTTATAAAACGAGTGTAAGTATTTCTCCATTAGTCGATATGCTTATTTTATAGCACATGACCTTCGAGAGCTGTCTGCGGTTAGAAATAAGTATATTATATTGGCAGTTGGAGGAAACATAAGTCCTCGCGTATACGTTAGGAGTCTCTTACAAAAATAATGGTGCCACTTCTTTCTTGTAGCCAAAGTAAGCTAACTTACGTTGTAATCATCCCGAAAAGAGCGACTTCCATGAAACGTGAGGTGTAGGCAAGTTTTTCTTCATTCCGACGGTTTCGTTAGTATCTCATTAACATAAATATCTTATATTATCAGACAGATGGACAACAACAGATCATTTATTATCACCATGTGGGAAATCTGCAAATGATAAGCTTTGTATAAACTTTCAGATGACTTTTGTGTGCGCAGTTCCTTCACTGTCCTTGGAACCGAATGCTAACCCCGGGCTAGGATAACATTCAAAAGTGACCCACAAATATACATAAAACCCATCAAAATAAATTCGCTTAAACCGCCATTCTCGAAGTATTTCAGCTCCTTCTCAAGCGTCTTCCCACCAGGCAGTACGTAAATGATCTTCTTGAATAGCTCGACACACTTAGCAGCAAGGCGGGAGGCTTGGCAGTCACGAAACGGGGCGTTTTTATTTGTAATCTGGCCAAGTTGGTTCATGTTGGTAACCTGAGATCGATGTAATAAAAGGAAAATGAAATACACAGAACGATACAGAGAAGATTAAAATGGATATTCTGCACAAAGACGACATGTATAAATCGAGAAATATTGACTTTTTTTTTTTTTTTAGTACATCGATATTTTTACACTAAGGGGTAGACATGCTATTGATACGATTACCGTACCAAAACCCATGTACCAATTACCATACCAAACTTTTGGTATGACAAAATCTATTACCATTACCGTGCCAAACTTTCGGTATACTGAATTTCAGCATGCCAAATAGTTCGGTTGATATGGTATGGTAATGGTAATTACCATTTTCTTTTGGGCCAAAATTTGATTCTTTTTTTCCAACCCAATTCAAGGCCCAAACGTGTTTTGGCCACTCTCTTAGGCTTTCTAAAACTTTTTTATTTAATTATGAGAATTTTATAGAACAAGAAGTAAATAGATGAAATAATTGCTTAAAGAACCCAACATCCCTAACAAAAATAGTACAAAGATTCCTAAATTCCATCTCTACATTCTTTAAAATTGTACAAAAATTAACTTGATAGACGAAGCCAGGGAGAAAGACATCCCAATTTGATGAAGGAGAAGATGAGATGGATTGCAAAGAGAGAGATATGGTCGCCAAAACGGGAGCAACATAGATGAAGCTGATGGCTAGATGAGTGAAAAGATGAAGAGTAGCAACGCAAGAAGGCTTAGGTTTTTTTATTGGGAAAGTAGAAGTTAGAGGATGAGATGATTGGATAAATGACTTTGAAAAAAATATAAAGTGCATATATAATGATAATAATACCTAATTATATATATAAATGAATAAATAAATTATATAATATTAATAGTAGTGGTACGGTACTCTATACCACTGATAATGGTTTTGAATACCATTACCGTACCAAAAATGTATGGTACGGTACAAATACCATACCATTACCAATGGTACAAATTTTTTGGCACAATTTTGGTATGGTACGGTTGGTATGGTAGTTTGGCAAAAAATTACACCCCTACTAAGGGGAGGGGAAGTTCGGCTAAGCCACACAATGGGCAGCCTAATTTGGTATCAAATTCGCCATCTACGAGATTTGAATCTAAGACCTTTCACTTCTGAGTGAATTTAAATACTATCAGACCGTATACGGACTTAAAGCCTGCTGTACAGCAACAAAAGATGAAATAAACGAGTCCATTTCACAACACATTGCTTCCTCCGCAGCGATCCAGCGATCCTCCTTCGAGGTTAGGCTCCTTGTCAAGCTTCTTAACGGACAGAGAGCTACCAACCACCTTTGTGAAGACCTCACCACAACTAGCAGCAAGGTGGGGGATTTGGCAGGCAATAAATAGAGCAAGCCAATTATTTCTAAGCTGGCCAGCGTGGGTGATGACTATGACCTGAGATCCTTAGGTGTACGAAGTCAACTCTCATTAGGAACAAAATAACGAGGAAAAAAAATTAAGCGGACATGTAGGGAGCGGAGCATTTTTCATTAGGCGGGAGGAGGCGTGGCGGGAAAGGGAGGAGAGGGGAATGAAAGTGAAGGTGGAATTTTTCTTTCCCTAACTTGATACAGAATTCAGATACTCGAAACAAAACCGAAGCTGTTAGTGAAACACGGATACATCTAGGGGCGCTTGATTGATAAACTAGGACTCGATTGGGCTATTCAACACCAACCTCAGTATGAACCAAACATGGAGTTCATTAACATGGAGTCCATGCATCAAAAGTTCCCTTATAGTACTTCCATGGACCCTAAGATTCCGATCCTATGTTCTGTTCAGTACTTATGGACATTGTTTGTGATTATACATTACCTTAAACAAAGAAACAGTTTTCCTCCTAAACAATGGTCTTCACCTGGATTGATTGGAACGCCATCGGAGTAGCGCGGGAAGGAGTGACATCCGAGACCACCAAGACCCAATCTCCTTGTTTCACCAATCCCTTCGATTTTATGAGATGGATGGTGCTTGAGATGTTAGACTCCGTATCATCCGATAGATCAACAAGAAGAGGGATCACTCCCCACTGCAAATTCAGAGCCATACGGGTGCTTTCATCGTTTGTGAAAGCAAATATGGGAGGGTTTGGTCTGTTTCGTGACAAGAGCGATGCCATGTGCCCATGCTTGGTGTAAACAAAGATTGCATCCACAGCAAGGCTGTTAGCTGCACAAGCAGAAAAAGTTGATTAATTGTAACTTACGGGAACAATACATACTATTTAGACTCTGAAAATTTTCTTTGATTGGTTTCTAATTTCATAGATTCAAGCGAACATCATTTGTATTTTTTTCCGGGATCCTGCCCTTATTATTTCTCTGCTTCAACACTCAATTACAGATACAATTCTGACAAGTTCGTATGAAGTTTTTATTAAGGTAAACCAGCATAGCATAAAATCTTCCAATGTTCTTCAGCAGGACTGTTAATTTATTATAAACTTAAGTCGCTCATTAGCCGATTTTCAAAAGAGACTTAAATCGAAAAAAAAAAAGAGGATGTGGGAAAAGTGAAAGTACCCATTTCAACAGCTGAATTGCATATCTGCTCAGCAATGCGGTCAGGCAACGAGACTCCTAGTTGGCGCTGAAGGAGAGAACCTTGCTGGTTTTCCACACGACTCCATGTTTCCATTCTACTACTGGTCGTTTGAAGAACAGAAAGAGCCTTCTCTCCAAATAATCCAATTGCTGATTCCCCGGCCAACATCAATGCATCTGCATATTGTCGAACAGCTTCTGAAACATCTGCAACCTTTTGAGAAGTAGCCATCATAATGTGATTAATTTTTTCTCTTGCTGCTCCCCATGCAACAGCAATAATCATCATAATTACAATAGTTCTAGGAGATGCTAATCGTACCTCAGCACGCGTTGGAGTTGGGTATTCAATCATTGACTCAAGAAACTGAGAAGCTACAATTACCGGCTTGTTTAACTGCCTGGAGACATTGGTTATTTCCTCTTGGACTGTTGGAATCTGTTCAAGTGGGATCTCAACTCCAAGGTCAACTCGCGCAATCATGATTCCATCAGAAGCCTTTATAATTTCTTCCAAATTCTGAAGGGCTTCCAAACTCTCAATCTTTGCCAAAACTCTTGTGGATCTGCAAAGGGAGACCTCAGTAGTTTTCATATTTGGAGTTCCAAAGGATAATAGCAAGAGGTAATGATATAATTAGTGGCTTCTAAAAAGCACGGTAAGGATTTATATCTGATTGAAAGACTGCTTGACTCAAATCGTAAATGCTTGAGAATCTGATGCCAAATATCATATTGTTAAAAGAATCCATCACATTATGCAAGGAATAAAATTTCCGACGAAATATAAAATGTTGAACCATAACTGCCTACTGCCTTACTTGGCTGATTTGGTGATGAGGTAATTCTTCAAATGCTTCACAGATTCAGCGTCATTTACAAATGACATGGCAATAAAATTGACGCCTTCAGAGATTCCGAATTCAATGTCAGACCAATCCTGCGAAACAAAATGAACATGAGCATCAAAATGTATTATAGACGAACTTAGAAGCAAAATTTACTTTCACTAAGAAAAGCCAGACAATTCAAAAAAGAAAATGTAAGAAGATTGTACAGATATTGACCTTAGTAGACAGAGTTGGGAGGTCATAGTTCCTCTCCACAAGCTTCCCATCTCTCCAAAAGCTGAATTTGGCTCGAGGCAGGAATAGACCGGGGTCTGTGCACTTACAACGCAGGTCGCTTCCTAATTTTTCAATGACTTCAAAGCATGCCATTCCTCCATCAATAACAAGTTCATCACCCTCTTTGATACCTGCCAAAAAAATTACATGGAAATCATCAATGCAAAATGCACCTTCCACTCCAATAAAACTGTCAATAATACATTGCAGTTTCGTCACTTACCATCAGAAAAACCTTCATAATTTGCTTGTACTGTGAATGGAAGGGAACCCTCAAATTTTTCAGTGGTAAATAGCCAGATTGAATCCTCCTGATAATCCAACAAAAATACAATTCAATCAAATTAACCTTTTTTTTTTTCCCTTCGGATAAAATTTATGAATGGGCAACTCTCCTAACCTGAACTTTAAGAGACGATGGAGCTCCATGATCAACAACATGAATCTGAGTACCTTCGGTATCGATCATAACAGAAACAGAAAACCCCTTCTCCTCATTCAACCTCTTGATCTTCCTAATGACGTCGCGGTGCCACTCCCGCGTGTTGTGACACATATTCAGCCTTGCCACATTCATCCCTCCCAAAACCAACTTCTCCAAATCCTCCACAGAAGAACACGCCGGCCCAATTGTGCACACAAGCTTGGTCTTCCTCAACCCCAAAAACCCCTTCTCCCTCAACTCCCTCTCCGACACCACATCAAGATCCAAACTCTTCAAACTTTTCAAACTCTCTGCCGCCGCCAAACCCACTTGCACCGCCTGCACTCCACCACCACCAATTTTCCTTTTCAATTCCTTCCCAATACAGGACACCCCATGGTGCAAAACGGGCACACCAAAAACAGTTTTCTGTAAATTGGCACTTGGGTTATTGGCTTTGACACCAAAACACGTATGGATCGAATGGTCCGCGACCGCCATGGATTCGACGAATTTGAAGTGAACTTTCTTGATCAAATACCAGAAAGAAAGAACAAGATAAGGAGAAAGACTGAATTTTTGTGAGTAATGGAATAAAGGGTATTCAAAGAATTAAGTTTTGTAGATGAATATTGGGGTTTCTTGGATCGAAAACTCAGTCGAGGATTGGACTTTGTTCGGATATCACAAGAAGAATAGGAGGAGGCAGAGGAGTTAGGCTTCAGTGCTTCACAGTGTGTAAGAATATTCGTCAACAAAGAGGAGAAAGAAAAAAAAATAGAGTTTTTTTTTTTTTTTTTTTTTTTGAACAAACTATGGGTAGGTTTAGGCTCACAATAGGCTAACAATAAAAAGTTAAAAGGATGACAAAATTTGATAACTGACAGTCATCAGAAGATGTGCCAGTAGTAGTGGCAGTGGTAGCTATAGTCGGAAGAAAATGTGCTAGTAGTTGTGGCCTCGCTACTACCACGGTAAGTGGTGGTGAAAAAAAAATTTAATGTACCAAAAATACTGTCTCATACATAAGTGTAATAATGCAATTAAAATTTGACAAAAGACAAATAATCTTAAATTCAAAACCTAACATTATATTTGCATATGACGCTTTACTATAATAATGAAAAACATTTAAATCTTTGCATTTTGGTACATGTTCGATCTCACCGACTCTCTTTTCCTTTAACAATTAACTTCTAACTTACCAGTGCTTTTGCTCAGGTCAAAGAAAAACCAAATACCTATGGCAAAAACAGAAAGAAAAAAAAAAACCTAACACTATATTTAAAGGAAAACTAATGAAAAGGGCTTGAAAACTTTGAGTTTTAATGATAAGGACAAAATAAAGGGTAAAGTGAATAGTACCAGGATTGACTTTTTAGTGTAAAAATGTGGTTTTTCGTTAAAGTGAACAGTACCGGGTGCTTTTCGTTAAAGTTCCCTATATTTAATGCATGCGAATTTATCTCTTTTGTCCACAATTTAAATTGGGGTGTGATATTCACACACCCTATTTTACTTCTCACACACCCTTCTAATTTTTGACCGTCGGATCGGATGAATTGAAGAAGATCAACGGATAGAAATTAACAAGGGTGTGTGAGAAGTAATTTGAAGTGTGTGGATAGCACACCCCTTTAAATTTATTTCTCTCATTTTAGGTTTTGAATTTTGAGGCATTGAATATTTGAACAGTGGGGACCGAATGGAAAGGGGGTAGCGAATCACTACTAGGTCCGAATTTTAACGGTCAACTACCCTTTCCGGACGGGGTAGGGGAACAGGGGACACGTGAGTTTTGAATTTTTGAATGTGTACATATTTTGCAGACATTAGAGAACAGCTGTGTTTAGATCATGGTGGTCCTAAAGCACAAGAGATGTCGTGAGTAGGAATCTCACAGTCAGTAGAGAAAAAATATTGTATGCTCTTAAAATACTTAGTACTGATTTGGTACTGATGTGCTTTTATAAAAAATTAATATAAAAAAACTGAGCTTAAAAAGGTGTTTGGTAAATACTTAAAAACAGCTTATTTTCACAGTTTTTTGTGGAAAAAAAAAAAACTGAAAACATGAAGCTGTAAAAATGAGCTTATTCTCACAATACATCATAAACAGTTTTTTTTCAAAGCACATCAATACCAAACCAGTCCTTAGTTACTCAACATATTAATCTTTTTTGAGAAAAAATAATGTATATTTAAGAGGAAATTTGTCACTTAGTAGTATTAATCTTCACTTATAAGTGAGAGATATTAGGCTCGATTCTTGCCAAATGCGAATTTAACCACATTATTACTAGTTCATTGTGAGGCTAAGCCCAACTTCCTCCTCCTAATATAGAGGTGGGGAATTTAATATGTCCAATTTTATACCCTAGTATTAGGATTAGTCAGGTTTTTAGTTATTTTTTATTTAGATCCAATGATCGTAATTCCACGTCTGTATAGTCATTCTTTTGTTTTTTTTTTTTTTGCATCATTTTTTTGTCATTCCGAAGCTACGCTTAATCTTATCATTAGTTATAACTGATAAATTTATGATAATCCTTTAATTTCATGAAAAAGTAAATGATTATTCTCTTGAATTTCATCTTATTAAACCATATGCACGTTGATCTTCTTCCTCTTTCTTCAATCCTCATCGTTTTCCTCCTCTTCTTTACACACAAGTACATTATTTGAAGTACCTGAATAATAGATACTCAATCAATAATAATTTCTACGGAAAGAACGGTAAAATTCAAGCAAATTTTAGACTAGAATTTCCACCAATTCAGGAAGACAAACATTAACTTTAACAAGAAGATAAGTTAATTAGCATAATAGCTATAAGGGTTCTTTAGATATGGACCCTTGCAATCTTATTCCCTAGATAAAAACCCACCTAATTCTAAACATCCAAATAAAACCCAAATTTGAAAAAGATTACCAAGTAAAAAAGTAATTGACCTATTATTACAAATATTTACAACTTGTGCCACAATATTCAAATCAAATTAATAAATGTTATTACTCACCTTAATTATAATGAACAAATAATTATTGTACATACTATTACCCCTAACATATATATATATAGACACACATACGTCAAAAGTATATAGTACTACTATAAGTTCAATATATATATATATATATATATATATAATTTACCAATACGTACTACTATACGTCTTACCTATATATGTAAATTTATGATTTGCAAATAATATATATTTGGGTAAAGTACAAAAAACTACCTCAACTATTGGTGTCACGACACTTTTATACCTCATCTTTTAAAATTGACAATGTCATACCTCATCTTTCGAATTTGGTCCAATGTTATACCTTCCGTTACTTGGCCGTTTATTTTTTAGTTAAATGCTGACGTAGCTTGATCCAGATCCCATTTTCTATTAAAAAATTAAAAAATATTATTAAAAACTAAAAAAAATCATTTAATAATTTCTAAATATTAAAATAATTAAAAAAAGTTTAAAAAAAAAAAAAATTTATGTTCGTTCCCTCCCCTCCTTCTCTCTCTTCTCCCCATCTTCATCTCCCTTCCAGTTCCCTTCCTGCAACCCAGAAAAAAAAATGAGGAAGAAGAAGAAGAAAAAAAAAACAAAAACAAAAAATACCGAAACCAAATCTGCAATGAAGAAAGAAGAAGAAGAAGATCCCCCATCTTCATCTTCTTCTCCCTTCCAGTCCCCTTCCTGCAACCCAGAAAAAAAGGAGGAAGAAGAAGAAGAAGGAAAAAAAAAAAAAACCAAAACCAAATCTGCAACGAAGAAAGAAGAAGAAAATCTTCTTCTCCCTTCCAGCCCCCCAGAAAAAAAGGAGGAAGAATAAGAAGGAGAAAAAAAAAACGAAACCGATCTGCAATGAAGAAAGAAGAAGAATCTTCCTTCCAGTCCCATTCCTGCAACCCAGAAAAAAAGGAGGAAGAAGAAGAAAAAAGAAAAAGAAAAAAAAAGAAACCGAATCTGCAACGAAAGAAGAAGGAGGAGGAGGAGGAGGAGAAAAGAAGAAAAAACAAAAAAACAAAAAAAAAAAGCCCAAATCTGCAAAAGAAGGAGGAAGAAGAAGAAGATGGGAGAGAAGAGAGAGAAACCGGGGGGGGGAAGGGGAACGAAAATAAGTTTTTTTTTTTTTTTTTAAACTTTTTTTTATTATTTTAATATTTAGAATTTATTAAATGATTTTTTAAGTTTTTAATAATATTTTTTTATTTTTTAATAGAAAGTGGGATCTGGATCAAGCCACGTCAACATTTAACTGAAAAATAAACGGCCAAGTAACGGAAGGTATAACATTGGACCAAATTCTAAAGATGAAGTATGACATTGTCAATTTTAAAAGATGAGATATGAAAGTGTCGTGACACCAATAGTTGAGGTAGTTTTTTGTACTTTATCCTATATATTTTGTAGGTAAATTAATAATGAATCAAATAACATTCTTTTATTTTTGTAGGTAACTTATTGTTCATATATTATTACATATATTTGACACATTTTATTATTATAAGATATGTGCAAATAATAGGTAAATTAACTTTGAATCAAATAACCTTGCTTTATTTTGTAAGTAAATTAATTTTGAATCAAATAGCATTCTTTTGCTATGTAGGTATTTTATTTTGTATGTATCAATATCATATATATATATATATATATATTTGACACATTTTATTATGTAGGTAAATTATTTTGGTTGCATTTTGCATATATTGGGTTTGTTATTATGTAGGTAAATTATTTATCATGTATTTTACATCTCTTGGGTTAATTTTGTTTTTTTAAGCAATCTAACTTTTTAAAATTTTAATAGTAGGTGCACTATTTGAATCAAATGTTTTTATTTTTTGTAGGTCAATTATTTTACATGAATTTTACATATATCAGGCATTTATACACACACACACATATATATATATATATATATGTATATGTGTATGTGAAATAATTTATCTACATTAATATGTAAAATATAATTTTATTGTCACAGCCCGTCCCGGAGGTGCTTTTGACGGGAATGTGAAATGACTATATTACCCTTGATGAGTACTAAGGTACGTATGTATGTGGCGTTATTATGGTTTAATATTGGTTAGGTTGGAAGGGATAATTATATAATTAAGTTGGTTTTTAAAAGATTGATTTTTTTTGTTAAATTGGTTAGGATGTTATATGGTTGGTGTGGATTAAGGTGGACCACACAAAAGGACCTCTCTCTCCTTCTCCCTCCCGTAGCACTCTCTGTCTCTCTCCCTCACGACCTCACTCACATACACACAAATACGTACGGCACACCCCAAACCCTCCAAAAACTCGACGGATTGAGGCAAATAAGGTATGCATCTTCATCCTTTTGACGTCCTGAGTTCATTGGCGCTAGTTTTGGGAAGTGAAACCTTCGATTTCACGTGGAATCCGAAACCTCCATTTTTGGGTACTGTTCATGCAATCGTTAAATGTCGTGTTTCAGGGAATTCCAAGCTTGTAGTGGGCTTTAGGAGGTCCTAAGGAAGCTCGGGGACGTTCGTTGGACAGTTTTGGACGTCGGGATCGTGGGTTTCAAAGTTGGCCGAATTCTTGGATTTTGCTCGGTGAGATTTCTTGATTTTTAGACCCTAAAACTAGTCCAACGTGATAGTACACTCTTAGGGCTTCAAATTGATATAAAATACGAAGAAAATGGGTGAAAAACGAAGGAGAACGAAGAGTTACAAAATTTCCAGATTTCCGGCCGCCGGAAAGTTCAGTCCGGTGTGTCCCCGTGCTTGTCCTGGCGCGTGGGGGCGCGTGGGGCCTCCAAAAATTATTTAAAAAATATGTCGACGTCCGTGACGTCGAGTAGATCACTGTGATATATTCATATACCCAATTTGAGCACCGTATGAGAAAGTTATTAAGAATTGTTGGTTAGGTGCTTTAAATAACGTTTTATAGTTTTCGCAATAGGTGAAAATGTGATTTGACGATCCGACCGTTGGATCGTCACCAAACTTTGATGCGTTGTAATACGTAATATTTAAGGATTATAGGAACTTACGGATTGGGAATCCGATTTACGGATCTTCCGGAATTGGAGTTGTAAGTCCATAATATAGAATGTTAACCGTCACTTAGTTTTGTTAATTGACGGAGATCCGACCGTTGAATGGTAATGAAATTTTAGGATGTTGTCCTAGAGATATATTGTAGACCTCTGGAAGTTATGGATTTAAAATTTGAGTGGCAGATCTTCCGGATCGAACGACGTAGTGACGTATTTGATATAAGTTATATATTCTATCGATATGAATTCTGAGGTTGGATTTGATTATTGTTTTAGGCGCTGATCGTCATGATGCCTTGGTGTTTTGTGCTAGGGAGTTGTAGGGAAAACTCCAGGTGAGTGGGCAGTTTTGTTTTCGTATTACCTTTATACTATTGATTTTTCCCAGAAAATGAATTTATATGAAAATATGTTTTAAAAAATGCCATGCGTAGAATTATTTGAAAAATGTGATTTGCGTATGAATTATATGATTGATATATGATGCATACATGTGCATGGTGCTGTGGAGGCACAGGTAAGTCAGGTGAGTTCATTATTCATTGAATTGTTTGATGTTGAGACGTTTTAAGCTCATAACCTGCAGCTTAGGTGTTAGTGCTTATATTATTCACCACACCGCACGCTCGCCTTGGATCCAAGTAGGTGGATGTCGTACAGACCATGTGAGGGTTCCGACATGCTAGTCGTACAGATCACTAGGTGTGATTCCGACTAGTGGGTGACCTTAGTTATGCGCGCTGATGATTGATGAGAGAAGCACTAGAGCGTATTTTTACACCTTTCATCGTACAGACTACCTTACGTAGTTCCGAGTGATGTGCAGAGTAGAGCCGTATAGGTCACTGTGGTGACTCCGGCTGAGTGGGATATTGAGCTATAGAATTAATCGTATAGGACCAACTGCAGGGTCTCCGATTGATTCCTTATTTCACCTGATTTATATTTTGATTCATGGCATGGCATATTTTTCTTGAAAAATGTTACAGACTTGGGATTTGAGTTTTGAGATTTCATATGGTTTTATATATACTATTTTCTGGGAAAGTATACAGGTTTTACGGTGAGGGGTTAGAAATGTTTTAAATGAAATGTTTTGGAAAAATCTTTGGTTTTACTGACCCACTCAATTTTGTTTTGCGCCCCTCCAGGTTCATGATAGCAGAGCTTTGGTGGCCACGAGGAATCCAACGGTGTTCTGACAGAATTCACAAAAGTAGGATTCACCCTTGGGTGTTATATCTTAGTAATTGTATTCTTTAAAGCTTCCGAACTGTATAAATGGTTACGTCACTCTCACGTGACAGCCAGCACGCCCTCCTTCGGGACGGGGTGTGTCATTTATTGACTTAATTAAGCATGTATAATAACATATATTAGACATGTTTTATGTTATTATATATTAGACAATGAATTTATAACGTTAATGTTTTTTTTTTTTTTTTTGTAAAATCATTAATTCTTCCTTACAATCTGCATGACATTAATTATTTACATCAAACATCCAAATAGGGTTTATCAATAAAAAAAATTCAAATAGGTGACACACCCCGACCGAGATCGAGGCATGCTGGCCGTCACGTGAGGGTGACGTAGCCATGTGCACAGTGCGGAAGCAATAAGGATAAGAAATATACGAATAAATAAAAACCGAAAGCTACTAAAGTGCACTAATAAACAGGAAGTGTTAGGAGTGAGATACAAGAGTAAATACTCATAATCAGAGTATAGAAAGTCTAGGTGCATTCCAGTAGGACAAGTACTCATTATACAGTACTAGAAGATGTCCTACAATATTTTATTATGTCAGAACCGCCGAAATCCTCGTACGCCACCAACAACAAGTCTACCTAAAACCTGGAGGGGCGCAAAACAGAAAATTTGAGTGGGCAAAAACAAATGTTTTTCAAAACCATTTCCTCATTAAAATGCTCTAACCCTTCGCCGTAAAACATGTATAAATTTTCCCAGAAATAGATTATAAACATATGCATAAATATATATATATATATATATATAATTATCTCAATTCAAATCATGCTTCACATAACCATATTCATAAGTATGACATGCCAAGATATAACAAAATAAGTAATTCAGGTGAGAATAAATTCATGGAAAATAACAAATTAGCCGAAACCCCTGTAGAAGTCTGTACGGCTGAATTCATAGCTCATTAGTCAATCCAGCCAGAGTCACTACAATGACCTATACATCACTATACTGCACACAAGTCGGAACCACTAAAAAGGGGTCTGTACGACAAGACTGGGTGTAATATAATTATGCTCAATACTACTCTCTCATGATAGCTGGGCGATAAATCACTAGTCACCTACGAGTCGGAACCACTTATGATGGTCTGTACGACAAGACTGTGCACCTAAATTGGATCCAAAGTGAGCATATGGTGCGGGAGGTGACATTATATACAGGTCTGTGTCATATCTCTGGCTAAATCACAATCTCCCTAGGTGCAGGTTTATGAGCTCAAAGTTGCTCAATCACATATCACATCATCGATAATTCACATAACAAAACATAACTCACCTGGTACTTACTTGAACATCCACAACACCACAATTATATATTATGCATCATATTCTAACTCATGATTTAAGCATAAATCATTAGGCATGGCATTTTCAAAGCATAAATCATTTAAATGCATTTTCTGGGAAAAACATCAAGCGTATATGTATATACTTAAAACCAAAAGCCCACTCACTGGTATGTCGAAGGGTCGTAGCCCCCGAGTTGCCCTTGACTGCGCTCGTCCTCGGGATAAGTCTCCCCTATATGCGAAACAACTATAAAAACGTTAATTTAAAGCACATAATCAATACTAGCTAATAACTTCTCATACATTGCTCAAATGGGATATTTGAATATACCAACGTGATCTACACAACCTCACGAACATCCCCATATTTTTAGAAAAATTTTCCAACCACCCACGCGCGGGCACATGCCAAGCACACTAACGGTAACCCTAACGGCGTTAGGGAATATTCCGTTAAAAAGTAGCATATACCGTTAAAACTAACCTGATGCCGTTGGAATATTCGGTCAAACTTGACGGAATATTCCATTGTCTCCTTCCTTGGTTCGCCGAATCGTCGCCATCGTCGGAAAAATTGGAAAAACTTTAAACCTTTATATCTCACCCATTTTTCATCCAAATTTCATGAAACCAGTACCAGTACCAAAATGAAGCTCTTAACTTGTAGAACATTTCCTTACCTTTTTAAAGCCCCAAAGATCACAGGATCTCACTGGAGAAATTCGAGAGAAACCGGCCAAACTTGAAACTCACAATCCCGACGTCCAAAACTACCCGGCGAGCTACCCCAAGCTTCGTGAAGACCTTCTAAAGCTCCCTGTGAGCTTAAAATCCTCTAAAAACTCTTCGTTTGAACATGCATGAACAATGCCAATTTCGGGGTAGGGTTTTTCACAGGTTTTCCGAAGCTTCCAAGTCCTAAAAATGGTATGGTTGAGTTCATGATGACGAGATGAAAGTGATGGTACTAATCACGAGCTCGATCTATGCATAAATGGGTTGGTTTGAGGTTCGTCTGTACGGGTTGTACGGAAATGGAAGAAGATCAGAGAGAGGGAGGAGATGGAAAGGTCAACGGGAGGTGTGGGTGTGTGTGTGTGTGTGTGGTCCAATTTGGGTCACTAATCACAACCAAAAATTACTAACTTTAAGTTCCAAAAACTTAGGAACTAACCAATTAAGTTTAAACCCAAACTTAGCCACAACACCACATAACAAACTCAATGTCCAAGGGCAATTTAGACATTTCACACCATCGAAACTAATATTTCGGGACGGGTTGTGCAATAGGGATATTTTAGGCATTCAGAATTTTTAAATGTGTGAAGTCAAACATAATTAATGAATTTGTTGATGTGGAATCTAGTCAATGAGTTTTATTCAAGTAAAAAACCTATGTCGGGTTTTATGTAGAGAAAATTAAGTTTTAAGGGCTAAAGTTACATTTTCAGTAGTTATAATGATGGGAGCTTCCTGACCAAGAGGTATTATAAACCCCATTTCCTCCCGCAAAGCACAAATACAAAGAAGAAATAAAAATGGATGACTGCAGCAGTTTAACATACTTATTCGCCAGACCCTTTCTCCCCAACGATGGTATATAATAATAAATTAATTTTCCCAAATCTAATTCACTTTAATTTTTGGATGAGTTGTGTTAAAACCTAGAATGGCAATTGACATAATTTATTTTAAAATCATGGACACTTTAGTTACTGACGTCTACTTACTAAGTCTCACCTATAAAGATGTAACACTAGTGGATTCCATTTAAAAGAGGCGTATAAAATTAGACCCATATTAAAACTCCTAATTTTAATAGCGTTACTGGTTCAGTAGATGCTTATAAGGGATTAAATTTGTTTACCAACTTATGAATAAGTATTTAGCATGTGACGCGGGTTAGATTTTGATAGCAAAGTGACTTTACCAGCTGGCTTCTTGGATTTTGGTTTTGGAAATCTAAATCCATTTCCTTGTTGCCACGGATCCAGAGCCCACCAAAGTAGAGGGCCGAAAATGAAATGAATTGTCAACCTCCCTATTATATCACCCTCATCTCCTCTCCAAACACATCCACAACTAAAGAAAAACATAATTATCACAAAAAAAAAAAATTATATATATATATATATATATCTCCATCTCTCAACATAACACTAGTAAAAAACAACTTGCGTGACAAAACTATAGGCGAAAAAGCATATTTCGTCGCTCAAGTGTGAGTCAAAATGGCAGTAACTTGGGTCACCTCTCGAGGCTCACCTTCCAGTTCAACATGACACGATGTCATGGGAGTTCTTAATTTGATTAGTAT
The DNA here is from genome assembly GCA_035220775.1 of Malus fusca. Classification (NCBI taxonomy): domain Eukaryota; kingdom Viridiplantae; phylum Streptophyta; class Magnoliopsida; order Rosales; family Rosaceae; genus Malus; species Malus fusca. Next base: position 21,863,647 of record CM069063.1, read on the forward strand.
GTGTCATGATCTCTTTGAGGGCACCTCATGAGTCTAGGAGGGACATAATCATAGCTTGAACTTGCTACTCATTGGTGCAGACACTCCAACAGCATTCAAATTTTGTATCATGCTGGACATCGTTCTCAGATGTTCAGATATAGAGTGCTTGGGATCCACCTTATACACCTCAAACTTCAACACTAGTAAAAAACCAAGTTGCGCGACAAAACTATAGGCGAAAAAGCATATTTCGTCGCTCAAGTGTGAGTCAAAATGGCAGTAACTTGGGTCACCTCTCGGGGCTCACCTTCTAGTTCAACATGACGCGATGTCATGGAAGTTCTTAATTTGATTAGTATGTGTCATGATCTCTTTGAGGGCACCCCATGAGTCTAAGAGGGACCTAATCACAACTTGAGCTTGCTGCTCATCAGTGCAGACACTTCAACAACATTCAAATTTTGTATCATGCTGGACATCTTTCTCAGATGTTCAGATATAGAGTGCTTGGGATCCACCTTATACACCTCAAACTTCAACACTAGACTTCACAACTTAGTGGTTGAGGTGCCACGAAAGAAAATTTCAGTTGGTCCCATATCTCTTTGGCAGTTGAGTGTGCTTCATACTCACCAATCAAATCATCATGCATGTTGCTTAACATAGTAAATCAAGCATTCTGATCTTTCTTGAACCAAGATTACTTTAGTCGTATGCTGAGTTGCAGTGGTTCCATCTCTCTTAATATCAGGTTCATTCATCGAAACCTTTAGAGGCTCCATGAGCTCTTATTCATTGAAGAGATATTGAATCTTCCTATGCCAAATATCATAGTTGGTTTCAACAAACTTTTCACCTTTGGCCAAATCAACAACAACATTTTTGGCAGCCATTTCTTTCTACAAGGGTGAAGTAATTTTTGACATTATTATTTACACATCTTACATTGATTTATTTCGAAAGTCCGTTGGAAAACATTTCACTTTTTCTCATAAATTGAGATAAAAAAAATTCTATTAAGACACTCGTAACTACCACTCAATTCTAAGAGTCAAGATCATACTTTCTAATTATTTTCAAAATAAACTTATTTAAAACTCACTCACGTTTTAAACTTCTTCTTTCATGCATCTTTCAACAAAGTCCAAAAAAAATTGCGTAAAGGCCCAAACAATCATATAACATCCATGCATGTAATGGATTTTTCGTTGGGATTTAAATTAGGGGTTCAGACAATGGGCTGGTTAAGTGGACCTCTGTAAGTGTGGCCAGATCGATATTCGGGAGGACTGGCGGTGTTAAGTCTTTAAAAGCAGACTGTCTTAAAAACCCAAGGTTTCTCCTTAAAGACCTGTCATTGACACCACATCAACTAAGAGGTGACCACTTAGTAAACCGAAGTCCAATATTTAACTTTGGGTCCAACTAGATCATGTGGAAAAATGAACTCCTTAACATGGATCATTTTTCTAAAGGGCATGCTCATAACAAGCCCAATAACAATACTCATTCATTTATAATAAAATAATAGAGTAATCATATTTAAACATTCTACTAGAGAATATTTCTTTCTAATTTAAAATGCTAGATCGACATGAGCAAATTGACATAATCTATTGACCTTCCTAAAAGCCCGGCAGATAGTGGATAAATATTTAATTTTTAAAAACAAATAGATAAGAATAATCTAAATTAGCAAACATGTTTCTTTAAATCCAATAAATTAAAAATGTCCAAATTTCCAAAACTAAATATATACAAACTTAGGTCAGTTAACCACTAAGATTCATGCTTCAGCCATGCCCAAAAAACATGTCCCACACGCCTCCCAAAGCGGTGACAACATTTTTATTTAAATTGCCCTGACCCATGCGTCACCTTGTGGCGGTCTTTTGCCATCATAGTGACCTCCGTTAGATTCAACTCCTAGAGATGAATCCAACGGTGTGGCTAACATTTTCGAACCCTAGTGGTACACCTGTACTTGCCCAAGTTGAGTGTGGAAGAGGATAAACAACTGTTCATCTTCTTCCTCCAAGAAAACTGAAATTTCTAGATTTTGCATTCTGGCGAGGCCTATTGCAGATGCCATATGTCTGTCAATATGCATCGGTTTGATGCGTATCATGTCGATAGAAAGCTTAAGTTATCATCTACAATTGAATCTTCTTGGGCGAATCCCAAAAAACAACTGTAAACGCAAGAAAAGGGCTCGTAAAAACCTTGTATGAAAATGTTTTCATGCAAATACGAATGTAGGGTTTCACTTATCTCTTAAACCACTTGATTTTTATTTATCAAAATTTAAACATAGTCTCATACGAATGTAAAGAACATAACCTAAGCATCAACACCCTGAAAAAACAAGCATGCCAAAAACGAATTTTCCAAAGGCAAGCAACTATGGTTTTTCTACGTTTCTAACATGGTATACTCATAAATACATTATGTAATCATGTGAGCTCGAGAAATGTGTGAGTGACTCTGATACCACTGTTGGAAGACTACAAATCAAGTAGAGGGACGTTTATACCTCTCGTGTTGAAGTTTGGATCTCGACACGCTCCTACGATCACGAACCAAGGCGTAGAGCCTTCTTGTGCGTCTAGAACCTTAGAGGTCATTAGGTTGGCTACGATAGATCGAGTTGCCCCTTTGGTTTTTGCCTCCCAAGACCTAGGCTTGAGGTGATTACCCTAGACCTAACTAAATGAATATGAACAATGAAAACCTTTGTTTTTCTTTTCACTCAAGCCTCTTTTACATAGTGGTTGGGAAGAGAAACTTTCTACAACAAACTGGGGGAGCGAGATGCCCAAAGTACTTCTTATTTTTATCTATAAATTTTTTTACCTTTATTATTGGGACTCCCCGGGTTTAAAATTCTGGATCCGCAATATATATATATATATATATATATATATATATATATGAACTAGTGATAATAATGACGATGAGGACAATTATACCAAGGGCAATGATGATTAGGATTCAAAGAACTGTTAAATGAATTGTTAATTGAATTATGTGGAACTTGATGTGGAGGATAATCAGGATTAAAAATGCCATGAAACCAACTGTTATAAACAAAAAGAAAGAATTGAACAAATGATTGGTTGGTGTTTACCTTGAACTTGAGGTACTCGATGAATTGACTATGAGTAAGAATTTTATGCCATTCAAAATCAGTTGTTATGAAAATATTCTTCATAATGAAAATAATGAATTCAAAATAATGATGCAAATATAATTTGAAAATAAGTTTTAGTGCAAAACTTACACTGAAACTTACATTTGATTTACTGACGATTGAGTCAGCAAATAAGAAAATGACTGATGAAAAGGATATTGGTGCATGCAGGCATCCTTGACATTCTAAAATTAAAAGCGTGTACAATTTTTTATTTCTTTGGGCACAGTGTGAACTCAAAGAAACTTTTGATTGAGAAATTGTGGAAATTCCAAACTTGAAACCTTTTCATCCGTAGTTCACTTCTTAAAGACTTGGAAAATGTCTTGGAAGACTTGCTTTCACTATTGATGAATGATGACTTTGAATGATGACTTGCTTTCACTATTGATGAATAGTGAAATTTGTTGGAATAATTGTTGCTTTTACTGTGGAAGAATATTTGCTGCCATTACTGTGGAAGCACGGGATGAATGAATGAATGAATGAATGAATGACTCCAAACTTTGTCAGAATCATTGGTGAGAATAATTTCTGAATGCTTCACATGGCAAATGACTATGTTTTTTTTGGCTTGCTGAGTTGGATGGTTGCTGTGAGGATGCGTCTGAAGATTCGGAGTCTGCGGCTTCTTCGTCTTCAGTATGGAGCATCCTTGCTTCTGCAAGTAATTGTTGTGCTAAATCTTCAAGCTGAGTGGCTTTATTTTTCTTTGAGCCTGACGATTTGGTAAACTTGATAGTTCATTTGAGGGACGAAGATGGACTAATGTCTGATAATGATTGTTCCGGGATAACTGGCAGTGATGGCTGTGCTGGTTGTGTCGGAATGACTGAGAGTGGAGTAATGGGAAATTCGGTGAGGACCTCACTAATGGTTTTCTAATGGTTGAATTTATCCCACCACTTGACTGATCTGGCTCTGTAAACTTCACCTGTTTCGACTTCACAATTCCACTTTAAGATCCATGGGACTTCGTACTTGGCCATGAATATTGGGAGAAGTGTAATTCTGTAGTTGAATTTGCTTCTGTCAAATTTTTGTTGGAAACTGGCAGAGAGAACCTGCATAAGTTATTCTGGTAGGAGACTGACTGTTGGGCCATGAGTTGACCACCATTTTGGGAACCATGCAGGAAAATTCAATCTGAAACTCTTGTCAAAATTAATGAACCATGAATGACTAAAATCTTCTGTTTGATGGAGAAAGATGTTAGTCCATGCATCAATGTAATCAAAATAATTGTAATGGTTGTTGGGAATATGGATATATTGGGTATGAAGAGGTTCGGTTTTGTAACGGGGGATTCCCCAATCTGATTTGGTTAAAAACCTTCCAATGTCAAGAGAATGGTAGAGGATTTTGTTTTTATGGGTTTTGCTGTAGAAAGGTTTGATTGAAATGGATTCAGTTTCGTTGAGGATAGCTTGATAGTATTTCAGTATTTTATGTGGTTCTGTAGGATGATAATGGAAATTGGGTGGAAAGACTGTTTAGCTTGCCATCGTGCAAAAATCTGTTTTGAGGCAATGTTTTAAACATCTTTTTGTAAAACATGTTTTGCAGATTTGCAATCGACTCTGACTAATAACTTTTGATTTAATAAATCATCTTGAAATTTGCTAATGCATAATACTATAGATAATATTTCTTTCTTAATAGTACTATAATTACTTTGTGCTGGATTCCATACTCCTGAATAGAAACAAACAATTTGTTCAAGATATCCGGAAGAAATTGACTGTTTGAGAATACCTCCATAACCAATTTCAAAGGCATCAGTTTCAACAATTTTGAATGAATTGGGAGTTGGAATGCCAAGACAGGGCAAAGTCTTAACATATGATTTGATTTGTTTGACTATGGAAGTATGAGTATTGGACCATGATGAGGGATTTTCTTTTAGATGATCAAACAAGGGTTTGCATTGTTGTCTAGGATGTGGATAAAATTCTGCAACATAATTTAAAGATCCTAGAAATCTCTGTAATTGGGTTTTGTCAGTGATTTCATCTGGAAACTTATCTGCAAATTGAATTACTCTATCTATTGGTTGAATGGTTGAATGGTTGACTGGTGGATATTGTATCCTAAAAACCTAATTTTGGTTTGGAATAACTTAATTTTGGTTGCTGAGATAACTAATCCGTTTGACTTAATTATTCTAGCAAACATGTTTAAGTGTTTCCAATGCTCATCTATCGATTTGGAATAAATAAGAACATCATCAATATAAACAATTGAAAAATGACTGTATTAATTAAATATTTCGTTCATAATATTCTGAAACTCACTTGGTGCATTCTTAAGACCGAATGATAATATATTCCATTCATAATGACCAAAAGGAGTGACAAATGCTGTTTTGTATTTATCATCCTCATGAATTTGAATTTGACAAAATCCAGACTTCATGTCAAATTTTGAGAAAATTACACCTTGACCATGGAAATTGATGGAGAAATTGTCAAATTCAGAATCTTTGATGCTATGAGGTACCCTAATGATTTTGAATCTTGTTTTTCTATTGATACGTTTGACTATTTTGTGCAGGATTGTTTTAATGAAAATTTGGGACAAGGTAATTTAGAAAAGTTGTTAGTGCATAGCATTACACATGAAAAGCTTAATACTTTCGAGCACATTGAAGAAGAATTAATTCAGACTATGGCAGATCTTGAGTCTCTTTCACCAATTCACGAATTTAAGCCATTGCTGGATCATTTCAAGTATCACCTTCCATTCAAGAATCAATTCCATTCCGTGGGCTCTCATAAAGTTTGAATGGAAGTCTCGTCCGGCTCAAAGACGTTAAAGCAAGCGCTTCTTGGGATGCAACCCAAGCATTCAACGAAGGGAGACTTTGGAATCGCTAACCAAATCAGATTTGCATTCTTACACCCTTATCTTTACTGCTTTCATTTTGTTTTGTTTAGTTAGTTGTCTTATTTGGTTGATTTATGTGAGTTTGTGTTATTTAGTTTAAGTGTGGGGGAAGGTTAAACAAAGTTTTTTTACATTAATTTACATATTTTACATTTTTTTTTAAATTAAAAAAAAAAAAAAAACATAAAATTAAAAATATTTTACAATGATGTGTAAACTAATAGCATTCATTGGTCAGGTGGTGCTTCAGCATTCGACGGACCTCCAGAAAGACGAAGCGCCAGAGTCTGATTTTCCGGAGCCTCAACACTTGGTGAATGATAAGCTCATATTTATACATATTTTACATCAAATTCTCTCGTCTTTTCTTAGTTAGTTTCTTATATTTTTGAGTTATTTGCTTTGTTTTTGTGTTTTATCGAATTTATCTAGCTAAGAAAATAAAAATAGCACAAGTGTGATTTTAAGTAATAAATTCGTCATTTCTATTTTGCTCACTTATTTTATTGTTGTAACTTAAGAAAATATTTTTGCAGAAAGAATAAAAAAATAAACAGAAAATAAAAAAAATGCATGGTGGGAAGAACACTGAAGTGTAGTGGGAATTAAAGGAGAAGGGAAATAAATAATGAGGAAATAAACAAATAAAGGTGAGACCAAGGAGAGCACGGCATAGGGAATTAAAATATAAAAAGAGGAGTTGTTAATGGGGAGGAGATAGAAAATAAAAGTGTGAATGGAGGAAAGTGTGTGAGGTTGCCAGCGAAAAAAGGAAAGATAGGGGGAAGGCACTAGGGAATGGGTGCAGAAAAATAAGAAAAGCACAGTGGGCAAACAGCTCGGGCAGAGGAAGAGAAATAATTAAATGTGAAGATCAGTGGGGAAGGTCAGTGGAGAGATGTGGGGGATTAAAAAGGAATAAAAGAAAGACAGAGTGGAAGATAAGGTGCTGCCTGGCGTGGAATATATAGGGCAGTGGGGGACGCAACACGGGAGTGCGGGGGGATAAGGAAAGAAGCAAGGTGACTGCCTCGGGCAGTCAGCGAGAAGAAGAGGAGAGCCTGACGCGAAAGCAGGGTGCTGCCTTCCTGGCAGCACAGAAGCAGAAGGCGAGACACGTGAAGAACAGCAGAAGAGACGGTCGGTGCAGGGAGGTTGCCCTTTGGCAACTGAGCGACACTTGGCAGCGTCTGAAGCTGCGAGGAAGGACGGAGGTCAGCACGGAGGAGTCAGCACGGAAACAGGAGCTGCTTGGGCAGTTTTGCGCTGAAGGTCAGAGAGCTGGCGAGGACTGTGCAGGAAAGAAGGACAGAAAAACAGAAGAGCTGTCTTTTCTCTCGGTTAATTCGCTCCAAACTTATGTTTATTTTATGGTTTAATTTATGAATAATGTGTAATTAATTTCTGTTTAGTTAGAGGGAAATTTGAAATCATGGATAAATGTTTATTATAATTTGATTTACTCCAGTTATGAATTCTTGAACGTTGGATGTGGTTTATTTTTCTGTGTTGATTAATAACTTGTTTATGTATGTGGGTTAAGGGTCGACACTTAATTTGCATGCTTAGACTTGATGCTAGGATATAAGGGAATTTCACCTAATCGTTATGAACTTATATCCATGAGTAGTAAAAATCGCTAGTCACGATTGTGTTTAGTAAACCCTAGGTTGGATTAACATGCGTATTCCATAGTTATGAATGCCTAGTCGATGCTTATGATTTCCATTGAACTTAATGATTTTTGATATGTCTCTCTATCATGCGTATTCCATAGTTAGAGAGCTTGATAAAAATAATTTGGTTGTGATGCGTATCCCGTCCAATTCAATGAATTTAGGGAAATCTGAAGGTTAATTTAAGCGGACCTAATTAACTTGGGGCGTTGTCATTTATTCGTTTGTTGAAGTCATAACTGGGAATCAAATTATATGCATTTATTCATGTGTGGATAAGGAACCCTCTAACTAACGTTTCATCATTTTATTTTAATTCTAAAAGAAAAAAAATATATATATTTTCTTTGAAGTTTGTTTTTAAATTTCTGTTTTAAAATCAATTTCTTAAAAATCAATCCCCGTTTATTTTAAAGTGTTAAAATTGTTAGAATTAAATTTAGTTTATATTTTCTAAAGTCTTGAATTATTTTGAGTCATTTGATTTGTTTTAGATTATTCGTTAGTTTTATTTTGAGTGATTCTAGTTAAGTGTTTTAATTTTAGTTTAATGTTTTGAATTTTGTTTTTACGTTTTTAATTTTAATTTTACTTGGGTTAGCATCCCTAGTTAATCCCCGGCCTAGAACGATCCCTACTTATCCATATACTATAACTGTCACAAATAGGGTTTAAATTTGTGCGTTAACTTATTTTCGCACCAGTGAAGCGCCAGAAGACGAAGGCAGAAGTTGCCTCTGGAGTAACGCCACAAACCTCTGATGATCACTCTGAATCCGCACTTCGGACTCCTGCAGCTGATCAAGCTTCCTCTTCTTGCTTGTTTAGTAATTAGTTGCGAGCATGTGCAACTCTTTGTTCTCATCCCTAAGCACTCTGACCTCTTGCCGAAGACTAGCCACTTCAGCCATCAACGACTCAACCTGACGAGATCGAGCAAGAAGGCGCTGGCCCATGTTTGATACTGAGCCTGCACATCGGACGCTGTAGGCCAGAGAGTCCTGAACAGCCAGTTCGTCGGACCGCCTGGAAAGTATCCTAGTGTCTCTAGGAGTGAGCAGATTTCTGGCCACCACCGAAGCGGTTGTATCATTCATCATCATGGAATCCCCAACTGTAAGAGGACCATTTGGGGATATGAAGGACGGCTGCCAAATGTTGGTTGGAGAAGACATATCAATATCTTCCCCAACATTTAAGTTAAGGCGACGGTCAGAAGGGCAAGACATATTTGAACGTGTGAAGAAAAATAAGAGGTCGAACAAATCAAGTTCTTAGAAGTGCAGGTAGGGAGCTTTTACTGGTGGAAAATTCAAGTGTGCTTTGGAATGTGATGAATGCATCTCTTTAAAAATCAGCACTCGACAGAGCTTCAGAAATTGAAGAGGCAAGCTCAGAGATCGAAGAGACGTCTGCTTTCTCAAAAGCCGGGCTGCTCAGAAACCACGGGCAAAGTTCAGAGATCGAAGAGACGTCTGCTTTCTCAAAAGATGGGCTGCTCAGAAACCAATCGCCGATTCCAGATATCGAAGAGGCGCCAGTCTTTTTCAGCCTCGTCAGCACCTGTCACATGCAGCGTCAGCTTTGAGGAAATCACGGGCAGTTTGTCGAAGCGCCGATTCCAACCATCTGCTTTTCCAGACGTGTCAACATTTGTCACATGCAGCGTCAGCTTTGAGGAAATCACTGGCAGTTTGTCGAAGCGCGGATTCCAGATATCGAAGAAGTGCCAGTCTTTTTCAGCCTCGTCAGCATCTGTCACATGCAGAGTCTGCTTTGCGGAAATTACGGGCCATCTGTCGAAGATCTCTGGTAAAGTGGAAAACACGTGAAGTTTACTGTTCAATCATCCAACGGGTGCCGACAAGAGTGAAAGAATAGTACCGGTTATTAATTCCTATAAATGTCGTCCTTCACCCTCCATAGCAAGGCAGACATACATAATCCTTCTTCATCTCCGAAAATGCATTCCCAACGAAGCCTCTCGAGTTACTCTGTGTTTCTCATCCCTTGGGGTACCTCTGCAAACAAGTCATCAAGAGTAAAAGTATTTCATATCATGAAGGTTGAAAGCAAGAGTATCTCATATCATGCTTTCTCCCTGTCCTTTTCCTTGTCTTTGTGACAAGGAGAAAGCGAGCAATCAGCCAGCACTCGGTGTCAATCTTCCTATCTAAGAACCGACTGCCTGGAACTCCTTCCTGATTGCTTACCTAGCATTGTTCTAGATTGCTCATCTTCAACTGCTGATGTACTTCCGAAGAAGATGCCACATCTGCCTGGAGAACAGATAAGGCAAGTGAAAATGATACCTTGAAGCATGTGGAGACAAGGTGCTACTTCATCTTCAAGATCAAGTCTCATTTTCCTTGCTAAGAAGTTCCCCAGCCCAGTTCAAGAATAAACCTGTGGAACGATACTTCTTCAAAAGCAAAAGTATCTCATATCATCAGAGTCAAAGGCAAATATATCTCATGGCATGTTTTTCCTTTACCCTTGCTCTTGCCTGCGAGACAAGGAGAAAGAAAGCAATCGGTCGGCACTTGGACAGATTGAACAAAGAAACAGACCACCACCTCTACCTCGTGCCTACCTGCCGTGCAGAAGAAACAAGCAGAGAAGAATGCTGCCTGCAGACTCAATCAACCCGGCAGAAGGAGTCCGAGTTGAAACCAAGAGCTCGAGAAGCTTCAACAACATATAGACGCATCAGTCGCCAAAGTGCACAGCATCGCCGTACAAGGCCATCAAATCACCACCACCAATCAAGTCTCATTTTCCTTGCTAAGAAGTTCCCTAGGCCAGTTCGAGTTCAAAGCTGTGGAAAGTCAACAAGCACGACCAATGATCACTTATTAGTTCTATTCATTGTCTTTTATCGTCATTTTCAATTTTTCGTTTTCATTTTCTACATTTTCTTGTGTTACTTAACTGAATTATTTCTTTTCTTTGCAGGAACTTTTGGTTATTTCCACCCTTGAAGTTGATTGCAGAATTTTAGCTTGGGGGTCATTGCTTGATTTTACTGCAAATTAGGGAAGTTTTCAGTCCAATTGCTTTATTTTGTTTCTTATTATTTATTCATTTTATTTTTATTTGCATTATAGTGTTTTCTGACATTGGGGACAATGTCCAGTTTAAGTTTGGGGGTAAAGAGTATAAAAAATGACCAAATTGAAATTTTTTGTACCTTCGACTACGAACTGGTTTCATTTGTTTCCGTGTTGTTGCTTTTTGTTTTCTTAATTAGTTTTGTTTTCTTTAAAAAAAAAAAATTTAAAAAAAAAAAAATCGGAAAATTTAAAAATAAAAACATATTGTCTTGTTTTCCTTATTGTATTGAATTAGATTTTTGTTAGTTTCCCGACCCAATGATATAATTGGATCAAATTTGAATCATGATTATCAAGAACTTAGTTAACATGTGTTTTGTGAAATTCCTAATTCTCTTGTTAGTTTTGTACATGTTTGATCATCTTTGAAAAACCAAATGCACATAGCCTTGTTGATGTGAAACTAAAGCATGACTTAAAGCTTCATATGTGAATTTAATGACCATATACATCCTATGTGAGTTTTTTGAGCCTATTGAAAGTGTGTGCATTTTTCATACACTCCTATTCTTTCATGTGTGATGAACTTATGTGAAATACATCTCTAGAACTTGCGTAACGATCTTTCGAAATGTTTGTCATTGATTGCATGAACTTGGAAATGATAGAGGCATTAGGTTTACCACTATGGCCCAAATAACCATGTTTCCCAAAGAAAAAAAAAATGATATCATTAGATTGCCAATTTGAGCCGTGTATGTTGAGCCTTTTATTTCTTATCACCAGATATGTCTACCCTTATACCTGAAACATTTTTCCTTACCCTTTCCAAGCGAGCAATGCGAGATTGTCTTATGAGAAATGTTTGTGAAGTACTTTGAAGGTGTTTGGCAAAAGAATAAGTGTGGGGGTATTTCATGTTTGTATTTAAAAAAAAAAAAAAAAAAAGAAGAGAAAAGAGAAGAAAAGAAAAAGAAAAAGAAAGATTGTATACAAAGAAAATAAAAAGTTTTTAAAGTTTCAGTTTAAGGGTGTGGTTGGAGGTATCAGAAGAATCGTTGGAGAGCTTGAGTTCTTATAAATCTAAAGAAAAGAATTGCTTGCAATGTAGCTTGGAACTTGTGTTTTCCTATTCTTTCGTTTCAATAACCCTATCCCTAAGCCTCATTACATCCAATAAAAGTCCTCTTGATTTAAGTTTTGCAATTATGACTGTGGAGAAGTGATCTTTATGCCAGCTTATGGTAGAAATTTCACATTTGATTCTTTGAGCGAAACGCATTAAAACTAAACACATGTGTGATTGAGTATATATCCCGTGAGAAGGTTGCTAGTTTGCATATGGTGATTTTAAAAATAAAAATAAAAAATTTTTGAAATTGCATTAGCATGGCTATCTCACACACTACACTTCAAGGATGATTCAAAGATTACTGCTAATATTTGAATAAGGAAGATGAACTTGGATTAGTTTGTTTGGTGCTAGCTATGGTTCTTGATGATTTGTTTTCTTGAATGAAATTCTATGAGGGTCACATAGGGGGAAACTAATGTTTTTCATGTTATTACTTTTTCATGTTTTCTTTGTTTTGCTCGAGGACTAGCAAAAGCTAAGTATGGGGGTATTTGATCGGATCATATTTATATATATTTTTACTTCAAATTCACTCGTCTTTTCTTAGTTAGTTCCTTATATTTTTGAGCTATTTACGTTATTTTTGTGTTTATAGGATTTGTTATGCAAAGAAAATAAAAATAGCACAAATGAGTTTTAAATAATAAATTCGTCGAAAATTGCTTTAGTCGTTCTCATTCTGTCATGGGTTATTGGTAGAATTATGTCACGGATTATAGGTCGAACTTGCCCTTACAAAACTAAAGGTGTTCAAGGGCTTATATATTATGCTTAGATATTCTACCTTCTTAATGCGGCTCTATTTCTTCAATGTTTCGCGTTTATGTATTTGGAATGAAAGTTGGGCTTCTAGGGAAAGATCCTATTGTTTTGAATTATCTAGTAGTTTGTTATTTGCAGTTGAGTTTTATACAATCATGTTTCAGGAATTCCTGTTCTATATGGAAGGTATCCCGCCAGAGAGTTTATGCATGCTTCTTGGCCACAATCACAATTCACAAGAAACTACGGAGCAAGTACCACCATTCCTCTCTTTAGCAGATCCTTTTCATCAAAAGTGGAACACGGGTGGACCACTAGAAAAATCATGGAGGGCATAAAGAAAAGGATAGAGGGAGTTGGTGGAGGCGGCCAGCTTGAAAAACAGAAAAGGGAGAGCTGTGAGTGGGATGGCACTATTCTGTTATGATGGAGAGAAGCGCACAAAAGAAAGAAAAATAAATAAAAGAACGAAGGGAGCGCCAATAAAAGAGGCACGGAAAGAAGAGAATAGGGGAAAAACGGAGGGAGGTCAGAGGCGAGGAAAAAGAAAATGAACTGAGCAGAAATAGAAGAAGGAAGGCACGGGATTGGAAGGAGAGCACAGAAGAAGGAGAGAGGCACGGCAGGAAGGGAAGAAGAAGCTTCACTCTATTTTTCTTGGTTTTATTTTCTCAAACTCATGTTTTACTTTTGGTTTAATTTGATAATAATGTGTAACTAATTTTTAGTAGTTAGGGGCTGTTTTGAAGCCCCGAATATGATTGTAAGTTTGTTGTGATATTTTGTTTGAATGACTTTTATGAAAGGATGAAAATTGTTTCACTACTTATGTCATTGATAAATTCTTTATGTGTTTCTATGGATGCATACATAGTGAGCATATCTAGGATTTTAATGCTATGAATATATGTATGCCTGCCCTTGTTGAATGAGGACCTACATATGTTCTAGAGTAGCACTTGTTAATTGTGGTTAACATGTGAACCGATTTCTAGGATAAGTAAGACAACGCTAGTACTTACGATGCCTTGTGATGACTCAAACTCTTTTTATTCTTAATGATTTCTACTTGTTAAATCTATGAACACGCCATTCTAGATTGCATGCTAGGGACTAAGTTAAGTTGAAAACGCCATTCTCTTAACATACTACGTAAGAAAGAGTAATAGGTTGAGTTCTAACAGTGAGCCAACTTGAGCATCTTCATCCGGAAATAGAAGGGATTTGAATGAAACATAACATACTTGCATGAGTATTTGGTGGTGGATAGCATGTCCCCTAACTCATTTTCTTAACTTGTGAATTAAAATCTATTGGTATTATTTAAAATCGGTTTCTGTACTGTTTTTGTACGATTTAATTTAAATATAAAATCAACTCCAAAAATCCCAAAAATTTGTGTGAGCATATCTTGGTGTGTCTAGTTTATGTGTATAAAATTTCGTTGCATTTGGATAAGTGTAAGTTAGTATAATAATTATTGTTCGGTGGCTGGTCAGTGGAGAAAGCCACCCTGTTTTTGTGACATTTTAAGTATTTGGATAAAACAATCTTCTGCGGGAAAGACCCTTATTTTCATATGCTACAATTGACAAATCTTAGTGTTAATAAGGAAAATTAATAGGATTATTGTGTGCTACTTTGTGGTGCGTTATAATTACTACCATAGAGATAGATTAGGAATCCTTTGGGATCTAAAAGATCTTTCCTTATAGACTTTGTATTACTTGGAAAGCAAGTTTCTCTCCTCCTTAGTCAATTGCTTCTACATTTGCCTGAAGATCTAATGCGCCATCTACTTGAGTATTTGCACACTCAAGAGGGAGTGTTGTGACATACATTCTAATACATATTGTGATTGTGTAAACCTTAAGTAGAGATAGATTAGGAATCCTTTGGGATCTAAAAGATCTTTCCTTATAGACTTTGTATTACTTGGAAAGCAAGTTTCTCTCCTCCTTATTACTATAAATAAAGGCACAAGGATTGGGGAATTAACACACAGTTCCTCAAGCCTATTCTCCATCTCTCTCCTTACCTTTGCCGCACCCTTCAGTTAAATATAGGCCACAACATTATCATATAAAAATGGGTTACTGGTGTCCAATTTTTTAGGTCCAACCATCCGTCCAATGAAGAGGTTAAGGATTAACGATCCATTCTTTATAAAAAGAGACAATGGTGATATATTAGAGACTGATAGACCTTCTGCATGTAATGAGAACTTACCGATATCAACTGAGCAGCCTCATAACCCTCACGAGACATCTAATATAATTGAACATCAAGATTTTTTTTAATAATGCTTCTTAGGAACGAGACCCTGAAAACGAATTCAAATACATGAACACCCTATTAATCAACAATATGAGGTTCAATGTGCTTATATCAAAGCTAGGCCTTACTGACCAAAACTTCTTGAGTACCTTAGGTCTCGGTTTGGATCACAATATCGTGGATTCCAGTATTCTTGGTTTTCACAATTTCCATGGTTAGAATATTCACCTTCAGCAGATATAGTGTATTGTTTCTCATGCTTTCTTTTTGGGACTGGTGCAGCATGTTGTCCAACACTAATTGTTGATAGGTTTAATAATTGGAAAAAAGTTAATAACGAAAATAATTATGTATTTCTTTTTCATATTGGAGGTCCATCTTTGTTACATAATAATTGTCTTCCGCGTGTAGAGGAATTCATGAACCCATCTCAATATGTTGACAAAGTTACTAATCGACAATAAAAAAAAGAAATTTTGAAGAATCAGTTGCGGCTCAAGGCTACAATTAAGTGTGTTCGATGGCTTACATTGCAAGCATGTTCTTTTAGGGGACATGATGAAACCTTGGGTTTGAAAAATCATGGAAATTTATTAAACTGGTAAAGCATACAACTGATAGGATTTTCACCACCTGCAAAAGTAGGGATAAAAACACTTAAAATACTTGCAAGAGTACAAGGTAATCGTAGTATAGCAGCTGTCACATCCTGACTCGGACCCCCACCACATCCCGGGCTCGACTCCGCCGTAGCACGATATTGTTCGCTTTGAGCCCCGACCACGCCCTCACGATTTGGTTTCTGGGAACTCACACGAGAACTTCCTAGTGGGTCACCCATTATGGGATTGCTCTCGCGTGAACTCGCTTAACTTAAGAGTTCCGATGGAACCCGAAGCCAGTGAGCTCCCAAAAGGCCTTGTGCGAGGTAGAATTGGGAATAGACATATAAGGCTTACAGGATCCACTCCCTTGGGCGATGTGGGATGTTAAAATCCACCCCCCTTAGGGGCCCGACGTCCTCGTTGGCACACTTCCGCCCAGGGATTGGTTCTGATACCAAGCTGACACACCCCGACCTGGAAAGGTCGAAGCATGCTGGCCATCACCGTGAGGTGACGTAACCATAAGGGTAAGTGATGCAAAAAGTGAATAAAATTAAAGCTACTTAGAAATAGGTATAATAAATAGTGAAAGAGTGCGCAATCGTGGGAAGAACCCACTAAATTTATTCAGAGCGTAATAGACAGTGAGACTACAGAAGAGTAGTCAAAGTAACTAAGTACACTTATTACATAACTGTGATAAGTTTGTACATCTAAACAGAAGAGAATGTCAGAACTGCCGAGATTCCTCGAGTGCCACAAAGAGTACAGCTATCTAGGTCCTGGAGAAAAACAAAGTTGAGTGGGTTAGCAAAACAATGCTTATACGAAATCCTTTATTTTCGAATATACTAACCCCTCGCCGTAAAACAAGTATAGTTTCCTTAAAACATACTACGTAAGTATGTAAACAGTAAGTCAACAATATGATGACAGTATAAAGGTCAGAACTATGCCAAGTCATAATGTATCAAATGCCACAATAATAAAATCATGTGATAATCAAGTATAGCTAAGTGCTCATCCATCTAAGCTGACACACGAGTTCGAACAGATAATTTCTGACACAAACAAGACTGGGTGTAATCAATATGCTCTAATACTACGATCACGTGAAGACTGGTGTAGAAGCACATCACATACAAGTCAGATTGCCTAATGCAATCTACTCGACTGGACTGGCACCTAACTTGGATCCAAGCAGAGCGAACGGTGCGATGTGAACATACACATGAAGGACTGGCCCTGGCCCTGGGGCGAGTACTAACATCAGTGCAGCAAGATGAGCATGTACAAATATATATATATATATATATATATATATATATATATATATATATGAATGTCATGACAGTAATATCCCAACCATATAGCAACATTTATCACAATTCATATCACAATAATGATACTAGGCAATATAAGCGTAAAATGAAATAAATACGCATTCATTGAAACTATAATATGTATAGGTATAAAAACAAATTGCCCACTCACAAGTACGTCGCTGGGTCGTAACCCCTGAGCCAAGTTTGGCCTCGAACGTCATCGGGATACGTTTCCCCTGACGTCGTCAGGAATATTCTGTCAACTCTGACGGAATATTCCGTCTCCTTCTCTGGTTCTCGTCGCCGTCGCTGCCACCGTCTGCAACTTGGTTTTTCTCCAGATTTCTGTTTGGAGTCCAAAAAGTGGACAGAGGTCGCCGGAAAAAGCCTCGAAAGTTCCAGCCAAAAGTGAACTCTTCGAAACTCGGTCGTTTCACTTCCAAACTTCTCCCAAATTGTTGTAGGAGCCTCGAGGAGTTGCGTAGAAGCTTCCCCAAGCTTCAAAACTTCTTAACTCGTTCGAAAACACGTCGAACTCAGTGTGCCCGAGTTGGGACCTTCCGAGTTAACGAGTCAAAACTCGTCTAAACCAGGTTTCAAGACATGGTTGTGATTGAGAAGGTAAGAGGAGTACAATGGTGTGGTTTTTGGGTTCGATCTGCAAGCTTTGAAGCTCGTTTGAGGGTTTTGCAGAGAGAGAGAGAGAATGATGAGAGGGAGAATTATTTTCTTTTGCTTTTTCTGATTGGTTGCTGCAAAAAGGGAGTGGATGGGTTTGGTGAGAGTGTCAAATAATGGAGGAGGGTGCACGAGATAGGCTAAGGAAAACCTATGGATATGGTTTTGGATTTTGTACAGAAAAGAGTATCGAAAATCTATCCGGAACAGTGTTTTCACACTGATAAAATTTACGTACACTCGTAACAACGTGTACAATTTAAATGCGATAACGAGAAATGAAATGAAAGCGATAAGAATACGTCCACGTTACTTGCCAATAAGAGCATAACCGTCAATACACATACTCGGGGAGAAATTACATAGGAAAATTAGGGACGGGTCGTCACAGCAGCTCTAGCAAGGTCATTCTCCATAGGGATTGATTGAATAATTTATGTTAAACCAAATCTTAATTAATTATTTAAAGCGAATTTTGAGAAAAGGTTGATTTTGAATTTTCAAATAATAAAAAAAACGAATTTAATAGAAATAACTAAATAAATCAGCAAAATAAAATAAACTAACGGTTTTTGAAAATTAAATTGTAAAGGCACCAGGGTTCCGCCATCACCTTAACAATCTTATGTAGTTATTCCAATTACTTATGATTTACACATGCATATTTGAAGGTTAGGTTTTCCTAATATATGCCTACTTGGACCCCCAACATAGAGCGTATATCAAACATGCAATCTGTCTGTGGTATTAAGATCAAATCTAAACATGCATGACTCATTAAGTTTTGTGAAACCTTTTGAAGAACCATGCAATCCTTAAGACGTGGTATTCACCCTAAGTGAACTTGCACATATTACCCACAAGAAGCCTTCGTCAATTTCAGGGACCGACCTCCGACCAAAATTGCATCAAATTACTTTTCTAAATATCCTAATGGTGATCAAGCATTAAGACAAATAGATAGTTTAAACACGGTGATTAATAATTCAAACCTGCATGCATAATATCAAAAGCAAATTGAAAAGAAACTACATATTCTTGCTAAGGCTCGTGACCTCGCCCTATCAAATGAAATTATTTACGAACAATCATAAAACAAAACATTATTAAGAACATGGATAGAAAACACCTTGAAAATAAACTTGAATCGTCAAAAGCTCTCTAAAATGAGTTCTCCAAAGTAGTGCCTCTTAAGTAATGCGTTCCTATCTTCTTTCTTCTCCAAACCTTAATGGCTAAATAGCCTTATTTATACTACTACATAACAAAATCCTTACTAGAAAAGGTGTTCTAAAAAGTAGGGAACGTAATAGAATAAAATAACTAGAAAACATAATCCTAATCAAATATGGGAAATCTATCCAGCCACAAATCAGCCACGTTTCTGAATCTTCAAGGCTCCAAAACAGGCCCATAATGACTAGAATTAAAGCTTGAGATGTTTTGAACATAATTGCAGAAGGCCTCGAACCCAAAAGACATCATCTTGGACACCAAAAAGCTCAAATAAGCCCAAAACGTCACTTTGACAGTACTACGCGCTGCTCCTTTATTTCATCGCCATAAATAAACTACTTGATAGAAAAATCTGAAACTTTGATACGAACAAGTTGAGAGACACACAAACACCCTCTAATTGGAAGCATTCCAAAATTCGTCCTTTTGATCATGTTTTGTCCCAGAGAAAGTCGAAAGTTCTACATTAACAATATAAATCAAAGTATCAAAATTCTCACAAAATACCTAATAAATCATATATACTAAACGTGAGTTTCCTCTGGCACTGGAGATCACCAGTGTCCAGACAGAAATGCCCTTGGTTTCTTTGGGTTTTGGCGCTGCTGTCTCCCTTTTCTACATTGGAATGTCATGTTTGCCTGCGCTGGGTGGGTGGTTTTCCAGTGGCCGAATTGCCCTTGGGCTTTTTTATGGTTTCTGATTGTTTTTTGTGGTTCCTGCAGGGACAAGGTGGGAATTGTGTGTGACACATGTCGGTCATCCTGCTATTCTCTTTTGGGGTTTATTTTGCTTCCTTTTTGTTTCCGTTTCTTATTTGCACTGGTCGTTTTCTATCGTTCTCGGCTTCTTTTTTCTTTTGGTCTCCGTTGTGTGCTTCTCTTTGGCGTGCTTTTGTGTTTTCTTCTTCTCAGCCGTGGTTTTCAGAACTTTGTAGCTGCTTTCTTTGTCGGACAACTTTGTGGTGCGTGATTTTTTTTAGATTTTTTTATTTAGTTTGCAGATTTTTATGTTAGTTTGCAAAATGGGTTTTCTTTTGTTGTGTTTACAAAGATGTGGACTTCGTTGGTTTTTTGGGTTCATTGTTTAATGTTTATGATGTTGTTTGTTTGGGTGAGGGTTTGAATAAGTTTTAGGGTTTTAAACTGTGGGAGGAGTCACAGCCTGTGGGGAGAGAGGTCTGGGTGCTTCATTTGGTGAAGCAAGGGTTGGGGAAAGAGACAGGGGTTGTAAGTAGTGTGGTTGCAGATGAGTGTTTGAGGTAGAGATTTTGGGTTTTCCTTTTGGCCATCTAATTGTTGTAATCAGTTGGTCACTTGATCAAAGTGTTATGGGTCTGTGGTTTTTGAGACTTTGGGTTTTTTCGCATGAGGGAGTTGGTGTTGATTCATGTATTAGTTGTGTATTTTTCTGTTTTGATTTTTCTTTGTTCTTTGTCCCCTCTACAGCACCACCACCAACATCACTTTCAATAAATGAAGGTGGAGATATTTAGATACATATTAAGATACAAGAATTGTACTAATAAATTGTGGATCTTTTGTCTTTTTTTTCTTTTTGTAGTTTTGTGGGAGTTTCTGATGTGTCATTGAAATTCCCTTTTGATAGGATAAATGGAAAGCGTGCGCCCAACTCCTGTTAATCAGTTAAAACCATACACAAAGGCGGACAAAATCAAAATTCGGATATGCAGGATTTGGAAATTGACGATTCCAGGAATTGTTCAAAAGTACACAAACCTGCACTGTATATTGGTTGACGAAGTGGTGAGAAATAACTGTCTAATTATTTTACCCAAAGCTGGAGTCAATGACTATTAACTCACTGTATAATGTTTATGTTGCCATGTTTTTTTCATGTTAGGAGGTTAGAGTTGGATATGTTATGATCAGTGAAATGTGTGCATGACCTGTGTTTTCCCTCTATTTTTTTGCCTCAATTTTTGGCTTTGTTTCCTTATATTTCCCATGCGGTATTTTCTGTTGTAAATTTTTATGTGTTGATGGATTTTTTTTTTATTTAGATTTTTTTTGAATTAATTTAATTGCATTCATTCGTTCTATTTGCTCATGGTAACAATTTGATTCATGTCATGTTGTTTGTGTTGTCGAGTGTATGATTTGTGTTTTCATTTATTTGTTAATTGATTTTTTGGTTTTTTTCCTCTTTTTTAATACGATGTGAAGCAACATGCAGTTGAGGCCTCTACATTGGATGTTGATTATGATGTCATGGCTTCAAAAATTGAAGTTGGTGCATGCTATGAAATCACTGAATTTCGAACTGCTAAAATTAAGGGACAATACAGGGTGGTGCCGCATGAAACTTAGGTTTTGTTCACCTCGAAAACAGCTTTCCGAAAATTAGCAAGTGTGTTTCCGCCCATCCCTCGCCATCGATTTTTCCTACAAGACTATAACACCCTCTACCCTCGCTTAAACAGAGTTGACATCCTCACAGGTATTGCTAATGTCTATGTGCATGTATGTGGCTTAAAGTGTGTGTTTAGTTCCTAAAATGGATTTTAATAATGTGGTTGTGTTTGTTTTTTAAATGATAAGATGTCATTGGTCGTATAAGCGCTCTGCAACAGCTGGAACCTAAACAGATTAATCAAAGGGTTGTGTACAAGTGTGATGTGGTTATCCAAAATATTAGGTGATTTTTCACTTCTTATCCCTATTTTTACAGACTGCTTTCAATATTTGTTGTTTTAGTGGTATAAAAAGGTCAAAAATTTATTTGTCGTTTCTTTATCGACATAAAAGAGGAACTAACGGTTACGTTGTGGGCAGACGTTGCCGAAGCTTTTTCTTCTTTGTCAACAGAAGAATTTTCTTTGCCAGTCATTGTTGTTTTCATAATTCTGAAAGTCAAGATCTACCTCGATATTCCATTTTGTTAAAAACTTTTATTTAGTCTATTTATTTTGGTGTGTACACATGTTGTTTCGTTTACATTATTTGGATGTTTTATCGTCCTGAACTTTTGTTATCTTTCTTTCATCCAATTTCTCATTATATGTTTCCTTCCTTCTTGGCCAGTTAATTTACAAATGCCTCAATCTATCACTGGTTGGTCACTGTTATTAGTCGTTTTGTTACTTTATTTCTGTTTTTATTCAGTTATGTGCGCTGGATTGATTTAAACATGTTTGGTTTTTCATTAACAGTTGTAAAGTGATTGATATTCTGTTATGAGTCAGTTGTTTCATCTCTTTTGTATTGTCTTTTGTTTTTTAACTTTGTTAATGTCATTAATATTGTTCATTAATCTTTTTCTCTGTGGTGTGGTTGCAACACATAGAAAAAATTTATTTGAGCAGTACTGGTTCATCTCTGTTTTTTATTGACCCAGACATCCCCGAAGTGAATACGTATAAGTCAGTGTGAGTATATTTTTT
Organism: Malus fusca; assembly: GCA_035220775.1. Taxonomy (NCBI): domain Eukaryota; kingdom Viridiplantae; phylum Streptophyta; class Magnoliopsida; order Rosales; family Rosaceae; genus Malus; species Malus fusca. The sequence goes on from CM069063.1 coordinate 21,885,855, forward strand.
GTTTTTAAAACAAAATAACACTCAATTATTGTTTTTAAAGTGGAAAACAGTTGATGACACACCCCGACCGAGATCGAGGCATTCTGGCCGTCACGTGAGGGTGACGTAGCCATGTGCACAGTGCGGAAGCGATAAAGATAAGAGTTCTACGAATAAATAAAAAAAACGAAATCTACTAATGTGCACTAATAAATAGGAAGTGCTAAGAGTGAGATACAAGGGTAAATACTCCTAATCATAGCATAGAAAGTCTAGGTGCAGTTCAGTAGGACAAGTACTAATTATACAGTACCATAAGATGTCCTACAATTATTTTAATATGTCAGACCCGCCGGAATCCTCATACGCCACCAACAGCAGTCTACCTAAAACCTGGAGGGGCGCAAAACAGAAAACGTGAGTGGGCAAAAACAAATGTTTTACAAAACCATTTCATTTCTCAACAGTTCTAACCTTTCGCCGTAAAACATGTATAATTTTCCCAGAAATAGAATATAAGCATATGCATAAATATGTATGTAAATATATCAATTCAATTCATGCTTCACATATTCATAATCATAAGTATGTCATGCCAAGATATAACAGAGTAAGTAATTCAGGTGAGAATAAATTCATGGAAAATAACATATTAGCCGGAACCCTTGTGGAAGTCTGTACGGTTGAATTCATAGCTCAATAGTCAAATCTAGCTGGAGTCACTACAATTACCTATACGGCACTATACTGCACACGAGTCAGAACCAATGAAAATGTCTGTACGACAGGACTGGGTGTAATATAATTATGCTCAATACTACTCTCTCATAATAGCTGGCGCGATAAATCGCTAGTCACCTACGAGTCGGAACCACCTATGATGGTCTGTACGACAAGACTGTGCACCTAAATTGGATCCAATGTGAGCATATGGTGCGGGAGGTGACATTATAAACAGGCATGTGCCATATCTTTGGCTAAATCACAATCACCCTAGGTGCAGTTTTATGAGCTCAACGATATTCAATCACATGCCATTAATCATTAATTCACATCACAATCACCCTGGTACTTACCTGAGCATCCACAGCACCACAATTATGTATATATGCAAACAATTCAACTCATATACAAAATATAAATTTATATGCATGGCATTCAAGGCATACTTTCATTTAAACGCATTTTCTGGGAAAATATCAAGTATATAAATATATACTGAAAACCAAAAGCCCACTCACTGGTATGTCGAAGGGTCGTAACCCCCGAGTCGTCCTTGACTGCGCTCGTCCTCGGGATAAGTCTCACCTATATGCGAATTAACTGAATAAACGTTAATTTAAAGCACATAACCAAAACTAGCTAATAACTTCTCATACAATGCTCAAATGGGGTGTTTGAATATACCAACGTGATATACACAACTCTACGAACATCCCCATATTTTAAGAAAAATTTTCCGACCACCCACGCGCCGCCACGCGCAGGGAACCCTAACAGAAACCCTAACTGCCGTTAGGAATATTCCGTTAAATAGTAACGGAATCCGTTAGTTTTACCTGACGGCATCAGAATATTCCGTCAACTTTGACGGAATATTCTATGTTCTTCTCCGACTAGCCTCGCCGTCACCGTTCGCCGGAAACTGGTAAAATACGAAAACCTTCATATCTCACTCATTTTTCATCCAAATTTCATGAAACCAGTACCAAATTGAAGCTCTTAACTTGTAGAACATTTCCTTACTTGTTTAAAGCCCCAAAGATCATGGGATCTCGCCGGAGAAATTCGAGAAAACCGGCCAAACTTGAAACTCACGATCTCGACGTCCAAAATCTTCAAACGAACCACTCCTAGCCTCGTGAGGACCTCCTTAAGCTACCTATGAGCTTGAAATCCCCAAAAACACACGATTTTACGTTTGCATGAATAGTACCTCAAATCGGAGGTTATGGTTTCTTGGGGTTTTTGAGGTTTTCAAGTCCTAAAAATGGCATATATGAACTCAGGGACTTGCAAGGAGTTCGAATCTTACCTTCTTGACGTCGATCCGTGCGTGAAATGTGAGTTTGGCTCTCGTCCGTACGTTTGTACGGATTGTTTTGAAAAAATCCATAAGGGAGAAAAGAGAGAGAAGGCACGGGAGAGAGGGAGAGTTTGTGTGTGTGTGTGATCCACGTGGGTCACCAACCAACCAAAGAAAATAACATCTAAGTCCCAAAGCATGACACACACACTACAATTTCAACGTCCAAGGATAAAACCGTCATTTTACATCGTCGATATTAATAATTCGGGACGGGCTGTGACAGTTGATGTCTTTTTCTTTTCTTTGTAACTGTTGAACTGATAAGATGTTTTGAATCCTGCAGGTTTTGTGATTGTAAAGAACCTTTGGAAATACCTTCTCTCTTTGCAATCCAAGGAAACGAAGCTCAAATTTTGCAGACTGCTAAAAAAGTTACAATTGATGAATTGACTTTTTTGGATCCAAATTTGCATAAGGTATAAAACATAACTTTTACTTTTTGTGTTTTCTTAAAATCTTACCATTGGATTTTAACCTTTTTAATGAAACTGAATTATGTTGTTGTTCTTGCTGTTACGGCTATGTGACAAAACATATCACAGGATGATACATTTGTGTGTAAAGCATCTGTCAAGCGTTTTGACACGCGGTTCAATTGGTGATACAGTGCTTGCCCAAACTGCATGAAACAGATGCACAAGGATCCAACCACTGGGTAGCTCATTTGTCAAAAACATCCAAACCAAATTCCTACGCCGTGGTAATGTTAAATCAAATATTTGAAACAAGGCTAACAAAAAATTTACTCTTTCTTGATACCATGTTGTTTGTTCTCATTAACCAATTGAGACAAATAAATACAAATAGGGTTATTCATATTGTGTGCAAAATTTACAATTTTGGTATAATAATTTAGGGTAAAGTACAAAAAACTACCTCAACTATTGATGTCACGACACTTTCATACATCATTTTTTAAAATTGACAATGTCATACCTTATCTTACGAATTTGTGCCAATGTCAGACCTCCGTCAGTTTTTCTGTTAATTTCTCTGTTAACTACTGACGTGGCCAGAGACGGGATCCACTTTTTTATTAAAAAATTAATAAAATATTATTAAAAACTAAAAAAATTATTTAATATTTTTTAAATATTAAAAAAAATAAATCATAAGAGGTAAATTGACCTCATCCATCATAAATCTACCCTCACCACCCTCCCACCTCTCTCTCTCTCTCTCTCTCTCTCACGGGCACACAGAAAGGTTGAGCTTTTCCATCACCAATTTCTCCATTCTCCTTTTTCCTGAATTTTTGGTGGATTCCCAACACTTTTTACCCAAATAACAACCATTCAGATAACTCAAAAAGCAAAATACAAAAAAAGTGAAAAGAAAAACCCTATAAGATTTACTCCTAGTACAACACTGAGAAGAAGAAAGATCAGAACAAACCCAATCCCTCTCCAACTCAAAAACCCAAATTCTTTCACTTCCAAACTCTCACAAATTTAAGCCCCACAACCCTTCCCATTGGAATTTAGCAATGCCAGAAAACTAGTACCCGGCCCATTCAAAAGTAAGGAGCTCCCGATTTTTCCCGAGAAAATTTCCTGCAATGGACAAACCCAGATTCCGCCTCTGCTGCTCCATCACCAAGCTCATCTTCTCCTGGATCGCAATCCTCATCACCATCCTCTTCTTCTTCCACCGAACCCCTTCATCCAATCCTAACTGCCGCGTCCTCCCCAGCCTCCCCGCCTGGGAAAACGTCGTCGTCCAGTCCGCCAGACCTCTCGCCAACTCTACAACCGGCCTCTCCGTTCTTGACACAGGCGCAGCCGGATTCGTCGGGATCCATCTTCATCTTCTTCCTCCTACCTACAACCCAGAAAAAAGAAAGAAAAAAAACGAATTTGTCTTCCCCCCGCACCCACCCTCAGTTTGTCTTCCCCCTCCCCACCCCCTCTTCTCCTCCACCTAAGCCCAACCTGCAACCCAAAAAAAAAAAGCCATCTTCATCTTCCTCGACCCTCCTTCCCTGCAACAACCCCTTTCTTCCCCCCTCCCGTCTTCCCTAAACCCTCCGCATCCACTACCTGCAACCCAGAAAAAAAAGAAAAAAAAACCCATAAAAAAACCCATATCCCGTCTACGCCGCCATCGCCGGGTTCGTGAGGTGGAATCGGGAACCCCCTTTGCCAGGCCGATTCCGCGAGTGGAGAACCTGGGCACGGAGAAAATGGGGGAAATTGGTGTGAATTTAAGGAGTGGGGTGTGTAGAGGAGGGAAGAGGGTGGGTGCGGAGGGAAGACGAACTGAGAATATTTTTTTTTTCTTTCTGGGTTGCAGGTAGGGGTCGAGGAAAGAAGATGAAGATGGGGGAGAAGAGAGGAGAGGATGAGGGCACGGGGAAGGGGTTAGGGAAGATTGGGGTTTTTTTTTTTTTTTTAAGGGTAAATTATTATTTTTTAATATTTTATTAATTTTTTAATAAAAAGTGGCCTCCAAATCAAGCCACGTCAGCATTTAACTGAGAATTCACGGCCAAGCTAAGGAAAGGTATGACATTGGCACAAATTCGTAAGATGAGGTATGACATTGTCAATTTAAAAAAATGAGGTATGAAAGTGTCGTGACACCAATAGTTGAGGTAGTTTTTTGTACTTTACCCAATAATTTATGTCATCAGACTTAAATTTTGTTTTAAATTACAGATTATGAAAGCATTTTTATAATAGATATACACAGTGGTTGCCAAACATGGTGTTCTTTAAAAAAAAAATATTTTGTTATCATTGTTCTCTCTTTACTTTATGTTTTTGTTCAACTTGAGTTGTATAAACCTAAATCTTATTGTTTTTTTTTTTCCTATTTTGACAAAAATAATTCTTTCTTTGTTTCCTTTTCTTTTTTATGTTTTCTCATATTTGGTCACACATGATAGCCATGTGATTATATAAAATTACTCCACATTTTTAATTTGTTTTGTTTTAGCTTTTTTACCTATTATGTTTGTGAAAACCTGCGATTCTCAAAAATATCATTGGTGTGAGTTTCTAAATGTAGGTACAAAGTCAATCTCATTCTTGAAGATGAAACAAATGAAATGAATGCTTTAATAATCGGTAAATGTGGTGAAAAGCTTTTTGGCATGTCTTGCAAAGACCTGGTATTAAATCAAAGATTGGTGGAGCAACAACAGTTGCCAAACGAATTTCTGAGGCTTATTGGACAGAAGAAAATTTTTCATTGCAATTTGGCAATAGGAGGAATACTTTTAATTCAAATGATATCCTTATTCATAACGTGACTGAGGATACAACTATGCACCCAGCAACTCCACAACCTTTGTCAAGAGAAATCGCAGTGTCTTCCACCACTATTTCATCTTCGACTTCAACGGTTGAACCCAACGAACAATCATTTAAACGAAAAAGAGAATCAATTAGGCGAGCTCTTTTCTCCTGCGGTGAACAAAGGTTTGTCTTATAACTACTTTTCTAAGTTTTAATTTTAAATTTGTCTATAGTCACGTTGTTTAACATTGATACCTCATTTAAAACAGTGGAGTAGAGGAAATTTTAGACACGGATCCAAGAGAGTTGGATGAAATCCCGATCAAATTGCTGAAGAAGAAACTGCTGGAAAATCAGATGCTACCCTTCCAAAAAAAAGCTAGGTCGTTATATTTTAACCTTCACTTTTTATTTTTTTGCTAATATAACATTTTTTTGCCTGCACATAAACCAGCATTTGCCAATTTTTTGTATCCCAATGCTGGTTGTGGTTGAAAAGCAGTTCCAGGTACTACAATCCAACATATGCCTGGAATATTTTTTGTGTATGTAAACAACCAACTGTTAACCTTTTTTATCTATATTGTAGAAATTAAATATTTTGTTTGTTTGCAACCTGTATGTTTTCAATGGTGTTTCTATTTTGTGATGTTATTTTTACATCTTCTGAACATGCTGCTGAGTATAGTTTGAGTTGAGACCTACAATCCTTTTCAATTGGCCTACAATCAAGTTCTGGTAAGCCTTTTTTTTTTCTCCATATGGCCCATTTCTTTATTTATTCTTTTTCTTATTTAAGTGTTTAATTTATAGATAAAGTTTATGTTTAAATTTTGTTGTTATGACTCTGCAGATTTTCTCTCTACAATCAAATGCTACATGTCACTGTCTCATATCATTCTTCTTCACTTTTATGAACTGCCAGTATTTCAATTTCGTCTTTTGTTCAAGATATATAATCTATTGAAACATTTAGTTTTTAATATATTAACCATTTTGCAATATCCATATTCTGTTAGTTTTCTTACTGCCTGCCTTTTTCTTCCTATTTTTTTTGGCTTTTCATCCATTTCTATTTGACTTTTAAGCAACCCATAATCCTCGGTTTCTAATCTTTCATTGCATATAAAAGTAGTTTCGTTATGGTCTGTAATCATATCCAACATATCACCATCATTTTTTTTTCAACTTTTAAATCCAAATTTAGGATCAAAATTTGCTTTAGTCCTTTATGTTTCAGGCTCAACCAGTAACAGTTTAAGTTTTGTGTTCATCAATGCTATTAAGCTTCTCAACATGTCATTATCAAATCCCCAATATGTCCTCCATCGTTTTCACTGACTTATTATATGTGAACCGATTATATTTACACCAATTTTTATTCATTGTAAACAATATTTCCATCTCTCTATATCCAATCTTTCCTCCAAAATGTTTATAGACCGAATCTGTTTTGGTTTCCTACAGTGAAGCTGGGATTGATACAAAAGAACTATGTGTGATAACTGTTGTTAAGGTAAGGAATTGATCAATCTCGACTTTTAATTGCTTTTCCAACTCTTTATACTTTTACATTTGCACAAAAAAACCTCTATTCAATGCATATTGGTATGATTATTTACACAACAAAAGACTCAATCTTTTTTCTTAACATTTAAGTATTTCTTATTTTTCTTTGCAGAATAGTTTAGGCCAAAACTCTCTTACCAACATCACATAAAACTTATACATATTGATGACTATACTGTGAATACAGATTTCTGTGGTATTTCTTCACTTCAGATTGGTCTGAAAACACAAAAATAATTAAATCGCTGCCATTGTTTTCTACACAAAAACCCCAACCACCCAAAAACCTTATGTGGTGAACAATGGTGTTCATCTGTTCTTCTTTTGTCTCCTTTGTTTTTACCTATTTTTTCATTTTTTAACAGCATTTTCTCCTTCATCATTAGCTCTGCCATACAACCTTTAAACCTATTAAAACCTATACATTTTCAATATTTTCCTTCAATTGTTAACATTCATTTGGTTTTTTGTTTCAATACCAACTTGCTTAAACTTTTATTACTTTCCTTCTCCTTTGTCTTACTGCTTAAACCTTTTTAAAACACTCTATCCACTTATTAATTTCCATTACCCATTTGGATTAAAAAATTCTTTTCCTTTGCAATTCTTTTTCTTCATTTTTCTTACACTTGGTAACTCAGGTTTCCATTGATTAGATCCCGCTTCTTCTCATCTGTTCCAAAACTGACTCTTCAATATGCAACCAAAATTTTAAGTCAATTTCTCCTACGGATTAGTTTCTTTTTCAGCGCTGCAATTTTTTTACATTTTGTCATTCATTGAGTTCACAATTCCTTTAAACTTTGTACATGTTGAGACCAACTTCTGTCTTTTCCTTTTCATTCTCCACTTCACAAGTTACAATCTTCTCAACAAAATGTTTTTAGTGAATTCCAAACATTGGTCTTCATGGTTCTCATCATTACATTGTAAAAAGTTACTTCACATCGAAAATATTTGTCAACCATTTGACAACCGCCTGGAAAAAATTGGTACTTTTATAACCGCATGTGTTTTTCCAAAAATTATAAACATTGATCCTTCAAAACTTTGATCAACTTTTTAGATTCAGCAATTCGAATGTTGCCGTTTGGTTTCATGTAGCTAATGTTCCTTTGCTAAATTCAAACCCAGATTCCACATTGTACAATACATCCTCGTTTTCACACACATCCTATATCAATTTCCTATTCATCGTTACCATTCGATATAAACCCTGTTCTCAAATTCTTTTTGAAAATTGATTTTTTTTTAACCTTATATTAATATGTTATACCCATGATAAACCTATTTCTATCTATCATTTCATCATTAGTGATCAGTATGCGTTTATGCCTATTAGTTTTTTCCAATCCCACTATTACAACTTTAAACCATTCACAATAAAATTAAATTCAACGGTATTCATTCTTATTTATTGGACATAACATTATGCAAAAATGGCATACAACAACACACCACCACAGCAACGCGCAGGCACACTAACTAGTTATAACTAAGAATAGGGTAAAATATATAGTATAATATCGACTCATCAGCCAAATTTAATGATAAGGTGGGTACATTTGTTTTAGAGAATGCTCCAAAAAATGCCAAATATTCCTCGCCCCTGGTCCAAAAGGAAGTTTTGAACATTCTCGCCAACATATAGTAAGAAGAAAAATTCGTGAAGAAGTTGGGGACGGTGTTTTTTGTATTCTTATTGATGAAGCACATGATATTGCTCACAAAGAGCAAATGACCATTATTTTAAGATTTGTTGCTAGTGATGGTTTTCTACGAGAATGTTTTTTAAACATTGTGTGGGTTGAAGACGATAAGAAAGCCCTTGCTTTCCATGAGATGCCTATAAAAAAGTTACGAGGTCAAGGCTGTGATGGTGGAAGTAATATGCAAGGTCAGTGGAATGGGCTACAATCATTATTTGTTAAAGATTGTTCATTTGCTTATTATGTGCATTGTTTTGTCCATCAACTGCAATTAGCATTCGTTGCAGCATCAAAAGAAGTGGATGTTATCTGGTTATTCTTTTCAACATTAGGCTCAATTGTAAATGTTATTACTACTTTTTCAAAGCGTCATACTCAGTTGCAGGCTGCACACACAATGAACATTGTCAAGTTAATAGCTAGTGAACTTGAGAGAGGAAGATGAGCTAATCAAATTGGTACTATACATTGACCTGGAGATACTCGTTGGGGTTCTCATTATGATTCAGTATGTGACTTGATACATATGTACGATGTGTCTTGTACAGTACTTGAGAACATAAAGAATGACAGATTTACTACAAACTCTTTTGCGTGGGGAAGCTATCGATACTTACAATGCAATCAAATTTTTTTAATTTATTTTTATCTTTAGTCTATTGCAGGATCCTTTGTCGTGAACTACAAAATAGGTCGCAAAACATTGTGAATGCTATGAATCTAGTTACTACTACAAATGATTTCCTTTAGAAGTTGCGATTAGATGCTTGGCTAGCATTATTGATAAAATGAATTCATTGTGTAAGAAAACATGAGGTTGATATGCCTGATATGAATGCTCAATACAAAATAGGAATTGGTCGTTCTTGTTAGCAAACATATCATATTACATATGAGCGTCATTATCGCATTGATATCTTCAATAATTTAGTAGATTTTCAGTTGATGGAGCTAAATAGTAGGTTCAATGAGGAGGCAATGGAACTTCTTATTTTAGTTCAACTTCAAAACCAAGAGATGCTTCGAAGGCATTTAACATTGATACATTTGCAAGCTTGTACATAAATTTTATCCCCAAGATTTTTCTCATAAAGAGCTACATATGTTGAGGTGTGAGTTGAAAATCTATGTATCAGACGTACCACATCATCTTGTGTTTCAAAAAGTGTCTACGACTTCTTAATTATGTCGGGGATTAGTTGAAACAAAGAGGTCTGAAGGTACCATTTGATTGATAGGTTAATTCACCTTAAATTGATTTTTCCTGTTTCTACAGTAACTATTGAGCGAGTTTTTTTAGCTATGAATCTTATTAAAACAAGACTTCACAACAAGATGGAGAGTGAATTTCTAGCAAATTCAATGGTTGTCTACATTGAATAGGTATTTTTTTTATTTATTTCTTAAGTTGTTATGAACAAGATTGATGATAAATGTTTTCATTTTATTGCAAGTTGCAACTTTAAATATTTTCTTCGTTAAGTCTAGTTGAAACTTGATTTATGCAAAGTTTAAATTTCTTACTTCAAATTATTACTTTCAGGTTTACTATTATATAACTTTAGGTAGGCAACAAAAAAATTGGAGCATTTGATTTCTAGTAATAATTTTAGCTTAGCCCACCCATCAAATAATTCCTGACTCTGCCATTGCATGTCTAACGATCACTAATAAATTTTTCATTATTGTTGATTCGTTAAATGGAAAAAACAAACAGGAAAAAGATGAAAATTGATGATGCTCAACGGCTCATTGTTTGGGATTAAGATAAGTAGGCCTAACTCCGAGCATATCATCTGCATGTTTTGCAAAGAGTATATTCCTCCTTCCGTAAAGCCTTTTGTTAATGAAATATGATATTCCATACCTTCAAAGGCCAATGCAATAGTTATGACCTTCCCATGCATGCAAAGTAACCAAGTAGGTTCCAACAATAATAAAGTCGACACACTCAGAAATGTATACAATAATTTCCATGGTGAAATAGAGGATCGACAAGCGGCTACATTATAAGAGGTTTTAAGTTTGAATATCTCTTACTGATTGAAACACATTTCTCGCTCAATGTACATGCTAAGTGAAATACGATAGTACTTATATATATATATATATAGAGTATATGTATCTATATCATATATATCACGAAAGCTCTCTCAACCATTTAAAATAAATCGACACACTCAGAAATGTATACAATAATTTCCATGGTGAAGTAGAGGATCGACAAGCGGCTACATTATAAGAGGTTTTAAGTTTGAATATCTCTTGCTGATTGAAACACATTTCTCGCTCAATGTACATGCTAAGTGAAATACGATATATATATATATATATTATTATGATTGATTTAATTAATTTTAGATTTCCCATAAATCCTGATTTTATTCTTGTAAAATATATTGAGTTTCTCATATCCATATATATATTCTGCTTCCGCCCCCATTTGGTATCAGAGCCAAGTGAGTGGTTATTGCATTAGCATCTGAGTTATTTATTAAATGTTTCCAATGTTCTTCTATAGACTTTGAGTAAACAAGAACATCATCAATATAAACAATTGTAAAATGGCTGTACTGATTAAAAATCTCATTCATAATATTCTGAAATTCAGATGGAGCATTTTTCAAACCGAAAGGCATACCATTCCATTCATAATGTCCAAAAGGGGTAACAAAAGCAGTTATATATATATATATATAGTATATGTATCTATATCATATATATCACGAAAGCTCTCTCAACCATTTAAAATAAAGTTAATATAATATAAGAGTAAATCTCTATCATATATATCACGAAGGCTCTCTCGACCATTTAAAATAAAGTTAATATAATATAAGAGTAAAGTTTGTTTGCTAAAAGTTTAGGGAAATATTGACTACTCTTACTGTTAGCGCTAGAACATACCCATAAACTCAAGCTGGAAAAATCATGATTAATTTAACAATACTTCTTAAAAAACCAAAAATTGAATACACACACATACAAAATCCCCATGTTCTTTCTTGCTTTCATTTTTCTTCTACTTTTTGTCAACTTCTTAAGCAATAATTGCATGAGATGCACAACACACAAATGTTCAAACACATGTTTAAGTACTTTCTAAACGAGAAAGTTTATCATTTTACGCTAAAGATGAAGATTCAACCGTTAATGAGCAAAATGCATACAACATAACATATGGTTAAACACTGTTCTAAAAATCCCTGCCTAGCACCGCCTAGGCCCCGTCTAGACGCTAGGCGGCTGACCATCGTCCCGATTAATGTATAGGCTTTTGAAAATTAAGAAAGGGCACCTAGACCTGCTGAGGCCCCCGCCTAGACTGTCTAGGCTAGCCCGTCCAGACACCTATCTAGGTTGCGACTCACTTAGATAGAAAATATAACTTTCCTTTTACATTTTATTGTTTACAATAAATTGTAAGAGACTTATTGAACATTTAAATAAACACATATTATATGTTTGCTCCCCATATTTTCATTATATTCCTATACTTCATAATATATATGTCATTCTATTTTCTAGTTTATGATGAAATTATATATATTTTGAGTATAAACAGACACTTATTTACACAAAATACAATAGATTTACTTAAATCCGCCTAGTCCACCTAGTCCGTCTAGGTGCCCACCTAGGCGCCTAGGTGCTAGGCCCCAGCCTGCCGCCCGACTAGTGCCTAGCGTCTTTTAGAACTTTGTGGTTAAAGTCTCATGGATTCAACGGTTAAAGTGAAGAAATGCATAAAGCATACAAGCAATTTATATTTTTTTTTTCCTAAAATTAAAAAATTATATATTTTCAATTAAAGTAAAGCAACTGACATTTAAATATGAACCCAAAATTTCCAATACATTTAAATATGAATCTATTTAATCAATGGTCATTGGTCATCATGAATAGCTTTCTATCCATTGGACATTTAAAATCGTATTAAGTTGTTCCAAACATATAATACTAGTTTTCCGTGACAAACCCAAACCCAAAAAAATTATATTCTAAATTTTTTTTAAACAAATGATGTTAATTAGAGGAGTAGGCTAAGTCTCACAATGGGCTGACAATAATATGGTTCAAATTCGTCTTTAGCGAGAATCAAATCTAAGACCTCTCACTTACAAGTAAAAAGGAATATCACCAAATCGTAGTGCTAAGTGGCAAATCATATTCTAAATTTTGATAGGAGTATTGATGTCGTGCATTTTATTTGTAAATTTATGTTCCGTAATGGTAATTAGGTCGTGTATAGTTAAAATCTTAGATGGTTCTAGGTCGCATATTTTTAAGAGGGTATTGCTCTAGTTTTTACGAAAATATGGATAGTTCTTGATTGTCTAAAATCTTAGATTGAAACTTTAGAATAGTTTGATTGAAGACAAAATGTTAAATTTCAGTATTAAAAAGAAGTTTAATAACAAAAATTATTAAATAATTCCTAAATCATGCAAAGAGTAATACCAACTAGGAATTTTTAATTTTTTTTTTCCCCTCAAATTTGAATTGCGTGAAATTTGATCTGATTATTTGTTTCTTCGAGATAAAATGTTTTATTTTTAGATATTGGTAAGTTTTAAACTAAAAAGTTATATTTTTTTTTTATAAAATGGTGGGGTACTTAAAAATAAAATAAAAAGTGAATAAGTTTACATTGACAAAATATGTACATTTTGCATAAAAATTGGTACATTTTACATGTCACATCCCGGCCTGGGTCCACCACATCTCGGGCCCGTTCCACCACCGTAGCACGATATTGTCCGTTTTGGGCTTACCATTCCCTCACGGTTTTGTTTTTGGGAAGAGCAACTTCGCAGTGGGTCACCCATCCTGGGAGTGCTCTGGCCTCCTTCTCACTTAACTTCGGAGTTCCTACGGAACCCGAAGCCAGTGAGCTCCCAAAAGGCCTCTTGCTAGGTAGGGATGAGAATATACATTTAAGGATCACTCCCATGGGCGATGTGGGATGTTACATTACATATATATACAACAAAGTTTTCATTTTCTTTATAAAAATGGGTACATTATAAATAAATTATGCATACAAATAAAAGATTAAAAAAATTACGGGTAAAAATAAAAGTTTAAAAATGTGGGCATAAAAAATTTTAAATATATAATTACAAATTAAAAAAAAAGTACATATTAGAAAAATGCTTATGTCACAGCCCGTCCAGAGGTGTGTTTGACGGGAATGTGAAAGGACATAATTGCCCTTGTTGGACATTAAGGTAAGTATGTTTGTGACGTTATTTTGGTTCAATATTAATCTAGTTGGAAGAAAATATATTAGTAAGTTGGATAATATTGAAAGTTTGATTTTTGTTATGTATGGTTAGGATGAAAATGGATGGTGTGGATTAGTTTGGACCACAAAAAGGACCTCTCTCTCCTTCTCCCTCCCCGTGTCTTCTCTGTCTCTCTCTCTCACGATCTCTCACACACACACACCCAAAACGTACGGCACACACCCAAATCCTCCGAAAACTCGACGGATCGAGGCAACCAAGGTATGCATCTTCATCCTTTTTACGTTCTGAGTTCATTGGTGCTAGTTTTAGGAAGTGAAACCCTCAAAATCACGTGGAACCCGAACCTCCATTTTTGAGTTACTGTTCATGCACACGTAAAATGTCGTGTTTCAGGGAATTCTAAGCTTATAGTGAGCTTAGTGAAGTCCTAAGGAGGCTCGGAGTGCTTCGTTTGAAGGATTTGGACGTCGGGATCGCGTAGTTCCATTTTGGCCGAATTTCTTGGGAATTTTCCGGTGAGATTTCTTGATTTTTAGAGCCTTAAACTAGTCTAACGTGATTCTACATGTTTGGGGCTTCAATTTGATATAAAATACGAAGAAAATTGGTGAAAAACGAAGGAGAACGAAGAGTTTTAAAACTCGCCGGAAAACGGCAGCCGGAAAAGCCAGTCCGGCGACCCAAGGAAGAAGAAGGGCGCGTGAGCCCTCCAAAATTTTTTCTAAAAATTTCCCGACGTTTGTGACGTCAAGTAGGTCGATGTGGTATATTCATATACCCAATTTGAGCATCGTATGAGAAGTTATTTCGAATTGTTGGTGATGTGTTTAAAATTAACGTTTTTATAGTTGTTTCGCATATAGGTGACACCTATCCCGAGGACGAGCGCATCCAGGGACGTCACGGGGGTTACGACCCATCGACTTACCAGTGAGTGGGCAGTTTTGTTTTCGTATTACCTATATACTATTGTTTTTCCCAGAAAATGCATTTATTCAATAATATGTTTTTAAAATGCCATGCACAAAATTATTTGAAGAAATATGAATTGTTATATGAATTATGTGATTGATATATGATGCATACATGTGCATGGTGCTGTGGAGGCACAGGTAAGTCAGGTGAGTTCATTATTCATTGAATTGTTTGATGTTGAGACGTTTAAGCTCATAACCTGCACCCTAGGTGTTAGTGCTTATATTATTCACCACACCGCACGCTCGTCTTGGATCCAAGTAGGTGGATGTCGTACAGACCATGTGAGGGTTCCGACATGCTAGTCGTATAGATCACTAGGTATGATTCCGACTAGTGGGTGACCTTAGTTATGCGCGCTGATGATTGATGAGAGAAGCACTAGAGCGTATTTTTACACCTTTCATCGTACAGACTACCTTACGTAGTTCCGAGTGATGTGCAGAGTAGGGCCGTATAGGTCACTGTGGTGACTCCGGCTGAGTGGGATATTGAGCTATAGAATTGATCGTATAGGACCAACTGCAGGGTCTTCGATTGATTCCTTATTTCACCTGATTTATATTTTGATTCATGGCATGGCATATTTTTCTTGAAAAATGTTAAAGAATTGGGATTTGGGATTTGAGTTTTGAGATTATATATGGTTTTATATATACTATTTTCTGGGAAAGTATACAGGTTTTACGGTGAGGGGTTAGAAGTGATTTTAATGAAATGTTTTGGAAAAATCTTAGTTTTACTGACCCACTCATTTTGTTTTGCGCCCCTCCAGGTTCTTTTTAGCGGTTTCTGGTGGCTCTCGAGGTTTATTTCTGGCATTCTGACAGACACTTGACATGTAGGACTCACCCGAGGGTGATGTACTTTTGTTTTAATCCTACTTGACTGCACCTAAACCTATGCTCTGAATTTATGTGTTTACTGTATAACTCGTCCGGTTATGTTCGTAGGTTGATATATTTGAGTTTGGTTTGAATTTCTGTTGATCTATGTTGTTGATTTGCTTCCGTTTCGCACTTATGGTTACGTCACGCTCACGTGACGGCCAGCACGCCTGGATCCTCTGGATCAGGGTGTGTCAGCTTATAAATTAAAAAATAATGGGTATAAATTAAAAATAAAAAGTTTAATAAAAAAATCAGTAAAAAATATAAATATATCATCTGTAACGTTTCTAACTGGATCTATTTAGAAATAATTAAATAAGTTTTAGTTATAAAATTTAAATATGCTGACATGTAAATATTAGTTTATTAAAATAATAATGTGAATAAAAACTAAATGATCCTGATAAAAAAATTAAAAAAATTAGACCATCTCCAAGGGAAATGTCAAATTTTGAATATAAAATTTAAATTTTGACAACTTATGTGGCACTTTGATATTTTTAAAGTTTTGTTCTCCAACCGATATGTCAAATTAAATTATTATTTTATTATTTTATAAAATAAATTATTAAACTAATTAAAATTTAATAAAAGACATTTAAAGTTTAATCAGTAATCTGTTCACTTTTCTTGATTGAAAAGAAGAAAAAAGTAGGTTAATTGCATCGGTCAACTCAATATTAATTATAATAAATGATTAAACTAATTAAAAATTAATAAAATACATTTAATAATTAATAAAAAAACATTTGAAGCTGCTGTCAAATTTGACAGCAACCTCTTTTGCTGTCAATTCATGTCATCGCCACATAGGATTTGGCACCTCGGTTGGAGAATATTAGTGTGATTTTTTTTTACTGTTATAACTGATGTGTACATTTTGGCATCTCCTTTGAAGATGCTCTTAAACTTCAATCAATGAAATAGAAAAATAAGAGATAAATTTATATATTATGGTCTTTATATAAAACAAATAGAGAAATTATAGTCCATAAAGGCAGTCAGTCATCAGTCGTATCTCTCTCTCGTGTGTCGCCTGCAAATTGAATATTCCCTCGCAATATCCACCCTTCCTCCGCCCTTTCCTCCCTCATTTTACTCTCACAGTAACACGAACATCATCCCAACAACCCCACTCTCGCACGCGCCGCGTGGAGTATCCGATCCGTTCGTAAATTAATCTCTGCAGTAGGATCCACCTCACACGACGCGCCATTCGCGTATCTATATATAGTCGCATATAGACGTTCATTCTATTTACGGCTGGTTTGGTATTGCTGTGCTTTGAAAAAAAGTTGCTGTGAGAATAAGCGGCTATGCTGTGAGAATAAGCGGCTGTGAAATAAATCAGCAGAGTGTTTGGTAAATTTTTTTGTAAAAGTGGTTTTGGAAAAAAAAAGCAGTCTAATAGTGGGTCTTTTCATTAAAGGAGCACTGTAGCTCCGTGTGTTTTGAAAAAAAGCCAGTTTTCCAAAGCTGCAAATAGCAGCTTCAACTTTTTCCTTTGATTTCAGCTTATTCTCACAGTAGCTTCCAAAATAAGCCATTTTTGTTCAGTTTACCAAACACCTAAAACCCTCACAGCTTTTTTTCATGGGTGCTTTTTTTTAAGCACTTCGCTCCCAAACTAGGCTTATACAAAGAGAAACAGCTTGGTGTAAGACAGGGACAAGCGAACCAATTGTTCCTCACTCCAATCTATCTATATCTATCCATCCCTCTTCCGGATACGGATTTGGATTTTCGTTTCTGGACAAAGGTTGAGAATTTGAAGCGCGGGAATCGATTCCTGAATTGGGGTTCTTTCGGATTTTGATTTGGTGCGGAAATGAGGCTGAACGGCGAGGTTCTTTCGTGCAACGGCGAGAGAGCAGCAGAGGAGGAGAGTGGAGAAAACGAGAGAGAATTGCATTCGATCGTCAGCGTTGGGATTTCTCAGCCGCCGAAGCTCGTCGTCGGGTACGCCTTGACCTCCAAAAAGAAGAAGACCTTCTTGCAGCCCAAATTCGTTGGGTTGGCTCGGTATGTTGTATAATACCCACAAATCTTTTCACCATTTGCACACACACACACACACACACATTCTTATTATGCACACACACACACACACACACATATATATATAATATGCATGTATATATTTGTATGTATGTGAAATTTTGAAATTTTGAAGCTTTTTGTTTTGTAGTTTTGTTTGGGCCCAAAATATTAATTTGGGCCGAGTACAGAACCATCTCGGCCTGGAAGACCTGACAACAAGGGAGCCTCGGGTCGCTCGGGTCGTGGGCCTCTAAAACTAGGCCGGCTAGGTTATTTACGAAGACAAGTCCTGATACAACAAGGAGTCTCGGCAAGTATGATAACCCGGAAGGGAGCCGACTAAAAAGGGGACTAGGTTCACAATCCTAGTCAGGATAGGACTGGTCGAGTTGTTGTTGATCCGGAGAAGAAAGCCTAGTTCGAGTAGGATTGTAACTCAAGGTCCAGTGCTATAAATAGGGGAGGCTGCAAGCCAGTAAAAGCACCACAAAAATCAATACAAAATTGCCCTGCGCAAATCCTCAAACAACTTGAGAACTTTTTCCTTTTCTTTTTTCGCTGACACATCTTCCGTTGGCATCAACAGCACTGTGAAAGCAACCGGTGATATCTTAAGTCGGCATAGATAGCTCTATCACCGTAGAATTGGCCGAACTCACAGTACCTTCTGTTGGCATCAACAGCACTGCGGCGGGCACGGTCAGTTATCTATCCAAGTCTCGGTCGAGAAGGTTTTCTAAACCCTTTTTGGTCGAGGTCATCTCATTAGTCTTCTCGACGAAGTGAGGTGTTACAGTTATTACATTCGGCACATTGAAAGCCGAATTTGATTTGTGAGCTTCGTAATAATAGTAACCTTGTCTTCAGGTTTGAGAATCCAGGAGGCCGAGACGTGTTCCTTTCTCGGCCGCGATCGCAAGACGCAGAAGTCAGTAGCGCGACCCAACGCAACATCAACAAATTTACTCCTCGGCCGAGCTTGGCCGACGAGTTGGCACGCCCGCATTCACCGAATGACGTAGTTAGCTTTTAGATTACTCGGCCTGCGCGCCACGTAGGCTTTGTAGTTTTTAGGGTCAACATTTTGGCACGCCCAGTGGGACCTAGTGCTAAACTACGAAGTTCATGCCAATTGAAACGCGATCGGTAAAAAAGAAAACAGCTATGGGAAAATCAACAGCCGATTTGCCGATTCAGAACACGGGACAGAATGTGCCCCAGGCACAGAATCCCCTTAGCGCTGTGACACCCGAGTCCACAAGCGCAACTCGCCGAGAGAGGGAAATTAATCTCGGCAGTCAACCCCGCGGTCTAGAAATCCCTAACAGGAACACCTGCGTTCTCAATGAAGGGATAGTGGAGGATTGCGACGAGGATGGCGGTGAAGGATCCGACCCACCAACAAGGTCGTTTCTTCGAAAGCGACTCGACGAGCAGTCTCGGTCAGTCGAGCAGACGTTTAGTCGAGGTATTGACAAGCTACATGACGTGATACTCAGTTCCAACGAGCAACAGACCAGGTTGCTCGAAATGCTGGTTAGTAAAGTCAGTGACGGCAGGCCTTTCGATTTTCCCCAGCGCTTGCCACCAAGAAATAATCCGTTACCAATCGTACAGGCCGAGCCTATTCCTGCTCGGCTCAAGCCAATTGACTTGGAACAAGGAGGAGGGTCGAATAGTAGGTCAGACGGAATCGACCAGAGGGTCGAAGCAACACCCGTTGATATGACCGAAGTTCAGCGGATGATCGACTCGGCCATAAAGAAGGGGCCGAAGTTTCCTAAGTTTATCCATCCATACCCGGCCTACGTAGAAACGTTCGGATACCCGAAAGGTTTCAAGATTCCAGATTTTAGCCTCTTTGCCGGTGAATCGTCTCTGTCTTCGCTGGAGCACGTGGCTCGATTCACCGCACAATGCGGAGATGTTAATAGTGATTTCCATAAGCTACGGCTGTTCAACTTCTCATTGACCGGCTCGGCATTTGCTTGGTATATCAATCTTCCTCCTAATTCCGTCCAAAACTGGGAGGAGTTAGTCGAGAAATTCCACGAGCAGTTTTATCGGCCAGGGATGGAGGTGTCGGTTTCTTCATTAGCAAGGATGGCTCAGGCATCTGATGAGTCACCAATGGATTATCTAACCAGGTTCAAATCATCCAGGAACTGGTGCCGAGTGCCTTTACCCGAAGTTGAATTCGTCAGACTTGCTTTGAACGGCCTCGACGTCGAATACAAAAAGAAGTTCTTGGGGGCAAACTTTCGGGATATGTACGAATTAGCCCAACATGTAGAACAATATGACTATTTGCTCCGCGAGGAAAAGGTTTCGAAAGCTCCATCTCGGGGGACGATTTACAAGAATCCTACTGTAAATTATGCATCAACCGAGGATGAATGCGTTAGCATAGATGCAGCCGAGATAGTGATAGATAAGCCATATGTTTGCAAGGCATTAACTCAAGTTGACTCTAGGGAAGTCAAAAGCCGTTCAGCCGCTGAAGGAACATCGAAACCGTCAAAAGTTTATACTTTTGATATTACAAAAGCTGACGCAATTTTCGACCAACTGTTATCAGCAAGAATCATTAAGCTTCGGCCTGGCCACAACATTCCCAAGGCCGAAGAACTTAAAGGAAAGGTATATTGCAAATACCACGATTCAAGCAAACACACGACAAACAATTGCGTCGTGTTTCGTGACAACGTCCAAAGCTGGATCGATAATGGTAAATTGAAATTTCCAGAGAAGAAGATGAGTGTCGATACTGACCCGTTTCCCACGGCAACAGTAAATATGGTCGATGCATGCCTCCCTAAGGACAAAGTGAAAGGGAAGGTCGAAGTTGTTAAGACACAACGTTTTCATAATCAGAATTCTCGGCCTCGTTTCATGGCCGATTTTCGTGCAAACAAGCCACCTACAGCTTTAACGGGGCCCGCTATTGTTAAACCTATGAGGGATTATAGCACCGATGAAGACAATGGAACAGCAGTTTTGTGCAGAAAATGTAGAACCGAGGTCGGCAGTGAGCCAGAGGTGAAGCCCTTTTCGCTTATAACGGAACGACCTACGGTCGCAATCCAGCAAAAAGTAGCCAACGTGAGCCGGCATCAAGGGGTTTTTGATCGGCTCGGTCCTAAAGCACGGATGGAAGAGACACCATCAGTCAGGGGGCGCCTCGACTTTGATACTGCATTTTACGACGATGCTTACTATAAACGTAATTCTGGCAGTTCGGAATCATCGCGGAGCCAAAAAACTTTCAAACCTCCCGAGCCTAGAGATCAACGTTGGTATACGTATCATTCTTCAAAAGGTGTCTACACTGCACTGTCCAAATCCCAGAAACGCCGGCACCAGAGGATCGATTGCATGGCACGCCGACGGGAAGCCCAAGAGGCTTCGGTCCCTAAATGGCGGCCGAAGGACATAATTGCTAATGACAACAAGCAACCGCATCCAGCTGTTCTGACAACGTCGATGCAAGGGAAACAGCTGGTCGACCAAGATGTCGAAACCATGTTTGAAGAGGCTGATAAACGGATCAAACTTCTTATTCGACCAGGGGAGATAAAGGCACGCCTTGAACATTTCAGGCAGGAGGCCGAAGGCAAATTAGCCCCGTTGGCCATACAAGAACCTCTAATCAAAATTCGACGAAATTTGCATCCACCGTTCCTTGGGGAAGCTTTGGAGTATATGCGCGAATTTCACAAGAAGCATTCGGCCAACGACCTGTATGGTTTGCCGAAGGCATGCCAGGACACCATTGATCTGGTCCAGGTTTGTCCTGATGCCGAGCGAATCATCCAGAAAACTTCAGACCCAGGATTGAAATCAAGGTTCCAGCACATACGAGAAGCCCGCGTCTTTGGATTTGAAGTTGACCCATACATTGATATGGAAGCAGCCGAACTTCCTTTCTCAATGGAGGACCTTCAGTATTTACGATGTCACTTCGAGGTATTTTCGGCTGTTTCTCTCTTCGGCCTTACGACCGATGAAATGGCACGTGTTGCGCGTTTGGATGCGTATCTCGATACCAGGGATGCCCGGATACATTACCAGGAGCGGGTTCGGATCTCGACCCCAAGCACACTGTCGCACTCACCGTCACCTGAGGCAGTTTCGCGGACCCAACAAGCGGCCGAAGCAGCACCTCCGGAGCAAGCCGTTGAAGAAGGAACAGAAAAGTCTCTTTGTCTGGCTTTGACAAAAACGGAGTCCGTAGTTGCTGATCAAACGAAAGATGAGGATAACGAGGAGAATTCCAACCCGATGGGCCCGTCAATCTTGGATGACATGGACATTAGTATGGTCCATGTGTTACCCGCTGATTTTCAATCAGGCACGGCTCAACCGAATTTCCTCGATGGTGATGTCGTCGCCGAAGACGCCGGCCATGTGGATTTTGTATCTGTTGTTGAAGGTGAGTCAGCATCAAAAGATGAGGGCTTAAAGGCCGCCTTAGCCGAATTGTTCCCTCGTTCATCATCGGCCGCGCTTCACCATTTAAAGCCATTGTATGTGACGGCCCATATCGAGGGATACCCAGTTTCTAAAGTTTTTGTCGACTGTGGAGCTACCGTCAATATCATGCCTCTGACCATTATGAAGGCCTTGCGTCGCTCGAATGACGAATTGATTCCGTCAGGGATCACAATGAGTAGTTTTGTCGGTGACAAGTCCCAAACCAAAGGTGTACTTCCGTTAACTGTAAATATTGCCGGTCGCACTCACATGACCGCCTTTTTCGTGGTTGATTCCAAAACCGAGTATAACGCACTGCTCGGTCGAGATTGGATTCATCAAACCAGTTGTATTCCTTCGTCATTATATCAAGTGCTTGTTTTTTGGGACGGCAAATCAGTCATTGTTCATCCGGCCGATAGCCAGCCCTTCGAGGCTAACATGATCCAAGCACGGTATTACGATGACCACGTCGGCTACATTACTTTACAAGGCTTCAATGATGAAGGACGGCCGACTCGGATTTCTGTACAGAAAGCTATCGAGGTTGGCGCCGAGACTGTCCATCAGGATTCGGCGAGACTCGGATTAGCTAACTTCCTCCCCGACGCCGATGTCTGACATCGATCGGGAAATACGTAGGGCCGCGGTTTCATCCACGATGGAACGACTGCTGGCCCATTGGTATACTATATCTAGACGACCAAATTCGGCCGTTAATCTCGTTGAGTTCCTGGCCGAAGGGGATAATGGTCCTGTCTTATCTCTTGATAAAATTCAAGCAGCCCCGGCCGAGCTCGAAGATCATCGGCCCCAAGTTAAAGACCCCCTGGAGGAAATTAATGTTGGGACGACCGATGACCCACGACCTTTGTTTATTAGTGCTTTACTTCCTCAGCAAATGAAAGACGAGCTTCGTGCCTTGCTCACGGAGTTCAAAGATTGTTTTGCTTGGAGCTACCATGAAATGCCCGGTTTAGATCGTACTCTTGTCGAGCATGAATTACGTATTAAGCCTGGATGTAAGCCTTTCCGTCAGCCACCACGTCGTTTCTCAACGGAAGTGCAACTCAGCATCAAGGACGAACTGGTTCGGCTTTTGAAAGCCGGGTTCATTCGGACAGCTCGATATGTTGAGTGGTTGGCGAATATCGTACCTGTCTTGAAGAAAAACGGTGCCCTGCGCATCTGCATCGATTTCAGAAATCTCAATCTGGCAACTCCCAAAGATGAATACACAATGCCGATTTCAGATCTGTTAATCGATGCCGCGGCGAATCATGCAATCTTATCTTTTATGGATGGACACGCGGGGTACAACCAAATATTCATTGCCGAAGCCGACGTGCACAAAACTGCTTTCCGTTGCCCGGGGGCACTCGGCACTTACGAATGGGTTGTCATGCCATTCGGTCTAAAAAATGCCGGCGCCACATACCAACGGGCGATGAACACCATTTTCCACGATCTAATTGGAACCATTGTCGAAGTTTACATCGACGATGTTGTCATCAAATCTAAACGCCGACAGACACATCTGGACGACCTCCGACAGGCTTTTCTCCGCATGCGTCAGCATAATCTCAAGATGAATCCCGCCAAATGTGCCTTCGGCGTGTCGGCCGGAAATTTCCTTGGTTTCCTCGTGCATCACCGTGGGATTGAAGTCGATGCGAATAAGGCACGCGCAATAATCAGTGCCCCACCTCCAACGACGAAGAAACAACTCCAGTCCTTACTCGGTCAGGTCAATTTCCTCCGCCGATTTATTGCTAACTCGGCCGGTAAAATGAAAGCGTTCTCCACGCTTTTGAAACTCAAGGACTCAGATAAATTCGTATGGAACGACGAACATCAGGCGGCGTTTACGCAAATCAAAGTCTCCCTCACGAAACCACCTGTCCTGGTTCCTCCTCGGCGCGGGAAACCTCTTAAGCTTTATATCTCGGCGGCCGAAGAGTCCATCGGCTGCCTCCTCGCACAAGACAACGACGCCGGTCGAGAGCAGGCGATTTTTTATCTAAGTCGCCATCTCAGCCACCCAGAGATCAATTATCCCGCCGTCGAGAAGCTGTGCCTGGCCTTATTTTTCGCCGCATCCAAGCTTCGGCATTACATGCTCCCGTCAGTCACCCAAGTCATTGCCCATACCGACGTTATCCGGTACATGCTTACCCGACCAATCGTAAAAGGCCGAATTGGAAAGTGGACAATGGCGTTGTCCGAATTTAGCTTACAATACGTGCCTCAGAAAGCCGTCAAGGGCCAGGCGATGGCCGACTTCCTTGCTCAACACCCTTCCCCCTACGGTTTTGGGGATGCCGATGTCGAAATCGGCATGGTTGCGACGCGCGACAATCATTGGACGATGTACTTTGACGGTTCAAGTACGTCATCCTCGGCGGGCGTAGGAATTGTCGTTCAATCCCCCAACCATGATCGTTGGTATTTCTCGCTTAAGTTGGATTTTGAATGCACCAACAATCAGGCCGAATACGAAGCCCTAATCATCGGCCTTGGGATCCTTCATGATCTAAGGGCGACCCGCGCCCTCGTCCTCGGTGACTCCGAACTTGTGATTAACCAACTTAATGGTTCTTTTCATTGCATGAGTTGCACCCTGGCGCCTTACCACATGATCGCCAGCTATTTGGCCGAGTCCTTCGACGGTATTACATTTCAACATATTTCCCGGAGTCATAATACCGACGCGGACGAGTTGGCTCAAATCGCCTCCGGCGCACAACTCTTGGGGGCAAGCTAGGCCGAGAAATACCCTTGTTGCGACAGCTATACCCGGCCTTGGTTAACCAACAAGTCCTCCAGCGCGACAACGTGATACATACAAGAGTCATGTCCTTACCTTCGTTGTTAGATCGAGACGACCCAGTCGACGTTTGCGCCGTCGAAGCAATACCAGATGATTGGAGAGGGCCCATTATGCGATACCTTGACAATCCCAATAATAAACACGATCGCAAGACAAGAGTTCATGCCACGAACTATGTCATGTATCAGAACGAGTTATACCGAAAAAGCGAAGATGGTTTATTATTGCTATGTCTCGGCCCCCAAGAGAGTGGTCGGGCGATTACAGAAGTCCATGAAGGGATATGCGGAGCTCATCAATCCGGACGAAAAATGCGATGGCTACTTCGACGGCACGGCTATTTTTGGCCAAGGATACTAAAGGATTGTATCGAGTTTGCGCGAGGATGTGTACAGTGCCAAATCCACGGACCTATACAAAGGGTCCCAGCCGAATCATTGCATTCGGTCATAAAGCCATGGACGTGATCGGCAAAATCACGCCATCTTCTGGAGCTGCTAAGCACGCATGGATAATAGTCGCAACCGACTACTTTACCAAGTGGGTCGAAGCGAAATCATACGCCGAACTAACATCTAAAGAAGTTTGCGACTTCGTGGAGGAACACATAGTGACCAGATTTGGCATACCAGAAACGATCATAACCGACAATGGAACCATTTTCACAGCCGAGAGGTTTAAAAAGTATACGGCGAATCTGAGCATTCGGCTCGAACAATCTACACCGTATTATCCACAGGCGAATGGGCAGGCCGAAGCAAGTAATAAAGTGTTGATCGGCATCCTCGAAAAAATAATAAAAGAAAGGCTCGGCATGTGGCATTTGAAGTTGAACGAGGCATTATGGGCATATCGAACATCGCCCCGATCAGCAACTGCGATAACCCCGTATGCATTAACCTACGGACACGATGCAATGTTACCGGTCGAGTTAAGCGTAAATTCGTTGCGATTAATCGAACAAAGTAGTTTGTCTAGCGCCGAATATAATCAATCCATGAGACAGGAACTAGAAGATTTGGAAGAAGCGCGACTTGACGCTTATAACTTACTGGCGGCACAAAAACGGATTGCCGAGCGAGCCTATAATCAAAAGGTGCGACAGAAAACGTTCGGCGAGGGTGAGTTGGTATGGCAAACGGTGATGCCCGTTGGACTAAAAGATCCTAGGTTCGGCAAGTGGTCGCCGAATTGGGAAGGGCCGTTCGTGGTGCATAAAGTATATGGCAAAGGGGCATATCATCTTAAAGACCGGACCGGTGTAGTCCACAGGTTACCAATCAACGGGAAATTTTTGAAGAAATATTATCCGGTCACATGGGAAATGCGAGAATAAAAAAAAAACGATTCATTAAGATTAATAGGTATGTACAAAATAAGTAGGTCGACCGATTTACAGTCGGATACATTCAAGGTGAAGGAGGAAGAAGAATGCCGAGCAAGGCCTTCAGCTCCAGCCACCGTACTTCGCCCATGATAACCTGAGCCTGCCGATTCTTCTTCTCCAGCTTCAACTGCTCGACCCGTGTTGCATTTGCCGCATACTCGGTCAAGCAGGCTTTACCGCCCGACTCGAAGTCCTTGGCAAGATCGGAAACAATGGCCGATCTTCGTTTCGCCAGTTCGGCCATCTGACGATCGAGGTCGGCCAAGACATCCCCTTTGGCCTTCAAAGCGTCAATTTTCGGGTGAAGGGTCTCTTGAACGGCCAGGGCAGCCTGCAGGTTCTGCTCGGCCCTCAAAGCACTCTCGGAAACATTGAAAGTTTCTCGAACGCGCTTCAAGGCAGTTGAGGCCTGAACAACAGCCTCGCCGCTCAGTTGACCGTCGGCTCCGAGGTCGTTCAGACATTCACCCAGCCGATCAAGGCCTTTGCGCTCAAGGACTTGCGACGCCGAGAGCGACAGAACTTCTTGCAGCCGAGTCAGAGCGTTTGAATCAGCAGGTTCGGTCGCGGCAGCGGAATGACCAGCACCTCCAGTAGTACGGGATATGAGAGCTTTGAATTCGACCTCCCATGTCGCCTGCACACACAAATCAAATTAAGCTCCAAAGAAGTTATAAAAGAGCAAGAAAAGTTTTGTTTTTAACCTGCCGAGAGGAGACCTCGGCCATGTCTCCAGGATCGTTGCTCGAACCTAAAGAACTCAATGGCCGAGCCCAATGTCTCAAGTTGCTTCTCAGTTCTCGCGGCCGATGGAGGTTATCTACGTTCGATGGCCATTGAGGCGGCCACGAAATATACATAACGCCCTTCGGCGCATAGAACTTTTGATGAAAAGAGTGTATAGGCACCTGACATTTAGTATTTTCCGCGTTTAGAATTCTAAAGCAGTAAAGTAATCAAAGAAAGGCGGTAAAGGGTACTTACGAAGGCCGAAGTAGCTTCCTGCGAAGGAATGTGGAGGTCCTGATCCTGAGGATGCACGGGCGTCTCCGCCGTTGCCTCTGGCTCCCCGACCGGTCGTTTGCCGCGATCGGCTGTGGACGGGCCGACTGGGACAGCCGCTTCGGGCGAGGGGGGGACGCCCTGGTCCTGGAGTGAAGCGGAAGGTTCGGCCACCATGACCGGTTCCTCGGCCGGACGTTTGCCGCAGTCAGCCACGGAGGGACTTGCTTGAGCAACCCTCTCGGATGTGGGAGGAGGTTGTCGACGCGTACGAGGACGGGTTGCCAGCGGAGTCTCGTCGCTCCCTTCGCTCTCATCCAGAACAAAGACAGAGGGTTTTGCATTTACAGGGGAAGCTCCATCGGCCGCAGAAACCGTCTTTCCCAAAATCGGCGCAGCCTCGACAGAAGGAGGTACAACTGGTGTACCGGCCCCGGAAACAGGTCGCGTCTGAATTGTCTCTGCGGCCGGAACTGGTCGCTCCTCGACCAAGCGATGGCCAACGGCAGGTGGAGGGGAAACACTGGGGGTCGTCGTTCCAGTAGTATGACTGGAGATGACATGGATCTCCCGTGCGCCCTTATTTGCCAGTTTCTTTACCCGCTTGGCAGGCGGTGGAGATTGAACAGCCGGCGCGGCCTCTTGGCGAGGTCGTTTGGTCAATCGTAGGACTTCCATCACATTTTGACATGTTGAACGGAAGTTGCCCTCTATACCGCTAACCTCCATTGCTTTCACAAGCATTCTAGTCAACCGAAAGGGGACCTGGAAATACACAAGTATTTATAGTGATTATCTGGAACTGTAAATTAAACATTAACTAAAAGCACATTGCATTGTAGTGTTATACCTTCTCAGGGAACTTTTCCCGGTTCATAGAGGCCTCAAAGCAGTCCCCAAAATCAATGTGCAAGATCTTCCCACTGTAAGCAACAGAATATGAGATCCAAATTACCAATCCACCATTTGTTGGTCCAAATTTCATGCATAACAATTACATACCTGTAGCGGTTCAGCATAAGATTGCTTGGGTGCCGATCACCTAAGCCAAGAAGGTACCCAACCTGATATAAAAACAGTTAGTCTATAATTTTACAAGCAGAATTGAGTACTTTGCCACCATTGTAAGAAAACTACGGACCACATTGTTATGACCAACCCCACAAATCTCATGGTCAAAACTGTTCATTTTCATAGGCACCCATTAAAGGATCATCCACAGAATTTTTTTCCAAATTGGAATAGCTTAATCAGCCGACCCCACTTAGTGGGAAAAGGCTTTGTTGTTGTTGTTGGAATAGCTTAATCATTAGATTATCATCTTTTTCACTTTCATATTTATTGAAAACATAGGTTTTATGTATTATTCGGAAACAACTAGATTTTAGATTGTGTTGACCTTTTGGCAGGGATGATCTTTGAAAGAAACCTAGAGATATGGTTGGAATCATCAGATCACTTGGTACCACAATGTGGTCCTAAATTTTCTTAAAATGAGGGCATTCTCATTCGGCAATGGAGTCTTAAACTTTTCTTAAAATTAGGGCATTCTGATTCTCATTTTCATTTACTTACATATGTGTGTACGCCACAAAGAAAAACACATACATGCTCGTGTGTGCACTGCGTGATGCAAATAAAACACTTACCATGCTCATGACTGCTAAACTTCTCGTATAGTTTGTCCTCCTCTCCAGCCATACCTCAGAAGTGCGACTTTTCAGCCAAAGGACCTATGAAAAGCAGCTCTATACACCTTGAGAAAAGGTACTCAAAGCAACCAATGAATACATGAAGAATATGCATTTGGTTAGAATCATACCCTTGCAAGGTCGTTTCCCTCTGTATTGTGCAGGGCATACTCAAAGACTTCCACTTTAGCTATGAGTGGCAAACGATCATAATCCGGAGCAAAACTTAGCATATACTTGTGCTCTTGATTTAGAGTGATCTGAAACCAAGAAAGCATTTATAACACATTAATACAGCTATACCAAAGTTTAGGAACATGCCCCTTTACATACACAGACGCACAAACAATTATTTTATACCCATGGGTACAACACTACAACTTATCTTTGCAAACTGTCTTACAAGGAAGGCTGCCTATGTGTTTCTGCCAGCATAACCCATAGGTACTCAGGCAATGCAAGACTATGCTAACATTCCCTCTCAATGTAAGGCTGGAGACACTCCGCTAACATTTAGGGCTGTCAGAAAAAAAATGAAGCAATCAAAGGGAACCAACTCACCTTTCTGGCATCTCTGTACTCCCTGATGAGCTGGTGAAGGGTGTCACAATTTGGAACCCAACCAATTAGTCCACTGTTTGAAGACAATGGAATGACATCATATCGTTCAATGGAGAGATCCTTCTCCTCAGTTTTTGTTGAATTCTCCAGTAGTGTATTCACCAAACCAAAAAGCTAAAAAAGTCCCAGGTCAGCTTTTATGTGTAACTAACATAGCGAGGAGAAGTATTTAGGTCTATACAGAAAGACGAAATACAAATTTAGGAACCCAGTATCCAAATATTTAACAATTATTTAGGTAAAGAGAAAGGGATTACCTGCATGACGCGTTCATCTTGGCGTAAATCTTCATGTCCCTTCAGCAAGAAGGCATAATCCTTACCATCACTCCCACGAATCGTCAATTTCCTTGGTCTTTGTTTGGATGTTATGACAACAAGTTGGCGTGCAAACGATGCAATTGTTACAACAGGAGATTCTGCAATATGAAAATTATCAATTTATTAACTCAGGTTGAATACCAATACATGTTGATTATTGTGAAATTGTGTGCTTACCAGCACGATATCTCCCAGGAACAGCGAGCTCCAAATTACGACATTCCAACAACTCTGGTGAGACGGACTAGTAACCATATGTAGAGAAAATGTAAGTGAATATATAATGACAGAAGTCAAACATGAAAGGAGATGTCCTTACCTCTAAGTCCAGAGTAGTAAGACTCTGCAGCTGCTTATCTATTCGTCTAAATACATGATAGTAAAGATCCCAAGCCTGATCAAGGCATGGTTTAAATATTTAGTATCTGAGAATATGACAAAACTCAAATAAAATTTTGATGCCACAATACCTATGCTGTAGAGAAGCAGTTAACATGCATATAAAATCCAAGAACTGTATTCACAAATAAACACAATTGATGAAGAAAGTTTAACACAATTCATACTATTCACAAATAAACAAACTTTAAATCTAAAGGCAGAAGATGAGGCAAGTTAGCCATGAATGTAAGTGAGATTAGTTGGAAAGTGTAACAGGTAAGCTGTTAGAAAGAGAAGGCTCATGCACAATACATCTAACTGACTTCAATAATGGAGAAACAAATAAGTAAAGGAAAACCACGAATTGGCAAGTATGTTTCCACTGTATCTAGAACAAGGATCCAACTCACACACACAAGATAACAGATTGACCATTTATTACCTAACAGTTCGAAGATACTAATGGATTCAAGTCATTCTTGAAGAAGGACAAGGATTAACCAACTCAAAAAGTAAAACAACCGACATTTTGCTCTAGAAAATCTTCATACCTGAGTAAGCTCAGCATCTTTCCCTGTTCTCTTAAATTTCATGCAACACTCATAGGCCTCCAGCAATTCATGACGATATGCCTGAAATTCACACCATGGTGATGTACTCAGAAGTAAACTTAAGCAGAGTTCCGGTGAAGGTTTTGACGAGTGAGAAAGTGAGACAGCAGTTTGCTCAGGAAGGATATAATACTCTGATTTGGCGTTTAATTTCAGTTAGCTATTCAAGAGGTTGGAAAAATGTTGACTGGCACAAGATGCAGAAATGATTTTAAAACCAAGTGCAACACAAGCAATGAAACCAACCTCAATGAATGCTCTCTCTTTTATGGTTGTATTGTTCTCTTTAGCTCCTTCCTCAAGCATTTCATGGAGTGGCTCCAATTCTTTTAGCATTCCCTCAATGTTATGCTCACCAAAATACAGGCGACTAGCTTCTTCCAGAGCCTCATGCCACTTTTCATGCCAAAGTATTGCGACCCGGATTAGTTCCTTTGACACAAGCTGTGCCTGTAGCCAAAATCAACTTTCTGTAAGGGTTTTCTATTGCCAAACAGGGAGAAGGAACTGGAAAAGTTGGTGGAAATTAAATTGAACTATTCACCTGATCCACAAGCACACCACTATGCTGCCGAACTTTGTCAACCACTTCTTGGGCTGCAGCTTTACGTAAATTACTTATTGATTTACATGCTACAAGGAGAGGGTACATAAGAGCCTGCAAAAGGAATTGAGTGAGTTTAGTACTTAAGCAAGTCTCATTATATGAATTATTGGCATTTAAGTTGCTGCGAGACATGCTACAGGAACTTGAGCACAAAATGAGATTTAACCTACAAGTTAATTAAGGAGCAGTCATCACAATTGCATACAACATGAAATTCGACAACAGAAGACTGAATAACTATATGAGGCATTGCAAAGGTATAACATACCTTGAGGCTACATGTCTTATGTCAAATGAAATCCAAAATTATAAAGTGAAAAGGAGTAACTAAAATAAGGAACTAGTCAGTCTGAAGAATGCTTTAGTTCATCAAAAGCATACCTGTGGATGACTTTGTCCAATCCGAACCAAAAGCGAATGTATCAGTTCCCTCACAGCATTGTTATTAGAATGTATCCTGGCGATTATTTGAGGCAAAACCACTAGCCATGTATTAATATTAACATGTGCAAACCCTTTCTGTAGTGCCATTTGCACTTCTGCAGTAGCTCCATGGTTGAACCACAATGTAAGAAGACGTAGAATATCCTGCACATAACAAATGAAACTGTATGATAAATGATATTTATGAAATAGAGGTATTATTAATGAGAATAATATCTTTCCTTTTATGCTTCTATTAGGAATCAGGATATAAAAATGCATAGTCAGATATCTATTATAATCCTCACAAATCAAAACTAGCGTAAGTTACTTAGATTCGCACCACATAACCCAATTTACGCAGCATGTATACCTCTCAGATTATAGAAAGTGCAATTTGCATGCAAGAACCTGAAGTTGTAGAGCCAGTGCAAAACATAGAAACCAAAATGTTGAAAGAAAGCAGGTGATCTATATTAAAGAGAAACTTTAAGTACAGAAATCAAGTGAAAAGCCCAGCTCTTCAAAGGCAGTACAGAGACAAATTGAACACTATACAAAATACCCAAATCTGGCTCAGGGTGAACAGGCAAGTCCAGAATGGCATTCATGTTGCAAATAACACTCAGTCAAGGAATAATATTTACCTGTAAACTATCATCAACACCTTTAGTATTCGCTGAACATGCTATCGAATGAAAATATCCAGTGACCGCTGCAACAACAAATTGTGACGCGACACTTGCATAACCTCTTACAGTATAAAGTGACATCACTGCTGTATTAAATAGTGCCCACTTGTGCCATGCCTTTGCCCATTTATTGGCAAATTGAGTTGCAGTCCGGAAGGCATTGAGAATTTCTACACAAAATTATAATTAATCAACAAAAGAAGATTGATAATTTCTGCAGTGGTTATCTGGAACTTAAATAAGCAAATAACACCTTGTATAGAATCATCATCCAATCCAGGAGAAAGAGCCCAATTCCAGTCTCCTAGTATGAGATGCACACGGGCGATAAGAGGAACACTCAGACTACTAGAGCTCATCAAGACAGACGGTGTAACCGGTTGAATACTAGGTTGACTTGAAAGCTCTATTGCCAAATTCTGAACCATATTGCCCCAGCCAAACAATATACACAATAAGAAATTTCAGAAGTAGGTAGTGCATAGGTAGTTGAAGCAGAAGTACTTGCTCATTGGTGCTTGCACAAAAACATAAAATTTTCTACCTGTAGCCTAGCAAATGATTCCTTGCGCTTAATGTCCTCTCCAAGTGACCATTGGTATTCCAAATATGCAAGCATCACTTGTGGGGGCCCATCATACCGCACGCTTTCAGGAGATGTTTCAGGATCATACTGAACACAATTAAACCATGTTCAAACAAACAAACAAGATGAGAATAAATGCAATGCTAGCATCCTTTGATAATTATGTACCACCAACCTGTAAGAGTTCGACTAAAGTAGATCTAGCCTGACTAATTCGCCCACTTTTCCGACAAAGGTAAGCATACTTAAGCCGAGTGTCAATATCTTCTGTTGGAGGTAGAACAAGTGCTCTAACTGCTAAAAGCGCCTGCCATACCTGCATATTAAGTATGGTCACATTTAGAAGTAGCTGATGCAGCCAGAAAAAGTTTCAGTAAACCAACCATGAGATGTGGATTGGCATGCATATGTTCTTGAACTGAGGTTAATTACGGATAACCCCAGCCCGATGTTGTGGGGGCATGAAACATAACCAGATGGAACAGTTTAGCTCTCTTAGGTTTTTCTGGCCTAGCAGCAATCACACAATTATTTTCCAGTATCTGTGGACATCAAGATTGTATATACTAGACTATATAATCACACAAATGCAGAAATAATGTCAAATCAATAAAATACATAAATACTGAGTTTTAGTTTTTGTCCCAGCTGTGACCGAGAAAATATGGCCAGGTCAAACCACATAAAAAACCAAGAGCAAGGGCTGCAAAAGGTTGACATTAAAGGTCAAAATGTATATATCCAGAGAAGTAAACTTGATTACTTTGACTATGAAGTAATGATCTTAATCCAATAGAAAAAGTTAAAGAAGAAAGTTTATGAATCCAAATGTTACCATATTTCCCATGGAGCCTTTAATTTATCCGTTCATTTATTAGCTATGCATAAACTAATTATAAATAAAGCATGTTCACCTCAACATTACGTTTTGCTCCTTGTATCCGCTCATTCCACATATTGCGAATAAGTGCTCGTCGTCCTTCAGCAACAGGGTTTCCCAGAGGAAGTGTGCAATAATCAATGACCTGATTATAGATTTTCACATTACGATTCATGCAACAAATATAGAGGGAACAACCTCGCTTCTCAACCCGTCTCCAAAAAGAAAAAAACAAAGAGCAAACCTCCTCAAGTTCTGACAGCTGCTGAACACGGACCATATTGCCATATGCACGTTCATAGCTCTCCAAAACCTACAAAGTGAAGATGTCAATAATCAAAATATCCAAAAGGAAAAACTATTACATGCGGGGAACTACTGTAGTAGCTGGTATATTACATTGCCTAGTTGATGATACTGAAAGTAACTCAGAAAGTTCTGCAGAAAATGGAATGTATGGCTTGCTTTGACCAAGTGTTTCAAACCATAAAATTGTGCGTAATTTTTTTTCAGCCTTTCAGATAAGCATAACCTCAGTATACAAACCTAACTTACAAACATAACAGACCCATATTATTATATAATCAAGAAAGCATCTTATAAGGAAGAAACAGCCAATCAAGTGGAAAACAGAAAGGAAAGACAAAATCAATCCATTGAAAACAGGCATATGGAAAGAGGTAACAACTTTGTCCTCCCCATCTTTGCACCTAAGACTAGTAAATCCAACATACTGAACACTTGGACGCAGACACACCTATAACAACAGATGCCATTATTTCCTCTTCTGCTGTATATAGGTCATTCGTAGTTAAGCACAAAGGTCCCAAACTGGTAGATTAACCCTCTTTTCCGTAAAGCTCAGAACCCCACAAACCTTTACTTTGGATTAAATTTAGTTCCATACACTTATACAGAACCATTCAGACATACACAATATATTAGAATTGAAATCAATATGATCATTATTTCTAAATCCCAACTGAATGCTTCAACCCCATCATGTGAAACTCAATCACATGGACTCATAGTATAATGAAAAAAATATAGAAGACTCACCAAAGCAGCAAGCTCTGTTGCCAAGCATTTCCTAGCTCTCTCAACATACTCACGTGCTTCATCATACTGTGTCCGGAAACAACAGAAAACAAAATAGAATAGGTCAAATACATTAAAAAACAAAGAAGGTTCCCAAAGTGTTCAGGCACCCTTACTGGTTGCCACTTAGTATATCCTTTAGGTACAATGAGAACTTCAAAAACTTTCTCTTCTATAATTAATATTATATATATATATGTGTATGTATGTATGTATTGTGTACACAGATAATATAAAAACTAAGAAGCTGACTTGACTGTATAACAAAACGCGAACTTTGAAATTCTCAATGATCACTGTCCACAATGAACAAAGAGGCATTCTGTCTCATTCAAATAAGTGGTCTTTTTAACGCAAATACAGTGTATTATAATGACTAATCTGTAAATAAAAAGTTTAACTAAAGTAGACTTTTTCGAATATATTAAGCTATTTTGACTATTTGTTAATGAAAAACATAAATGTTTCAAATGGTTTTAATATTTTAATGTCCTGTCAAGCAGATCCTTGCTGATTAACAAATATTCTTACTCATGTTAGGTTTGATAGATATTAGAAAAACAGTAAAATGAATGTTTCATGATCTTAAAATGGTGATATATAACTTTTTGAAATGCCATAAAGTAGAATCTATCAGTATAATTATATTGTACATTATCTAAATGTAGATTATGGAAAACGTAAAGTGTACCTTTCCTCTTCGAACCAACAGAACAGCTCTAAAGAATGTTCCATTACTGCTTCCATCCCCACTAGCAGCAGTGTTCCCCAAGCCCCTAAGTTTGGTTTCATCACCATCATCTAACCGCGACACGTATTCTGCCATTTGATCCCACTCCCCCATGTTCCAAGCAGCATTAGCAGCCTAGCACAACCAAATTTGTTAAATTAGGGAACTAAGGACATAAACAAGCCCTGTTTAATCACAAACCAACCATTGGTGCCATTTCCAACCGGGCAGCCGGTTCAGCTGGGGTCCAATATTCCTTGAACAGGTTGTTAAGCTCCTCCCATTGTGCCAAAGCAGCAAGACATCGCATCTGACCTAAAGAAGCCACCAATACAAACCATATTCAAAATGCAAGAAAAAATGATACCATACATAAAGAAAAATGATCACAAGATAATAACAGTAAATTTAAAGATATTTAATAGCACATTAAATATAAAGCGGCATCCAAAACAACAATAAAATAAGCAACACAGACCTAGAGCGGCATCCAAAACAAGATGTGGACTCGATGCTTGAGAGGCTTTTTCGGTGTAGGCCTTGAGAGCATCGTCCCATCGCTGCAACTTCTCATACCTAAACAAGTAGAGAGATGCAGTGGACAAGGTATTATATGAGTCATATTCTTTTGCAAAGTTAGTAGAAACTAAGTTGCTTTCTTTAAAATAAATGACAATTCAGTAAAGGGCATGGAATTTTCAAGAGAAGAAAAGGCTCCTGAAAATCCTATTGTCAAAGAAAGGCAGGAAAAAAAGGGTTTGTTACAAGGGGAAGAAAATTCTTGGAATGTATACTATTAAAAGTTACCATGACTCTTTGAGTTGAACATCCAAATCTTGTTGGGCAAAGGTCAATATTCCAACTGCAGCCTGAGAAAACACAAATTTATCAATAAATGGCAGCCAATGTTCACAGAAATTTCAAACCTCAAAATATAGTAAGGAAGTGGCATAATGATTTTCTTTTCCATAGAACCTCATGCTGGTGTAATTGGTTGTTTATATGTATAAGATCTTCAACTACAGCAACAGGGTCCATTTTCTTGGAGCGCGCTCCTTCAAATTCCATTTCTTTGTAATGCAAGGCCTTTGCAAATGCACGACACTGAAATGTAAAATAGATAAGTAAACATACGTGAAACATGTAAGAGACAACAAAAACTGGGACCACCCTCCCCCCCCCCCCCCCCAAAAAAAAAAACAAAACAAAACCAGCCTTCCCAAAAAATGTAAAAAAAAAATTAACTATACCTTTTCTGCAAGAGCACCAAGCAGGCGAATGTCTATAGGAAGAGGCTTCTCATTGTGTTCCATGAACTCTGCCTTCAGACACAATTAATTAAACAAAATCAATAAAAATCCAACCAGGGAAACAGAATTGCTATCTCATGCAAGAGAAAGTTGATGCAGGACGCAGTTTCCTTTTTTTTTCTTCTCCATGTTTCCATACAGAACCTCTAGTTATTTAGTTTATATCACTGTTATAAAAATCCCCGCCACCGCCCCGATTAATGCCTAGGCGTTTGAAAATTAAGAAAGGGCACCTAGACTTGCTAAGGCGCCCACCTAGACAGTCTAGGCACCCACCTAGCCCGCCCAAACACCTGCCAAGGTTGCGACTCACTTAGATAGAAAATATATAAGTTTCCTTTTGCATTTTATTGTTTCCAATAAATTGTAAGAGACTTATTGAACACTTAAAACACATTATATGTTTGCTCCCCATGTTTTCATTATATTCCAATACTTAATAATATTTATGTCATTCTAATTTCTAGTTTATGATGAAATTATATATATTTTAAGTATAAACAGACACTTATTTACACAAAATACAATAGA
This sequence comes from Malus fusca, assembly GCA_035220775.1. Lineage (NCBI taxonomy): Eukaryota > Viridiplantae > Streptophyta > Magnoliopsida > Rosales > Rosaceae > Malus > Malus fusca. The sequence goes on from CM069063.1 coordinate 21,923,770, forward strand.
TTTACTTAAATCCGCCCAGCCGCCTAGGCACTAGGCCCCAGCCTGCCGCCCGACTAGCACCTAGCATCCTTTAGAACCTTGGTTTATATATAGATATACATAAATAATAGAATATTATGACTGTATATATATATAGATACATTGAGGGATCCCTCATATAAAATTATTTGAGGGACACCTTGTGGTGCTCATTCCTTAACATTTTTCAATGATCCAAACCGTCTATATTTTAGTACATCATTCTTAAATCATCCTAGCAATAAATTGGCAAATACAATTTCAAAGAAACACTATTATGACTACCATTTAATTCAATGGTCAAATGGTTTCGGATTGGGTGATTTTTGGTGGAGATGATCTTTGAGGAAGACCTAAACGATGGAAGGTTGGATCGTTGAAATACGAAGTGGAGTGGGCCCCACAAAGGTGTCCTTATTTGAGGGATCTCTCAACGGAAGGGGACTGTGTATATATGTATGTGTGTGTGTGTGTGTGTGTGTGTATAGAACATACACAATTCCTTTTCTTCTCCATCATCTATATGATAATTTAGACTTAGAGCAAAAGGATGGTGATTTTTAACATTCCTAACAGAATTTTTTTTTTTTCATTATTTGTTTGACAAATGTTTTGCATTCGAACTGTAGGTTTATTTAGATAGACACCTTTGCCCATGAGATCCTAATTTTTTTTTTTTTTTTTTTTGAAAAGAAATGATAACACTTTATTAAAAAATAACATGAATTACAAAATAGTGGATAAGAAATCCACCATCTAGCAAAACTAGCTAAGACCTCTTGAGTAGATCTATTTACAAGTAACATAACCTCAACCAAAATCATTTTACGGCTGCTAACACATATCCCACACTATATGAGAAAGAGAATAATCCCTGAACTCATTCGAAACTGATGCCCGGAGGGCTGCCGTATCTTACTCTACCCCATAGTTCTGCTACCCCACTCCATTATAATCCTAATAGAATATAGCTTTCTCACACTTATTTAAAATCAGTCCCACATAGATAGCTTGGACTCAATTTATATATAAGAGATCCATTTTTATAAGGGAAAGTAAGAGATCACATTGGTGAGCCCAACCTAAAAGTTATCTGATGATCGAAGCTGTCTATAGTTAAGGATCATTCTTCCAAAAAATCAGCAAATTTGAACTAATTTTGCTATCAAATTATGATCAAACAGATAGACAAACACAATGCCTCCACTAAAGTTGACCTAATGGTGATAAATTGATAATAATCATGTCATTCATATGTTAGCAACATGTTACTGACACGCTCCTACTTAAACTATAAATGGACGCCCTCAACAGAAAAAAATTATATACATTCATCATACATAGTTACATACATATATGTAAATGTAATCATGAAACAACAGAGGCTTTAAGCACACCAAGCTAAAATCACACAACTCATGTCCAGCTTCATATGTTGCATCGATTTTTGGAGTAATAATATAATGAAAAAGACATACCAAGTTAAGAAGTGTTGCCAAAATTTCAGGAGGTAAATTTGGGGATGAAAATGCCATCTCCAAACTTCGAACTAACTGTTTCTGACTAGTCTCATTTAGCTGTGCCCAACAGCTAACAAAACCAGCTGCAAATAGCTCCCGCCCAACAAATGGCTGCAAAAAGGAGGATATCAGAGCGCAAACTCCAAAAGAAGTAACGTACAAATAAGTATAATATGCAATACCTGCAGCTGTGCAAGCCTTGCACAGGTTCGTAAAGCAGGAGAAGGAGATTCCTTCAGAAGTTCAATACTAAAATGTCTCATCCATTCTGCCCAATCTTCTTTGGTACTGCGTTGAGAAGCCTCCCCAGCAGTGCGTAATCGACCATCATTGACCTGTATGTAACTTGTACGAGTCAAAAATTAACTTACAGCCAAAATAAAAAGAAATAGTATTATCATATAAATAAAAAATAAATATGAAGGCAAAGCCAATCATACATAACTAGATATATGCATCCCAAAAACATACATAAGCAGCACACCAAAACCAGAACACTTATACTAGCGTAGACCAAAAAATAATAGATCATGTCATATAACCCTTGCGAATTCTAATAGCAAATAAAAAGAAAGGTTGTCATGTTTAACAACCATATTACGTGCTAAGTTAGATGAACTTAATATCAAAATAAAGATTCACCAATCACATGAACAAAAGTTTAAAGAAAAGGTTGCGCAGTAATATACTATATGCACTGTGTTTGACACCAACTTCTATGCTTGCAAAACAGTTGCCGCTAAATTAGAAGTGGCTACACGATACATGATCTGCTCGTCCTGTCATTCCTAATAATGTAATATTTTATATTTATAACTAAATGCCCTAGGAACTGCTAGCCCACTGCACTCAGCATGTTGTTCATATATTTAAATACCATCTCACAACATAGTGACCCCAATCCATACCAGGCGTTTTCTAGGGCACTACATTGATCTTCCAAGACATTTTGACTGCAGCAGTGTGAAACATCGTAAGGGTCAGTCTCTAAATCGTAAGGGTCAGTCTCTAAGTTGTTTCTGACTGCAGCAGTGCAACTTACAGAACGTGTAATCAAGGGAGAGATATACCTGATGGCCTCGAAGTTGTTTCTGCACATCTGACCCAACATCGTAAGGGTCAGTCTCTAAATCATTCCAATTGTCAGTAATAACCTCTGCTGGAAGCCGTCGGCTTAATATTTGAATAGTTGTACTCCCCAAAATTAGAGGTTCACGTCGCTTCAACCGTCCTTCAATTTCCTCGAATTCCTTATGCTGAAATGAAATAACCTTTTTTACTTAATTAGCAGAAGTAAGAAATCACAAACAATTTCTTTTTAAAAGAAAAAATAAGGCAATAAAGTTAGGGAATGAGGAAGACCCTTAAGCGATGTCTCAGCAGAAGTTTGTGTATTGATGGGATAAAAATTGTGAAGTCCTCCCCAAGGGCATGAGCTAGACAATAAAGGGCATCAACAGCATCCTTCCGGAGCTCATCATTCTTGCTGTAAAACAAAAGTTTAAACAGCTATGAGTGTTAGATAAGTAACTAAAAAACAAAATATGAACCTAAATTCCATGGTACTGAAGATTCCCAAATAAGTCTTAAGATACAAGTTATAACATCAAACAGAAGAAAAGGTTCTCCCAAATTATTCATAACATAAAACCATTGAACACACCCTCAGACATATTCAGGGGATACACACCAACCACACAAAATGGAAAGCCTGGAAATTGTGAAACATAACACACATCCTCAACTTTAGGGCAATGCAATAACAGAATCAGAATGACAGAATGAGCACTGAGTTAAAGAAAGATCAAAGTTGAAGTCTTGACTTTAACTGTTTAACCATCCATATTATAAAGTACAAATGATGTCTCAAACAAATATTTCTAAAATAAATATAAAAAAATTACAATGAAATGGAAGCAAGCTATCATTAATTGGGATTCACTGCAAAGGAAGGGGAATCAGTTCTAAAACAAGCAATAATAGTAGCCAAAAAAAATATGGGATAAAGTAGTCTAAAATAGTCCTATAAAATAGGAGGGTGTGTTTAAGAAACTCGAAGACAATTTTCAACCAATGTCTAGAAAGACCAACAGTTGCACACGAAGATCAGATCATATAGCTAATGGGCAGGTGATGAAAGGAACCGGACCCATCTAAGACTAGCTTTAAGTGATGCACGAGAGAAGATATGTGACCAGTAACCTGAAAAAAAAATTAATAACACATTACAATGAACATGTTGTTCAAGAACAACAATATGTCCAAATATAACTGAAGTACATAAAAAACAAAAGGAGTAGAGGGTGTGATGACAACCTGCACATGAGGGATCAGTTTCGTCAAAGTTTTAATAGCAGCACGTCTTATGTCCACTGAGGCATCAACTTTAAACAAGCGAATGAGTGCAGGAAGAAGAAGATGCATATGTTCATCCAATGTTCCTACATTTGGACACTGAATGAGTCTTTACATGTTGGCATACATATACTCCAAAATAGCAGATTCATATTTTCATCATGGTAACGAAGCTTAACAAAATGCTTTTTTGAGCTCCAAGCCTCCAACAGAGGAAACCATAATATCCTTTGGAACTTAAAAGTCCCAAACAGCCAGCCATACGGCCCTTTGAAACAGAAGACCAAAAAGTCTTATATTTCCAAATCTAAAACGAAAACAAGCAATTTTGCACAATCCATTAATCCAAATAGAAAAGGCTACAATAAAGCTATCAGTTATAAACTTATAAATGCTACATTATAAGGTATCTAAAAATCTGATGCTCATTCACTATAAATTTCCATCCACATATGATGACTAATCTATTTATAAGAAAGCAGACACAAATAAAACAAATAATCCCAGAGCTTTATGCTTATCGATGGAAGCCTTTCTTCCATCAGTCTAATAACTTCATACCCAATCACTTTGAAGTTTCCAGGTCGGTAACTACTCATGGTCATCCAATTACTACCCAGATTGTTAACCAATATATGCACATCACTTGATGCTTAATTGATTCTTAGATTGTAGAATATGAATCTCAAGTCGTGCTTATATGCAGTAATTTTGCTCCCACCAATGGAACCCTGAGTTATTCCAAGTTTTTAACATGTATCTCTGACAGCTACATTAATACAGCTTACAAACAATACAAAGGTACAGTTTTTTTCAACAAGGAACCATTTTATCTTCAGCAAATTGTCTCTCTAACCCTGCAGTTATTAAGTCATCCATAAATCAAATCCTCTTACTCCCACCTTACCATGATTTAGAAATTAGAATCATACATTAAAACCACCTGCAGGCATTATTTTAATAACTCTCATAATCAACACAAAGGAACTGTTCTAAAATAATACGAGCATACGTTTGCCCGTTATTTTAGGTTCTACTATCTTGAGAAAAAAGAAAACAATAATCAAGCAGGACTTTCAAATATGAATATTCTACTTTCGCGAGTGTTACAAAGGGGTCAAATTTTCTAACTCTTGCTTGTATTTTACATGTAACTCACAAAATGAAATTCCTTCTTTTCCCAATCTGATTCTTTCTTGTACTTACTCTTCCAGAAATTGCATATCCACACAACCACTTTCCTTAAATTCAAGGCACCATTCTTTTTTGTAAAGAAACAAATTAATTATTAACAGCAGAATTTACAAAAAGTGGAAAAGAAATCCACCAACTAAAACCAAACCTAAAGTACTAAACTAGATTTCTCAAATAGGATTAATTTACAAAAATCAAACTTGAAACTAAACTCATTTTACAGTTGCTAACCCACCCATCATTATAGAAGAGTGAGAATAATCCCTATACTCAGTCGAAACAGATGCCCAAAGAGTAGGCCAGTATCTAACTCGGTCCCATAGTTCACCTACTCCCACTCCCTTAAAACCTTCCAAAGTTCTATTACACTCCATCCAATTCTTCAAGTCACCAATTTGATTCTCAAATATCTATGATACTTTCATTTCATAACAAGCTAATCCAGTCTTATAAGGATTTTTTACGAGACTTGAAAAATAAGTTTCTAATATCAATAAATATCGATATTCACGGTAATTAAAAATGAAGAGTACTAACCACCAAACACTTCAAGGGTATGGAGGATGTCAAGAACATAAGTATAATCGTTATACCGTTCTGCATCACTTAGAACTTGAATACAACATGGAAGAATATCCGGAAGGTACGTTCGAAATTCATCATTGAGAGCCAAGCAAAGCTGCTCCACCAGATGCAGAACCTGAGAAAGATTACAGGAGAACAGAAAATAATCACAATGGGAATTTAAAAAAAAAATACTAAAATTTCAAGAACAAGAGATCAATCTCATGATAAGAGCAATTGAAACCAAAACGAAAAGGTCAAACTAACTGGATAACCAAGTTGAGGATGGCCAGCAGCAGGAAAACTGAAGGTTGACCATAATTCTGAAATTAGAACGAGCAACTCATGCAGATATTTCCCAATATGCTGCACAGCACATCATGCCCATATATAATCATCAAGAAATCATCCACAATCATTACACGTATGAAAACTTAAAAGGGGCCGAGACATTACCTGACGGACAATAGACACTAGCGTACCAAGCTTCCATGTTATAAAATCCTTTAAAGCATCATCACATGTCCGGACTATATGGAAGAAATCAGGTAAAACCTACAGGTAAGAAAAATAAAGAAGCATCATTTAAAGCCAAAAAGACAACATAAAAAGCTAATGCACCAGTATATAAACCACTGATAAGCTAAATAACAGGTGTAATTCGAGATAAAAAGAGACGGTAGAAGAGTCATGACAAATGAATCTTGTTTTTTTCTACCGAAAAATTGATAAATGGACTTCCAAAGGCATGAAACTTAAAATGCGTTTTGTATAAAAAAGGAAGATAACGTATAACATAATTCACATCCACAAAACTAAGGTTTAACAGTAAAATACATGTGCTTGTCTGTACACATGCATTCACACACATGTTACTACATGTGCGTAAAACATACAACGAAACAAATCACAATTGAAATGTTTATACACTGACCTTTGGTAAGTATGGAACACAACCAAGACCCATTGACTAACCTCGCAACAAAAAAGATAACATGAGACATCAAGAACTACACAAATAATAAGAATATAAATCTTCTAAGAAAAGTAATTCAGAAAAACAATAACCACATTACTATATGCTAAATACCTTGAATATGAACATAAGAGATCTGACCACCTTTAGGTGGTAAGTAGCAAGTGAAGGATCCCTAAGTATACGCATGAGGGAGTTGATTGCAACCTGTGGTCATAACATATGTAACAAACAACAATGACAGTCATTTATCATATTGATATGCATATATATGAATGGATTTTAAGTTATGGATCACCATTGTCCATTGATTGTGTAGACAACTCAAATGCAATCAGCGACAATGATGAGCATCATTGTAATCAAATACACACACACACACACACACGCATATATATATATATGTAATTATATATACACATCCATAAAATAAAATACAAAAGTCATAGCAGGTTTGATGTGCTACCGTAGAATAATAGTCTTCAGACGTTGCAAATGATGGCCACAGGTCCATAGGCAATTCATCCACAGATTGAATGTGTTGACCAGATTCACTGGCACTACATGTAACATCTCCACGTGAACCGGGTAGGCTTGGCTGATGTCGTTTATGCACATGAGGGTCTAGAGCACCCATAATTCCGAGAACCTGGTGAAGCCCAAGAACAGGTTAACATAAAAAAATGGCTACGGTTAACAACCATGCAATCTAATTAAAAAGTTACCTTTAGTACTTCACGTCTTGTAGACCATGCTAATTCACCATTCAGTAACTTCAAGAGTAAGCCAAGTAACAGTGGATATTCATTGTATGGCGTTATGACATACCTGCCAAAATCAAAGAATAAAAGTTTCTTAACACAAACCAAAATGTAATACAGAACTTCATGAAACCTGATGCCAACAAAGTATCTCAAATCGTTGCTCCATGATACCAATACGTGGACTGAGTCTATCTTCTACGGTTCACAGCCCCCAAATATAAGTGAAAAAATTATACACTCATGGAAGTGGTTGGCCATGCATAAAGCAATTTCAGGAACTAGAGTCTCAACCCTTGTTTTACCGTCTACAATTCTCCCTCTCCAGCAAACAAGCTTCTTAAAACCAAAGATCTGCAAGCATAAAGAAGTGACAACCTGACTCCACTAAAATAAGGTAGTCCACCATCTTCCTAGGTCACTAGAGCACATGCAAGACCTAATACAATATTATCTATTGTCGGCTCATACCATTTAACTATGGTTGGCAGGGCTTCTTAACAACTTAATATTTGAGATTAACAGTTACTGGGCATAAGATTAGGTAGCCATGAAATCTTTTGTTTGGAAGGGAGGAGGCGTGGTCCACATAACCTCACATACTAACTTGAATACTACTAACAATAACTCAGCAAGGTATCAATACTTCAGAGTCCCACACTATATTTGTTTCTCTTTTACTATATTGACAAACAAAAAGGAAAACAAGCCCAAAGTTTAATGACCAAATTGACAATTAAACATTTATTCAATCAGATATGCACATCAAATAAGTATATAAGCATAAGCCTCAGTGAAGCTGTTTCTAAGTTCTAACCCAAGATTAAAGATGAAAACGAAAAAATATATATAACAGAACCTATCATAGAGCAATGTAACAAACACAGTGCATACCCAGTGCTCTGTACAACTTGACCAAGAGTAGCGACAGCCACTTCCCGTTTGGTGACGGCTGTTCCATCCAATAACGCCTCAACAATTAAAGGCATAAGCTCAGGAATGTATATTCGCATTGCATAACCACCCTAGACAGAAGTCAAAACAAAAAAGAGAACAGCATTTATATCAGCACAACACAAAACAATTATATAACAGAGAGAACTACTTTTCGTATTCAATAAATTTGCTTTTGTTTTGTCACCAAAAGAAAAATTAACACATTTTCATGTTCTTCAGCATGCATCAGACACCTCAAACCCACCACCTACCAACCTTCAATCCAAATAAAACAAATGAATAACACCATGAGTACTAAAGCCAATTATACCCACCACTCTAGCCAGATCCCCAACAGTTACAAGAACTCCACTAATAATGCCATTATTTGCGTTCACACCTGTGCCATCAGTAAGCCTTGCAACAAGTGCCTGAACAATCAGATATTTACTATGAGAGAAGGGGAAAAAACAGATCTATAAATGATAGGGGACTAAGATAAACAATCACTAAATGACTTATCAAACCTTGTGTATCGGAGCAACGTATGGAAGTATTAGTCGTTCACAGTTTCGTATTAAACAACCCAGTAACTTCGCACTTTCTTCTCGGCATTTAGTGTCTGCACTGCTGACATAGCAAGAGAAGTCAATATCTGACGCTTCAACAGTTCATTCTAGCATTAAAATCATCTGTAAGCAACCACTTATTTATTAAAAAAAAATGTATGTAAACAAAATTGATAATCCGTTTACATCACCTCTGCCCCAGGTAAGTCAACAATTGTATGAGATGCCGACGAAGTGCTGGAAGAACATAAGCAGGATTTTTTTCCGACAACCTCCCAGCCACAGAAATTGCAAACACTCGAACATCAAAATCCTATAACAACATCATAGTATTTTTTTTTAAGATGGATAACACAAAGGACAGATCATTTTCACAAAATTTACATTACAAGTAATTTCAAATTAAAATTCAATACATTCCAGCAAAAACCGTACATGAAAACTGCACAATTATAACACTTTAAGCAAAATATCTAAACGAAAGCAAAATAAAAGAAAAACATCAAATATCACATGCATACGTAGCAACGCCTGCATTTCCAATATAACACTTTTAAGTCATGTACACGTCTATATAGAGTAAAAATCACACCTCATCATTCAAAGCAGCAAAAACTGCACTCAGACTATCAGCCTGCACCAAAAAATCATCAAATCCTCTATTCCCATGAAGCGAGGAAAATATTGAATGGCGAACAATAACATCAGCATCTGCAACAGCTTCAATGAGAAGCTTTTCCACAATCTGCAGAAAGGCCAGTATCTAGTTAATAGGCATATACCAAGAAGGAGAAAAGAAAACTAACATGACTATTCAATGAGATTTTGGGACTTAACATGATACATTACTTTAAAGACATTGACAAATTATAATTATAATAGCAGACTGTAAAAAAGCAATCCAAATTCTCAAGTCTAATGCATATCTAATGAAATACAATACATTTAAAAGATTAATGCCTTCTATATGCCTCCAATTTGCAAAGATGGCAATAAAAAGGAGTGAAATACAAAACATTCATAAAGATTATTGCCTTCTAAAAGCCTCCAATTTGCAAAGAAGGCAAAAAAGGAAGGTCCCCACACTATGGCCAATGGACATATTTAATAGTTGTCATATGACCCATATCAGCATATTTGAACTGAAGGTGTACAACCAAAAGGTACGCATTCATAGGCAAAATACACAATAATAGAAAGTTTTCGTGATCTTTCCTACCAATAAGTTGAGCATAGTAGAGAAACTAGATAAATTGAATAAACATACTAATGGTTCAAAAGAATCAAAGGTTGGAATTTTTAGCATAAATTTTAATGTTCAAAACCAAACCTCCGCAACAAGACGTCGTCGTTTTCCCCGATTAGACCTATCAGAAGCATATTGCACACCAGAAAAGGAATTTGCAACTAATTTGCAACAACATAGGGCAGCATCTTTCCGGATGGCTCCATCATCATCATCCAAATATACAACAACTGATTCTCTTGCAAACTCAAGAAGGTCATGGCCCTAAATCATATACCAGCTTCTGTGAGAGACTAAAGGTGCATTTAGGATTCACAATGGACAATGGTATTCACACAAACCTTGAAATTAAAACGAGCTAGAGTCTGCAAAGCAAGCTGCACAAGGGATGAACCACTGACGTCTGAGACTTGCTGAGGGATATTCATTAAATTTCCTCTGCCCATGCCAACGGCCGACCTTCCCTGAGAATGGTGGGATTTTGAAAGAACCACCGAAATGTTGTCAAGCAACCGATCTTGGATAGTAGGAAGCAAAGATGGAATACTGAATTAACAACCAATTGAACAGGGAACTAGTCAGTGCACATGGAAGACATAGACTAATCACAAAAATTGTGCAATGTGCAAGGAGAAGTTCTTGAAAACCCCAGGCTACCTGGTAGTTATATGCTCAAGTGCCTCAACAAGCGTAGGGGAAAGACCAGCAGACAACATAACATCCAAAAGACCACGAACATGAGGTTCCATAGCTGGCCCCATTGCTTTTGCTATGTTTCCAACACAAGCCAAAGCCTCAAGAGAGGGTCTACCTTTACGTGGAGCAATCTGGAGAACAAATGATTAATAACAGTCAGAGATGTGTCCACTATCACAGTTACAACTCATAACCTACAACCTTCATACACAGCACAGCAAAGATAAATATTATGGTGAGGACCATGATCGTCAATATACCGCATCATGTAAATGGGATGTTATTGTCGGCAAATAGTGGACAAGTTCCCCATCCAAAGCACCAGCCATCTCCCCAAGGGCAATAAAACCACTGGAGCGTTCAGCCGGTATTCGCAAAACGGCAAGAATATGGTTCATACATATCTGCAAGAAATAGCATATCCTTACACATTCGGGATGACAAACAGTAAATATAAATGAAACAGATTTTGCCCCGAACCATTCTGCCCACCAGTTACAATATAATAATAAAGGACAGTTGACAAACCGTTAAGTAGTTTGTGACAAATCGATCTCGCAGAAAATGAGCAATTCGAGGTAGCAGCGAAGTTATGCTCAGGCGAACCAGCCTATCCCGGTGCTCAAGATATCTAAGGACAATTTCTGCAACTTCCCTGTACCTTGACATCATAAATTCACCTGTATTCCTGCCCAGATGAAATTAACTTTTTTAAACTGATGAAGGAGCAGTTGATGGCTGGGTCAAAATGTGAAGGTAGCACAAAGTAACACAGAACATGTACATTCTCACATGACTTAAAATAATTTAGGTTTTACTTGCTCACACATTGTGACCATGTGTACCCATTTTGGTTTTCCTAAACTCCACATAATAAAATAGAGTCACTACTACGTCAGGGTCACATAAAATTAATGCAAAAACCTCATTCAGACCAGCAAGAATCCATCACATTCATAAATGAATGTGCACAATAACAAAGTCTATACCAAAATTGTAGTTAAAATTGCATGAACATATGTTCACGTGTCTCTTGAAGAACTGATCAACACAAGCTAAAATTCATCGTGGTACGCATTCTGTACATATGTGGTAGGGTTTCATTTTTGTTTGGCCAATCTTGTACATATGATACTTTTAGTGAATAACAATCAAATTTACATTAGAAAATAATACCGATAAAAATAAAAACTTCCCCACAAACTCTACCAACCTTAAAAGCTCTCCAACTGCAAGTAAAGAACCATGTATGCTGTGAACGGAAGCATTTCTACCCAACCCATCCTGGGTAGCCTCAAACATACGATAATACCATTGCACACGCCAGCGTGTCTCACGTTTCTCAATAACACCAAGGCAGGCACGTAGAGCTTCCACAGCTCGCTCTCGAATAGGCAAGACTGGATCCCTCAAAGCAACCCAAATAGCATCAACAAATTCAGGTACATGAACATTGAACACTGTTGAAGCATTTTCTGCCATTTCCTATAATAAGAAAACATTACAGAACCATGTCCTATATCAAAATTTAATGAGAATAGCAAAAAAAAAATTTTAATTAAAAAGCAAAAGTTCTATGATATGAAACTGCTTTTTAAGAATAATACTTTGATGGGATGATATGAAAAGTTTCTTTGAATATAAATGGAGTCTCCTCGGAGAAACAAACTCAGAACCGCTAATCAACAACAGCAGCAGCAACAACAACAAAGCCTTACCCACTAAACGGGGTTGGCTGCTAATCAATAAATGAGTACAAAAGTAAAAATTGTAGCACTTACTTTCAAGATCAACACAGCAGCAAAACGGCGATACTCAACTCTATCCGCCCGCAACCAATCAAGAGCAATTTTTATCTAAGAGACCAAGGCTTATCAGATACTTGACTATTCTAAATCAAATTCTGTTATGTCAAGGGGGTACACAAAAATTTAACAAACCTGGCGTTCCACTTCATCTGCAGTCATTGCTCCCCCGGCCCTGGCAAGATGGCCCAGAACTCTACTAGCAAGGACCAGAATATCAGTATCACGCTTCACCTCAAAAACGGTCCTTATATAATTAGCAAACTTTGAAACTTTGGAAGAATTCTCTCCCAGCACCACATCTATCAACTCATCAATAGCTCTTAAAGCTCCCAAAGTTTCTGCAACATCACTGCTCTCCAGAAGAGACGAAATTCGATCATACAACTGATCCATGTAACGCGAAAACGCTTCTCCACTGAGGTCACGGGCTTCTTCTTCCAGATGCTTCTTCAAAGCTAGCGAAGCCCCATCCTGTGAAACAACACAGTTTAAGCATATTTATGTCCTCTGTTATGGAACAAGCATAAAAGACAAACTTTTTCAGGTAATCTTCGAAAACCATAGGGCCCTCAAAACTATTAGCCTTACAGAGTAGAGTGACTGAGAAAGTTCTTAAATTTGCCTATAGTGAGTGAGGTGAGCTTAAAATTGGCCTATTATAATAGCTCCAATTACACCAACTCAATACCTAATTATTCGCACAATTCATAGCTTGCACTATCCACTAAACCTATTAGTTATCCACTTAAGTGAAAATTTTGAATTTCTCGGGAACCAAACAGAAAATAGGAAACAGAGAGAGATAGAGAGAACAAAGTACTGACCTTGGGGCTGCCGCGGGTGCAGAGGTCAGCAAGGATGCGATTGAGCGCGTCAAAACTGCCTCCGCTGGGTCCGGCAGAGGCGGGGCCGCAGAACCTGAGGGACTGCCCCGAGACCGCCATCTGGCTCAGCCTCCACAAATCCTACAACCCCAACTTCTCCCCCTCCCTCTCTCTCTGTATATCCAATTGCAATCGGATCTTCAAGGCATCGAAGCTCCAGCGGGAAAGCAACGGCAGATTGATTCTTCCGCCGGAGACGATGGGAAATATAGACGTTACGAGTAGTTGCAGCGGCTAAAAGTAGCAATAGTTTTACAGATTACGCTTAAAATTTAACGCAGGCGAAAGCGAAAGGGGGAAAAGGGCTTTTGGGGTTTTGACTTTTGTTGATCGGCTCGGCAGCTCGTTTGGAATTGTTTTTAAAATAATTAAAAACGTTTTTTGTAATAATATTTTTTAAATCAATCTTTAAGAAAATGCAAGTTGATCCTGGAATTGGAAAAGTATTTAAAGTTTTTTTTGCCAGAAACAACAGTTGTGTGCTTTTTGTATGAAGTACTTATCCTAAAAGCGTTTTCAGCAACTTTAAAAACACTTACATGCCCTAAATCTTGTTAATTCTATGGTTTGGTGCCCACTCTAGGCCGATCATGCTCATTCATTATACCCAAACTCAAAAACCTTTTTTATCAATTTGTTGTTACTTGTACCATAAAGGGTAAGTTTTTTTTTATATATACAAAACCGCTTATAATTCAAAATGGTTATCATGCATTCGTCTTGTAATTTTTCGAAAAAAAATTCAAAGTAACTTTTTGAGAATGTAAATGTACTGAAAAGTTAATGTCGAGTTTACGTTGATTAAAAAGAAGATCAATCTTTTGTGATCGGAGTTATTTATTGTATTTGTGCATATGAATATTCCACAAGGATCATATCACACAAAATTTGGGTGTATTATGTATTAACGTAATTAACAGTTCAAGTTATATTTAGTGTAATTGACAATTAGTCATGTGCGTAACTTAAATGGCAACGATATTATCAGAATTTAAAATAGATTGAATTGTCGAATCTTCAAGAAATTTTATGCATCCTTTCCAGTTTGACTAATTTTTGGAGAAATAGTTTATACCTTTGATGAACTATGTAAAAATAACACTATTGAATGGGTGCTTTTTTTATCAAATAATTGAAAGAAAATTTAACGTTTTAGGATACATGTTTGATTTTGCAAATAGTATCAAAGCTGGCTATAGAGTTGGGATTTATATCCTCTCCAGATCCCCTCATTGGGGATCCCGGGGATCAATGCATAGTAACCATTCATCAAAGAGTGTGCGGCCACAATTGAATGCTTTTTATATTTTTAAACGTAAAGCAGCCTCATTTTGCGTGAAAATATAAAAAAAGAAAAAATTGTGGCCGCACGATCTTTGATGAACGGTTACTATGCATTGATCCCCGGGATCCCCAGTAAGGGGTTCTGGAGAGGATCTAAATCCATAGAGTTGAATCATTTTCTTGTATAGCGCATTTTTTCCTTCTTTTTTTTCATCACGAAGACAACTTTCACTAAAATAAAAACTAGTACAAGGCCCAAAAAGAGCCGGGTAAACAATTACAGAGAAAGTAAAAGGCCCAAGCAAAAGAAGAGCAACAACCCAAAACACAACGGGAATGCCTCCACAAACTTAGGCCCAAAGGCTGCAAAAAACAAACAATAAAAACCCTAACCTCCAGCAACAAAGACCCCATCACCGTTGCCGTCACAACCTCGAAGGAAGCTAAACTCTAAACCGAGAAAGTAGACACCAGATCCAAGTTGCCTTCACGAAACCCTGCAAATATATACAAACAAAGTAACATATGCGAAGAAAGTGCGGCTAAGGGGTATGTAAACTACCCAACACTTGGCCTCAATGGAGATCCGGCATATGGGTTGGGGGAGGGGAAGTGAAGGAGAGAAGTGGATCTGATATGCAATTTCTGATCGAAGCCTGCCAATTTGAGCACTTGATGGGATGGGGAAGAAGTATCACAGCTGAGGAGGGAGGAAGGGAAATCAAAAGATAGAAAGCAGTAAAAGTAGGCAAAAAACGCCAGATAAGGGACATGAAGCCCATGATAGTTAAGACTCGGCTTAAGAAAAACTGAGATTAAACTCAGGGAATAACCGAGAATTCAAAAAGTAGGGAGAAAACTAGAAGAGGTGAAGGAAGATGAGGAGGAAGGCAAGGAGGGGGATGAGCATATGAGATGAGAGGGGAGGAAAAGAGAGAGAGGGCAAATGAAAGAGAACCTGAGAAAACTCAGGAGGTAACTAAGAAAAGATAGGATATTAAGAAATGAAGGAAAGAAGGAAAGAAGGGAGGAAGGATGGATGCCTCAAGCACCCAAGTCCAAGGCTAGGCCCAGCGACGAAGTTGCTGGGAAAGTCTTTCACATATAGAATTTTAGAGAAAGAAAAGTAGATAATTTTTAGAGAGAGGTTTTCTTCTTTTTTTTTTCTTTTCTTAATACACCATTTTTTCCTTTTCACAAGGCAAAAGTACTAAAACAACAAATGAATTTAGGATGATACTACTTCATGGTTGAAGTTGAATTTAGGATGATACAACTTTATGGTTGAAGTTGTAAAAGCATCCCCAATGAGAGACTTTATATGGGGCTAGAAAAGTGGTGGATATAACCAAATTTAAAGCTCCAAAAAATCTTTGAGACTCTAAAAAAGAATCTTTCCCAATGAGAGGCTATATTTCTTTTAGGGTTTAAATGGGACTACATATTTATTTATGTAGTAATTTGATTACGCGATAAATTTATTTTTGTCTTAATTTTTCTTAAGTTGATTTTTGGACTCGTTATCTTAAATTTTTTTAATGAACTTTTCAACCTAATAAAATTCAAATTCTGACAAAGTTAGATTTCATCACTTATGCACGGTCGAATTAGGTTCTCTTATCTCAATTTCATCCGTTAGTTTGTTTCTATGAAATTAGACAAGATAAGATTTCACTTCACGACAACCATTGGATTGGATTATTTTATCTCAATTTCATCCTTTGGTTTATTTCTCTGATTAGCACATTCTCCAAAAATCAAACAAGATAAGATATTATTTCGTATCAACCATTGGATTGAATTATCTTATCTTAATCTCATCCATTGGTTTATTTATTTGTTTGGCACATTCTCCAAAATCAAACAAGATAAGATTTCATTTCATAACAACCATTGGATTGGATTTATCTTATTTCAATCTCATTTGTTGGCCTATTTATCTGATTGGCATATTCTTCGAAATTAGACAAGATAAGATTTCACCTTCCGCCAATCGTTAGATAAGATTTCGCATCTCAAGCCAACTCGTTGGATCGTCATCTCTAATGTCACTCACTCTTTATATAAATGGTATCACACTAATTTCATAATACATAAGCTTCCGTTCCTTTACTCTCAAAAATCTCCCAACCACAAAACTATAATGGCCCAACCATGGAATGATAACTCCTCGTTTGATGAGGGTAATGCTACTTTTGCAATGGCAAGGGCTATGTATCAGCACTTCTAGAGACGTTTAGAGGTTGAGCAAGTGCAAAATGAGCCGAAACACGGTGGCACTTCGTCATGCCGACAAAGAGTTAATCGAGACAGGGAAGATAGCCATGTTCGACGTATGCATAATTACTTCTCTAACCCTCCATTGTCTCCACCACGCTTCTCCCAAGCCAGGTTTCTCATGAGGTGTGAGTTGTTTGACATCATCATGGAGGGAGTCGTCAATTTCGACAATTATTTCCCTCAAAGACTATCTGCAAATAAATGAAATAGTTGCATTTGTGATTTATATCTTGTCGATTTCTTCTATGAACTGGTTGTTCACTATCGATTTCTTCTTTGTCCTTTTATCTTGACCAACTCTCCCCTTAAACTTATAATAATTGTCAATTTGCCCACTGTAGTTACATTTACAACTTATATAGGTTGGGCGGGTTAGAGGTTGAACCCAATCCTAACCCATTCCTCAAATTGCATGTAACTACATGCTCATATTAATCGGGTTAATTTACATACTCTTTCTCAAATTGCATGTAACTACGTACTCATTCTCTGAACTTTCCTGCTATTTAGTATTGAAGATTCATTACCTAAATTAACCCCATTAATATGAAGAGAAAAATGTTTCTAACTAAGCGGTTAAGAACATTTATTTTTACACCTGAAATCCCGTGTCCAATTCTTCCTTCTTGAAATATCCTTTATAAGAAAAACTATTGCCATGGAAAAAGATCTTGAAGTATGTGGTACTAATTTAGTACACAATCTATAAATATCCAAACCGATGCACTTTTCTATGTAAATATGTGAACTTGCTTTTTCTAATAATAGCAAGATCCAAATGTCGATCTCTTAAAAAAAAAACTAAACTTCAGGCATACATAAATTTGGATATTATAATTGTATGTATCGGTTAAACATAATTTACTTCACACAGTAATTATGTAGGTTTGCATGTATGGGTTATATTATATACAAACATATATTCGAGTATATATGTTCATTTAGAACCTACCATATAACAATGGACACCACTAATTGTGGGAAATGAATTAGTGATCACTACAAGAAAAATGAGCTTTGGGTACAAAACAAAGGACACAATTGAGAATTTTGTGTCTGTTTGACCACCAAAAGGCTGTGATAGTTCCCATTCTATAGAGGGCACCATAAATGGTGCCCAATGTACAAAAAAATAAAAAGACACAAAACAATAATGGGCACGGAAACCGTGTCGAGTGGGGTCAGATGACAACTTTTTTTACTGAAGATGGGCACAAAAAACATTTTGTCTATAAAAATTGTTTGTCAACAACACTATATGTGTTTTTTCGTTTGTCTTTACCTCTAGCACACCAAAAAATTAAATTTATAAAATTGTGGTAAATAATGGTATGGAGCTGTTTATTACTGTGCAGTGTTTTAGCCTCAAAATAAGTTAGCAATAACGTTGTTCAAATTCGTTTTTGGCGAGAACCGAACCTCAGATCTCTCACTTACAAGTAAAGAAGAATACTACTAGACCGTAGTACTAAATGGCGTGTTTTAGATTTACAATGGATCATTTCCATCTGCAATGAATGTTTGTAAGATTTGTATCTTTTTTAATTGTTTTTTAGATTGTTATCTTCTTGCAGGTTTGTTTTTGATATTTGGTGATATGCTTTTTGGCTTTATTGTAAGTGTTTTTTTTTACTGTATTAAAAGTCCTTCATGCAGTGACACATAACCAACAATTGTGCCCTTAGCCCTTAGGGTCATCGGTCTCCGTGCAAAAGTTTGTGGGTTTTCAGATAGACAGATGAGTTAATAATTATAAATTCCTTTTTATGACACTAATGTTAGAAATTGTGTCCAGTAAATATTAATAAATAATAAATCACTCTACTTCTCATTAGGTTTTCAGATAGACAATATATCTTAATAATTATAAATTCCTTTTTATGACACTAATGTTAGAAATTGTGTCACACCCCGACCCGGGGTCCACCACATCTCGGGCTTGACTCCCACGACATTGTCCGCTTTGAGCCCCGACCACGCCCAGTGGGTCATCCATCTCGGGAATGCTCAGGCCCCTTTCTCGCTTAACTTCGAAGTTCCTACGGAGCCCGAAGCCAGTGAGCTCCCAAAAGGCCTCGTGCTAATGGAGGTGTGAATATACATATAAGGCTTAGAGGATCCACTCCCCTGGGCGATGTGGGATGTTACAAATTGTGTCCAGTAAATATTAATAAATAATAAATCACTCTACAACAAAATAATATTTTGGCACAATTATGGATTTGTGCCTTTATTCTAGGATAAAACGTCCACACTCCTTTACTAATTTGTCTATGGAAAATTAGAAGGTTGCTTCATACACTTGTGTTTTTTTTGAATTTGATCAAGTTCTACATCATTGAGAATGGGGGACAGGCGACGTCGAGGAGTTAGAATTGGAACCGAATCTCCAACATCACATTCGTCTATTGCTTCAAACATTACAACAGCAAATTCCACAACGAATCATCCAGCTCAACGTCCACGACAACCTGTTAATGTCGGGCACATACCTCATTCTATTGATAATTAATACATTCTTACTATTGTTGATAATGGTCACCTTGGCTACGCATTACCCTCTAATAATGGATGCGTACGTGCACCTCAAAGACGTGTGTTGCCAGCATGGGCATACCCGGGTATGACAGAACAATACCCTATCAATTTGGTTTCTGCTGAAACAACAATTGAAGAGTCTACTAGTTTTGTCATTATTATTGAAGAACCACACACTTATCAAGCACAAATTTGTCCTAGAAGCCTGTCTCTCCCACAGATGAACTCATGAAATATGCAGAATGTTACCATTGAGATTTTAAGCAATGACGACGTGGACAAATAATATATTTTGTATTATGTTATATTTCGCTGGTGTTTGAAAATATAATTATCTTATGCTATGCTGGACTCCTCTTCAGTCCTTTTATCAACTTATGTAGTATTACAATATGATAATGTTTTCTTTCTAATTGGCCCATGATATAGATACTTCAGCATTATATATTTTTTGGTTTATAATTATGTTTCCCGTTTGGTTCATACTGCACAATTCAGTGAATTCACAGCATGACAACGCAAGCCTTATGACACGTTACCAGTAAAAGAAAAGAAAAAAGAAAATAAAAAATGCTTGCAATTGCTTTCATACTTCCGCTTTACCCACAAAGAAAAGTCCTAATCCAAGCCTGCACATCTGGGCAGAGGAAAATCCAAGCTTGCACATCTGGGCAGAGGAACCATAACTACAAACACAAAATTATCTTTATCCCAGTAATTTTTGAACGGGCGGTGCCTAGTTCCTACTCAACTCCTCGTTTTGCTT
This sequence comes from Malus fusca, assembly GCA_035220775.1. Classification (NCBI taxonomy): domain Eukaryota; kingdom Viridiplantae; phylum Streptophyta; class Magnoliopsida; order Rosales; family Rosaceae; genus Malus; species Malus fusca. The sequence goes on from CM069063.1 coordinate 21,944,165, forward strand.
CAAATCGCACATATGGTGTGGCTTTCTTCAGGTATTTGAATTTTATATATGTTTTTTTTATTTTTTTTGTTCTTATTTGGTGGCTCGCTTGGATAATCGAAAAAACATGGGAGTGAGATTGAACCGTTTTGTTTCTATGATTTGCTGGTACTCAATTTGTTTGGTGAAATTTTCTTTGTGGTATGATATATAATATGAATAAAACAACAAGTATAAGTCTTTGGCAATGTAAGTTGTAGGATTTCAGTAGTAGACTTCAAATGGAGTTCATTGAAGTGAAACAAAATTCTATTCAGAGTAGTGTAGACCGTTAGTGAATAAGCCACTTCAATGTAAATCACATATGGTATTAGTTGGTTTGTGAATTTTGGGATATTAGGTACCCTGAGGGTAGCTCAAGTAGGCGCCCGCCTAGGGCCCCCACTTGATAATTCACCTTGCGGATGAAGCTGATGTTGCTAGTCCGGTCCCATACCAATGGATGTACCCCATTGAAAAGTGTCAATTTCGTAAAACACCTCCTCAGTTTAGTTACTAAATTTTAGTATTTTTTTTCATCATTACCTTTTGCTTAAAGATTTTTGTTTAACAATCAGGTACCTACATCTTCTAAAATCGTATGTGCGCAATAAGAGTTAGCCAAAAGGATGTATTGCAGTGGTTGTTAATTTAGATAAGTGTGTATCATTCTGCTCTATGTACATGGAGGACTCCGTTGTTACTTGTCACAATAGGCCTGGACGTAACTATGATGTGATGCAATTTGATGCACGACAAGGACTTTCTCTATTTGGTAGCCAAGGCAAACCAGCAAGCGCTGTTGAAACTGTTTTACAAGAACGTCCGAGGTTTGAAATGGCTCATCTCTATGTCCTAGTAAATTGTCCTCAAATGGCAGAATACTTAAGGCGCGGTTATAACAATGACATTACCTTAGTACATGTTTGATGGACTAGCTTGGATCCTGAATTGATTTATGTCTTGGTCTTGTAAGAAACATATGTCACATGTAATTTCCACTTGTGGTAGAACTACTATATATGATGCAGAAATAGAAGCTTTAGATAGTTTCCCTCAATGGTGTCGGGATAATGTACCTTATATTCCTATTAAGTTTCCGTATTAAATGTAGCACTCAAAATGGTGTATTTTTGTAACTACGTTTTAATTCAATGCAGGTACATAACATAAGGCCGAATGATGAGGTAGCTATTAAAGACGATATATGTGCATTGGTTGCTAGACCGATGCATTGGGCAAACCGTTATACCACATACGTCATGAATGAAAATCGATTTAAGGTTGCTTCTGCTAATCGACATGCATGAACCCAAAATAATGGTGTTTTTTTAGCATCGGAAGTTAGTAGTTTAGCTACTACCGTCAACGGGAATCCAAGGTATGGAGATGTGATTATTATGTTGTTGTGATAGATATCATTGAGTTAGATTATCACAATGGTCGAAAGTTTATACTGTTTGACTGTGATTGGTTTGATGTTAAGAGCAAAAGGTTTCGTACTAAGAATGATGAGTTTGGGTTCATTTTAGTTAATTGTGAACATAGTTTACCGCCGGATGACTCATTCATACTGGGGTCACAAGCAATGCAAGTATTTTATGTTCAAGATCTTATTGATACTGATTGATTTGTTGCTACCAAGACAAAGTCATGAGACGTTTACAACATGCTCGATACAGATATAGAAGACCCCAACACATCTCAAGATATAGAAAACACGTTATGGGGATGATGATATAGTTCAAACAAGGCCGGATGTTGCAGAAATTGTTATTGCGAAATGATTATCAAACTTGTAATGATCAGGAACTTATATCTACTATGTAGCTTGGTCATGTATTTTGTTATGTAAGCTATTACATTAAGGAAAAAGGGGTTTAAACGTTTTATTTTATTTTATTTTTTCTCCTTGGACTTAGACAACATTTTTTCCAGTGGAATAAACAAAAAAGAAAGGATTTCATTTTTTTTCCTAGATGAAACACATGATGTGCAACAATTCGACAACATTCTACAACGAGACTAATAATTATTTTAATATGTGGTTGTTTTTAACTTTGAATGACAAATCTTTTTTCAATATGAAATATTTTAAACTGACGTGTGCAAAGTCATGAACTTTAAACATGTAATAATTCTTGTTGACTGTATATTCATTGGTGTAAATATATATTCTTGTTGATTGTATATTCATTGGTGTAAATGAATAGTTGTCTGGTGTTAACTGTATATTCATTGGTGTAAATGAATAGTTCTTGTTGATTACACTTCATTTGCAATTTGCAATGTAGATGGCTAATCTGATGCTTGATGATGATGCATTTTTGGTATATGTGGAAACTCAACCACACTCCCAATTTGGTGTAGTCGCTCCAAATGAATCATTTGCAACCTACCAACCCCATGAGACATGTAGTGGATATACGCAATCAAGTGGCTCAACTTCTTTGTCAGCCACAACTCGAAAGAGGAATAAGGGAGTTAACAAAATACGATGAGGCAGGGGGAGGCGTGAAAAACTGAACTTTAACAGATTCGGTCAAGCTATTTCTCCTCGTGACAATGTGGCCAGATTTGGCCACTACATAACCATGTTGGCTCGTGATGGTGGATTGATCCCAATTGATTCACCTGATTGGCGCCAAATAGATTCTTCGAAACTTGATTGAGTGTGGTCGTTGGTCCAGGTATTGATGCAATAGATACTGCAAATTTGTAAAATTTGACTTGTTGGATGCTTACAATTTTCTGTGACAACTTAATTATTGTTTATGAAGGCCACTATAGACTGGACAGATCCAAGAGCAGCTGGCAATGAGGAGAAAGTCAGAGGTGTTGCGGAAACTAAATTACATGATCATATCAAGACATGGAGGGCTAAACTCCGTAAGTTGTATTATGTTCCCTTTGAGAACTTCGAGCAGAGGAAGCACTGCAATGATGCTAGGGTAATCCAGACACAATGGCAAGCCTTGGTAGCTTATTGGGATACAATTGAAAATAAGGTTTGTAAAACTTTTCAACAGTATACTTGCTATACGTCATTAAACCTTATTTGAAACAAAACTTAAGGTTCGATAAAATGATTATTTTCCTTTGTGGTGTTCATTATTTGTTGTGAACCAGCGGCAATGTGCAACTAATGCCAAGAATCAAAAAATGTTAAAGACGAGTCACACAACTGGGACAACAATTTTTGCTCAAATACGGAATGATTATGTGAGTGAATTCTTTTACTATTATAATTTGATGTTGCCATGAATACTTGTTTTAGATAGTCAATATATCTTATGATTTGTTAAAGATGAATATAAAGTTACATGAATAATGCTTCAGATAGTGAACGTATCTTATGATTAACTCACAACCTTAATCTTGTTTTCATTCCTGTTATTAGTACATGGTTAAAACTTGACTTAGTTTTTGTGATTTGTTCCTCATTTTGTATCATGGGGACCTACATCCGTTGTGTCATTCTAGCAACATTAGGTTAGTTTAGAGATGGTAATATGATCTTTTTGAATTGTGCTTGGACCTGCCTTAAATTGATAGTGCATTATCCAGAAAGTAATATTCCTCATATAGATCCGTGGTCAACATTTTGCTCTCAAGGGAGTTGTGTTGTGGATAACTATTTTCTGTTATTCTTAATTTTAGATTTTGTGAAATTGATTGAGCAATTATCTTTTTAACATCAGTGGCACCTCTTGTAGCACTCATGACTTGATTCATTACTAGTATTGCACCTGGTACATAGTTTAAATCAATAGGCGTTAACTAATATCTACAAGCATAACAACCATAGAAGATAAAGTTGATTGCAGTATTGTGAATAGTATCTCTACTTCAAAAGATGCATAACTTCTTGCGTGATTTAAACACTCATCTAATATCAAATAGTTCAATACTGAATTACATGGATTAAGACATGCTTGCAAAAACAGAGTGTACAAGTTTTCATAAATTACATGCAATTCTAGTCTACCTATCTGATCAATGTTGATTTTCTAAGAAAACTCTGGGGCCGGTCCAATGTAGATCCAATTCAAAATCTCATTGGACCCTTATTTTTTTCCACCTATGCAGATTTAAGGGCCAGAATGTTGTTGGCGGTTGGATCTGCTAATATTTCAATACTTTAGTTTTCAACTGCCGACTTACTTAGTGCTCTGTACAATATTACAACATCAACACATTGACATAAAAGCAATGACACATCACTAGATACAATCTTATTATTGGGTCATAGTGTAAGTCTGCATGTTTATAGGTTATGACTAAGGTTTTAAAACATAAAGGCCATCTCAAACTCATAATTTTGAACCTAACCCTCATATTAAGGGCTTTAAAAGTAGTTGTAGATAATTTGCAAATGATATGACTTGCATTTTTCCTAGAGTTTGTATTTTGATTGGTACAAGCTAGAACTAGTCCAGGACAACCTAAAATATGCCAGTAGCCTTATTAAGGCCTATGAGATTCTTGTTTTAAAAGAACTACTATTATAACATAAGACATGATGACTAATGGGCATATTTAGAGGAAAATATATGTGTTGTATTCCATCTGCCAAATGATGTTTGTGTTTATATATAATGCACTATATTTTCAGTCATTGTAACTATGATTGTTTAATGATTGTGGTTGTTTTCATGATCTTTTTTTGTGTTAACAACGGAGGTTCTCAATAGGATTTATGTAGAAGTGGTGGGGCCAAAGAAGTGAAATCAAGTGCGCGGCTTTGGCCTTGGAGTTGCTTGGGTAGATGTACCAGGAATTGTTACTAAGCATCGAGGTATTTCTAGGGAAGTGAAATATCTTCGAGAAGCTTAAGAAGCTCATAAACAAGCCATTGATGTTGCGGAAGAAAAAAAGACTCGTATGATGCATGAGGCAAATGAGAAAGCGGAAAATATGAAAAGAGAGCAAGAAGAAATCATACAAAGGCTTAGGGTTGAATAAGAGGAGAATTTGAGGTTAGCAAAGGTGCAAATGGCTAAGCAATTGAAAGCCGTGTTGGCACATGTGGGCATCAACATTGGTTCATTTGGAGTGGGTGCTCTACAAAGTACTTCAACTCAGGAGCAAAGGTGTGGAAGCTCACACGCTCAGATTTCAACGCTTTTCGAAGGGGGAAATGACAAGAATATGCAGTGTGGACCTCCAGTTTCTAGTGCTATGATGCATGAGGACTGCCAAAGTGAGAATATTGGTTAGTTGTCATCAAGCAGCCCTTATAGATGTGTATTTTGTTTATATATTGCTGGTTTAACCATTAGTACGTTTGAATTTGGATACAAGCTTGGATATGTTATATTTTGTTGTATATAGAGAATCCCGGGTATGTCCAGCATAGGATAACATGTATTTTTTGGTTTAACATTTGGATGGGTTGTATTGTTAGGTTGCATGAATCGGTCTTAGCCAAGAACATGAGTTATGTAATATATTAACTTCACTATTTTAGTGCTAATGTTAATGAAGTTAATGTTGATTTATGTTTAGTTTGTAATGGATGATTTGTAAGTTCCTTAAATTTGGTGGAAATTAGGTCATGTGAGCAAGCTAGGATTGATGATTTCTATATTCAAATAAAAAAAATCCAAATGTGCCACACTTTTACAATTGTGCTGAAGCTTTATTGTATTTATTAAAATATAATAGAGTGGCACAATTTTAAAGTTGTGGTGCCTTTGCTTTAACATTTATACAACAATCTAAGCCTTTAAAATAGCAATTGTGCCCATCTTACACCATACATTCAATAGTCTCTATTAGAGGTGAGACACAAAAAGGGTTGTATTTGTGCTTAGCCTTTGGGCACCAAACATCCTATTGTGTGCTATCATTAAAAGCAACGGCTATAGAGGGCACAAATAGAAATATAGTTGATGTACTGTTACTATTGGTCTATGGGCACAATTATTGGTGTTTTTTGGCCTCAAAGGGCACATATAATTTATTGTGCACAATGCTCATATTTCTTTAGTGGATATATAGAAGCAAACTGAGGTGTACAAATTGATATAGAAACTGGTCATATACCCCGTTTTATTTTCCTTAATTTCAATTTTTTTTCTTTGTCCTTCCATTAAAAAAGGGTCATAAACTAATGTTAATATGATTATTGAACCTTTTAATTACCAGAAAATTAAGTGCACAACTAGCATTTTATATTGCTTAAAAATATGCAGCAGAAACTGAACTTCAACTAGCGCGAATTGCTAAAAAAATAAGCAGAAATAACTGAAGACATCCTCAGTCACATAGTAATATGGTAGAATAAGACGAGGGTTTATATTATATTACTCTCTGACGTTGTTCATATATTCTTGGCAAAAGCTACTGCGCCATAGCAGAAAATCTACAGTTTGCGCTCACTACATGGAAAATGCTCATTTGCAACACTAAAAGTCGTTGCAAGTCATTTTGCAGCGTTTTATTGCAGACGTTTTATTTCGCAATGTTGCAAAAGCTCGGTATCATTTGCAACGTTTTTTAAGTCAGAAGAAAATATTTTTAAAACTATGTGACTCAGCTATTTATGTCTACACACTAGACTATATATTTACGTTGTATATTGTGATTAATTTGTGTACGTTTGTACACACCTATAGCATGTAATGTACTGTTTCATTTTCCAGATTTTCTTGGTGTAGCCTGGCATTATTACTGATACTACTTGTTTGGAAATTCCAAATAATCCAGACTAACATTTTCAACACAATTAAAAGCAAAAGGGATAAGGAATGGTGGGTTCTTAGATTGTCAATATGTATCGCAAAGCTAAAAAGGAGTTCATATATTATTTCATCGATGATTCAAATTGACAGTTTGGCATGATAAAACATTTTCAGGCGAATTCTTATCACCTTTCTCGTGTTCATGCATGTATACAAGGGGCGGTTAAAATCATGAAGTATATACCATGTATGCTAAGAGGAAGAGATTCTAAATTCTCCCAAACTAGAATATTAGTAACTACATTCAAGGGTGTAAAAATATTGACAGCAAAGGATAATTTGCTGACATCTCTAACCCATAAAAATTTCCATGTAATATTAGATAACTACCTTATTAGACTAAATGCAATTTTAAATGACCTTGGGTGACAGATGATGTCCACTAATTGGAAATTGACAGTACGCATATGACATGGTTCACTAAAAAAATCCAGAATAATGATTTTTTACCAAAAAGTTATAGTGAATTTCAATCTAGAAAGGCCAATATATACCCCCTCCACTCCGCCCCTCCCTAAATCACACAATATACAGTACCATTTCTCTCACTCTCTCCACTGCTTTGCTCTGGTGATTAGGTTCTAATCATCAGAGATTTTTTGTTTAGGTTTAGCCATGGCGAAGAAGAGCAAGGGAAGGCAAAAGGTGGAGATGGTCAAGATGGCCAATGAGAGCAATCTCCAAGTGACCTTCTCGAAGCGAAGGTCTGGCCTTTTCAAGAAGGCCAGTGAGCTGTGCACTCTCTGTGGTGCTGAGGTGGGCATCATTGTCTTCTCGCCGGGCAGAAGGGTCTTTTCCTTTGGCCACCCGAGCGTGGAGGCGGTCATGGACCGATTCCTCTCCCGTAACCCATTCAATCCCCACCTTCACCCACCCTCTGGCACTATGCAGCTAATTGAGGCCCACCGCAACGCCACTGTGCGGGAGCTCAATACCGACCTGACTCAAGTCATGAACCAACTTGAGGCTGAGAAGAAGCGCCGCGATCAGCTGAACCAGATGACGAGGGTGAGCCAGGCTCAGTGCTGGTGGGAGGCTCCTGTTGATGAGATGCAGATGCCACAGTTGGACCAGCTGAAGAGTTCCCTTGTGGATCTGAAGATGAACATGATGAAACAGGCTGATAGGGTTTTGATTCAGAACACATTGAACCCTAACAGCCAGTTTTTTGTGGGGAGCTCAAGTCAGCAACCTGTTATGCCTCCTCACAACCTTCCCCATCCCAATGCATGGAACCACCCAGGACATGGACGCTTTTTCTGAAGGCGTGATGCTTATGTTGCTCGTTAGGCACTGCGACACAGTCTATTTCCCTCTGCAGCGTGTGTTATTTATTTGTATGCATGTTGTTATTGTGTTTATTTTCTCTTGTTTGTTTGGTATATGGATTATGACCCATATGTGTTGTGTTCGTTTGTTTTAAATTTTCATAGGTGAACTACAAGAATTTTTATTAGTAATGATGTTGTAAAATAAGGCCGTTTTTAGGGGCCACAAAATAAATTTTTTAGAAAGATTTGAATATTTCAGGTGGACTCAATTTGGTCATGCGATATGCGTCCAGTCTATCATTCTGTTTGAACTCGAATCTGCAGATGAGTTTATCAAATAAGACTTGATATGATAGGGTTTGATGGGATATTTATGCGTTAAACTTGTAAGTAGTCAAAATTGAAGTTTTAGCCAGAATTAACTCGATCTTAACAATTTTAGCTAACCGCTCACGAGGATAGATTGTCGCTCAAGTTAGGGTTTCTTGATCCTATATAAAGAAGGCTATGCGCATAAACGAAAGACGATATATACCAAACATATCAAGCCCTTATTTGGAATTTTTGCGTTCTTACCAATTTTCAAGCCTTCTATAGTTTTGATCTTTGTGACTTAAAGGATTGCCCTGCGGAGTTCGCTCTAACATAGATTTCTATTGACTCCATCAACTGTGGTTTTACGCGTTTAGGTGGTGACGTTGTTCTTGCAGTCAGAATTGTCATTTTAACTTGTCGCACATTGCATATTTTAAAAACTTGGTATAATTCCCTATTGCATGGGTTTCTTTTCATTAGTTTTTTCTTTGTAATCACTTTTCTTGCATTCATTCGATTAGTTTAAACCAATCCAATTGCTTTTCGCATGATTTAGCTCTCCTCAAATATAGCTTTTACATTCAAGACGTAGAAAGAACCAAAATAGAGCTTTCAGTAGATGTACTAAGTATACATATTCCAGTTTAAAATGCAATCGTTTGATTGAAAGTTAAAAATGCAAAGTGCTCATAATTTTGTCTACTAAGAGTACCTAGTACTTGTTCCTGTTGCCTGGAAATTTTGGTTAAGCACACTCAGAGTGCAAGTAGTTATATTTGAATCAATATTATCATAAAGAAATGGGCGATCATGCACTTTTTACAAGTCAACCAATATTACCATGTACCTCGCAGCTTCCAATATTCTTTAGAGGAATAATGCTTTACAAGTCAACCAACATATATAAGTTCGAAAATCTTGGAGAGAAATGCTACAAACCTTTACGTACACTAATCTTTGCAAAAAAAATATAAGGAAACTCTCTTAGAAGTGAGAATCTTCACGGACTCTCAGCTACCTCATATGTTTTGGTACAATGTTTTATAATGGGTAAGAAAATTAATTTTTTAAACTATGAAGTGACATAGAGTTCCATGGAGAGTTTCACTTAGTCTCTTTAGCATTTCTCTTAAGCCTCACTTGCAAGCAGCAACACTGTATCCCAATTCCATAACTTCTCTAAAAATGTGAAGTAGCAAAAATGAGCTTATTCTCACAGCACAGCAGAAGTAGTTTTTTTTTTTCAAAGCACAGTAATACCAAACCAGCCCTTAGTTGGCCCTTGTTGATTGAAGCTCTGTTAGCTTGGTTTGTTTGGAGCTCACACGGTTAATGTAAGAATGGTTATTACTGAGCTTGGAAATCTCCTGGTTCCCCACCACGACGACGATCACTTGAGTGCTTCGACTGATGATCATTCGAATGGCGTTGTGTACTTGGTTATTAATTGGATCTTTAACCAGAATCTGCTTGCTTGGATTGTTCGTTTGCTCGCTTAATTGTCCGCTTACCTTGTCGTGTCCGCCTAACGGAACTTGCCTTGTCGTGTCCGTCTAACGGAGCTTGCCTTGTCATGTCCGCCTAACGGAGCTTGTATCCGCATCTGCTTGTTGGCATACTCATGACGTGTACCGCCATGAGTTTGATGGGGGGTGTTGGAAAATAGTTATTTATTTAATGTTTAGATTTGGGTTTAGCCCATTAGAATTAGGTTTTTGTTTCCTTGCTTATTAGGGACTAGGGTTAGTTTATTATAAATATAAAACTTTGTTATTCAAAGATAATAAGTCAGTCAAGATGTAGTCTCTTCGGTTCATATAGCCTTTTTGGCAATTCCATTTAATAAAGTTTTATATTCAGTTTGTTTGTTTGTTTGTTGCGTACTCTGATATTCAACTCTACATGATCTAAATTTACAGTTTTACAACATAATTTTCGCATGAGAATATTAGTTAGTTTGCATGAAATATATATGAATGCGAACATAACGAGATTGGGTTAAGTTGCAAGACTAATACCATAAGGAATTTTTTTTCCAAACACTAACATATTATGAGATCAAATTGTAAATATAGATTATTGATGACATAAAACTACAATCCAGAAATATGAAATGCTAGATATCTCTTGATCTATGCTCCCGTTCGTATAGAGAAACAAGAAAGAGAGAATGAAAGTATAAATAGTCGCCAAGAGCTTTGATTGCGTTCCCCGGAAAAAAAATGGAGAGGTGCACTGGTGAAAACGTCTCTTCCCCTCTGTTTTCCCTAATGGTATCCTACAATTCTATTTTGCAATTCTTTTTGTTATTTAATGGCAAAGTTGGATTTCCACTAAAGACATTTTTAAGTTGGGTGAAGAGATAAAACAAATCGGGAACTAATAAAAAAATCCTTAAAAACTTTAGTTTTAATGAAAAATGACAAAAAATGCGTAAATGAATAGTACCAGAAAAGGTAAAAAAACTTAAAAAAAATATATATATATATGTCAATGATCAATAGGTTATATCAGTTTCATAGTAATTGTACATTAAGTGAATAGAGATTCATAACTTCCAAAAAGATATTGGAGTAATAATTTACGGTACTAATGTTAATATTGCATTAAGACCTCATTGGACAATACAATAATACGCCCAACATAAGTGCTATTTAAGAGAAATAATGAGCAAAACAACCCTATAAATACAGGTCTTGTCCCTTCCAACCATCACAAGTATTTGCACAAGAAAACCAAGCAAAGCATTTGGTAATCGTCATCTAATTATTTTCTTCACTCTTTTATCATCCTCCAGAGAAGTCTACTATATATGGTGATGAAGATCAAGAAACCTAGCCAAGGTCGCCAAAAGATTGCCATTGCCAAAATACCAAAGAGAAATAATTTACAAGTCACATTCTCTAAACGTCGTTCAGGGCTCTTCAAGAAGGCCAGTGAACTATGCACGCTTTGTGGGGTTGAGATTGTAATCATAGTCTTCTCTCCTGCCAACAAGCCATTCTCATTTGGCCACCCTGAGGTTGATTCCATCGTCGACCGCTTCGCTGCTCGAAACCCTTACCCTAATTTCCAAGCAGGATCAACAGGTTCTACTCAACAGCTTGTTGAGGCTCACAGGAATGCTAGTGTCCAGGAGCTTAACATGCAGCTCACCCAGGTTGTGAACCAGTTGGAGGCTGAGAAAAAATGTGGAGAAGCACTTGATAAAATAAGCAAAGCTAGTGAAAAACAGTGTTGGTGGGAAAGGCTTGTGGACGAACTAGCGTTTCATGAGCTTCAGATATTGAAGGCTTCAATGGAGGAGCTCAAGAAAAATGTGACAAAACAAGCCAATTGGATTTTGATGGAGTCTAGTGCTGCTGCTGCTGCTAATTGTTCATCATCATCACCATTTTTTCAGAAGGAACAATGGTGTTGTTCAACGTGATGATCTTCGTTGTTTCGAATGCAAAATTAAACCGACAGATCAAATTGATATGCATATAGTTTTGGTTATGCTGGGCATGGTCTTTTCTGAGTTTTTTATGTTCTTTAATTTCTTCTGAAGGGGAGTTACAAGCTAAGGTAGCACCTCGCTATGATTATCATTATATTACTTTGTTCATCTCTGTTTCTATTACAAGCTAATGGATTTTCTTTATTATTGTTTATCTAAATATTGATTGTCATTGAATCCCTTAATTAATTAATGAAAAAGAAACAAGTTTGTTACAGTTTAGTAAGCGCATGATCGATGCACACACTTATAGTGGCTAAAAGGCTTGTCCCCAATGTCAGCGACTAATTTTCTTGTTGTAGGGAATGCGAATGAATCAATATAAAGAGGTTAATTAAAGGTGAATATTAATACCTGTAGGGTTTCACCAATCATTTAAATGGCATCGTTATTGTAATTAACTCTTCTATAAACTGAATTAATTAGTTATCTAAGTATTCTTACAGCCACGCAGGTTTGTTCCTCTTGTGTCAAGGTTTTTTTGAGATAAAGTAAGATATTCATTGAATAGAGAAATATGTACATAATCGAGGATAGGGTGCTAACAGTGGGCCTCAATAAAAATCTTGCCGGGGCTTTCAACCCGATCGAAGGCAAAAAAAATGTCCTGCACCAATTAACTATTAAGACTATCCTCTAATAATAAATCATTAATAACATCAGGAGGTTCTTCGAACCAAGAAAGTGGATGATCAAGCGTAACACTCAACCGTGCAAGTCGATGTGCCAGTTTATTCGTCTCTCTAGGTCCGAAAGAAATCTTCCATTGCTTAAACCCCTGAAGGATCTGCCGTGTATCCGCAAAGAGATGACCAAGGTGACCAAGCAATGCTGTTCCGGCATTCTGAATAGCAGCTACCACCAATAGAGCATCACCTTCCATCCGTACCTGTTCCTCACTCCATCTCTGCGCAAACACAGTTGCTGCCCGTGCAGCAGCAGCTTCTGCATGCATTGCCGAACCAATCCCATACTCCCGACTCACCATTGCAGCCATGAAACCTCCTGTGGCATTTCGAACGACAACCCCAATACCCCCATATGAACCATTCTCCTCCTAAGCAGCATCGAAGTTACACTTTAGCCAACCAGAGTTCGGGTGTTTCCATTTCTGAACACGAACCGTTGCTTCGGGTGGTTGAACCTCATTCCATTTCTTAAATTCCGACAGCCACGTTTGAGCTTTAAGTTGGACATCCAGGGGGGATGCATCAACACCATTCCATAAAAACTCGTTGCGTACCTTCCATACACTCCACTCTAACACGAGAATCAACTCAAAACTATCCTTAGTTGCTGTTTTTGCCATATTGGTCAACCACCCACCGAAACCTTCTTCTACCCTATAAAACGTACGAATTATCAAAGGGCTACCAAACCAAATAGCAGCTGATCGTGGGCACTATAACAAAGCATGCTCAACTATCTCTGCCGCTTTATTGCAGAACCCACAAATTAACTTACTGAGTCTATCGGACAACAACTACAAGAAAAGGAAATATTTTTTCTCACTACTCTTAAATGGTGTTGATTGCCATTAGATGAGATCACAAATTTGTGTAGTTGATAGATTAAATAACACTCATTTAACTGCAATCAATGTGGTGATGATGCTTACCACGACTTTAGGGTTGGAAGTGTATATGTCTATTTACTTGTTGATGTGCATTATGATCCTTGTTCATGAGAGGGAAAATACCCTAAGCCCTTGCTGCTAATTACTAGCTAGAGAGCAATACATGAAAAAAACCCTCAACAGACGATCTTGGCTTTGGGATCCGCGGCACCGGCCCTATTGCCTCTTCCCTCTCTCTCCCTCCTTGTTTCTCTTATCTCCTTGTTTGGATTTCTATCCTATGGTTGTGGTCGCTTTGGCAAGAAGAGTATTCATGCTTGTGGTCGCTCTCTCGCTTTGTGGAGGAGAATCTTTGTAGTGTATATGACTTACATATCAAACTCATAGTTTTGAACGGCGGTTCTTGTTCATAATTGAGGTGGTCATTTTCATTTTTCTTTTGGTTTAAGCGATGGCAAAAGACTATGCTCATGAAGCTCGGCATTTGCAGAAGATAACTTATAACAATATTTTTGCACTAACGATTGCAAGATCATCACAGGATAGTGTGCTCTTTTCCGCATGATGCCTTACAAAGGTTCTACAGCTTACAAGGTTCAATCCTTGTGAGTGTTATCTTTCATAATAGTTAATCTATTATTAAATGATGCTTTGGAATCATAAGGTAATTTTGAACCACGATGTCCTTCTACTCTATGCCCAAATGATAGTGCTTTCTCATCCCACTATTGTTTTAAGAGTTATCATCTCTCACATGATCTTACAACACTAAATGTATTTACGTCTATGGATCCTTCATCTTTTTTCAACATTGTTCATTTTAGATTTTTGCTTGCAGATACCCTCCCCTTGGGGTCATGTTATTTATATGTATGACTTGTATTTTCCTTTTTCATGAAAAAAAATATTCGTTCACTAAAACAAGAATATATTATATAGTTGATAATTTTATAGAGTGATGCTATTTGGATCCACTAAATTGACTCTCTAATACAGGTCTCATGCAATGGTATGGTCTATCTCTATTAGAGAATGACAACAAAACGTGCTAATTTTGTGTGTATAAATAATTTTATTGATTTTATATCAAGGTGATAAACAAAGCATCTCCCCACTTCCCTAATAAATCTTCACAATTAATCAAGGGAGTGTGCTATCCACATACTCCTTTTTACTTCTCATCCCTTGTTAATTTATGTCCTTTGATCTTCTTTAATTCATTCAACCCAACAGCTGCAAATTAAAAATGTGTGTATTTAGTAAAAAATGTGTGTGGATAGCACACCCCTTAATCAAGTATAAATTCATCAAAATTCTCCAAATATTGTTCCTTTGTATCGAGATAATGAATTCAAATTCCAAATAAACGATTTTATATTTTATATTTTTCCGATGTTTCTATACCTAGCCTTTTTCTTTAGTAAAACACTAGTTTTTTGTTTTAAAAAAAAAAGTTATTAGCACTATTCATCATACACTAGCAATTGAGCCTGCGCGATGCCGCAGGTTTTAAAATTGTGTTAAATGTGTGAAATATATTAAAATCTATTTGCATGCACATCAAAATTTATTTACATATTTATGTTCAATAAGAAACAAAAGATCGTATTTGTATAATATATCGCATAGCTATTCATACAGTTACAACACAATGGGGTTAAGGTGAGAGATTAGATGTCAAATGAATTCATTGTGATGCTTATCAAACATCCTACACTACAAATTCTTCTTAGTAAAGAACCCTATGAGAAAGTGATATTAATGTCCCAAATCTTTGTGAAAAACCATAAAAAGGTCACTTCCAAGTACAGGTTTTCCAAATACCCCACATGATATGAAAAAGTGATTCTGTCCCAAAACTTTGTAAAAACTATAATAAGATCTCTTCCAAGGACATAAACTATACCACTCACAATTGCTATAATGCTTCGAGATTCAATTATCCAGAGACCAAATATTGGGAACTTTCGAATTATAAGCTCATTGGACATAATTGATAGGAGCATATTTATGCGCCTTAGTTGGCTTGTTCGTGTGCATTTATGTTGTTTCTCTTTAGTTATTTTAGTGTTTAAAGTCATTTTCGTGCAATTTCAGGTTTTAGAGACAAAGTATGCAAAGAAGTGCAAAATGGAGCATTTTAGAGCAAAATTGAGCTGGAATGGAGTGTATGCTTATGGAGCACAAGGAATGGACGAGTTTGAAGGTCAAAGGAGCTTAAGAAATGAAGAAATGAAAGTGAAGAACAAAGAATTCAGAATTGGAAACCAAAGTTTCTAAAGTTGGAAGTTTCTATTCTTGGAGGTTTCCATTTTTTAGAGTTTCTATTCTTGGCTTTGGGCTTTTAGATGACCTATCCTTACCCTCTTAGACTTGGGCCGCACCTTCCTAGCCCAATCCCTCTTGGATTCTGACTTGTTAGGCCTTTTCCTTGTGGATTTGGGGTTATACAAATCCCTTTCTAAAACTAAGTGGGCCAAAACCCTAATTCCTTGTGGATTTTCACCCTTTGCCGCACCTAAACCCTAGCCCATTGCCTAACCTGATTTCTCTAGGGTTTGTGGTGCCTATATATATGTGTTTTCACTCTATGCCGCATATACCACTCTCCATAATTCATTCTTCACGCCATAATTCACTCCATACACTTTGCCGCAGCCATCCTTCACCATTCACCAAATTCCCTGACTTTGCCGCACCCCCCACATTTCCTAAACACCACCATACCATCTCCTACCCATTCATCCATACATTTAACCCCCTAAACCTGTCCCTAGACCTTGTGCCGCAGCAAGGAGGAGGAAGAGAAGCCTTGGACGTGCATGCCGTTCAAGTTAGGATTGCTGGAAGTTCTAGGTGTTTTCTTTCCTTTGCTTTCAATGTTTAAATTCAATACTCTTTGTTTTGTACGTATGAGGAACTAAACCCCCCCCCCTTGGCTAGGGGGGGATTCAAAACCATGTTTATGCTTGCTATATGATTTGATTACTTCTAATTGCGTTTCATAAGTTGTGAATTCAATTTACTTATCTATATGAATTAAAACTGATTTGTGTATGTTGGTTAAGAGGGCCCGCTTAGTTTGCATGCATGAATTTGATGCTAGGATATAAGGGAATTTCACTTAATTGTTATGAACTTATATTCACAAGTAGTAAAGGTTGTTGATCACGATCGCGTTAAGTAAATTCTTGGCATAAGTATCATGCGCTTTCATAGTTACGAGTGCCTCGTCAATGCTTATGATTTTCATAGAACTTAATGATCCTTGCTTGAATCTCTATTATGCGCTTTCATGTAGGGAACTTGTGGGGAATGCTTTGGGTTGTCGTATGCAATTCATCCAATTCAATAACTTAAGGAAAATTTGATGGTTAATTTAAGCGGACCTAATTAACTTGGGGCGTTGAGAATTCGTGGTTTATTGAAAAGCAATTAGAAATCGTTTTGTATGCAAGTGTGACATGTGTGGAGAAGAACCCCTTAGCTAGCTTTCCATCCATTCACTTTTATCAATTTCGTTTTAGAATTTGTTCAATTTACAAAGTTTTGTTTTTATTTTCAATTTTCGTCAAAACCAAATCCCCATTTATTTTAAAGTGTTAGATTAGTTAGAAATCAATTTAGTTTGTGTTTTTAAGTGTCTTGAGTCAAGTTATAACCTATTTTCGTCCAAATTTGTGTTTGTGTTCAAAACTGCCCAGAAAGTGTTTTTAAGGCAGTTTTGAGTGTTTCTGGGCTGTTTTGAGTCTTTTGGTTTGTTTTGGTGTTTTATAGTTTAGTTTTGCATTCTTTGAGTCTAGTTTAGTGTTTTAAACTTTGTTTTTACGTTTTGAGTCAGTTTTCAAGTGATTTGGCAATCCCTCCTAATCCCCCGCCTAGAACGATCCCTACTTATATACTTTGCTACAATTGATAAAAAGAGGGTTTAATTTGTGTGCTTATATATTTCGCATCAATAATTTCCCAACTATAGGCATAGGGAGATTCGAAATCACACGAGAATGAAAACAGAAGCAAAAGAAAAAGCAAAAGCAGGAGAGTCCGCTCACCCTAGGTGAATATACTCGTCTACGTTTCCAAAAATTAGTCCGTAACAACTGCTGTATCCTTTTCAACTTTGTGCAAAAAAAATATCTTTCTTCTGTTTTACTTGAAGTGCTGATTTCAAATTGGTGATCCCTTTCGCACCCTGGTAACAGTAAAATTTTATTGATAAGGGAAAAGAGAAGGGTAAGTAATAAGCAAAGTAGACAGACATAACAGACCAATGGTTTTATATGAAACTTGAATTCCTTTAACTCTTAGCCTTCTAATAGTTGCAAGCAAAATTGAGGTTCACACGCTATGAACGTGGTATTGAGGTTTCATATAGAAAAGGTCAGTTGTTTATTATTTTCCATACTATTATTGAATTTTGAAAGTCTGAATAGTTGGGTTTTCTGGTTGTTTCATTAGATTTTTTTTTTTTAAGGTGCAGGGAAGACAAACCACAAATCTTAATTACCAAGGACTAAAATACGCATAAAAGCATTATGTTTTTTCTATTTATGAGATGGATAAACAGATAGAAGGAAATAATGAGCAACATTTATGGAAAAATAAAAAATCTTCAAATACATCTCATTCAACCCATGCAGTATTAAAAAAAAAAAAAAAAACTCCTAAGTAAATCCGAGTTGATAAACTGATGGGTTTTAGGAAGAAGACTAATGCCAAACATATATAAAGCTCTAGTAAAAAAAGCACAAATTGTTTGATTTCCTTAAACAAACCTGGCCTTTACAATTTTCTTCTTCACTTATTTGTCCTTCTTGTGATTGTTAACTACAATATCAACATTGACAAAGAAGAATTAATTATGAAGAAAATTTGATATAGAATCAAAGATATTGAGAAAAGAATAAAAAGCAATACCTTTGAACTTGTTTCTAATTTCCTCATACATATACGAACAAAAAGAAAGAAAAGATGAGTACAACTATATCTATAATCCAACCAAGTAATAAATCCACATCAAGAATATGTACAACTATATGAATAACGAATTTCAAAACACACTATACTAGAAAATCAATCACATACAATTGTTCTTTAAACTCTCTTTAAAAGCAAAAATAGAAAACTGACCCCTTGTGTAAAAACGATGAGAAGGAATGGAGAAAAAAAAAACCACCTGTTCAAGAATTAATAACATGAAATATCAAAATGTAAGAACAACAAAAATCAAAGTTCAGAATTGTATACAAATTCTTTGTTCTTCGCCCCCTCTACAACACCACCAATAACATCACTTTCACTAAGTGAAGGTGGAGATATTTGCAAGTTTTAGATACATATTAAGATGCAAGAAATGAACTAATAATTTGGTTAATAAATCTAACTTTTTGATACAAATGTCAGGGATCTCTACCATCTCCCTTTACATTTGGTTAATAAATCTAACCTTTTGATACGATGTGTTTACCAAAAAATTAGCGTAGGCTTCTGTAATCATTGCTTCATCATTTTCACACTGATTTGGGAATACATCTGTGATTCCAGGACCTTAGATCATTTTCACACTGATTTGGGAATACATCTGTGATTCCAGGACCTTAGATTCAACTCTACACCTATGTTCTTTATATATTAGAAGAAAGAGGTTACCCATTCTTTTGTATGTGTATAATGTTGGACAGCACAATCCTTCCAAAGCCAAATGATTTCACGTCAATGCAAAATCATCACACGTGTAACAAAAATTAATCAAATTCAATATCACGGATTAATGAGATTTATTGAACAGGAAGAATTGAAACTCCAATTTCAATAACCCCAAAAATTTAAATTGCTCACATTGAATACAAAGAGCTTCGGAAAATGGTAACTTTCGAGGCTTGAAACAAAATCCACAAAATCAGAAAAGAAAATGAAGCAAATTATATACCTTAAAATGTCAAGCAAGCAAATTCTTCCTCCAACGACTCAAAGCAGAAAAATTAGTAATTTGTAAATTTATTTTGTCATGCCATACAGTTTTCAAGAATCGAGTAACATATATATTTGGACATACTGGTTCTTTGCGTGAATAAACTGGAGGTGTAAGCCTGCTTTCTTCTGTGGCATGCTTCTCTAACTGGAATAGCAGACAAACTGATGATGATGGAGCATCTAAATAGAAGATTCCGCGAGGTTCAAAAGAAATCTTCAGCAAAAAAGATGAGAGAGGCAACAGTAAATTGGTTAGTCATAAGTATACTAAAAAATTAACTCTGAAAAGTAATAAGAAATGAAAAAGCACTAAAATTGACAGGGAAGAAAAGTTAAATTGATCTTTTAGCTTACATCCAGAACATTTGCTTGAGTGTTCTCATTATTTAATTTAATCCTTTTAAAGAAAATATTTACAACGATGAAATGAAGTATCACGTAAAAGGTCATTCTATTAACTCAGGTAACTTTGATGAATTCTGCTACTAACCATTCTTATATCTTTCAGAAGCGGGATGGGAAGTATTGTGTGTTGTCACAGCCATCTGCACACACCACCATTAATTGAATTCCAAAACATTACACCTTACTAACATGCTTTCCATGTGCAATTGCATTATTATCAATCACGTCAGTCACCTCCACATAATACCTGAACGTTATACAAAGAAGTAGTTCCGTAAAACCTGAACATTCCAAATCACCAGTCCCCTCATCTTCGTCATACGGCTCAACTCGTAGTTCCGTAATACCTGAACATTATACAAAGAAGTAAAATTCAAGACTCAAAAACCGGAAATGAAAACTGGTAACATTGAGTTTTAATAGCCGAAATTTGTTGAAGTATAAGTCTTTAGCTTATTAGAAATAAGTTGTGATGTTAATATGTGTATGCACTTATGTTAAATACTAAGTGAGAGGGTATATAGATATAAAGGCCATGAGTCCCATGTGTGATGATCTTAGCTATTAGCTAAATGAGTGGCTGAGATCTATTTTAATTGTATTGATCCAGCTCAGTTTTGTAAATGCTTTATATCTCTCCTTGCACGTTGTGTGCGAGTAAGAGAGAGGCAATTAATGATAACAAAGTTATTCCTCTGTGACTTTGCAGAAGAAGAAATAACCACGTTCTTCTCTCCCTGTTTTTCTTCCTAAACAATTTCATCTTCTCTTCTTCCTTAGAATTAACTCTATCAAACACTAACATGGCCTCAGAGCCGGTTTCGATCAACTGAACCTGGGCATGAAGCTATGAAGTCACTGAGCTAAGTCAAAGCTCGGTGAAGGTCGCCGGAGTTCCATTTGAGGAGAGAAATCAACAGTTGGACCAAGATGTCTGGATCTGGAAGCTCGGAGGTGAGAACTCCAATTTTCTCCGGTGAGAACTACGAGTTCTGGAGGATTAAGATGGTAACAATCTTCAAATCGCTTGGGTTATGGAATCTGGTGGACAAAGGGATTACAACCCCTGACTCGAATAAGAAGAAGGAAGATGAAGGGTCATCGGACGATGCAGTCGATGAAGAAATGACTGATGTGTTCATGAAGGATGCGAAGGCTCTAGGAATCATTCAAAATGCAGTATCTGATCAGATTTTCCCTCAGATTGCTAATGCTGATTTAGCTAAGATGGCATGGGATCTCTTGTTTGGCGAATACCATGGTGGTGATCAGGTTAGATCTGTAAAACTTCAGAATCTGAGGCGGGAATTTGAGTATGCTAGAATGCGAGATGATGAGTCCCTATCTAGTTATCTTACAAGACTGAATGAACTAATTAATCAGATGAGAACATTTGGTGAATCTCTTTCTAATGAGAGACTTGTGCAGAAGATTCTAATTAGTCTGAGTAAACTGTATGATTCTATTTGCTTGGTTATAGAGAACACAAAGTGTCTAGAAACTGTAGAATTGCAGGAAGTAGTTGCAATCTTGAAGAGTCAGGAACAACGGTTCGATTTACATAATGTTGATACCACTGAGAAGGCATTTGCATCATTCTCAGTGAGTCCAAAAGGGCAAAATAGGAGTGAGACTAAATCTGGTCCATCGAAGTTTAAGAAGAATTGGAGTTCTAAGGAGAAGAAATGGGATTCAAAGCCTCGGTTTCAACAGAAACCTTTCAATAGTCCTGCATCAAATTCATACCATTCACAGTCAATGGGTCAGGAGGGTACCAAACCACAGTGTAGAGTATGCTCTAAGTTCCATTTTGGTGAGTGTAGATATAAGGGGAAGCCCAAATGCTATAATTGTGATAAGTTTGGTCGCTGGGCTAGAGAATGCACTGCAGGAAAGATGGTGCAAAAGGCAAATTCTGTAAATCAGGTGGAAGAAGTGACAGGAAATTTGTTCTATGCTTATTGTGCAATTTCAGAGACAAATGTCAATGGTAACTGGTACATAGACAATGGGTGTAGCAATCATATGATAGGGAATGCTGATCTTCTTGTTGATATAAGGACAAATGTTGCTGGAAAGGTACAAATGCCTACTGGTGCATTAGTAAATGTTGCTGGAATGGGTTCTTTGGAAATTGACACTAACAAAGGGAAGAAGTACATTAGGGAGGTCATGCACTTGCCAGGTTTGAAAGAAAATTTGCTCAGTGTGGGACAAATGGATGAGCATGGATACTATCTCTTGTTTGGAGGAGGCATGTGTAGTATATTTGATGGACCCTCCCTTGATAATCTTGTCATCAAAGTGAAGAGGAAGGAAAATAGATGTTATCCTCTTTCTCTGTGGAAAAATAGTCAACTTGTTTTGAAAGCTAGCATTGATTCAAGTTCTACTTGGATTTGGCACAAGAGATTAGGACATCTAAATCTCAGAAGCCTTAAACAACTCAGAGAGAATGAAATGGTGCATGGTCTTCCACATCTTGAAAATATTGATGGTGTATGTGATGGATGCCAGTTTGGGAAACAACATCGTGATTGGTTTCCAAAAGAGAAAGCTTGGAGAGCAAGTAATCCTCTGGAGCTTGTGCACACTGATTTGTGTGGTCCTATGCAAAATGAATCAATTGCTGGGAATAAGTACTTCATGCTTCTAGTTGATGATTGTACAAGAATGTCATGGATTTATTTCCTAAGACAGAAATCTGAGGCTCTAACTTGTTTCAAGAAGTTTAGAGCAATGGTAGAATTATAGAGTGGTTTCAAAGTAAAGTGCTTAAGAAGTGACAAAGGAGGTGAGGTTGTATCAAATTAATTCAACCAATTCTTAGAGACTGAAGGAATACAAAGACAAATGTCTATGGCTTATACTCCACAGCAAAATGGAGTAGTGGAGAGGAAGAATAGAACAGTTGTAGAAATGGCCAAAGCAATGCTTCATGATAAAAGCTTGCCATACTTTTTGTGGGCAGAGGCAGTACACACAGCAGTGTACATTCTAAACAGATCACCTACAAGAGCACTTGATAATCTAACACCATTTGAGGCCTACAGTGGCAGAAAACCAGGAATTGGTCATCTAAAAGTGTTTGGATCAATCTGTTATGTGCATATACCATCTGAGATAAGACAGAAGCTAGATGCTAAGAGTGTCAAATGTGTGTTTGTTGGATATGATACATGTGAGAAGGGATACGTAGTGTTTGATCCATGCACTAAAAAGTTAATCTTGTCAAGAGATATGTTGTTTGATGAAACTACGACCTGTAATTGGAAGGAAAATTCAGAGAATCCTGTTGCTGTAACCTACATTCAGAATTCACATGAATTGAGTGAGTTTGAAGGTAGTGTCTCCAGTTCCTCTATTCCCTCTCATACTGAAGAACAAGAAAGCAGCACTCATGAATCTGTAAAGATCTCTCAGCCTTATGATCATACTCTAGTGAAATGGAGAAGCATAAATGACATTATGGCACAGTGCAACTTTTGTATTGTGGAACCTGAGAAATATGAAGAAGCTGCACAAGACAAGGCTTGGGTAAAAGCAATGGAAGCAGAATTGTCAATGATTGAGAAGAATAGAACTTGGGAGCTTGTAGATAGACCAAGTGATAAACATGTCATTGAAGTGAAATGGGTGTTCAAAACCAAGTTGAATCTGGATGGCTCAGTACAAAAGAACAAGGCAAGACTGGTTGCCAATGGGTATGTGCAGAAACCAAGAATCGATTACAATGAAACTTTTGCTCCGGTTGCTAGATTGGACACAATCAGAACCTTGATTGCTCTTGCCGCACAAAGAAGCTAGAAGTTATATCAACTAGATGTTAAATCTGCATTTTTGAATGGAAAATTGCAGGAAGAAGTATATGTTGAACAACCTGAGGGATTTGTAATTGATGGAAAGGAGGACAAAGTCTACAGACTGCATAAGGCTCTTTATGGGTTAAAGCAGGCACCTAGAGCTTGGTATGAGGAAATTGACAACTACTTCACTAAGTGTGGATTTACAAAAAGTTTGAGTGAAACAACTCTTTATACTAAGACAATGGGAGATGAGGATATCTTAATTGTTTCTATCTATGTTGATGACATAGTATATACTGGAAGCAATCAGGAAATGTTGAATGAGTTCAAAGAAGACATGAAGGTGAAATATGAAATGACAGACCTCGGGCTCCTCCACCATTTTCTAGGAATGGGAGTGATACAATCTGACACAAGCATTTTCATTCATCAAAGGAAGTATGCTTCTTCTTTGTTGGATAAATTTGGCTTGAATGAGTGCAAATCTGTTTCCATACCTTTAGTTGCTACTGAAAAGTTAAGCAAAGATGATGGAAGTGATGCAGTAAATGAAGAGCAATATAGAAAGATTGTGGGGAGTTTATTGTATCTTACTGCTACAAGGCTGAATGTGATGTATGCAGCTAGTTTACTAGCTAGATATATGCATTGTCCTACAAATAAGCACTATGGAACAGCCAAGAGAGTGCTCAGATATGTCAAAGGGACACTAGATTATGGTTTGAAGTATGAGAAAGGCAAGAAGGCAGTTTTGGTTGGATTTTGTGATAGTGATTGGGGAGGATCAATTAAAGACAGCAAAAGCACCTCAGGCTATGCTTTTTCTTTTGGAAGTGGAGTGTTCTCATGGGCTTCTGTGAAGCAAAGCTGTGTTGCTATTTCCACTGCAGAAGCAGAGTACATTAGTGCCTCTGAAGCCACAGCTCAGGCTATTTGGCTCAGATTTGTCTTGGAGGATTTTGGAGAGCTACAAACAGAAGCAACTCCTCTGCAGTGTGACAATACATCTGCAATTTCAATCACTAAGAATCCAGTGTTCCATCAGCGGACAAAACACATCGATATGAGGTACCATTTCATCAAAGATGCTCTGCAGCAAGGAATAGTCGATTTGATCTATTGTCCTACCAAAGAGCAAGTAGCAGACATCTTTACCAAAGCTTTACCAAAAGAAAGGTTTAACTATCTCAGAGACAAGCTAGGAGTCATATCAGCTTTAGACTTAAAGGGGAGTGTTGGAAGTATAAGTCTATAGCTGATTAGAAATAAGTTGTGATGTTAATATGTGTATGCACTTATGTTAAATACTAAGTGAGAGGGTATATAGATATAAAGGCCATGAGTGCCATGTGTGATGATCTTAGCTATTAGCTAAATGAGTGGCTGAGATCTATTTTAATTGTATTGATCCAGCTCAGTTTTGTAAATGCTTTATATCTCTCCTTGCACGTTGTGTGCGAGTAAGAGAGATGCAATTAATGATAACAAAGTTATTCCTCTGTGACTTTGCAAAAGAAGAAACAACCACGTTCTTCTCTCCCTGTTTTTCTTCCTAAACAATTTCATCTTCTCTTCTTCCTTAGAATTAACTATATCAAACACTAACAAAATTGGACCTTGTTTAAGCAGCTCCACAACAGCGTTAATACTTGGACTGAGGAATATCTACTACATTATGAGTTCCCTCCTGATAAAGACCAACCAAGAAGGAGGTTTTCTGGTGAGCCACGAACGGCTAACTTAGCGCGACACTGCCATCCCGACTAACACCAAACCCAAATAATATCAGGAACAAAACCCTAATTAATACCAGTAACAAAACTCCAATGGCAAGGATATTACCTAAAAATAAATGATGATCGAAAGAGAGCAGGCAAATCTGACGTGGACTTCAATGTATACAAATCCATGGTTGAACTCATTTCCTGACACACCGAGTGAAGGAAATGAATCATCAAATTAAGATCCACATAATTAGTTGCATTTGTCACTCTTAGATATCTACAAATTAAGATTCACATAATTGGTTGCATTTGACACCAAAATACCAATCATTCCAAAACACCATTGAAGCACTGAAAAATCACAAATTTCACCAATTTCAAAAGCATCAAAAACCCACCAATAAAATTTGGAAAAAGTCCAATAAAAAGGATGAGATTGCTTGAAACAAAACCCCCAAAATCAGAAAAATGAAATTTTAACAGAAAACCCATTTCTAAGCCCAAACTTACACTTAAAACACATAATTTTCAAACCACAAAATTACCCACCCTAAAAAAGTGAACCTGTTCATAGTGGTAGAGAAGGGTTGAGTAATGTTTCCTCAGCTCAAACGAAGCGCTTGTTGTTGTTGGGGAGAACATGACAACACTTCCCACTTCCCTCCATTTCTTCTCAGCAACAACCTATATATATATATAATTAACTACATATGAAACCAAAGGTTACAAAGACACAGAGAAGGAGAGAGCTACATACCCAAAACAACAGTTTGTTCATAACTTGAAACCAAAGCAGATCCCCACACACACTTTCCAAAAAAATCTTAATCCCAAGGCTAAAACTACTCAACCATAAAGCTTTCACATTCCCCACCAACCCAGGAAACATAAATTTTTTTTTAAAAAAAAAAAACCCCAAAAAGTATAAAGAAAAAAAAAAGGCAATATTCAAAACCTATTTCATTCAATTTTGTCCCACATTTTGATTTCGATGAGATTCGAATCAAAACCCAAATGGGTTTGCCGGGTCTGAATCAAAATCCTTGATTGAAGACAAAAAAAAACAAAAAAAGGGGAGATTTTTATGGAGAGAGGCCAATCTGCTGCGCCGAGCAGCTTAGAGATTTGTATCATGTATTTCATGAATAGAAGTCAACAAAACTGCAATTGAAGGGAGCATGACTGAGACCTGAATTGGTTCCTCCACTTAGGCCAAATTTTTTTCAAGATTAAAGGACAAAACCACAAATTCTAGCAAGCCAAATAACAAACAGAGACAGAATCAAGAAGCAGCAGAGGCAGGAATCTTACAACAATTAATTGAAAAAATTTCTTCAATACTCAACGAAATCAAGTGATTCAAAAACGAAAAATCATATTTCTCGACGAGACGAAGAGAATAGTACCTTTTTCGATGGCTAGATCACCGTGGTTTGGCAGAAAAACGGCTCGGAAGTGGCTAACTCGAGACCAAGACATCCACTTTCGAGCCATTTTTTGGCCAAACCACGGCGATTTAGCAGTTGAAAAGGGTACCATTCTCTTCATCTCGTCGAGAAGTATGATATTCGTTTTTGAATCACTTGATTTTGTTGAGTATTGAAGAAGTTATGAACGTTTAAAGTTTACCCAGTTTCTAGCGAGTTTTCAAGTTTTCAAGTTTTCACTCGGACCAGTCACCTTTGAGGCTATTTTCCGGCCATCTCCAGCAACTATTGGGCTTCGAAATAGATATAATCTTATTCTACACTTTCCTATCTTCATTTTGATATATTATGGGTCAAATTTGGTTAAGAAACGATTGAGTTACGAAGCTTTGAAAATTGCCCAAACTTCCGGCCAAGAGCTCTGGGACACTTAACGGAGTTTTTAACGAAAGGACCAAAATGATGGATGGTGGACAATCTCAGGGACCACTTTTATCGATTTGGAATCTCAGGAACCAAAGTGATGAGTTACGCAAATCTCAGGGACCATTTTGGCGATTTAGCCTAAAAATAAAAATATCAAGTTGAGGACATCACCCATGCATCAATCCCAAATATGAGAAATGAAAAACATGGCACTTGAAGGGAACCTGATAATTTCGAAATTGACGTGTTGAAAGAAACAAACACATAATTTATATGATCAATGACAAAATAATTTTAATCTCATTAAAGATGTTCTAAATTTCATATCTTTTATCAATTACGTTTTCAGTCACCCTAAATAGTATTTACAATTAGAAGAACTTTGAAAACTTTAGCATTTATCCGATATGATGGTCTCAAATGTAAAATTGACAACCCAAATAACACTCAAGGAAGAAAAAATCAATAATATCGGCAAAATATCGCCGATATTATCGTTTTTTTGGAAATCCGATATTTTTTTAACTATCCAAATGATTTTCGTCAAAATATCACGATATTATCGATAATATCGATAATATCACGATATTTTTAAAATTATCGATAATATCGCAATATAATATTAAAAAATACTTAAAAATGTTGAGAAATCTCAACACATACTACACTTGATCAAAGCCCAAAGGCCAACCAAGACATGCTCTTCTCAGCATGTGAATGTGCCTTTTATAGGCGTTCTTGGCTTGCCCACTGCCCTCGCTGGGCGATGTGGGACTCGACCAAGGAAGAAAATAGGAATTTCGGCCGAAAATCCACACCCACTTTAAACGGCCATAACTTTGTCAAAACTCAACAAAATAAGCAAGACAAAAATGAAAGTTGTAGCCCTCGAAGAGACGAAGAGAATGGTACCTCATACGATGTCTGAATAGTCGTGGTTTGGCCGGAAAATGCCTCGAAAGTCACTGAGGTCGCCGGAAACTGGGTAAGATTCAAATGAGTATAACTTTTTCAATACTCAACGAAATTGAGTGAAACAAAAAGGAAAGTTGTACTACTCGACGAGACGAAGAGATTGATACCTTTCACGCAGGCCAACTCGCCGTGGTTTGGCCGGAAATTGCCTCGAAAGCCACTGAGGCCGCCGGAAACTGTGTAAGATTCAAATGAGTATAACATTTTCAATACGCAACGAAATTGAGTGAAACAAAATGGAAAGTTGTAGCCCTCGAAGAGAAGAAGAGAATGGTACCTCACATGATGTCTGACTCGTTGTGGTTTGGCCGGAAATTTCCTCGAAAGCCACTGAGGTCGCCGGAAACTGGGTAAGATTCAAATGAGTATAGCTTTTTCAATACTCAACGAAATTGAGTGAAACAAAAAGGAAAGTTGTACTACTCGACGAGACGAAGAGATTGATACCTTGCACGCCGGCCAACTCGCCGTGGTTTGGCCGGAAAACCAAAACGTTTTGCCTCAAGGGCTGGTACATGTGAACTTGTGACTCCAACTAGGTAAGAGCCAGATCTAATTTGGGGCCTTCTATCCTATATTTGTGGACAACCATCAAATGCTAAAGATTAAACAAACATAATATGTTCTACTGCTTAGCAAAAAAAGCTACAAACCCTTTGCTTATCAACAAAAAAAAGACAAGTCCTTGCACTAGATATACTTTCAAATTACGTTGAGTAGCAACCTGATATATGTATTCGGACGAATTATAAAACAATTGACACACTCCTGACTTCCAAAATTCAATTCTTTTACTTTATATAAACTTGAAAAAACATAATCGGCATCCAAATTAAAGTTTAGTCTTATTCAATGTATTGATTTTCAATCGTTAATTGATATACTATAATTTGGAACTTCAACGCCTAGACGCATGCTTATGTGTAAGAAATTTAAAGTGTCAAATTCGGCACATTATTCTTCATCATTTTATTCACTTCCCTTTTTTTTTTAATATCCTAAATAAAACCTCCAAATATTGTACTAATTCATTATATATAAATGATTATGGTGTGTTTAGACTTCTTTCATTAATTACTACATATTTTCTACACTCACAATGTTTGTCAGCTCGCTATATAATCAACTTGATAATGTTAAATCCATCATGCAATGCATTTCTTTCCAATTTTTTGTGATAAACTAATAGATAATTGACTAAATAAACATCCTACAAAGTTTCAATAAAAATTTCCAAGTTTTTCTTACAATTTCCGTGGTTTCCATGTAATTTTTATCGATATCGATATTTTACCGATATTTCCATCGATATTTCCGTGTTTTCGGACTACCGATATTTCCGATATTACCGATATTTTCTTCCTTGATAACACTTCACCTCACTGTCGGGGATGCTTTGGCTTGCTTTGCTCTCATTTTGAAAAAAACAAAATCACAATATTAGTCATTACAATGCCGTCTTAGCTTAGGCGGTAGAGCGCACGACTTTTAACCGTGTGGTCATAGATGGCGACCTCATTTAAGGTTTAGCTCAAAAAAAAAAAATTGCATGTAGTTCAATATCATAGGCATATTAGATTGGAAACTCCCTCCTTTCCCTCATTAATAGTATATTTTATTATTATTTATTTATTTTTAAATGTCATTTCATTATAGAAGTCAATAATATAGAGTTTGTCCAAAAATAAAAGTAAAATTATAGGAGTCGATATGGATTTGGGTTGTGGGCCATATCCACACAACCAATTGCCAGGTTGAATTTGTTTTTTTTTTTTTTTTTGGAAACTGGAAATATATATTACCAGGGTAAAGATGCTAGATAGCTACAAAGAAAGCATACCCCGAGGCCAACAAACACAAACCAATACAAACAAAGTAGTGAAGAGGATAGGAGAAAGACACTAGAACCTAGTTCAAGCGTCACCCCTCAACTGCCATCAAAGATCAAGGGGGACAAGGTAAGCCATCTTTATTGAGTACATGAACCAACGAAGATAGAGGTCTACAGACCCAAGTGCAATTGCACATCTCCGTGTTACGTCGCAACGCTAAGAAATCCGCCGCCATATTGGCTTATCTTGGAACCCAAGACCAATGACAGTCTTGGAAAGACTTCCCATACCGTTTAACAAGCGTTAAGGTAGGAAAGGCCTCCCAACTGCCAACATCCAACGAATTTGATAAAGATGAAATCGTATCCCTTGAGTCAGATTCAAGGATTACCTGACGATGTCCCAAAGCAGCAACAAGTTCACACATTTGCAGCATAGCCAAAGCTTCAGCTGTAACGGCATTAGGAGCCTGGACCGCATACCATGTCGCATCGACAAACAAACCTCTCGGTCCCCTAATTACAATTCCCACAAAACTATTCCGCGACGATGAAGACCAGCTAGCATCTACATTCACCTTGAGGAAAGGAAATGTAGGGGGTGACCAAAGAACCACCGGAGCCTTCACCAATGAGAGAGCTGAGAGGGAAACAAAAAGAGCACCAGTAACTTCCAGGAACACAGAAGCCGAAGTAGAGATGGCAAAAAGAACCTGTGTAGGGTTAATTGGAGAGTGATTAAACAGAAATTGGCACCTACTTTTCCAAATATGCCAACAAGTAAAGGCAACATGAGAAAGCAAAAAGCATTGCTCCTCCTTCGACCCAAACCTCCTAGTCGTAATGGATTGGAACCAATCAAGCCAAGAAGAAATCTGAGATCGATCAATTGAGAACTCCACCAAACCAAATAGGCTCCACCCAAGGGCATAATAGGAGGAGATGCTCAACAGATTCATCTTGACAGTTACATATTGGACACCTCGGTGATGAGGCAGGTTTTCGTACAAATAGACTACACTGTATATGGACAGATTTGTTTATGTTTTTTTTTCTTTCACATTATTGTTTATGCGTGTTTTCCTCCATTTACCATTAAGTTGTCTTAAAAATGAATAAAAAAAAGGCACAATGATAGCTATTTTGTTTGAAAAAATAATAGGAAGATCATTTTTTATACCATATTTTGTAAAACAAATAATGTTATGGTTGATGGTTTGATTATTTTTTAATAATTTAAAGAAGACTTCCAACCACCACATCATATGATATACAAATATAATCTCTATAGTATCACTCAATTTTGTTTTTAATTTTTCGTTTTACTTTTTTTGCATGAGAAATGAAAAAAAGTATATGAGGAAAATAAATAGTGAAGAAGGAGACGAGAGAGGGGAGAAGAAATACATATGAATGAACGAAAACAAATCTTGAAAGTGAAGCAATTTAAAATAGTTTTTACTTTTAGAGTTTTTATTTATACGTTTCTTCTATGTCTTGTTCAACCCTCTGTCATTCACTATTCTTCATTCTTCATTCCCTTGATGTATTTCTCTTCTATCCCTAATACAACAAATAAATCAAAATTTAAAACGAAACTGAAAAGTAAAATGCATCTCAGACTCTAGAACCCAAAAAAAAAAAAAACGAAAATGGCAAAAAAGTACGTCTGCTGAGTGTTGAGTAAATGAGGCAAGTGAAAATTGTTGTAAACATTCCTAGTTTAAGTGTGATTGTATAAATCCTAGATTAGATTTGATTCTAGTTATCCTTTCCTATTACAACTTGTATTACTTGGGGAAGAAGGAATATCTTCTCTCCTTTTACTATTATAAATAAAGGCACAATGTAGGAGAGATAACAACACACATTCCCCTAAAATTCTACAAACATATCTCTCTTTTCTCTCTTCCCTTGCCGCCGGTCCTATTTAATATTGTCAGATAAAATAGGCCACAACACGTTATCAGCACGCTCCTACCGCTGCGCTTAGGAATCTGACGTTAGAGAATTTTTCTGCATCAAACCAGTTCATCCATATCATCACGCAATCAAGTTCTTTCAAAACAACGGCTTTTAACTCGATATTTTTGCAACCCTGATAGCATGAACATTCACCATGATGCATAACCCAACTTTACGTTTTACTAATTTTAGATTCTAGATAAATTGTGTTAGATAAATTGTGTATGCCTCATAATCATAATTGTTGAAATTATGTGAATTTGATTTTTGTCATGAATTGAATCATACATATGTACATGTGGTGCGAAATTAACTGAACACACAAATTTAACCCTCTTTTGACAATTGTAGTATAAGTATAAGTAGGGATCGTTCTGGACCAGGGATTATGAGGGCTTGCTAATAACCTCTAAACTGACTCAAAAACATAAACCTAAACTTAAAAACACTTAACAAGACTCACAAGACTCAAGGTAAACTTAAAATATTCAAAACAGCTTAAAACAACCAAATAAACTTAAACTAGACACTATGAATGACTTTGGACGAAAATTGACTTTTACTTGAATCAAAACACTTAAAAACACAAACTAAAACAGATTTGAAACACTTTGAAACAAGAAACTAAAAGGGGGGTTTTGATTTGGATGAAGTTGAAACAAACAAACAAGTATGAAAAACTAGATAGATTGTAAAACAAATTTGAGAAATAAGATGATGGATGGGATAGCTAGAGGCTTTTTCTCCACACATGACATGTATGCAAACAACTCGATTTCCAGTTACTACTTCATTGAATTATAAACGGCAATGCCCCAAATTAACCGTGACATCACTAGTTAACCTTTAGATTTTCCTTGTATTATTGGATTGGATGACATCATTCGACAACCCAAAACATTCTTCAAAAGTTCTCTACATGACATCATAATAGAGATACAACCAAAGATCATTACGTTTAATGAAAATCATAAGCATTGACAAAACACTTGCAACTATGACATCATGTCACTCATGCTAGGAATTAAACTTAACGCAATCGTTTATAAGCGACCTCCACTACTTATGAATATAAGTTTGTAACGATTATGTGAAACTTTCTTATATTCTAGCATCGGATTTATGCATGCAAATTAAGTGTCGACCCTTAATCAACAAATACAAATAAGTTATCAATCAAATAGTTAAGCCAATTGCATTTACGATTCAAGAGTTCATAACTGGAATTTATCAAATCATATTACACACATAATCATGGCTTTGAAATCACCCCTAGCCAAGAGGGGTTTAGCCACTCATATTCACAACAAAACAAAAGAAAATGAATTTAAACATTGGAAACAAAAGAAAGAAAACACATAAACGCTCTAACGATCCAAGTTGGACAGCAAGCAT
Organism: Malus fusca; assembly: GCA_035220775.1. Taxonomy (NCBI): domain Eukaryota; kingdom Viridiplantae; phylum Streptophyta; class Magnoliopsida; order Rosales; family Rosaceae; genus Malus; species Malus fusca. The sequence continues at coordinate 21,977,517 of CM069063.1, forward strand.
GTCCAAGCACTTTCCTTCCCTTCCTTTGCTACGGCACAAGGTGTTGGTGAGTGTTTGAAGGTTTGTTTGTATGGAGGAATGGATGTGAAGATGAATGGATGTGTTTGGATGAAGGTTGTATTGAATGCGGCAAAGAATGAAGAATTGTGCAGACGATGTGTGTGTGTGTTTTGGATTGATATATGTCCTATGGTGAAGGGTGGATGGATGTATTTATAGGCTAGGGAGAGGATGTAGTGGGTGGTGGTAATGAGTGGATGTAGTGGTAGGTGAATGTGTTGGGTGGTTGAAATGAGTGGATGTAGTGGTAGGTGAATGTGTTGGGTGGTTGTAATGAGTGGATGTGTTGGGTGAAATGAGTGGATGTAGTGGTAGGTGAATGGATGTGTTGGGTGAAATGAGTGGATGTAGTTGTAGGTTAATGTGCTAGGTGAAATGAGTGTGCTAAAATGGTTATTTATAGTGAGAGGATGATGCACAAACTTCAAATTTCGTCCATTCCTTTTGCTCCAAGCATATGTTATCCATTCCATGCCCAAAAATGCTCCAAAATGCTCCAAAATGCACTTCTTTGCCACATTAACCCTTTGGACCTACAAACACACGAAAATAGATTAAAATACTAAAATAACTACGAAATAACAACATAAATGCCAAGAAACAAGCTAACTAAGTCGCATAAATATGCTCCTATCCACATGCATTGAAAATATTATTTTGCATATTCATCAAATTGAATATGTGTTTCATTGAAATATATAAAAAATTGAATGGTATATTGAATAAAAAAATATTCGAATTGGGAACCTAGGGTTCTTTCGAACCCGTGACCACCATCCCGCAGATGGGGTCCCCACGCCAAGCAGAAACCCATGGAGCAAGAAGCTCCAAGCCTCAAACCCAAAAATTCGACACCTTTCATGGTGTCCCCGACCACGGCATGGCCTGCAACCATTACCCTGAACCTTTGGATCATGTCATCGACGACCTGAACTCATCCCATGTCGGAAATTAATCGAGATTTGATTGAATCCCATCGGGTTTTTTTTTTTGAAAAACCCGATTCGAAATTCTAGGGTTTTACAACGAATGTCGAGATTTTTTCAAATCTTCGTTCTTATTTTGAGGTTTTTGGCGACCCACAGACTCATACTAAGCATCATTGTCCCAACGTCGACCGCCTGACGCGGCGCCGTTGACCAAAACCCGGTTTTCTTCCCCGGTGAACACACCCAGCTATGGCTGGGATGTTTTTGGACTCTACACGAGCCCCTTTTAGGCTCTGATTCTCGGCCTGCATCGTACAACGCCCATTGGGTTGCTGTTGCGTTCTGCTCAGCCTAAAAGCGAAAAAAAAAAAGAAAAAAAAAATTGTTTTGGGCTCGCCTGCAGCGGCCCATATGTTTTTTTTCTTTCTCCTTGGGTCTGCCTGCAGCAACCCAACCCTCTCCCCATAGGCTTGCAGTCCCACCCCGAGACCCTCCCCCGCCCAATCTTTAGGCATAGGTCTCACAAACCATTTTTTCAAGCCACCCGTGGCTTATTTTTTTTCTTTTGGGCCCCGAGCTATATTCGCCTAATTCTTTTTAGGCCCAATGGGTTTTATATTTTTTCACCCACACTTTAATTTGGCCCGAAGTCCAAATAATTAAAATTCAATAATAATTATAAACTTAAAAATTATTTCTTTGCATATTTGTTTGCATATATATTTGTGTTTGCCTGCAGGAATATATGAACCTGAAGTTCATAATTATTTTGAAACCTGAAGTTTCTTATAAATATGCCTTATTTGAAAACCTGAAGTTTTCATTTAAAAACATCACCCATGAAAACCCGAAGTTTTTCATACAAAATTAAGCCAATACATGTCTATTAGAACCTATATGTTCTACTCCTACGTGAATGGATTGATTTTTCTCCATTACACTAACCACATCTTGTCCATCTATTTTGTGATAGGAAAATGTCAAATTTGAACAAACTCGACTTCGCCGCTTTAGAGGTCTCTGGAAGGAACTACCTCAAGTGGGTCCAAGATGTGAAACTCCACCTCACTGCAAAGAACTTGCGTCCTGCCATTGAAGAAGCAACGAACAAGCCTGTTGGCGAAGCTGAAAAAGACACTGCTATGATCTTCATTCGAAGACATATTCATGACGCTCTACAAACTGACTATCTTGCTGATGAGGATCCACATGCACTCTGGGTCACTTTGGCTGATCGTTTTGATCACCAAAATGACATATTCTTGCCTGAAGCAAGACAAGACTGGCAGCATTTGCACTTCCAAGACTTTAAGTCTGTGAATGAATATAATTATGAAGTTTGTTGAATTCGATCACTTCTTAAGTTTTGCAATGAAACTTTGATTGAAGAAGATCTCTTGGAAAAGACCTATTTGACCTTCTCTGCTTCTAATATTGTCATACAACAACAATATAGAGCTCAAAAGTTCACCAAGTTCTCGGATTTGATATTTGTTTTACTTCTCGCTGAAAAGTAGAACCAGCTGTTGATGAAGAATCATCACGCTCGACCTACTAGGGCGACTGTTGTGCCTGAAGCACATTATAGCAATCACCAACACCCAAAACACCAAATGGGGCGTGGTAGGGGCGGCCAGAAGCCATCCCACCAAGGTTAACAGAGTCAAGGCCCATCCAAAGGAGGAAACAAAGCCCAAAAACGCCCAAACCTCGCTCCCAAGGCCCCGAACTTCAAGAATAAAGGCAAAGCACCTGAAACCATGGATGCGAACATGTGCTATCGCTGTGGTTCAAATGACCATTGGTCCCTTGTTTGCCGAGCTCCCAAGAAGGTTGTAGATGAATATCATTCTCGTCGTAAGAAGTTTGAATCAAACTTCATGCAAGTAGACGAACCGGAGACTACAAAGATGGAGGTTTCTGACCTTCATGAGGATACCACTCCTATGGAAGATTAGAATCTTACACATAGACTTATTTTTCGTTGAAATAAGACAATTGGGGCCGAATTCCACCTAGTGGCCGAACCCCTCCTTTGTTTTTGGTTGATTTTTGAACAATTTTCCTCTGTGTTTGGATTATTGGTTGGTGCTTGTTTTGGACATTAAGTTTTTAATCCTTGAATAAATGAAATTATCTTGAATTGATAACTGCTTTTTATAAACTTTTATGCAAGTGACTGATTCAAATTAATTTTTCATTCTAGGTATGACTAGTGGGAAAGTTAGTTGTCTGGCAGACAATGCAACCACGCACACAGTTTTATGTGACGCATCTATTTCACTAACTTCATACCTAAGAATGCACCTTTGACAACCCTCTCAGGCCCATCCAACCTGATCGAAGGATATGGTAAGGCACGTATAATGTTGTCTAATGGTACAATCTTGACCATTTCTGAGGCATTATACACTCCACGTTCCGGAAGAACATTGTTCAGTTTCAAGGACATTAGAGATAATAATTACCACGCTGAAACCCATGTAGAAAACGGAGTTGAATTTATGTGCATAACTTTATACGAATATGGCCAGAAGCATATTCTAGAGAAGATGAAGCGTATCCCGAGTGGTCTGTATACTACGACCATACGCCCCATTGAATGCCACTATGTGGCCGGCCCTTCTACTGGGACCACGCACAAAATTACACTTTGGCATGGTCGTTTGGGACATCCTGGACGAATAGCGATGCGTCGTATCCTCAAATCTTCACACAGGCATCCACTAACCCGAAGTTTAGGTTCGATCCAAGGAATCGCATGTTAAACATGTTCGATGGGAAACCTTATTACTCAGCCTTCTTATGACAAGATTCGTTCGAATCCTCCCATTTTTCTACAACGGATTCAGGGGGACATTTGTGGACCGATTCACCCTCCATGCGAACCATTTAGATACTTTATGGTTTTGGTTGACGCTTTCACACGATGGTCACACGTGTGTTTGTTGTCCACAAAGAACGCTGCATTCTCCAAATTGTTGGCTCAGGTTATCAAGCTCAAGGCTCACCACCCTGATTATCCGATCAAATCTATTCGATTAGATAATGCTGGAGAATTCACATCTAAAACTTTTGATGACTATTGCATGTCGGTTGGGGTTGAAGTTGAACATCATGTACCTCATGTTCACACCCAGAACGGCCTGGCAAAGACTTTCATTAAGCGCTTACAAATGATTGCTCGATTGTTGGTCATACGTACCAAGCTCCCGATCGCTAGTTGGGGCCATGCAATATTGCACGCAGCAAAGTTGGTATGCCTGAGGCCTGTTGCGACACAACCATTTAATGCCTTTCAGTTGGTTACCGGATACGAACTCGACATATCGCATTTGCGCGTTTTTGGTTGTGCCGTATATGTGCCGATCTTGCTGCCCTTACGTACAAAAATGGGGCCTCAGCGAAGGATGAGAATCTATGTCGGATATGATTCTCCTTCGATTATTCGTTACTTAGAACCTTTGACAGGTGATATGTTTATCGCTCGTTTCGCGGATTGTCACTTCTATGATACAGTCTTCTCATCGTTAGGGGGAGATAAGAACGTCAATGTTCCTGAAGAACGACGCGAATTATCGTGGACGACTCCCACTTTGTCTCATTTAGATCCCCGCACCACTCAGTCTGAAACCGAAGTGCAGCGCATATTAGATCTCCAGAGCATAGCTCAGAGCATGCCAGATGCTTTCACCGATCTAGCACGCGTGACAAGATCACATATTCCAGCTGCGAATACGCCTGTAAAGATGGATGTACCAAATGTACGACGGACTGCCCTCCTGGAAGCCCGGGATGCCAATCTTGGTGATCCACGTACATTAGCGGCTAGCCAATCATCTGCCCCTACACAAAAGCAAGGCAGACCCCTTGGTTCAAAGGATTCACACCCCCAGAAAAGAAAACTACGGCACAAGGTCCTAAAGAACCTACCGTGAATCCGACTATCGTTTACTCATTCTACCTAACTCATGAGGAAATTATAGATTATAGAAGCGTCCTTGAAGAGACGAGTCCTCCTCCCAAGAATCGTGAGATTTCGGTCTATTATGCTAGCTTAGATGATGTGTGGTGTAGAAATGAGATGATTGTTGACGATGCATTAGCATTTGCAGTAGCTACTGAGATTATGTTGAACGATGACATTGAACGGCGTTCTGTTGATGAATGTCGACGTATAACTGATTGGTCAAACTGGAAACAAGCAATCCAAGTCGAACTCGATTCGCTTGCGAAACGTAAGGTGTTTGGACATGTAGCTCCTACTCCTCCACATGTGAAGCCCGTTGGCTACAAGTGGGTTTTCGTTCAGAAACGTAATGAGAAGAACAAAAGTGTGTGTTACAAAGCTCGTCTTGTTGCACAAGGCTTCTCACAATGCCCCGGGATTGACTATGATGAAACTTATTCACCTGTTATGGATGTGATTACTTTTCGCTACCTAATCAATTTGGTAGTTTCTGAAAAACTGGATATACAACTGATAGACGTAGTAACCGCGTATCTCTATGGGGATCTTGATACGAAAATATATATGAAAGTTCCCAAAGGACTTGCATTGACTGGTTCAAACATTTCCAAACCCCGGAACATGCTCTCAATTCGGCTGAGGCGTTCACTCTACGGTTTGAAACAATCCGAAAGAATGTGGTTTAACCGTCTGAGTAAGTATTTGACTAGTCAGGGATATGTGAACAACGAACTATGCCCTTGTGTGTTCATTAAGAAGTCACATTTCGGATTTGCAATTGTTGCAGTATATGTCGATGACATGAACCTTATCGGAACTCCTGAAGAGCTCGCGAAAACTGCGGCGCACTTGAAGTCGAAATTTGAGATGAAAGATCTAGGTAAGACTCGATATTGTCTCGGTCTCGAGATAGAGCATTGTTCAGATGGAATTCTAGTACATTAATCGAACTACACCCAGAAGGTGTTGCGCCGCTTTAGTGAGGATAAAGTGAAGCCTTCGAGTACTCCTATGGTCGTTCGTTCGCTAGATGCAAAACGAGATCCCTTCCATCCAAAGGAAGATGATGAAGAGATTCTGGAGCCTTAAGTTCCTTATCTAAGTGTGATAGGCGCTTTATTGTACTTAGCTCAATGCACTAGACCTGACATCTCATTCGCTGTTAATCTTCTAGAAAGATACAGTAATGCACCTACACGCAAACACTGGACTGGCGTGAAAGACATATTTTGTTACCTTAAGGGTACTACGGATTTGGGATTGTTCTATCCCTACGAATCCTCGAATGATGCCGCACCATATGCTCCTCGAATTGATTCTCGCCTTGTTGGTTATGCCGACGCAGGATACTTATCTGATCCGCACAAGGCGCGCTCTCAAACGGGTTATGTTTTTACCGTTGGAGGCACCACAATATCTTGGAGGTCAACTAAACAGACCTTAGTTGCCACTTTGTCTGACCATGCTGAAATTCTCGCCTTACATGAAGCAACTCGGGAATGCTTTTGGTTGAGAGCAGTAGTGGGCCATATTTGAAGCTCTTGCGATCTTCATCTCGTCGTTGATGTCCCGACGACGATATTTGAAGACAATGCAACTTGCATCGAACAGCTCAAGAAGGGTTACATCAAAAGAGACAACACTAAGCACATTGCGCCGAAGTTCTTCTTTACACATCAACAATAAGAGCATCAGAAGATTGAAGTCATGCAAATCCGTTCACAAGACAATCTGGCTGACCTCTTCACCAAATCACTGCCGAAGACGACGTTTCAGAAGCTTGTTCATGGAATTGGTATGCGTAAACTTTCTGAGTTGTAACTTTGCTATTTTTCTTTGGAATTATGTCAAAATCAGAGGGAGTATCTTGTAGATACTTGCTTGATCTTAATGTACTCTTTTCCCTACGATTAGGAGCATTTTTCCCACTGGGTTTTTGCTACCTAACTAGGTTTTAACGAGGCACCCACCTTGGGCTGGTCATATCCCTGATGACGTCTCATAGACGTTTCTTTTTACTTTTGCATTTCTCACACATTTTTCCTTAGACTATGGATTTTGTCCCTACTCGGGTTTTTGCCATAGCCCTGGGTTTTTTAGTGAGACTTACTGCTTATGCAAGTTACTACCTTATTGAGAATAAGCGTTGTTCCTTGGAATCAGTGCTGATAAGCCGACTTCCTCAACTTCTGCATGATGCTAAATCTACCTTGAGTATTTACACACTCAAGAGGGAGTGTTGTAAACATTCCTAGTTTAAGTGTGATTGTGTAAATCCTAGATTAGATTTGATTCTAATTATCCTTTCCTATTACAACTTCTATTACTTGGGGAAGAATGAATATCTTCTCTCCTTTTACTACTATAAATAAAGGCACAATGTATGAGGGATAACAACACACATTCCCCTAAAATTCTACAAACACATCTCTCTTTTCTTTCTTCCCTTGCCGCCGGCCCTCTTTAATATTGTCAGATAAAATAGGCCATAATAAAAATAAAATTATATATACTAAAACTGGGTTAGGAACGGAACTATTCATTAATAGTGTCAGGACGTAAATGTCCCTGATTTCTTCTATGTTTGTCGTGCTGTATACAGTCAAAAGTCGGTTTTACCCATTTGATCCAGGCGTTGATCATCGCTGGGTTCTCTCTTTCTAACTGTGTTGTTTGCTTTACCTTTCGTTTTCACTTTTCTGCTTCGCAAACTCTCTCACAAATCTCTTATTCTGTCGCTCTCGATCTCGCTCTCCCTCGCTCTCCAACCTGGCAACATACCCACACAGGAAACCCTGGTTTTTGTTGTTCTAGGAATTTTGTTTGGGGCCTCCATATTTAGAGGAAGAGCTGCTCCTTGGAAACCCAAATTTCTCAACGTTTTGTCAAAGCCCTCAAATTTGGTTTCAACCATTTTATCTCGATCTCACAATATTCGGCATAAGACCTTCCGCTTTCCTCTCTTGCATACCTCAACTTTCATCGTTTTTCGCCCCGAGCACTCTTCCCGCAAGCGTTTATGCTGCGTCTTCTGCGATTAACACTTTGAAACAAGAAATTAAATCGATCTCCAAAAATCCAACCCCAACACTGGATCAGGATCCATCACCATCTCGCAGTACCTTGCTCAGATCGGCTCTGCACTCATTATCGAGACTCTGCCTTCACGGAGGACTCCCCATATCCCATCACCGATAAAGGTAAAGCACGGCCTCGTCTCCCTTTCTTCGTTTTCATGGCCGAATGTCAAATCAAGCGACTCTGACTCATATTTCTCAATCTGTTGTCTGGACTGAAGAAAATGATGATGGGGCTCTCGAAAATTTCATATCCGAGAAAGGACAAAGGTATAGATTTTGTTTAGTTTCTTTGTATCTTTGAATTCATTGGATTTGATTCTCATTGTTATTCGATTTTGTAGTTCTTATCAAGTACATACATAAATTAGAAAGGTATTGAATTAGTACCTCTTGATCATCGAGTATAATATTTGCAGGTGCAAAATCATTTTGGGTTTGCATGCAACCAAGCTTCTCTGATGCAAACCAACAGATTGAGATAATATTATGACCAATTTCAAAGTTTCAGAGCTTTGTTTTGTTTTTTATCATATTGGACTTGAATTTTCTTTTTTGTTGTTTGATTATATTGAAATCAGATTTTGGGTTTAGACTTTTATTTGGATTTGATTATAATTTTCTATACTAATTAGCTTTTGGGTTGTGAAATTTCTTATTCTTCATTTTTTGTGTTTATCTCCTCTGTCATCATCAGTTTTGGTGCTTATGTTGGGCTTTCATTTTTTATTTTTTTAATAGGACTTAAGGTGCCGTTTGGTACGTGGGACGGGACGGAACAGAGTGGGACGAGTCGTTCCATCCCACGTTTGGTGCGCCTAAAACGGGTGGAACACGCTATTCCACGGGACGAAATTTGGGTGAATTTTCGTTCCGCCTCATATTACAATTGCTAATTTAGCTTTTTCAATTTTGCAGTTGTGTTTGGTTACTCCATCAAGACTCCTACCCAAACTGATTTGTTCTCAAAACAATCTCATAAAATAACAATAGTGAACCACTAACAGAACTTCAACTCAAATTATTCTTGGGTTGCTGATAAAAAGGTTTGAAAAGAAAATGAAATAACAGAACTTAAATCTTAGCTTTTGATTGGCTATAATGGAGAGACACTACTACAATATTAGCTTTAGGTATCGGATGATGGTGGTGGTTTAATAAGTCATTATGTCGGATAAAAGATATCTGACACATCATTCAGTTGGTGTTGGATAACAATGAAATCCTATCTGTTATATCCGACATAAATTCCTGGCGGATATTTAGTGTCGGATGCAACCGCCATAAAATTATTATAACCGCCAGTATTTTTGAATTCTTTTTTTTTATATAAATATTTTTAACATATTCCAGCGGTTTTTAAGTTAATGGTGGCGGTTATAATCGACATAAATTGACTATTTTATTATTTTAGTTTTTTGTGGTTATTATTTTAGTGTTCTGGCGGTTATAATCGACAGAAATTGACTATTTTATTATTTTAAAATGTTATATTGATTATAAATAAATAAATAAACACATGGTTTAAATATTTTTGTTTTTTCACTCATGGCCCTGTTAGATATAACCGACACGAACAAAGCAAAATTTTGGGCAACCGTCAGAATAATCTCTTAATGTTTTTTTTTTAGCAATTTTTTACACATGCTATCTCGGAGTATATACAAACATATTTGACGGTTGGATCATTGAAACTAGTTTCGTAGAATGCATATCCTATCAAATTGATAGATTTAACAAATACTTAAGAGTTAATTTTATACTTCCATTAAGTATAAAATAAGATTTATCCGCTAGTGTAAATATTTAAATTGAAGATCGAATTCATTCATTGCATTCTTATACGGTCGAGGAGGGTAGTTGTAAAAAATCATCAAAATCGAAGCTAAAATAACCGTTAAATTGTGATTTTTGGTTTATAACCATTGAAAACTTTTGTTCCGTTACCTAATCTCTGAATGTTTGTTTTTTGCAATTTTGTACTTATGCGATCTCGGAGTGTGTACAAACAAGTTTGACGGTTGGATCGTCGAAAAACGTTTCGTAGAATGAGTATCACATCAAAACGGTAGATTAAACAAACACTTAGAGTTAATGTTATACTTCCCCATCAAGTATAAAATAAGATTTTGTGGTATCCACTAGTGTATATATTTTAAATTGAAGATCGATTTCATTCAATGCATTCTTATAGGGTCGAGGAGCGTAGCTGTAAAAAATATCAAAATCGGAGCTAAAATAACCGTTAAATTGTGATTTTTTGTTTATAACCGTCGAAAACTTTTGTTCTGTTACCTAATCTCTGAATGTTTGTTTTTTGTTATTTTTTATGTATGCGATCTCGGAGTGTGTACAAACAAGTCGTCAGGTTAGATCATTGAAAAAAGTTTCATAGAATGTGTATCGTGTCAAAATGGTATATTAAATAAACACTTAAAGAGTTAATGTTATACTTCCATTAAGTATAAAATAAGATTTTGTGGTATCCACTAGTGTAAATATTTTAAATTGAAGATCAAATTTATTCATTACATTCTTATAGGGTCGAGGAGTGTAGCTATAAAAAAATCATTAAAATCGGACCTAAAATAACCGTTAAATTGTGATTTTTCGTATATAACCGTAGAAAACTTTTGTTTCGTTACGTAATCTTTGAATGTTTGTTTTTTACGATTTTTTATGTATGCAATCTCGCAGTGTGTACAAATAAGTTTGACTGTTGGATCGTTGAAAAAAGTTTCGTAGAATACATATCGCGCCAAAACGGTAGATTAAACGAACACTTAAAGTTAATATTATACTTCCATTAAGCATAAAATAAGTAGTGTAAATATTGAAGTAGGAAAAGTAATTTGTGCTAAATTTTTATTTATATTTTTCAAGTATTGATTAGACAATATTTAGTTTGTGTGATGATATTTTTATTGTACAATTATCTTTTTGTTTCTTTATCGCATATTTTACATGGGTTATTATCTATTAAACCAAACAATTATTTATTTAATTTTTAAAAACGTATTCTATTTAAATACATATTATTTATTTATTTATTAAACCAAATAATAATTATTTTATTTTTTTAAATCGTAACAAAATTTTGGGGGGATTTTTGCCGTCATTTTTTTTTCTGTCGGTTATAACCGACAGTAATGAAAATTTTCCAAAATAAAACCCCTTCATCTCTTCCTTACGCCGGTGCCTTCTTCCTTCCCCCTTTTCTCCTCTCCCCATTTCCTTCTCCTTCTCCTTCTCTTCTCCCCTTCTCCTTTTTGATTCAATCACCATGGATGAACAATTCGAGCAACGACATTCTGAAACCAGTACATTTTAAATTATCTGTATTACGTTCAATTTGTGTTTTAAATTTTGATTATGTTATTAAATCGAAGAGGTTGAGAAAAAAAAGGGTTTAACTTGGTCGGAGGGCTTACCTAGGCTTGACGTGCCCAATTTTTACTACACTCTATTGTTCGAAGAGGTTGAGAAAAAAAAACAAGGGTTTAACTTGGTCGGTACATCGGCCTAATAATATTTTTGGGTTTTCTTCTTATAGCTTGATGAACATAATTGGTGCGTTTTGTGTTTATGCTGCTATATGTAAGAAGGAAGGAAGACCATTGAAGTTTCCCGGTAGAAAAGCGGCTTGGGAGTGGTATGCGGTGGCTTCGGATGCAATGGAGATGTGTTTAAGTGGAAGCATTTTTGGGAGGTGTTGGCTGAGCAGTTTGGGATCGAGGAGTATGGGTTTGATGAGGAGGAGAGTGGTAGGCTGAGGTTGGTCGAGATGATGGAAGGGAAAGTCGGTGTGTGGGAGGAGATTGTGAGGGAGAATGAGCTGCAGCCGACGAAGTTGGAGGAGGTGGCGGTGTGGTGGTTTGCTGACTTTGTGTTGGGTGGGGAGGCTTTATCGGACAGTATGAATGAGAGCAAAGAGCATGGCTTTTTGGGGTTCAGGAATTCCAAAAAGTCCTTCATTTCGTGGATTAAGAAGATGAAGGCTTACACGATTGTTCCATGAAATGTATTATGAGGAAGAAGAGTACCTATAACATGCGTATGTAATTACAATAAAAAATGTTATTATTACTCTTTTTTTGTGTTGTCTCTTTAATAGAGATGATGCATACATTTGTATTTTTTTTATTATTAATATATATTTTTTATTATTAATATATTTTCTGTCGATTTTTTGTGTTGTCTCTTATGGATATTTAGGTATGAATCGGTAGAAGATTGTGCAGACGATGATGAAGCAAAGCAGGTGATTTATAATAAGTGACATTTTCTTTGTTCTTTATTGTGCTATAGATTGGAATTTATCATTGTACCTTTTTTTTTTTTCTATGCAATTTTATGGTCTGATTTTCTGCGATGTGTATGAAAATCATTTGAATGCTGAGAACATATTATATTCGCAACATGATACAAGAGATCAACAACTTCATCAGTAAGTTTCTCTAATAAATACTTTGGACAAATGCTTTATGAATTTGAGTTTTTATCTTCTGATTATTTTTTGCAGATGTGGTATTAATTTTCCTTTGACTAGAAATTTAGAGGTTTGAGGTACAATGTTATCAAACTCAATTTTTGTAATTTTCTGATTCTGGGGTAATGCAGGGAATGCTAATATACTGTTTTTCTGGGATTTTTGGTCATTGAAATGGGTATGTTCTGTTTTTAATGTTTCGGTTCTCTCATGTTCCGCTCTTTTATTCTGTTGTCTGCCTACTTCCGCGTTGCTTCTTAATTTTCATTTTTCAATGTTGGGTGATAGAAATTTGTAAAAATAGTTGTAGTTTCTGAAAAAGTTGGGGGTTTTAGTTATATTTCCTGTGTAATCCCAATTGCAAGACTGAAAAAATAATTGAAATGATGGTTTTTTTCTTTATTCAATTTCTCTTAAATGGTTTTTCTTGAATTTAAAAGCTGCTTTCCCGATTGGTTACAATGGTTCTATTCTCTCTAATTAGTTCTTTTATATTCTCTCCAACCTTTTTGTCTAATTTTATTTTTTATTTTTTTGGTGGCTTTCTGCAGAAGTTAGTATGAGATTTTCACATGACATGGATGATGAGTATGAGAAACTCTTCTGGGGAATGAACCGATCAAGGTATATGCAAAAATCATTCCCTTGGTTTCAGATAGAAGTATGAATTTTCTTTTAGCATATAACATTGACGCAATAATTTATCTCATGGATTGTAAGATATCTTATGAACTTTACCTACCTGGCAAACAATGGCTTATGTCACTTTCGAGAAGCTGAGATCACCTTACGGCATGTCACAACAGTTCCACAAGCAGATGCCCAAACTGTATACATCACATGAGGCAAGTTTCAATCTTTTTAGCTCCCAATTAATATTTCGTGCTAAAATTTGATTGAATTTAGTTCGGGTGTTTGGTTTCAGATTTCTCGAGTCGAATTGCAACCTAGGTAATGAGAAGAAAAAAAAAAGATTTAATCTTTGGTTACAAGGTGACTTCACCTCTCTCTCTCTGAAACTCAATTTTGAAGTTGTCGTCCATATTTATTTTTTTCACTATCAGCATAGGTCCTCTAAATATCAGCTTTTTATTTTGCCTTATGGTTTTATCATCGTACATCATAGTTGACTGTTTTCGTTTTCTTATGCAGTTCCATGGAGAACTATGCAAGTCACTCTCTGCAATTTCTTGCTAAATAATTTCAATGTCAATTTTTCCTTCTCTGGAAGCAGCTCAACGTAGGAGCAAGTTTGGTATCCAAATTGTATGTTCGTTGCATGTAACACTTGAAACGACTTAAGAATGTTCTTCAGCATTGCTCAGAATGTAGTAAACATTATTTGGTAGGTATTCCCTCAATATTGCATTTGTAATTTATGTAGTATTGCTACTCCAACTTTTCAAGTAAAAAATTATTTCCCCCCTCTATTATGAAGGAATAGATTTCTGTTTTGGTGTTTAAATTTGTTTGATTCATGATGAGCTTGTGTATAAATTGTACTGTGTGTATAATGGGCAAATTATTTTTTATCGTTTAGGCTATAATGGAATCGCAAATTTGTCAATTATATCCTAGATTCTTGGTTGCATATTCATCTACCCACAACTATTGCCTTCTGTTTCTTGACTGGATAGATTTTTATAATTTCCAGATCTACTGTTGCAATGCTTTTGACATGTTAAAGTGGAGTTGCATATCATTTTTTGGGTTCGCGAAATTCATTATCTTACAAGCTTGGCAATTAAGTGATGCATTTTATCCGCTCAGGTGATGTCAATAGGTCTTGAAGTAGTTGCAGCAAGCTTTAATTCATCAGTGTCTCGATCATTGTTCTTATCTGTTGGTCGAATGGTGATGTGAGTTATAATTTTAAATTTTACATCTTGAAGACTCGGAGGCAGATTGTCTGCCCTCCTGTTTGGGTGCCATTCCCATCCCCTCCTATTTGTGCAGTCACGATTAAGCCAAGTCAACATTTTATATTCTTATTGCTTTTTGTCTTATTATCTCTATAAAAAAAATTAATATAAAATGTTAACGTGGCTTAATCGTGACGGCATAAAATAAAAGGGGATGGGAAGGGCACCCAAACAGGAGGGCAAACAATCTGCCTCCTGAAGACTAATCTTAAGTTGTTTTATGGTGTTTATGAATGCTCTTTAGATTTCCACATTTGTTGGTTTCATTTATGTAGTTCTATGGGTGACACGATTAGAGGTACAATAGGAAGTTGCAGAATTTCATGCGCACTAGTAAGGTTGGACTCTTTCTCCCACACACCTCTTTTTGCTTGAATGTTGACCGGGCTGTAAGTATTGTTATTTCTGTATCAGTTTGTTGAAATTGGCAAAAGTAGCATGGTTAAGTATGAGTTCGAGAATAAAACTGGCCTTATGGTAGTAAGATTCTTCTTTTTCTTCAATTACAGGTTACACGTCTAATTTTTGTTGAATTGCAACTTAATTGATGATTATCATTCTAGATGAATTGTAACTCAACTGATTTTAATTTTTGTTTTCAAACTAGTTGATATGGAAACTGAACTTTTTAAAATCATATTCTATTCCGTTATATTACACTATTGCGTTTGGACTAGCAATTTTCATAAGATGTCACCTATAAAGTTTGTTGCTTAATCATGTCATGTATTTTTACGTTGGAGATTATGTAGGTGGTCAGTACGACGAAATGGCCCTTAGTTAACTGAGGCGGAATTCATGTTCAATCACCAAAAGTAGAAATGATTGCTTCTTTGTTCAAGCATGTGCTCAATAAAGATTGTGAGCATAGTTGGGATAGCTTCTCTCACCACTTACGTTTACCATGCCACATTCATGTTTATGTACCCAATTTCAATTATCTAATTATTAAGAACTTTCTATTATATTTGTTTTATGAAGAGAATAATGTTGCATAATTTTTCATACAATTTTCACTCCCGCAGCAACGCACGGGTACAATTTCTAGTATAAACTATGTATAGGAAGCAATGTATGTGTAATTCGCATTCTTAACAAATTCGATATTTTATAGATTGAGCAATCTGAACCATTCAAGAAAAATATATATAAAAGTTGAAGAGATAAATTGTTCGTGTGTAATTAGCATCCAGTGTTGTTAACAAATTCGAAATCTTACAGATTAAGCAAATGGAACCGTTCAAGAAAAATATATATAAAAATTGAAGAGATAAATTTTGTGTGAAATGATCTAAGTGAGATAGATTAATAGGAAGTGCAGTGCAAAATTCGGAAAGGATGACAATAAAACAAAGGGGTGTGATATCCACACACCTCATTTTACTTCTCACACATCTTTCTAATTTTCGGCATTCAGATCGGATGATTTGAAAAAAATCATTGGATAAAAATTAATAAAGGATGTGTGAGAAGTAATTTGGGATGTGTAGAATACACACCCTAAAACAAATTCGAAAGAAAAATGCACCTGGATCATATCCAAATACTGACAAAGAGATGAGGTGGCATCTCATTTGTTATGACGCGATCAATTGATTTAATCAGCCCCGGCCCACATATTTTTTTTATTTTTTATTTTTTATTTTTTATTTTAAGAGATAATTGTACTATGACCTTCTATACTCTAGAGCTATAACAGTTCGGTCCATTTACATTTTTCAAAAACCTTTTTAAATAGAGCGATAACTTTTTTTTTTAGTACATCGATATTTTTACACTAAAGGGGGAGTTTGACTAAGCCATATAATTGACAACCTAATTTGGTATCGAATTTTCCATCAACGAGATTCAAACCTAAAACCTCTCACTTTCAAATGAAGATGAATACTAACTTTAATTAGCTAAGTAGTTCAGATGCATAATTGATTTTTACTATTGCAATCAATCGCCATATGTTTGAAAAATAACTTAAGCTCTTCTTTCGGCCAATCTATTAAGTGAAGTGTTATTTATTCAAAAACACCTCAATTTATTTAGAATGGCAAGTTAAAAAAATAATCATGTTTATTGTTCATTTAACAATCTTGATATTACGATTATGAATTAGCATCTATACAGACCTAAAAAAAAATCAATTAAGAGTTAACTATAAAACACAAATGTTCTTTTTTAACAAAAAAAATATTATCTACATTAAATGGTGGAGGTGTGGGCTAAGGCTCACAATGGGCTAGTAATAATATGATTCAAATTCGCATTTGGCAAAAATCGAACCTAAGACCTCTCACTTACAAGCAATGAGGAATACTACTAGACCGCAATACTAAGTAGCAACACAAATGTTAATAAGAAAGATTAATATAAAAATTTGCACCATTTGAGATGTCATTGTGACAGTAATATTAGCACATGGTCCCTTTTTGCCCCATTAAAATTGTTAACAAAATTGAGAAGTCAACAAAGATTAGTATTGTCAACGCTTGGTGGGTATAAAGAGATATCATGGAGATTAATAATAGGATGAACACAAGGATATATAGTAGTTTATCCATGTATATTTGTGTTACACGAGAATAGACTTGGGAACCCTCTAAAGATAAAGGGGTCCAACCCTTTTCTTCAACATGACAACCCATTTATATAGGCCTAAAACCTTCTACTAAAGGGTCATGTATGTGGCTAGAGGTAACCCACATTTATAAGATGATGTGGCCTCATCTAAACCATTCAATAAATATCTAGAGACCAACAAATATCTAGTCTTGGTTAAATAGCCAAAGGGTCTTCATTTAATGGTGGTTTATAGGAAGAGCATTCAGGGGAGGCGGTCGTCCATAGAAAGCTCTGGAGAGGCGGTTGTCCGTAAAATGCTCGATAGATGTGGTTGTCCGTAGAGCACTTGGGAGAGGTGGTCATCCTAAAGAGTTCAGGAGAGGCGATTGTCGGTAGAGCACTCGGGAGATGTGGTCGTTTGTAGAGCACTTTGGAGAGGTGGTCGTCCGTAAAGAACCTAGGAGATGTGCTCGTCCGTAGAGAGTTTGAGAGAGGCAATCGTCTGTAGAGAGCTCTGGAGAGGCGGCCGTCCATAGAGAACTCGAGAGAGGTGGTTTATCATGTGCCAAAAGGTTTCTTAAACTAACAATGATCTAATCCCCGATCAAAGAGTCCTACATTCAACGGTAATCTAGTCTCGGTCAATGAGACTTTCCTCAAAACGGTGACATGGCAAGAGTAGGATTGGGTTAGATAGGGATCCGTGTTAACAAAATTAATGACTGGTCTTGCCATACTAGTATGAGCCGCCTAAAAAGGTCCACATAAACCCAAAAGAGCAACAACTTGAGCTATAAAGCCCACAATACCAACTCGAGAAGTTCCAGATTGAGCATAATATCATTAGTCACTAAGCACTACAAGTAAAGAACTCGACATACTCATTCTTCAATCTCCAGCATCGATCACTAAAAAACTAAACTGCTCGGCCTGATCAATTTCTGATCTTTGTGACCTAGCACCGTGTTTGATAGCTTTTTGACACATAGTCTTAAGCAGGTCTGCTCAAATTTTAACTCTGCATCACGTCCCCAGAAAGAAGCCCATAAACAGAGACCATATCTGTGAAATCCCGTCCCCAGATTTCACTATTTAAAATTACTTATCTCGTATTTCGTATTCATATTCGTAGTTTCGATACATTTATATTTACGACGTATAAATTTTTTATCGATAAGTAAAAAGACAAAATTGCCCCTATTGTGTTAAACGAGATTCTTTGTGGACGTACTTCATATTTTCATAATTTTTCAGATTTCTTTGCATATCTGAAATGTATGTATCGATATGAACGCGTGGGCGCAAATGGAACGTAAATTAGAGTTATAATGAATAAGTTATTAACGAATGAAGACAAAGGCAAAATGGTCATTTAATTATTAAATCTGGAAGACTCCAAATTTGTTGGAGCAGGAATGGCTGGGATGAAGCCACGTGTGTGGCTGTGATGGAAAGAAGATAAGAGAAAAAGGTGTGGAACTGCCCAATCAGGGGGAGGGTGGACGAATAAGAGGAAAGGGCTGGGAGGGGAAGGGAGAGAATAGAGAAAAATCGAATCACCCTGGACTCGACAACCCGACCCGGTTTAACCGGACTTCTACGAGTTTTCCGACGGTTTTTCATCAAATTTTCGACGAATTTCTTCGAGGTACCACCTAGAAAACCTTTCCCAATCTTCCCTTTCCCATTTGCACCCATAATAAATGAAGTTTGGCCCTAATTTCACTAAGAACGGAACCCGTCGGAGTTAATGGGTGCACGGCGGCGATTCGCCGTTTCTGTGAGCACCACCGTCGATCACCACCATCAATCGACTCCTTTCAACCCATGAGCAAGGCCCAAGCATTAGATAAGGGGTCGGAGTTCGTTTGGTGACGAATCGAAGCTCACCCATTTCGGGGTTTCCAAAAATTCGAGGGATTTTTTGGCCACTTCCCGGCCGAACTAGGCTTCGACCCAGGTATGAAAAATGTTCCTCTCCTTGAGTTGTACATTTCTACAAAATTTGGTGAATTTTAGTGTTGGTCAGAATTTGAGGTTTCCGTTCCCCGGAAACCGCCACCAGCGGCGGTGCGTGGCCAGTAGGCCGACACTACATTTTAAAGTTAAATTCGATGTTCTAATTTCAAATTTGATATAGTTTGATAGTTTGAACCTAGTATGGAATAATACGCCACTTGACCATTTTATGATTCGACGATTCGACCGTTGGATCGTCACCAAACCTTAATACGTTATGGTACGTAATATTTAAGGACCATAGGAACTACGTTTTTGGAATCCGATGTACGGATTTTCCCAAATTGAATTTCTATGTTTGTAAAACCAAACATGAGCAACCTAATTTTAGCAATTAGCGGAGATCCGACCGTTGGATAGTTCCGAAATTTTAGAATATTATTCTAGAAGATAAATGAGACCCTTGGGAAGTTATGGATTGGAAATCCATGGCCGGATGTTCCAGATTGACTTGTATAGGGTTGTGGACCCCACATTTGACAGAGACTTGACTTTTGGTCAATATGCTACGAATTGATCTTAATTATTAAAATTAGTATTACTAGAGACTATGTAGGGCTTAGTGGGCCTATATTGGTTAGTGAGTTATCCCAGATAATATATACATCGATTTACGTGTATGAGACGTCATATTGTGATATATGTGTTTATTTATCTTCTTAATAATGTGAATGATAAGTATGATAAATGTTATGACAATGTGATCCTAGAATCCTATTAGAAGTATTCTGTAGAACTTATATGCTTGTGTGACATATTAGTTAGTGGCCCTGAGAAGTTGATGGTGTAGGTGACTACGTTGTAACTTATAGGGGTTGAGGTATGAATAGGATATGTGTTGAATTTACTACACCATGTAGCAGTGGTACATGAATGGTCCTGCTTGGTATATTCGCGGTGGGGGACTATATGTATTTCAGGGGTGATCATGGTTGGTATACCTGCGATGGGTGATCACCGCCTGCACGATTAGACTACGCTTATGGTTCTGCTTGGTATATCCACGATGGGGGACCATACGCATTCTAGAAGTGATCAAGCTTGGTATATCCGCGAGGGATGACCACTACTTAGAGCTGTAGGATACAGTCTTGCTTGGTATATCCACGATGGGGGACTGTTAGGGGTGATCATGTTTGGTATATCTGCGATGGGTAATCACTGCCTACTTTATTAGACTATGCATATAGTTCTGCTTGGTATATCCGTGATGGAGGACCATACGTATTCTAGTAGTGATTATACTTGGTATATCCGTGATGGGTGATCACTGCCTAGAGTTAAGATGTGGTCCTGCTTGGTATATCCACGATGGGGGATCATACGTATTCAAGGGTGATCATGCTTGGTATATTCGCGATGGGTGATCACTGCCTGCACGATGAGATTATGCTTATGGTTCTACTTGGTATATCAGTGATGGGGGACCATACGCATTCTAGAGGTGATGAAGATTAGTTGTACTTGGTACATTTTGATAGGCGATCATATTTTGGTTGGATTTCGTTGAGTGGTCCAGAATCCCTACTCTTGCTCATTTCCATAAAGTTAGTCCAACCCCTAGGTTCAAGTGAGTAGGAATTGCTCACAGTAGACGTTATGTTTATAAATTAGAATTATCATGTTATTACTTGGAAGCCAGGTGGGGAATTATGTAGAATTCCTTTATTAAATTTCATGTATTGAAATGCCTTACTGATTGATTAATGTAGTTAAATGTTAATATAATGCATCTCTGATTCTTATGACTAATTAATTGGAGTGATTGTGGAATGATGTTGGATATGATTGTTATTATTATGATTAGACTCGTTGGCCAATGTGGCTAGAGAATAAGATTGTGCTTCGTTAGCTGTTCTTTGAGATGTTGCATACTATGAATTGCGGTACTATGTGATACATAGTGATTTATATGATGGATGAATTGGAAATCTTGATTGTCATGTGGGTTTGTTATGTAGTTGTGAGTCTAGTAATTTCATGCTTGTCAACTACATAACATGAAATTTCATCCCTATTTAGGGTACGTAGGCAGTCTAACGAGGAGGTTAGATGCAACATAAAGTATACGAAAATTTCTAAGCAATTCGAATCTTGAATTATGCTTTGTACATATCCAGGATGCGGGTCTGTTGGATATATGGATACTTGGTGACGTCATGTGTTGATCCAGGACGTAT
This sequence comes from Malus fusca, assembly GCA_035220775.1. NCBI lineage: Eukaryota > Viridiplantae > Streptophyta > Magnoliopsida > Rosales > Rosaceae > Malus > Malus fusca. The sequence goes on from CM069063.1 coordinate 21,998,716, forward strand.
GTCGGGATCGGGCCGTGGCAACTTTTAGTGATATCAGAGCTTAGGTATTAGGTCTAAGTACCTTTACATGTGGATGTTAAAAATTGTATTATGGAATTGGTATTGTTATTGATGACATGGCTATGTTTGTGATTGTTTTGTGTGGTGAATTGAAGTTCGAAATCGTCGAACTTGAGGTTAGCTTAATATGAGAATAAATGAAGTTTGAACGTCATTCAGTGTTTCATTATCAGTGGAATTATTGCAAATTGAGGTGGTGGGGATGACAATGAAAATTTCAGAATTATTGCAAATTGAGCTGGTGGGGATGACAATGGAAATTTCGAGGACGAAATTTTTTTTAGGGGGAAGAATGTGAATTCCCGTCCTTGGATTTCACTATTTAAAATTACATATCTCGCATTTCGTATTCATATCCGTAGGATGAAATACCACTATTGTGTTAAACGAGATTCATTGTGGACGTACTTGATATTTTCATAATTTTTTAGATTTTTTTGCATATCTGAAAGGTACATGTCGATACGAATGTGTGGGCGCAAAGGGAACCAAAATTGGAGTTATAACGAATGAGTTATTAACGAACAAAGACAAGGGCAAAATAGTCCTTTAATTATTAAATCTGGAAGGCTCCAAATTTGTTGGAGCAGGAATAGTTGGGATGAAGCCACGTGTGTGGCTGTGATGGAGAGAAAATATGAGAAAGGGGTGTGGAATTGCCCAATCAGGGGGAGGGCGGATGAATGAAAGGATAGAGCTGGGAGGGGAAGGGAGAAACACCGGATCACCCTGGAATCGACGACCCGACCCGGTTTAGCTGGACTTTTGCGAGTTTTCTGACGGTTTTTCGTCAATTTTCCGACGAATTTCATCGAGCTACCACCTGGAAAACCTTCCCCGATCTTCCCTTTCCCATTTGCACCCATAATTGAAGAAGTTTGGCCCTAATTTCACGAAGAACAGAACTCGTCGGTATTAATGGGTGCACGGTGGCAATTCACCATTTATGCGAGCACCATCATCGATCACCATCATCAATCGATTCCTCTCAACCCCAGGAGTAAGGCCCAAGCATTGGATAAGGCGTCGAAGTTCATTTGGGGACGAATTGAAGCTCCCTATTTTCGGGGTTTCTGACGGTTCGAGGGATTTTTAGACCACTTCCTGGTAGAACTAGGCTTCAGTCTAGGTATGAAAAATGTTCCTCTCCTTGAGTTGTACATTTCTGCAAATTTTGGTGAATTTTAGTGTTGGGAATTTGGGGTTTTCGTTCACTAGAAACTGCCATCCGCGACGATGCGTGGTGAATGGGCCGACGCTATCTTTTTAAGTTAAATTCGATGTTCTGATTTCAAATTTGATAATTGTTTGATATAATTTGATAGTTTGAACCTAGTATGGAATACTACGCCACTTGACCATTTTATGATTCGACGATTCGACTGTTGGTTTGTCACCAAACCTTAATACGTTATAGTATGTAATATTTGAGGATCATGGGTATTGCAGAATTGGGAATCCGACGTACAGATTTTCCTAAATTGAATTTCTATGTTAGTAAATCCAAATGTTGTTAGCAACCTAATTCTAGCAATTGGCAGAGATTTGACCGTTGGATCGTTCCAAAATTTTAGAATGTTGTTCTAGAAGATAAACGAGACCCTTGGGAAGTTACGGATCGGAAATCCATGGGCAGATGTTCCAGATTGACTTGTATAGGGTTTTGGACCCCACATTTGACAGAGACTTGACTTTTGGTCAATATGCTACGAATTGATCTTAATTATTAAAATCAATATTACTAGAGATTATGTAGGGCTTAGTGGGCCTATATTGGTTGGTGAGTTATCCCAGATAATATATACATCGGTTTACGTGTATGGGACGTCATATTGTGATATATATGTGTTTATTTATCTTCTTAAGTCATAAGTATGATAAATGTTATGACAATGTGATCCTGGAATCCTATTAGAAGTATATTGTAGAACTTATATGCTTGTGTGAGCCCTGAGAAGTTGATGGTGTAGGTGACTACGTTGTAACTCATAGGGGTTGAGGTATGGGTAGGTTGTGTGTTGAATATACTACACCATGTAGCAGTGGTACATGAATGGTCTTGCTTGGTATATCAGCGATGAGGGACCATACGTATTTCAAGGGTGATCATGCTTGGTATATTTGCGATGGGGGATCATACGCATTCTAGGAGTGATGGGTGATCACTACCTAGAGTTAGGATGTGGTCTTGCTTGGTATATTCGCGATCGGGGACCATACGTATTCAGGGGTGATCATGCTTGGTATATCCGCGATGGGGGACTATACGCATTCTAGGGGTGATGAGGATTAGTTGCACTTGGTAAATTTTGATAGGCGATCATATTTTGGTTGGATTCCGTTGAGTGGTCCAGAATCCCTACTTTTACTCATTTCCATAAAGTTAGTCTGACCCTAGGTTCAAGTGCTTAGGAATTGCTCATAGTAGACGTTATGTTTATAAATTAGAATTATCATGTTATTACTTGGAATCCAGGTAGGGAATTATGTAGAATTCCTTTATTAAATTTCGTGTATTGAAAAGCGATCTTACTGATTGATTAGTGTAGTTAAATGTTAATATAGTGCATCTCTAATTCTTAGGATTGATTAATTGGAGTGATTGTGGAATGGTGTTGGATATGATTGTTATTATTATGATTAGACTCGTTGACTAATGTGGCTAGAGAATAACATTGTGCTTCGTTGAATGTTCTTTGAGATGTTGCATACTATGAATTGCGGTAATATGTGGAACATAATGATTCATATGATGGATGAATTGGAAATCTTGATTGTCATGTGGGTTTGTTATGTAGCCGTGAGTCTAGTAATTTCATGCTTGTTAAGTTCTAATGATTGATTAAGGAATGTTATACATTTCGGCTTGAACAGACTGTGATATTTGTTGAATTGTAGTAAATGGTGAACTACGAATGGTTTGATGCCTATTTAGGGTACGTAGACAGTCTAACAAGGAGGTTAGATGCAGCCATAAAGTATACAAAAATTTCTAAGCAATTCGAATCTTGAATTATGCTTTGTACATATCCTGGAGACAGGGTCTGTTGGATATACAGATACTTTGTGACGTCACGTGTCGATCATGAACGTATGTCGGGATCGGGGCATGACAATATCTTTTGGACTAAGAAGGCAAAGCCTATATAAGGAGGAGCAAAGACCCAAAGAAAGCACTAGATTCTGCAAAGAGAATAGGCTTAATATTGTATCATTGTATGTTCCTTGAAAGCCTTATAACCCAACACATATATTACATATTGTCAGTGAATGTAACCCGTCTTTTTGGATGAACCACTTAAACCCGTTTGTCTTTTAAATATCAAGTACAATTGCACCTATCATAGTTAATCGTATTGATCTTTTGTTGACCTCGCCATATTTGAGTGTTAACAAGTATCACAAGCCAATTACGCATTAAACAATGCATAAATGGCTTATGACAGCCACTATAGCATTTTTGTTGCATGATAGTCATTATTAGACTGATGAAGTGGATAATACATTTTAAGATAGTGCGTAAGTGACTTATGATAGTGCCATTATGACATTCATGTTGCAAGAAAGTTATTTTCGATGATTAGACTGATGAAGTGACAAATATTATTTATGAACAACCAACAAGTAATAGCAAGGCAAGGCATTGTCACAACAAAATAGCAACATGGACGCAAGTATGGCAAGACAAACAAGGAAACCCTAACAAATTTTAGAGGTAAAGGCATAGGCAAAAGCTTAATAAACTAAGGTAAGATGAAGGCTAAGGCAAGAGAAAAGTAGGACAAAATCCTAAAAATATAAATTTAGGGTCAAATTTCCTTATCCCCAGGTTTGCTGAGTTGTAATATTCTGATAATATTCTAATTCCTTAGTATAATTTCTGACTATGGTCAATTATTCTCCCCCAAAACTTTATTGCCGTCAAGTCTCGATTTCTTCGATTAAAACTCTGCACCTGGACTTATTATGCGACTGATTCATTCTTATCCCACCAGCCACGATCTTCGATCCTTAGAATATTCTAATCCTTATCAGAAAACATCTCAATCCTCAACAATCCTAACTTATCCAGGACTCGGCTACTCTATCAACACTACATTTTTCTTCTAAGCCGAGCAGTTTGCCATTGAGCCGAAAATCAATTCGGCCAAAAATGTAGAAAATAAATCAATTCTAATTTGAACAAACGAACATTGTTACAAGGACAAACAAACCTCTCCGATGACCTAACTTAAAGAGAGATCTTAGACAATAAAATACAATCCTGAAATCCCATAAACTTTTCTATTTTCTGATGCTCCAACAATAACCTCTACGTCACCTTTTTTTTTTTTTTTTTTGGTAAACACCTATATGTCACCTTTATCCTATCCCCACAAAGACTGGGACCAACTTGTTACATACCCTCAACTACAAAGGTCCAAAGTGCAATTAGCTTTAATTTTAATTGATTAATCTTAATGGCCAAATCCGTGGGACCCACCCACATTGGATGTGGTTGGTCAGAGTGGCGTCCAACCCCGGTCCTCTCTGGCGTAAATTTTGGGCACAGCTGTCCGCTGGTTGGAGCTCCGACAGGGCTCCAACGGATCGCCCTGTAGTGCAATTTTATTCCCCATAAAGCTCTTTGGTGGGCCATACTCGAATCCGTACTACAGAACCGAAAACCGAGAAGGGTCTGAATATTATATGAGTGGGATGCTCTCTGCTGGCAAATTATAAAAAAAGAAGTTAATGAAAATGATTTGAAAATTTTAAATTTTAAGGATAAAATAAAGGTTAAAGTGAATACTATTCAGAATTTTTCGTTAAAATTTCATGGGTAAATTATACAGTAGCCTCTCAGGTTTGAGGTTTATTACAATCTCATACAACATCTTTAAAACATTTCACTTTCATACCTCAAGTACTATTTTATTTCAATATAATACATCCGTTAGATTTTCCATCTATTAATCCGTTAAATGCTGACATGGCTGTCATATTTGTGCCACGTGGCAAAAAAAAAATTAATTTTTTTTTAAAACTTGAATTAAATAAAATAAAATAAAACTTGAAAACGCAGAAACCCACCCCACCCCTCTTCTCCCTATATATGTTTCTTCTTCTCCGCCCAACACAGAAAAACACCAACCACTCTTTCTTTTCTCCCTCTCTGCTCTCTGCATACAAACCCACATACCCCCCCCCCCACGTGCCGCAACCTTCTCTTCTTCCCCCCGGGCGCCGCAAGCAAACCTAGAAACATCCACCCCCCAAAAAATCTGCAACCAAACCTAGAAAACGCCCCCCCCCAAACAAACCCAGATCTGAAACCTCTCCCCCCCCCCCAAAAAAAAAACCCGGACCCAGTGCTCCCTGACGCATCGTTGAGTTGGCTTGTCGACTCGTCGGTCGACTCTGACAACGAGGTATGTATTCAAATTTTGAATTTTTTCGGTGCTTGGTTGGTGGGTTTGGGGTTCTTACGAATGCGGTCAAAGTTCTGATTTTTGAATGGGTTAATCTCAAATCACGGAACGATGCCGCACCGAGAAGAGAGAGAGAGAAGGGAGGAAGGTTGAAGAAAAAGTGAAAAAGGATAGCAGAGAGCAGAGAGGGAAAAGAAAGAGTGGTTGGTGTTTTTCTGTGTTGGGTGGAGAAGAAGAAACAGATAAAGGGAGAAGAGGGGTGGGGTGGGTTTTTGCGTTTTCAAGTTTTTTTTTTTTTTTAAATTCAGGTTTTTGTAAAAAAAATTAAAATTTTTTTTTACCACGTGGCACAAATGTGTCAGCCACGTCAGCATTTAACGGATTAATGGATAGAAAATCTAACGGATGTATTATATTGAAATAAAATAGTACTTGAGGTATGAAAGTGAAATGTTTTAAAGTTGTTGTATGAGATTTTAATAAATCTCAAAACCTGAGGGGCTACTGTGTAATTTACCCAAATTTCATTATAAAAAGCTAATTGGGTGGGTACGTGCGCATTGTGATCCAGCTCCCTCCTTCCAACCCACGCACGCTCATACGTTTCTAAAAGGAGCCCGAATCATCTGTGGCTCACTTTTTGTCAGTTTCCGTGAGCTGGTGTTTTTTATTGCGACACATGTCCGCCGCTGCCCCTATGGTATTGGCTGAACCTAATTTGCAATTTTTCAACATTTAAATAGAATATAAAGTAGAAAATTGTAATTTTGTAATTTTGTAATTTGTTGATAGGAGAATGTGACGAAATGAAAATATGTTTGACAGCTGGAATTCCAGCCGTTCTGGATGAAATATACACTTGTCAACAAATTAATATTCTCCGTGTCATTTTATGAACGTTAGAAATGATTTATTATTAATACGTATTTTTCAATTATGCAAAGTTTTTCAACATGGAAAATATTTCCCTATAAATAAGGAAATGTCATCATAACTTTTGTTTTTTTTTGTTCGAAAATTGTTGTTGTATTGACATGCACATCAGTTTTGATCATTATATGTAAGTTCGTGAATTGAATTTTTGTTAGAATGTAATTAATTTAATGCTATTAGAAACTAAATTGTAGTACTCTTATCATTAAATATCCTCACTGTCATGCCATAAAGCCGTCCAACAAGACATATTTTTATTACTCCTTCAGTTCAGGATTTAAAATTTCTGAACATAAAAAACCTATCGATATTAAATGAGGGATAATGAAGATATAAATTGTATTAAGACAATACTAACTCGTATTCCTCTATCTATTGAATAGTTATTGTTAGTTTAGCAAAACATATTACAAGTAAAATCTCATTTAAAAGCTTCCATACTAGAATGTAATATGTGACGAAACGAGAGTTTGAAGTAGACACTAAGCATATTTTGTCTCTTTATCGAACTAGTTCTCGAGTATTCTCATCACCATAATTTTTCTCTTTAAGTCATAAATCTAATACCTTGTGAAAACAATATTTTTATCAAAATTTAATTTGTTTATTCTCCAAACTACCATAAAATCCATTTAAATATTAATAAATATGAAATATTTTTTTCCATAAAAATGAAAATCTGAAAGAAGAAAAAGGAAAGAGAGCCCATGCTTAGGTCATTGAGTTCGGCCGCAGCCTATAGAGTCTCTGCACATCAGACTCTAGCTGTTTTTACAGCCTGTCTCTCGTCTTCATGTCTCTATCTTCTTCTTCCAGTCTTCACGCTCCTCTCTCCCCTTATATTCCTAATCCCACCCAAAACCCAACAATCACAACGATCAAACCTCCCAGATCAAACCCTGACCAAACCTCCCAACCCTTTCAATGGATCCGTGCCCGTTTGTACGGATCCTCGTCGGGGACTTGACCCTCAAGTTTCCCATGGCCTCCAGGCCCTCCTCCGCCACCGTCCACCCCTCCTCCTCCCCCTGCTTCTGCAAGATCAAACTCTCCAACTTCCCCCACCAGGTCTCCACGGTCCCGCTCATCGCCAACGACGGCCAAGCCGCGCAGACGGCCACCCACAACCACTCCCTCGCCGCTTGCTTCAATTTGAACAAAACCCAAATCGAGACTTTATCCTCCAAGCGACCCATCTTGAAAATCGCGGTCTACACGGGTCGGGTCGGCGCCACTTGCGGGTTAAACAGCGCGAAGTTGTTGGGTCGGGTTAATGTGCCGTTGTCAGAGCTGGGTGTGGCGGAGTCCAGGCCCGTTGTGTATCAGAACGGGTGGATCGCCATTGGTGGGAAGAAGAAGAGTAACGGCAATGGCTCCTCGTCGGCGGAGTTGTATTTGAGCGTCCGAGCCGAACCCGACCCGAGATTCATTTTTCAGTTCGACGGAGAGCCCGAGTGTAGCCCTCAAGTATTTCAAGTACAAGGGAATGTGAAGCAGCCGGTCTTCACTTGCAAGTTCGGCTTCAGAAACGATTTGCAATCGAGGTTAGTTTTCACTTTCCAGTCCTAATCACATGTTTGGTTGCCGAGAAAATCTCTCAATTTTGCCCTAGTGCGAAATTGGATTTCCGCAATAGGAAACAAATAAATCGCCACTCAATAACTAATTTTCCTTTTTAATTTCGTTTTGTTTTTCAATAGGTCAATGTCATCACAGCCAGGCACACCGCGAAATTGGCTGCCTTTCGGTGGGACCCACAAGGAGCAAAGCGCGAAGGAGCGGAAAGGGTGGTCGATCACGATCCACGACCTATCCGGCTCGCCCGTGGCGGCGGCGTCGATGGTGACCCCGTTCGTAGCCTCGCCAGGTTCACACCGCGTGAGCCGGTCCAACCCGGGAGCGTGGCTCATCCTCCGCCCGAACGAGGGAACGTGGCAGCCTTGGGGCCGGCTAGAGGCTTGGCTCGAGCGCGGCGGCTCCGACAACGTCGGGTACCGTTTCGAGCTCCAGAACTCGACTCTCGCGAACTCCACCCTCGGCGCAAAAAATGGCGGGAAGTTCTCGATCGACCTGACCTCGAGCCTGACTCCGGCGAACAGCCCCCACAGCAGCTTCGACTTAGGGTCGGGGTCGTCGTCCAGACCGGGATCGGGATCCGGATCAGACTTCGGGTTCGGGCTGCTTCCCAGCCTGGTACAGAGAGGGTTTGTGATGTCCTCTACGGTGGAGGGTGTCGGGAAGTGTAGCAAGCCGGAGGTGGAGGTCGGGGTACAGCACGTGACCTGCACGGAAGATGCGGCTGCTTACGTGGCATTGGCGGCGGCAATGGATCTGAGCATGGATGCTTGCCGGCCGTTTTCTCAGAAACTCCGGAAGGAGCTGAGGCAGCAGTAGATTCGCTGGGGGGTGGTTGTCGTTTAGAGGGAAGGCTTTGTCGTTTCGGAGTCGGCTAGGCATCGGATTCTTTTTTTTTCTTGGTGATTAACTGCCAACACAGCATTTTTTTCGGCTGCCGTTTTTCAAATTTTTAAATTTTTAAATTTTGCTGGATGAGAGTGTACAGTGAGGAATGGGTAGGCAGGATTTAAATTTTTAGATTAATTTTTTTTTTCTTGTAATTTTTGTTAATTGATTGGGCTATTTTGTTAATACATGATTGAGTTTTTGTTTGAGAAGAATCCAATGGTTGGGGGGAAATTTATAAAATTATTTTTGATGGGGTGGCACAAATTAAATTAAATCCAGGCTGTCCTGAGTTGATGTATTGGGTGTAATGATAAGGATTAATAACTGGTTGATTGATTATTTGATTAAATACTTGGACGTGTGTGTAATTGTAATCCTAATTGTATAAATTTTTGGTAGGCAATTACGTTTTTTCTTTTTTATAGAAAATTTTGCTTTTGTGAAAGTTAGACACGTCATTGCAACTGATAAAAACATAACTCCAAATGAATACATAAACATCGGTTTTATCATTATCATAGAGCAATGTATAATTGTTGTCTTGTTGCAATTTCAGCCTCTGTAAAACAAGAAATTTGTCAAGCTTTGGTTGTTACGATTTTGGATACCATTGAGGAAATATTTAAAATGGTCAGTATTTTTTTATTTATTTAGATACAAACTATAAAAAAAAAAGGAATTTGAACTTGAAACATATACAGTGACTTGAGATACCAAACCCATGCACTATTCTATTTCTCCTGCCAAAAGGCATTGTGCACAATTATTAAACTTGAATTATTTTAGGCCAGCTAATTTAAAATATGAAAAATGGTGGGATTATTAATCACTCCTGAATTGCTCACTGCTTTCCTCTTTCATCTTCCACTAAAACTTTTTTTTATTAAAAGAATCATGTTACTCAATCCACCCATTCATGTTCTGCCTAAACATAAACTTTGATTGTTTTTAAAAGAAGAATTAAAAACATGTTGCGAGAATTAAACTCATGACCCCTCACATTCAAAGCAAAAATCATACCAATAACCACGAGATGGTTTAGTGGTTGGCGATGAATTCTAAACCCGTATTCCACACGGCACGTTTTATGTTCAATTCCTGGCGATGGGGAATCGCACGATGGTGGTTAGGGGAGGCTCTATCCTCTGAAATAGTGGACCGTCGTGGCGAAGCCACACAATGAGTAACCTAATTTGGTATTGAATTCGCCATCTACGAGATTCGAACTTAAGACCTCTCATTTACAAGTGAAAAAGAATACCACCAGACCGTAGTACTAGATGGCCAATATGACGTAGTCTTTAATTTCTTAGTATTTCTTTAAAGATAAAAGGATAAAATTGTAATTATCAATTTAAAGAAAAAGAATTTACTCAAAAAAAAGAAAAAAAAAGAAGAAGAAAACAATAGGGTCAATGACCAGCTGGTTGGGCTGAATCATTCCATGATAACGAATATACAGCCCACATCCCAACTAGTCCATCAAACGCATTGAGTCGGGTTAAAACCCGAACATACTGGAAACCCCACGGCACAAGGCTGACTTGCCGGTGCTGTGCTGCTCGCCGCGCTGCTGACTTCATTTGCTTCGTTTTGACACCGCCGTTAGCGGTTTGAAGCTCTCTCGCAATGAAGGCGCTTAGCTGGTGGCTGATGGTCGTGGGTTCGCTCCGGCTGGTCTCCGTCTGGTTCGGGTTCTTTGACATTTGGGCTCTCCGCCTCGCAGTCTTCTCCAAATCCCCCAGTACATACACCTCTCTCTCTCTCTCTCTCTCTCTCTCACCGGAATCTCACTTCATTAATTTTCCTGTTTGGTTGCCGAGAAAATTTTCTGGTTTGCTCTTGGTACTTAGAAAGTTGAGAAATCAACCCTTTCTTTGTCTCTTTTTTTTTTTTTTTTTTTTTTTTTGTGGTATGTTTTACTGCAGATAGAGGAAATAGTGATCAATCTGGGAGCTTGGTTGGATATGCATTTATAACTCTTTGTTCTGAATCGTGTGAGGAAGTTAAGGAAGCTCTCAACTATCTGATTTTATGGATTTGGTGGACATATAAAGAGATCCAAAAGAGCTGAAATTGTTTTCACATTTCATCCATAAGTAAAGTTTGAGAGTCGTCTCTTTCGATTCAAATGCATATCGGGATGGTTTTTACTTGAATTATATGTGCTTGGGGAATGAAGGCTTTGTGTGGATGTTATGTTAAATTCCTCAAATCACTAGCTTTCACTAGATAGTAGGTACTGTTATTGCATTCGAGATTTGATGTCAAGATCACACTCCAAGTTTATCTCTCGTATTGAGAAAAACCCAAAACTCAGATCACAAGGTTTCACTAGGTGTTGCCGCTGTACGAGATTCGATCTCATCACACTGAAGTTTATCTTTCATGCTGAGAAAAACCCACCACTTGCTTTGTCTAATGAATGGGAGGGATGCATGTAATCTTCTTAGTCCTTAGTTCCCTTATCTCATAGAGTGAATCAGCATTTGCAACCTTGTGATTTTTGTTACTTTTGAGACTATTATGTTTCTAATGCAGAATGTAGAGTTCGATTTTAGTTTCAGCTTCTGGTTCTTAGCTTTTCGCTTTGCACTTTTATTGTCTAATTTTTCATGTGTTGTATATCTGATTCTTGTTTCTGCAGTGACTGAAGTTCATGGGAGGACATTTGGTGTCTGGACTCTTTTAACTTGCACACTCTGCTATCTCTGTGCCTTTAACCTTGAAAACAAGCCGCTGTACCTAGCTACCTTTCTGTCGTTTGTCTATGCACTCGGTCATTTCTTGACTGAGTACCTAATATATCAGACGATGGCCATTGCAAATCTCTCAACTGTCGGCTTTTTTGCAGGTATCAATTCACTTGGCTATATAACATCAATATTACTTTGCATCCTTTGTTGTTCTGGTAATAATGTGCGGCAATTAGTTTTTGATATCGGAAAAACTCTACTCTACAGCCTGTTACATGTGAATGCTTACTTGTTTCAATGCGTATGAATGTTGCTGTTGCTTTTAAATGCCATAAGTCACACTAGAATTTGGGCTGCATGCACTAGTCGGGACTAAAGACAAATGTTTGTATATCTGATGAAACTTAACAGGAAAAAAGAAGAAGAAAGAATTAGAAGATCTATAATTACTTTGATAGTGCCACCTTTTTCTGAAGTAAAGTTGTTCGGAGAAGAAAATTTTGTTCCACCGGCACTTTTTAAGAGAGAGCAAGACTCGAATCTTGAGCTCTCATTTGATGGAAAGGGAAGCAGAGAAAACGGTGTACTCACAGTCTATTACAGAGTAATCTTTTAATTGAAAATGAATCCGTATTCGGTAATATCTGATGACAAATAGTATTTGGATTTCCCATAAACCCTTAGTTGATGTTTGAATTACTGTCTTATGGTAATACCATAGAGTCTGAATTTTCTCTTTCCAGTGAGCAAAAAAGCAATATCTGATGAATTTTCTTTTGATCTTGATCAGGCACGTCGATAATCTGGATGATGTTGCAATGGAATGCATATCAAGCTCAACCTGTGTTGAAATCAGAATGAAGGGTCTGATTTCTGCGTCGGCTTTCTCCGCATATGTTGATTAAGCGTCTTCTCAATCATGCTTGACTTTTCTGAACCTGTAATTTCAATTTTGTGCCTGCTATTGCAATGAAATTTGGCATAACATTTGAAATTCTAACTCCGAATTGTTCAGAATGCACTAAGTTTTCACTTTCTTTGTAAGCTGCCATTGTCTAACGTTATTTACCTCGGTTTAATTATCACCCGAAATTGTGCTGTCATTTTAGAAGCAAAGTTACCTCGTGCAAAGCAAGCAAGTTCCACCTGTTAGAAGGTTGGACGGAGTTCGGCTTGTGTTCTTTTCGAATTTTCGAATTTGGTTGTGTTCAACTACGAAAACAAGGCACAACCTGTTTCAAAGAAGGTTTGTACGTTCGTGAGGTTTGGCTTCTTTACTTTAAAGCGCCTCAAGAAAGGTCTTTAGTCTTATGTTTCGAAGGTGTACCCGCATAAAGCTTTGTAAGAAAGCGGACACCGTTGACGGCTAAGGCCCGGCTTTTGCTTGGTCTATTGTATACTAGGTGGGGCATATTGGTGTACAATTTGACATGAGAGGTGAATATTCTTGCCATACAACTCTGCAATCTCATCCTATGAATTTGGTGCAGCGGGCTCGCGTGCCACAGCATCATTTTATAAGCCGATGCGAAAGTAAAATTTTAGAAGCTATTATTAACACTTCAAAATAGTGACTGTTGTACGTCGAGCCAAAACTTATCTATAGGCCAATATGTACCACCAAGTATACAACAGACCAAGAAGTTTTTGCTTCATAACGTCTGGCGAAACTACGTTTTCCAGCACACCAGAGACCACCAACAGGTCCAAGGAAACTGCTTCCAAAACAAAGCACAAACCGTTCAACAAAACTCAGCAAGACAATTCGCTTATTTTTTCCGATTCACTCATTCAAATGACATCCAAATTTTCAACTTGGATCAACAATTCAATTTCATTTTTATGCATAACGAGCTTCGTCCCAGGAGCTTACAACTTACACAAACAGCAAACAAAAAGAATAAATGAAAAGAAAGATAAAAGGTGCAAATAAACAGGCATAGTGGACGGTTGGATTTGGTTTTACAGATTAAACCTGCTGCTGATATAAACTAGCCTACATTTTAACTGCTATATTGATTTTCTCGCCGTGGATTAAAATTCACAAACACTAACCTAGTTGCTTTGCAAGGGAAAGCATGAAAACATGAAGCACCAGAAGAAACCAAAAACCATGTTCATCATTCTGCTGCAACCTCTCCATTCTCATCCCCCTCGGTTGTTATCTCCGGCAGTGTAGTTAGATCAGTGCGAGCCTCTTTCTCGTCTTGGGTGATATGGGAATCAAAAGAATCAATTGGATCATGATGAGTCGCGTCCTCTGTCCCATTTGTGGAGTCTGAACCTTCACCGGTCCTGTCCGATTCACTTGTACCATTCGACTCTTCATTCTGAGCGGCATCTGTGGTCTCCTTTATCGATGAAGATCCAGAACCATCCTCTGCTTCAGCTGCTCCATCAGATCTTAATATATTCTCTGACACATTAGTCGCTACTGTATTAGAGGAGTTAGACGATTCTCCCGATGCCCCATCTGCATTCTCAATTTTAATGGATATTGTTGAATTTGAGACAGCTTCATTGTTCTCAGCAGCTGTGTTGTTAGCCTGTTCCATAACCATGGTTTGTGTGATCACCTCCTCTCCAGTAGTCCTACCATCCACCGTTCCATTTTCAGAGTGAGCTGACTCAGATACAGTCTCTGTCAAGTTCTGCTGGTATGAACCAGTTGCCTGGTTGATATCTGTTGAGTTATTGCCTGCTTCTGTACTCACCATTGTCAAATTATCTTTAGCTTCGGTACTCACCACGGTTGAGTTATTCCCTGCTTCTGGTTGATCATTAGATTGTGTTTTCACCATCGCATTTAAGAGTGAGCTCTCCGCAGGATTGGACATATTACCATCAACTCTCTCTTCACTTGTAGCTACATTTAAAATAGTACCATTTCCAGCCATTCTCTCTTCCACCATTGTTGAATTGTCCTTTTCTAGTGTAGTAGTTTTGGGGTTCTCATTTGAGTTTTCCGTACTTACTTTCTCAGTTTCAGTGCTTATAACTTGATTATCATGGGCCACTGCACTAGAAGCATCATCCCCCTTGTAATTCTCCTCTCGTGCTTCATGAGCATTCTTATCATGGGTATCATTATCTTGGTTATCTGATGAATTCTCATGTTCTTCTTGCTTCTCTCTCTCTTCACCGTCCTTCTTATCACCATCCTTCTCATTCCCATCATCTTCTCTTTCTTTCTCTTCATCTATAAATTCCTCATCATGTTCCGCTTCCCCTTCTTTCCCCTCTTGCTCATTTTCATCTATCTCATCATCTCCAGCTCCTCTTCTGTCATCTTCTGTCTCTTCGTTCTTGTTTTCTTCCTCCTCTTGCTCTTCTGCCTCATGCTTCAGATCCTCTTCTTCTCGCTTTCCGATTTCATGCTTTGGATCCTCTTCGTCTCCCTCTCCTACTTCATGCTTCTGATCCTCTTCTTCATGCGCGTCTACTTCATGTTTCTGATCCTCTTCTTCATGCACATCTACTTCAGGTTTCTCGTCTTCCTCTCCTGCTCCTTCGTCTTCCTCCTCTTCCTCTTGTTTCTCATTTTTAGGGATTTCAAGTTTTGGAAGGTCTTTCCTCCCAAGTTTTGGAAGCTCACCCTCATTCAGGCTTCCGGTTGAGATTTTTTCATCTTTCGTATCTAATGCCACTTTCTTATCATGGGAATGCTTGACCTGATAGAGTAACCAAAAGCAGACCCCGAGCAGCAGACAAATCTGCAGAACATGCTTCACCCTGATTCCTTTGGTTCTTTGGTTCCTACTCGGTGTCCGCTTGATCATGATGTACGCCCCCTAGTACCCTACTCCTATCTTTACGTCTCCCTATTCGCAAACATAAAAAATAGTGTCAGAAACCTGCCTATACTCCAAACTGTAAAACTAATAAACTTAAAAACAATACTCAACCAATGCAGATCAGTCAAATTAAAAGTCTAGAACACAAATCTAATACAAATTTAACACCAAAACTTCAAAAGAAAACCAAACATTGCCGAAACAGATCCCTTGTGTGCCCAATTTATGTTTAAACTCTCACTCAAACTGCACGTTTTAAACCGCGATTAAGATGACACCAATTTAGAGATTCACCTACTTCTCTACATACTTTGACTCAAAACACCAGAAACATACACCCAAATACACTAATTTCATTACACAAAAGAAAAGGGAAATTCAGAATCCAAACTAACCCATTCACTTCCTCATAGGAAAGCAGCAAACTTTACTAAAAGAAGCAAACCCATAGCCAGAAACATGGTGGAAAATTAACAACGAAATTGAAGGATAGCATCCAAATCATAACTGGATAACGAAGTAAACTCACAAGCAAGCCCTACAACACCCCATCAATCAGAAAGATCCTAAATCACTTAAACCCCCAAAAAATCCAATCTTATTAATCCACAAGCAAAACCCATCTTCCAAATTAGTAAATTGTGGGCAGCAAGGAGCTATTCAACACTAATAGATAGCAAATATGAGAAATTACTGATTAATTACTAAAAAAACATAAACTTACGTGAGAAGTTAAAAAATGGAAAAGGTGTAAAGAAGGAGAGAGATAATGGAGGAAGACGAAGAAGAAAGAAGTACCTGAGAAGCACGCAGTTGGAGTCAAAGGAAAAGGCAGGGGTCGTGGATGACAAAACACTTCTCTGTCCCACGCGGGTGGAGAGAGAGAGTTTCTTTACTTCAGGATAATTGACTAAATAAACATCCTGCAAAGTTTTAATAAAAATTTTCAAGTTTTTCTTACAATTTCCGTGGTTTTTATTCAATTTTTATCGATATCGATAATATCCCGATATTTCCATCTAAATTTCCGTATTTTTGGACTATCGATATTTCCGATATCATCGATATTTTAGACCTTGGTGGAGAGTGACCAAATCTAACGTCAACACTAGTTGCAACGAAGCAACGAATAACTAGTAGTAACTTGTATTTGTAGGTAGTAACTAGTAATTAGCGTTCATGTCCGGAGACTCACATGTGACTTTTGTTACCCTCGTGGTTTTTTATTTTTTATTTTTTTTATTTTAACAAACGATACTATTTACATTAAGGGAAAATGAGGTGTGGTTAACTCCACAATGGGCAAACAATAATGTAGTTCAATTTTTCCTTTGGCGAGAATCGAAGTTAAGATCTCATACCTACAAATGAAGAAGAATAACACTAGATTGTAGTACTAATTGACCCGTTGTCCTATTGTTTGAAGACCATAATAAATTTATGTGGAAAGAGCTTTACGCATGATATTGATGTTAATAAAAAGTAGCATTTAACTTGATAGTCAAGTGGAAAAAAGAGCCACCAGTGCAATGAGTTTTTAACTTCACCGTTCGTTTTACAAATTTTCAAATACAGTATTAAACAATTCTAAGTTTCGAATCATAAGACTTTGAAGCGTAACTGATCATGAAATCAATGTTGCAACAAATCAATTTTTAAAATGGCATATGTCGGTACCATAGTTTGGGCATGTCTTCGTATTAAAATGTATAAAGTGGAGGATAAACTCGTATCTTATACTAGGATAAATCATTTCATTTCAGATCATCTCCGATTATAATATAAAGGGGGCCTTATTCAAAAATCTTATATGAAATTTTGCTAAATACGTATCAACCTACACATGTCATACCCTAAACCCCTTTTGAAGGGCTAAACATAGTCGAGCTATATGACCACATATATCATTACGGATTTCTCTTTAGGGCTCTTTCGCTATCATTTTTACTTTCTGAAAGGCTCTTATACATCCATACAAATGTAACTACATTAATATGAATGTAATCCGACTTCGAATAAATCAGTATATCATTGGATATTTATGTGATCTGCGGTCTAATCTGGTTGCTCTAGTTTGGCATCAACATTATATACTATGGAAAGAAAAATGTAGTAACGTCATGGTAAGTGGCAATTTGTGGACAATGTTTGGTGGGTTGGCGTGTAGCATTCATGCTAGAATTTCCGAAAGAAGAATAAGTAGTGAGCTTGGAAGAAGACAATATATGGCAACACAATCACATACTCGTGGTATTCTTCAACTCTTTGTTCAATTACTACGGTCTGGTAATATTATTCTTTACTTGAAAGAGAGGTTTTATGTTTGAATCTCGTGGCTAACAAATTCGATAGCAAATTAAGTAACCCATTATGTACCTTAGCCGAACTCCTATTCTCCATCACTAGATGCTGGAATTCATTTATTTTTTATGAGAATTATTATTAGCACTTCAAAAATCTCATTCTACACTCCAAACTTTTTATATTAGGAAAGAAAAATACACTTGTGAGGAGTGTAGAATGAGATTTTTGGAGTGCCAACAACACTTCCCTTTTTTATTTATATACACAAAATATTTTGCACTAAATAAAGAGATAATTGGATTAATAATCCCTAATTTTTAGTCTAATTGGAGTTTTTGTACGTTAATTGAAAATGTGTGAGTGTAATGTACATAGGCAAGCTCCATGAATAAAGATGGATTACTACATAGGGCTCCTTCACTATCATATTTAGTCTCCCAAATGTTCACTATTATCTTTATTTCCCTATTTTCGGTCGGACTGGCGGATCTAGAAGGATTATTAATCATTTTTTGGTTGGATCTGTGGGTGTGCCACCACATGGCCTAGATTGGTCGACGAAGAAAGGATGTGAAAGTGTAACCTATATTTTTATAGTAGAAATGAATAAAAACTACACGCTATTTTCCTTTTACTGCCGGATCATGCAACTTAGAAGGATTATTGATCATTCTTTGGTTAGATGTGTGGGTGTGCCACCACGTGGCCTAGTTGGTAGATATAAAATGAATGTGAAAATCTCTAATCTCTAATATTAAAAAGGCAGAGGTCATGTTCGTCTTAAGGAATATCCAGTGAGGACGTTTCCTGGACAACGAGCACACAGCTCCCTGAGAGGTTGGCGCCAGTTGATGTTGTCTGTCGGGCTTTTGCTTATTGGCGGGCTGTAAGAGAAAGACAGAGTTAATTACGAAAGGTGCCTTTGTGGGGCCTTAGGTGTAGGCCTTGAGGCTCACAATCAAAATTAACTTTAAGTACCCAGGCGTGCCACTGCCATCTTTAGCATGACAGATGTAAAACCGATGTTAAGTGTTCTTGTATATATATATATATCTGAGAAACCCAGTTAGTTCTGAAAGGTGTCTTTGTGGGGCCTTAAGTATAGGCCTTGAGGCTTCCCGTCAAAACTAACCGAATACTTGAACATATATTGGTTGTTTCATTGTTGCAGAAGTATCACAACCGTTATACTTTAATTGCCTGAGCCCGCAGAGCAGAATGAATTCAGATAGATGCCTTTGTCGGGCCTTAGGTATAGGCCTTGAGGCTTTCTATCAGAGTTAATTCTATACTCAAGCGTTCTGTGGGAATCATGATATAACAGCAGTAAAACTAGAGAATAAACCAATTACTTGCGCCCCAAGTAACTTCGGACTTCTTGTTATCAAGGATTGTCGTGGATGGGTTAAGTCCACATATGATTCTTTTTATGCCTTGAGACCAAGGACTTTTAACTGATCAATCTTGTCTGCCCAAATGGTTAGAACTTAGAAGTCTTTTAATCATAAACTGGCTAGCAATAACTTGGATGCAGATGGAAATATACATCATATTACTAGATATATGAATGAAAGACAAAAAACAAAGGAGGTCGGGCAAGGCTGATCGTCTTGCAACTTCCTCTCTTTGTGATTTACAAAGTGTTCGAATGCTAGAAGGGGAGATTGGAAGATGAGTTTATATGAGGGAATCGATACTACTGCAAGATTTAAATAGGGTAGCAGAGCTTTTACAAAGGCTTTATGGTGAAGATTGATCCCGAAAGGGATGAAGACTAGGGGGCTGACTACAGCTTCGTGAAGGCAAATTTGGTTTGAGCAGCTTGTATTTGTTTGTTTGATTGAGTGTCCTTGTCTCTGATTTTTCTTCCTCCTTTTATAGACGATTTGGCTTGGTTGCCTGCAGTATTAATTTTGCCTGAATGCGTCTGAAGGGCAGTGACTCATCAACTTTTTACTTGTACTGCCATTGTAAAGTACTTTTGGGCTGATTAGCTGGCTGGTCTACACCACTTGACCTCTAGGTAGGTGAGCAGGTGGTTTGAATGATCTGCATCTGGTCGGGAAACAAGCTCATTCTTTCTTCTGGGCTTCGGCTGGGCCTTGGACTTTTCCTTCTTCTGAACCTTCTTTTGGGCTTTCTTTTGGGCTAACCCCCTTCTTAACCCAAAGTTCAAGTTTTATCCCAAACAGTGCCCCCTTCAATTAATATTCAGGCTGGAATTCCAGGCGCCAATATTGATTGAATAGTTGCCCTTCATACCTATGTCTTTACCTGGGACTTGCACCCCTCCGCCCAGATACTCTATTTCCTTCAAATTTCAGACTCCCGTTTGCTTTTTGTTCCATATCTTCTGCCCTTGTCATCTTCTCATCACGTTTCTTCCAAACTTATCAAATGGCTTCAGGATCCGGCCAAGTCCAGCTATCATACGAATCTGGTGAAGGCATCGCTACCTTACGCCGTTTACTCAACGGATTGCATCGCCCTCGGGCAGGTTTGTGCCCTGAACTTTTCTTTGAAGCCCATGGGGTACAATCGTTGGGTCCTGCATGGATTTCTCACATCCCTGCTGTGATAGAAAATAATATACCCAGGGGTAACTGGTTTACCCCTAATTCAGTCTTGGCTAAGTCAGGCATCTCTTCAGCTAAGTGGTCATCATACCGTCGTGGCTTTTCTCTAATGAACGACCCAGCTTGTACTCAGTGGATTGATGAACTAGAGCCAATCTTCAAGAAGAAGTGGATGAACAATGGTATTTACGAACTAATAATGCTTTCAAAAACTACCATTGTTCCCAAGCCCGAACTGCTTGCTACTTCTCTTCTTTTCTAGAATTTGGGCACGAATACTTTTGATTTTTGCATGGGTCCCATGTCTTCGACTGTTCTAGATATGGCCCAAGTTTTCGGGCTAAGACCATCGGGCAGGATTGTAGATGTTACCCAAGACCGGGTTCCCTCTTCTTCTTCAATCGCTGAAAGCTCTAGTTCCTCCGCCTCTTTTCTTCAATTGGAATATAACTCTGCAACCTTTAAGAGTTACGAGACTTCTTTCAAGGGATTTATCCCTTTTGTCAATGAGAATTTTGGTGCAGATTCCTCTCATGCTAACAAAGATCAGGAACATATGTATTTCCTATTATACTGGCTCAACAAGCATGTCTTCCCAAATAAATCCAAAGGGGTGAAGGTTGAATGGATCCCCTTAGTGGAAGCCCTTCATAACTTTGATGATGTAGCCACAGGTCCATTTCTTATTTCTCATCTTTATCATCTCCTTTTTGAAATGACTCAAGGTGAGCCATTTGAAACCAATCTGAACAGACCAATATGGATTATCCAAATATGGCTCCAATGGTATTTCCCAGAATTTCGGACCAGCAATTTAGAATTCTCAGAAGGTGTAGCCCCTGCCTGAATACTCCCATAGATCACTCTACTTTTGCCTGTTTTTATTTCTTCAAGATTTGTAGAACCCGATCATACCTGGAGTGGGGCATTTCAGTTTTGAGGAGATATCCCTGGTTCTCTGATCAAGCATTCCAAGATGGTCCTGGAGAAGATGCTACCTCATTTTGCAGAGAGAAATTCATCAGTTGTATTCAACAAAGAAACATAGCCTGGGGAGTTCGTGGTAACCGTTATGATCGAGGGTTGGAAGTGTATCACCCTAATTTTTGTAGCAGACAATTAGGCTTTAGGCAAGCCATTCCTATCCCCTTTTTTGACTCTGTCCATTGTGGTACTTCTTTCCGGTTACTATCCCCTTCAGAGGTGACCTTTCAAGCTGCCCGACGAAGTCTTGAAGTTATGAATCAGGCTGCCCGAAAGTCTATAGTTTTGAACTTTCGAATGAACTTCACTCTTCTCCACCTGGTGGTAAGCCAAATGGACCAAGAAATATGAAGGAGATTTGCGAGAAACTCACGACCGTCTCTTTTTTAAACTTTCTCTTAGGTCATACCCAAGTTCGGGCGAACTTGAAAACTGGAAGGAAATGATTCATCAGAAGAACCGGTTACTTCTGATAGGTATTTCTCTCCCTATCTTGACCATGCCTTCCTTTGAGGTTAAAGTTATTTAGTCTTATTTTCCTTGATCCTGCAGCTCAAGTAGATGTCGAAACGGCATCCATCGAATCAGAAGATGATTTAGTTGATGCAGCAGTTCTTCATGGAGCCGCAGTAGAAGCTCAAAGGCTAGAAGCTGGAGTAGGCGGAGATGTTTCAGAATCTTTTGGAGATTCAGATGCTGAAGAAGTACCCGAAGAAAACATCAAGGCGTCTAAGCGGAGAAAAGTAGTCGTGGTTGAGACCTCAGAATCTGAACCTGTATCACCACCCAAACCTAAACGGCCAACTCCCACCAGAAGGAGTAAGAGAGCGAGGACTATCCAAGCTTCTAAGTCTTCAGCCTCCTCAGCTCTAGTTTATAAGGCAGGCATAACGAAACAAAAGTCTTCAAGTAAGTTTTTTGCTTTCCTTCAATCAGACTGCCCCCCTTCCTCCTTATCTGATTATCCCTGCTCTTTTTGAAATCAGAGCCTCATACTTCTAAGAAACCAACTATCGCACCCAGGGAGGGTCCAATAGGAACTGAAATGCATCAAAGAGCTAAAGATTTGCAGAAGGCCATCCTCAGGGAGCGTGAGGTATTTGCTTGTATTTTCATCTGTATGATCTCCCTTGCTTTTCTTTTAAACTTTGAACATGATTGCTTGATTAGGCCGTAAGTGAAGAAAAGATTCTTCTGCCCGAGGTCTCTAGAACAGATGACCGAACTTCTTTCTTCCTTTCTTTTTATCCAGGTTGGGGTATCTACCCCCTTGCCTAGCCAAGGTTCCCCTCCAAAGTCTTCTATTTCTCCCTCCGCTTTAGATGTAACTCCATCTTCTCAATTTAATCCAGCCACAAGAGTTATGTTGCATTTTGTAAATGCAGACAGCAGTTTGGTGAGCAGTTGTTTTGATATTGAACTTCCATACACTATGCCCGTACTAACTTTCCATTTACATTTTCTCCAGCCATCCCCAATACCTGAATCACAACAACCATCAGTGGTAACACTTGAAGAACCCGTAGCCCCTGAAATTCCTGCAACTCCAAGGGGAGATATCTTGCAAGTGTTTCCTTGCCCAATAGCTACTACCGATGAACCTTCTTCTTCTCCCCTCACTCAGGTATGAATATATATATATATATATATATATTTTTTTTTTTGTTCTCTTCTCATACCTGTTTACTAACAATTGCCGTAATCCCTGGATGCTCTTAGGGCATTGGTGAAGGTTCGGGCACAGCTTTTTCTTCCCCTGTTGGTGGTAGTGATTCTCCTCCTCAAACAGGAGCTGATACTCTTTCTTTTAAAACCCCAGGGCCCATTCAGGCATATTTCTTCTTCCCAAAGTTCCTTTCTACTTTAAACTGTTTAATTGTTTTCTTGCCTTAATCTAGTCTTCTTTGGTTCTCACAGCAGGCCATAGGAGAGGCTTCAGGCAAGTCTCCCCCACGTGTGGTGTATAAAACGGAGTTCCCCCAGCCTTCTTCAACTTTTAGAGATACAGGGATTTCCCTCCCTGGAATTGAGAGGACCAGGACTGAAGTCGCCTCATCAGTGGTTACTACTCCCTCAGAAGAAACTGGATTACGAACCCTTCCCCCTTCCTTTTCATTTTTAACAACTGCTGATTTGCCTGAACTTTTTGAAGAATTCAGGCAACTTGAAACAAGGCTGAAATCTTCAAAGCGTTCTTCTGAACATTCTGGCTTTCAAGAGCAACGTCAAGCTTTCCAAGATTGGGTGAAGAAAGACTTC
This sequence comes from Malus fusca, assembly GCA_035220775.1. Taxonomy (NCBI): domain Eukaryota; kingdom Viridiplantae; phylum Streptophyta; class Magnoliopsida; order Rosales; family Rosaceae; genus Malus; species Malus fusca. The sequence continues at coordinate 22,022,199 of CM069063.1, forward strand.
TCAGCTTCGTTCAGCCTTAAGACTCTTCATGATATAGAAAAGGTTACGATAGAGCTTTTCAAGGCCGGCCAGTTATCCAAAACCTAACATGATTCCTTTTTCTCTTTCTTTGAGAACTTGAGGGCTCTCAGGGATCAACATCAGAGAGCTGAAAGACAAGCCAATCGTGTAAAATGCTTCAAGGAGAAGGAATCGAGTACTTCTGCTCAGGTCGAACGGTTAATAGATGAGGGCTTACTGACAAAAGAAATGATTGGAGTGGTAACTTCTGAAATCCAGAAGTTGGAAGAACAACTTATTGTTCTCAAGGCTGAGCAAACAACCTTTCTTGGCACCCTTAAACATCAAATTGAAGAAATGAAGAAGTCAAACTTAGAGCTTGAACACACTAGATCTCAACTTGCTAATAGCAACAATGTTTTGGCCGAACCTGGTAGAATTTTTACAATCATGCAGACTTATCATTCCCGAATAATTACTCTGAGTAAAGATGTAAACTTGTTAGACTAGAATCACTTGTAACCCTTCTTTATCAAAATGAACATGTAATTTGCATCTGCTTGTCTTGCTCATGGCCCCATTTGCATTGTAAATCCCATGTTATATCTTCGGGCAACTCCCTGCCCCTCCTTTATTTTCTTTTCTGCTTCCTTTACCAATACCAATTTCAGAACCTAATCTTGATCAATTGGTCTTCCTTCTGATATTATTGACATTGAAGTGTTGGGGGAACATGGGATCTGTTTCCCTTTTCTTTCTTAACAAATGATGATCCCAGCTTTTCTACCCAAACCAGGTTGATCGTATTGATAGGGGCCTCCGGGAACGGGTTTGTATCAACCAACATACTGGTTTGGGGCTTGTCAAGCAACAGCTTGCCCTTCACTATAAGGTCTTGTATCCAATCTCTGAACTAGACACAATTGGTTATAGAATGGTTGAAGGTATAATGCAACTTGCAATACTTCTTCCCTCTTAGTTCTTCTGGCTTAGGCATCTTCTTAGTACTGTCGGGCAATATTATTCTTGCCCGCACCAGCTCTTTGTAGATCTCAGGAGCTTTGGCCAAGTCAAAGGAATAACTCTGGTACTTAGGAGGTTTCATAGGGACAAACCCTCCATTAATGGTTTGAAAGGCGTGGTCATCTCAGCAGCATAAACATCAATTTCCTCTTTATCATGGCCATCTTCATGTTCTGGCCTTGCTTTTTCCACCTCCACATGATGAATTGCAGCTTTGTTTTTGTAAAAGGAAGGAGTTTTGGAAGTGTGTTTCACTTGTTGTTCTTCTAGCAGCAACCTTTCATACTTTGTGGCGGCGATTACCAACTCCTGTAACTCATTGAATTGTGTATCATAGAACCTTTTCCTCAGAGGTAATCTTAAAGCCCTCTGAGCAATTGATATAAGCTGAGCTTGGTTAACAGGAAATTGGCATCTCATTCTTGTCTTTCTGAACCTCATCATGAAATCTTCTGTGGTCTCATGGTCGTATTGCTTGACTTCAACCAAGTCATTGATAGTCATTTCTGGTTCTATTCTGTAAAACTGTTCATGGAAGGCTATCTCCATCTGCCCCCAGTTGGCAATAGAGTTAGGGGGTAATAGAGAGTACCACTGAGATGCTAGCCCCGCCAATGAATTTCCAAACAACCTCAACTTGTAGTTCGGGTTGTCTTCATATGCCACACAATGATTGGAGAATTTGAAAATATGATATCTAGAGGACACACTTCCATCTTTTCCTGTGAACATTGAGAATGCAGGCATTTTGAAGTTGATAGGAAATGGGTTCTGCTCATCGATATATTCAGGATAAGGTTTTTGATAGGTAACCCTGAATATTGGACGAGCTTGTGGTTGAGCATTATGAGCCACCGTCCTCCTTAACTCAGCCAGCTCATCCCTCAGTTGTTGAGTAGCTGTATTATTATTATGGAAGATAAGAGCAGCTTCATTCTTTGGGCTTCGGTCATTTCCCGTTCCTGCTCCCTTTTTTGACTCAGGCTTTCTCCAGTTAGCTCCTCATTCCTTATTAACCAACGGAGGTGGCCTATAAGGAGAAGGCTTATCTGAGGTGACAAAGCCTTCTTTTGCGCTGGGTTCTCCGGTTATTATGGGCATCCCATACCTCGTCCTTTCTTGTTCGCTCTGCTTCCTATTATTAAATGATAATAATGGGAAGCTGGGGAATTCTTTTTCTAGAACCGGTTCAATTATGGGCTGGCTTCTTTCAGGGACTTCTTTATCCTTTCCCTTATCCTTTTTTTCTTCCAATAACGGGAATAGGGGAATAACTGGTTCACCTCTGATGGTAACCTGGCTCATCCCACTTCCTTGAGCACATTTTGAAGTAGAGAACTCCAGATTTAGTCTTCTCTGTAGATTCCCTGTTAAGGTACAAAGTCTACTTACTTCTCCCTTGGTTTCCAAAGAGATTTTCTCCATGCTCTTCAACACTTGTATCATAGTAGCCTGCAATTCTTCATTAGTTCCTTTTGCTTCAGACCACTTGTCCTGATGGAAAAGAAGAATTTCCTGATTGCTCTGTCATTTGTAGCAAAGGTTGAGATGATTCATCCTTTGTACTCTTTCTGCAAGGTTTATGGCTTTTCTTCTTTGACATGCGAGATTAAAACAAATGTAGTCCCACTGGGCGTGCCAAAACTATGTTCATCTTAAGGAATATCCAGTGAGGACGTTTCCTGGACAACGAGCACACAGCTCCCCGAGAGGTTGGTGCCAGTTGATGTTGTCTGTCGAGTTTCTGCTTATTGGCGGGCTGTAAGAGAATGACATAGTTAATTCTGAAAGGTGCCTTTGTGGGGCCTTAGGTGTAGGCCTTGGGGCTCACAATCAAAATTAACTTTAAGTACCCAGACGTGCCACTGCCATCTTTAGCATGACAGACGTAAAACCGATGTTAAGTGTTCTTGTATATATATATATATCCGAGAAACCCAGTTAGTTCTGAAAAGTCCCTTTGTGGGGCCTTAAGTATAGGCCTTGAGGCTTCCCGTCAAAACTAACCGAATACTTGAACATATATTGGTTGTTTCATTGTTGCAGAAGTATCACAACCGTTATACTTAATTGCCCAAGCCCGCAGAGCAGAATGAATTCAGATAGGTGCCTTTGTCGGGCCTTAGGTATAGGCCTTGAGGCTTCATATCAGAGTTAATTCTATACTCAAGCGTTATGTGGGAATCATGATATAACAGCAGTAAAACTAGAGAATAAACCAATTACTTGCGCCCCAAGTAACTTCGGACTTCTTGTTATCAAGGATTGTCGTGGATGGGTTAAGTCCACATAGGATTCTTTTTATGCCTTGAGACCAAGGACTTTTAATTGATCAATCTTGTCTGCCCGAATGGTTAGAACTTAGAAGTCTTTTAATCATAAACTGGCTAGCAATAACTTGGATGCAGATGGAAATATACATCATATTACTAGATATATGAATGAAAGACAAAAAACAAAGGAGGTCGGGCAAGGCTGATTGTCTTGCAACTTCCTCTCTTTGTGATTTACAAAGTGTTCAAATGCTAGAAGGGGAGATTGGAAGATGAGTTTATATGAGGGAATCAATACTACAGCAAGATTTAAACAGGGTAGCAGAGCTTTTACAAAGGCTTTCTGGTGAAGATTGATCCCGAAAGGGATGAAGACTGGGGGGCTGACTACAGCTTCGTGAAGGCAAATTTGGTTTGAGCAGAGTTTGTGCTTGTATTTGTTTGTTTGATTGAGTGTCCTTGTCTCTGATTTTTCTTCCTCCTTTTATAGACGATTTGGCTTGGCTGCCTGCAGTATTAATTTTGCCCGAATGCGTCTGAAGGGCAGTGACTCATCAACTTTTTACTTGTACTGCCATTGTAAAGTAATTTTGGGCTGATTAGTTGGCTGGTCTACACCACTTGACCTCTAGGTAGGTGAGCAGGTGGTTTGAATGATCTGCACTTGGTCGGGAAACAAGCTCATTCTTTCTTCTGGGCTTTGGCTGGGCCTTGGACTTTTCCTTCTTCTGAACCTTCTTTTGGGCTAACCCCCTTCTTAACCCAAAGTTCAAGCTTTATCCCAAACAAGCCAATTTTGGAGTCTCAAAGTTTTTTTGTTCGCAGGAAGAAACGAAGGAAGAGAAGGGACTTCGAACATTTTAGAGACACGTACAACCACATACTAAAAGGAGGCATTTTCAAGGGGGGGGGGGGTAGGTTTCCTTTTGCAATTTGCACCAAGAATAAATTTCTCAAATTTTTGTCTCACCAAATAAGCAGATTATAAACTACTCTTTCGGAAGTAAGACGTTATTCGTCTCTTCCTTCTCTGTTCATTTGTTTTTATGTTAAAATTGTTTCTGTGCAAATATGTCAAATTTTAAAGTCCATCAAGGTGCTAAATATTTTGTTAGATTATTCATTTGCAATTTGTCGGGTGAAAAAGGGACAGGGATACGAGAGGAGGGGAAAAAGAGGACAAAAGAATGGTTCTACTACTTTCAATGGCTTGGGTAAAAAAAGAAAGTTCACTTCACTCACTTTGAAGAAATATTTTAGTGTGCTTAGAATATGGGAAGGGTATACGACGTGTCCTTATACAAGTGACGAAATACTTGTGTTAAAAAAATCAACAACTTAAAAAATAAAACTTTTCACCACTTATATAATAACATGTGGTATACCACTAGTGTTTCAGACACAATGAAAAATTTCTCCTCACTTTAATTGAACTTTTCATATTTTCAATTTTCTTTTGCTATATTCATAGACTATTATGTGTTTCTGATTCAGAAAATGTGTCCCTTTTGTAGGGACTAGAATTCTCTCACCTTCTCTTTCCATCCCCTCCTCTCACATTCTCTATTTTGTTTTTCTCTTTCTATAAAAAATTAATATAAGATGTTGACGTGGCTTAACCGTGACCATTCAAATAGGAGGGGAGGGAAGGGGAGGGAAGGGGAGGGAAAAAAAGAGGGGAGAGAATTCTACTCCCTTTTGTAGAGCATGTTGTGTGGAAACACAGTAGCCGGGCTCACTCACACGAGTTAACATTGCCGATATCTTTAGCCACTCGGGAGATTAAATGGTAAGGGGTTTTAACAAAAGGCCTCGGAGATCAAAAGTGTGAAATTAACAAAAATAGGCTGGTATCAATCATTGGGTAGTGTGTTTGGATTATAACAGAAACTCCAACTCATTTGTTATCATCGACTTTGCCAATGTGTTTTTTCCTCTTTCTATAGTGTTTGGAACATTAGGTGGCAGCGACCACATGTAGTCAAATTAAAAGTCTAAAACACAAATCGAGGTTTCATTTTTAGACACCCAAGTATAATTTCATAACACAAAAGAAAAGTGACAGTAAAAATCAAAACTAAATTCCCAATTTTTTCCTGATGAAAAAGACAAAAGAAAACCCTAGAACACCCCACAATCAGAAAGATTTGGCAAAATATATCGACTCACATAACTAATACCCCGCCCTAAAAAAGAAAAGAAAAGAAAATCCCATCTATATTCATTTCACCACAAGCAAAACCGTACTCTGCATCTTCCAAAACAGTAAATTGCGGAAATGGACAATGATGAAGCTCTGACCCATCCACCCTATGGTGTTGAGAGTAGGATGGATGAATGACACTGGCTCTGCGGTTATTTTTAGAATTTATAAATTCTGGAAATGGATGTCTTCCGAGGTGAAACAGTTGGACGGTTAAAGCAGTTTCCCATCGAGAATAAATTTGTTTTTCAATTTTAGTATTTTTTTTTAGAAGAAACGAAAGAATTTTATATAAAAGAGAGAATTTACACAAGTGGAAAAGAGTTCCACCTAGAACCGGGAGTAAGTAGCAAGGACCTTTAAGGTAATGCTAATTAAACAATGGTAAGGCTAAGCCGTATCATTAGCGACTGCTAACAAATCCCTTAGTATAGAAGAGAGAGGGTAATCTCTAAACTCAACTGAAACTGAAGCCCAAAGAGCTGCCCAGTGTCTTACTCTATCCCAAAGCTCATCCACCCTCACTCCCTTGTAATCCTCAAAAACTCTTTTATTACGCTCTAACCAAATATTCTAGAAAATTGCCAATAGCAGAGAGCCCTACAAGGCTTTGACTTTCCTCCATTTTCCTAGGGCGTCAAATTTAGTACTTAGAAGCTCGAAACAACCCTTTGGAGGGACCCAACAGCCTCCAACTTCCTTGAGAATTTTCCACCACAGTTGTATGGTATACGAACAGTGAAGGAAGACATGATTGACGCTCTCCTCCCTAGACATACACAAAACTGGGGAAAAACATGTAAAAGGCATTCGCCTTTGGACTTGATCGCACGTATTAACCTTCCCGAGCGCCACTAACCACATAAGAATTTTGACTTTTGAAGGCACTTTTGCATTCCAGATCTGATAGAAGGGAGGAAAGTGTTGCACATCTTCATTGTTGCAAAGGAAAGAGTTATAGGATTTGCATGTGAACATGCCTGATCCTTCTAAGTTCCATCTTCCAATATCTTCTCTAGATTGACTCAGCCGCACAGACTCTATCTTATGTAGTAAACCAGTTGCCTCTACTATATTCATTTCACTGAGATTTCTTCTAAAATCAATATTCCAGCTGACCGGCTGAAGAGAAGAAACCACAAAACTGGAAATGCTTTGGCTTTTTGTCCTTGATAACAAAAATAATCTCAGGAATTGCTCTTTCAACGGTCCGCCCTCCAACCAACCATTATCCCAAAACCTCAACCTCTCCCTGTTGCCAACCATGAATTTGCAAGAGTGTAGAAAATAAGGAAGACTAGCGAGATATCTGACCAAGGACTTCAACACGAGCCCTGACTCGGGGAATTAGCATCCCAACCATTTGCCTCCAAACCGTACTTGCTTCTTAATACCTTATGCCAAAGAGAGTTTGATTCCAGTAGAAATCTCCACAAACACTTAGCTAGTAATGCTGCATTCCGATTTCACAAGTTTCCCAGACCTAAGCCTCATTCCTCCTTACTTTTGCTTACTACCTCCCACTTTACTAGGTGATTCTTCTTTCCTTCCTCTACCATTTCCCAAAGAAACCCTTTCATTAGCTTTTCCAACCTACCAATGACCTTGCAAGGAGCTTTGAACAAAGACATGTAGTAGATTGGCAAGCTTCCCAGGACAGTTTGAATCAAGGTTAATCTTCCGCCTCTAGATAAGAACACTTTCTTCCAACCTTGAAGTCTCAGTTCCACCTTTTATACCACTAGGTCCCATAACTTAATAGTTCTTGGCCTTCCCCCGAGAGGAAGACCCAGATACCTCATTGGCCAGCTTCCCACCTCATAACCCCAAGAACTTGCTAACCTTGTGATTTTCTCATAATCAGAGTTAATTCCCACCAATGAACACTTTGCTTTGTTAATCTTCAAATCTGAAACCATGCCAAAAAGATGCAACAATTCTAATAAATTGTTCCAACCTTCCTCTGGCCCTGCCAAGAAGAAGATGGTGTCATCCGCGAATTGAAGATTAGAGATCTCCACATTATCTTGCCCAATGCACAACCCTTTGATCAAGTGATTTTCTTGTGCCTTCTCGAACAATCTACTCAACACGTCTACTATTAGGGTGAATAGAAAAGGTGACAGTGGGTCTCCTTGTCTTAAACCTTTTGAAGCTTTGAATATTCCCCTAGGTCTCCCATTGATCATAATTGAGAAGTTTGCCGAACTTAAACAGTCGAGCACCCATTTCCTCCATCTATACCCGAAGCCCTTTCTAAGTAAAACTTCTTCCAAAAATCCCAATTCGACATGGTCATAAGCCTTTTTCGAAATCAATCTTAAGGACCAAACCCTCCTCATTCTTCTGCCTTACCTCTTCTACCACCTTATTTGCTACGAAGACTACATCCAGAATTTGTATGCCTTTAACAAAGGCTCCTTGAGATGGAGATATTGTACTGCCCATGACCTCATTTAGCCTTGTAGCGAGGACTTTCGCCATAATCTTCTAAAGGCTGGTAACTAAGCTTATAGGCCTGTAGTCCCTCAATTTCACAGAATCTGACTTTTTCGGAATTAAGCAAATATAAGTTTCGTTTATCACTGAATTTATAATTCCTTTCTCGAAAAATTCCTCCATCGCCTTCAAGATATCAACCTTCAAAATATCCCAATTACTTTGAAACATTTTCATAAAGGAATTGTCCAGGCCTGGGGACTTATCTCTTCCGCAGTCAAATACTGCTTTTTGAACTTCGGCTTCCTCGAACGGCCTTTCAAGCCAAGTTGCCTCAATAACACTTATTGGGCACCAATTAATTCCTTCCAGCCCCCAACACGCCTCTTCATTGTTGCTGTACAAGGATTTGAAAAAATTAATAATTTCAATTTCGATCTCCTCTGCCCCTTCTACCATTCCGCCATCTTCCGCTTCTAATCTATCTATATAATTTATTTTCCTTCTCTCGCTTGCTATCTTATGGAAAAAGCTAGTGTTACCATCCCCATCTTTGGCCCACTCCACTTTACTTCTCTGCCTCCACTTAACTTCTTCTTTAAACGGTAGGTTTTCTACTAAGAAAAGTAGCTCTTCCCTCTTTCCTTTTTAATCAAAATCTAATCCTTCCCTCTCTTCCTTGATGTCAATTTCCTCTAATTTGACCTGAACTTCCTTGAAATTTCTCTCAATGTCCTCGAAGACTTCCTTGCTCCAAGATTGTAAGTTCTTTTTGAGAGCTTTCAACTTACTCAAGAATTTGTAACCCTCCCAACCCTCCACTAGCTCAGAATGCCACCACTCTTTGAGATTGTTTCTAAAGTCTAGGTGTCGTAGCCATGAGTTTTCAAACCTAAAACGGACTGGCCCCTACTTCACTTGTTGGTATCTAGTTCAATTGGGCAATGATTAAAGGTTACCCTTGCCAGAGCCTTTTGTGTTACATGAACAACTGGTGCGAAAATAAATTAACGCACAAATTTAAACCCTATTTGTGACAATTGTAGTAATGATGTAAGTAGGGATCGTTCTAGGCCGGGGATTAACTAGGGATGCTAACCAAAGTAAAATTAAATTAAAAACGTAAAAACAGAATTTAAAACACTAAACTAGACTCAAAACACTTAACTAGAATAACTCAAAATAAAACTAACAAATAATCTAAAAAGACACAAAATAATTCAAGACTCAAGAAAATACAAACTAAATTGATTTCTAATAAATCTAACACCTTAAAATAAACGGGGGATTGATTTTTTGATGAAAAGTAAATTAAACTTAAATAAATTACAAAATTGACAAAAACATAAAATTAAGGTAAAATGATAAATGACGGACTGGCTAGAGGATTATTCTCCACACATGCCACATATGCAACCTAAATTGATTTTCAGTTGTTCTTTCAATAAATTGTAAATTCTCAACGCCCCAAGTTAATTAGGTCCGCTTAAATTAACCTTCAGATTTTCCTACTTTTATTAGGTTGGATGATTGCATACGACAACCCAAAACATTCCCTACAAGTTCCCTACATGAATTGCATAATAGAGATACAAGCAAGAATCATTAAGTTTTATGAAAATCATAAGCATTGACGAGGCACTCATTACTATGAATTGCATGAAACTTATGCCAAGAATTTACTTAACACGATTGTGGTCAACAACCTTTACTACTTGTGAATATAAGTTCATAACGATTAGGTGAAATTCACTTATATTCTAGCATCAAATTCATGCATGTAAATTAAGTATGCATCCTTAATCGACAAACAAAAATAAGTTATCAATCAAGCAGTTAAGCAAATTAAATCACAACTCAGAAATCACAACTGAAGGTAATCAATTCAAATTACAAATATATCCATGGTTTTGAATTAACCTCTAGCCAAAACAAAATTAGTTACACATTATTTATAAATTAAAACAGAAATTAAACTTGAGTTTGGAACGAATTAACCGAGAGAAATGGAGTTTGTTGCTTCTGACTTCTGCTTCCGCTGACTTTCTCCCTCCAGCTGCTCACCCCCCCCCCCCCCCGCGAGCTGTCCTCTTCCAAGCCGTGTCCTGACTTCCGCGCTGACTGCCCAAGGCCTGCTCTCGTGCTGACCTCGCCTTGCTGTCTGCTTGCGACAGCTGCGCCTGGCAGCTTCTGACTGCCTGCGAGCTGACCTTCCTGACTTCCCGCGCCTTTGTCAACTCGCGTCCTCTTCTGCCTCCAGCCTGTGCTTCGAGAGGGAGGTCAGGATTCCTCCTCTCTGTCAGTCCCCGTGCTCCCTCCCCAAGCTGCCCTCGGATTTCTTCTTTTGAGTCAGCCTTTCTTGCTGCCTCGCAAGGCAGCTTGCTGCCTTCGTTCTTTTTCCTGCAGTTCCTAGCTGCCAAAAGGCAGCTCTCCCGTATATTTCCTCCCTCCTGCTGTGCTAACTTCCAAGTCTGCCTTGCTGCGCTCCTCGCTGACTTCACGCTCTATTGCTGCCAGTGAAGGGCAGCACCCTGGCTTACGCTGCAAAGGCAGCAACTTGTCTACCCCCCCTCTCCCGTGCGCCAGCTCCCCCTTTAAAACCTTCTGACCTCTTCCTGATTTCACCTGCGCTGTCCTCCACCAACATTCCTTCTTTATTATCTTGATGTCTGCCATAAGCTTTTATTAGTGCCCCTTGTATTATTTTTCTCATAAAATGCCGAGGCTTCCTCACTGTCTCCTCTTATTCTCTGCCAACCTTCCACATTTTTTATTCTATTCTTCTCCTTATTATATTTTCGTTTCACTTATGCACCCAAAGCCTTCCTTCCTTCACAACTATTTGCCAAAGTCCCACTATCCCCTTTCTGATTATTATGTTGCTTTCCACGTTTTTCTTGCGTTCCCACCTCCCAAATGCCTTTTTATATTTTAATTCTGTCAGCCCCCACTCAATTAACATCATATATATATATATATATATATATATATATATTTATAATACTATCTTATTTTTATTAACTAAAAAATAGTGGGCAATGCAGTTTTGACGATTTTATTACTAAAAATATACACTTAAGCTATTATTAATTTCTTAGCTAGATAAATTCGATAAAACACAAAAACAAAGTAAATAACTCAAAAATATAAGAAACTAGCTAAGAAAAGACGAGAGAATTTGATGTAAAATATGTATAAATATGAGCTTATCAAATACCCCCACACTTAACTTTTGCTAGTCCTCGAGCAAAACAAACGAAAACAGAAAAAGTAATAACATGAAAATATTAGCTTCCCCCTATGTGACCCTCATAGAATTTCATTTGAGAACACAATCATCAAGAACCATAGCTAACACCAACAAGCAATTCAAGTTCATTTTCCTTACTCAAATATTAGCAGTAATCTTTGAATCATCCTTGAAGTGTAGTGTGTGAGATAGCCATGTTAATGCAATTTCAAAATTTTTATTTTTAAAATCACCATATGCAAACTAGCGACCTTCTCACGGGATTTACACTCAATCACACATGTGTTTAGTTTTAATGTGTTTCTCTCAAAGAATCAAATGTGAAAGTTCTACCATAAGCTTGCATAAAAATCACTTCTCCACAGTCATAATTGCAAAACTTAAATCAAGAGGACTTTTATTGGATGCAATGAGGTTTAGGGAGAGGGTTATTGAAATGAAAGAATAGGTAAACACAAATTCCAAGCTACATTGCAAGCAATTCTTTTATTTAGATTTATAAGAACTCAAGCTCTCCAACGATTCTTCTGATACCTCCAACCACACCCTTAAACTGAAACTTTACAAACTTTTTATTTTCTTTGTATACAAACTTTTTTTTTTTTTTCTTTTCTTTTTTTTTTCTTTTTTTTTTTAAATACAAACATGAAATAAATATGAAAAACCCCCACACTTATTCTTTTGCCAAACACCCTCCGAGTACTTCACAAACACTTCTCATAAGAAAATTTCACACTACTCATTAGCTCGCTTGGAAAGGGTAAGGAAAAAAAATATTTCAGGCATAAGGGTAGACATATCTGGTGATAAGAAATAAAAGGCTCACAAATATGGCTCAAATTGGCAATCTAATGATATCATTTTTCTTTGGGAAACAAGGTTATTTGGGCCATGGTGGTAAACCTAATGCCTCTATCATTTTCAAGTTCATGCAATCAATGACAAAAATTTCGAAAGATCGTTATGCAAGTTCTAGAGAAGTATCTCACATAAGTTCATCACACATGAAAGAATAATAGTGTATGAAAAATGCACACACTTTCAATAGGCTCAAAAACTCACATATGATGTATATGGTCACTAAATTCACATATGGAGCTTTAAATCATGCTTTAGTTTCACATCAACAAGGCTATGTGCATTTGGTTTTTCAAAGATGATCAAATATGTACAAACTAACACGAGAATTAGGAATTTCACACAACACATGTTAACTAAGTTCTTGATCATCATGGTTCAAATTTTATCCAATTATATCATTGTGTCGGGAAACTAACAAAAATCTAATTCAAAACAATAAGGAAAACAAGGAAATATTTTTGGATTTTTTTAAATTTTCCGATTTTTTTTTTTTTTTTTTTTTAAATAAAACAAAACTAATTAAGAAAACAAAGCAATAACATGGAAACAAATGAAACCAGTTCAAAGTCGAAGGTACAAAAATTTTCAATTTGGTCATTTTTATACTCTTTACCCCCACACTTAAACTAGACATTGTCCCCAATGTCAGAAAATGTAATAAAATTCAAATAAAAATAAACTAGATAAATATAACGAAACAAAATAAAGCAATAGGACTGAAAACTTCCCTAATTTGCAGAAAATCAAGCGATGACCCCCCAAGCTAAAATTTTTGCAATCAACTTCAAGGGTGGAAATAGCCAAAAGTTCCTGCAAAGAAAAGAAATAAATCAGTTAAGCACGCAAGAAAATAAAAAAAAAAAACAAACAAACGGAAAATTAAAAATGAAAATAAAAGACAATGAATAAAACTAATAAGTGATCATTGGTCTTGTTTGGTGACTTTCCACAGCTTTGAACTTGAACTGGCCTCGGAACTTCTTAGCAAGGAAAATGAGACTTGATTGGTGGTGGTGTTGAAGCTTCTCGAGCTCTTGGTTTCAACTCGGACTCCTTATGCCGGGTTGATTGAGTCTGCAGGCTACATTCTTCTCTTTTTGTTCTTCTGCATGGCAGGTAGGCACGAGGTAGAGGTGGTGGTCTGCTTCTTTGTTCAATCTGTCCAAGTGCCGACCGATTTCCTTTCTTTCACCTTGACTCGTAGCCAAGAGTAAGGGTAAAGGAAAAGCGTGCCATGAGATATCTTTGCCTCTGACTCTGATGATATGGGATACTTTTGCTTTTGAAGAAGTATCGTTCCACATGTGTATGCTTGAACTGGGCTGGGGAACTTCTTAGCAAGGAAAATGAGACTTGATCTTGAAGATGAAGCAGCACATTGTCTCCACATGCTTCAAGTATCATTTTCACTTGCCATGTCTGTTCTCCAGGCAGATGTGGCGACTTATTCGGAAGTACATCAGTGGTTGAAGAAGAGCACTCGAGAGCAATGCTAGGTAAGCAATCAGGAAGGATTTCCAGGCAGTCGGTTCTTAGATTGGAAGATTGACACCGAGTGCTGGCTGATTGCCCGCTTTCTCCTTATCACAAAGACAAGGACAAGGACAGGGAGAAAGCATGATATGAGATACTCTTGCTTTCAACCTTCATGATATGAAATACTCTAGCTCTAGATGACTTATTTTCAACGGTATCCCAGGGAATGAGAAACACAGAGAAACTCAAGAGGGTTTGTTGGAAAGGCATTTTCGGAGATGAAAAATTTCGGAGATGAAGAAGTGTTGAGAGAGTTTGCCTTTGCTGTTGAAGGCGAAGGTAGACGTTTATAGGACTTTTCTTCACAACCGAAACTGTTCCTTTACCCCTGTCGGCAGCCGGTGGATGGATGAACAGTACAGGTTACGCGCTTTCTGAAAAAGCAACCCGTAATTTGCGCAAAGCTGACAGCGCGCGTGACGAGTGACGACAAAACTGGAAAAGCTTTTCGCCTCGTGATTCCTGACCGCTCCGGCTTTTGAGAAAGGCGCCCGACTTTTGAGAACGGCGTCCGACTTTTGAGAACGGCGACGCCGCTTTTGAGAAAAGAATCCGGCTTTTGAGAAAGGAGCCCGGCTCTTCGATTTGCGAGAGGGCGCCTCTTCGACTGCTGAGTGATGCCTCAACGATTTCTTCTTCTTATAAGAACGCTCATTTTTGTTCCACAACACACTTAAACTCCCTCCTGTAAACACTCCCTCCTTGCATTTCTTTTAATCTTGATCAGTCCGACTCTTCATTCTCAACACCTTCAAATATGTCTTGCCCCTCTGACCGTCGCCTTAACTTGAATGTTGGGGAAGATAGTGATACGTCTTCTCCAACCAACATTTGGCAGCCGTCCTTCATATCCCCGAATGGTCCTCTTACAGTTGGGGATTCCATAATGATGAATGAAACAACCGCATCGGTGGTGGCCAGAAATCTGCTCACTCCTAGAGACACTAGGATACTTTCCAGGCGGTCCGACGAACTGGCTGTTCAGGACTCTTTAGCCTACAGCGTCCGATGCGCAGGTTCAGTATCAAACATGGGCCAGCGCCTTCTTGCACGAACTCGTCAGGTGGAGTCGTTGATGGCTGAAGTGGCTAGTCTTCGGCAGGAGGTCAGAGTGCTTAGGCATGAGAACAGGGATTTGCACATGCTCGCAACCAATTACTCCACAAGCATGAAGAGGAAGCTTGATCAGCTGCAGGAGTCCGAAGTGCGGATTCAGAGTGATCATCAACGGTTTATGACGTTACTCCCGAGGTTTATGTTGCCTTCGTCCTCGGGAGCATCACCAAGTATTGAGGCTCCGAATGATCCAACTCTGGCGCTTCGTCTTTCAGGGGCTCCGTCGACCTCCGAGGCACCACCTACCAACGACCAATGAAAGCTATTAGTTTAATTTATTGTAAAATATTTATGCTTTAAAGTTTATTTAATTATATCTATAAATATAAGTATTTTTGTGTTTTTTTTTTTTAAATAACAATGTAAAATAAGTAAATCAAAGTAAAAAGACTATGTTTAACTTTCTAAACAAAAATCACAACTAAATAAACACAACAAAATAAAATCAACGTAAAATAAAAAAAATCAACGTAAAATAAATTCACACAATAGCAAACAAACAATGAAAGAACCAAACAAAGTAAAATAAATTCAGTAAAGAGAAGGGATTAGGAATGCAAATCTGATTGTGGGTGATTCCTAGGCCTCCCTTCATTATTCAAATGCATGGGTTTATCTTTGAACGGACGGTGGTAATTGAAATGATCCGACAACGGTCTAAGTTCTAATGACGGTGCCTGAATCATCAAAATTAGTTTGTTAGTATAAAACAAAATTAAAAATGGAGACGATGGTTTACTTTCTTTTTCAAACTCAATGACAAACACCACGTCTTTTAACATTTCCGGGACTTTGAACTTGGCCAGGTTTACTATGATGGTTGTGGCTTGTCCCGTGTCATCAAACTCAACTGCTTTGGGCTTGATTGTCTCATGCATAGCCTTTTTGATGTATTCTTGAAATTCTCCGGCCACCTCCTTTTCTGGAATAATTCTTCTTGGTGTACAAGTCTCTTTGAACGTTTCAATACCATCGGGAACTTGATTTGGTACACCAAGAATTTGGATATCACTTTGCACCTTGGGAAGATCTTCCACAACATATTTTTCATTCACTTCTTCCTTGGGATTTAAAAACCTGCAAGGAAAAAGGACATTTGGTGGAACGATGTTAGAATGAATTGAACTTAGAACCTCCTCACCTGAGTTGGATGGCATAAGGACTTGAGGGGTTTGCGACAAGAATTCTTCTAAACTGCCCAAGTCGTCATCCTCATCTTCTTCTTGAAGCGGCAATTCATCCATGTCCGGGCCATGTTTGGATGGTTCTGGAACAACTTCATCCTCCATATCACTTCCCAAAGTGATGGCTTCATCGATTTCCATTTCTCCCCTTGAATTTGCAAATGTGGAGTTGGAGAGTTCTCTTTGATCTTGAATTTGTGCCATGATTTCCAAAATCTGCCCAACTTGCTCCTCCAATTCGTCCACTCTTCTGACTCGGTCTTGCATCTCCTGGTTTTGATTTTCTACTCCCTGATTCAAAGAGGTGAGTAAATTATTAAGTGTATCATTATCCAAGGATGTACCTGAATTGAATTGGGGAGATTGTTGTGGTGGATGTGGTGGTGCACATGGCCATTGATAGTACTCCTCTGATGGCTGTAATTGTTCTTCGTTTTGTGAGCCCTGCACCAAAGAAATTAATTCATCAAGCCTTTGATTATAATCCACGGGCATACTTTGATTTGATTGGAATTGCTGTGGGGGATGTTGTGGTAGCTGCATAGGTCTTGAATAGAATTCGTCTTGCTGCCAATATCCACTTTGTTGAAAGTGTTGAGGTTCATCCCACATATAATCTGAGTAGTCTCTCCAATCCGAATTGTAAGCGTTGGAAAACATGTTGCCCCTTGATTGGTTATAGCCTTGATATCCCCAAATGTCTTCATTTGCAGAAAATTGAGGACCTTGATATCGTTGCCCATATGGCACATCAAGTGTAGGGACACTTGGCATTGTGGTCCGTTCGGCATTATGAGTTAATTGAGCAGTGAGCTGTGCCAATAGATCTTGAATGCTAGTAGAATCCAAGTCTTGCTCCATTTGTACCTCAATTCAAAGAAAGAAAAATAAATCAAATATCAAAAGTAACATACATAACAAACCAAAAATAAAATAAAATAAAAATAAAACACAAATAAAATAAAATAAAACACAAACAAAAACATAAACAAAGGATTAGCAAATTTGCTAATCCCCGGCAACGGCGCCAAAAATTTGGTGCGAAAATAAATTAACGCACAAATTTAAACCCTATTTGTGACAATTGTAGTAATGATGTAAGTAGGGATCGTTCTAGGCCGGGGATTAACTAGGGATGCTAACCAAAGTAAAATTAAATTAAAAACGTAAAAACAGAATTTAAAACACTAAACTAGACTCAAAACACTTAACTAGAATAACTCAAAATAAAACTAACAAATAATCTAAAAAGACACAAAATAATTCAAGACTCAAGAAAATACAAACTAAATTGATTTCTAATAAATCTAACACCTTAAAATAAACGGGGGATTGATTTTTTGATGAAAAGTAAATTAAACTTAAATAAATTACAAAATTGACAAAAACATAAAATTAAGGTAAAATGATAAATGACGGACTGGCTAGAGGATTATTCTCCACACATGCCACATATGCAACCTAAATTGATTTTCAGTTGTTCTTTCAATAAATTGTAAATTCTCAACGCCCCAAGTTAATTAGGTCCGCTTAAATTAACCTTCAGATTTTCCTACTTTTATTAGGTTGGATGATTGCATACGACAACCCAAAACATTCCCTACAAGTTCCCTACATGAATTGCATAATAGAGATACAAGCAAGAATCATTAAGTTTTATGAAAATCATAAGCATTGACGAGGCACTCATTACTATGAATTGCATGAAACTTATGCCAAGAATTT
This sequence comes from Malus fusca, assembly GCA_035220775.1. NCBI lineage: Eukaryota > Viridiplantae > Streptophyta > Magnoliopsida > Rosales > Rosaceae > Malus > Malus fusca. The sequence continues at coordinate 22,039,809 of CM069063.1, forward strand.
ACTTAACACGATTGTGGTCAACAACCTTTACTACTTGTGAATATAAGTTCATAACGATTAGGTGAAATTCACTTATATTCTAGCATCAAATTCATGCATGTAAATTAAGTATGCATCCTTAATCGACAAACAAAAATAAGTTATCAATCAAGCAGTTAAGCAAATTAAATCACAACTCAGAAATCACAACTGAAGGTAATCAATTCAAATTACAAATATATCCATGGTTTTGAATTAACCTCTAGCCAAAACAAAATTAGTTACACATTATTTATAAATTAAAACAGAAATTAAACTTGAGTTTGGAACGAATTAACCGAGAGAAATGGAGTTTGTTGCTTCTGACTTCTGCTTCCGCTGACTTTCTCCCTCCAGCTGCTCACCCCCCCCCCCCCCGCGAGCTGTCCTCTTCCAAGCCGTGTCCTGACTTCCGCGCTGACTGCCCAAGGCCTGCTCTCGTGCTGACCTCGCCTTGCTGTCTGCTTGCGACAGCTGCGCCTGGCAGCTTCTGACTGCCTGCGAGCTGACCTTCCTGACTTCCCGCGCCTTTGTCAACTCGCGTCCTCTTCTGCCTCCAGCCTGTGCTTCGAGAGGGAGGTCAGGATTCCTCCTCTCTGTCAGTCCCCGTGCTCCCTCCCCAAGCTGCCCTCGGATTTCTTCTTTTGAGTCAGCCTTTCTTGCTGCCTCGCAAGGCAGCTTGCTGCCTTCGTTCTTTTTCCTGCAGTTCCTAGCTGCCAAAAGGCAGCTCTCCCGTATATTTCCTCCCTCCTGCTGTGCTAACTTCCAAGTCTGCCTTGCTGCGCTCCTCGCTGACTTCACGCTCAATTGTGCCAGTGAAGGGCAGCACCCTGGCTTACGCTGCAAAGGCAGCAACTTGTCTACCCCCCCTCTCCCGTGCGCCAGCTCCCCCTTTAAAACCTTCTGACCTCTTCCTGATTTCACCTGCGCTGTCCTCCACCAACATTCCTTCTTTATTATCTTGATGTCTGCCATAAGCTTTTATTAGTGCCCCTTGTATTATTTTTCTCATAAAATGCCGAGGCTTCCTCACTGTCTCCTCTTATTCTCTGCCAACCTTCCACATTTTTTATTCTATTCTTCTCCTTATTATATTTTCGTTTCACTTATGCACCCAAAGCCTTCCTTCCTTCACAACTATTTGCCAAAGTCCCACTATCCCCTTTCTGATTATTATGTTGCTTTCCACGTTTTTCTTGCGTTCCCACCTCCCAAATGCCTTTTTATATTTTAATTCTGTCAGCCCCCACTCAATTAACATCATATATATATATATATATATATATATATTTATAATACTATCTTATTTTTATTAACTAAAAAATAGTGGGCAATGCAGTTTTGACGATTTTATTACTAAAAATATACACTTAAGCTATTATTAATTTCTTAGCTAGATAAATTCGATAAAACACAAAAACAAAGTAAATAACTCAAAAATATAAGAAACTAGCTAAGAAAAGACGAGAGAATTTGATGTAAAATATGTATAAATATGAGCTTATCAACAACTCTTCCCAACCAACGGAGAATAAGAATCTGTCTAATCTTCGACAAATTGTTTCTTCTCGAAAATTTGATCAAGTGAACTGAGTGTTGTGCATTTCTGGATCTTTGAGTTCAGAATCTTGGATAAACTAGTTAAATATCCTCATACTTGTAGTCGACCTTCCCCCGTTTGACTTCTCATTTTCGAAGCTCACCACATTGAAATCTCCTCCCACACACCATCTTGGACCACAAAGGCCATAAAGGCCCGCTAATTCTTCCTAGAAATCCTGTCTCTCTATATTTTTGCAAGGGCCATAGACCCCTGAGAGCCACCACTCCAAGCTAGTCAAAGCTCTAATTTTGATGGAAACCGAAAATGTTCATACTAGAGACTCGACTACTGAGATGTGTTTTGTGTTCCAAATCACTGCTATGCCCCCTGATCTTCCTTGTGCAGAGGCAAAAACCCACTCTTTAAATTTGCTTCCCCACACACTTGCCACTAGCTTTCTGTCTATTGAGGCTGTTTTTGTTTCTTGCAAAATTTTGATGTCCAGTTGTGCATGACGGAAGTGCTCATTCTAAAGTACCATTTTCCTTTTACTACCCAAACCTCTTATATTCCATCTAATTATCTTCATTAAATTTGACCGTACCCCTTTTGCTTTTTCTCCTCTTCTCTCTTTTCACCCGCACCACTGAGCCCTTTCTACGAAATAAGGAATTTTTAGTGGCAACATTGAAATTTTCATGTTTGACATAAAATCACTGGATCGGCCTGTGACCTCCCATTTGTCTGAGACAAAACCAGACCTTTTTCTCTTGCTATATTTTAGCAACTTCTTATTCTCTTCAGTTGCCATGATTTGAACTTGTTCCACTACCTCTAAGTTTTCTTTGTGAACTCGTAGAGAACCTCCTTCGGGCACCGTGGTCATTTCTATGGATCCATCGGAAAAGAGATTGTGAAGTGTACCTTCACAGCTATCAATAGCATCAAAAGTTACCTTTTCATTTTGCAATGAATCCCCAAGCTCTTCTTCTGATATAGATAGATGAGACCAATTTCCTCCTCTGCATGTGGGACCTGACAAGACTAATCGAAATCCACAGTTGAACGAAAATTGTTGGCGAAGCTATTATTGATGGCCAATTCTGTCAGCTTCAAGATTGGTGGTGAACAACTTGGGTTGTGACCCACAATCTCCTCCATCTCTTCGTCTTGTTTGGATTCGTTGTCTAAGAGTTAGAGATTGGATGAACCACTTTCCTTTGGCTTAGCTTCCTCGATGAGGTACTGTTGCGACCCAAAGTCTTTTGGAAAGAAATGTTTAAATCTTTTGTCAACAGTAATGGTGTCTCCAAATTTCACAAGAAATTTTAGATTAAAACGAGTTGGAATGAAGTCGGTTTCCTTATCCAGAATATGAGAAGTGCTTTTTGCTGTTAGCGTCCAAACTGTGTACCTTGGTTCCACCGAAAAAGTTGCCTGCTTATTTTCCTTGACTAAACTTTCCTTTCCTTATGAGATAAAAAAACTTAGCCCATTGAATTCTAAAGTTATGGGGCCCTGAGGAGGCCTAAGTGCCAACCCAACTTGAAGCGGTCAACAAAAATTTTGTGTGGGCCAAACCCCACCTTCCTTGCATAGTTAATATTAAAATCGTCCTCATTAGTGGAAGGTCCACATGCCTCTCAAGCCTTATCTTTATCCTAATAGAACCTACTTTTCAAAAAATTAAAAGACCCAATTGGGATATTACTAAAATGCCCTTTTGGAAAATTAAAATAATACCCACTGCCTATTGAAGATGTCCCTTCATCCTCCAAAACACGCTTTTCTTCTAGGGAGTTGCTCCCAACTTCTGTCAACTTTTCTAATCCTGACAGCACACCTTGCTTTCTGCCAGAACCTGTAGTGACAGGACATTCAAACTCTCCAATTCGAAAACACATACTTGTCCTCGTTATAGGGCCTGACTATTGTTTTGTAGTTGAAATTGTCTTCGTCAGAGAAAAGATTCTGGTCACTCTTTGTGTCTTCAATTCAGCCACCATGGGACGTTGTGACACATTTGAGTAAAGAGAATCACCACTATCTGCTACCAAAACCTTAGATATCCTTGTTGGCGAGCGTTGTCTGATTTTAACCCTGAAGACAGTTTCCTTCTACCACGTTAATGAATAAACCTCGTGGTGTTCTGTTTGATTTTTAATTTTGCTTCAAGCAAATATTCAAACTCAATAGTTCTGTGATCAATTTCTACTAGACCGCTGTAGGCGGCGCCAATCTTTTGAAAAAAGTCATCGGTCCATAGGTGTGGCGGTAAGCCTTCCAGAGCAATCCATCTGCCATAACTAACTAACTTATCCTTTGATACTTTCCCACCACCCAGACATCACCACATCTGAGAACTCACTCATGGAAAGAGTGCCAAGTTAAGCAATCTGAAGGAAATATTTGTGTAAACAAGTTCATTTAAGCAACATCTATGCATGCTATTAACAATTAAAATGCAGAATCATGCTTGTATGCACTCAAAAACAAAACTTAACCCATGAAATTCAAAACCTAGTAGTTATGGTGAACCAAGACTAAACCTAGTAGTTATGGTGAACCAAGACTCAACTCAAAACAAAGTGAGTTGAGAAATCTTATACCGGGTTATTATACAAAATGGTCTATCTTTACTTGATACTTGATGGTACGCTCGCTCTGTAGGACTCGAATTCAATCACTGAAACCAATTAAACGCATGTTAAGAACATACTCGCGGACCCTAAGATTTGCATGATCAATATAAATGGTCCCTGAGATTGTCTACCATCCATGATTTTGGTCCTTCCGTTATAAACGATTTTGGGCAATTTCAAAGCTTTGTAACTCAATAATTTCTTAACCAAATTCGACCCATAATATATCAAAATGAAGATAGGAAAGTGTAGAATAAGATTATACCTATTTGGAAGCCCAATGGTTACCGGAGATGGCCGGAAAATAGCCTGAAAAGTCACTGGTCCTCGGGAAAACTGGAAAACTTGCCGGAAACTGGGTAAACTTCAAACGTTCATAACTTCTTCAATACTCAACCAAATTGAGTGATTAAAAATGAAAATAATACTTCTTGACGAGACGAAGAGAATGATACCTTTTTCGAAGGCTAACTAGTCGTGGTTTGGTCTGACAACAGCTCAAAAGTGGCTAACCATTTTTGAGTTAGCCATTTTTGAGCAATTTTCCGGCCAAACCACGGCAAGTTATCACTAAAGAAAGATACCATTCTCTTTGTCTCGTCGAGAAGTATTATTTTTATTTTTGAATCACTCAATTTTGTTGAGTATTAAAGAAGTTATGAACGTTTAAAGTTTACCCAGTTTTCGGTGAGTTTTCCAGTTTTCCCGCGGACCAGTGACCTTTCACGGCCATCTCCGGCAATCATTGGGCTTCCAAATAGGTATAATCTTGTTCTACACTTTCTTATCTTCATTTTGATATATTATGGATCGAATTTGGTTAAGAATCAATTGAGTTACGAACTCATGGATGGTGGACAAACTCAGGGACCATTTCTATTGATTTTCAATATCAGGGACCATTTCTATTGATCATGCAAAATCTCAAGGACCATTTTGTATAATAACCCTCTTATACCTTTGTTGATTCCTCTTTGCATAAGTAAAGGCTAATCACCCAAGAGAGAGGGCCTTCATTCCTTTCTTCTTAGCTCCATGGATTTCTTGGAGGAGGATGGTAGAATGGATTCTCCAAGTTCCCAAAATAGAGAACCTCTAAGTCTCCACACAAGGAGAGCATTGATGAAGAGATGAGTGACCTTGGATGAAATAGTTGCTAGTAATTTTTCCAAGGTGGCCGGCCTCCTAGAGAGAAAATGAGAGCTTGTGTTCTCATCTTTTTCTCCAAAAGAAACCCTAAGGATGAAATGGCTATAAAGTTGCCTTTATACCACCTCACAATGGAGTGGCAAACTTGAAATTAAGCCAAGTTTACTACCCCTTACTCTTATGGCCGACCATATTGGGTTCTTTGGGCTTTGAGGCCCTTCATGTTTCAAGTTGTCATACAACTTAAGTTAATGGGCTTGACATTCAAATCCCATTGGGCCTTGCGGCCCAAAACTAACCTGAGGTCTATAACGAACATATTCGTTTGATTAATTAACATATTAATTAATCATAGCCATAAATAATTAAACCATTTAATTATCCTTAATCATCTCCGTTGTTTCTTCAATCTCTACCTTACTTGGTGTACGATCCATTAAGTTCCTTTTAGTAAGGCAATGGGCGATTAGAACTCTTAAAATCGATTGTGAATTGAAACCTACTTTCAATTCTCCATTTAGTGATTATACACCTTTAGGGCTTCCGCAAACCATGAGAGACACCTAGCAGTATGTTATGGCTACCTAGGCTAATCAGAAGAGGTGGATAACCTATTCAGTTTAGGATTACAATGCAATACGGTCTTTTTCTAATACAATACTCTTGACCACATTGTTTGGTTTGATAGTTTATTCGTGTCTACTATCCAATGTGATTCTCTTACTTATATGATTACTTTGAACGTGATTTGGAATGACTTCCTAAATCTCATTCATACTCTGGCCAGAGATTCTTAATCATATCAGAGTATTCTCCCTCAAATGGTTTAAAGGTTAGAGATCCCTTGTTACGCATTCACTTGCCTCCATGGCTAAGTGGCTTAACCCTAACTATGTCGTGGACACCCTTTGACAGAGTGACTTTGACATAGGCAAAGATTAAGGGCCTAACCACAAGACAACTATAATGCCTCAGGTCAAATGACTACTTTGCATTATCCCAACCATGAGTTCTCATGTGACATGAGTATGAGAACTCCCTATTGATCGTGTTCATAGGACTCATTCTCTATTGAGCACCTACATACTTGTCTTGGTGTCAGTCACACCAATGACTCGAGACCAGTCACTCTCTCTAAGAGAAGACATATCATGTACTGATCTTAATGGACTGTCAATGCCCAATTGGCAATCCTATGACCAGGAACGTTTAGGATATGTATAGGAAAAAGAATGATGTCATGAATCTAACTTCTTTATATCACATTCTCCCAATTACATATTCCTTGGACTTATCGTTTGAGCATATAACATTTATATGAGACAACTTAAACAATAATATATAACTAGATTAGTTTAACATGTGAAATGTTCGTAAAGTATCATCATATGATTGGCTTTTAGGGCACATTTCCAACAATCTCCCACTTGCACTAAAGCCAATCAGCTTGGTCATCGGTGATGATACCTCTTCTGAATTCATTTCAAAAATGGTTGAGTAGTAGACCTCGACAATGGATATCTATACGTTATCCATAAAAGCAACATTGAGATTAACGACGTCACCATTATACATGATTCTCAATCATCTGGTTCAGTCTCTCATTTGAGTTTGAATCTTGATGAGACCTTGATTCCCTGGCTTGAGCTATCGCCCCATTAGTGTCGTAGTGTCGGCACTAGAGACACTTTCTGGTTGGAACTGAAATGGAGAGTTCATAAATGAATTTTCCCATCCAAACAACAATGTTGTAAGCTTCTATATGGCGATATATTTTGCATGATGGAACACACTAAAATCATTACTTTTAGTGTTTCCACCCAAATATCTCTTTAGTCATAATAAAGAGATATCCAATTATCTCTTCATTCAAAATGAAGAGACATCCAATGTTGGATACGATATTAGATTTATAATCTAATACATTTACGCTTCCTTTGCATTACTCTAATTCTTCCTCATTCTTGAGGAATCTATCCTTTAGTATTTCTTAAATACTTAAGGACTCACTTGACAGTTGCCATGGTTCTGATCCTGGGCTTGCACTGATATCATCTTGTACCGATCTTGGTACAACTGTTTTTCATACAATATGAAATACATAAATCACATTTCTGCGTGTGCATAAAGGATTCTATTTACGCACTATTTCTTTGGGAGTCAAAGGGTATGTTCCCTTTGAGAAGAGCAACTTCCTAGTCTCACTAGAATTGTCATTCTGATTGAAGTTTATCATCACATGAGAAACTTCCTAGCATCTTTTGTCTATCATTAGGGATTGATATAATCCAATTATATCCCGAAATCTATCATTATAGATTTCCATCCCATGTATATAAACTATGTCTCCCATATACATTCTATCGTTATAGAATGTTTAAAGTCATAACTTTAACAAAGAAGAATTCCTAAAATTAATATATCATATATATGTTCAAATTTAGGAATATGATTAACTCCCACTAATTTGTAAACCTAGTAAAAAAATATTCATTTACATCTTATGAGGAATCAAACGATTTGATCTTTCTCTCATAACACAGTTATGGCTCCCACTAGCTTGCTAAGATTCATTATGGACATAGTCATAAAGTTCAAATCATTCAACTGAGACGTTTTATAAATCCTTCTCGACTACTTTGGAGCTTGTGGTGTAGGAACTAGGTTGTTATATTTGTTGATTATTATCTTGTCTCTCAAAGAACCCACTCTTTGAGTTCTATCTCTCGTTCATTTGCTCTATTTTAGGCAAATCCTTTTGTAGAATTACAATGAACTACCTAACAAATAACATTTGTTAGTTGGTTTATAGAAGTGATATCCAAGGTTAATTTAAGGATATCCCTCAAGATTGTTCTCAAACAAATATTGCTTATTAGCTTATAACCCCAAATCTTAACACGCTTAAGACTTGTCTTTCTTTCCAACTACATCCTATGGAGTCATGAAAATTTTGGAAGATCTTCTAATTGACAATTATATTGTCTTAAAAGTTTATATCCTATATATGGGTAATTGATAACATCCAATGAACTAAACCTTATTCGATTTAGTTCTTCTCCCAATGGAGAAATCCATTATCTTATGATGCTACTTTCCTTGATATCTTTCAAGGAAACTCTTCTAAAGTGTTATTTTTCCTTGGATCAAATCTAAGGAGATAAATACTTTAGACGTCTTACTCATCAACTTACATTCTTGAATTCTTTGAAACCTTTTGCAAAGTATTCGGACTTGTATTTATTTAAAATAAACGATAGTCCAACTGAGAGCAATCTTCGATGAATGTCATACAACATGAGTAGTATTATGTTGTGGACATGTGCCACTAACATCTAAGTGAATTAACCTCAACAACTTTGTGATTCTTTATTCTTTCCAAAAGAATAAAGATTCGAACATTTTGCCTTTATATAGTTTTAACAAGAAGGCATTGGATCTGGATCTAACGATCCAAAGCATCCATTTATGACCAACTTGTAATTTGTGTTTTAGAGGTGTCACAACTTAGTGGGATTAGTCACCATCTTGCAACCTTTTGGGTTTTAAGCATCATTATATTCTAAATAGTTAACACTACTACATCATCTCTATTATAGAGACAAACAATCAGATTACAATAATCCAATCATTCATTAATAAAAAACAATGTTTTGTCAAACAAAACATTCATCCATCTCTTATAGTAACAAAATTAAGTTCCTTATTCAAATTGGAATGTAAAGATAATCTTTATTTTTCCAATTTCTTTGGTAGTTCATATGAGAAAGTAAGTACTATATGCTTTCGCAGAGATCTTTATTTGATTCATGTTCCGAATCTAAAGTACTTTCTCTTCTCTTATTAATCTTCTACTTCTTATTAGCCACACTTTTACAACGATTGTAAAACATAGTTACTAATACAGAATCAACATTCAAGTAGAAGAACCAACTGTTTTGAACTATTCAAGAACATTTTACAACACTTTCGAAAAGTGTATTCTTGACACTTGCAAGACATTTCTTGCAAATACCCATTTCCAATGTCCATCCTTTCATTAAGAAAGTTTGTTCCCTTGGAGTTATTTCGCCTTCTTCGTTTGACTTCTCCATTGACTACAATAGTCATGGTCCCTAAACTCCCACTATCTCTCTTGAAACTTATTTCAATTGTGTTATACACATCAAACGATTTGGAGAGAGTGCGATTATTGTTCACTATATAGTTTAAAATAAACTTAGTGAATCATTTGGATAGGGACTAAAAGGTGAAGTCCTTGGCTAGTTTTCGTCTCCTGAAGTGGTTTAACACTTCAACACTTAATGATTCAAAATCATCATAAGTCCATGTTGATGGACTATTTTTGTCAATAAACCATTATGTTCTAAACATAATTGCAAACTTTCAAGAGTTGTTCAAGGCAACTCTCATTTCTTCATACAACAATTTATAAGTGAAGAATCATGGCACATAAAGTGTCCATGCCCTTGTGCTTACTTTTCAAGCTCCTTGTTCATTTAACAAAGAAACAAGCACTAGTGTTTGCGTTAACTAAGGGTTGTTCAAAGAACCTCTTATTTCTTCATACAACGATTTGTAATGGAAGAATTATGACACTAAAAGTGTTGTCCTCTTTTATGATAGACTTATCTAACATGTTCTTCCAATGATACATTATCAATAGGAAGATTGTGAGGATGAGACTACTTAGGTACATATACAATCCATTCAAGACAATCTATGGGATTGTGGCACTAAGTCTGGAAACTAAAGCCTTCGGCTTTTCTTTGTTAAGTTTTGGTTAGTGTTTACAAATATATCGGTAAATAAATACATAATGAATATAAATTGATTGATTTTAAACCATTTGATCTGGGTCTTTAAATCAAATAGCACCACCCACTATTTTTGGCAAATTCCATATCCCTCATCGGAATTCGAGAGTTTTGGAAGAAACTCTTAGTAGGGTATGAGAGACTCACCATTACCAAGCCCACCTCAGAAAAATATCATATTGGCTAGCAACAATAATGATGAGAGGATAACGCTTTAGCTATTTACAACTTTTGTAATTACCCATCTGGTTTTGCCTCTAAAGAATGATGCCTAAGAAGAATATCATATTGGCACCATTGCACTTAGTTAAGTCATTCCCACCATGCTAGTTCAAGTAGGGGTTCAAGAATGGCATCAGAAGAATATCATATTGACCATACTCGTTGCCTATCTTCACTTCATCATATGTTTATAGGCTTCTTCAGAATGTAAGCACATACTTTATATACCCCAAAATTGGACGAATACGATGTATTAGTCACAAACGATTGGAGCCTACCACGGTGGAAGGCCATGAAAGAGTGTTCAAAACACTCATATGCTTATCAACTTAATAATGGTTTGGTTGAGGGTTTTAGGTCACATCACATATAAGCATGCATTTTAATCACATTAAAACAATTTGGTCCTATCACAACTATTAGACCTTGTGTCTGATTTAGTAGTATATGATACTCCCACTATGCTTGTAAAATGGTTTTTAAAGCAAGAGTATATGGTACTACTAACATAAGCTTTGCATTCATTGATGGATTATATAGTTGCCTTAGGGCCTTAGGATGACTATGAACCTTTAATTCGATCCAACAAGAGCCTAGTGTTGGATCTCGGTCTAGGGATGGTGATTGATTTTAATTATGCGTTTAATCATATTAAGGTGTGTTTTCCTATTGGGCGTTAGACCCAACCACTCCAATTTCATGCATATCAAATAAAACAAGAAAATGAGTACTTCAAAGTAAAGAAGAGCTTATGCTCTTTTACAACATTTGATCAAAACAAATTACTTTAAAGTAAAGAAGAGTTTATGCTCTTTTACAACATTTGATCATATCAAATTACAACCAAAATCTAATCTACACATTCCCATGGTTCAAACAAATTTGAGAGACGACCTTTCACATAGCTCAATTATTGTAGGCTTAGGTTCATAATCACCATTTCTTTAATCAATTAACGCTTTAACTAATTAAGCTTGAATGTAACATTGTCATTTGGTTTTTGTATCCATAGAATTGATTTAGATGGAGCTAAATGAAATGAAAATCCAATTCTCATTTAAAGATACAAAACTATTTTGTTCTCAACTAATTTGGGCCAAAAAGCAATAACCTCAACCATTGGGCTATATTGCAAAACACAAACTTTTGAGGTCACTTTGTAAAAACACAAATGTCCACTACTTCATGTAATTACAACTAGAACCCAAAAATTTCAACAAAAACAAGAACTTCATTAAAGGAACAAAACAATTTGTCCTTTAGTAATTTTGGGTCTTTACGTAAAAACGTAAACTTTCGGGTCAAAGTACAAATACACAAAAGTATCAAAACTTTATGTAATTGCATAAAAGCCCCAAAAGTACCCCCATTATAGGGGTGGCCGGTTTTGGTAGGTGAGAGTGAGAGGATTTGTGGTTTGAAAGGTGATTGAAAGTTGTAAGTGATTGGCATGGTGTGAATAGTTGAAAAGGTATGAGTGAAGTTTGAAAAATTCATACCATCCATCACTAACAAAAACAAATAAACAACCAAACACCTTTTTTGAATCAAAACAACAAACTTTTTGTTCTTGGCAAGAACATAACTAGAACAATGAAGAACATCCATGAAAACCCATAAAAGCTCTATGAACATTTTTCACCCAAAGACACCTCAAAAACTCTCAAACTTAAGGGAAATAACATATTACCATACTAGGGGTACTTAGGGGTTCCTAATGTCAGTGTAAAACACTTTTAACAAGACAAATATGAACCCAAAAATCCACCCCTTGGATTTGGCCGAATTTCCATATAAACATGGCACCAAATTTTAGCTCCAAAATTCATGCTCATATGAACTACATCTACAAAATTTGAGATGGAAATTTTTCTAACAAAATTTACATTCAAAGAAACAAGAATAAAGCTTGTAACAGTTACAACATTCAAATCATAAACTATGAAAATACAAAACCCAAAAGGATTCACCAACTCTTAGACCTAGGCTCTGATACCACTTGAATAAAATATTTGTGAAAAACAAGTTCATTTGAGCAACATCTATGCATGCTATTAACAATTAAAAGGCGGAATCATGCTTGTATGCACTCAAAAACAAAACTTAACCCATGAAATTCAAATCCTAGTAGTTATGGTGAACCAAGACTCAACTCAAAACAAAGTGAGTTGAGAAATCCTATACCTTTGTTGATTCCTCTTTGCATAAGCAAAGGCTAATCACCCAAGAGAGAGGGCCTTCATTAATTTCTTCTTAGCTCCATGGACTTCTTGGAGGAGGATGGTAGAATGGATTCTCCAAGTTCCCAAAATAGACAACCTCTAAGTTTCCACACCAAGGAGAGCATTGATGAAGAGATGAGTGACCTTGGATGAAATAGATGCTAGTAATTTTTCCAAGGTGGCCAGCCTCCTAGAGAGAAAATGAGAGCTTGTGTTCTCATCTTTTTCTCCAAAAGAAACCCTAAGGATGAAATGGTTATAAAGTTGCCTTTATACCACCTCACAATTGAGTGGCAAAATTGCAATTATGCCAAGTTTACTACTCATCACTCTTATGGCCGACCATATTGGGTTCTTTGGGCTTTGAGGCCCTTTGTGTTTCAAGATGTCATACAACTTGAGTTAATGGGCTTGACATTCAAATCCCATTAGGCCTTGTGACCCAATACTCTTGATCACATTTTTTGGTTTGATAGTTTATTCATGTCTACTATCCAATGTGATTCTTTTACTTATATGATTACTTTGAACGTGATTTGGAACGACTTCCTAAATCTCATTCATACTTTGGCCATAGATTCTTAATCATATCATAGAGTATTCTCCCGCAAACGGTTTGAAGGTTAGAGATCCCTTGTTGCGCTTTCACTTGCCTCCATGGCTAAGTGGCTTAACCCTAACTATGTCGTGGACACCCTTTGACAGAGTGACTTTGACATAGCCAAAGATCAAGGACCTAACCACAAGACAACTATGATGCCTCAGGTTAAAGGACTGCTTTGCATTATCCCAACCATGAGTTCTCATGTGACATGAGTATGAGAACTCCTTGTTTATCGTGTTCAGTTGACTCATTCTCTATTGAGCACCTACATACTTGTCTTGGTGTCAGTCACACCAATGACTCGAGACCAATCACTCTCTCTAAGAGAAGACATATCATGTACTGATATTAACGGATTGTCAATGCCCAATTGGCAATCCTATGATCAGGAACGTTTAGGATATGTATACGAAAGAGAATGGTCTCATGAATCTAACTTCTTTAGATCGCATTCTCCCAATTACATATTCCTTGGACTTATCGTTTAAGCATATAACATTTATATGAGACAACTTAAATAATAATCTTTGCCCTTTATATATATATATTAAACTAGATTAGTTTAACATGTGAAATGTCCGTAAAATATCATCATATGATTGGCTTTCAGGGTACATTTCCAACACAATCTTTGTTGCTTCCTCGACGTTCTGACAAACAAACAAAGCCTTGTTGCACTGGAAGGGCGAAAGTCAAATTCCTTTCCTAAGAGATTTAGAAGTGAGGCTTCCACCTCTTTCCAAGGCTGATGCACCACTTGTTTCTCGCAGACGATTACACTCCCCTAGTTATAGATTTCCAGGGAGGTGTCTCTCTTGGTCCAGCTTTCCTCGATCCATAATTTATCTTTTACGTTTAAAAGAGGAGCCAAATTTGTTGACATTTTGCATCCAAGAATTGCATCTCTATAAGAAACCTGAGGGACAATGCCCGAGTGGCTTCTTGTGGACTCAGTTATATCCTTCCTCATGTTCCTTGTATCCCATCAAAACAATAGATTCACTAACACTTAAGAGTTTATTCTTACTTTCATTAAGTATAACATAAGATTTTGTGGTATCCACTAGTGTAAATATTTTAAATTGAAGATCTAGTTCATCCATTGTAATCATATAGCGTGAAGGGGTGTAGCTGTAAAAAAATCATCAAAATCGGAGTTAAAATAACCGTTAAATAGTGATTTTTCGTTGATAACCGTCGAAACGTTTTATCCCATTACTTGATCTCTGAATGTTTGTTTTCTGCAATTTTAGGCGTATGCAATCTCGAAGTATATACAAACATATTTGACGGTTGGATCGTTGAAATTAGTTTCGTAGAAGTGTAGCTGTAAAAAATCATCAAAATCAAAGTTAAAAAAACCGTGAAATCATGATTTTTAGCGTATGCGATCTTGAAGCATACACAAACAAGTTTGACGGTTGGATCGTTGAAATTAGTTTCGTAGAATGCGTATCCCATCAAAACGATAGATTCACTAACACTTAGAGTTTATTTATACTTTCATTAAATATAATATAAGATTTTGTGGTATCCACTAGTGTCAATATTTTAAATTGAAGATCGAATTCATTCATTGTATTCACATAGAGTCAAGGAGTGTAGCTGTAAAAAATCATCAAAATCGGAGTTAAAATAACCGTTAAATTGAGATTTTTCATTTATAACCGTCGAAAAGTTTTGTCCCGTTACTTGATCTCTAAATGTTTATTTTTTGCAATTTTTGGTGTATGCGATCTCAAAGTATATACAAACATGTTTGACGGTTGGATCGTTGAAACTAGTTTCGTAGAATGCGTATCCCATCAAAACAATAGATTCACTAACACTTATGAGTTTATTCATACTTTCATTAAGTACAACATAAGATTTTGTGGTATCCACTAGTGTAAATATTTTAAATTGAAGATCTAGTTCATCCATTGTATTCATATAGCGTCAAGGGGTGTAACTATAAAAAAACATCAAAATCGAAGTTAAAATAACCGTTAAATCGTGATTATTCGTTGATTACCGTCGAAAAGTTTTGTCCCGTTACTTGATCTCTGAATGTTTGTTTTCTGCAATTTTAGGTGTATGCGATCTCGAAGTATATACAAACATATTTGACGGTTGGATCATTGAAACTAGTTTCGTAGAATGTGTATCCCATCAAAACAATAGATTCACTAACACTTAAGAGTTTATCCATACTTTCATTAAGTATAACATAAGATTTTGTGGTATCCACTAGTGTATTTTAAATTGAAGATCGAATTCATACATTATATTCGTATAGGGTCAAGGAGTGTAGCTGTAAAAAATCATCAAAATCAAAGTTAAAATAACCGTGAAATCATGATTTTTCGTTGATAACCGTCGAAACATGTTGTCCTGTTACTTGATCTCTAAATGTTTATTTTTTAAGATTTTTAGCGTATGCGATCTTGAAGCAACACAAACAAGTTTGACGGTTGGATCATTGAAATTAGTTTCGTAGAATGCGTATCCCATCAAAACGATAGATTCACTAACACTTAGAGTTTATTTATACTTTAATATAAGATTTTGTGGTATCCACTAGTGTCAATATTTTAAATTGAAGATCGAATTCATTCATTGTATTCATATAGGGTCAAGGAGTGTAGCTGTAAAAAATCATCAAAATCGGAGTTAAAATAACCGTTAAATTGTGATTTTTCATTTATAACCGTCGAAAAGTTTTGTCCCGTTACTTGATCTCTGAATGTTTATTTTTGCAATTTTTGGCATATGCGATCTCAAAGTATATACAAACATGTTTGACGGTTGGATCGTTGAAACTAGTTTCGTAGAATGCGTATCCCATCAAAACAATAGATTCACTGACACTTAAGAGTTTATTCATACTTTCATTAAGTACAACATAAGATTTTGTGGTATCTGATAGGGATTTTACTACTCATGTGAACGGGCAAAAAACTCCTATTATACTTGCAAGAATCACAAGGTTGTAGTATAAACGGATCTCGCAAGGTCGTTCTCCACAGGGATTATTAAATAATTCGAAACAAATCAAATTCCAATTAATTATTGTAAAGTAGAAATTGAGATGATTGATTTTATAACCTACTTAAATTAAAAACGAATTTAATTAATAAAAATAAGACAATCTGCAATATTAAAACTAGATGGAAAAAGAAAACAGTTTTTGGGAGAAATCAAATTAAGGAAGCACTAGGGTTCCACCATCACCTAGCAATCCTATGAACTTTTACCAATTACTTATGATCAAGGTATGAAATATCGGTAATATCGGAAATATCGGTAGTCCAGAAACACGGAAATATCGATGGAAATATCGGGATATTATCGATATCGATAAAAATAATATGGAAACCACGGAAATTGTAAGAAAAACTTGGAAATTTTTATTGAAACTTTGCAAGATGTTTATTTAGTCAATTATCTATTAGTTTATCACAAAAAATTGGAAGGAAATGCATTGCATGATGGATTTAACTGATTTAAGTTGATTATATAGCGAGCTGGCAAACATTGTGAGTGTAGAAAATATGTAGTAATTAATGAAAGAAGTTTAAACACACAGTCACAAACTATCAAAAATTGTACATGTAAAAGCTGTAAAAGTTGAATTATTTAGATGCTTTTTTTTCTTACACGCCACACACACACGCACACACAGACTCTCACACGCCAACACACATGCACACACATATCACACACGCATACACACATCACACATGCAGACAGAGACTGAGGTCTCTCTCTCTCTCTCTCGATCCTTCTCTCTTCTCTCCGACAAAGACTGAGGTCTCTCTCTCTCGATCCTTCTCTCTTCTCTCCCTTCTCCATTCTCCCACACACACACACACACACAGATCTCTCGATCTCTCTTCTCCCTTCTCCCACACACACGCACAGAGACATCGCCCCTCGTCATCGTCATCGTCTCCCACACACACGCACAGAGACCTCGCCCCTCGCCCCTCGTCATCGTCTCCACCGCAGATCTAGGTCTTTGTGAAGGGAAAATTATGAGTTTTCAAGATATGGGATTTCTAGATGACTAGCATGCATATACAATTCTAAATTTATATACATACGCAACGGAAGCATTTATAACATGTTATCAAAGTTATAGTCATGCAAATCCCCTTCAAGGTTCATAGGTTTAAATATAATGCATCAAAACAATTTTTTACTTAAGAACAAAGTCAAGGAATAGATCTATACCTCTTGTTCTTGATTTTAGACCAAGGATGGACCACCTCCAAGCCCTTTGTTCCTTGAATTCCTTGAGCCTAGCTTCCCTCCTTGCCTCCTCCACTTTGATAGAATGAGTGCTCCAAGGTTCTCCTTAAGTCTCCAAAGTAGAAGACCTCTAAAGATCCTCACCCACTAGTGTAATGAGAAGGATGAAGGAATGACCAAAAGGATGAAAAGTTGTTAGCCAATTCACCCTCTAGGTGGCCGGCCCTTTTGTTGAGAGAGAGAGAGAGATTGTTTTGCTAATTTTGTGTTTCTAAAACTCACAAAACCCTAATGGAATCAATCTCTATAAAGTTCCTTATATAGCATCAATAAACCTAGTCAACATTTGACTAAACATCTCTCCCAAACCCCTTAGAATGGCCGGCCCTTTGTGTTTGGTTTGGGCTTTGGGCTTTCATTTATTTCAAGTCATCTAATGCTTAAATAAAAGCCCAATGGGTTTAGGCCCAATGGGCCCAATTAAACCCGAACGTTTCTTTAAGCCCAAAACGATCTTTATCGCTTTTATGATTTCTTTAGACTTTCTAAATTAATCCCAACACTTAATTAATCCAATTAATTGTTTCCATCATCCATTAATTACTCACTACAATAGTGTTTTGGTGAACAATCATTTTAGGTTCTAATTAGCAAGGCAGTGAGGTGATTGGCATTAATCCAATTTAATTTCAATCACTTAGTGAATAAAAACTTCATTTTAATTCACCATTCTTCTTTGATGACTACATTTAATCATCTAGAAGAACTCACAAGCTATGAGTGACATCTAACCATATGTCATAGCTACCCAAGCTAATGTAGAAGTTTATAAGGAGAACCTATTCCATTGGAATTACAATGTAATTCAATCCTTCTCTAATACAATACTCTCAATCACATTATTAGGGTATGGATATATTATGTCAAACCCCTAATGTGATTATTCCTTCTTATATGATTCTTTTGAGTCGTATAGGAACGCATTCCTTTTAATACGCTCGATACTTCGGCCGAAGATTCCCGAATCATATCTTAGAGTATTCTTCCTCTCTTATCGAGGATTAGAGATTCCTTGTTGCGCATACACTTGCCTTCATGACTAAGTGGCTTAACCCCGACTATGCCGTTGACATTCTGAAAGAGTGACGTTTGACATAATCAAAGATCAAGTACTTAACCACAAGACAACGACGATGCCTCAGGTCTAAGGACTACTTACATTATTCCAACCATTAGAGTTACTTGCTTGACATGTGAGTAGACCTCCATGCAAGTACTCTCGCTCGATTGTGTTCAGTGAACTCATTCCCCTAATGAGCACCTACATACTTGTCTTAGTGTCACAACACGAATGGGATGAGACTTTCCATCCTTCCATTTGAAGCAGACACAGTATGTACCGATCTACGCATTGTCAGTTTCCCTCCGACAATCCAATGACCAGGAACCTTTTGGACATTTGGTTATCTGAAGAAGGTCTCTGTAGTCTAACATCATTAGATTACTTCTTCAATCGGTCCATTGTCCATGGATACACTATTTAAGACATATATCGTTAATTGAGATAGTCCTAATTCGTGTCTTTGCCATTTGACGTATAAGAATCATCTATACATCCATTCATTTGTCCTGAAAGGTTTCTTCCAAAGATTGACTTTCAGGGCATATTTCCAACAATCTCCCACTTGCACTAAAGTCAATCACTAGTGTATCTTATACATCTTGTCGAGAGAGTTCATGCTCGTAGGTTAACTTGGTTATGTATTAATCCCCTTTTATTTTAAAAGGGAATTTACTTATCAAATGTTTCCAAAACATTTTGATGATGTCTCTTTATTGTGTTCGAATATTTTGATGAGACCTTGATTCCATGGCTTGAGCTATCGCCCCATTACGTCGTAGTACACTACCATCGACCTTATGGTTTGGATTCAATCATTGGTTCTAATAGAACCCCTTCATTCAAAACACCTTTTTGAAGCAGTTTCTAAAACAATATATCGTCATATATTTCGTTTGTATACTTTATACAAACTTTGCTCCATCATTGAGACCATTGTAGTACCATACTATCAATTCATTCATATGGTTAGTTCTTCATCCATTATGAAGTTCCATTTGTTAAAATGGCTTATTTTCACTTTGGTTAACAACCTAAATGAATGCACGCTTCCAGAGTCCCACTCTGATGTTTCTTTCTTAAAGGTAATAATACTCTATCAGTTGCTTTGGTTCTGATCCTGGGATATAGTAATATCTTAAAGTGACAACCCTTATGGTTCTACACTTTTGGATATCTATTTCACAAGTCAATACATGTGTCCCTTTTGTGATTTTATGACACATTCATTATAAGGGTTCTGAAAGTGATTTCCTATCACATAGGAAAATGCTTTCTTAAATCTACAACATTTGAGATTTAATTCCTCATTTAATATCCTTGAGATAGTCTTGCTATATCAATAAGTCCAATTTCAAGTCTATACTTCAAAATTGACTGTGTCATGTTTTGTCATTTTTCGAGTAACATCTATGATTTATCTAGTCTATCAAATAGACTTCATTCATATCTTGTTTGCTCAAATTATGACATCACTCCCATTGGCCTTGATGTAACTTAGCATTCATTCAAAAATTAACAATTATATCGTCTTGATTTGAATGCATATTGCTCCCACTAACTTGTATTGGATCTATTGACAATCATTAAGATCCATTAGCTTATTGATGATATCTCAACTCTTTTGAGACCATCAACAACACTAGCTAACACAAGTTATTCAAACGAATCATACACAAGCGAATTCCTTCTCAAGCAATTCCATTTGAAATGTGTGACTTGCTTTATCAAGTCTATTCATTTAATTCATATGGTGTCATACACCATATTTCAAGTTTTAGTCATACTAAGACCTTTAATGTAGTTATATAAGAATTATCCAAGTCTTTAGTGGAAGCATGGCTTCTACTAAGGATATAGAAACTCAACCATTCCTTCTAGGTGGTTGATATAATTCTTTATCGAAACTACATAGAGCAATATTGTTACATTTAGATGTTGAATTTGGATTGTCTTGTTTGTTAAACCAAATGTTGTGACTCATTTTGAAGTTATTCCCTTTTGTTTCATCAACTTGTCCATATGCTTTGTTATTAGCTTGTTCTCATAAAAGAGAATGATGGACAACTCCCAACATATAACCATTTTATGCTAGGTTGACGAAACCAACATTCAAAGACTTTCTTTAAATGTCACACAACATAGAATTTTAACGTTTGAAGAGCTTGAGTCTTTTAACAATTTAAAATTACAAACTCTTAATAATAGTCAAGTACTATTATTCTTTTGACAACTATAAACCAATCACATTCAAGTTTATATCCATTTTCACACCTCCCACTATTTCTCATGTCTTTAATGAGAAATCATTTCATACATTCAAAATGTATAAAATTGGTAGAAGACATTGTGTAGTAGCTTTAAAAACATTTTAAGCTTATTTGTTTCAATCTTCACTAAGTTAATGTCTTGTTATTAAGTGACTAAAGTCTTTAAACATTTTATAGATTTAGACACTTCTTTCTTGGTTTAATCAATAGCACAATTGACATTTTAAAACCTTTTAACAAATGCCCAATTAGTTGTTCAAAACCACTAATTGAATCAAGAGTGATCTTGATTATTGTGTTTCATATGATATAAATCTTGTATCTCAACTAGGATACAACAAGACAATATTCAATTCATGACACTATTATTAAGAAAATGTATTAGAAGGCATTCATCACATTACATTAATATGAAAATTCAAACATTCATAATGTTTAATATAAAAAGTATTAGCTCTAAACATTTAGATACTAATTTAAATACCTTTATACATTTAGGCATTATTAGTGGCCTTCCATCATATGAAGCCACATTAAGTTCTTAACAAAATAAGAAAGTTTAAAGACTGTCTTTAAATGCCCAACAAGCTTCTTAAGTAGTAAGCAAAAAACATGGTGGCCGAACTCTTCTCCACACCTTTCCTTGCTTGTTCCTCTTCTACTTGGCTCCTCCACCTATATACAATTATACAAGTGATTAGCCCTTTATATCAAATATAAATATTTAGAAGATCTAACATTTAGAATTGAAAACAAGAACATAAACCATACCTTGTGGTTTGTCCTTAAGACTTGCAAGGTATAACCTGCAATTCCTCCTCCAATGTCCCTCCTTTCCATAGTGGTGGCAAGTCCATTTGGGCTCTTTTGCCTTCTTTTTCATCACTCCTCCTTTCGGCTTATGAGTGGGTGACTTCATCTCCTTTCCTTTGCCTTTGCCTTTCGGCTTGGCTTTGGAAGAGGATGGCTTGTTATAGGCTACTGCAGCAGTCCCTATAACGTTCTCTTTCTTCATAGTCTTTTCGGCAGTTACTAACATATTTAGTAACTCAGAAAGAGTACTATCCATCTTATTCATATTGTAGTTCATTACGAACTGCGTAAATGAATCAGAAAGAGAAGCCAATATGAAGTCCTGGGCCAATTCCCCGTCAAGTGGAGTACCAAGGTTCTCCAATTGTTCAATGAATCCTATCATCTTCAGTACATGTTGATGTACTGGAGCCCCTTTGACCATCTTGGTCTTCACAAGTTCACAAACAGTGCTAAAGCGACGGTTGCGCGTCCCTTCGCCATATAACTCCGTAAGATGGAGTATTATGGAAAATGCACTGTCCATGTCCTCGTGCTGTCTCTGTAGCTCCTCATTCATGGAAGCCAACAGATAGCACTTGGCTTGTGTGTCATCCTCAACGTGCTTGTCAAACTTAGCACGTTCATCCTCTGTAGCCTCAGGGCCGAGAGGTATGTGAGGTGGAGCCTTGTCTAACACGTAAACAATCTTCTCCAATGTTAGGAGAATCTTGACATTACGATACCATGATGGGAAATTGTGCCCCTCTAGGCAATGTTTGTCGAGTATTTTCGCGAGTGCGCTTCCAACCATATCTAAATACATAAACAATAAAATAATTAATTTGATTGTTGATTAAGTCAAACGATTCGGGTCTTTAAACTGAATGACACCACCCACCATTTTTGGCAAATTCCATATCCCTCATAATGGAATCCGGGAGATTTCAAAGAAAGCTCCTAGCGGGTTATGGGAGACTCACTATTACCAAGCCCACCTCACGATGATACGATGTTGGCTAGCAAAAATAATAATGAGAGGGTACAATTACCCATTCACAACAAGTTTTTGTGATTACCCATCTATTTGGCCTCTAGAAAACAATGCCTCACGATGATACGATGTTGGCACCATTTTTCTTAGTTAAGTTCTTTCCCACCATGCTGATTTAGATAGGGGTTCAAGTATGACCTCACGATGATACGATGTTGGCCACACTCGTTGCCTACCTTAACCTCATCAAATGTTTTGAATAAACTCCTCCTGAATATAAGCATGCACTTTGAACTTCCCCATGATAGGGTGAAGGCGGTGTACAAGTCATAAACGCTTGGAGCCTACCATGGTGGAAGGCCACGAAAAAGTGTTCTAAGCACTCTTACGCTTTCAACTTAATATTGTTTGTTGGTTGAGGGATTTTAAGGTCTCATCAATTTTATTTATTTAATCACATTCAAATAAATAGTCCTATTATAACTACTAGTCCAAAGTTAATGAAATTAGTAGCATATGATATCCCCACTATTCGTTTTCACAAAACAAATCAATATCAAAACATTTTTCAAAATATTGGAGATATATATTACTACTAATTATATTCATTATATTTTAGTAGCGTATGATACTCCCACTATTTGTTTTAAGAAAAACAAATCAATATCAAAAACGAATTTTTCAAATATTGGAAGTAACTACTACTACTATGGTTTTTGCATTCCTTTGAAATTGGACTTTATAGTTATCTTAGGCTCTTGGATGACCATGGACTTATTAGATTATTGCAACAACGAGCCATCATTGTTGAATATAAACTCGGGAGGTTGTGTCAATTTAATTACGTGCTTTTCAATCCAATTAAAACATTTTCATTTAGCCATTAGAAATGAAAGACAATCATTCATTGCTAATTAGGGCGTTGGACCCATTTAATCTTTAATCTCATGTCAAAACCCTCTTTTAGTTATGTCTCCTTACCAATAGTTAAAGAAACTCTAGTCTAGCACTAGAGGGAATCAACTAATGAATAGAGATTAAGAAGTAATAAGAATTACAAACCGATTTGTACAAATTCCTATAAATTACATATACTAAAAGGGGAGAGATAGATTAATTTCAAACGTGACAAGGTTCAATTAAACAGTAATTAAAACACATTCCCAAGGTTCAAACAATTTGATTTTAGCGCCTTATCTCATAGCTCAATTATCGTTTAAGGCATAAGTCCATAGTCACCCATTTTTCCAACTATCTAATCACATTAAATAATCATATGGAATGCAACATAAACATTTAGATTTAGTGCATATGGGCATAATAGTATTATGAGTTTAAACAACTAACAAAATTAAAATCAAATATTTTAACTTTCTAGTTAGTAGGGCCCTATATGCAAATATGAAAAAGTTAGGGGTCAAACCATAAATACTCAAAAGTAAAACCAACTTTCTCAAATTATAAAATGGCCCCATAAGTGGGAAATCCACTAGGGTAGGCCGGCCTTGTTAATGGGGGGGGGGGATGAAAATCCACTCATCTTGCATTAATTCAATACAAAATAGAAAGAAACATCATTTTGTTTGTCACTTGTCTTAGCTTTTAATTCTTTAGAAAAAAGTGATGGAATTTCACCTAATCAAGTAGGGTTCAATTAATTTTAATATGGTTATGGATGGTAAGAACATCATCCAAAACCACAAAACTATGCATGAAAACCATTTTCATCCAAAACCAAACTATGAACACCAAGAACAAAACCATGAACACATCTTTCAAGATTTGTGTATTCTTGGTGATTTTTCAAACCCAAAAACTTAAGTGACAAGGTTTCTAGTTTCTAGCTTTAAAATGATGTGTGAGTGTCTTACAATAAAACATAAACACATGCTCAAAAATTCCCCAAAATCATGCCAACCACAAAGAACAAAAAACCCAAAACTTTGTTCATGACTTGTTCTTCATTCATGCATACAAAACAACTTTTACATGCACATCTTTTCAACCATTGAAAAACAAAAGATAAACATACTTTAAATGAAGAAGTAATATGTCAAAATTAGTTCAAAACTCAAATTTCATTCATGCATACAAAACAACTTTTGCATACATATCTTTTTCAACTATTGACTAACATTCTTCAACTATTGAAAAACAAAAGATAAACATATTTTGAATGAAACAATAATTATGTCATGCATAACATTAATACCCATATGCATAAAATCCAAAAGGACACATTATACATAAACCTTTGGCTCATGATACCACTTGAAGGGAAAATTATGAGTTTTCAAGATATGGGATTTCTAGATGACTAGCATGCATATACAATTCTAAATTTATATACATAAGCAACGGAATCATTTATAACATGTTATCAAAGTTATAGTCATGCAAATCCCCTTCAAGGTTCATAGGTTTAAATATAATGCATCAAAACAATTTTTTACTTAAGAACAAAGTCAAGGAATAGATCTATACCTCTTGTTCTTGATTTTAGACCAAGGATGGACCACCTCCAAGCCCTTTGTTCCTTGAATTCCTTGAGCCTAGCTTCCCTCCTTGCCTCCTCCACTTTGATAGAATGAGTGCTCCAAGGTTCTCCTTAAGTCTCCAAAGTAGAAGACCTCTAAAGATCCTCACCCACTAGTGTAATGAGAAGGATGAAGGAATGACCAAAATGATGAAAAGTTGTTAGCCAATTCACCCTCTAGGTGGCCGGCCCTTTTGTTGAGAGAGAGAGAGATTGTTTTGCTAATTTTGTGTTTCTAAAACTCACAAAACCCTAATGGAATCAATCTCTATAAAGTTCCTTATATAGCATCAATAAACCTAGTCAACATTTGACTAAACATCTCTCCCAAACCCCTTAGAATGGTCGGCCCTTTGTGTTTGGTTTGGGCTTTGGGCTTTCATTTATTTCAAGTCATCTAATGCTTAAATAAAAGCCCAATGGGTTTAGGCCCAATGGGCCCAATTAAACCCGAACGTTTCTTTAAGCCCAAAACGATCTTTATCGCTTTTATGATTTCTTTAGACTTTCTAAATTAATCCCAACACTTAATTAATCCAATTAATTGTTTCCATCATCCATTAATTACTCACTACAATAGTGTTTTGGTGAACAATCATTTTAGGTTCTAATTAGCAAGGCAGTGAGGTGATTGGCATTAATCCAATTTAATTTCAATCACTTAGTGAATAAAAACTTCATTTTAATTCACCATTCTTCTTTGATGACTACATTTAATCATCTAGAAGAACTCACAAGCTATGAGTGACATCTAACCATATGTCATAGCTACCCAAGCTAATGTAGAAGTTTATAAGGAGAACCTATTCCATTGGAATTACAATGTAATTCAATCCTTCTCTAATACAATACTCTCAATCACATTATTAGGGTATGGATATATTATGTCAAACCCCTAATGTGATTATTCCTTCTTATATGATTCTTTTGAGTCGTATAGGAACGCATTCCTTTTAATACGCTCGATACTTCGGCCGAAGATTCCCGAATCATATCTTAGAGTATTCTTCCTCTCTTATCGAGGATTAGAGATTCCTTGTTGCGCATACACTTGCCTTCATGACTAAGTGGCTTAACCCCGACTATGCCGTTGACATTCTGAAAGAGTGACGTTTGACATAATCAAAGATCAAGTACTTAACCACAAGACAACGACGATGCCTCAGGTCTAAGGACTACTTACATTATTCCAACCATTAGAGTTACTTGCTTGACATGTGAGTAGACCTCCATGCAAGTACTCTCGCTCGATTGTGTTCAGTGAACTCATTCCCCTAATGAGCACCTACATACTTGTCTTAGTGTCACAACACGAATGGGATGAGACTTTCCATCCTTCCATTTGAAGCAGACACAGTATGTACCGATCTACGCATTGTCAGTTTCCCTCCGACAATCCAATGACCAGGAACCTTTTGGACATTTGGTTATCTGAAGAAGGTCTCTGTAGTCTAACATCATTAGATTACTTCTTCAATCGGTCCATTGTCCATGGATACACTATTTAAGACATATATCGTTAATTGAGATAGTCCTAATTCGTGTCTTTGCCATTTGACGTATAAGAATCATCTATACATCCATTCATTTGTCCTGAAAGGTTTCTTCCAAAGATTGACTTTCAGGGCATATTTCCAACACTTTGAACGTCAAAGTTTCGAGCGCGCCTCAGATCCAAGCGATCTGATTCTGACGCCGTAGTCATCGCCGCCGCCACCAACTTCCTAAGCCAAGAATGGAGAACCTGATCTCGTTGGTGAACAAAATCCAAAGAGCTTGTACTGCTCTAGGGGACTATGGCGAAGGTAGCGCATTTGTCGTCGCCGTCGTCGCCATCGCCGTCGGTGGTCAGGTCAACTGCCGGTCCCTCACCTTCTTACCTCTTCGATTGATTCATGCATATGAATTGTGGTTGTGTTTTCAATCGCTCTGTAATCGTGTTTTTGCAAGGTTTTTGGGACGAAATCGGCTCGGGAATCGGCACACCCATTTCCGGCGTTCTTCTCCGAGTAGCCCAGTTCCAAAAATATCGCGATAATTTCGGAAATATCGCGATATTATCGATATTATCGATAATATCGCGATATTTTGACGAAAACCCTTTGGATACCTATTAAAATATCGGTCCGGCGAAAAACCGATAATATCGGCGATATATCGCCGATATTATCGGCATTTTGTTCCTTGCTTATGATCTACACATGCCACTTTGAAGGTTAGGTTTTCCTAATTTATATTCTACTTGGAACCTCCAACATAGAACGTATATCTAACTTGCAACCCGTCCGGACGTTCGGATCAAATCTGAACATGAAAGACTCATTATGCTTTATGAAAACCCTTTGAAAAACCATGCAATCCTTAAGATGTGGTGTTCATCCTAAGTGAAATTACAATTATTAATCACAAGAAGCCAGCGTCAATTTCAGGGAACCTTCATACCAAAATTGCATCAAATTACTTTTCTAAAGATCCTAATGGTGATCAGGCATTAAGACAATTAGATAGTTTTTATCCCGGTGATTAACAATTCAAAGTATGCATGCAATCAATCATAAACAATTAAATAAAAATCACATATTCATTCTAAGGCTCAAGGCTTCGCCCTAGCAAAAGAAATTAGTAACGCATATTCATAATTGAAATCATAGAAAATATTATTAAGAAAATGATTGAAAACACCTTAAAGTAGAAAATCTCCAAAACCCTAGCACTTCTCTCTGTATCCAAAATTGCATAAAATAAAGCGTAGTGAAAAACTGTAGACAACCAAGCAATATATCTGCTAAGCCCCCCCACAAACCCTAAAAACAGGTCCTTTATTCCCACTAGGAAACTAAAAATAATAATTAAATAAAATAGGAAACATGACCCTAAATTAAATGGTAAAATTCGCCTAAAATCTGAACAGCCACGTTTTGGACCCATAAGCTGCTTCAAAACTGACCCAATATAGCTGGATTTAATGTTTGGAATATTCTGAACACTTCTCCAGAAGGCCACGAACCCATCCGAGGTCATCTTGGGCTCCAAAAACGCAATTTAAGCCAAAAAACGTCATTTTCCAGCACTGCGCATCTCTCCTTTATTTTATCACCAGCGCTTGGTGGAAAAATCCCAAATTTTGATACGATCAAGCTAAGTGACTCGCGAACGTCCTCCAACTGGAATTACTCCAAAATTCGTCCATTTGATCCTGTTTTGCTCCAGATGAAGTAGAAAGTCCTATATTGAAAATACAATTCAAAGTATCAAAATTCTTCCAAAATATTAACCAAAATATACTAAGAATAGGGTAAAATATATAATATAAAATCTACTCATCAAAATACCCCCAAACTTAGCTTTTTGCTTGTCCTCAAGGAAAACAAGACTCAAACAAAAATAAAAACTTAACAAACTAGACAACTAGCTAAAACTCAACCAAGACAAAACTTCCACCTTCAAGTTGCAATCCATAGCAAATTTTAAAAACTAGAATATTTTTTCAAAAGTTCCAACTAATCCTACTACAGAGTCTAAGCCATTTAGAATCAATTAGAAAAGAATTCACAAACTTCCTTTGATGTAAAGTGAACCAACATAACTAAGGAGACTCGACTAAAACCCTCACCTCTCGTCTTCTTTATTTCACACATACTAACTTTAAATATAACTATCTTTCTTTTTCTTTTTCTCTTCAATTTTTTTCTCTCTCTCTTTTTTTTTTTTTCCAGTAACAGTAGTGGTCGTGCAATGTCGGTTCACTTAAGCTTTCGATCCAACCCATGTAGCGAGCTTTAGGTCAATGACTCCCAAACCACTAGGGCTTTAGGGCACTAGGTGTAGAACACCCCTAAGGACTTATTAACCCGAGCTGAAAAGGCTACGAAACCAACTAACCACCTTGCCCCATGCCAAAACTCTACCGTTTGACGCGAAAATCACTACTGATTAGGCAAGACTGGCCCGGTTACTAGGCAAAACCTCGGGTGAGACAATTATTACTTTATAACACAATAATAACTGACTTTACTTAAATCAAAAATTAAAAATAAACTTAGACTAAAAGTAAGTGTTTCAATCTCACTCCCCACAAACCATATTGGTGTGATGTGCAAAGTTCAAAGTATAATTCATGAATTAGTGTCTAAGCAACGATAAATAGAAATGACTCTACTATGGGATTAATTTTTACCATGTCCATTTGTTCTAACGTTTAAAATAATCTATGGATATTAACTTAAAAAAATAAAAAAAATTAACTTGACACAAACATTAAAAACCTAAAATTCTACTTTCCCACCCCCAAACTTAAATCACACATTGTCCTCAAGGTGTGGAAAATAAACAAAAGAAAACAAAAATATTAAAACCTTGAAAACGTAAAATGGCAAACATAGACAGAGAAAATAAACTAGGAAAACAGAAATAGCAAATAAAAGAAAGAAACAATAAAAGAAAGTATAAAATAACAAAGAAAACAGAAAATAAAAGAAAAGACAAGGAAATGGAGACACCTGGGATTTGAAGTGGTGACCTGGTGCAAGGAGAATATGCGCTGGAAAAATAATGAAAAAGAAAGCACTAATTCACTGATTTGGAGACTCGAACCCGTGGCCCGAACGAAACTAGGAGCGCTGATGCCAATGCGAAGCTCCACCCGTGTAGTGTTCACGTGGGAAAACCTTAATAGTTCCCCATATAAATTAAGGTTTAGCATTCGCTTTCTCCCTTTCTTTCTAGCATTTCACCTCGAGCCCAGAGCCGTGGGGGTTCTCTCCATCTTACTCTCAAACCTTAGCCTATCTCAGCTTCATTTCTCTACCATCTCACAAAATTAAAACTATGGCGGACCTCTCGAATCAAAGATGACCCCAGCCGTCATATTGTACTGCCCCATGGAAATGTCGACGGTTCCGAGGCTCAGAAACTCGAAATCCCAGCAATCATAAAGGTAATTGTTCTTCCGGGTATATCTGATTTTCATGAGCGTGCTTCAAAGTGCAGGTCAGAAAGAAAACAAGGAAAAATTATCTCATGCATGTGTGCTATCTGTGCAGGAGTCCTGGAAGCGACTGTGATAGCAAAGATGAAGAACATGAAGGACAGCAAACCCGAGATCTGGTGGACAAGAAACCGGTGGATTTCACGAGATCCTCATATTTGGAATTAAAAAGATATAAAACATGCTTCCTTCACTGTATTGGCTGGGATTTCTTCATAGCATTAGGATGATGGCCCGCCTGGAACTCTGATAATTGTAGTTCGCCTCTGTGTTGCTTGGTCCACCCCCAAACTTGTATGTAATGGAATTTGTAAGTGAGAGAGAGTGAGCGAAAGTTTCCAAACAGGGCAGAAAGTAGCACAGTAAACCCCCACTGTGAGTATTTCAGAACTGATTTTCATCCGTTGAGGTCGGATAAATGTGGATGAATGAATGCTGCTGAAAGCATGATTCAGTTGAATTTTGCGCGCTTAATGGATATTTAGGGTCCTTCGAGTCCAAATGCAACCTGCAAAAAACACAGATTAAAAATCTAATTCGAGTAAATCCCAAAATAAAATACTGATTAACGAAAAACAATTGCTGTTTTTGTGTTTTTCAAATTTCTGATTTTTTTGTTTTGTTTTTGTTTTTGTTTTTTGTTTTTTTGTTTTTTTTTGATAAAGACTAGAAGGAAGAAAATAAAATGAACGAAAATAAAAAGAAAAGAGTTTAGAAAAATTGGGTTGCCTCCCAATAAGCGCTGTAGTAAATGTCTATAGCTAGACGTAGAGGAATGAATTGATGATCACATCACTTGTTCTCTTATAATCAACCACTCATTGATAGCATCATACAACAACAGTAGGTACGGAATGAGATGATGTTTGTCAATTATGTGTTTCAGGGAAGTGGTTGAATCCTTCATATTAGCCTTTCTATGTGAATGAAATGTTATAATAAAATAGGATCCCTTCCAGCAACGTTTACGTCTTTGTCGAACTGACTTAAACCTTGTATTAAACACCCACAATTTTTACATTGGCTGAATTTCTTGACGAAGAATTAGGTTGCCATTAAGCTTTTTCTTTGTTTCCTTATGGATCATAGTTTGCTTGTATGACTCGCCTAGATTTTCTTTAAATTTGAATGCTTGTACTGCTGGACCGTCCAATTCAGCAACATAAATTGTATCAGTAGTCATCTGCCCTGTCTCCAACAGTGTGTTAGAGAGCTGATCATGCGACATATTAGATGTTGAATTTGTGTGAACCCCCCCTAACATATTAACACTCATGTCTTCCTGCAGGCTTTGTGGGAAAGGTTTTGGTGGCACATGAACATGGGTAGCACTCGGTTCTGGTGGGATTATAAGATCAACATGTGCTGCTTTCTCCCCTGGACGTGAATGGGTGGCATATTGCTCTTCAATTCCTACACCAATCTCCTCTTGATCATTAAAGCTCTTCCCATAGTTTAATGCTTGAATCAGAAATCCTTCATTGGTTATTTCAATGTATAAGTCAGTTAATTCCAACAATTTATAGAGCTTGTCCTCCATTGAAAGCTCTTGTGGCACATTAAGCTGCTCAAAATACTGCCCAAGATGCTCTTTCAAACTTCGAGTGTAGAACTCTGAATGGGGATTATTCCAGTTCCATTTTGAATCGTTTCTCATATATATATATATATACTCTTGGACATAATCTGGAAAATATTTCCTCTCAAGACATTGCAAAATATCATGGGTCCTTGAATTGCAAAGAGCACAAATTGTAGGCTTAAATCCATAATAACCCTTTTCTGCTAATGACAACCAAATAGGTGGTCCACCAGGTGTTACATTGAATTCAGGGGAACTGCAAATTCCATTGTTGCACTGCTCAAAAAGAAACAAATTGTAACGAAAATTAAATTTTTTTTCTTCGTATATGTATAAACAGCAATAACTAATTGAAATTTTGATTAGTAGGAATTATTTTAAATAATCCCCGGCAACGGCGCCATTTTCTTGATAGGGATTTTACTACTCATGTGAACGGGCAAAAAACTCCTATTATACTTGCAAGAATCACAAGGTTGTTGTCGTATAAACGGATCTCGCAAGGTCGTTCTCCACAGGGATTATTAAATAATTCGAAACAAATCAAATTCCAATTAATTATTGTAAAGTAGAAATTGAGATGATTGATTTTATAACCTACTTAAATTCAAAACGAATTTAATTAATAAAAATAAGACAATCTGCAATATTAAAACTAGATGGAAAAAGAAAATAGTTTTTGGGAGAAATTAAATTAAGAAAGCACTAGGGTTCCACCATCACCTAGCAATCCTATGAACTTTTACCAATTACTTATGATCTACACATGCCACTTTGAAGGTTAGGTTTTCCTAATCTATATTCTACTTGGAACCTCCAACATAGAACGTATATCTAACTTGCAACCCGTCCGGACTTTCGGATCAAATCTGAACATGAAAGACTCATTATGCTTTATGAAAACCTTTTGAAAAACCATGCAATCCTTAAGACGTGGTGTTCATCCTAAGTGAAATTACAATTATTAATCACAAGAAGCCAGCGTCAATTTCAGGGAACCTTCCGACCAAAATTGCATCAAATTACTTTTCTAAAGATCCTAATGGTGATCAGGCATTAAGACAATTAGATAGTTTTTATCCCGGTGATTAACAATTCAAAGTATGCATGCAATCAATCATAAGCAATTAAATAAAAATCACATATTCATTCTAAGGCTCAAGGCTTCGCCCTAGCAAAAGAAATTAGTTACGCATATTCATAATTGAAATCATAAAAAATATTATTAAGAAAATGATTGAAAACACCTTAAAGTAGAAAATCTCCAAAACCCTAGCACTTCTCTCTGTCTCCAAAATTGCAAAAAATAAAGCGTAGTGAAAAATTGTAGACGGCCAAGCAATATATCTGCTAAGCCCCCACACAAACCCTAAAAACAGGTCCTTTATTCCCACTAGGAAACTAAAAATAATAATTAAATAAAATAGGAAACATGACCCTAAATTAAATGGTAAAATTCGCCTAAAATCTGAACAGCCACGTTTTGGACCCATAAGCTGCTCCAAAACTGGCCCAATATAGCTGGATTTAATGTTTGGAATATACTGAACACTTCTTCAGAAGGCCACGAACCCATCCGAGGGCATCTTGGGCTCCAAAAATGCAATTTAAGCCCAAAAACGTCATTTTCCAACACTGCGCATCGCTCTTTTATTTTATCGTCAGAAAATAACCGCTTGGTGGAAAAATCCCAAATTTTGATACGATCAAGCTAGGTAACTTACGAACGTCCTCCAACTGGAATTACTCCAAAATTCGTCCATTTGGTCATGTTTTTCTCCAGAGGAAGTCAAAAGGCCTATATTGAAAACACAATTCAAAGTATCAAAATTCTTCCAAAATATTAACCAAAATATACTAAGAATAGGGTAAAATATATAATATAAAATCTACTCATCAGTATCCACTAGTGTAAATATTTTAAATTGAAGATCTAGTTCATTCATTGTATACATATAGGGTCAAGGAGTGTAGCTGTAAAAAAATCATCAAAATCGGAGTTAAAATAACCGTAAAATCGTGATTTTTCGTTGATAACTGTTGAAAAGTTTTGTCCTATTACTTGATCTCTGAATGTTTTTTTCTGCAATTTTTGGCGTATGCAATCTCGAAGTATATACAAACATGTTTGACGGTTGGATCAGTGAAACTAGTTTCGTAGAATGCGTATCCCATCAAAACAATAGATTCACTAACACTTAAGAGTTTATTCATACTTTCATTAAGTACAACATAAGATTTTGTGGTATCCACTAGTGTAAATATTTTAAATTGAAGATCTAGTTCATTGATTTAACGGTTATTTTAACTCTGGTGGAACAAGGAGAGGTTTTGTACCTTATCAAATGCACAGAGAAGTTGTTCAAATGGATTAGGAAGTACCACATGATTTATAATTGAGACACTTTGAATGCGGTCCCTAACTATCAATATTCTTTTACTGAAACCTTGTTAGTTTTTAGTGTTTTATCGAAGTCTCTGACATTAATGTAATAATGTAATTTACTATATTTTTTAAATTAAAACTTAAAAATTGAAATTTGTAATTGTTTATATTAATGAGATTTTAAATAAAACCCATAATTTGTGAAGTTAAAAATAAAAAAATATAAATTATACTCTCTATTATATTGTGTGTGTGTGTGTGTGTGTGTGTGTGTATACATATATATATGCGTACATTCACCAAAATTAACTTTATTGTACAAAATATGGGTACATTCTTCAAAATTACAAAAGAAAAAAAAAAGATATCACGCTTAATAACATTAGTAAATTTTTTCGATCAAACTTGATATGGATACATTCTCAAATCAACGAAAAAAAATGTACCTATATAAGTTTAAAAATGGATTTTATATAAAAAAAAATGGTACATTTTACATATAACAAATTGGTATATTTAAGAATGGGTACATTTAACATTAAAAAAAATAAAAAAATTATATGAAAGGCTACATTTAAGGTTAAAATATTGAGAATCTTTTTATAAAAGAAAAAACTAATAGGTACAAACTTAATCTAATTTTTTTTTTATTATTTTGGAAATGTTTGAATTGAAAATTAATTATTAGTTTAAT
This sequence comes from Malus fusca, assembly GCA_035220775.1. Lineage (NCBI taxonomy): Eukaryota > Viridiplantae > Streptophyta > Magnoliopsida > Rosales > Rosaceae > Malus > Malus fusca. The sequence continues at coordinate 22,074,620 of CM069063.1, forward strand.
AGAGGCGTGAGTATTAAACCCTAGATTAATTACTAATTTTTATATTAAAAAATTATGTAATAAACATGTAAATTCATTATCACATTAATGCTAGGGACTTCAATCAAAATTTGAAAACTAATAAGGTGTGACAACCCGTCCCAAATTCTACATTTTTATTAATTTTAAAAGCGTGATTTTACGAAAATGCCCTTAGAGACGGGAGTATTGACTTTCGTGAACAGCGTATAGTGAGGTGTACGAATTAATCCTTTAGAGTTTTCCTGAAGTACTCGACATTACGGACTCATAGGCGCAAGCAGAAGAGGATTTGGGGTTACATTTAAAGTTTTACGGAACTGTAAACTTGAGAAGTACTTTGGTTTCAGTCACTATTTATATTTTTATAATGTTGATATTATTTATCAATTAATTATTTTAAAGAGGAAGAGAAAGAAGAGGAAGAGGAAAAAACGGGAAAAAAAAAAGAAAAAGAAAGAAGAATGGCTACTGCCCAATCAGGAAGAAGAGTGAGGTGAGGGACCAACTAGAGAAGAAAGTAAGGAGGGAAATGAGAGAAGGTAGGGAAGGAAAATGGCAGCCAAACCCGTGTGACTCGGTTATAGTCGGAGGATTTCTACGACAAAATCCATGGTTTTTCCGATGAATTGGACCAAGGTACCACTTCCAAACACTATCTAGCCATTCCCTCTTCCTTTTTTCATCTCAAATTTAGAAGAAATTGTTGTAAACGGGGAAGGAACCGTCGGTGGGTGCGACGGGTTCATGTAAGAAATCCCAAAATCCTGAAGCTATTCCCACCAATTACCATCACCACTAGACTCCTTATGAGGTCTAGATCAAAGCCCAGTCAGTTGTAGGGGCGGCGGGGTACCGAAGATGGCGAATCAAGAAGCACCCAAACCTAGGGTTCCGACGGGTTTTAGTAAAATTGAGGCTTTTCCCGGCCAAATTGGCCTTGGTCACAGGTATGAAAGTTACTCCACTCACTAAGATCGTCATTTCTGCAAAATTTGGTAATTTTTAGAAGTAGTTGAATTTTCCGGTGAGTCGGGGCGGCCGACCGCCACCCACAACGACGCGTGCGACGGCCTGTGGCCAGTACGCCGCCAATGCTATTTTTAGGCTATGTTAAATGTCTTGAATTCGGTTTTGATATTTGAATGACGTAGGCTGATTGTTGGAACCTAAATTCTCTACGATACGTTATTAGGTATTCAGGTGAATCGACAATCCGACCGTTGGATTATAACCAAACTTTGTTACATTGTAGTACGTAAAATTTCAGAATTTTGGAACTTACGGATTGAGAATCTGACGTACGGATTTTCCCGAATTGGATTTGTAAGTTCATAAAATAAAACGTTAACCGCTAATCAGTTTTGGAAATTGGCGAAGATCCAACCGTTGGATCGTAATGAAATTTAAGTATGTTGTTCTAGAAGCATATTGTATATCATTAGAAGTTACGGATTGAAAATCCGAGTTGCGGTTCTTCCAGATTGAGTTTTGCAGGGTTGTGGACCCAACCGTCGATCGAATGTCAATGGGTCTCAAATTATTCTAGAAGGTCCTTAAGGATATGTTTTATGTAAATTATGTATTCTATCGGTAAGAACTTTGAGACGTGATTTGATAATTGGTCACAGGCGATGATAGTTTGTGATGTCTCCATATTTGTGCGAGGGAGTCGTAGTGCGGACCTAAGGTGAGTATGTCTTTTCCCTTCTATTATATATATATATATATATGATATCTCCACTCCACAAACGTTTATAAATTAAATATTCATATAATTTCTGTGAATGCTTTGGAAGACTAATGCGAACTACGAATGGCTTGATCCCTGTTTAGGGTACGTAGGCAGTCTAACGAGACGTTAGATGTAGCCATATAATAAATGGGACTAAATAATTGAGACAATAGCCTTGTTTGGGGAATTGAACAATGCGAAGGATATTAGTGAAAAATGTGAGATCTAACCTTGCGAGTTGGTGGATAAATGTTGGTCATAAATCAATATGTGAGGAATCAAGGAATTGAAGTAAGGAAACGTAAGTAATGATGGTTAATTACATTAGGGTTTAGATGAGCTTATCACCGATGACTATTTCCGAAAATAAATAAGTCGGGAGTAGGGCGTTATAGTTCATGCATTTTTACGCCACATTATATATATATATTGGAAAAATACTATGATATGGTTGAGTTTTAGATTTGTATTATAGCATATCCATGTGTATACTACTTGCACAAAATTATTATGAATGTTTGAAGTGCGAAGATGAACACGGAACACACAGGTAAGTTCAGGTGAGTTATGGTATTAGTTGAAATGATTGAGTTATGGCATAATCACAGTATGTTTTAGGCAACTCCGACATTATCGTACAAGTTGCCTATGAGTTGTATATGTCACATGAGATGCATTTAGAACTCATAAACCTGCACCCCCGTGTTAGTGCTCCCGCCCGTGGCCAGGGCACAGTCTTTCACGTGATGTTCACCTCCCGCACCTTAAACTCACCTTGGATCCAAGGTAGGTGCACAGTCATGTCGTACAGACCACTATAGGTGGTTCCGACTTGTAGGTGACCCGCGATTATTTGCACAGTCTTCACGTGATCGTAGCACTTGAGCGTATTTATATACACCCAGTCTTGTCGTACAGACCACTTTAGGTGGTTCTGACTTGTGTGCATGTATACTTATTGAGCTATGGATAAGTCGTACAAGTCACTAGAGGTGACTCCGACTTATGAGCTAGCATATACGATGAGATATGTGATGAGCTAGCATATGTGATGAAATATGTGATGAGCTAGCATATGCGATGAGATATGTGATGAGCTAGCATATATGATGAAATATGTGATGAGCTAGCATATATGATGAAATATGTGATGAGCTAGCATATATATAATGAGATATATGATGAGCTAGCATATATGATGAAATATGTGATGAGCTAGCATATGTGATGAGAAATGGATAAGTCGTACATGTCACGTGAGGTGACTCCGGCTAGCATGTTGATGAGCTGTTAATTCAGCCGTACAGGCCACTATAGGTGGATCCGGCTAATATGCCATTTCATATTGATCTATTTCACCTGAGTACTTATTCTTATTGAGATATTTGACACTGTATAATTGTGAGACTATTATTTTGGTTATGGTATTGATTTATAGTCACGCCTATTATTTCGGGAAATTATACAGGTATTACGGTGAGGGGCTACTGCCTTTGGTAGTTGGAATTGGTTTGAAAAGTTTTGTTTCACTCACTCACATTTTCTATTTTTGTACCCCTCCAGGTTCTAGCATCAGAGTTCCGTATCGACGAGGATTCGTGGCACTTTTCGGTACAGATGTTTTCTTGTGATGGTATGATCATTGTCTCACCTTACTGCACTATACCTATGCTCTGTATCACTCGTGAAATGGATCCAGATCCGCTCACCACGCACTCGTGTACTTAGGGACTTTTAAGTTTTAATTTATTCACATTTTTATACATTGTCACACTTTATGGCTTCGTCACCTTCTAGGTGTCGGCCAGCACAGCTTGATTTGGAGTCCTAGTGGATATTCGTGGTCGAGGTGTGTCATAAGGTCTTAGTCAATGAAAATTAAGAACTAGGGACCGGATACTAATTTTTCTCTTATAATTATTGCCAAGATAAGGAGAGGTTCCAAGGCAACCTTGAAAGTGTACACACACACACACACACACACACACACACACACACACATATTAGAGACTTGGAACACACACATACATACATACATATTAGAGACTTGGAAGTAAAGTAACATTTTCTTTTGGAATTCCCTTGCAAGATGCCAAAATGTTTCTTCACTTTTTGGTTATATTGAATTTGAAAGAAAAGGCGAAGGATGTATTCATAGGGCCTCTTTCCTCTGACTATAGTAGTAGAAAACCTTGTTTTTTCATTTTATTTTGATTTCCATAAAAAAATTAAAAGGCTTTCCAATAATTATTCTAATTTAGTGGCACCAATCTCCACTTTGATCATGTAGATTGTTATTTTAAATATCGCAAATGAGATTTTATATACTTCATTAATCAACGAGTGTCTGTTGTGCATGAGATTTGAACTCAAGACTTACAATAAAGTGGAGATTAGATGCTACTAAATTAACGTATCATAATGAATTTTGTTATCTCTAATTAGCGATTTAAATATATCATTAATGATCCTTGCATCCCTTATTCTGCATAAGAAGTGGTGGGTGATCCTGCTAGACTGACAAAATTAAATATGACGATAACAGTACACAAACTTTGTTTCATGAAGGGTTTGTATCTGGCCTTATCAAGTCAGATATGTAACAAGTTGACATGATAAGAATACATTTCTTTCTTAATTGGTCGGATTCTTGATTATTCACGACATTTAACACTCCAGTACACGTTTTTATAAATGTTGCATAATGCGGTATATTTAAAATTTTATATCCTATTAACAAAATAAAAAAATTTAATGAGTAAAATTGACAAATACCATAAGATTAAATTTATGAACAGATTGATCTTTTCTAGCCCATTGTGAGATTAATCCTACCCCCTCCTCTTAATTGTAGAGAATATCGTTTGTTAAGAGGTTGAATTTGTGGTGGGAATATTTTCACCCGACACGAGTACGATAAAACACAAAACGTCGCTAAACAATCTTTTTCCTGAAAAATGTGATGACAGAACAATGACCCAATCAAGAAAGGCCCATATTTTACGAAAAAATAAAAAAATAAAAGGCCCAGAGTGAATAATGGGTCTGAAGGCCCGAGTGTTGAGGATTAATGAAGCCCATTACATGATCTAAAATTCTAATGCAGCAAAATTAGAATCAAAGGAAATAAAAATTGCCGTTTCGTCAAATCTTGTCGCAGCCAAAAACCCTAAACCCTTTGAGAGCACAGACAGAGAGGAAGATGGGAAATACAAGCAAAGACCTTCTGCAATTCGAGCACAAAAAGGCTTCAACGTCACCTTTAGGTCTCTCTCTCTCTCTCTCTCGCGCGCGCTCGCTTTCTGTGAAACTCATGTAGCTTACTCTCGGTGTATTCTCTTGCAGAAAGCACGCTACTTGTCTGTAAAAATGCCTCAACGAAGAAAGCTCAACCCGAAGGGAAACCCGGCCCTGCTCTTCCTCTTCCCAAAAGCCAAGGTTCTCGATTTTTTCCCATTTAAATTTGGGGGTTTTTTTTTTCAATTGTGAAAACTTCAATTTAAAGGAATTTGAATTGTGGGTTCTTGGTAAGAGATTAAATCTGAGATCGATTTGATATGATGGGCACATATATGAATGTTTTTATTTTCCAGCTGGTAATTTTCTATGTTGGTTTCTACTTGGCCGGCTAAATAATGTTTAATTCTCAAATGGGTCTATAATTTGGTGATGGATGCTTAAATTCTTTTATACAAGGTCTCGATGCTAATCAGTTAATCAGCATAATGCCTGTGCTGCTTGTCTCCTTTTTACATTTCCTGTATTTATATTTTGTTTTGGAACTTGCTAAGTTACTAAGTTGTAGTGGTTTGAGTTATAACTTATAACTTATAACTTAGAAGGGTGTGACTCAAGTCTCCTGTCATTGGGCTCGTCTCATCCTTCATAAACCTGCGCTGAAATTTCATAGTTTAATTCGACGAGATGGGATTATTTTTGTGCTGTTTATCTTTTCTTAGCCCCTGGTGTTATTATTTTCTTCCTCTTTTGGTTCGTTGGCAAGAATCTTGCATGAGATAGAGGGTAGTAAGTACTTCATTGTCGGCTTGAGATTGGCTTCAAATCTCTGTTCATGTCTATCCACTACAATCAATTACATACCTTACCTTGGAATTCTGTTTCTCATACATTGTTTCCTTATTCATATTTTTCTGGTTCAGTAGAGAATTTCTACCTTTACATGTCAATTAGTTTTTCGTTCTCTCTTTCATTAGAGAACTTGCTTTACTTAGTTCTAGCTGAATTTTCTCAAATGTTTAGTAGTCAATGTGATGCTTTATACGCTAGCTGATGATTGTGTATGTCGTGAAGGGGTCGTAACAATGGTTTAGCGTTGAGAAAAATCAAATGTGTGGCATGATCTCAGGTTAGAGGATTTCTGCAGTTGGGCAAGCCTATGCCCCAAGTATTTAGTTGTTTTAGGCAACTGAAGTCTTCATTGATGATCAGGAATGGTGACGATAGAAATTTGAAATAGATTAGAGAATGTTGTAGTATCAAATCTGAGGCCGAAGAGACGGATGTTCTAAACTGTTTTGCCTTGCCCCCTTTTTTTTCTTTCTCAAACAGAAGTTTTCAATTTATCATGTACTTGAGATTCTCTGCTTCTATTTTATTTGTAGTGTTGTTTTGTTAGAAGTACCTTGCAAAATTTTGTTCACATTATTTGCTTGCTTGGGCTGCAGTTTTGGGACAAGTAAGGGACTTCTTGGGAGTCATATCAGAAGCTAACGAACGACTAAAGCAGGATGCAAAGGTTGGCATATTGATCTTGCAACCAAATCTAGATTGTTTATCCCGATTCTAACATCCTTTAAAACACCTAACCTGTGTTTTCTCATTTACTGATATGTAGGATAATCCAGAAAACTATGATATTGAAGTGCTCACTGGAAATGAATCTCAAGTCGTTAATATGGTCCCTATCTCTCTTTCGCTCTTGCTCTTGCGCATGCACACACGTACACATACACGCTCACAGATTATTGATCCCCTTGGATAATAACTGATTTGTGGGTGGATCTGAATTGACAGGAGTTGATGCTGGGCGTTGCTGATCTTCAAACTCCTGAGGCTGTGGCTGCTGCTGAATCTGCAATTGTTGGTTGTCAGCCTGTTATACCATTGGCTGTCAACAGTAGCGAAGAGGAATCAGAGGATAGCAGTGATGATGACAGCAGCAGCGATGATAGTGACGACGAAGATGGTTCCGATGATAGTAGCAGCAATGATAATGACGACGAAGATAGTGATGAAATCAAAGATGATACAATTGATAAAGAGGATAAGAAAACAACCTCTCATGCAAGACTCAAAACACGCAAGCCGGATAAAGATAATTCTATGAGTGAAGATGCTGGTAACAATCGGTCCCAAAAACGACCGAAAATTGTTGAGCTCTCACGAAAGTCTTGTGAGATCTAGTTATATATAGAGTTAATGTTTATGGAACTATCAATTTATTGTAATAGTTGGGCAGTTCTTAAGACTTCCACACAGTGAGAAGGGCATATGATGAATGATTCTGGGAGACTCTGGAAGAGACAAGGAGTTGTATGAAGAGTACAAAATATCATTATACCGTTAATGTGATTTCATATGTAATTTCACGGTTTCACCCGAATCATTCTAAGTACGATGTTTGTTGATGAATTTTATGATGAAAGGTAATTGTACTGCAAATTTATCAGTTCTGCTAAGTTCTTCTGCCACTCAAACTGTACACAGTTCGAGGTGGATCTATGCATTGCAACTTCTTCTAACATCGAATGAACAACGCTTAAAATGTAGAAGAAAATCCTTTGGCAACATTGTCATGCATTTGGTAAATACCAATTTTTTAGAAAGCGATATCTATGTGGTTATCCACTTAACTAAACTTTTGTATAATTAACCGAATGCCAATTTTTTTTCGTAGTCCCTATGGTGACACAGTACTTTCAATGTGAACCTCGTGATGAAAAAGCTTTTAATTAAACCCTTGTGGTGGGCCTTGTTAGCAATTGAGGTCCAATCCAAACGTTCGTTTGTCTTCTTTTAAATAAACTCACGTGACTATCACGTGGAGGGTCAATTTTGTCATTTCAATCCAAATTACATCATATTCCATGGACATCTAGTATGAGTTAGGGTTTAACTAAAATTAGATTTTACAAAAAAATAAAAATAAAAAGCTTGAACGCAAAGAGTGAAACTAAACATGTAAAATCACATCAATGGCTAGGAGAAGAGCTGAATGTGAAGTCGTGCCTAATTTCTTAGGTATGATTTTTTTTTTTTTGGAAATCCTAATACTTCTAATAAACCATTGTTTTTTTTTTTTCCCAATGCCAACACGTCTTTGATCATGAGTTAGAGTCTTAGTCTCACTTGAATTTACATTCTTGTATCAATTTGTACGAGTCTGAATGCATATATGCCTTTCAATTTTGTCTTTAATTGGTAGTGTAGTTTGATGCAGGCCATAGTCGGCCAACACACAACCATTCAATTTATTTCTTAATCTTCTTTGAATTTTAATTCTTTCAGTTTCTTATGTTCTTGAAGTTCACATGCGGAGGGCAGTCGTGAAGATTGAGTTTTTTGCAATGCCTTTCACCCATTGTCTTGAATTCTTTAATTCTGCAATACATTTCACCATAAACATGTAAAACCACATCAATGGCTAGGAGAAGAGATGAATGTGAAGTCGTGCCTAATTTCTTAGGTATGATTTGTTTTTTTTTTTTGGGAAATCCTAATACTTCTAATAAACCATTGTTTTTTTTTTCCAATGCCAACACGTCTTTGATCATGAGTTAGAGTCTTAGTCTCACTTGAATTTACATTCTTGTATCAATTTGTACGAGTCTGAATGCATATATGCCTTTCAATTTTGTCTTTAATTGGTAGTGTGGTTTGATGCAGGCCGTAGTTGGCCAACACACAACCATTCAATTTATTTCTTAATCTTCTTTGAATTTTAATTCTTTAAGTTTCTTACGTTCTTGAAGTTCACATGCGGAGGGCAGTCGTGAAGATTGAGTTTTTTGCAATGCCTTTCACCCATTGTCTTGAATTCTTTAATTTTGCAATACATTTCGCCATAAGGATTTGAGTTTGGACCTAAATTGCTAACAGAGCTCACCACAAAGGTTGAATTAATAATTTTTTCGCCACAAAGGTCAGATTGATAAAAGTGGCATGTCATCACGGGACCACAAAAAAAATTTGACCTTAACCGAATAGCTTTATCCATGAATATCCTCGGATCCCGACGCAAGAATTCCACCCTAAAGTACACGCACATTGTAATGGCATTATTGGCATTAACATACTTTTGGGCATATAGCCAATGGGGGTGGCTATTCTTGTGACCATGAAGTTTGGCCAATGGTAGAATGACCTGTATGTATTGGGCTATAATGCGGAAACTGTGAGGCTGACTTGTATGTATTGTGACCTTTTTATTTTGCATTGGTCGAATATTTTAGTAGATAAGGCGTTGAGTTTTTATTGATGTGTTTGAGTTCGAAATTCTTTCATTTCTTAAATTATTATAACTTTCAAATCATTCCCCCTCCCTTTAATTATAATATTTGTTTTAAAAAAAAATTAAGACCATATTACAAATCTTTGGTTGAGTAAGAAAATGTGGGACACTATGGCCTGTATGTATTGGGATAGTGTGGAATTTTTTTTGGTTAAACTCCAAATGGATTGGTGATTTTGGGCGTGGGTTACGTTTAGTTCGATTATGATTTTTGTTACAATAGAAAACCAAACCAAAATTATTATTCGGTTCGGTTTGTTTTTTTTTTCAATTCATTTTGTTATAGGTTCGGTTTTTCAGTTTGATTTGGTTTTGATTCAATTTTTTTTTTTTTTTAAAACCCAAAATTTATTTATTTTGGTTTAAAAAATTCTGAAAATTCTGATGCAAGATCCATTTCCTCTTCCTTGCCTGTCGCCTCCCAATCTAATCAAATACAAAAGTATATGATTGACTTAACTAACAACAAAGAAGAAAACCCAGAAATGTAAAAAGGAAACTAATGAAAAGGGTTTGAAAACTTTGAGTTTTAACGATAAGGACAAAATAGAGGGTAAAATGAATAGTACCAAATTTGACTTTTTAGTGTAAAAATATGGTTTTTCGTTAAAGTGAACAGTACCGCGGACTTTTTGTCAAAACTCCAAAATGTAAAACCAATTAGCAACAAAATCTGATAGAAAACCGACTGTAGGAAAGAAGAGAGGGAGAAGTTGCAAAGAAAGAGGATGTTGGAGGAGCAAAGGAGGTTAAGTAACTCAACGGAGATTTGGGGAAGCTTTTGAGTGGGTTTCCAGTGAGGGATGTCGAGTTTGTATGTGAGCGATGTTTGTTGTAGCCTAGGTTTGTGAGAGAGAGAATATGGGATGTTTGTGAGGGATGTGGGGATGCAAGGTTTGCACCGTGTCCAGAGAAAGAAGAAGGGAGAGATATTGAAGAGATAGAGAAGTCAGGTGGCATGATTTCCTAACAGCCTTGCACTACAAACCGACGTCGCCGAAGTTTAAAAAACAAATTGATGCTGCTGATTAATCGATCTATAACGATTGGTTGCCATGACAAAATCTTAATTCTTCATTCACTCATTTGGGATTTTATTTTTTAAATGGGTGGAAAAATGAATTTACATATTGAATCGGGTTTGTGAGGATAGTTTAGGTAGTAAATTTGGGTTTAAAGAGAGATTGATTTTTAATTAAAAATAAAGTGGATGTGAAGAGTAAGTTGGGTGTAAAAAATGTTATATAGTTCAAATAAAATTTCCCTTAAGATAGGCTAGTGTCTCTTGTTTGGTTTTAGACTTTTATAATTGGGCTTGAAATTGCGCTAGGATTTTGTTAAATTAGACTAATATTTTACTTTGAATTTGGCTTAAAAAATGAATACCCAAAATAAATAAATAAAAAATTAAATTAATATACATTTAATTCGGTTTGGTTCGATTTTCAAACTATTGAAACCAAAATCGAACAAGAAGAATTTAGTTTGGTTTGGGTTTTTTAATTTGGTTCCTATTTTTGCTTCGGTTGGGTGTTCAGTTCGGGATTTTTTTTTTTACCCTTTTTGGTTTCAGATTATTATGAAAAAACATGTGGAGTGTATTAAAATAAATTTTAATTGAAAAAGTCCAAATCTTACAGTTGCCAAGTCCAAATCTTATAGATGACAAGTTCAAATCTAACTCCACCCAGATTGTTGATTTGTTTAAAAATATTGTTATTAAAAAATTGTTTTGGACAACCAATCCAGTTGATTAAGACAAGATTTAAAATCTGATACTCTGAAGCACTATACAATTCTTTTTATAAAAGAAATAAATTGAAGGTGGAGGAATAAATTGGTTATAAACATATCATTTACAAGATTTAAACTTGCCTCTATTATATTATTTAACCATAAAACAAGTAGAGAAACACCAAAACTTGGCCTAAATTGTCCCCGCGTGCGCAAGTAAGTGTGAAATCCTACCATCGAGTTTCATTATTCAATTTTCGCGTTTCATATTTACATGATTTTATTTTACTTTCTTTAAAATTGGATCTTTGGTTGGTAAGTTAAAGTTTGATTTTCCGTAGTTAGCCAATAAAAATCTGTAACTTTTAGGGGGTCACTCTTGGACTTGTTGGATAGAGCTCGATCTCATGAGCGTGAAGGCAAAAAACCGTTCACAAAATGAAGTTTTAACGAAGAAGATATAAGCAAACAAAGGCAACGAAAAAAAAAATTATAACTTGGATTGTCTATCATAAAAACCCAACCGATTTGGAATAGGGCTTATAATTTTTAGAAACCCAGCTAGGGAGTTAACCCGTTGACTGGGTTTCACTACCCCAATTCGCTAGGCAAAATTTGAACATGTTTTCGATGTGATGTGATAGTTTCAGCAACGCCACCACTTGGGTATTCCTTTCACCACCACAAACAAAAGCCACCAAACTTCACCCTGATAGACTATCAAGCTTGAAAATTCTGAGTTTTGGTGGTCCGCGATCTAGCCCTTTCTATTGTAAATGCCGGCGACCACCATCACCATCGAGAAGCCTTCGACATCTAGAGAAAAACCCTAGCTTTGGATTGGATGTTAGTGCAGTAGTGGCGGAATGAGTTTCCTGACTACCCATGGCTTTTTCGGCGAATTTTGCCTTTTTTCGTCACAACCAACCTCCAACAAAGGTATTAAACTTACTCCCCTTGTTGTAAGCTACGTTTTGGAATTGACTGGATTCTGGCAAAGGTTGGTTGGCCCACCGTTCTGTACGGTGTGCGTGGCATGATGACCTAGTTTGTCTCCGTAATCTAAATTTGATGTCCTGAACCCTTTTCTAATGTCCGTTTGACAAGATTTGACCGTTTGAACATAATTCAATAATTGACTGCCACTTGACCTTTGTTGTAGGTGTTGATCCGATAGTTGGATCATTATGGAACTATAGTATATGTTGTTGTTGAAGTAATGTATTGATGCTCTAAAGAACTTATAGATAGGAAATCTGAGGTGCGGATCCATCATATTGGAATATTTAAGTTATTGACCTTATCATGAACCATTTTGATCGGAGGTTAACTTTTGGTCAACATGTCCCTAATCATTCTAGAATATTGAAGTTAGCATTATTATATAGCTAATACAGCCCAGTGGGCCTACCTTGGTCTGTGTGCCATCTTGGGTGATGTGCATCTCAGGTTGTATGCAAGTGGCACCTTACCTTCATTTAAGTGTTTGTTGGGTTTCTCGATGAATGTATTCTATAAATAATAAGCTAAATAATGTTTGTATACTTTGATAGGTTTTGACTGACTTCTGGGCCTTAAGTTGGCGTGCTTTCGAGATCACCTTTGCATTGGACATGAGGTGAGTAGTTTGTTTACTGTCCTTATATAGAATACCAAAATGCGTATATGCCTCTATGTATGTCCTATTGAAGTTAGCATTGCTATGTAATATGACATAGAGATAAAGATACTGGTAATTAGAATTTTTAATATAACTAGTAATTAAGGGAATCCTTTGTGATGTTCTTTGTATGACGAGATGCCTGGTTGACACGTTGAACCGATAATGGATGTGAATATTATGTAAATCATGTTGGGTTGATATATGGTGTATGACGAGTGATAATGTGACTGCATTGTGTAGCAGTATGGTGCATGGATGGTCCTACTTGGTTAATTCGCATTGGGGGACCATGCAATTATATGCATGCCTATGGTTCTGCTTGGTTAATTTGCATTGGGAAACCATAAGCATTCTAAAAGTGATCATCCTTGGTAAATCGGCAATTGGTGACCATTTCCAAGTTGGATTCCATTGAATTGATCTGGAATCTTACTTCATATATGGTTTTTTTTGATTTGGTCTGAAAACCCTATATTCTGTTATAGAGTTGAAACTTATCGTGCAACTAGATATGAAGTAAGATCTAAACCTTATAACAATTCCTTTCGAATTACTTTCTAGTAATCCGGTAGTAAAGGCAATCGGCGGTACAAAGATTTCCAGACCAATTCAATGGAATACAGGGTTTTCAGACCAACTCTGTTATAGAGTTCCAGCCCTTGTGAGACCAGACTTGGATTTTTTTTCCTTCCTCTCCATTTATTTATCAGTTATAGAGTTGAAACTTATGGTAAAGTGGTGCAGTGAGGGTCACGGTATCAACGGACAACTCTTTGCGGAGCAAAAATTGACCGCAAATCCAGTAATTTTCTATTGAAAGAAGAATCCTTTTGAATTTTGATTTCTTGTAATTATGGCCTTCCCTTGTTAAAGTCCAATGTAAAAAAAATCTGAATAAGATGACTTCACGATGTTATAAATATTAAACGGTCTAGTGGTATTCCTCTTTACTTGTAAGTGAGAGGTTTTAGGTTCGATTTTCATCAAAGGCGAATTTGAACCACATTATTGCTACCCCATTATGAAGCTAAACCCACCCTCTCTCCGTTAGTGTAGATAATATCGTTTGTTCCAAAAAAAAAAAAAAAAAAAAAGACACTACATATTTTTTTTCCTGAAAAAAATGTCTTAACTATTTAAAATTTGATAATTTACCTTTAAAGTGTATCACATAAAAGTTTTTGAAATGTAAATTGTGGATTTAGCGCAAAGGTGTAAGAGAATGTTTTGCTAATGGGGTGTGCTATCCACACACCCCTTTTTACTTCTCTCACACCCCTTGTTAATTTATGTCATTTGATATTCTTTAATTCATTTGATCCGACGGCCGAAAATTAAAAGGGTGTGAGAGAAGTAAAAAGGGGTGTGTGGATATCACACCCCTTTGCTAATTTGTGCTCTGCAATGGATTGAGCTGCACCTTTCCTTACACAGAAATATACAAAACTTTCGTTCTTCGTTCTTTGAGTTTTTCTTCAGTCTTATTTCCCAATCCATAACTTAAAAAAACAACATCAAATACTAAAAACCAACACAAGTCACGTAATTTAAGTTGAAAAAAATTAAATAGCTTACAATCTAGTAGAAGGGAAGAATTTGGAGGTTTTAATGAACTTAAGGACATTTGTTTGAAAAAAATATCATTAAGGAACTTAATTTTTTAAATGGTAGGATTATGAGAGATATGTTGAAAAGTGTGTAATTAAGGAAATGAACTCAAATAAAAACTAAAAACTATTTTTAACTTGTATTTATTTTGAAGATTTTGTTTTTTGTTCATTTTTCTTTGTTTCCTTCATTCCCTTCTACCAGTATTCTTCATCCCTCATTTTCGCCTCCACTCTTCTTCATCCCACATTTCCTCCAAATAATTTCTCCATAACTCAAACACATAAAAATGAAAACTAAAAATAGAAAACATTTTGATAATTATCTCACAAATATGATCTCACATTTCCACCATATAATTTCCCTTTATATTTATGGAATAATTATTAGCACTTAAAAGTCATTATGCACTCTTTAAATATATAGATTTGACAAACCGGCGTTATATCTATCAAAGACAAGGAGCAAGAAATAATTGCTTGGTCACAAGCCAGTAATTTCTTTCTAATTAATATGTGTAGTAGATTACCAAGAGAAGTTTTCCACAAACATTCATCCTTTCTGCCAAATAATGTAAATTAGGGTTTTCTTGGTTGAGGCAATAGTAGGACTTCAAGCTAGGCAAGTAATTATGCAACTTTGATCGTAGCATGCATGTCTTACTAGCAAGTTACCAAAATTTATTTTAAATAAAAAAGAATGAATTCTTGATCAATTGAAATTTACCGTCCACCATGCCAGTGGAAGATATATACAAATGATCGATCATCACTTATTTATTCATTTTCTTTATTCTTAGTAACATAGCTTATCTTCTTAGATATATCCATCAGCAAAAATTGCTAGAGTGGTTGTTGTTCTTCCATAGCTAGTAAGGCTTCTCCCCAACATAGTTGCCTGGGGGATCATAGTTGCATCCAATGAAGGTACCCCCACTGCTGCACCTCACTTTTGCGCACCCTACACGAGCCGAGTTACGCCAAACCACCTGTGTATAATGCCCACACTCCTTTCCAGCAGCACACGAGTTCGACTCATAACTGTAGTCGGCTTTCTCCGCCACCCACAGGTCCACAGCCGCTGTTCCCGACATGTCACCAGTGCTCATGGCAAGGTTTTCACCGTATGGCCCACTGGAGTGCACGAGATTGCAGTCGCCAACATGTTGGTTGGCGTAGTTTTGTGCATAGCCTGCTACATTGTCATCCCACGTCAAGGGACCAACGCCTACTGCTGCTCGAGCGGCGTTGTGGGAATTGAGGTAGTCTTGGGGTGTGTCTTGGGCATGAGAGGATTGTATTAGGGCTGAACCTAAAATGAAAAGGAGAGCTAGGAAAATATTGCACAACCCCATGTTAATGGTTTGTTCTCTTTGTGGATGGGCAAATGAGATGTTATGGTGCGGAATATTTATAATAGCGGGGAACGGTAAATGTTGATATTATGAGCTCTGAGAAATTGAGGATGTGGAAATTTATTTGCATGACTATCAAAGTTGAACGTTCACATTGCGTTATCAACTGAAGAAACCAAACCGTCGCCGAACTGAAACAAAACCCTACTTCTATATTTCTTTACTTACAACGGCTTACTTTTACAAGTAAAATTTATGAGACGATTAACTTTTTCTAGTACTACAAACGATATTCTACATAGTCTAGACAAGGATGGAGATAGTTTGAACCAGGAAAGAGGATATGAACCACTATGACAATCTACCACTTGCATGAGAAGTACGAAGATTAGTCAAACTTTCTCGAGGTAATTAAATTGTAAGTATAACAAAAATAAGCAATTGTAACAGCAAAAACGTGGCTACTGCTGGGGTAACAATAATATCGATCACTGACCTAGATATTATGTTGCTATGTAATACTTTAATTTCCCGATATTTGTTAACACAATTAACAATCCCTTGAAACCTTTGAAATTCATTGGAACAAATTGGAACTAATTGCTTTGGTAAATAAGCAGATCTGCTTCTTCGAATTTACGTTTGAAATTTACGTTTGTCATATCTGTTTACTACTCTTTTAGAAAAGTATATGATCGATGCATGTAGGAAACGTATATGTTCATCTGTTGAAGGAAAGGTCTACTAAGCCTTCCCGTCAATTTCGGGGAACAAATTGATCGTAATTGTTGGATTCATGTATGCAGTCAACTTTGAAAAAGAAAATGTGGAAAAGCATATTCTATGCACTGTTGCAATACGTGTGGTATACGGGTCTTCTCTGAAGTTTTATTTTCTTGAAACAAATATGTTTTGGATGTGGAAGTCTAACTAAACTACACAATCACCTAACCATAAAGTTAGGAAAAAATAAATACCACTATATTGTAGTAGTAGAGGTACGAGTCTTCTTTCAATTAAAATAAAATAGATTATTATGAACGTCTCATTTTTTCCCTAACATTATAGAGGAGAATAATTGAGTTAAGTCACACAATTGTTAGGGTTCAAGATTTTTGTATATGAATTTCGCTGTAGTAATTGAGAGAATAAAGGACTGCATTTTCTGAGAATGACAGATGTAGTCGCAGAGAGAATGTTTGAAGGACTGTATAAGATGCAATCCATTACCAATCCTTTCATATATTTTATAATATACATATTTATTTGTTTAATTACTACTTTAAGTTTTAAAATTGTTAAATTATTTTATCTCATTATATTATAACATGTGAATAAATAACATCATATTACCCTTAATACTGTGTTCGAAAGGGATATCTGTTGTACGTGGTTTAGTGTTGTCCGTGAATGTCCTCAACGCAAGACTTTTACCCGAATTGTGATGGCATTATTAGCATTAGCATACTTTTGGGCATAAAGGCTACTACGTCAGCATCCTACGTCAGCATCCTACGTCAACTTTGGTAGCATTGAGACGCACGAAAATGTGGAACACGTTGGCCTGTATGTATTGGGATATAGTGTGGAAAAGTTGGCGGCGAACCGTCTGGTGTCGCGGCGTTGTAAGGAAGCATGTGATCTAATTTGGGTCGATAGGTCCCCATCTTCCTTTATTTATGTTTTGTGTAATGATGGCCTTCTTTGTTCCCCCTAATTGCTTTCTGGTAGTGCAAGGTGGGACGCTTTAGCATTAGATGCGGCTTCGTGGTTATTTTGACCCCCCTTTGCACTACTCTTCTCTAGTAGTTTATTTGGTTGTTTGCCTCGGTGTAGGCTTTCTTGTTTCTCTTTGGCATCTCTGCCCGGTTATTGATATTTCCGTTTTCCAAAAAAAAAAGTTGCTTTGTTGAAGTCCACATAATTTTTTTTTAAATTTAAAAAAAAAAAATTGGAACCATGTATGTCTTTGGTTCCGAACGAAAGTGTAGGAAACTACGACCTGTCTATATTCGGAAGTGTGGAAAATATGGGACACGGACCCCTCTTTTCTTTAAATTATTGTACTAATTTTGAATCATTCATCCTACCCTTAATAATAATAATTTACAAAAAATTGGAACTATATCAGATCAAGTCTTTAGTCACGAAAGAAAATGTGGACTATACCAGTATGTATTGGGGTATATTGTAGAGAATTTGCTTTGTTAATGTCCGAATGGATTTAGGTACGACTACAGTTGTAATATCGTTAGTTGTCATTAGTATTACTGTTTAGTGAAATTATTCTCCATTTGTTAGTGGGGAGGTCTCATTTTAACTTTGAGTTCAAATCTAATTGTCACGCCCCAATCCTGACATACGTCTAGGATCGACATGTGACATCACTCAGTACTCGTATATCTAACATACCCCGCCTCCAGGATATGGACAAGCACAAGAAAGATCCAATTGAGTAGTAATTTTTCGTATACTCTATGGCTGCATCTAACCTCTTTGTTAGATTGCCTTCGTACCCTCCGATGAGATCAAGCTATTCGTAGTTCACTATTTGTTAAACTATGAACTATTCGTAAAATACTACCTAGCAGACAACATAGAGTACCACACTACACATCAACCATAAGCCAAACAAGAGTTGTCATCTTACCATTCACACACACATATGCTTTCCAACACCATTCAACAATCACATCAATCAATAACACATACAATACACCAAAATGCAGGGCTAGAGCGACACAGTTCGGGAGAAGCTTACATCCCTGAAGCTTTCTCAATTTAGACTGAATCCAAGGAATCAGCGAAGTCAAGGATGTGATTTCGGACCACTCAACGAAATCCTACAAAATTGGGTTCCGGACCACTTAACGGAACCAAAGTACCAAACAGGATTCTGGACCACTCAACGGAATCCAAATCAGGATACGATTCCAGACCACTCAATGGAATCACGGAGTAGAAGGGATTCTGGACCTCTCAACGGAATCTAAGTGGATACGATTCCGGACCACTCAACGGAATCTAGACGGAGCAGGGAATCAGACCACTCAATGGAATCCTAGCAGAACCCGGTTCTGTACCACTCAATGGAACTGAGTGGAAGTCTAGGAAACATAACAACGGCTCGAAGAAACAAGACATGAATCAAGTTACTCAATTTAGAATGGTTCAACGAAACAAGAAATGAAACAATGAAACTAGATATGAAACAAGCTTCGAAGCAACAAACCCCAGGACAATGGGTTAACGGTTCACTACGAGCCCTCACATTTCATCAAACAATTCAACAAGCACTTCGAATCACATTTCATAAATATCATCAATACACAAGTCAAATCACATTTAATAAACATAGATCAATGGCTAAATATAAAAATAATAATATCACATTTCAATAGAAATTACATTTATAAAATCAAGTGATATCCACAAAGGATACTAAATACAAAATCAGGGTAATAACCATATCACATATCTTAAAGTCACTCACTAACCAATGTAGGCCCACTAGACTTCACTTAATCTCTATTAGTACTAATTTTAGTATTTAAGAACGATTTGAATCATGTTGACCAAAAGTCAACTCTCTGTCAACGGTGGGTTCCGCAACCCTACATAATTCGATCTGGAACATCCGCCCACATATTTCTGATCTGTAACCTCCCAACAGTCTCATTAATCTTCTAGAACAATATTCTAAAATTTCGGAACGATCCAACAGTCGGATCTCCGCCAATCGCTAAAATTAAATTGCGGTCAATGTTTGGTTTTACAAATTTAGAAATTCAATTTGGGAAGATCCGTACCTCGGATTTCCAATCCGTAAGTTCCTAAGGTCCTCAAATATTACGTTTAATAACATATTAACATTTATTGACGATCTAACGGTTGGTTCTTCGTTTGCTACATTAATCAAGTGGTGGACCCTAATGGAACTAGGTCCAAACGACAAAATTTCATCGAACGGAGGTCAAATATGAAATTAGAATATCAAATTTAGCCTAGAAATTTAAAGTTGGCCCACTGGCCAAACACCGCATGCGACGGTTTCCAGCGAACGAAAACCCAATTTTTCGACTAACTCCAAAAATTACCAAATTTTATAGGATTGTAGAGCACAACAAGGGGAACAAATTTCATACCTAGGCTGAAGTCCAATTCGGCCGGGAAACGCCTGAAAACATCCTTGATCCGTCAGAACCCTAGAAATGGGTGTTCCTTGATTCGTTGAATTCGCAGCTCCGCCGCCCCCAAACTTGTTTGGGCTATGTTCCTGGACTCAAGAGACGCCTAAGGGTGGTGGTGGTCAATGGAATTTTTTTTCAGAAATGGCGGATTTGTTGCCTACACCCACGAAGCCCTCGGCTTTGATTCTTACAGAAAGACACCAAATCAACTCGGGTTTTGGGGGGAAATGGAAGAGGACTTGATGCCGAGTTGCTTCCAGGTGATGGGTGGCTATGAATCACCAGAAAAACTGCCTGAAAAGGCGTCGGAAAACTGGTGCCGCCGGATTGGGTCTCGGGTCAAAGGGAGGGATCCGATTCCTTCATTCTCTCATCCCTCCTTTCCCCTCCTTGCTTTTCCTTTTAACTCGCCTGTTTCTCCCTCATTTCTCTCCTTATCTCCCCATCCTAGCCACACAAATGGCACCAAATCAATGCTCCAGCAAATCTGAAGCCTTCCAGATAATGGTCAAATGACAATTTCACCTTTGTCTTTACTTGCTTATATCTCGTTCGTTATAGCTTCGTTTGGCGAACAGTTTTCGCCTACACACTCATGAGGTCAAGCTCTATCCAAATATGTAAATAAAAATGACAAAACATATAGGAATTAAATACAGTGAGAAAGGCATATGATGAATGATTCTGGGAGACTCTAGAAGAGACAAGGAGTTGTATGAAGAGTACAAAATATCATTATACCGTTAATGTGATTTCATATGTAATTTCACGGTTTCACCCGAATCATTCCAAGTACGATGTTTGTTGATGAATTTTATGATGAAAGGTAATTGTACTGCAAATTTATCAGTTTTGCTAAGTTCTTCTGCCACTCAAACTGTACACAGTTCGAGGTGGATCTATGCATTGCAACTTCTTCTAACATCGAATGAACAACGCTTAAAATGTAGAAGAAAATCCTTTGGCAACATTGTCATGCATTTGGTAAATACCACATAGAGGAAACTTAAAATTTAAGTTACAAAGGCAACTACATCGACGTCTCCAGGATGACAACACATCGGGCCGGAGTCGGATTTGCCCTGCCATCTCCGGCTCCACAAAAATTTTGCCGTCCCTATCCCCGTCCCCATAAACAAAGGGAATTAGTTGTAATTTTTTTATTTTTTATTTTTTGTACATGCGATAATGTGGTTCAAATTCACCTTTCACGAAAATAGAACCTAATACCTCTCACTTACAAGTGAAGAGAAATATCACTAGACCGTAGTATTAGATATGAATAACAAAGAATTCAAGCATTATGTGTAGAGAAAATTGTAGCAATGGTCCTTCAACTTTAATGCAATTGGAGTAATGGTCCCTCAACTAAAATCCATAACTATTAGTCCCTTAACTCATCAAAACATGCAATTGTGGTCCTTCTTGTCAACTCGGTTAGAACTGTCGTCAAAATGAGTTACATATCATGCACGTGAGGCTGAATCAAGGGTTAATATGGAAAACCAATTGGAGAAATAATCCCTCAACTTTAACCCAATTGGAGTAATGGTCCCTCAACTTTAACCCAATTGTAGCAATTGTCCTTCCAACATGACTTTTACCCCTCAATATTAGTCATATATCTTGCTTACCTACCCACAACTACAAGACCAAGCAATAAATTAAAGAGGTCCAAGACAACCATTATTTTATGTCCTTTAAAATGGGCCGGCCACACCCTATGTCAAATACGTAAGGCTCTAGTCCATCTCATGGGCCGAGAAAATTTAGGCCTATCAGCTGACCCCTAAACTCTGCTCTTTCGGCCTTTCAATAATTTAAATAAAAAATAGTAATAAGACCTTAAGACGCAAAGTTCAGACCTTACACATTTAAAATAGGGCTGGATCGAGCCAGCCCAGTCCCAAAAAATAAGGTTGGGTTTGGGCTGATCCATTGGGCCTCGGTCTTATTTTACCGGCATAGCTTTTTACCTTTAAAAAGAAATGAAATTACATAAATACCCTTGGTAACCAAAAGCAAACAGTGCACCGTCTCTTATTTCATCAAAAGCCTCAAAGGATTAATCCTTATATTCTTTTTTGTGGTTTGATCATAACTAATTAGTAGCCATGCATGCATTCATGGATCTGGGCTTATTAGCTGCTAATTATCATAAGGGTAAACAAAAATTCAAAGATTTTGTGGTTTGGTCATAAAAATGTTAGATCGTTGTAATACATTATGGAAGTAAGCCTCACAAAATAAGTGTTTCAAATAGATGTCAAAATAGTGTCCCTGAATCTTAACCAGAAATATTATAATACACGTATTTATTTAATTTTATTAATGGTCTCTAAAGTATCAAATTATGTCATTCTCTTATATTATAACATGTGAATTAATAACATTATATACTCACTAAAAGCGAATTTGAACCATGTTATTGCTATTTTATTGTGAGGTTTAGCCCACTCCTCTGCCCCATTAGTAGAGGTGATATCGTTTGTCAAAAAATAACACTATATATTGATGGTACCAGGATCACCCTAAATATTTGTTTTTAGAAAGCGATATCTATGTGGTTATCCACTTAACTAAACTTTTGTATAATTAACCGAATGCCAATTTTTTTTCGTAGTCCCTATGGTGACACAGTACTTTCAATGTGAACCTCGTGATGAAAAAGCTTTTAATTAAACCCTTGTGGTGGGCCTTGTTAGCAATTGAGGTCCAATCCAAACGTTCGTTTGTCTTCTGTTAAATAAACTCACGCGACTATCACGTGGAGGGTCAATTTTGTCATTTCAATCCAAATTACATCATATTCCATGGACATCTAGTATGAGTTAGGGTTTAACTAAAATTAGATTTTACAAAAAAAAAAAAAAAAAAAAGCTTGAACGCAAAGAGTGAAACTAAACATGTAAAACCACATCAATGGCTAGGAGAAGAGCTGAATGTGAAGTCGTGCCTAATTTCTTAGGTATGATTTTTTTTTTTGGAAATCCTAATACTTCTAATAAACCATTGTTTTTTTTTCCAATGCCAACACGTCTTTGATCATGAGTTAGAGTCTTAGTCTCACTTGAATTTACATTCTTGTATCAATTTGTACGAGTCTGAATGCATATATGCCTTTCAATTTTGTCTTTAATTGGTAGTGTGGTTTGATGCAGGCCGTAGTCGGCCAACACACAACCATTCAATTTATTTCTTAATCTTCTTTGAATTTTAATTCTTTAAGTTTCTTACGTTCTTGAAGTTCACATGCGGAGGGCAATCGTGAAGATTGAATTTTTTGCAATGCCTTTCACCCATTGTCTTGAATTCTTTAATTCTGCAATACATTTCACCATAAGGATTTGAGTTTGGACCTCAATTGCTAACAGAGCTCACCACAAAGGTTGAATTAATAATTTTTTCGCCACAAATGTCAGATTGATAAAAGTGGCATGTCATCACGGGACCACAAAAAAAATTTGGCCTTAACCGAATAGCTTTATCCACGAATATCCTCGGATCCCGACGCAAGAATTCCACCCTAAAGTACACGCACATTGTAATGGCATTATTGGCATTAACATAGTTTTGGGTATATAGCCAATGGGGGTGGCTATTCTTGTGACCATGAAGTTTGGCCAATGGTAGACTGACCTGTATGTATTGGGCTATAGTGCTGAAACTGTGAGGCTGACTTGTATGTATTGTGACATTTAATATTTTAGTAGATAAGGCGTTGAGTTTTTATTGATGTGTTTTGAGTTCGAAATTCTTTGATTTCTTAAATTATTATAACTTTCAAATCATCCCCCCTCCCTTTAATTATAATATTTGTTTTAAAAAAAAATTAAGACCATATTACAAATCTTTGATTGCGTGAGAAAATGTGGGACACTATGGCCTGTATGTATTGGGATAGTGTGGAATTTTTTTTGGTTAAACTCCAAATGGATTGGTGATTTTGGGCGTGGGTTACGTTTAGTTCGATTATGATTTTTGTTAAAATAGAAAACCAAACCGAAATTATTATTCGGTTCGGTTTGTTTTTTTTTTTCAATTCGTTTTGTTATAGTTTCGGTTTTTCAGTTTGATTTGGTTTTGATTCAATTTTTTTTTTAAAAAAAAAACCCAAAATTTATTTATTTTGGTTTCAAAAATTCTGAAAATTCTGATGCAAGATCCATTTCCTCTTCCTTGCCTGTCGCCTCCCAATCTAATCAAATACAAAAGTATATGATTGACTTAACTAACAACAAAGAAGAAAACCCAGAAATGTAAAAAGGAAACTAATGAAAAGGGTTTGAAAACTTTGAGTTTTAACGATAAGGACAAAATAAAGGGTAAAGTGAATAGTACCAGGTTTGACTTTTTAGTGTCAAAATGTGGTTTTTCGTTAAAGTGAACAGTACCGCGGACTTTTTGTCAAAACTCCCAAATGTAAAACCAATTAGCAACAAAATCTGATAGAAAACCGATTGTAGGAAAGAAGAGAGGGAGAAGTTGCAAAGAAAGAAGATGTTGGAGGAGCAAAGGAGGTTAAGTAACTCAACGGAGATTTGGGGAAGCTTTTGAGTGGGTTTCCAGTGAGGGATGTCGAGTTTGTATGTGAGCGATGTTTGTTGTAGCCTAGGTTTGTGAGAGAGAGAAGATGGGATGTTTGTGAGGGATGTGGGGATGCAAGGTTTGCACCGTGTCTAGAGAAAGAAGAAGGGAGAGATATTGAAGAGGGAGAGAAGTCAGGAAGCATCATTTCCTAACAGCCTTGCACTACAGACCGACGTCGCCGAAGTTTAAAAAACAAATTGATGCTGCCGATTAATCGATCTATAACAATTGGTTGCCATGACAAAATCTTAATTCTTCATTCACTCATTTGGGATTTTATTTTCTATATGGGTGCAAAAATGAATTTATATATTGAATCGGATTTGTGAGAGTAGTTTCGGTAGTAAATTTGGGTTTAAAGAGATATTGATTTTTTAATTAAAAATAATGTGGATGTAAAGAGTAAGGTGTAAAAAAGGTTATATAGTTCAAATAAAATTTCCCTTAAGATAGGCTAGTGTTTCTTGTTTGGTTTTAGACTTTTATAATTGGGGTTGAAATTGCGCTAGGATTTTGTTAAATTAGACTAGTATTTTACTTTGAATTTGGCTTAAAAATGAATACCCAAAATAAATAAATAAATAATTAAATTAATATACATTTAATTCGGTTTGGTTCGATTTTCAAACTACTGAAACCAAAATCGAACAAGAAGAATTCAGTTTGGTTTGGGTTTTTTAATGTGGTTCCTATTTTTGCTTCAGTTAAGTGTTTCAGTTCGGTTTTTTTTTTTTTTTTTTTTTTTTTTTTTTTTGTTAACCCTTTTTGGCTTCAGATTATTATGGAAAAGCATGTGGAGTGTATTAAGATAATTTTTAATTGAAAAAGTCCAAATCTTACCGTTGTTAAAATCTAACTCCACCAAGATTGTTGATTTGTTTAAATATTGTTATTAAAAAATTCTTTTGGACAACCAATCTAGTTGATTAAGACAAGATTTAAAATCTGATACTCTGAAGCACTATACAATTCTTTTTATAAAAGATATAAATTGAAGGTGGAGGAATAAATTGGTTATAAACATATCATTTACAAGATTTAAACTTGCCTCTATTACATTATTTAACCATAAAACATGTAGAGAAACACCAAAACTTGGCCTAAATTGTCCCCGCGTGCGCAAGTAAGTGTGAAATCCTGCCATCGAGTTTCATTATTCAATTTTCGCGTTTCATATTTACATGATTTTATTATACTTTCTTTAAAATTTGATCTTTGGTTGGTAAGTTAAAGTTTGATTTTCCGTAGTTAGCTAATAAAAATCTGTAACTTTTAGGGGGTCACTCTTGTACTTGTTGGATAAAGCTCGATCTCATGAGCGTGAAGGCGAAAAACCGTTCGCAAAATGAAGTTGTAACGAAGAAGATATAAGCAAACAAAGGCAAGGAACAAAAAATATAACTTGGATCGTCTATCATAAAAAACCCGACCGATTTGGAACAGGGCTTATTATTTTTGGAAACCCAGGTAGTGAGTTAAACCGTTGATTGGGTTTCACTGCCCCAATTCGCTAAGGCAAAATTTCAACATGTTTTCGACGTGATGTGATAGTTTCAGCAACGCCACTACTTGGGTATTCCTTTCACCACCACAAACAAAAGCCACCAAACTTCACCCTGATCGACTATCAAGCTTGAAAATTCTGAGTTTTGGCGGTCTGCGATCTAGCCCTTTCTATTGTAAATGTCGGCGACCACCACCACTATCGAGAAGCCTTCGACATCTAGAGAAAAGCCCTAGCTTTGGATTGGATGTTAGTGCAGCAGTGGCGCAATAAGTTTCTTGACTACCCAGGGCTTTTCCGGCGAATTTTGCCTTTTTTCGTCCCAACCAACCTCCAACAAAGGTATAAAACTTACTCCCCTTGTTGTAAGCTACGTTTTGGAATTGACTAGATTCTGGCAAAGGTTGGTTGGCCCACCGTCGTGTACGACGTGCGTGGCATGATGACCTAGTTTGTCTCCGTAAGCTAAATTTGATGTCCTGAACCCTTTTCTAATGTCCGTTTGACAAGATTTGACCGTTTGAACATAATTCAATAATTGACTGCCACTTGACCTTTGTTGTAGGTGTTGATCCGACAGTTGGATCATTATGGAACTATAGTATATGTTGTTGTTGAAGTAATGTACTGATGCTCTAAAGAACTTATAGATCTGAAATCTAAGGTGTGGATCCATCATATTGGAACATTTAAGTTATTGACCTTAGCATGAACCATTTTGATCGGAGGTTAACTTTTGGTCAACATGTCCCTAATCATTCTAGATATTGAAGTTAGCATTATTAGATAACTGATACAGCCTAGTGGGCCTACCTTGGTTTGTGTGCCATCCTGGGTGATGTGCATCTCAGGTTGTATGCAAGTGGCACCTTACCTTCATTTAAGTGTTTGTTGGGTTTCTCGATGAATGTATTCTATAAATAATAAGCTAAATAATGGTTGTATACTTCGATAGGTTTTGACTGACTTCTGGGCCTTAAGTTGGCGTGCTTTCGAGATCGCCTTTGCATTGGACATGAGGTGAGTAGTTTGTTTACTGTCCTTATATAGAATACCAAAATGCGTATATGCCTCAATGTATGTCCTATTGAAGTTAGCATTGCTATGTAATATGACATAGAGATAAAGATACTGGTAATTAGAATTTTTAATATAACTAGTAATTAAGGGAATCCTTTGTGATGTTCTTTGTATGACGAGATGCTTGGTTGACATGTTGAATCGATAGTGGATGTGATTATTATGTAAATCATGTTGGGTTGATGTATGGTGTATGACGACTGATAATGTGACTGCATCGTGTAGCAGTATGGTGCATGGATGGTCCTACTTGGTTAATTCGCATTGGGGGACCATGCAATTATAAGCATGCCTATGGTTCTGCTTGGTTAATTTGCATTGGGAAACCATAAGCATTCTAAAAGTGATCATCCTTGGTAAATCGGCAATTGGTGACCACTTCCAAGTTGGATTCCATTGAATTGGTCTGGAATCTTACTTCATATATGATTTTTTTGATTTGGTCTGAAAACCCTATATTCTGTTATAGAGTTGAAACTTATCGTGCAACCAGATATAAAGTAGGATCTAAACCTTATAACAATTCCTTTTGAATTACTTTCTAGTAATCCGGTAATAAAGGCAATCGGTGGTACAAAGATTTCCAGACCAATTCAATGGAATCCAAGGTTTTCAGACCAACTCTGTTATAGAGTTCCAGCCCTTGTGAAACCAGACCTGGATTTTTTGTTCCTTCCTCCCCATTTATTTATCAGTTATAAAGTTGAAACTTATGGTAAAGTGGTGCAGTGAGGGTCACAGTATCAACGGACAACTCTTTGCGGAGCAAAAATTGACCGCAAATCCAATAATTTTCTATTGAAAGAAGAATCCTTTTGAATTTTGATTTCCTGTAATTATGGCCTTCCCATGTTAAAGTCTAATGTAAAAAAATCTGAATAAGATGACTTCACGATGTTATAAATATTATATGGTCTAGTGGTATTCCTCTTCATTTGTAAGTGAGAGGTTTTAGGTTCGATTTTCATCAAAGGCGAATTTGAACCACATTATTGCTAGCCCATTATGAGGCTAAGCCTACACTCTCTCCGTTAGTGTAGATAATATCGTTTGTTCCAAAAAAAAAAAAAAAGACGCTACATATTTTTTTCCTGAAAAAAATGTCTTAACTATTTAAAATTTGATAATTTACCTTTAAAGTGTATCACATAAAAGTTTTTGAAGTGTAAATTGTTTCTGGTTATTTAATTTAAGTTGCAATTAGGGGTGGGCACTTAGAACCGGAAACCGAAACACGAACCAAATCGAACCGCACCGAATGGTTTGGTTTTGCGGTTTTGAAACGGTTTCGGTTTTGAAACCAAACCGCAACATAGAAAACGGTTTGGTTTTGGTTTTGGCTTTTGAAAACCGCACCGAAACCGAACCGCACCACAAATATTAATAAACATTTAATTAAATGTCCATATTATATTTCATGTTTTAATTGGTTGTTTGTTAGAATCCATATACTTAGTATAGGACTCAACCACACTAGAATATCATCATTCATCACTTTCTTTCGTTCATTAACTTGAAGGACCTTTGTTATTTTATACCATCACACACACATATATGTACAAGGGTGGATTGATCTTGTTATCAAGAGTCGAACAATGATCTAATGAAGTCCACTCATTTGAAGCATGATATCACATATTCTAGTATTAAAGTTTCGCTCACGTTTAATGAATTCAAATTTATTCAACTTGTTTTATGATAAACATTGTAAGGGACACCCTTTTGTTGCACAAACATGTTTTAACATCACAACTACATGCAACATGCTAATTGTTTACATAACAAATGTATTTTTCCTATTGCTATTGGGAAATGCTTATTAATATGTTAAATTGCAAATTGTACATTTTTTCTTAAAAACCAAACCGAAACCGTTTGAAACCGCACCGAACCGAACCAAACGGTTTGGTTTCATTTCGGTTTTGGCTTCAAAACCGCACCGCACCGAACCGCAAAAAATTTTGGTTTCGGTTTCAGTTTCACTCAAAACCGCACCGAACCAAACCGTGCCCACCCCTAGTTGCAATGGTCTACTTAAGTCAATAGATTCAAATGTAGGGGCCTCGATTCAATCCATCTATGTATGACTTAGATTGTAGCCAAGTGTCATGCCATTATTGATGACCGTGTGTATGGCTTAGATTGGATTTAGCGCAAAGGTGTAAGAGAATGTTTTGCTAATTTGCGCTCTGCAATGAATTGAGTTGCACCTTTCCTTACACAGAAATATACAAAACTTTCGTTCTTCGTTCTTTGAGTTTTTCTTCAGTCTTATTTCCCAATCCGTAACTTAAAAAAACAACATCAAATACTAAAAACCAACACAAGTCACGTAATTTAAATTGAAAAAAACTAAATAGCTTACAATCTAGTAGAAGGGAAGAATTTGGAGGTTTTAATGAACTTAAGGACATTTGTTTGAAAAAATATCATTAAGGAACTTAATTTTTTAAATGGTAGGATTATGAGAGATATGTTGAAAAGTGTGTAATTAAGGAAATGAACTCAAATAAAACTAAAAATTATTTTTAACTTGTATTTATTTTGAAGATTTTGTTTTTGTTCATTTTTCTTTGTTTCCTTCATTCCCTTCCACCAGTATTCTTCATCCCTCATTTTTGCCTCCACTCTTCTTCTTCCCACATTTCCTCCAAATAATTTTTCCATAACTCAAACACATAAAAATGAAAACTAAAAATAGAAAACATTTTGATTATCTCACAAATATGATCTCACATTTCCACCATATAATTTCCCTTTTATATATATGGAATAATTATTAGCACTTAAAAGTCATTATGCACTCTTTAAATATATAGATTTGACAAACCGGCGTTATATCTATCAAAGACAAAGGAGCAAGAAATAATTGCTTGGTCACAAGCCAGTAATTTCTTTCTAATTAATATGTGTAGTAGATTACCAAGAGAAGTTTTCCACAAACATTCATCGTTTCAGCCAAATAATGTAAATTAGGGTTTTCTTGGTTGAGGCAATAGTAGGACTTCAAGCTAGGCAAGTAATTATGCAACTTTGATATTAGCATGCATGTCTTACTAGCAAGTTACCAAAATTTATTTTAAATAAAAAAGAGTGAATTCTTGATCAATTGAAATTTACCGTCCACCATGCCAGTGGAAGATATATACAAAGGATCGATCATCACTTATTTATTCATTTTCTTTATTCTTAATAACCTAGCTTATCTTCTTAGATATATCCATCAGCAAAAATTGCTAGAGTGGTTGTTGTTCTTCCATAGCTAGTAAGGCTTCTCCCCAACATAGTTGCCTGGGGGATCATAGTTGCATCCAATGAAGGTACCCCCACTGCTGCACCTCACTTTTGCGCACCCTATACGAGCCGACTTACGCCAAACCACCTGTGTATAATGCCCACACACCTTTCCAGCAGCACACGAGTTCGACTTATAACTGTAGTCGGCCTTCTCCTTCACCCACAGGTCCACAGCCGCTGTTCCCGACAGGTCACCAGTGCTCATGGCAAGGTTTTCGCCGTATGGCCCCTTGGAGTGCACGAGATTACAGTCGCCAACACGTTGGTTGGCGTAGTTTTGTGCATAGCGTGCTACATTGTCATCCCACGTCAAGGGACCAACGCCTACTGCTGCTCGAGCGGCGTTGTGGGAATTGAGGTAGTCTTGGCGTGTGTCTTGGGCATGAGAGGATTGTATTAGGGCTGAGCCTAAAATGAAAAGGAGAGCTAGGGAAATATTGCACAACCCCATGTTAATGGTTTGTTCTCTTTGTGGATGGGCAAATGAGATGTTATGGGGCGGAATATTTATAATAGCGGGGAACGGTAAATGTTGATATTATGAGCTCTGAGAAATTGAGGATGTGGAAATTTATTTGCATGACCATCAATGTTGAACGTTCACATTGCGTTATCAACTGAAGAAACCAAACCGTCGCCGAACTGATAAAACAAAACCCTACTTCTATATTTCTTTACTTACAACGGCTTACTTTTACAAGTAAAATTTATGAGAGGATTAACTTTTTCTAGTACTACAAGCGATATTCTACATAGTCTAGACAAGGATGGAGATAGTTTGAACCAGGAAAGAAGATATGAATCACTAAGACAATCTACCACTTACATGAGAAGTACGAAGATTAGTCAAACTTTCTCGAGGTAATTAAATTGTCAATATAACAAAAATAAGCAATCGTAACAGCAAAAACGTGGCTACTGCTGGGGTAACAATAATATCGATCACTGACCTAGATATTATGTTGCTATGTAATACTTTAATTTCCCGATATTTATTAACACAATTAACAATCCCTTGAAACCTTTGAAATTCATGTTGATGATGCAACATTGGAACAAATTGGAACTAATTGCTTTGGTAAATAAGCAGATCTGCTTCTTCTTCTAATTACGTTTGTCATATCTGTTTACTTCTCTTTTAGAAAGGTATATGATCGATGCATGTAGGAAACGTATATGTTCATCTGTTGAAGGAAAGCTCTACTAAGCCTTCCCTCAATTTCGGGGAACAAATTGATTATCGTAATTGTTGGATTCATGTATGCAGTAAACTTTGAAAAAGAAAATGTGGAAAAGCATATTCTATGCACTGTTGCAATACGTGTGGTATACGGGTCTTCTCCGAAGTTTTATTTTCTTGAAACAAATATGTTTTGGATGTGGAAGTCTAACTAAACTACACAATCACCTAACCATAAATTTGGTATTATTTATGGTTTTGAACTCCTCTTTAGGAAAACTGAATTTAAGACTTTCAACTTACAAGTTAGGAAAAAATGAATACCACTATATTGTAGAAGTAGAGGTACGAGTCTTCTTTCAATTAAAATAAAATAGAATATTATGAACCTCTCATTTTTTTCCCTAACATTATAGAAGAGAATAATTGAGTTAAGTCACACAATTGTTAGGGTTCAAGATTTTTGTATATGAATTTCGCTGTGGTAATTGAGAGAATAAGGGACTGCATTTTCTGAGAATGAAAGATGTAGTTGCAGAGAGAATGTTTGAAGGACTGTATAAGATGCAATCCATTACCAATCCCTTCATATATTTTATAATATACATAATTTAAAATTGTTAGATTATTTTATCTCATTATATTATAACATATGAATAAATAACATCACATTACCCTTAATACTGTGTTCAAAAGGGATATCTGTTGTACGTGGTTCAGTGTTATCCGCGAATGTCCTCAACGCAAGACTTTTACCCTAATTGTGATGGCATTATTAGCATTAGCATACTTTTGGGCATAAAGGATACTACGTCAGCATCCTACGTCAACTTTGGTAGCATTGAGACGCACGAAAATGTGGAACACGATGGCCTGTATGTATTGGGATCAAGGTATAAAATATTGATGATATCGGAAATATCGGTAGTCCAAAAACACGGAAATTTCGATGGAAATATCGGGATATTATCGATATCGATAAAAATTGAATAAAAACCACGAAAATTGTAAGAAAAACTTGGAAATTTTTATTGAAACTTTGCAGGATGTTTATTTAGTCAATTATCTATTAGTTTATCACAAAAAATTGGAAGGAAATGCATTGCATGATAGAGATAACTGATTTAAGTTGATTATATAGCTTGCTGGCAAACATTGTGAGTAGAAAATATGTAGTAATTAATGAAAGAAGTTTAAACACACCATAATCATTTATATATAATGAATTAGTACAATATTTTACACTTTATACATTGAATGGTAAGATACATGAGTGACTTAGCAAGGTCTAAAATATCGATGATATCAGAAATATCGGTAGTCCAAAAAAATATCGGTAGTCCAAAAACACGGAAATTTTGATAGAAATATCGGGATATTATGAATATTTTAGACCATGATTGAGATATAGTGTGGAAAAGTTGTTTTGTTGAAGTCCACATAATTTTTTTTTAAATTAAAAAAAAAAAATTGGAACCATGTATGTCTTTGGTTCCAGACGAAAGTGTAGGAAACTATGACCTGTCTATATTGGGAAGTGTGGAAAATATGGGACACGGACCCCTCTTCCCTTTAAATTATACTAATTTTGAATCATTCATCCTACCCTTAATAATAATAATTTACAAAAAATTGGAAGTATATTAGATCAAGTCTTTAGTCACGGAAGAAAATGTGGACACTATACTAGTATGTATTGGGATATATTGTAGAGAATTTGCTTTGTTAACGTCCGTATGGATTTAGGTACGACTACAGTTGTAATATCGTTAGTTGTTATTAGTATTACTGTTTAGTGAAATTATTCTCCATTTGTTAGTGGGGATGTCTCCTTTTAACTTTGAGTTCAAACCTACTTGTCACGCCTTAATCTAGACATACGTCCAGGATCGACATGTAACATCACTCAGTACTCATATATCTAACATACCCCATCTCTAGGATATGGACAAGCACAAGAAAGATCCAATTGCGTAGTAATTTTTCATATACTCTATAGCTGCATCTAACCTCTTTGTTAGACTGCCTTCGTACCCTCTGATGAGATCAAGACATTTGTAGTTCACTATTTGTTAAACTCTGAACTATTCATAAAATACTTCCTAGTAGACAACATAGAGTACCACACCACATCAACCATAAGCTAAACAAGAGTTGTCATCTTACCTTTCACACACACATATGCTTTCCAACACCATTCAACAATTACATCAATCAATAACACATACAATACACCAAAATGCAGGGCTAGAGCGACACAGTTCTGGAGAAGCCTACATCCCTGAAGCTTTCTCAGTTTAGACTAAATCCAAGGAATCAGCGAAGTCAAGGATGTGATTTCGGACCACTCAACGAAACCAAAGTACGAAACGGGATTCTGGACCACTCAACGGAATCCAAATCAGGATACGATTTCGGACCACTCAATTGAATCGCGGAGTAGAAGGGATTTTGGACCTCTCAACGGAATCTGAGTGGATACGATTCCGGACCACTTAACGGAATCCAGATGGAGCAGGGAATCAGTCCACTCAACGGAATCCCAGCAGAACCCGGTTCCGGACCACTCAACGAAACTGAGTGGAAGTCTAGGAAACATAACAACAACTCGAAGAAACAAGACATGAATCAGGTTACTCAATTTAGAACAGCTTAACGAAACGAGAAATGAAACAATGAAACTAGATATGAAACAAGCTTCGAAGCAACAACCCCAGGTCAATGGGTTAACGGTTCACTACGAGCCCTCACATTTCATCAAACAATTCAACAAGCACTTCGAATCACATTTCATAAATATCATCAATACACAAGTCAAATCACATTTAATAAACATAGATCAATGGCTAAATATATATATAAAAAAAAATATCACATTTCAATAGAAATCACATTTATAAAATCAAGTGATATCCACAAAGGATACTAAATACAAAATCAGGGTAATAACCATATCACATATCTTAAAGTCACTCACTAACCAATGTAGGCCCATTAGACTTCACTTAATCTCTATTAGTACTAATTTTAGTATTTAAGAACGATTCGAATCATGTTGACCAAAAGTCAACTCTCTGTCAAAGGTGGGTTTCGCAACCCTACATAATTCGATCTGGAACATCTGCCCACATATTTCTGATTTGTAACCTCCCAAGAGTCTCATTAATCTTCTAGGAACGATCCAACAGTCGGATCTCTGCCAATCGCTAAAATTAAATTGAGGTCAATGTTTGGTTTTACAAACTTAGAAATTCAATTTGGGAAAATCCGTACCTCAGATATCCAATCCATAAGTTCCTAAGGACCTCAAGTATTATGTTTAATAACATATTAACATTTAGTGACGATCTAACGGTTGGATCTTCGTTTGCTACAATAGTCAAGTGGCGGACCCTAATGGAACTAGGTCCAAACGATATGATTTCATCAAACAGAGGTCAAATATGAAATTAGAATATCAAATTTAGCCTAGAAATTTAAAGTTGGCCCACTGGCCAAACGCTGCATGCGCCACCGCATGCGACAGTTTCCAGCAAACGAAAACCCAATTTTCCGACTAACTCCAAAAATTACCAAATTTTATAGGATTGTAGAGCACAGTAAGGGGAAAAACTTTCATACCTAGGTTGAAGTCCAATTTGGCCAATAAACGCCTGAAAACACCCTCGATTCGTCGGAACCCTAGAAATGGGTGTTCCTCGATTCGTTGAATTCACAGCTCCGCTGCCCCCAAACTTGTTTAGGCTATGTTCTTGGACTCAAGAGACACCTAAGGGTGGTGGTGGTCGATGGAATTTTTTTTCAGAAATGGCAGATTTGTCGCCTGCACCCACAAAGCCCTTGACTTTGATTCTCATGGAAAGACACCAAATCAACTCGGGTTTTGTGGGAAAATGGAAGAGGACTTGATGCTGAGTTGCTTCCAGGTGATGGGTGGCTACAAATCACCAGAAAAACTGCCTGAAAAGGGGTCGGAAAACATGGTGCCGCCGGATTGGGTCTCGGGTCAAAGGAAGGGATTCGATTCCCTCATTCTCTTATCCCTCATTTCCAGTCTTTGCTTTTCCTTCTAATTCACCTGTCTCTCCCTCATTTCTCTCCTTATCTCCCCATCCTAGCCACACACATGGCACCAAATCAATGCTCCAGCAAATCTGGAGCCTTTCAGATAATGGTCCAATGACCATTTCGCCTTTGTCTTTACTCGTTTATATCTCGTTCGTTATAGCTCCATTTGGCGAACAGTTTTTTCCTACACACTCGTGAGGTCGAGCTCTATCCAAATATGTAAATAAAAATGACAAAACATATAGGAATTAAATACATCCTTGAAAAGTCCGTTTAGTTCATTAAGCTCGCTTTCGTCCTTTTACTTATCGAAAAAAAAAACTATACGCCGTAATTATAAACGCGTCAAAACCAAGAATACGAAATACGTAATTTTAAATAGTGAAATATGGGGACGGGATTTCACACTACTTCCACTAATGTTGATATTTTTTTTTTAGGATTGTACTTGGGTACTCACTAGTGAGTACTCACATTTTGATTGTGATTATTCACCTTTTGATTTTGTCCAATAATATTTTATCACATGTTTTATTGTTTTGAAAAATAATGCACATATGTTACTAACTTTTCTTGGGTAATAAAAAATAAAGAACATATGACATTTTTTGAATCGGCCAAAATAAGAAAGTGAGTACATAGATTGGTGAGTATTTATGTATTTAGGGTTGGACTATTATTTAATCTTTGAGGAAAAATTTGGCCTATAAGGTAATTAAGGAAAATTATTAAAAAATCTTTTTTTAATGCTTGATTTGACCCAATTATGTATTTTGAATGTGGAATGCTTGCTAACATCAAATACCTGAATGTAGGAACCAAATCTGAGTAAACTTGAGCAACTTGCAAAACAGTAAAACAATCGTGAGCAATCCTTAAACCCAGGAGGGGAGATGGGTGTTCATGCCAAAAGCTTTCCAACGTGCAAGTAAGTGAATGATTTTTAGATTCAAGTAGTGAGCAAGAGAATTGAAGTGTATAGATTGTGTTACCGTGGATGAACCCTAGGTGGGTGTATTTATAGTGTAGGAGAGAGACCCTTTTAGGTTATAGTCCTCATTCTAAGACGAGAGAATCCTAAAGGATATCTAGTAACTAGATATTGCATCCTCTTAGGAGTTGTGATTACTTGTAGCGCATACCTATCCTTAGATTGTAGGGACTCCAAGAGACTTATAGGATCTGATTGTGTCCATATTCGGATCAGATCACGTATGGAACAAGCATGGTCATCCAACGGAGTTGTTAGGACTTCGCCTAGTACCCCGGAGTAGAGTGATGGTAGCACCCTGTTTCGTTTGATATAGCTCCACCCGGAGCTGGAGCTGGTGAGTCCATGATCGAATTTCTAAAGTAACAACATTCAAATTTGACTCACTCCGGCCTTGGAAAATCATGGTCCCCCACTGAATTCATTAAAAAAAACAAATTCTTAGCAAGTTAACCTACTATTTAGGAATACCATAATTGTGGTTCATGAATTTTCATTGCTGGAGTAAGGCAGATCAGAATACTAATACCTTAGAAGTCGGATCATGGACTCAACAGCTTCGGCAGCGAAGCTGCATAGATGGATCATGGAGAAGCGTTGTCACTGTCATCCTATTTCGGAGCAGTGAGTGAAGTCCGTCAACTTCGCTAAGATTGACCATGCTTGTTCCGTATGACACGGAAACTTGATCCAATAAGGAATCAGCCATGTTTCCTATATTCTTGGAATCCTTACAATCTAAGGATTGACGTGCACCTGAAGTAATCATACTCCTAAAAGGATGCAATATCTACTCCAAAGTATAATCTAAGATTGTCCCAGTTTAATACTAATTCCATGTTCTAAAAGGACTTTATCTCGACTGGTATAAATACACCATTCTTGGATTCATTTATGGTAACACAGTTATGCACACTTATTCTCTTGCCTATAGCTTGAGTTTTGTATATTTCTTACTAACTTGGCCGTCAGAGAGCCTTTGACCTGCACCCCTGGTCCTTGGCTGCTTACGGTTGTTTGTTCTTTAACATGTTAAACGAGTTTGTGCATCTCCTCCACACATGGTGGTACACAAATTTAGCTTCAGCAAAAATGCTTATTATACAAACAAAAACAAAAAGTCGAACACAATGAACACATAAAATCGCAGCATGGATATTCAATTGATATCTAAATACGACTATATTATATCATGAAACTCCTAACTAAAATATGTTGCTACCAGGTAGCATATTTTTATCCATATGGCAAAGCATAGAGATTAAGACTAACAATTTTGTTTGAAAAAAACTAACAATAATAATAATCATGGCTATAATCAGCCTTTTTTTTTTGTTACCTAATTAAAGGGTAAAATTGAAGAACATATGTTGGGAAAACAAAATCATAAAGAACACATGAAACCGACACCGGAAGCAAAAAGGATGGTGCGGAGGTGGGATGCATACGTATTGTATAGACTGGTAGACAACCCCCCAAAAATATATCTATGGGATAGGCATGGTGGAAAAGTAGGCAATAAGAGGAAGAAGAAGAATACTGCTTTGAATCTTCAACGACGACTACCTTGATGGACAGAAAATATATAAATCAATTTGCACACATGTGGATGCAAATTTCCGCCTTCTTCTTTTTGGACGAAAATGCACCTGCAAAATAATCAACACCTAAGATCAAGGCCAAGAGTCTCACGCACCCATGATGAATGGGGGGGGGGGGGCTTTGGCCGAAGAATCTCCGATGCCAAAGTTAGGATTTGAGAGAAAGTGTTTAAAGAAGTTTTGGGAGAGAATTGGACTTAGGTTTTTGGAGAAATGAAGGGCTATATATAGGGGTGTGTCCGGCCCTATTAGGAGAATTGGGACTGGCCACATATGGTTGATTTGTGGGATTGATTGCAAGATATTATGTAAATAATATCTTGTAATTAATTTGGTAATTAATCCCAATTTGAAAAGAATAATTGGGAATTACCTAGTGGTTGAGGATTTGATGAGGAGTGATGAGATGGTTTTAAAAGAATACAATTTTGATCACATTTGACCTCGATTGAGCCGTTATTGTCTGTTGCATGCGCGTGGGAATCCCGGTGTGCCTTAAGGGTAATTTTGTCTTTTTACCCAAAAGTCCACGTGTCGCCTCCATATTTTTCTTGATTTTTTTTTGCTCAACAAATGCCCCCACACTTGTTGGGTTGCTCGCAGGAAAGTGCAGCAGGTGTAGAGATCTTCTCTTTAGGAAAATACGATTGTTTCCTATCTTGATGTAGATTCCCTCTTTAATTGGAAATTAGATCATTCTAAGGAAAGGGAAATAAATTACTTCTAAAATCTATTTAACTCTACCTTAAGTAGATTATTAAATCAACTTTAGAGAGCAATTTATTCTACCCAAGAGAGAGAAAGCTAAAGGATATTTGTTCCCCATCCTTTAGCAATCTTCTACACTTACCCGTGCAAAGGACCGTCTTTCGTTACTTTCTTTGTCTTCTCCGTACCGCACCGAGGTAAGAAAAAAATTAATTTTCCTTTTCTTCTTCTTGGATAGTGCTGTTACGAGGCAGCTGTCGGGGTGGTGCGGCACTTCTGCTGGTAGGGGCCAAGAGTCGGCTTGGCATGGGTCAATGAGGTGTTGTGGCAGAGACCACTGCTTGGGCTGCTTGGCTTGGCTAAAGCCAAGGCCAGTTGTGCTGCTGGGGCAGCAGATTGAGGCACTGAGGAGTAGTGCTAGGCGGGTTACATGGCTAATGTCATTTGGACTTTTGGACTGCTGGAATGCTGGGCATGCAGGCCTCCTGCCTGCTGGTCTGAGAGAAAAAATGAGGGAAAAATCAGCATGGGTTGAGCTTCCTTGTTGAGTACCGTGAATGGCGTTGGTTACTTAGTCCTATTTGTCGGGAAAAAAATAGGCTGCTCCCGAGAGAGGAGATAAAGACGATCAAGGCAGATGTATTGGCTCATCTGATCACTGTTGTGGAGCCTACTATAAACTTCCCTGCCTGCTCAAGAGATGTCGGTTGAGAAAAGACTGAAGACTTCCTCCACTGTTCGTGAAGGTCCGCTTGCTGACGAGAATCCTGTGATTGAGTTGACTTCTTCCAATGGGAAGAAAAATGAGGTTGCTAGATCTAAGCCTATGACGCATGCCATGCTGAAAATGGCTAGTACGATTACTGATAGGATTGCTCAGCGTAGAGGTTTTGTGAACCTTTGGAGAGGCTTGCTACTATGAAGAGCGATAAGGTGGACTTTGCTGCTAAAGTGGCGCCAATGCCTATTCCTCTTGCTGCTAAGACTGGTTTGCCTGCTGCAAAAAAGGAGACTGCTTGAGTGGGTAGTCGTGAGAAATATGCTAAGCCTGTTTTTGGATAGGCTGCTGAAATCTATGTGCTTTTAAAGCCAGATCTGCTAGAAGACATGGATGCGTTTGCTAAGCTTGTTGATGGTGTTAGAGGGATTATTTGCCCAAGTTCCTTTACGAATCATTCAACCCAATATGGAATAACTACTCTTATGATGTAGAAAAACGGTGATTCTGGAATCTGAGTCTAGGCTCCTTGACTAAGAGGATACCAAGGCTGCCAATGAGGTGGCAATGACTATGGCAGCTGAAGCTTATTCCTCGGGCGAGAAGATCAATAGGTTGGAGTCTGAGCTCGTTGCTTTGAAGGGGTCTAATATCTTTGCCTTTACTTCTCTGCAACTTGAGACCATTCGCCAAGAGATCGTTGACTTGCAGACTAGGCTTGACGCGATCCAAGTTAAGTATGAAAGTGCAGAGGAGGAGATTGGATGTTACATACCTTAGATTCAAGATCTTGAGCATGCCGTTTCTGAGCTTCATTCTGTTGCTTACGCAAATGATGAAGAGTTGATCGCTGCATATAATCAAGTGATCCACTTCAAGAAGATCGTCGATAGGCTTGAACCTGAAGTGTTGGAACTCTAAGGTGCATTGAAGATCAACGAAAGTCTGAAGAAGGAAGTGGAGAGCTGCAGAGCATCTTTTTTGGTCTGCTTGAGGAGAACGGGTAGCTAAAGGGTGAGAAGGCTGGGCTCGAGGCTTCGTTTGTTTAGAGTCAAGTCAATTTCTTCAAAATGGTTTATGTAGATAATCTCTTTGGTAGGCCGTCTGACTTTGAGTTTGATGGGAAAAACTTCAAGACATTCTCTATTTCTCCAGAAGACTTACTTGCCTTTATTTTTTATGCTTTCCTTGGTGAAGTAGTCAAAGAAGTTGGTGCCCAGGCTGGGGCAGCATGGGGTGAAGTGCCAGGTGATGCTGCTGCTGAGAGCGTCGTGGCTGCTGAAGGTGTGGCGATCGAGTAGTCGTGGGATGTCTAAGCTGTTGAAGAGTAGTCTTCTAGGTAGCCCTTAGGATTTTCTTTGTTTTCCTTGTTGCTTTGCTTGAACTTATTCAGCCTTTGATATTTGTTTATCAGTTTTGCTAGAAAATTTAATAAACTTGCTTCTTTCGTTTTTCTTCATCTTCGCTTCTTTTTTTTTTACGCATAACCTTTGACCTTTAGACCAGCGGTATACATGCTACTTTTTTTATAAGCAGACAAGACCGCGTAGCCTATGCAATTGTAGGTGTTGGTGTAGAACTTTTGCAAAGTTGTTAGCCATAGGGTCGGCAGCTAGAAGTGTTACTTACAGAAGCAGACGAGTCCGCGTGACCACTTGGCTATTAACCTTGGCTTTCTTCAATCCTTTGAGCTGTGTGGCCTGCATTACAACATACTAAAGATTTTTGGGTTATGAAATTCGCTAACATTTCGTATCAAAAGTACGCGGTTGTATGGAATTTCCTAAGCAAAGGTCCGATAGAACACTTTGCTTTTTATGTAGCCAATTCCGTGGGTTGCGTAGCAAGTATCACAACACTTTAGGAATTAGTGTAGATCTAAACGATCATTCTGCGCTTGGCAGAGGTGAAGCTGATCGACTGCATATCATGTGGGCAGTGGATAAAGCTTTATATATGCACGCTAACTTGTTTAACTTTCAAAAAAATGTGCGATTGTATAAGTTTAGCGCGGCTTACTGCTTGAAGGGCAAGCCGTAAGCAGTCTTTTGGAAATCGTAGGCTACCTGGAAATCGTAGGCTACCTTAGTGTACTCGGTAGCAGCTTTAGGGTTCCAGGACAACCGTCCATAGGGCATACTGCGTAATGTGCCCTTTCGTCTTTAGGGCCTGGTTCTCCATGAATTAGGCCAAGAGACCCAAAATCCTTCAGTTAGCTGAGCCTTGAAACAGACCATTGTGGCTACTTCTAGGAATCCCGACGCAAGCCATCGTGCACCTAGTTATACTAGGGTAGCTCGACTCATCTACTTCTGGATATTCGGAGTGTAAGTTTATCCTCCCGTGTTAGAGAGCAAAGACATATAGGCGTTGGAGAGCGGAGCTATGTGGGTGTTAGGGAATTGGTTTACCCTCTCGCACCCGAGAGCATGGTTAGCCCCTCGGGGGGTAAAATTTCTGCGATGAGTCGCTAAGAAGGGCGCAATCTTCTTTTGAAGTGCAGGAATGATTAGTTGTTGTAAGCATGCAGTCGAGCCAAGTTGTAAATCACTTATAAATTCCTCATTGAAAAATGAGTGAAACAAACGAAAACTTAGCTGTAAAGTAGAAACTACATAACAATTGGATAGTTATCATCTTGCAAGGTGGTGCTCGTTAAGCTGCTTGAGTCTTCGAGCTTTGATGTAGCGGGAGGTCACACATGGTACTTCCTTATATTGTAGGCATTCCACTGCTTTTCAATCTCTTTGTCGTTTATGGTGGCAAAGGTGTAGCTACCCTTGCCACATACTTTGCTGATCTTGTACGGACCTTCCCAGATGGGATTCATCTTTTTGGAACCTTCTCTTCGGGCGATGATGAAGGCTTTTGTTGGGACTAGATCTCTGGGCTGGAACTGTCAGATCTTGGCCCTTTTGTTATAGCTAGAGAGGAGCTGCTGCTAGTAGGCTGCGATGTGGATGATGACCTTTTTGCGTTTCTCCTATGCCAGATCTAGATTCATGACCATCTCTTTTTCATTTTGCTTGACGCTTGGCTGTAGAGTGCTGATACTTGGCACGATGACATTGGGATGAATGATTGCTTCTAAACCAAATGCCAAGGAGAAAAGAGTCTCACCAGTTGCTTGTCGTTTGGTTGTACAATATGCCCAAAGACATCCGGGAAGTTCGTCTGGCCATTTTCCCTTCTTGTCAGAGAGGGATTTCTTGAGGTAGTCGAGGATCGTCTTGTTGGATGCTTCGACCTGCCCATTGCCTTGAGGATATCTCGGCGTGGACATGTGCTGCTTGATGCCATATTTCTGGAAGAACTTCACCAAATCTTTGCCTACGAATTGCGGGCTATTATATGTGATGATGGATTGCAATATGCCAAATCAGTAAATGATGTTCCTCCATATGAAGTGCTCTATATCCGTTTGAGTCGTGGTTGTTATAGGTTATGCTTCTACCCATTTGGTGAAGTAATCGATTGCCATGATCATCATGCCTTTGCCCTTAGTAGCAGGTGACATCGACCCTACCAAGTTGATTGCCCACTGCATGAACGGCCAATGACTGGTCTGCGAGTGTAGTTTGCTGGCAGGCGGTGCTGGTACCGGCTTGTAGCATTGGCAGCTGTCACACTTTTGTACTTATTCCTTAACGTCTTAATGCATAGTAGGCTAGTAGTAGCATGCGTTAAGAGTCTTCTGTGCTAAGGATCAGCCTTCAGAGTAATTTCCACAGACACTTTCGTGGATTCAACTTAGAACTTTTAGGTCATCGGGACATTTTCGTGGATTCAGCGAAGATGTGGACCAGTGTAGGATCTTCAGACGAGAATGCCGTTCCACATATAATAGCATGCTACCTCCATTTGGAGCTTTCTAGACTCCAACCTTTTCGTGAGGAGTGTGCCATTAACCAGGTAGTCTATAATGAGACTTTGCCAATTTGGAGTTGTACTAACCTCTGACACCTCGGCTATCGGCTCCGCCTCTATGCTTGGCTTGTCTAGATACTTCACCGGAATATAGTGTTTGAGTTGGTGGTTGAAGGCGGAGCCTAAACCGGCTAGTGTGTCCGCGTGAGCATTGTCTGCCCGTGGAACTTGAGTGAGAGTATAAGTCTGAAATGCCTAAAGTTGCTTTTGTACAGTCTCTAGGTATTGCGACATCTTTGGATGTTTTACAGCGTACTTCCTAGTAGTTTGGCTGGTGATTAGCTAGGAATCGGAATAAATTGCAAGCTTTTTCACCTCCAAGTCTTTTGCCATTCAGAGGCCTGCTAGTAGGGCCTCAGACCCCGCTTCGTTGTTAGATGCTTTGAAGCCTAGAGTGATCACCTGCTCGAACATCGAATCGTCTAGGGTGACAAGGACCACGCCTGCTCTCGAACCCTTGTAGTTGGATGCGTCGTCGACATGCAAATGATAGAAGTCTCCATTAGGTGAAGCAGGTGCGGCTAAGGTGTGTTCGGCTGCCTCTAGGGCGTCGTTGGGATGCTCTGTTACGTCACCTAGGCTAGGCGTGAATTCTGCTATGAAGTCCACCAAGGCTTGGGCCTTTATCGCCATGCAAGGTCGGAAAACTAAGCCATATTGGCCAAGTTCCAACATCCATTTCATTTCTCGTTGAAAAACATCCGGTCCATGTAGGATTGATCTTAGAGGGTATTAAGTCATGACAATGACTGTGTGAGCTTGGAAGTTTGGTTTGAGCTTCCGAGTCGCAACAACTTGCGCCAAAATTAGTTTCTCGATCTTCGAGTATCTATTTTTCGCATTGAGAAGAGCTTTAGAAGTGTAGAATACCGGTAGTTGGCCCCCCAGCTCTTCTCGTATAAGGGCAGAACTTATTGCTACTTCTGAGATTGCCAAGTAAATGTATAAATTCTCCGCTGCTTCCAGCTTGGATAGTAAGGGAGGTGATGGAAGATACTTTTTCAGGTCTTAGAAAGCTCTTTCGCAATCATCATCCCATTTGTCTCGTTGTGCCCTCTTGATGGCCTTGAAAAAGGCTTATATTGATTGGTGGATCGCTAGAGAAAACGGTTGAGTGTGGCTGCTCGTCCGGTCAAGCTTTGGATCTCCTTCAAGGTAGTTGGAGACTTCATCTCTAGGA
Organism: Malus fusca; assembly: GCA_035220775.1. Classification (NCBI taxonomy): domain Eukaryota; kingdom Viridiplantae; phylum Streptophyta; class Magnoliopsida; order Rosales; family Rosaceae; genus Malus; species Malus fusca. The sequence goes on from CM069063.1 coordinate 22,119,297, forward strand.
TTGTTCGGATTTGTTTGGGATGTGCTTCGATTCCTCATTTGGTTACTATGTACCCTAAGAATCTGCCTGAAGATACTCCAAATGTGCATTTGGAGGGATTAAGATTCATCTTGTATCTTTTAAGGATGTTGAAAGCTTTTTCCAAGTTGCCGATGTGGTCTGATCGCTGCTGGCCTTTCACCATCATGTCGTTGACATAGACCTCCATGGTTACTCTGATTTGCTTCTTCAACATCATGTTTAATACCTTTGGTAAGTGGCTTCCGCATTCTTGAGACCAAAAGGCATGACCTTGTAGCAATAGGTGCCTCGCTCGATCATGAACGCGATTTTTTCCTTGTCGGGCTCATATGTGGCCATTTGGTTGTAGCCAGAGTATGCGTCCAAGAAACTGAGCAGCTGGTTCCTAGAAGTTGAATATACTAATAGATAGATTCAGGGGAAGTGGATAAGGATCCTTTGGGCATGCTTTGTTGAGGTCGGTGTAGTCTACGCAAACTTTCCATTTGCCTTATTTTTTTCTTTACTAGCACGACGTTGGCAAGCCATGTTGAGTGTGCTACCTTTTTTATGAACTCGGCCTCCAGTAGCTTGTCAATTTCATCCTCGATGATCGCCACTTGCTCGGGTGAAAAATGTCTTCTCTTTTGGATCACCTGTTTGGCAGCGAGATTGACGTGCAGCTTGTGGCAAGCTATCTCAAGGGCGATGTTAGGCATGTTAGAAGGTGACCACTCGAAGATGTGGCGATTTCCCCTAAGGAAAATCGTGAGTTCTTCCTTTTCTTTCGGGCTCAGACGTGAGCCGATTCTAGCAGTCTTATCCGGCTGCTGGGGATCAAGAATGATGTGTTCGGTGTCCTCCTCGGGTTTCCATCCCATCTTGTCTGCTGATGTGTTAGTTTGGACTCCATCTTCTTGATCCAACTGTTGTAATTGCTATATGGCAGCTTCATCGTCCCCTTGGACCTCAATTACCTTTATAGGGGTAAATGTCTTCTTTTTTTATTCCTTCAGTACTTGCACAGTGAATCGTCAAGATGCGGCCTAGTCAGACTTGATTTCTCTAACTCTTCATCCCAGGATGCAAAATCATATTTTTTGATACTTGACGGAAGTGACGGAGTCCAACTTTATTAGCCAAGGTCTCCCGAGAATCCCATTGTAGGGAGACGGGTTGCATACTATTGTGAACGTCTGCTTTAAGACAACTAGTGGTGTGTTCACGTTAAGTGTGATGTAGCCGATGGCAGTCGAGGTGTGTCAGTTGAATCTGGTAAGTACCTCCACGGTATGATTGTGCTTTCTAGGTCCATCTTCTGAATTACTGAGAGTTGAAGTTGAAGGAAATTTTGTGAAAAACATGTTTATTTGAGCAACATCAATAGCATGCAATTAACAAATTAAAGGCGGAATCATGCTTACATGCACTCAAAACAAAACATCAACCATGAAATTCAAAGCCTAGTAGATTGGTGAACCTTGACTCAACTTAAATCAACATTTGTTAGTTGAGAAATATTTACCTTTGTAGATTCCTCTTTGCATATGCAAAGGATAATCACCCAAGAGATAGGGCCTTCATTCCTTGCTTCTTAGCTCCATGGATTTGGTTGAAAGAATTGGATTCTCCAAGTTCCCAAAATAGAGAACCTCTAAAGATTCTACACCAAGGTTAGATTGTAGAAGAAATGAGTGACCTTGGAGTAGTGAGATTGCTAGATGCACCCTCCAAGGTGGTTGGCCTCTTAGAGAGAAAATGAAGAAACAAGTTCTCACCAATTTTCTCTAAAACAAAACCTTATGAATTTTAGGCTATAAAGTTCTTTATATAGAAACTTCTTTAAATGACCTAAAGAACCAAAAAAAACCCTAATTCTAACACATATGGCCGGCCTCTTTAAGGGATATGGGCTTTTGGGCCTTTGTGAATCTTTATTCATTAAGTTGTCATACAACTTAAGTCAATGGGCTTTGACGTTCGAAGCCCATTGGGCCTTAAGGTCCAAAACTATCCCGAGGTCTTTAACGAACTTATTCGTTTGATTAATTAACATATTAATTAATCATTGCCATAAATAATTAAACCATTTAATTATTCTTACTCATCTCCATTGTTTCTTCAATCTCCACCTTACACGGTGTACGATCCATTAGGTTCCTTTTAGCGAGGCAGTGGGCGATTAAAACCATTTTACATCGATTGTGAATTTGAAACTTACTTTCAATTCTCCCTTTAGTGATTACACACGTTTAGGGCTTCCACAAACCATGAGTGACACCTAGCAGCATATCATGGTTACCCAAGCTAATCAGAAGAGGTAGAGAACCTATTCAGTTCAGGATTACAAATGCAATACGGTCTTTCTCTAATCTAATACTCTTGACCACATTGTTTGGTTTGATAGTTTATTTATTCATGTCTACTATCCAATGTGATTCGTTTGCTTATATGATTACCTTGAATGTGATTTGGAACGCATTCCCTAATCTCATTCATACTCTGGCCAGAGATTTTAATCATATCATAGAGTATTATCCCTCAAACCATTTGAAGGTTAGAGATCCCTTGTTGCACATTGATAAGCTCATATTTATACATATTTTACATCAAATTCTCTCGTCTTTTCTTAGTTAGTTTCTTATATTTTTGAGTTATTTACTTTGTTTTTGTGTTTTATCGAATTTATCTAGCTAAGAAAATAAAAATAGCACAAGTGTGATTTTATGTAATAAATTCGTCAATGTAGATTAGCTTTTAAATTAAATAATATATATATATATATATATATAATAATAATGATTCATGATGATGTTTGAAACATCGTCATGGTTTGTTTTATAAAGAAAAGAATAAAAAAATGAGATGGACAGCTTGCATGAAGGAAATAAAGAAATAAAATAAGGGAGCAAATTAGAGGAGGCCTCGGCAGAAGAATAATGGGAAGAATAAATTAGGGGGGCCGGGGGAGAAGAAAAGAAGTCAAAAGAATAAAAGGATGTGCATGTGGGTGTGTGCGGAAAAGAAATAATAAAAAGGGAAAGTTTGTGCAGCTGGAGGTTAGAATAAGGAAAGTGGTGAGTGAGGTCTGACAAAAGAAGGGGAATAATAAGAAAATAGAGAGGGCCTCGGCATAAAGAAGGTCTTCGAGGGGGGTGCTGCTTCGGACAGTGAGGGGAACGTGGAAGGCTGCCTTGAGGCAGCGAGCAGGAAGGCAGAGAGGACGACAGCTGACCAGCGGGAGCAGCGCGAGAGGATAGAAGACGTGCACAGCTGGCGGAAGGAAGGCACGGAAAGCTTGGAGTCAGGCGGAAACAGGAGCAGCTGGTCGAGACGTGGAGGACTGCTGCCTTACGCAGCTTGGGGATGGCAGCAAGGCACAGAAGCTTACTCACAGAAGCTTCCTCATTTGGTTTTAATTTTCTAAAACTCATGTTTAATTTAATTTGCTTTTCAATTATATTAAACATGTGTAATTAATTTCTGTTTAGTTAGAGGTGAATTTGAAACCATGGATAAATGTTTATTATGATTTGATTTACTCCAGTTATGAATTCTTGAACGTTGGATGTGGTTTATTTTTCTGTGTTGATTAATAACTTGTTTATGTATGTGGGTTAAGGGTCGACACTTAATTTGCATGCTTAGACTTGATGCTAGGATATAAGGGAATTTCACCTAATCGTTATGAACTTATATCCATGAGTAGTAAAAATCGCTAGTCACGATTGTGTTTAGTAAACCCTAGGTTGGATTAACATGCGTATTCCATAGTTATGAATGCCTAGTCGATGCTTATGATTTCCATTGAACTTAATGATTTTTGATATGTCTCTCTATCATGCGTATTCCATAGTTAGGGAACTTGATAAAAATAATTTGGTTGTGATGCGTATCCCGTCCAATTCAATGAATCTAGGAAAATCTGAAGGTTAATTTAAGCGGACCTAATTAACTTGGAGCGTTGTCATTTATTCGTTTGTTGAAGTCATAACTGGGAATCAAATTATATGCATTTGTTCATGTGTGGATAAGGAACCCTCTAACTAACGTCTCATCATTTTAATTCTATCAAAATATATTTTCTTTGAAGTTTGTTTTTAAGTTTCTGTTTTAAGTTCAATTTCATAAAAAAATCAATCCCCCATTTATTTTAAAGTGTTAGATTTATTAGAAATCAATTTAGTTTGTGTTTTCTTGAGTCTTGAATTATTTTGAGTCTTTTGATTCGTTTAGTTTATTTGTTAGTTTTATTTTGAGTGATTCTATTTAAGTGTGTTGATTTTAGTTTAGTGTTTTAAATTTTGTTCTTACGTTTTTAATTTAATTTTACTTTGGTTAGCATCCCTAGTTAATCCCCGGCCTAGAACGATCCCTACTTATCCATATACTACAATTGTCACAAATAGGGTTTAATTTTGTGCGTTAGTTAATTTTCGCATCACACATTCACTTGTCTCCATAACTAAGTGGCTTAACCCCAATGATGTCGTGACACCCCGATGGGGTGACTTTGACATAATCAAAGATCAAGGACTTAACCACAAGACAACTGTGATGCCTCAGGTCAAAGGACTAATTTGCATTATCCCAACCATGAGTTCTCATGTGACATGAGTATGAGAACTCCTCGTTGATCGTGTTCAGTGGACTCATTCTCTATTGAGCACCTACGTACTTGTCTTGATGTCACACACACCAATGACTCGAGACTAGTCACTCTCCCTGAGAGAAGACATAGCACGTACTGATCTTAACGGACTGTCAATGCCCAATTGGCAATCCTATGATCATGAACGTTTAGGATGTGTCTACGAAAGAATGGTCTCATTAATCTAACTTCATTAGATTGCATTCTCCCAATCACATATTCCTTGGACTTTATCGTTTAAGCATATAACATTTATATGAGACGGCTTAAACAATAATGTTTGCCCTTTATATGTAAACTAGATTAGTTTAACATGTGAAATGTCCGTAAAGTATCATCATATGATTGGCTTTAGGGCACATTTCCAACAGAAGTAGGTTGACTGCACTTCCGTTGTCCACAATCATTCTGTTGACTATGGCATGAGCCAGTTGGATAAATACTACTAATGCGTCGTCGTGCAGGAAATCTATGCATTCGACATCCTGCTCGGTGAAACCAATAATGGGTCTAGGTTGGGTGTTGGCTTCCGGAACTTGTGAGACTAATAAAGCTTGCTGCATTTTCCTCTTCTTGGAATTGTTGGTGGCCCCCAAGTGCTCAGATTCGGCGAAGATGCCATTGATCCGAATCGTATTGTTGGGTGGTTCTTCATTGACATCTGTGTTCTTTCTAGGCTGCGCAACTGACTTGTCCAAGTATCTGACGACTTTGCCCTTTTTCACGAGCTTATCTAGGTAGTTCTTCCAAGTGTAGCAGTCGTCAGCTGTGTGACTGAGACCTTGGTGGAATGCGCAGTACTTGGTGTGGTCTAAACAGGAAGTATCTCGCTTTGATTGTTTCAGTAGCTTGAACCATGGTTTGCTCTTGATGTCGAGGAGGACTTGGTGAATTGGGATAGAGAACTTAGAGTAGTTCTTGGATGCTAAACCTTCTTTAGTCATGGGTCTATCCCTACGTTTGGCCTCTGGCCTACTTTTTCTGTACTGTTTCATGTCCTCATTCTTTTAAGCCACTGCCGACTCTATTCGAGGCTGCTTGGGCACCTTGTCTGCTCGTCGAGCCTCATCCTAAAGTGCATGCTGCTCTGCCAGAACGAAAGAGTTTGCCAGAGTTAGATCTTATTTCATTATTAATTCTCTAAACAGTGGGTGGTTTGCTAGAAGTCATTTTTGGAAGGCTGAGTTTGCTATCGAGCCGTCGCATCAAACTATCTTCGCCTTCTCTACTTTGAACCTTTTCACGTAGTCGTGGAGCGACTCTTTTGGGTTATTTTGCACATTGACCAAGCGGTCAGACTTCTTCTTGATCGAGCGATAGGATGAATATTCTTTGAAGAAAACCAAAGAAAGATCATCAAAACACCAGATGGACCGTGGTGGCAAGGTATGGAACCAATCTTGCACCTTGCCTTGCAAAGTGGTGGCGAATATCTTGCACATAAGGACATCGTTGTTCCGATAAAGGACAGTTGCACTTCGGTAGTGCTTCAAGTGTTTTTCCGGATCTCCATCTCGTTTGAAAGATGTGAAATGTGGCATGCTAGACTTGCGTGGAGGCTCTGCCTACTCGATTTTGTTCGTCAAGGGCGACCTGCTCATGTCTCGACGTAGTGCTTCATCGGTGACCTCGTTGCATTGGAAGTCACGCAATCGCTCAGCAGGAGCCTTTTTACTTCTTCCTGAATTTGCCTTTGTCGGGGTAGCAGAGCTCTTGGCTGCCCCCATTCTTGACCTGCTGGTCTAGCCTGTTATTCTATATGTTCGGCTCATCCACGCCGCAACTGCTGTGCATGTGGTACATCCCTAGTAGGCGAGTGAATTTCTTGTAGGCCACCAGTTGAACTTGAGCCGGATTGAGTGACTGCTTATCTCTGTCCGTCGTGTTACCTACTCCGATGTGAATGAACACTTTGACTGGAAGGTTGCTCATGTTGATTGACAGAGTACAGTCCCAACTGTGAATGTATTCTCGTTTGTGGGCCTAATTGAGAGTGCAAGCTCCTCTGCGCGTTAAGACGGGAGTATACGCTATCTTGGGGGCCCAGTCGGGAGTGTACACTGCTGGAATGCTAGGTTCATGGTTGTTCGGCATTTGGGTTTGAAAAGCTTGGACGAAAATGTCTCCTTGAGTAGTGGAAGCGTGGTAGACTCCGGGCAGGAGATTTGAGTTAGGAAATGTCAAATCCACAAAGAAATGTGGTGAAAATGCCCCCTGTTCAATTGTTGGCTCATAAATTTGAAGCCGGGATGGTTGTAGGGTTTTTGGACTTGTTTGGGCTGCTTGGGACACCACGGGAATAGATTAGGCCACGGGAGTAGGCTGCAACACGCGTGCATGTTGGGCCTAGGCGAGTGCTGGGCTCGCACCAGGTCATGGCTTAGGCCCATGTGACTTGGAGAGGCGCATGGCGCTGGGCCATTTTTGGCATAGCCTTGGCTTGCACTTTTTAGGCCGTGCGCTGTGCTTACTGCCCACTGTGGGCTATGGGTTTGCCAAATGTTGCCACGGTTGTGGTTGCTGTGGTGGTTACCATGATGGTTGCCACGGTGGTGCCCCATGGGAGTGGCTCCGCTCCAATTGTCATTGCGTTGAGCTTTGTGGATCGCCATGGTCCTAATTCTTAAACATTGGAATTTTCGTTAGTCGTGGTTTCCGAATCTCTTGCCGTCGTACTTTTCTTTTATGTTTATTCAAAGAATTTTTGAATAAAAAATTCTAGAAATAAGAACATATGAAAAATCTACGAATGAACAAAAAATTAGAAATCTTGAATGCAAGCGTGTGACTCAAACTCTCAATGAAAACACCAATTTGTGGATGCAAATTTCCGCCTTCTTCTTCTTGGACGAAAATGCACCTGCAAAACAATCAACACCTAAGATAGAATTTGAGAGAAAATGTTTAAAGAATAGGGGGCTTTGGCCGAAGAATCTCTGATGCCAAAGTTAGAATTTGAGAGAAAGTGTTTAAAGAATTTTTGGGAGAGAATTGGACTTAGGTTTTTGGAGAAATTAGGGGCTATATATAGGGGTGTGGCCGGCCCTATTAGGATAATTGGGACCAGCCACATATGGTTGATTTGTGGGATTGATTGCAAGATATTATGTGAAATAATATCTTGCAATTAATTTGGTAATTAATCCCAATTTGAAAAGAATAATTGAGAATTACCTTGTGGGTGAGGATTTGATGAGGAGTGATGAGAGGGCTTTAAAAGAATACCATTTTGATCACCTTTGACATCGATTGAGCCGTTATTGTCCGTTGCATGCGCGTGGGAATCCCGGTGTGCCTTAAGGGTAATTTTTGTTTTTTTACCCAAAAGTCCACTTGTCGCCTCCATATTTTTCTTGATTATTTTTGGCTCCACAACACATACATCCAATAGACATAAATATAATGAATAAAAAGCTAAAATCAAGCAGTTTTTGTTTTTTCAATCAATTAATCAGGCTACTTTTGAGGGGCATACTTGACATTAGAATAGAAAGGAAAATTGCACTAGTAAATAATGGTTGATTCATCACCCTATTAAGGAAAGTTTGTTGAGGTGGAAAGATGGTCAGAGGGCTTAAACTTAATTGTCTATTTAAAAGCAAGTGATCTTTTATCACAGTAGTGAAAAAGTGTTAAGCCTTTACATGACGGTGCAAGTTCAAACTCGGTTGGTGACTAATCTAACATTTAATCTAACAAAATCCATCGTCTGACCAAAAAAAAAAATTGTCTATTTAAAAAATATTTTTCGGACATCACCACTTTAGTTAACGAAAACAATGCAAGTGCCCATTTATCATGGCGGTGTGGGTTCGAACCCTGTCGGTGGCTAATCAAACATTTAATTTAACAAAATCTATCGTTTGACAGAAAAAAAAAAAAAAACGAAGACAATGATTTAAAATTCAATACTCCAAAACATGATAATACTTTTGCTATGCCTATGCCATCATTTTATTTTGGGAAATTGCAAAAAATAATCCATTTTCTTAATCTTAAGACTGAAATAGGATTTTTCGAATATGCACATGCCATGCACAATAATAGAACAGAAATAAGATTTTCTTATAACTTAAAATTACCAAATTGCCCTTCCATATAAATAGGTTACCCATAAATTCCAACTCTCATTTCTCATTTTGTGGAGAAAGAAACAGAGAGAAAAGAGAGAAAACATCCAGTCCACCTACACCTGCAAATATCTTTTCGGGCTTCAACTCACATTGTCTGCAAATCGAGCAAGTTCGACCACCCATGAGAGTGAGTCCTGGACGGCTTGACCCACATCATCATTAAAACCCTAACTTTCCAGTTTGTATCATTCTCTCTCTCTTTCTCTCTCTCTCTTCTCGAATTAGATTGATATGTTGTCGGTTTCTTGGTCCGACACCATGGCGTTAGAACTTGGAGTTCTAGTCCAAGTAGTTTACTCTTTGTGCCATGCTTGAGTCAATTGTTGCCCAACCTTTTCTTCTCTGCCGCCTTCAATGATGTCATCTCTCTCTCTCTCTCTCTCTCTCTCTCTCTCTCTCTTCTATTATTTTTCTTAGCCCTTGTCTATACTGCATTTCTTATAAACAACATAAACTGAAGGTGGAGGAATAATTCGGTTACGAATATGCTATTTACAAGATTCGAATATGCCTATATTGCATAGTTTAACCATAAAACATGTAGAGACATGTCACCAAAACTTGGCCTAAATGGTCCTCCGTGCACGAATAAGCATATACTATAAAACAATATATAGCATCGTGTTATAAATAGGCAAAAGTTAGAGAGATAACTTTTGCTAGGGACAGGAGCGAGGTTGTTGCAAAATATTACACTAACATAAAATGATTGCAGATAAAAGAGAAATAGGAGGATACTAAAAATATTCTAGCTTTCTTTCTTCTCTTGTTTTTCTTGTTATTGTTGAACACTCGTAATGCTCTATTTATAGAGCAAATATCTTGGAAACAAACAAATTACACTATTAATCATATGAAAAGTTTACTGTATGCATGTGGGCATACATACCCATTATTTACAACACTCCCACTTGGATGCCCACATATCAACATCAGTTGCCTCGTTAAAACCTTGCTTGGAAAAATCCAGTGGGAAAAAACCATAGCGAAGGAAAAAGAGTACAACTTTACTCGGATTATTGATATAGTGTTGAGCATGCTTATGTTGCCTCGTTAAAACCTTGATAGGAAAAACCCAGTGGGAAAAATCCTAATCGAAGGAAAAAGAGTACAACATGCATGTATCATGGATGCTCCCCCTGAATTGTATCTCCCCCTGATTCCGCATTCTTCAAATTTGTAAGTCGATGTAATCCGATTCCATGCACTAACTTCTGAAATGTGCACTTTGGTAGAGATTTGGTGAACAAGTCTGCCAAATTTTCATTGGAACAAATTTGTCTGACTTCAATAACTTTAGCCTTCTGAAGCTCATGTGCACTGAAAAACCTTGGAGATATATGTTTAGTCTTATCACCCTTGATGAATCCTTCCTTCATCTGGGTAACACATGCTGCATTATCTTCATGGATGACAGTTTGAGTGTCTGTCTTTGACGGTAGATCACAAGAATTCCGAATGTGATGGATCATTGATCTTAACTAAGAACACTCACGACTTGCTTCATGTAAAGCAATTATTTCCGAGTGATTGGAAGATGTAGCAGCTAATGTTTTCTTTGTTGAGCGCTATGAAATTGCAGTATCTCTATTAGTGAACACATATCCAGTTTGTGAGCGGGCTTTGTGCGGATCAGAGAGGAAACCAGCATCTGCATATCCAACAAGGATCTGGTCATTTGTGGACTTGTCTGAGTATAAGAGACCCATGTCTGTTGTCCCACGAAGGTATCATAGAACATCTTTGACTCCCTTCCAATGACGAATTGTTGGAGCAGAGCTATACCTGGCTAAGAAGTTTACTGAAAAAGCTATATCTAGTATAGTACATTGTGCTAAATACAATAAAGCATCTATTGCACTCAAATATGGTACTTCTGGACCAAGGACCAGTTCATCATCTTCTTTTGGACGGAATGGATCTTTCTTAATGTCCAAAGAACGAACGACCATTGAGGTGCTAAGTGGATAAGCCTTGTCCATGCCAAATCGCTTCAGTATTTTTTCAATGTAAGCTGATTGATGGACCAAAATTCCATTAGCATAATGCTTGATCTGCAGGCTGAGACAAAATTTTTTTTTCCCAAGGTCTTTCATTTCAAATTTGCTTTTCAGATACTCAGAAGTTTTATTGAGCTCTTCAGGGGTTCCAACTAGGTTCATATCATCAACATATATTGCCACTATAGCAAAACCAATATTTGATTCCTTAATGAACACACAAGGGTAGATGACATTGTTGGCATATCTTTCTTTGATCAAATACTCACTGAGATGATTATACCACATTCGTCCAGATTGTTTCAGCCCATGTTGTGATCGCCTTAATTTGATTGAGAACATACCTTGTGGTTTGTTAGTTGCTTCAGGCAACTTAAGTCCTTTTGGGACTTACATATATATGTCAGTATCTAATTCTCCATATAGATACGCGGTGATGACATCCATAAGTCGCATGTCAAGTTTTTCTGAAACCACCAAACTTATTAAGTAACGGAATGTAATTACGTCCATTACAGGAGAATATGTCTCTTCATAATCAATTCCAGATCTTTGTGAAAAACCTTGTGCAACAAGTCGTGCTTTACATCTTGCAATCTCGTTTTTCTCGTTGCGTTTCCTTGTGAATACCCATTTGTAACCTACGGGGTTCACACCAGGCGGGGTTTGGACTACTGGTCCAAAAACACTTCGCCTTTCCAAGGAATTTAATTCTGCCTGGATTGCATCTTTCCACTTAGGCCAATCATGTCTCTGTTTGCATTTATCAACAGAGCGGGGCTCAAAATGTCGTTGATGATTGTTTCATTTCGATCCCACAATTCATTAGTACATGCATAATTTTTAGATATTTCTTTGCTTTCATGTACTTCTGTCTCTTCAGGGACAAATCTCTCATTAATGACATTTTGTTTTTCTAGAAGTACAGAATCATGAATTGTGAATTTATCATTCATTTTCTTTTCCTGAATGATTTCATTTGGGTTCAATTGTGCCCTCATCTTTCTCTTTTGAAGGGCTAAATCTTTTGAACCTGGGGGTCTACCACGCTTCAAGCGTGCACTAGATGAATCATCGCTGCCACTTATTTTGTCCAACATGGACATCAATTCTTGCAGGAGCATTTGCAGCTGATATATGTGACTTTGTCACTTTTGAAGCATCATTAAATGCATCTGGCATTTGATTAGCAATACCTTGAAGATGAACGATCCTTTTCACTTCATTTTCACATTGAGTGCTTCGTGGATCAAAATGAGATAAGGTGGGAACAATCCATGTTAGCTCTTGCTGTTCTTCTGGAATGGTCTTTTCTCCCCCTAACGACATGAAAACTGTCTCATCAAAATGACAATCAGCAAAACGAGGTGTAAACATATCACCTGGTAAGGGTTCCAAATATCTAATGATAGATGGTGAATCAAAACCCACATAAATTCCCAATCTGCGCTGAGGTCCCATTTTAGTGCGTTGTGGCAGTGCAATAGGCACATAAACCGCACAACCAAAAACTCGTAAGTGTGAAATGTTTGGTTGATGCCCAAACACGAGTTGTATTGATGAGTATTGGTGGTTGGCTATGGGTCTTAGTTGAACCAATGATGCAGCATGTAAGATGGTATGTCCCTATGCAGAGACTGGCAATTTTGTTCTCATGAGTAGAGTGCAAGCTATTAATTGAAGCCGTTTCATAAATGACTCTGCTAAACCATTTTGAGTATGGACATGAGAAACAAGATGTTCAACATCAATGCCCAGTGACATGCAGTAATCATCAAAGGTTTGAGACGTAAATTCACCAGCGTTACCAAGTCAGATTGACTTAATGGGGTGATCTGGGAATTGTGCTCGCAACTTAATTATTTGAGCAAGAAGCCTCGCTAAAGCTACATTTCGAGTAGACAATAGGCAAATATGTGACCATCGGGTAGATGCATCAACCAAAACCATAAAATATTGAAATGGTCCATAAGGTGGTTGAATAGGCCCACAGATATCCCCTTGAATTCTTTGCAAAAATGATGGGGATTCAGCATCAACCTTTAGTTGTGATGGTCTAATTACCAACTTCCCTTGGGAACAAGCCTTGCAAGGGTTATCATTTGAGACATCAATGTGTCTGCTCAATAATGGATGTCCATTAGAGTTGGTAATGATTCTATGTATCATGGTAGATCTTGGATGACCCAGACGGTCATGCCAAAACATGTAAACTTTTGAATCAATGAACTTCTGGTTCATGACAGTATATGCCTCAATTGTCTTTATGTATGTATAATACAATTCACTTGATAAACTACACAACTTCTCCAATATACGCTTCTGGGTATCATTGGAGGTAATGCATAAATATTCCACATTTTCTGCACTCTTCGTTTCAATGTGGTATCCATTTAGAGTATGTCCTTAAAGCTTAACAAATTTCGAGTAGACCGAGTGGCGTACAACGCATTTTGTATGGACAATATTGTTCCATTTGGTAACATAATCTGGGCTTTTCCTGAGCCTTCAATTACATCTAATTGTCCTGATATTGTTGTTACCTTTACTTTTGCAAGTACCAAGTTCAAGAAATACTTTCGATCTCGAAGTATTGAATGCGTTGTTGTGCTGTCTACACGACAAAAGTCTCCGCCATTGCTCTTGTTTTCAGAACAACCATAATTTTTATCCATATTCTCTGAGTAAAGAAATTACAGTTAAAAAGCAGTTTATTCATACTGGAATACTACTTTTATTGAATTGAAAATGCAAGCCTTAAACCACAAGTACAAATAACAAGAGTACATTAAACATAAATGATTCGATTGGACCCATAAACTTCATTCCCTCTTTCAATAATAAAGTCTGAAACATCCAGGTGGGTTGTGTTCAACTGTCCTGATAAATTGGACAATGGATCAGATATTTCCATTGGTTGAGCCTGGTCGAGGAAATTGGTCTCGACACACTTCTCTTTGAGGGAGGCTTGATACAGATCCACCAGATGTTTTGGGGTACAACAGGTACGCGCCCCGTGCGCATTGCCACAACACCTATGGCAAACTCCTTCAGGATTTCTATGAGTGTTCATATGAGCTTTGCCTTTCTGCTGATTTGCCTTCTTAAAGCTCGGGCCTGGATTATACCTTGGAACCTGGTTATGAAACTGAACACCATGGTTCTTGCCTTTCCCAATCCATTGGCCTCGCTTGTGGCCATATCCTCGTTTGTAATTATTTCCACAAGAGGATGTGATATTTCCTTCAAGGGAAGCAACATTCACTTCTAGGAATGGTGATGATCCAGTAGGTCGGGACTGATGATTCTTCATCAGAAGCTCATTGTTTTGCTTTGCTACAAGAAGTACAGATATCAGCTAGTTGTACTCGGTAAAGCCTCATTCTCTATACTATTATTGCAGGAGCACATTGGAGGCATGAAAGGTGCTGAAAGTCTTTTCCAGCTTATCTTCCTCATCTATTGTTTCTCCACAGAGCTTCAACTGGGAACTAATTCTGAACATTGCAGAATTGTATTCAGCCACCGTCTTGAAATCTTGGATTCTTAGGTGAGCCCACTCATAACGAGCTCTTGGAAGAATCACCGTTTTTTGGTGATTATATCTATTTTTCAGTGCCTTCCAGAGAGTTAATGGATCTTCAACTATGAGGTACTCGCTTTTCAGTCCTTCATCCAGGTGGCCACAGATAAAGATCATGGCCTTCGCCCGATCTTGAGAGGATGCATTGTTATCATTTTTGATGGTTTCCTCAAGATTTTTTGCCTCCAGATGGATCTTGGCATCCATTACCCAGGTAAGGTAGTTCTTTCCAGTAATATCTAGGGCAACAAAATCAAGCTTTGCCAAGTTCGCCATTTTCTTTTCTGAAAGAAAATTGAGGTGTGTAAGAACTTGCAATAATGTGTATTCTGGAGGAATATATTGTTAGAACTTCTGGTCCTTACAAATTAAATATGCAGAGCAGGGCGGGTGATTATTCCACACCACCAAAAATTGCAATAAAATTAAATAGCAGGCAAATTTAAATAAGCAAGGTAGGGTGGGCGATTATACCGCTCCACCTAAAATTTGCAGTAAAATTAAATCTGCAGTCCAAGATGGGCGATGATACCGCACCATCTTTGATCGCAGCAAAGATAAATAAACATTGGGTTAGAAATTAGGAACTGCACCAAACAAGAAATCAAAGATATAAGTAACTGTTATGTGTTGGATATATGTCAACAATCTGTGATAAACCTATATATGCTAATAAATAAACAGTGTATGAACAATGAACTAATATTAAACAAAAATATTGAAGATCGAGGCTTGAGTACCGCAATGTCCTTGAAACAGAAATTTCGCCCCTACTCAGTGCTTGTAGTTCTCCGGACGTCTGTTTCACCAGGATTCAACGATCAAGTTAGAATTCCAGCACTGAAAAACTTAACTTCTGGCGAATTTCTTTGTGGTACTCTCAGTAAGAATGCTACGGATTATAGAAAGAGATATATGTTTTTTTGTGTTCTAAATGCCATGCAGATGGGATGTGATTGGCGAATTTTTTTGTGTTCGTAACAGGTATGAGAATGGGATGTGACTGTTGGGAGACATCTCTTCAGATGGGGTGCTGTGCTCTCTGCGTTTTTCATTGACTTCACACTTCATCTGAAAAGATGAGTCTGTTCAAATAAAATATAATTTAATTAAATTCGAAATTAATTAAAAACAATTATATATATATATATATTAATTACCAATTAATTAGTGCACCCCAAAGCCCAACGCCAAGGGTGAGCCTAATTGTATTCTCCAAGACCTATTACTCCAATCACTTTCTATAAAGAACAAAGCCTTATAAAGTGATAAAAATCTTTTGGGAATGGCCAATGTGGGACAAAGAAATTTCTACTCAAACTACTCAAATTTCCAACATTATGTTGAGAACTAAAAGCAGGCATGGTGCGAACAATTCTTCACGAGGGTATATCCAGCATGTGAGGCAGAGGAAGAAGAAGAACAATAAAATCCTTGAAGGAAACATTTTTTTTCTTTCGGCGAAGAGAAATGAGAAATGTTTTAGGGTTAGAGAGTCGTGTTGATAACGTGTTATAAATAGGCAAAAGTTAGAGAGATAACCTTTGCTAGAGACAGGAGCGAGGTTGTTGCAAAATATTACACTAACATAAAATGATTGTAGATAAAAGAGAAATAGGAGGATACTAAAAATATTCTAGCTTTCTTTCTTCTCTTGTTTTTCTTGTTATTGTTGAACACTCGTAATGCTCTATTTATAGAGCAAATATCTTGGAAACAAACAAATTACACTATTAATCATATGAAAAGTTTACTGTATGCATGTGGGCATACATACCCACTATTTACAACACATCGTTGTTATTTTCTTGATTGTTTGGTGAGCAACAAATTTAGGTCCATATGCATAGGTATATAAACGCTTCATGGTGAAAATGGATACGATATTATCCTATCACTGTTATATGTACGCAATGTATGCGTAAATTTTTCTTAGGGATTTACCCCTTTCATGCATTGAGGGCCATAGGCGTACATTGTTCGGTGGAGAAATTTTGTATTGTGACCAGAATACGATTAATACATCATGTGTTTCTATATAAACGTTGAAAATTTTTACTTTTAAAGTTATTAACTTTTTAATACATATATCTCATTATTTGCATAGTAATATGTGATGTACCACTCTATGTTCTGATCACACTGAAAAATATCTCCGTCCGGTGCCGAGAAATAATTTTTTCAGGAGCGGATACACATGACACCTGGTGTTCCCCACCTATTCATAAAATGACTCAATCCTTCAACCTTGTTTCTGAGAATATAAATAAAACTAATTTTAACAAAAAATCAATCAAATAAACAGACAAACAACCCAAATTACCTCCAGGATCTGGAACCCTCCGCCCCACCCACACCCATTCCTCCCTTTCCCTCACCTATCTGTTACCCTTTCTCTTTCTTTCTCTCTCATTTTTTTTCTTTCACCTCATCTCCTACGCTGGAGAAGAACACGGGAAGCCCGACCACTTCACCATCAATTAGATCGGGATTAGGGACACCGGATTTCAGGTTAAGTTGTCACTGAACATCCCTCCGCTTGCATGTCGAAATAAGAGTGGAGAAATAGAGGGCAGATGAGAGAGAAAAATGAGAGAGAGAGAGAGAGAGAGAGAGAGAGAGAGAAGAGATGGGGTGTCGCCGGTAAAGTAGTCGGCCGACTATGGGGTGGGTACTTGGAAAAATTTCTCGTCCGGTGCCGTAAAAGTCTCTCTCTCATAAGTTGACTAATCATGTATACGTACCTAGCTTTTTGTAACATCACACCCTCTTTTCATCCTTATGGTTAAATTGTACAAAGTACAAAACCTCTTATTTACGGCCTGATGATGTCTAAAAAGCCAAAAAACGAAGTCATTATTGACTATATTTTTTAAGAGCATTTACAACTCTAATCTCCTGGATGAAAATGATTGACCATAAGGTTGACATATGTTTTATAATACGAAAGCTGATATATTCGTACTCCAAAAAGTCATTATACACTTTGATTAGTGTAAATAATTAAAAAAGATGAATACTATTACTAAGGCATGATTATTTTTTAAGAGTACATTTTTATGCTTCGTGAATATAAGAGGATATCAATAATGCACAATGCCAAATTTGTATTATTCAAATACATCAAAAGGATGTTCTTTCACAAAAGCTTAGTAAGAAAAACGACAATCACTTCTTAGTTCATTTTAGGGTGCTTTAGATTTTGGCATTTACAACTCATGATTCCTAGATAAAAACCCATCTACATATAAACGTTCAATAAAAATCCAAATTTAAAATCTGTAGCCACATCGGAACACTATTGACCTACTAAAACAATTTATTTACACACATACCACTTTCCCAAATCCCTAAATTTATTCCAAATTAAAAGTTGTAGAAAAAGTGAAATAAAATATATAAACTGTTGTATTGCATTAATTGTATCCATATCATACCAAAAATTTACCTTTTTGTGATATATAAGTTTTGCATTAATTGGGAAGTAAATTAATTTTTTCCAATTATTAAAAAAAATTTATACTAAATCCATATTATATATTTTAAATCAAATAACACTTCTCTAACTTGTAGGTAAATTATTTTTCATGTATTGTTCATATATTAGGCATGTTTTATTGTTGTATAAATATAGGTTTGACATATTTTTCAATATAATACATCAAATTACATTTCTTCTTGTTATGGGTAAATTATTCTCCATGTATTAGTGAAAAAAAAGAAAGATATTATATTACACACGGGGTATAATTTTTTGTAGGTAAATTATTGGAAATTAATTTGTAGGTGGGTAAATTCATTTGTTCCAATTATATAAAACAATATATTTACTACACCTAGATTATAGATATATATATATATATATATATTTTTTTTTGAGAAAACCTAGATTATGTTGTGGTCTATTTTATTTGACAATAGTTAGGGTGGCCAGCAACATGGAGAAGAGAGAAAAGAGAGATGTGTATGTGGAATTGTAGGGGAATGTGTGTTGTTATCCCTCTTACATTGTGCCTTTATTTATAGTAGTAGAAGGAGAGAAGATATTCCTTCATCCCCAAGGAATACAAGATACAATAGGAAAGGATAACTAGAATCAAATCTAATCTAGGATTTACACAATCACACTTAAACTAGGAATGTTTACAACACTCCCCCTTGAGTGTGTAAATAGTCAAGGTAGATTTAGTATCATGCAGAAGTTGAGGAAGTCGACTCATCGGCACTGATTTCAAGGAACAACGCTTATTCTCAATACGGTAGGAACTTGCATAAGTAGTAAGTCTCACTAAAAAACACTAAGGCTATGGCAAAAACCCAAGGAGGGACAAAATCCATAGTCTAAGGAAAAATGCATGAGAAATGCAAAGGTCAAAGAAACGTCTACGGGACGTCATCAGGGATATGACCAGCCCAAGGTGGGTGCCTCGTTAAAACCTAGTTAGGTAGCAAAAACCCAGAGGGAAAAATGCTCCTAATTGTAGGGAAAAAGAATACATTAAGATCAAGCAAGTATCTACAGGATACTCCCCTTGAGTTTGACATAATTCCAAAGAGAAATAGCAAAGTTACAACTCAGAAAGTTTACGCATACCAATTCCATGAACAAGCTTCTATAACGTCGTCTTCGGCAGTGATTTGGTGAAGAGGTCAGCCAGATTGTCTTGTGAACGGATTTGCATGACTTCAATCTTCTGATGCTCTTGTTGTTGATGTGCAAAGAAGAATTTCGATGCAATATGCTTGGTGTTGTCTCCTTTGATGTAACCCTTCTTGAGCTGATCAATGCAAGCTGCATTGTCTTCAAAGATTGTCGTCGTGACATCAACGGCGGGATGAAGATCACAGGAGCTTCGAATATGGCCCACTATTGCTCTCAACCAAAAGCATTCCCGAGTTGCTTCATGTTAGGCAAGAATTTCAGCATGGTTAGACGAAGTGGTAACTAAGGTCTGTTTAGTTGACCTTTAGGATATTACTGTGCCTCCAACAGTAAAGACATAACCCGTTTGAGGGAGCGCCTTGTGCGGATCAGATAAGTATCATGCGTCGTCATAACTAACAAGGCAAGAATCAACTTGAGGAGCATAGGGTGCGACATCATTCGAGGATTCATAGGGATAGAACAAGCCCAAATCCGTAGTACCCTTAAGGTAACGAAAGATGCCCAAATCCGTAGTACCCTTAAGGTAACGAAAGATGTCTTTCACTCTAGTCTAGTGTCTGCGTGTAGGTGCATTACTGTATCTTGCCAAAAGATTAACAACGAAGGAGATGTCGGGTCTAGTGCATTGAGCTAAGTACAATAAAGTGCCTATCACACCTAGATAAGGAACTTCAGGCTCCAAAATCTCTTCATCATCCTTCTTTGGACGGAAGGGATCTCATTTTGCATCTAGCAAACGAACGACCATAGGAGTACTCGAAAACTTCGATTTATCCTCATTAAAGTGGCACAACACCTTCTGGGTGTAGTTCGATTGATGTACTAGAATTTCATCCGAACAATGCTCTATCTCAAGATCGAGACAGTATCGAGTCTTACCTAGATCTTTCATCTCAAATTCCGACTTCAGGTGTGCGACATTTTTCGTGAGCTTTTCAAGAGTTTCTATAAGATTCATGTCATTGACATATACTGCAACAATCGCAAATCCGGAATGTGACTTCTTAATGAACACACAAGGGTATAGTTTGTTGTTCACATATCCCTGACTAGTCAAATACTCACTCAGACGGTTATACCACATTCTTTCGGATTGTTTCAAACCGTAGAGTAAACGCCTCAGCCGAATTGAGAGCGTGTTCCGGGGTTTGGAAGTATTTGAACCAGTCAATGCAAGTCCTTCGGGAACTTTCATATAGATTTTCGTATCAAGATCCCCATAGAGATACGTGGTTACTATGTCCATCAGCTGCATATCCAGTTTTTCAGAAACTACCAAACTCATAAGGTAGCGAAAAGTAATCACATCCATAACGGGTGAATAAGTTTCGTCATAGTCAATTCCTGGGCATTGTGAGAAGCCTTGTGCAACAAGATGAGCTTTGTAATGCACAATTTTGTTCTTCTCATTACGCTTCTGTTTGGACCCAAAATATTGTTTGGGCCGAGTTAGAGTTAACTCAGCCCAGTATTGGATAGGCCGGGTTTAAATCCTCTCTCGGCCCAGAAGTCGTGTACAGGTGTCAATGGAGATATTTAGCCTATGGGCCGCACGGTCGAAATTAGCCATATTCTATTGGAAAGTTGAATGTGGATGAATCCTGTTGAGAGAGGGAGTCTCGACGGGATCAGGATGCTGAGATTGAATACGGTCTGATAACGAGTTATGTTCGGAGTCCTCGTAGGAATAGGATTGGCCGAAATGAAATTGGATAATGAGAAGGAGTTCTAATCCGGGAGTGATTAGGATTCAATACAGGTTGGCTGCTATAAATAGGGAGGGAAGACATCGAAACAACCCCCTTCAATTCAACACACAACTGCCCTCCGCAAATTCTCTCAATAACCTTGAGACTTTTTCCTTTTCTCTTTTCGCCGACACACCTTCAGTTTGGATAAACAACACTGTGAAGGCAACCGGAGATATCTTCAGTCAGCATAGATAGCACTGTCACCGTAGAATCAGCCGACCTCGCAGCATCTTCAGTTGGCATAAACAGCACTGCGTCGAGGGCAACTGGTTATTTATCCAAGTCTTGATCGAGAAGGATTTTCGAGTCCTTGTTGGTCGAGGTCATCTCATTAGCCTTCTCGGCGAAGTGAGGTGTTACAGTTTATTGGGCTCGGCACATTACGCGCCGGGTCATTTTATGATTGGATACTCACAAGTGGGATTTAGAGTTCGGCATTCCAACGGCCGAACCACATTTACTGTTAAGACTTATATTCGCTTTGAGTATTTGTGCCCTTACACTTTGGTGTCGATTCAGCGTGAGTTTACTCTGACGAATACCATCACTGTGACCGAATCCGACAACGACGATTTGTGAACTTCATAAGAATAGTAGCCTTGTCTTCAGGTTCGAGAACCCAAGAGGCCGAGACGTGTTCCTTCCTCGGTCACAATCGCACGACGCAGAAGTCGGTCGCTCACCCAACGTAACATTAGCATATTTTACTCCTCGGCCGAGCTAGGCCGACGAATTGGCACGCCCCTCATTCAACCGAATGACGTAGTTAGCTCATAGATTACTCGGCCTGCGCGCCACATAGGCTTGGTAGTTTTTAGGGTCAACAACTTCCCAACCAAAACCCACTTATAGCCAACGGGCTTCACATGTGGAGGAGTAGGAGCTACGAGTCCAAACACCTTACGTTTCTTAAGCGAATCGAGTTCGACTTGGATTGCTTGTTTCCAGTTTGACCAATCAATTCCACGTCGACATTCATCAACGGAACGCGGTTCAATGTCATCGCTCAACATGATCTCAGTAACTACTGCAAATGCTAATACATCATCGACAATCATCTCATTTCTACACCACACATCATCTAAGCTAGCATAATAGACCGAAATCTCACAATTCTCAGGAGAAGGATTCGTCTCTTCAAGGATGCTTCCATAATCTAGAATTTCCTCATGAGTTGGGTAGAATGAGTAAGCGATAGTTGGATTCACGGTAGGTTCTTCAGGACCTTGAGCCGTGGTTTTCCTCTACCGGGGGTGTGAATCCTTTGAACCAATGGGTCTGCCACCCTTTTGTGTAGGGGCAGATGATTGGGTAGCCGCTAATGTACATGGATCACCAAGATTGGCGTCCCGGGTTTCCAGGGGGGCAGTTTGTGGTACATTTGGTACATCCATCTTTGCAGGGGTATTATCAGCTGGAATATGTGATCTTGTCACGGGCGCTAGATCGGTGAAAGCATCTGACATGCTTTGAGCTATGCTTTGGAAATCTAATATACGCTGCACTTCATTTTCAAACTGAGCAGTGCGGGGATCTAAACGAGACAAAGTAGGAGTCATCCATGATAATTCGCGTCGTTCTTCAGGAACGTTGATGTTCTTATCTCCCCTTAACAACAGGAATACTGTCTCATAAAAGTGACAATCTGCGAAACAAGCGATAAACAAATCGCTTGTCAAAGGTTCTAAGTAACGAATAATCAAAGGAGAATCATATCCGACATAGATTCCCATCCTTCGCTGATGCCCCATTTTTGTACGTAAGGGCGGCGATATGTCGAGTTCGTATCCGGTAACCAACTAAAGGGCACTAAATGGTTGTGTCACAATAGGCCTCAGGCGGACCAACTTTGCTGCGTACAATATTGCTTGGCCCCAAGTAGCGATCGGGAGCTTGGTACGTATGACTAATGATTGAGCAATCATTCGTAAGCGCTTAATGAAAGCCTCTGCCAGGCCGTTCTGGGTGTGAACATGGGGTACAAGATGTTCAACTTCAACCCCAACCGACATGCAATAGTCATCAAAAGTTTTAGATGTGAATTCTCCAGCATTATCCAATCGAATAGATTTGATCGGATAATCAGGGTGGTGAGCCCTGAGCTTGATAACCTGAGCCAACAGTTTGGAGAATGCAACGTTCCTTGTGGACAACAGACACACGTGTGACCATCGTGTGGAAGCGTCAACCAAAACCATAAAGTATCTAAATGGTCCGCATGAAGGGTGAATCGATCCACAAATGTCCCCCTAATCCGTTGTAGAAAAATGGGACGATTCGAACGAATCTTGTCATAAGAAGACTTAGTAATAAGCTTTCCCATCGAACATGTTTGACATGCGATCCTAAGATCGAACCTAAATTTCAGGTTAGTGGATGCCCGTGTGAAGATTTGAGGATACGGCTTATTGCTATTCGCCCAGGATGTCCCAAACGATCATGTCAAAGTGTAATTTCGTGCGCGGTCCTAGTAGTAGGGCCGGCCACATAGTGGCATTCAATGGGGCGTATGGTCGTAGTATACAGACCACTCGGGATACGCTCCATCTTCTTTATAATACGCTTCTGGCCATATTTGTAGGAAGTTATACACAAAAATTCAACCCCGTTTTCTACGTGGGTTTCAGCGTGGTAATTGTTGTCTCTAATGTTCTTGAAACTTAACAACGTTCTTCCGAAACGTAGAGAATATAGTGCCTCATAAATGGTCAAGATTGTACCATTAGACAACATTATACGTGCCTTACCATATCCTTCTATCAAGTTGGATGGGCCTAAGAGGGTTGTCAGATGTGCACTCTTAGGTATGAAGTTAGTGAAATAGAAGCGTTCATGCAAAACTGTGTGTGTGGTTGCACTATCTGCCAGACAACTAGCTTTCTCACCAGTCATACCTAGAATGAAAAATTAATTTGAATCGGTCACTTGCATAAAAGTTTATAAAAACAATTATCAATTCAAAATAATTTCATTTATTCAAGGATTAAAAACTAAATATCCATAACAAATCACCAACTAATAATACAAAATGTTGGAGCCTAAAATACTGGTTTGGGCCTAGTTTAGAATTGTTCTCGGCCCAGAAGCGTTGCTCAGGGGCCGGCCGTGTCTTATCAGGATGGGGTAGTTGAATCATGATACAATAAGGAGTCTCGGCAGGAAGAGGGTGCTGAAACTTAGGACTAAATACGGCATGATAAGGGGTTGAGTTCAAAGTCCTAATAAGAGTAGGACTGGCCGATATAAGATTGGATCGGGGTAAGGAGTCCTAATTTGAGTATAGTTTTGATTCGATCAGAAGCAGTTTGCTACTATAAATAGAGGGAGGAGTGCATCATTCAAAGCCCGCTTCAATTCAACACACAAACTGCCCTACGCAAATTCTCGCTCTATGCGAAACCTCTCAACAACCTTGAGATTTTTATTTTCTTTTTCGCCGACACATCTTCAGTTTAGATAAACAGCATTGTGAAGGCAACCATGGAACATCTTTAGTTTGGATAAACAGCACTGTCGCTGTAGAATCAGCCGACTGCGAAGCACCTTTAGTTTGGATAAACAGCACTGCGTCAAGGTCGACTGGTTATCTATCCAAGTCTCGGTCGAGAAGGGTTTTTGAATCCTTATTGGCAGAGGTCATCTCAAAAACCTTCTCGGCGAAGTGAGGTGTTACGAATCACCAAGACTCGGTGCGTTGAACGCCGAGTTATTTTATGAATGGATACTCACAAGTTGGATTTAAAGTTCGGCATTCTGATGGCCAAACCATATTTACGATTAAAACGTACATCTACTGTGAATACTTGTGTCCATATAGTCTGGTGTCGATTCAGTGTGCTTATACTCTTACAAATATAATCACCGTGACCGAATCTGACGCCGACGATTTGTGAACTTCGTAGAACTAGCAACCTTGTCTTTAGGCTTTAGAACCCGAAGGTCGGGAGTGTTTCTTCCTCGGCCGTAATCGCAAGATCGAGAAGTCAGCAGCCCACCCAACGCAAAATCAACATATTTTACTCCTCGATCGAGCTCGGCCGATGAGTTAGCGCACCCCACATTAACCGAATGACGTTGTTAGCTCACTAGTTACTCGGCCTGCGCGTTACGTAGGCTTGGTAGTTTTTAGGGTCAACATTTTGGCACGCCCAGTGGGACCAAGTGCTAAAACTATGAATTTCATGACCATTGAGACACGATCAGTTAAAAAGAAAACAATCATGGGAAAGTCAACGATCGATCTGCCAGTTCAGAGTCCTGGACAAGAAGTGTCACATGCGCGAAATCCCCTCGTTGCTGTGACCCCTGAGGTTGTAAATGTGACACATCGAGAAAATGAGGTTTGTCTCGATACCCAACCCCGAAATATAGAAGTACCCAACTGAACCGCAGGCGTTTTCATTGAAAGAATAGTTAATGACTGCGACGAAAATGGTGGTGAAGGTTTTGACCCTCAAACTAAGTCATTTCTTCGAAGACGACTTGACGAGCAATCTCAGTAGGTTGAACAGATAGTTATCCAAAAAATGAACAGTTTGCTCGAGGTATTACGAAGTAATGGTGAGACACACCCCCAATTGCTTAAATTATTAGTCAGCAGAGTCTTCGCAGGGGGACCTGTTGATCAGTTTCGACAATTTCCACTCAAAAGTAATCCGCTACAGACCGAGGTAGGATCTACTCTGCTTAAAACAATTAACTTGGAAATAAATGGAGGATCAAGTAGTAGGTCAGATGGATCCAATCAGAGAATGGAAGTATCATCTGTCGACATGATCGAGGTCCAAAGGATGATCGATTCGGCCATGAAAAAAGGGCCGAAGTTCCTGAAATTCATCCATCCATATCCAGCTTATGTGGAAAAATTCGAATATCCTAAAGGTTTCAAGATCCCAGATTTAGGCCTTTTTGCTGAAGAATTGTCCTTGTCCTCGTTAGAACATATGGCCCGGTTCACTGCGCAATGTAGAGATGTCAATAGTGATTTCCATAAACTGCAACTGTTCAACTTTTCATTGATGGGCTCAACATTCGCATGGTATATCAACCTCTCACCTACTTCCATCCAAAGTTGGGAGGAGCTGGTCTAGAAATTTCACGAACAATTCTATCGGTCGGGGATGGAAATGTCAGTTTCTTCACTGGCTAATATGGCTCAAGCATCTGATGAGTCACCAATGGACTATCTTACAAGGTTTAAATCGGCCAGGAATTGGTACCGAGTACCTCTACCCGAAGTCGAATTTGATAGGCTTACTCTGAATGGGCTAGACGTGGAGTACAAAAAGAAATTCCTAGGGGCAAACTTCCGAGATATGTACGAATTAGCCCAACATGTCAAGCAATATGATTATTTGCTCCGAGAGGAAAAGATCTCGAAGTCCCCATCCCGAGGAACGATATACAAAAATCCCACGGTCAGCTACGCATCGGCCAAATGAGAAGATTCCCAGTACGTCAGTGTGGACACTACCGAGATAGTAATAGATAAACCATATGTTTGCAAGGCATTGACTCAAATTAATTCCAAGGATGCCAAAACCCGCTCGGCCACTGAAGAGACGGCGAAAACATCAAAAGTTTACACTTTTGATATCACTAAGGCCGATGTAATTTTTGATCAGTTGTTGGTAGCAAAGATTATCAAACTTCGGCCATGACATAACATTCCCAAGGCCGAAGAGCTTAAAGGAAAGACATATTGCAAGTACCATAACTCGACTAAGCATACCATGAACAACTGCGCCGTGTTCCGTGATGATATTCAAAGCTGGATTGATAAAGGCAAGCTAAAGTTTCCTGAAAAACAAATGGTTGTCGACGTTAATCCATTCCATTCGGCAACAGTTGGCATGGTAGACGCCCATTTTCCCAAGAGCAAAGGGAAAGGGAAGGCTGAGTTTGTCCCAATACAACAAGTCCCAAAACAAAACTCTCGGCCACGACTGAAAGTTGATATATTTTCCAATGAACCGCCCACCGAGTTTTCGGGGCAGGCCGTAGTCGAATGTATACCAGACTCCAGTATAGAAGAAACTGACGGGCCGATGGTTTTGTGCAGCAATTGTCAGGCACACGTTGTATTAACTGATTCGAAGGAGAGACCGCCTCAGACTCCAACACCACGACAACCATCCAAGGTTGCGGTGACACCTCCAAAGGAACTTGGCGGAGGCCAGGGCCAGAAAGTGTTCAATAGGCTTGGCCCTCAGGAATAGACAGATGGCCATACCTTGGCCAGACGACGCCTTGATTTCGACACCCCGTTTTATAACGAAGATTATTACTGGCATGTATACTGCACTATCCAAATCTCAAAAATGTCGACGCCAGCGGATAGATTGCATGGCTCGACAACAGGCAACCCAGACCATTTCGGTCGTTAAATGGCAGCCGAAAGAAGCGATATAAAGCGGAGATGATCGACAAACCCCAACAATCATGGCTGAATTACAAGGGCAAAAGGGAACCGATCGAAACTTCGAAACCACTATTGACGAGTTTGAGAAGCGCATCAAACTCCTCATTCGGCCTGGGGAGATGAAGGTTCGTTTCGAGCAGTTTGGGAAAGACGCCGAAAGCAAACTTTCCCCGTTACCCCCGCAAGAGCCATTAATAAGAGTTCGACGGAATCTACACCCTCCATTCCTCGGCGAATCCTTGGAGTACATAAAAGAGTTTCATAAGAAATATTCTGCCAATGATTTGTACGGCCTACCCAAGGCGTGTCAAGAAGCTCTTGGCCTAGCACTAACTTATCATGATGCTAAACAAATTATCCAAAAAACCACCGATCCAACAATGAAGCCCAGGTTCCAGCACATATGAGAAGCTAGGGTCCTTGGCTTCGAGATCGATCCATACACGAACATTGATATGGCCGAGCTTCATTTTTCTCTTTAAGACCTTTAATACTTAAGACACCATTTCAAAGTCTTCTCGGCCGTATCTCTCTTCGGTCTTACGACTGATGAAAAAGATCGGGTGGCACATCTGGCTACTTAGACACAAAGGACCCCTGGATTGCTTATAAAGAACGAGCCCGTAAAGCACTGCAGGGGCAAAGTCAAACACCAGAAACGAACGGGCTCGAAGACGACAATTAGAAGGAAGCAAGGTCGGGTTACATATCATAAGAGCAAGTACCTATTGAGGCACACGATGATCAGGCTGAGGATGCTCTAACGCAAGATGCTGCAGTCATCGATAACTCGGAAGATGACGACCAAGATCCGATAGGCCATTCGGTCCTTGAGAACATGGAAATCAGCATGGTTCATATTCTACCTGCTGAATTCCAACCAACTGCACACCAACCAAATTTCTTGGATGGTGATGTGGTTGTTGAGGAAGCAACACAAGTCGATTTCATCGCCACCGTCGAAGATGGGCAAGCAAATAACGACGACAAACTTAAAGCAGCTATGGCCATATTGTTTCCTCGCTCATCCTCGATTAATCTTCAACATTTAAAGCCGTTGTATGTCACGGCTCACATTGAAGGTTATCCAATCTCCAAAATTATCATCGATTAGGGGGCGACGATCAATATCATGCCCATATCCATCATGAAAGCATTACGACGATCCAACGATGAACTCATCCCATCAAGAATAACCATGAGCAGCTTCGTCGGTGACAAATCCCAAACCAAATGAGTACTCATTTTAGAAGTAAACATTGCAGGTCGCAAGCACATGACCACATTTTTTATCGTCGACTCCAAGACGGAGTATAATGCATTGCTCTGTTGGGATTGGATTCATCAAACGAATTGCATTCCCTCTTCTTTATATCAAGTTCTCATCTTTTGGGACGGAAAATCAGTTGTGGTTCATCCGACCGACAATCAGCCATTCGAAGCCAATATGATTCAAGCACAGTATTATGATGACCATGTCAGTTATATTACCCAACAGGGTTTGAACGAGGAAGGGCGACCGACTCGAATTTCGGTCCAAAAAGTGATCGAGGTAGGCGCCTAAACTGTCCATCAGGATTCGGCGAGGCTTGTGTTGGCCGATCTGATCCCCGACATTGATGCCTGAAGAAATACAAGACAGAGGCCAAGCCGCGGTTTCATCTACCATGGAACGACTGTTGGCCCACTGGTACGCTATTTCCAAACACCCAAATTCGGGCGTTAACTTAGTCAAATTTTTGGCCAAAAAATGAGACAACGGCTCCATACTATCACTAGACAAAGTTCAGGCTGCACCGGCCGAGCTCTAGGATAGTCAACCTTAAGTTAAAGATACATTAGAGAAAATAAATGTTGGAATGGCTGAAGAGCCACAACCTTTGTTCATTAATGCGTTGTTACCCAAACATGTAAAATTTGAGCTTTGTAATTTGCTTAAAGAATTTAAGGATTGTTTTGCTTTGAGTTACCATGAGATGCTTGGTCTAGATCATACACTAGTTGAACATGAATTACGCATCAAACCTGGGTGTAAACCATTACGCCAACCACCTCGACGATTCTCGACCGAAGTACAACTCGGCATAAAAGATGAACTCGTTCGACTTTTAAAAGCTGGGTTTATTCGGACAGCTCGATACATCGAATGGCTGGTGAATATCGTCCCCGTTTTAAAGAAAAGTGGTGCCCTGCACATCTGTATTGATTTTCAAAATTTGAACTTGTCAACGCCTAAAGACGAGTATCCAATGCCAATTTCATATTTGTTAATCGACGCGTCAGCACACCACGAGATCTTATCCTTTATGGATGGACATGCTGGTTATAACCAAATTTTCATCGCCGAAGCTGATGTCCATAATACCGCTTTTCGTTGCCCCATGTCACTCAGCACATACGAATGGGTCGTCATGCCATTCGGCCTCAAGAATCCCGGTGCCACTTACCAACGAGCCATGAACACTATTTTCCATGATTTGATTGGTACCATCATCGAAGTCTAGATCGACGATGTTGTAATCAAATTAGAACGTCGGCAGACACACTTGGATGACCTCCGTCGGGCTTTCTTGCGTATGCGCCGGCACAATCTTAAGATGAATTCTACCAAATGTGCTTTCGGCGTATCAGTCGGTAATTTTTTAGGAATCCTCGTACATCATCGTGGTATTGAAGTGGATGATAACAAGGCTCGCGCAATCATCAATGCTCTATCCCCAATGACTAAGAAACAACTACAATCGTTGCTCGGCAAAATTAACTTTCTCCGTCGATTTATTGCTAATTCGGCTGGGAAAATGAAAGCCTTTTCCACGCTTTTGAAACTTAAGGATTCTAACATCTTCGAATAGCGTGCAGAACACCAAGAGGCATTTATGCAGATCAAGGTCTCCCTAACAACTCCACCCGTCTTCGTCCCACCACAACGTGGAAGACCTCTTAAGCTATATATCTCGGCTACTAAAGAATCCCTCGGATGCCTTCTTGCACAAGACAATGACGCTGGGCGAGAACATGCCATTTTTTACCTTAGCCAAAATCTTAACCCACCAGAGATTAATTACTTCGGTGTCGAGAAGCTTTGTCTCGCCCTATTTTCCGCTGCATCAAAACTCAGACATTACATGCTCCTGTCAGTCACTAAGGTCATCGCCCAGACCGATGTCATTCGTTACATGCTCACTCGGTCGATCGTAAAGGGCCGAATCGGCAAGTAGACGATGGCCCTCTCTGAGTTCAGCTTGCAATATATGCCCAGAAAGCTGTCAAAGGCCAAGCATTGGCCGATTTCTTGGCCCAACACTCTTCCTCGTACGAGTTTGGGGGCAATGACGTTGAAATTAGTATGGTAGAAACACGTGATAATTACTGGATGATGTACTTTGATGGTTCTAGTACTTTAATCTCGGCTGGTGTTGGGATTGTTATTCAATCACCCACTTATAATCGCTGGTATTTTTCTCTTAAGCTCGATTTCGATTATACGAATAATCAGGCCAAATACGAAGCCTTTGTCATCGGCCTCGGTGTACTACACGATTTACGGGCGACTCGTGTCCTTGTTCTTGGTGACTCCGAACTTGTAATTAATCAACTCAATGGGACTTTTCGTTTCATGAGTTGTACTCTGGCGCCTTACCACATGGTTGCCAGCTATTTGGCCGAGTCTTTTGACGGCATTACTTTCAAACACATTTCACGAGTTCATAACACCGATGCCGACGAATTAGCTAGCCTCTGGAGTACAACTCCTGGGGGGTAAATTAGGCCGAGAAATACCTGTGTCACGACAAGCACACTCAGCCTTAATTAATGAGCAAGTTCTCCAATGCGGTTGCGTGATCTGTACACGGGTCATGTCCTTACCTTTGTTGTTAGAACGGAAGGACACTATTGAGGTTTATGTTGTCGAGGCATTACCAGACGATTGGAGAAAGGCGATTATGCGATATATTGATCACCCTAGCGAAAAACACAACCGACGGACAAGGGTCTATGCCACAAACTACGTATTATACCAAAATGAATTATACCTAAAAGGTGAGGACGGTTTATTACTGTTATGCCTCATACTGCAAGAGGCTGCCCAAGCAATCGCAGAAGTTCATGAAGGAATTTGCAGGGCTCATCAGTCTGGCCAAAATATGCGATGGTTGCTTCGCCGACACTGTTATTTCTGGCAAAGTATATTGAAGGATTGTATTGAGTTCGCATGAGGATGTGTACAGTGCCAAATTCATGGTCCTATACAGAGGGTCCCAGCCGAATCACTACCTTCGGTCACTAAACCATGGTGGTTCAGAGGATGGGCCATGGATGTCTTCGGAAAAATTACGCCATCTTCTGGGTTCGCAAAGCATGCATGGATACTTATTACGACAGACTACTTCACCAAATGGGTCGAAGCGAAGTCATATGCCGAGTTAATGTCTAAAGAAGTTTGTAATGTCATAGAAGAAAACATCGTGACTAGACTCGGCGTACCAGAAACAATCATAACAGATAATGGTACGATCTTCACATCTGATAGGTTTAAGAGGTATACGGCAAATTTGAAAATTTGACTTGAGCAGTCTACGCCATATTACCCGCAGGCAAACGGGCAGGCCGAAGCAAGTAATAAAGTTTTGATTGGTATTCTAGAAAAAATGGCGAGAGAAAGGCCTAGTATGTGGCATCTAAAGCTAAACGAAGTGTTATGGGCCTATCGAACTTCACTCCGGTCAGCCACTGGAAAGTCTCCATACGTGTTGACTTATGGAAATGACGTAATGTTGCCCGTCGAGCTAAGTATAAACTCGTTGCGAGTAATCGAACAAAGTAGTTTGTTCAGTGCCGAGTACAATCAGGACATGAGACAAGAGTTAGAAGATTTAGAAGAAGCTCGACTTGATGCTTATAACTTATTAGTGGCACAAAAGAAGATCGCCGAGCGAGCTTATAATCAACGAGTCAGACAAAAAACGTTCGGCGAAGGGGAGTTGGTTTGGCAAACCGTACTACGTGTAGGAATTAAAGACCCCAGGTTCGGTAAATGGTCACCGAATTGGGAAGGGCCATTCGTTATTCATAAAGTTCTCGGCAAATGGGCATACCACCTGAAGGAAATTTTGTGAAAAACATGTTCATTTAAGCAACATCTATTAGCATGCAATTAACAATTAAAGGCGGAATCATGCTTATATGCACTTAAAAACAAAACATTAACCATGAAATTCAAAGCCTAGTAGTTAGGTGAACCATGACTCAACTCAAGAACAAAGTGAGTTGAGAAATTTATACCTTTGTAGATTCCTCTTTGCAAAAGCAAAGGATAATCACCCAAGAGATAGGGCCTTCATTCCTTGCTTCTTAGATCCATGGATTTGGATGGAAGAATATGTTTCTCCAATTTCTCAAAATAGAGAACCTCTAAGTCTCCACACCAAGGTAAGATGTGAAGAAGAGATGAGTGACCTTGGAGGAGAAAGATTACTAGCTAATCCCTCCAAGGGTGGCCGGCCTCTTTTAGAGAGAAATGAGAGCTTTGTGTTCTCTCCAATTTTCTCAAAAAACCCTAAATGAATTTTGGCTATAAAGTCATATTTATACCTTTATTCATTGGAGTGGCAAACTTGTAATTAAAGCAAGTTCGCTACCCTTTCTCTAAATGGCCGGCCTTAGGGTATTATTGGGCTATTTGGGCCTTTGTGAATCATTATTCATTAAGTTGTCATACAACTTAAGTCAATGGGCTTGACGTTCGAAGCCCATTGGGCCTTGAGGTCCAATACTATCCCGAGGTCTTTAACGAACTTATTCGTTTGATTAATTAACATATTAATTAATCCTTGCCATAAATAATTAAACCATTTAATTATCCTTACTCATCTCCTTTGTTTCTTCAATCTCTACCTTACACGGTGTACGATTCATTAGGTTCCTTTTAGCGAGGCAGTGGGCGATTAGAACTCTTTCAAATCGATTGTGAATTGAAACTTACTTTCAATTCTCCCTTTAGTGTTTATACACGTTTAGGGCTTCCACAAACCATGAGTGACACCTAGCAGTATGTCATGGTTACCTAAGCTAATCAGAAGAGGTGGATAACCTATTCAGTTTAGGATTACAATGCAATACGGTCCTTCTCTAATACAATACTCTTGACCACATTGTTTGGTTTGATAGTTTATTCATGTCTACTATCCAATGAGATTCATTTACTTATATGATTACTTTGAATGTGATTTGGAACGACTTCCTAAATCTCATTCATTCTCTGGCCAGAGATTCTTAATCATATCATAGAGTATTCTCCCTCAAACGGTTCGAAGGTTAGAGATCCCTTGTTGCGCATTTACTTGCCTCCATGACTAAGTGGCTTAACCCCAACTATGCCGTGGACACCCTCTGACGGAGTGACTTTGACATAGTCAAAGATCAAGGACCTAACCACAAGACAAATATGATGCCTCATGTCAAATGACTACTTTGCATTATCCCAACCATGAGTTCTCATGTGACATGAATATGAGAACTCCTCGTTGATCGTGTTCAGTGGACTCATTCGCTATTGAGCACCTACATGATTGTCTTGGTGTCAATCACACCAATGACTCGAGACTAGTCACTCTCACTAAGAGAAGACATAGCATGTACTGATCTTAACGGACTGTCAATGCCCAATTGGCAATCCTATGATCAGGAACGTTTAGGATATGTATACGAAAGAGAATGGTCTCATTAATCTAACTTGTTTAAATTACATTCTCCTAATTACATATTCCTTGGACTTATCGTTTAAGCATATAACATTTATATGAGACGGCTTAAACAATATTCTTTGCCCTTGATATTAAACTAGATTAGTTCAACATGTGAAATGTCCGTAAAGTATCATCATATGATTGGTTTTAGGGCACATTTCCAACAATCTCCCACTTGCACTAGAGCCAATCAGCTTCGTTATCAGTGATGATACCTCTTCTGTAGTCATTTCAAAAATGGCTGAGTAGTAGGCCTAGGCAATGGATATCTATATGTTATCCATAGAAGCAACCTTGAGAATAATGACGTCACCATTATACATGATTCTTAATCATGTGGTTTAGTCTCTCATTTGAGTTCGGATCTTGATGAGACCTTGATTCCCTGGCTTGAGCTATCGCCCCATTAGTGTCGTAGTGTCGGTACACTAGAGACACTTTCTGGTTGGAACCGAATAGAAAGTTCATAAATGAACTTTCCCATCCAAACAACATTGTTGTAAGCTTCTATATGGCAATATATTTTGCATTCATAATGGAACACACTAAAGTCATTACTTTTAATGATTCCATCCAAATATCTCTTTAGTCAATATAAAGATATATCTGATTATCTCTTCATTCATAATGAAGAAACATCCAATGATGGATTAGATTCATAATCTAATACATTTACGCTTCCTTTACGTTACTCTAATTCTTCCTCATTCTTTGAGGAATCTATCCTTTAGTATTTCTTAAATACTTAAGGACTCACTTGACAGTTGTCGTGGTTCTGATCCTGGGCTTGCACTGATATCGTCTTGTACCTATCTAGGTACAACTCATATCAATGTTTTCATACAATATGAAATTCATAAATCACCTTTCTGCGTATGCATAAAGGATTCTATTTACGCATTATTTCTTTGGGAGTCAAAGGGCACGTTCCCTTCGAGAAGAGCAACTTCCTAGTCTCACTAGAGTTGTCTTTTGATTTGAAGTTTGTCATCATATGAGAAACTTCCTAGCATCTCTTGTCTATCATTAGGGCTTGATATAATCCAATTATATCCTGAAATCTATCATTATAGATTTCCATCCCATGTTTATAGACTATGTCTCCCGTATACATTCTATCGTTATAGAATGTTTAAAGTCATAACTTTAACAAAGAAGTATTCTTTTCATTTCCAAAATTAATATATCATATATGTGTGTATATATATATATATTTAAATTTAGGAACATGATTAACTCCCACTAATCTTTTGTAAACCTAGTAAACAAAAGATTCATTTACATCTTTATGAGAAATCAAACAATTTGATCTTTCTCTCATAAGACGCTTATAGCTCCCACTAGCTTGCTAAGATCCATGATGGATGGATCTCTACAACTTACATGTCTTGTGATTCATAGTTTTAGACATATGTTATCAAGACTATCTTAATAATGGTTTCGGAAACACATATAATGTCCAAACATTGAATCACCATTTAGTTGTAGCTAGCAATCTTCGAATTAATTGAAACTAAGACTACGTCAAAGATGGTTTCTTTAAAGTCAATCATTCTCTTTGATTGTAGTCACCTTAAGCTACCAATTAGCTATGAAGGTTTCATTATTTCGGGTCAAATGGTACTTTACCATTTCCTTGAGTATATATCGTATATACATTCAATGTAGTCATAAGGATTTTTCATTCTTATTTCTTTCGAATTAAGAGGTGCAACTCTATGATATAGTCATAAAGTTCAAACCATTCAACTGAGACGGTTTATAAATCCTTCTCGACTACCTTGGAGCTTGTGGTATAGGAACTAGGTTGTTATATTTGTTGATCACTATCTTGTTTCTCAAAGAACCCATTCTTTGAGTTCTATCCCTCGTTCATTTGCTCTATCTTGGGCAAATCCTGGTGTAGGATTACAATGAACTATCCAACAAACAACATTTGTTAGTTGGTTTATAGAAGTGATATCCAAATGTTAATTTAAGGATACCCACAAGATAATTTTCAAACAAATATTGCTTATTAGCACACAACCCCAAATCTTAACATGATTAAGGTTTGTCTTTCTTTCCAACTACATCCTATGGAGTCATGGAAATTTTGGAAGGTCTTCTAATTGACAATCATATTGTTTTAGAAGTATATATCCTATATATGGGTAATTGATAATATCCAACGAACTAAATCTTATTCAAGTTCGTTCTTCTCCTTATGGAGAAATCCATTATCTTATGATGCTTCTTTCCTTGATATCTTTCAAGGAAACTGTTCTAAAGTGTTACCTTTCCTTGGATCAAATCTAAGGAGGCAAATACTTTAGACGTCTTACTCATCAACTTACATTTCTTGAATTCTTTGAAACATTTTGCAAAGTATTCGGACTTGTGTTTATTCAAAATAAACTATAGTCCAACCGAGAGTGATCTTCGGTGAATGTCAAACAACATGAGTAGCATTATGTTTGTGGACTAGTGCCACTAACATCTAAGTGAAATAACCTCAACAACTTTGTGATTCTTTCTTCTTTCCAAAAGAATAAAGATTTCAACATTTCGCCTCTATACAATTTTAATAAGAAGGTATTGGATCCGGATCTAACGATCCAAAGCATCCATCTATGACCAACTCGTAATTTATGTTTTAGAGGTATCACAACTTAGTTGAGATTAGTCACTACCTTGCAACCTTTTGGGTTTTAAGCATCGTTATATTCTAAACAGTTAACACTACCATATCATCTCTACTATAGAGATAATTAATTAGTTTACAATAATCTAATCATTCATTAATAAAGAACAATGTTTTGTCAAACAAAACATTTATCCATTTAACATACGGAATTAAGTTCCTTTATTCAATTGGAATGTAAAGACAATCTTTGTTTTTCCATTTTCTTTGGTAGTTCATATGAGGAAGTAAGTACTATCTGCTTTCGCAGAGATCTACATTTAATTTACGTTCTGAATGTGAAGTACTTTCTCTTCTCTCATTAATCTTCTACTTTTTATTAGCCACACTTTTACAACGATTGTAAAACATAGTTACTAATACGGAATCAAGCATTCAAGTAGAAGAACCAACTGTTTTGAACTTTTCAAGAACAATTTACAACACCTTCGAAAGGTGTGTTCTTGACACTTTGCAAGACATTTCTTGTAAATACCCCTTCCAATGTCCATCATTTCATAAAGAAAGTTTGTTCCCTTGGAGTTATTTCGCTTTCTTCATTTGACTTCTCCTTTGACTACAATAGTCATGGTCCCTAAACTCCCACTATCTCTCTTGAAACTTATTTCAATTGTGTTATACACATCAAACAATTTGGAGAGCGTATGGTTATTGTTCACTATATAGTTTACAATAAAATTAGTGAACCATTTGGATAGGGACTCAAAGGTGAAGTCCTTGCCTAGTTTCCGTCTCTAGAAGTGGTTTAACACTTCAACACTCAATGATTCAAAATCATCATAAGTCCATGTTGATGGACTATTTTTGTCAACCAACCATTATGTTCTAAACATAATTACAAACTTTCAAGAGTTGTTCAAGGCAACTCTCATTTCTTCATACAACAATTTGTAAGTGAAGAATCATGGCACATAAAGTGTCCATGCCCTTGTGCTTTCTTCCAAAGTTCCTTGTTCATATAACAAAGAAACAAGCACTAGTGTTTGCATTAGCTAAGGGTTGTTCAAAGCAACTCTTATTTCTTCATACAACGATTTGTAAGTGAAGAACTATGACATTAAAAGTGTTGTCCTCTTTATGATAGACTTATCTAACATGTTCTTCCAATGATACATTATCAATAGGAAGATTGTGAGGATTAGACTACATAGGTACATATACAATCCATTTAAGACAATCTTTGGGATTGTGGTACCAAGTCCAGAAACTAAGGCATTCGGCTTTTCTTTGTCAAGTTTTGGATAGCGTTTGCAAATATATTGGTAAATAAATACATAACGAATATAAATTGATTGATTTTAAGCCATTTGATTCGGGTCTTTAAATCAAATAGCACCACCCACTATTTTTTGCAAATTCCATATCCCTCATTGGAATTCGAGAGTTTTGGATGAAACTCTTAGTAGGGTATGGGAGACTCACTATTACCAAGCCCACCTCACAATGATATGATGTTGGCTAGCATTAATAATAATGGGAGAGTACGCTTACTCATTTGCATCTCTTGCAAGTACCCATCTTATTTGGCCTCTAGAGAATGTAGCCTCACAATGATATGATGTTGGCTCCATTACACTTAGTTAAGTCATTCCCACCATGCAAGTTCGGGTAGGGGTTCAAGAACAACCTCACAATGATATGATGTTGGCTATTCTCGTTGCCTACCTTCACAACATCATGTATGCATATAGAACTCTTCCTGAGTGTAAGCACGCACTTTGTACTCCCCCATGATAGGGTGAAGCCGGTGTACGAGTCACAAACGATAGGAGCCTACCACGGTGGAAGGCCACGAAAGAGTGTTCAAAGCACTCTCACGCTTATCAATTTAATAATGGTTCGGTTGAGGGTTTTAGGTCTCATCATATATATAAGCATACATTTTAATCTTATTAAAACAATTTTGGTCCTATTACAACTATTGGTCCATTTGATTGTTTTTAGTTGTATATAATACTCCCACTATGCTTATAAAACGGTTTTTAAAGCAAGAGTATATGATACTACTAACATAAGGTTTGCATTCATTGGTGGACTATATAGTTGTCTTAGGGCCTTAGGATGACTATGAACCTTTGATTAGATCCAACACGAGCCTAGTGTTGAATCTCGGTCTAGGGATGGTGATTGATTTTAGTTACGCGTTTAATCACATTAAGGCGTGTTGTCTTATTGGGCGTTGGACCCACTACTCCAATTTCATGCATATCAACTAAAACAAGAAAAGGAGTACTTTAAAGTAAAGAAGAGTTTATGCTCTTTTACAACAATTGATCAAAACAAATTACTTTAAAGTAAAGAAGAGCTTATGCTCTTTTACAACATTTGATCATATCACATTACAACCAAAATCTAATCTACACATTCCCATGGTTCAAACAAATTTGAGACGGCCTTTCACATAGCTCAATTATAATAGGCTTAGGTTCATAATCACCCTTTCTTTAATTAATTAACGCTTTAACTAATTAAACTTGAATGCAACATTTTCATTTGGTTTTTGCATCCATAGGATTGATTTAAATGGAGTTAAATGAAATGAAAATCCAATTCTCATTTAAAGAGACAAAACCATTTTGTTCTCAACCTAATTTGGGCCAAAAAGCAATAACCTCAACCTTTGGGCTATGTAGCAAAACTTAAACTTTTGAGCTCATTTTGTAAAAACACAAAAGTCCACTACTTCATGTAATTACAACTAGAACTCAAAAATTTCAATAAATTCAAAAACTTCATTAAAGGAACAAAACAATTTGACCTTTAATGATTTTGGGCCTTTACGTAAATACGTAAACTTTTAGGTCAAACTACAAAATACACAAAAGTACCAAAACTTTATGTAATTGCATAAAATCCCCAAAAGCACTCCCATTGAGGGAGTGGCCGGTTTTAGAGAGGTGAAGCCACAAAAATTTTGAAAATTTTTCAACTAAGTCATACAGCCATGCAAGTGGAAATAGGTTGGTGTGAATAAAGCCATGCAAGTGGTGTGTGTGTAAGAGAAGTACTTCTTACACACCCATCACCATTTCTATCACCTTTCAAAAATTTCAATAAATGTTTTGATGATAGATAAGTCACACCCACCAACACAAAACAAAGACTTTATGAAATAAATCAAAACTTTGAATCAAAACACCAAACTTTTTGTTCTTGGCTAAAATATCAAGAACAATGAAGAACATTCATGAAAAACCCATAAAAGCTTCATGAACATTTTTCATCCAAAGACATCCCAAAACCACTCAAACTTAAGGGAAATAACATATAACCAAACTAGGGTACATAGGGGTTCCAAAAGTTACTTGAAAACACTTTTAACAAGTCAAACATGAACCCAAAAATCCACCCTTTGGATTTGGCCGAAAATCCCCAAAAACATGGCACCAAATTTTAGCTCCAAAATTCATGCTCATATGAACTACATCTACAACATTTAAGATGGCAAATTTTCTAACAAAATTTACATTCAAAGAAGCAAGAATAAAGCTTGTAACAATTACAACATTCAAATCAAAGACTATGAACTATAAAACCCAAAAGGATTCACCAACTACTAGACCTAGGCTCTGATACCACTTGAAGGAAATTTTGTGAAAAACATGTTCATTTAAGCAACATCTATTAGCATGCAATTAACAATTAAAGGCGGAATCATGCTTATATGAACTTAAAAACAAAACATTAACCATGAAATTCAAAGCCTAGTAGTTAGGTGAACCATGACTCAACTCAAGAACAATGTGAGTTGAGAAATTTATACCTTTGTAGATTCCTCTTTGCAAAAGCAAAGGATAATCACCCAAGAGGCCTTCATTCCTTGCTTCTTAGATCCATGGATTTGGATGGAAGAATATGTTTCTCCAATTTCTCAAAATAGAGAACCTCTAAGTCTCCACACCAAGGTAAGATGTGAAGAAGAGATGAGTGACCTTGGAGGAGAAAGATTACTAGCTAATCCCTCCAAGGGTGGCCGGCCTCTTTTAGAGAGAAAGGAGAGCTTTGTGTTCTCTCCAATTTTCTCAAAAAACCCTAAATGAATTTTGGCTATAAAGTCATATTTATACCTTTATTCATTGGAGTGGCAAACTTGTAATTAAAGCAAGTTCACTACCCTTCCTCTAAATGGCCGGCCTTAGGGTATTATTGGGCTATTTGGGCCTTTGTGAATCATTATTCATTAAGTTGTCATACAACTTAAGTCAATGGGCTTGACGTTCGAAGCCCATTGGGCCTTGAGGTCCAATACTATCCCGAGGTCTTTAACGAACTTATTCGTTTGATTAATTAACATATTAATTAATCCTTGCCATAAATAATTAAACCATTTAATTATCCTTACTCATCTCCTTTGTTTCTTCAATCTCTACCTTACACGGTGTACGATCCATTAGGTTCCTTTTAGCGAGGCAGTGGGCGATTAGAACTCTTTCAAATCGATTGTGAATTGAAACTTACTTTCAATTCTCCCTTTAGCGTTTATACACGTTTAGGGCTTCCACAAACCATGAGTGACACCTAGCAGTATGTCATGGTTACCCAAGCTAATCAGAAGAGGTGGAGAACCTATTCAGTTAAGGATTACAATGCAATACGGTCTTTCTCTAATACAATACTCTTGACCACATTGTTTGGTTTGATAGTTTATTCATGTCTACTATCCAATGAGATTCATTTACTTATATGATTACTTTGAATGTGATTTGGAACGACTTCCTAAATCTCATTCATACTCTGACCAGAGATTTTTAATCATATCATAGAGTATTCTCCCCCAAACGGTTCGAAGGTTAGAGATCCCTTGTTGTGCATTTACTTGCCTCCATGACTAAGTGGCTTAACCCCAACTATGCCGTGGACACCCTCTGACGGAGTGACTTTGACATAGTCAAAGATCAAGGACCTAACCACAAGACAAATATGATGCCTCAGGTCAAATGACTACTTTGCATTATCCCAACCATGAGTTCTCATGTGACATGAATATGAGAACTCCTCGTTGATCGTGTTCAGTGGACTCATTCGCTATTGAGCACCTACATGATTGTCTTGGTGTCAATCACACCAATGACTCGAGACTAGTCACTCTCACTAAGAGAAGACATAACATGTACTGATCTTAACGGACTGTTGATAGGAGCATATTTATGCAACTTAGTTAGCTTGTTTCTTGGCATTTACTTAGTTTAATTCTAGTTATTTTAGTACTTTAAGCTATTTTCGTGTGTTTGTAGGTTCAAATAACAAAGTTAGCAACAAAGTGCTATTTGGAGCATTTTGGAGCAGTTTTGGGCCAAGATTGGATAGTGCAAGCATGGAGACATGAGGATGGACGTTTTTGAAGATTAGAAGGCTAGAAATCAGCATGTGTATGTGCAAGTGTGTTAACCTACAACTACAAACATCCATCCACTACACCCATTACATCCACTCATTACCAAACATCCACCCACTACACCCATTACATCCACTCATTACCAAACACTCACCCACTACACCCATTACATCCACTCATTACCAAACATCCATCCACTACACCCATTACATCCACTCATTACCAAACACGCATCCTCTCCCTAGCCTATAAATACATCCATCCTTCACCATAACAAAAAAAGATTAGAAAAGATCGATCCAAAGACACTACATTCACATCTCACAACTCCATACACTTACACTTTCATTCCTTGGCCGTGAGCACCATCCATTCATCCATTCATTTCCCTTTCCTTGCCGTGACCTCCACCCAACCTAAACACATTTAGCCATTCCCTTCCATATATCCATACGCATCCATCAAACTACACCTTGTGCCGCAACAAAGAGAAGAAGGAGGACCCTTGGACATGCTTGCCATTCAAGTCGGATTGTTTGAGCGTTTTTAGGTGTTTTCATTCTTTGTTTTCAATGTTTAAGTTTATGTATATTTGCTTTGTGAGTATGAGGAACTAAACCCCCCTTAGCTAGGGGGGAATTCGAAACCATGTTCATGAAGGAAGATTTGTGAAAAACATGTTCATTTGAATAACATCATATAGCATGCAATTAACAATTAAAGGCGGAATCATGCTTTCATGTATTCAAAAACAAAACATTTAACCATGAAATTCAAAGCCTAGTAGATTGGTGAACCTTGAAACAACTCAAAACAAAGTGAGTTGAAATATATTACCTTTGTTGATTCCTCTTTGCATAAGCAAAGGCTAATCACCCAAGAGATAGGGCCTTCATTTCTAACTTCTTAGATCCATGGACTTGGATGGAAGAAAAGGTTCTCCAAGTTCCCAAAATTGAGAACCTCTAAAGATTCTACACCAAGGAGAGCATGGATGATGAATGAGTGACCTTGGAGGACTAGATGACTAGCTAATCTCCTCCAAGGTGGCCGGCCTTCCTAAAGAGAAAAGGAGAGACAAGTTCTCACCAATTTTCTCTAAAAGAAACCCTAAATGAATTTTGGCTATAAAGTCATATTTATACCTTAATTCATTTGAGTGGCAAACTTGCAATTAAGTCAAGTTCACTACCCTTTAACATTATGGCCGGCCTTAGGGTTTTGTTTGGGCTTTTGGGCCTTTGTGAATTAAGTTGTCATACAACTTAAGTCAATGGACTTGACGTTTGAAGCCCATTGGGCCTTGAGGCCAAAAACTAACCCGTGGTCTTTAACGAACTTATTCGTTTGATTAATTAACATATTAATTAATCCTTGCCATAAATAATTAAACCATTCAATTATTCTTACTCATTTCATTTGTTTCGTCCATCTCTACCTTACACGGTGTACGATCCATTAGGTTCCTTTTAGCGAGGCAGTGGGCGATTAAAACTCTTTCAAATCGATTATGAATTGAAACTTACTTTCAATTCTCCCTTTAGTGATTACACACGTTTAGGGCTTCCACAAACCATGAGTGACACCTAGCCGTATGTCATGGTTACCCAAGCTAATCAGAAGAGGTAGAGAACCTATTCAGTTTAGGATTACAAATGCAATACGGTCTTTCTCTAATCTAATACTCTTGACCACATTGTTTGGTTTGATAGTTTATTTATTCATGTCTACTATCCAATGTGATTCGTTTGCTTATATGATTACCTTGAATGTGATTTGGAACGCATTCCCAAATCTCATTCATACTC
The DNA here is from genome assembly GCA_035220775.1 of Malus fusca. Lineage (NCBI taxonomy): Eukaryota > Viridiplantae > Streptophyta > Magnoliopsida > Rosales > Rosaceae > Malus > Malus fusca. The sequence continues at coordinate 22,163,074 of CM069063.1, forward strand.
TGGCCAGAGATTTTAATCATATCATAGAGTATTCTCCCTCAAACCATTTGAAGGTTAGAGATCCCTTGTTGCACATTCACTTGTCTCCATGACTAAGTGGCTTAACCCCAACGATGCCGTGGACACCCCGATGGGGTGACTTTGACATAATCAAAGATCAAGGACTTAACCACAAGACAACTGTGATGCCTCAGGTCAAAGGACTAATTTGCATTATCCCAACCATGAGTTCTCATATGACATGAATATGAGAACTCTTCGTTGATCGTGTTCAGTGAACTCATTCTCTATTGAGCACCTACGTACTTGTCTTGATGTCACACACATCAATGACTCGAGACTAGTCACTCTCCCTGAGAGAAGACACAGCACATACTGATCTTAACGGACTGTCAATGCCCAATTGGCAATCCTATGATCCGGAACATTTAGGATGTGTCTACGAAAGAATAGTCTCATGAATCTAACTTCTTTAGATTGCATTCTCCCAATCACATATTCCTTGGACTTTATCGTTTAAGCATATAACATTTATATGAGACGGCTCAAACAATAATCTTTGCCCTTGATATTAAACTAGATTAGTTTAACATATGAAATGTCCGTAAAGTATCATCATATGATTGGCTTTAGGGCACATTTCCAACAATTCATGCTTGCAATATGATTTGATTACTTTCAGTTGTGATTTCATAAGTTGTGAATTCAATTTGTTTAACTGCTTGATTGATAACTTATTCGTGTATGTTTATTAAGAGTGCACATTTAGTTTGCATGCATGAATATGATGCTAGAGTATAAGGGAGTTTCACCTAATAGTTACAAACTTATATTCACAAGTAGTGGAGGTTGCTTATAAACGATCGCGTTAAATGAATATTTGGCAGGAGTTTCATGCTCATCATAGTAACGAATGCCTCGTCAATACTTATAGTTTTCATGATGCTTAAAGATCTTTGATTGTATCTTTATTGTGTTGTTCATGTAAAGGACTTTTGAAGAATGCTTTGAATTGTTGTATGCGCTTTCCCAACCAATTCAATAACTTAAGGAGAACTTGAAGGTTAATTTAAGCGGACCTAATTAATCTGGGGTGTTGAGTTTCATGATTTATCGAAAGAACAACTGAAAATTGGTTTATGTGCAAGTATGTCATGTGTGGAGAAGAACCCTCTAGCTAGCCCATCATCCATAGTTTAACCCATCACACATCAATTCACCTAAATTTGTCTAAGAATCTGTTTAAATTGTTCTTGCTTTGTTTTCCTTATTTTCATCCAAAACCAAAATCCCCTTTATTTTATTAAGTCATATTAGTTAGAAACTGATTTAGTTTGTGTTTTTAAGTGTTTCAAACCAAGTTAAAACCAAAATTCGTCCAAAAGTGTGTTTAGAGTCCAAATCTGCCCAGTTTGTGTTTTTAGGCAGATTTGAGCGTTTTTAGCTTGTTTTGAGTTCTTTGAGTTTGTTTTGAATTCTTTGAGTCTAGTTTAGTGTTTTTAACTTTGTTTATATGTTTTTAAGTCAGTTTAGAGGTTATTAGCAAGCCCTCCTAATCCCCGGCCTAGAATGATCCCTACTTACATTCTTTACTACAATTGACAACAAGAGGGTTTACTTTGTGTGTTAAGTTAATTTTCACATCAACTGTCAATGCCCAATTGGCAATCCTATGATCAGGAACGTTTAGGATATGTATACGAAAGAGAATGGTCTCATTAATCTAACTTGTTTAAATTACATTCTCCTAATTACATATTCCTTGGACTTATCGTTTAAGCATATAACATTTATATGAGACGGCTTAAACAATAATCTTTGCCCTTGATATTAAACTAGATTAGTTCAACATGTGAAATGTCCGTAAAGTATCATCATATGATTGGTTTTAGGGCACATTTCCAACACCACCTTAGGGATTGAACTAGTGTAATTCATAAGTTGCCAATCAATGGGAAGTTTTTAAAGAAATACTATTAAGTCACATGGGAAATGCGGGAATAAAAGTTCATTCCATTAAGTTTGCAAAATGGTGTACAAATAGAGTTGGTCGATCAGTTTACAACTAAATAATTCTAGGGTGATGAAGGAAGGAGAGATTCAAGAACGGCCTTCAACTCCAACCACCTCACCTCATCCATGGTGACCTCAGCTTGCCGAGTCCTCATATCCATCTTCAGCTGTTCGACCCGCTTCACGCTAACCTCGTATTCGGTTAAGCAAGATTTTCCGTTCAACTTAAAATCTTTTGCAAGCTCGGAAGCAACTGCCGACATTCAATTTGGAGTTCGGTAATTTAACGGTCAAGGTCAACCAGTGTTTCTTTTTTCACCTTCAAAACTTTGACCTTTGGACAAAGAGCTTCTCGAACGGACGTTGCAGCTTTCAAGTCGTCTTCGGCCCGAAGAGCTTTTTCGAAAATACCAAAATATTCTCCAGTTCATTCCAGGGTAGAAGACACTCGAGTGATAGCTGCAGTGCTAAATTAACCATCTGCTGTGAGATCGTTCAGACATGCACCCACTGAATCAAGGCCCTGTCGTTCGAGAACTTGTGAAGCTGAGATAGACAAGAGCTCCTGCAGCCTAATAAGAGCATTTGATTTGGCCATTGATACGAAAGACCTGATTATAGCTGCCGAAAAGCCAGCCACTCCTGAAGTATTCAAAAGAAGAGCATCGAACTCGACTTCCTATTAAGGCTGCACATGAAAAGAATTTAGGAAAAAGGAAAACGTAAAAGAATATAGCAGAGAGAATTGTTTTTAGACCTGCCGAGATGAGACTTCGGCCATGTCTCCTGGTTCATTGCTTGAACCTAGAGAGCTTAATGGCTGATAAAGGTTATCTACGTTCGACGACCACTGAGGTGGCCAGGAAATATAGATAACGCTCTTCAGCGCATAAAAGTTTAGGTGAAATGAATAATTGGGCACCTGACATGTAATATTTTTCTCGATTCAGACTCGTTATAGCAAAGTTAACAAGCGAAAGTAATCGAGTCTTACAAATGTCGAAGTCGTTTCTTGAGAGGGAATGTCGAGGTCTTGATCCTGCGGGTGAATTGGTGTTTCTGCCGTCGCTTAAGACTCAACATGAGGCCTTTTTCCATGATCAGCTGCAGGAGAATCGACCTGGTCAATCGCCTCAACCATAGGGGGAAGCTTAATGGAAGGAGGTTTGGTTAGTCGAGGGCGACTCGCCAGCGGAATCTCGTCGTTCTCATCATCCTGAAATAAAAAGCTATTAATACTTTTGAATTTAATAATAGAAGGGAGTTACCAACAACATAATCATACCTCTTCCAAGATGATCTCTTATTGTTTTGGATTTTTGGGGAGACTTTTCCTGACCGAAGGGGTTACCTCCTCCAAGACGGGTGCAAAGGTCGGCCCCTAAGCTGCAGGCTTTTCGGCCAGAAGTGTAGTAACTCGTTCGACCACGGCCTTAGGAACATCAGGGGAGGGTTGAATTTAGGGTGATGGGCTAGTTGGAGTTGGCCGCTTCTCTGTCAAGGCTTGGATAACGGGAGTAAGAGGAGAAACACTAGAAGTGGTCGCTCCCGTGGTCTGGCTGGAGATAACGTGAATTTCCCGTTCTCCTTTCTTCACCAATTTCTTGACGCGTTTTGTGGGGCGAGGAGCTTCACATGCTGTCTTGGTTTCCTGGTAAGGCCGTTTGATTGGCTGGGTTTGCGAGGCAGTTTTAGTTTTCTTGGTGGAAGGGGACAACTTTTTCCTGGCCGCAGCCGCGGCAATCACGTCTGCTTGCTTCAGTACTCGACAGCCTAAGAAAGCGAAGTCAAGTTAGTAAAATCAAGTAAGTGTTTGAAAAATAAAGGTAAAAATAGCCATATACCTTGGGTCGTCTCTTTGGATTGAGGGGCAGGGGTTTTTTTGGGTCGGTTGCCAAAAATTTTGTTGACCACGTCTTTGACCGAAGCGCCAAAAAAGTCATGAGTGTATCCTTCCCACCAGTCGTCGAAGGTGTCAGTGCCGAGAGATTCAGGAATAGTTGGTCAGAGATGAAATTTTTTGCACCGTTCCTGAAACTATTTCTCGGTATCTCTACACTCCCTCTCTGAGGAACCAGAGAGGCGTCCTTGGCTTAGGAGGGAGCGGGAAGTAAGTAAAGGCACCGAGCAACCTTGGAGGTAGCCGAGCTATCGAGCAGCAAAGTGGGGGTGGTAGACCACCCAGCTCGCTCGGCGAGCGTCGTAGCCAAGGGGAATGTCACGTGTTATCACGAACGACCCCTGGTTTTGACGAAGACCAGCATCCTCACTTTCACTCCATGTTGATGTTGGAAGCCTGAGGGAAAAATGGTACTCTTGACGACGACATATAAAAAATTCATCGTCTGAGAGGACATCTAGGTCGAAGAAGTATTTGAAGACTTCTTTGGCCCGGTGATGAGGCGCCGGTTGAGAGGCCAACTGAAGGCCGAGCGCTGCAGTATACTGAAAGTTGGGGATCGTTGGCTGAAGTGTGGAAAAATAGACCTGCATCCAGAGTTGGAATACCTAGAGAGGTCCGTTCTGGTGCGGGTCGATCTTGTTGATGGTCGTTTCGGCCAGACAACGCAGGAGGTTAGCGAGGATAACTGAATTGAACGCTAGGGAGTGACCACTAGCCAGGGCTTCAGCCATCGGCATATTTTCGACCAAACACTTATTTGACTTGGCACAACAGATAAACTTGTTGTACCAGTAAAATAGGAAGGCTTCGTGCTCTCCATTCTGCAGACTCTCCTCCCCTCGACCAGCAAAATGAAAGATGAGGGTGTTGTAGTTGAAGAAGTTCTTGTGCAACTTCTGAACTTCTTCTTTTGAAGGCTCTTGACCTTCTTAGCTCAACGTCTAGAAGGCCCGTTCGTCGAATAGTGCTTTAAGGTCGAGATTTGACGGGCACCCAAAAATGGAGGCATCTACTAGGATGCCAGAGGGATAAGTCCCAAGGATGACTGAGATGTCGAGGATGGTGGGGGTGATAGGGTCGAAGGGAAGGATCATGGTGTTGGTGGCCGAGCACCAGAAGCTCAGAGCTGCCATAAGGAATTCTTCATCCATGGCAATCTCCATGGTCAAAAGTTTAATGGCGTCGTGGATGCCAAGAGCCTCCCATTCTTTGCCGAAGAACCTTTCTATCTGTTCGACCCTAAACCTAAACCCAGGCCGCCTAGGCCGCATTGGTCGAAGGCCAGGCTCCTTGGGGCTTCGTTAGGCACCACTTCGGCCAATCAAACCCTTGCAGTAAAGGTGTCAGGCAGTGGTCTTTGAAGAGGTTGGTGATGGACGATGGCACTGCATCCTTGAAAAATGGTCCCAGGATTTGATGAGTGGAGCTTAAATCACTCCAAAGCGCAGAGTCTTAATGGCACTCCGGTCGATGAAGTCTTTACACTTGTTGCATTTGTCGGAAAGCTTGGAGATGAAGGAGGCCATTGATGAAGACTCGAGGATTTTTGGGTTAAGAGCTTGGGGTTTTCTAGGATTTTGAAAGCAAAATGGCAAGAAGGTTTCAAAGGTTTTTGAAAGTGTAAAGTACGAATGGAAATGAGTCAGGTATTTATAGGCATTTTGGAAGGAATGTTAAATGTTTGATTTTCAAAATTGCGGATAGAATCGAGCGGGAAAATTGCTAATCATTGTGGATATTCAGAGAATCCAGGTGAAATGACCGAGGTTTTCGCGGTTTGAGGATGCACGATTACGTGTTGCGACGGGTTTAATGTAAAAGAGACGTTTCGGCTGTCGCACATTTTCGAGGGTCATGATTAAGGGCTGCTAGGTTAACCAAGGGACCGACACGTGGCAGGACTGTTGGGAGAATCGAGATCGTGAGATCATGTCTCATAAATACGAATGGTGGTATTTCTCAAACGAGTTCAATGTTTGTTTTAGGTCGGTTTTGCTTCTTCAAGGCCGAGGCTCGAACTAAGGAATGTAGGTCGAACTAAGGAAGCGAGGGGGCAATGTTTGGGCCCAAAATACTAGTTTGGGCCGAGTTTAGAATTGTTCTCAGCCCGGAAGCATTGCTTAAGGGCCGGCCGTGTCCTATCAGGATAGGGTAGTTGAATCCTGATACAATAAGGAGTCTCGGCATAATGAGGGTGCTGAAACTTGGGAATGAATACGGCCTGATAAGGGGTTGAGTTCAAAGTCCTAATAGGAGAATGACTGGCCGAGATAAGATTGGATCGGGGTAAGGAGTCCTAATCCGAGTATAGTTTTGAGTCGATCAGAAGCAGGTTTACTATTATAAATAGAGGGAAGAGTGCATCATTCATAACCCCCCTCCAATTCAACACACAAACTGCCCTGTGCAAATTCTTGCTCTACGCGAAACCTATCAACAACCTTGAGATTTTTATTTTCTTTTTCGCTGACACATCTTCAGTTTAGATAAACAGCATTGTGAAGGCAACCAGCGAACATCTTTAGTTTATATAAACAACACTATAGCCGTAGAATCAGCCGACCACAAAGCACCTTCAGTTTGGATAAACAGCACTGCATTAAGGCCGACAGGTTATCTATCCAAGTATCGGTCGAGAAAGGTTTTCGAATCCTTATTGGCAGAAGTCATCTCATAAACCTTCTCGACGAAGTGAGGTGTTATGAATCACTAAGACTTAGTGCGTTGAAAACCGAGTTACTTTATGATTGGATACTCACAAGTTGGATTTAGAGTTCGGCATTCTGACGGCCGAACCACATTTATGATTAAAATGTACATCTGCTTTGAATACTTGTGTCCATATAGTCTGGTGTTGATTTAGCGTGCTTATACTCTTACAAATATAATCACCGTGACCGAATCCGACGTCGACGATTTGTGAACTTCGTAGAACTAGCAGCCTTGTTTTCAGGCTCTAGAACCCGAAGGTTAAGAGTGTTCCTTCCTCGGCCACAATCGCAAGATCGAGAAGTCAGCAGCGTACCCAACGCAACCTCAACATATTTTACTCTTAGGCCGAGCTCGGCCGACGAGTTGGCACGCCCCACATTAACCGAATGATGTAGTTAGCTCACTAGTTACTCGACCTGCGCGCCACGTAGGCTTGGTAGTTTTTATGGTCAACACAAACATAAAGGAAAATTGTTCAAAAATCAACCAAAAACAAGGGAGAGGTTCGCCCACTAGGTGGAATTCGGCTCCAGTTGTCTTATTTCAACTAAAAATAAGTCTATGTTTAAGATTCTAATCTTCCATAGGGGTGGTATCCGCCTGAAAATTAGAAACCCCTATCTTTGTAGTCTCCGGTTCGTCCACTTGCATGAATTTCGATTCAAACTTCTTACGACGAGAATGATATTCATCTACAACCTTCTTGGGAGCTCAGCAAACACGGGACCAATGGTCCTTTGAACCAAAGCAATAGTACATGTCTGCATCCATGGTTTCAGGTGCCTTTCCCTTATTCTTGAAGTTTGGGGCCTTGAGAGCGAGGTTTGGGTTCTTCTAGGCTTTGTTTCCTCCCTTGGATGGGCCTTGACTCTGTTGACCTTAGTGGGATGGCTTCGGGCCACCCCCACCACTCTCCTTTTGGTGTTTTGGGCATTGATGATTGCTAAAATGTGCTTCGGGCACATCAGCTGCCCCGGTAGGTCGAGCTTAATGATTCTTCATCAACAACTGGTTCTGCTTTTCAGCGAGAAGTAAAACAAAGATCAAATTTGAGAACTTAGTGAACTTATGAGCTCTATATTGTTGCTGCATGACAATATTAGAAGCAGAGAAGGTCGAATTGGTCCTCTCCAGGAGATCCTCTTCAGTCAAAGTGTCATTGCAAAACTTGAGAAGTGATCGGATTCGACAAACTTCAGAATTATATTCATTCACAGACTTAAAGTCTTGGAAGTGAAAATGCTGCCAGTCGTGTCTTGCTTTAGGCAAGAATATGTCATTTTGGTGATCAAAACAATCAGCCAAAGTGACCCATAATGCACGTGGATCCTCCTCCGCAAGATATTTAGTTTGCAGAGTGTCATGAATATGTCTTTGGATGAAGATCATAGCAGTGGCTTTTTCAGCTTCGCCAATAGGCTCGTTCATTGCTTCTTCAATGGCAGGACGCAAGTTCTTTGCAGTGAGGTGGAGCTTCACATCTTGGACCCACTTGAGGTAGTTCCTTCCAAAGACCTCTAAAGCGGCGAAGTCAAGTTTGTTCAAATTCGACATGTTCCTATCATAAAATAGGTGGATGTGGTTAATGTAATGGAGAAAAATCAATCCATTCACGTAGGAGTCGAACATACAAGTTCTAATATACATGATTTGGTTTAATTTTGCATGAAAAACTTCGGGTTTTCATGGGTGATGTGTTTAAATGAAAAAACTTCAGTTTTTCAAACAAGGCATGTTTATAAGAAACTTCAGGTTTCAAAATAATTATGAACTTCAGGTTCATATATTCCTGCAGGCAAACACAAATATATATGCAAGCAAATATGCAACAAAAATATGCAAAGAAATAATTTTAAGTTTATAATTATAATTGAATTTTAACTATTTGGACTTCGGGCCAAATTAAAGTGTGGGTGAAAATATAAAACCCATTGGGCCTAAAATAATTAGGCGAATAAAACTCGGGGCCCAAAAGAAAAAAAAAACTAAGCCAAGGGTGGCTTGAAAAAAATGTTTCGTGAGACTTAGGCCCAAAAAAAATGAGCTAGGAGTCTTGGGTGGGACTGCAGGCCCACGGGGAGAGCTGGGCAGGGGATTGGGCTGCTGCAGGCAGACCCAAAGAAATTTCTCTTTTTTTTTTCTCACCGGTTTCTTTAGGCGAGCCTAAAAAAAATTTGTTTTTTCTTTTTTTTTCACACACGGGCCGGGGAAACTCCAAAGGCCATTAGGGTTAATGGAGGGCCGAGGAAACCGAAGCCCATTAGGGCTCGGGTCGAAGGGAATCAGGACACCCTAGCGGTGCTGGGTGTCGGATTTGAACCAGGGGAGGACGCCGGGACTGTCCTCGGGGTCTATGGCACGGCGAAGCACGAGAAACCAACTAGGGACCCAAATAGGAACAGATTGGAGAAATCTCAACGTGATATCAAAACCCTAGAATTTTCGATTGTAATTTCAAAGAAAAAAATCGAATTTTAGACAAGCACTTGTCGGGGACGACTTCAGGTCGTCGGGGGGGGGGGTGTAACTGGGCATGGCTGCAAGCGATGCTATTTGACGGTGTCATGGAGGGTGACGCCTTCTGGATGTCGGGTCTAGGTGTTGGGCCTGGAGTTGTAGCTCCAGGATGGGTTTTGATGTTGGGGCTGGGCCATCACAGGCTGCTGGCTTGGTGGCTTGCGACCTTGCATGGTTCAAGGGCACGGGTTCGAAGAACCCTAGGGTTTCCTAATTCCAGTTTTTTTCTTTTATTTTTTTTTCAATTCAATCATATGCATATATAATTCAATTAAAAGACAGATTCAATTTGATGCAATTCAATAGTATGCATGTGCAAAAATATATTTGATTCAATTCATAGCAAATATCAAATTCACATAATTTCAACAATTATGGTTATGAGGCATACACAATTTATGTAGAATCTAAAATTCGTAAAACGTAAAGTTGGGTCATGCATCATGGTGAATGTTCATGCTATCAGGGCTGCAAAAATATCGAGTTAAAAGCCGTTGTTTTGAAAGAACCTGATTGCGTAATGATATGGATGAACTTGTTTCATGCAAAAAAATTCTTCAATGTCAGATTCCTAAGCGCAGTGGTAGGAGCGTGATGATAACGTGTTGTGGTCTGTGTTATCTGACAATTTTTAGGGTGGCCGACCGCAAGGAGAAGAGAGAAAAAAGAGATGTGTTTGTAGAATTGTAAGGGAATGTGTGTTGTTACCCCTCCTACATTGTGCCTTTATTTATAGTAGTAGAAGGAGAGAAGATATTCCTTCATCCCCAAGGAATACAAGATACAATTGGAAAGGATAACTAGAATCAAATCTAATCTAGGATTTACACAATCACAAATAAAGTAGGAATGTTTACAACAGATTATATATTTTGAATCAAATAACATTTTTGTATACATGGTAGGTAAATTATTTTTCATGTATTATTATATATATTAGCCTATTAGGGACCTTTTTTTGGTAAAAATATATAAAGTAATATGTATATGATTGTTTGTAGGTAAAAAGATAAAATCAAAAGCATGATCCAAGTCCTAAGTATATGCAATATTTTGTTGTTGGTATACAATATTTTGCATCATTGGAAATGAACTTTTAAAATAGTAGGTAGGTAAATTAATATGGTCTAATTATATAAATACACACACACACACACACACACACACACACATATATATATACACATTTGAATCAAATAACATTTTTGTACATGGTAGGTAAATTACTTTTTTTATATGTATTATTACATATATTAGGTTTTTTGTTTTTTGTTTTTTTTTGTAAAACTACATATAATTAATGAATTCACTTAGGTGGATCCTAGTCACAGGGTTTTTTTTTAGTAAAAAAATTATGTCGGGTTTTTCTATGGAAAATTTTGAATTTGAGGGGTTAAAGTCATATTTTCAGTTCATTCATTTTATTCTTGAAAACATAGCTATAGCCTTACATAATATCAGAAAATACTTAATATAACAGATAATTAATGAACGCTTAAGTGATTGTTGAATATTAGTTAATTAGTAAGGTCTCTGCCCAGCATAGTTGCCCCAGGGATCATAGTTGCACCCAATGAAGGTGCCTCCATTGTTGCACCGCACTTTCGCGCATCCTAGACGGGTTGAACTGCGCCAAACAACCTGAGTATAATGCCCACACACCTTCCCAGCAGCACAGGTGTTAGAGTTGTAATTATAGTCAGCTTTCTCACTCACAAACAAGTTCACGGCTGCCGTGCCCGACAAGTCACCAGTGCTTTTTGCTATGTTTTCGCTGTAGGGCCCACCAGAATGAACAAGATTGCAGTCACCGATGCGGGAGTTAGCGTATCTTTGTGCATAATTGGCTAAGTTGGTATCCCATGACAAGGGAGCAATGCCCACCTGCGCTCGAGCGGCGTTGTGGGCATTGAGGTAGTCTTGTGGTGAGTCTTGGGCATGAGAGGATGGGAGTAGGGTTTTGCTTATGAGACAAACCAAGGCAAATGAAGTCTTCCACAACCCTGTAATATTGGTTTCTACTAACACTGCAAATATTTGAAATGAGAAAGTGTAGCATGTAGTATTTATAATGAAAAAAAGGAGAAAGGGGATTGTATTTTCCATAGAGATACCATAATTTCCAACCACCTTAATTTGATATGATATATCAAGATCTAATGTATTTATGTGACGTATCAATGTATGATGACGTCGTATAAACGCCAGTGTATAATGACATTATTTTTCTCTCTTTGTCCGCAATGTCGTCATGACCTGAATGGCTAAACCCTATGATGACGTCAAAACTGTTAGAAGGCAATCTAAACCCCGATGACTGAAGGATTGTATTGACAAAGAGTGTTGTTAAACTCATCTTATTGACCTATTTTCTTACCCACTTGTTAATGAAAATTTTAATGACATATTTATTCTTTTATAAAAAGACTTTTAAACCCCTATGGGGTCCTACGTAGACCCGGCAGTTTCTGACACAACACGAAAATAACGGGTTTCGGTTCAACACGATAACTGATCGGGTCATTATCGGGCGACCCGTTAAGAACCCATTATTAACGGGTATACACGCGGGTAACACGTGGGTGACCCGTTAAGAAAAAAAATTATTTTGATAATTTTAAAGTTTAATTACTAAAAGATTTATTATTATAAATCTTTTAGTATATACAATATACAATAGCCATATTAATATATACAATATATTCTATATAACAATATACAATATATACAATAGTCATATTGCTAAAGGATTCATGTTTGTACAACAGCCATATTAATATATACAATATATTCTATATTAAATATATAGTTTTGTATTATTATTCTATATAAGTTAAAAACAAAAGGTTTTAGTCATTATTTATTTTTATTATGAGAGTTTCTTATTATCATTACTAGGATAAATTTTACTTAACATGTTGTTGTCCAAAATTAAAATAAGGGATACTTTGGATGCGGTCCATAATCCTTAACATTCTTTAACTAAAACCTTAATGATATTCAAAGTTTGATCAAAGTCCCTTGACTTTGTACACCTCATTATATTACAATTAATATTTATATTTTTATAGTTTTGACATTAATTGTTTGATATTTTATAAGATTTATAATCCTATACATTTAAAATCCCTCATTATAATACTATTAGAAACAGTTACAATAAAAAAATTCAAACATTTTGATGGAATAAATGGATAAAAACTATGTAGAAATAAGAAATAATAAATGGAAAAAGAATGTATCCATAGTGTTGATAGGAGCATATTTATGCGACTTAGTTAACATGTTTTCTTGCACTTACTTAGTTAGTTATTGCTTATAAGAGTGTTTTAAGCCATTTTCGTATGTTGGTAGGTTCTAATAACAAAGTTGGCAAGAAAAGTGCAGTTTGGTGCATTTTGGAGCAATTTTGGGCTGAAATGGATTGCATGCACTTGGAGACATGAGGATGGACGTTTTGGGAAGATTAGAATTCAATATATGTGTGTGCAAGTGTGTGACCTACAACTAACAAACATCATAGCTGCCATGTGATGGAGAAAATGTGTTGATTTGTGGCTGAAATAATGAAGAGCATGTGTGTGTGCAAGTGTGACAACTTGTGGATATGGAAATAATGATAACATGACAACAAAGACACATGCAAAGAGGCCTTGAGCACCATCCTTCACACTTGTGCAGCAGCAACCCTTCATCATTACTTAACATTTCTGCCACAAGAACATGGAGACAACATCATACAAGGCATGTGCAAAAGAGAAACATGGACAGCCAACAAATTCGTCAAAACTGCCTGTGCCGATTAGCTGACTTTGGAAGCATGTTACGAACAGCTCACAATGAATGAGAGAATGAGCCTTATATGCTTGGAAAGCTACAGATGTCTATTTTCTGGAGCAATTTACGGATTGTTAATATCATTTTTCTAGAAGAAGTTATGGGCATTGTAACACTGAAAGGTTCAGAAACGGGCTAAGCAGATTTGGCTAATCAAATGAGAAAGTAAAGGCACTTGTTTTGTGTTTTGCTTTGTCATCAACACTCAGCAGCAAATGGGGTTATGATTGCACTCATTTGGCTTTGGAGCAAGTGGAAATTCACAGCTGGAAAGAGAAGACACACCCACATGCAAAGGAAAGGAGAAACATGGGCAGAAAATGGGTGGATTGGTGGTTGAAATGATGAAGCATGTGTGTGCAAAAGAAAAGGAGAAACATGGACAACACACACCCATGCAAAGGAAATGGAGTAGTCCTCTCCCTAGCCTATAAATACATCCACCACCCCCCTTCCAAAAGAACACCATCTTGATCCACAATTGCTACATTTACAAACACAAGTCCCTTGCCGTGAGCTCCATTCCATTTCATCCATCTTCATCCATATACACACTACATTTCACAAACACAAATACATTTTCTCCCTTTGCCACATTCTCCGTCCAATATAAACCTATCCATGATCCTTTCATTCATCCATAAACATCCATAGACACTTGTGCCGCAACAAGGTGGGAAAAAGAAGGTCCTTGGCGTTTCAAGCTTGAAGATTGGAGCGTTTTAGGTGTACTTCGTTCTTGCTTTCAATGTCTACTTTGTTATTTTCTAATTTTGTTGCAATTATGAGTTGCTAAACCCCTATTTAGTTAGGGGTAAGTTTGAAGCCATGAACATGCTTGAGATATGAATTGATTTCCTCCAATTGTGATTTGATAAGTTGTGATTGCAATTCAATTATCTATTTTATTCATAACTGATTCTTGTATGTTTATTAAGGATGCATACTTAGTTTTCATGCATGAATTAGATGCTAGAATATAAATGAGTTTCACCTAATCGTTACAAGTTTATATTCATGAGTAGTGAAGGTTGTTTATCACAATCGCGTTAATTGAATTCTTGGCAAATGTATCATGCATTCATAGTTATAATTGCCTCGTCAACACTTATGATTTTCATTGAACGTAATGATCTCTTATTGTATCTCTATTGTGCATTCATATAGGGGACTTCACAAGACTAAAAACAACTTAAAAACACTTAAAACTGCCTAAAAACACAAACTAGGCAGTTTCTGACTCTGACACAACTTTGGACGAATTTAGTGTTTTGGCTTGAATCAAAACACTCAAAAAACACAAACAAAACAAAAATTTAACACTTTAAAACAAGAAAGTAAAAGGGGGTTTTGATTTGGATGAATTCGAAATAAACAAGCAAGTTATAAAACTAGGTAGATAAAAAAAAAAACGAATTTAAGAAATAAAATGATGGATGGATTAGTTAGAGGTCCGTTCTTCACACATGACACACTTGTACATGAATTGATTTCCGATTGCTTTTTAATAAACTATGATACTCAACACCCCAGATTAACCGTGATGCACAAATTAACCCTCAGATTTTCCTTTACTCATTGCGTTGGATGAATGCATGCAACAACCCAAATCATTCTCCAAATCATTCTCAGGTTGTAGGTGGATGGACGTTTTGGGAAGATTAGAATTCAATATATGTGTGTGCAAGTGTTTGACCTACAACTAACAAACATCATAGCTGCCATGTGATGGAGAAAATGTGTTGATTTGTGGCTGAAATAATGAAGAGCATGTGTGTGTGCAAGTGTGACAACTTGTGGATGTGGAAATAATGAAAACATGACAACAAAGCCACATGCAAAGAGGCCTTGAGCACCATCCTTCACACTTGTGCAGCAGCAACCCTTCATCATTACTTAACATTTCTGCCACAAGAACATGGAGACAACATCATACAAGGCATGTGCAAAAGAGAAACATGGACAGCCAACAAATTCGTCAAAACTGCATGTGCAGATTAGCTGACTTTGGAAGCATGTTACGAACAGCTCACAATGAATGAGAGAATGAGCCATATATGCTTGGAAAGCTACAGATGACTATTTTCTGGAGCAATTTACGGATTGTTAATATCATTTTTCTAGGAGAAGTTATGGGCATTGTAACACTGAAAGGTTCAAAAACGGGCTAAGCAGATTTGGCTAATCAAATGAGAAAGTAAAGGCACTTGTTTTGTGTTTTTCTTTGTCATCAACACTCAGCAGCAAATGGGGTTATGATTGCACTCATTTGGCTTTGGAGCAAGTGGAAATGCACAACTAGAAAGATAAGACACACCCACATGCAAAGGAAAGGAGAAACATGGGCAGAATATGGGTGGATTGGTGGTTGAAATGATGAACCATGTGTGTGTAAAAGAAAAGGAGAAACATGGACAGCACACACCCATGCAATGTGCACATGCAAAGGAAATGGAGTAGTCCTATCCCTAGCCTATAAATACATCCACCACCCCCCTTCCAAAAGAACACCATCTTGATCCACAATTGCTACATCTCCATACACTTCCATTCCATGCCGTGAGCTCCATTCCATTTCATCCATACATTCAAACACATCTCCATACACTTCCATTTCCATGCCGTGAGCACCATTCCATCCATACATTCATAAATCCCACATTTCACAAACACAAATACATTTTCCTTCCCTTGGCCGAGACATTCACCAATCCGAAATACATTCCTAACCTTTCCATGTATCCATACACATCCTAGACACTTGAGCTGCAACACGGTGGTGGAAACGAAGGTCCTTGGCGTTTCAAGCTTGGAACTTTGGAGCGTTTTAGGTGTACTTTGTTCTTGCTTTCAATGTCTACTTTGTTATTTTCTAATTTTGTTGCAATTATGAGTGGCTAAACCCCTATTTAGTTAGGGGTAAGTTTGAAGCCATGAACATGCTTGAGATTTGAATTGATTTCTTCCAATTGTGATTTGATAAGTTGTGATTGCAATTCAATTATCTATTTTATTCATAACTGATTCTTGTATGTTTATTAAGGATGCATATTTAGTTTTCATGCATGAATTAGATGCTAGAATATAAATGAGTTTCACCTAATCGTTACAAGTTTATATTCATGAGTAGTGTAGGTTGTTTATCACAATCGCGTTAATTGAATTCTTGGCAATTGTATCATGCATTCATAGTTATAATTGCATCGTCAACACTTATGATTTTCATTGAACGTAATGATCTATCATTGTATCTCTATTATGCATTCATATAGGGGACTTTTAGAGAATGATTTGGGTTGTCGCATGCATTCATCCAATTCAATGAGTAAAGGAAAATCTGAGGGTTAATTTGTGCATCACGGTTAATTTGGGGTGTTGAGCATCATAGTTTATTGAAAAGCAATTGGAAATCGATTCATATACAAGTGTGTCATGTGTGAAGAACGAACCACTAACTAATCCATCCATCATTTCATTTCTTAAATTCGTAAAAACCAAACCCCCCCCTTTTTACTTTCTTGTTTCAAAGTGTTTAATTTCTGTTTTGGTTGTGTTTTAGAGTGTTTTGAGTCGAGTCAAGTCAAAACCCTAAATTCGTCCAAAGTTGTGTTAGAGTCAAAATCTGCCCATTTTGTGTTTTTAGGCAGTTTTGAGTGTTTTTAAGTTGTTTTGAGTCTAGTGAATTTGTTTTGAGTCTTTTGAGTCTATTCAAACGACTTTTCCCGTGTCATAAAATCCAACTTCGTTGGGAGTTTTCGTCTCAAGTGTATCTTCTTTGATGAATTGTAGACATTCCCCATCCACTTCTTTCTCTTGATTCTTTGGAAAGGTTCCGAAGATGCCTTTCTCACCCTCTTCTTCGTTGGATTGCATGATCCTGCAAGGAATAAGGACATTTGGTGAAACGGGGTCAGGATGAATTGAATTTAGGCTTACCTTGGTTGTAGTGGACGGCATAGAGGGCAAATGGGGCTGCGGCAAGGGTGGTTCTTTCCTTGCCGTGGCCTTGTTACTCTCATCTTCTTCGAGCAGCAGCTGTTCATCCATGTTTTGGCTTGGTTTGGACGTCTTGGGTTCACCTCCAACCTCTATTGCACTTCCCAAAGTGATAACATCATGGATTTCAAAATATTCCTTCAAATTTTCAACAGTTGAGTTGGAGAGTTCACTTTGCTCTTGAATTTGTGCCGTGAACTCCATAATCTGCCCAAATTGCTTTTCCAATTCACCCGTCTTCTTGGCTTGATTTTGCACCTCTTTGTTTCGGTTTTCTACATCCTGGTTCAAAGAGGTGAGTAACTTATTAAACATATCATTATCCAAAGATGTATCTGAATTGAATTGGGCAGATTGTTGTGGTGGCTATGATGGTTCATATAGCCAGTGATAGAACTCCTCTTCTTGCTGCCAATATCCATCTTGTTGGAATTGTTGCGGTTCTCCACACATGTAATCTGAATAATCTCTCCAATCCGAATTGTAAGCGTTGGAAAACATGTTGTCCCATGATTGGCTATGGCTTTGATAACCCCAAGCATCTTCATTCGTAGTGAATTGAGAACATTGATGAGTTGGATATCCTTGCCCATAGGACACACCATATGTAGGGACACTTTGCATTTTGGTCCTTTCGGCATATTGTGACAGTTGAGAAGTAAGTTTTGCCAATTGAGCTTGAATGGTAGCAAAATCCATGTCTTACTTCTCTAGTCCCTAAAATCAAGGAAACAAAACTAAATCAAATATCACAAGTAAAAATAAAAGACACAGACAGAAACAAAGTCAGTAACTAAAACAAAAGAGTGCAGGTCCCCAATCGAATCCAAGCTGGTGGGAATGAATACATTGACTTTAGGATGCTCAACGCCCCAATCAGGAAAGATTACTATTCCCTTCCATTCAGAGAGCCAATGTATGAGTATTTTGAGGAGCATGACGTGGAGGACATACCCCTCCATACCGTGGGTCCTATTCAAGCTTAACTGGAGGTATCGTCCGGCTGCAAGACGTTAAAGCAAGCGCTTCTTGGGAGGCAACCCATGTATTCAATTAAGGAAGATCTATAAATCGCTCCACAATCAGTTTTGCGTTTCTAAAAACCTTCCCTTTTACTGCGTTTATTTTGCCTTGTTTGTCATTTTTATTTGTTGCTTGTTTGTTTGTTTTTGGTGTGGATTTTTGTTTGAAACATTGACAGGTAAACAAAGTGCTTTTACATTGACTTTAGTAGAGAAGGAACATTTGGTAGAAAAATTCAAAGATGTGCATACAAACAAGAATAAGTCTTCATTGGTCAGGAGGTGCCTCAACATTCGACGAAGCTCCAGAAAGATGAAGCACCAGAGATTGATTATCCGGAGCCTCAACACTTGGTGAAGCGCCAGAGGATGAAGGCAGAAGTTGCCTCTGGAGTAACGCCACAAACCTCTGATGATCACTCTGAATCCGCACTTCGGACTCCTGCAGCTGATCAAGCTTCATCTTCATGCTTGTTGAGTAATTAGTTACGAGCATGTGCAACTCCTTATTCTCATGCCTAAGCACTCTGACATCTTGCCGAAGACTAGCCACTTCAGCCATCAACGACTCAACCTGACGAGATCGAGCAAGAAGGCGCTGGCCCATGTTTGATATTGAGCCTGTACATCGGACATTGTATGCCAGAGAGTCCTGAACAGCCAATTCGTCGGACCGCCTGGAAAGTATCCTAGTGTCTCTAGGAGTGAGAAGATTTCTGGCCACCACCGAAGCGGTTGTATCATTCATCATCATGGAATCCCCAACTGTAAGATGACCATTTGGGGATACGAAGGACGGCTGCCAAATGTTGTTTGGAGAAGATATGTCACTATCTTCCCCGACATTCAAGTTAAGGCGACGATCAGAAGGGCAAGACATATTCGAAGGTGTGAAGAAAAAGAAGAGGTCGGACAAATCAAGTTCTTAGAAGTACAAGTAGGTAGCTTCTACAGGCGGAAAATTCAAGTGTGCTTTGGAATGTGATGCGTGCCTCTCTTTAAAAATCAGCACTCGATGGAGCTTCAGAAATTGAAGAGGCAAGCTCAGAGATCGAAGAGACGTCTGCTTTCTCAAAAGCTGGGCTGCTCAGAAACCACGGGCCGTTCTCAGAAATCGAAGAGGCACTTGCTTTTTTTTCAAACGTGTCATCACCTGTCACATGCAGAGTAAGCTTTGCGGAAATCACGGGCAGTTTGTCGAAGCGCCGATTCCAACCATCTGCTTTTCCAGACGTGTCAACATCTGTCACATGCAGAGTCAGCTTTGCGGAAATCACGGGCAGTTTGTCGAATCGCCGATTCCAGATATCGAAGAGGCACTTGCTTTTCCAGACGTGTCAGCGCCTGTCACATGCACAGTCAGCTTTGCGAAAATTACGGGCAATCTGATAGGAGCATATTTATGCAACTTAGTTAGCTTGTTTCTTGGCATTTACTTAGTTTAATTCTAGTTATTTTAGTACTTTAAGCTATTTTCATGTGTTTGTAGGTTCAAATAACGAAGTTGGCAACAAAGTGCTATTTGGAGCATTTTTGGGCCAAGATTGGATAGTGCAAGCATGGAGACATGAGGATGGATGTTTTTGAAGATTAGAAGGCTAGAAATCAGCATGTGTGTGTGCAAGTGTGTTGACCTACAACTACAAACATCCACCCACTACACCCATTACATCCACCCAAACACTCACCCACTACCCCCATTACATCCACTCATTACCAAACACTCATCCACTACACCCATTACATCCACTACACCCATTACATCCACTCATTACCAAACACTCATCCATTACACCCATTACACCCATTACATCCACTCATTACCAAACATTCACCCACTACACCCATTACATCCACTCATTACCAAACACTCACCCATTACACCCATTACATCCACTCATTACCAAACACTCATCCACTACACCCATTACATCCACTCATTACCAAACACTCACCCACTACACCCATGCTTTGCATCATTACTTCACTTTCACCTTTGAATCATTGCTAACACCACCATCCATCCCTTCATGCCATGCATTTCCTCTATAAAAGGAAGTGTGTGTGGCAGCCATTACATTCAGTTTTTGCTAGAGAATTCATCCCCATTTCGATACAACCTTCATCCAAACACTTCCATTCATCCTCACATCCATTCCTCCATACAAACAAACCTTCAAACACTCACCAACACCTTGTGCCGTAGCAAAGGAAGGGAAGGAAAGTGCTTGGATGTGCTTGCTGTCCAACTTGGACCGTTGGAGCGTTTAGGTGTTTTCTTTCTTTTGTTTTTAATGTCTAAATTTTTTTATCTTTGCTTTGTAAGTATGAGAAACTAAACCCCCCTTAGCTAGGGGGGAATTCGAAACCATGTTCATGCTTGCAATATGATTTGATTACTTTCAGTTGTGATTCATAAGTTGTGAATTCAATTTACTTATCCATTTGAATTAAAACTAATTTGTGTATGTTGGTTGAGAGTGCACGCTTAATTTCCATGCATAAATATGATGCTAGGATATAAGGGAGTTTCACCTAATCGTTATGAACTTATATTCACAAGTAGTAAAGGTTGTTCGTCACAACCGTGTTAAGTAAATTCTTGGCATAAGTTTCATGCAATTCATAGTTACAAATGTTTCGTCAATGCTTATGATTTTCATAGAACTTAATGATTCTTTCTTGTATCTCTATTATGCAATTCATGTAGGGAACTTGTGGGGAATGCTTTGGGTTGTTGTATGCAATCATCCAATTCAATGAAATTAGGAAAATCTGAGGATTAATTTAAGCGTACCTAATTAATCTGGGGTGTTGAGGTTCATGGTTTATTGAAAAGCAACTGGAAATTGGTTTATGTGCAAGTATGTCATGTGTGGAGAAGAACCCTCTAGCTAGCCCATCATCCATAGTTTAACCCATCACCCATCAATTCACCTAAATTTGTCTAAGAATCTGTTTAAATTGTTCTTGCTTTGTTTTCCTTATTTTCGTCCAAAACCAAAATCCCCTTTATTTTATTAAGTCATATTAGTTAGTACTTGTTTTAGATTGTGTTTTTAAGTGTCTTGAGTCAAGTCATAACCCAATTTCGTCCAATTTAGTGTTAGGTGTTCAAAACTGCCCAGAAAGTGTTTTTAAGGCAGTTTTGAGTGTTTATTTGCTGTTTTGAGTCTTTTGGTTTGTTTTGGTGTTTTATAGTTTAGTTTTGCATTCTTTGAGTCTAGTTTAGTGTTTTAAACTTTGTTTTTACGTTTTGAGTCAGTTTCAAGTGATTTGGCAATCCCTCCTAATCCCCGGCCTAGAACGATCCCTACTTACATACTTTGCTACAATTGATAAAAAGAGGGTTTAATTTGTGTGCTTATATATTTCGCATCACAATCTGTCGAAGACTTCTGGTGAAGTAGAAAGCACGTGAAGTTTACTGTTCAATCATCCAACGGGTGCCGACAAGAGTGAAAGAATAATACCGGTTATTAATATCTATAAATGTCGTCCTTCACCCTCCATAGCAAGGCAGACATACATAACCCTTCTTCATCTCCGAAAATGCATTCCCAACGAAGCCTCTCGAGTTACTCTGTGTTTCTCATCCCTTGGGGTACCTCTACAAACAAGTCATCAAGAGCAAAAGTATTTCATATCATGAAGGTTGAAAGCAAGAGTATCTCATATCAAGCTTTCTCCCTGTCCTTTTCCTTGTCTTTGTGACAAGGAGAAAGCGAGCAATCAGCCAGCACTTGGTGTCAATCTTCCGATCTAAGAACCGACTGCCTGGAACTCCTTCCTGATTGCTTACCTAGCATTGCTCTCGAGTGCTCATCTTCAACTGCTGATGTACTTCCGAAGAAGATGCCACATCTGCCTGGAGAACAGATAAGGCAAGTGAAAATGATACCTTGAAGCATGTGGAGACAACGTGCTAATTCATCTTCAAGATCAAGTCTCATTTTCCTTGCTAAGAAGTTCCCTAACCCAGTTCAAGAATAAACCTGTGGAAAGATACTTCTTCAAAAGCAAAAGTATCTCATATCATCAGAGTCAAAGGCAAAGATATCTCATGGCATGCTTTTCCTTTACCCTTGCTCTTGCCTGCGAGACAAGGAGAAAGAAAGCAATCGGTCGGCACTTGGACAGATTGAACAAAGAAACAGACCATCACCTCTACCTCGAGCCTACCTGCCGTGCCGAAGAAACAAGCAGGGAAGAATGCTGCCTGCAGGCTCAATCAACCCAGCAGAAGAAGTCTGAGTTGAAACCAAGAGCTCGAGAAGCTTCAACAACATATGGATGCATCAGTCGCCAAAGAGCAAAGCCTCGCCGTACAAGGCCATCAAATCACCACCTCCAATCAAGTCTCATTTTCCTTGCTAAGAAGTTCCCTAGCCCAGTTCGAGACCAAAGCTGTGGAAAGTCAACAAGATCATCTACCTCCATAACCAGATTTGCGTTCCTAAACTCTACTCTTTCTTGTTTTTACCTTGCTATACTTGTCATGTTTGATTAGTTGAGTTGTTTGCTTATTTGAGTATTAGTCTATGTTTGAAACATTGAGGACAATGTTTGGTTTAAGTGTGGGGGGGTAAAACAAGCTATTTTGAATGCTTGTTTTTTTTTATTCACTTATCACTTACAATGTTGTTTTTCACTGTTTTTAAGTGTTTATAGTGTGTTTTGATTACAAATCTGAAAATTTGATAAAAATTTGAAAAATTGTGTTGAAAAAGCCAAAAAGAGTTGTTTTTGTGTTTTGTTTGTGTCTTAGGATACCTTCCAACACAGTGATGAGGATTCGATTTTTAATTGCATGAATGTTCAAGAGAATAATAAACATGGATGAAAGTTTGATTTACTCTTTGGTGTATGCTTGGTTGTGGTTATAATTTATGAATTCACATGAAATCATAAAGGAAAAATCAATTTGTGTAACATGCTTGAAGGAAGGAACTCAAATGAACGCTACAACCTTGACTTGAGCCTAAACGTTCATTTGGAGAGTTAATAATTTGTGCACTATTGTTTTCTAAAGTCGTTGCATGATCTCATTATTCTTTGCTTGGTTGCTACTTAGAAGGCGTTTCATCATTTAGTTCCAAATGCTAGAACTCATGCCTATTTCATTCAAAGCATGCTATTGATTTGCATAATACATATTCAAGATGAAGTTGTGTAGTGACCACCACAACCAAATTGCTATGCCTTATTTCATTATGTGTTTACGTTTAACCCCGTTGAGCCTGGTGTAGCCTATGTTCTTTGTTAACCCACACTATCCTCACCTAACCTAGATTAGGACCATCCATACCCTTGTTCTTGAAGCATAGTAAAACATAATTTAGAAGGAATTCCTTTTGTTGAACTTTTGCAGAAAAATAAGTGTGGGGGAAGTGATTCTTGTGTGTGTGTGTGTGTGCCAAAGTCCTTAATAAGGCACCGGTAGAAAAGAAAAAGAAAAAAAAAAGAAAAAGAAACATTTGTGGAAAATAGAATGAAAAGAAGAAAAGTGGTGAAAAAGAGCTCTAATGTGTTGTTTGTTGAAGAAGGGGTCCAAAACATTAAATTCGGCCCTAAGTATTGCTTGAATCTTCTCGTTGTGTTTAAAAGTTAATTTCTGCATTATTAAGTGAATTCCAAGCGTCTATTTCATTACGTTGCTTGCTATTGCTTTCAGAATGTTTGTTATCCCTATCATTTCTTTGTTAGCCATTACCCTTAAACCCCGTTACAACCCTTAACTTCATCTTGAGTGTCATGCGTTTCAATATGTGGAGTTTGGAATTGGTATGAGCATATGGTGTCACTGGTTCTTGCATCTAAGTAGTAGCATTCCATTCATGAGATCATATCTAAAACATGCTTAATAACTCCATAAAATCGCTTTCTTTGTTATACATATATGTGAGTGTTCGTTTTCATGTTTACATCAATCTTCTCACATGTACCTAGTGTAGGGTGTGTAGTCAGAAAATCTGAGTGAAAATTGAGTGCATATCTTGTAAGGAATTGAGCAAATTCTCTATGGCATGTTACTACATTCAAAACATCGTTTTAATTGGTTAAATGTGAACAAGTAAGTGGTGACTGTGATTAAGTATGTGCTCAAGTGTTAAGTTAACTAAAATATGTGGGAATTATGATTTTTAACATGTCATGTGCGTTGGAAATCCCTGAGGCAAACGTTGGAAGGTTTAGTTTGTGTTTTGTTTTCTTTATTTTGCTCGAGGACTAGCAAAAGCTAAGTGTGGGGGAATTTGATAGGAGCATATTTATGCGACTTAGTTAACATGTTTTCTTGCACTTACTTAGTTAGTTATTGCTTATAAGAGTGTTTTAAGCCATTTTCGTATGTTGGTAGGTCCTAATAACAAAGTTGGCAAGAAAAGTGCAGTTTGGTGCATTTTGGAGCAATTTTGGGCTGAAATGGATTGCATGCACTTGGAAACATGAGGATGGACGTTTTGGGAAGATTAGAATTCAATATATGTGTGTGCAAGTGTGTGACCTACAACTAACAAACATCATAGCTGCCATGCGATGGAGAAAATGTGTTGATTTGTGGCTGAAATAATGAAGAGCATGTGTGTGTGCAAGTGTGACAACTTGTGGATGTGGAAATAATGATAACATGACAACAAAGACACATGCAAAGAGGCCTTGAGCACCATCCTTCACACTTGTGCAACAGCAACCCTTCATCATTACTTAACATTTCTGCCACAAGAACATGGAGACAACATCATACAAGGCATGTGCAAAAGAGAAACATGGACAGCCAACAAATTCGTCAAAACTGCATGTGCAGATTAGCTGACTTTGGAAGCATGTTACGAACAGCTCACAATGAATGAGAGAATGAGCCTTATATTCTTGGAAAGCTACGGATGTCTATTTTCTGGATCAATTTATGGATTGTTAATATCATTTTTCTAGAAGAAGTTATGGGCATTGTAACACTGAAAGGTTCAGAAACGGGCTAAGCAGATTTGGTTAATCAAATGAGAAAGTAAGGGCACTTGTTTTGTGTTTTGCTTTGTCATCAACACTCAGCAGCAAATGGGGTTATGATTGCACTCATTTGGCTTTGGAGCAAGTGGAAATTCACAGCTAGAAAGAGAAGACACACCCACATGCAAAGGAAAGGAGAAACATGGGCAGAAAATGGGTGGATTGGTGGTTGAAATGATGAAGCATGTGTGTGCAAAAGAAAAGGAGAAACATGGACAGCACACACCCATGCAATCTGCACATGCAAAGGAAATGGAGTAGTCCTCTCCCTAGCCTATAAATACATCCACCACCCCCCTTCCAAAAGAACACCATCTTGATCCACAATTGCTACATTTACAAACACAAGTCCCTTGCCGTGAGCTCCATTCCATTTCATCCATCTTCATCCATATACACACTACATTTCACAAACACAAATACATTTTCTCCTTTTTCCACACTCTCCGTCCAATATAAACCTATCCATGATCCTTCCATTCATCCATAAACATCCATAGACACTTGTGCCGCAACAAGGTGGGAAAAAGAAGGTCCTTGGCGTTTCAAGCTTGAAGATTGGAGCGTTTTAGGTGTACTTCGTTCTTGCTTTCAATGTCTACTTTGTTATTTTCTAATTTTGTTGCAATTATGAGTGGCTAAACCCCTATTTAGTTAGGGGTAAGTTTGAAGCCATGAACATGCTTGAGATATGAATTGATTTCCTCCAATTGTGATTTGATAAGTTGCGATTGCAATTCAATTATCTATTTTATTCATAACTGATTCTTGTATGTTTATTAAGGATGCATACTTAGTTTTCATGCATGAATTAGATGCTAGAATATAAATGAGTTTCACCTAATCGTTACAAGTTTATATTCATGAGTAGTGAAGGTTGTTTATCACAATCGCGTTAATTGAATTCTTGGCAAATGTATCATGCATTCATAGTTATAATTGCCTCGTCAACACTTATGATTTTCATTGAACGTAATGATCTCTTATTGTATCTCTATTATGCATTCATATAGGGGACTTGTAGAGAATGATTTGGGTTGTTGCATGCATTCATCCAACTCAATAAGTAAAGGAAAATCTGAGGGTTAATTTGTGCATCACGGTTAATCTGGGGTGTTGAGCATCATAGTTAATTGAAAAGCAATTGGAAATCGATTCATATACAAGTGTGTCATGTGTGAAGAACGGACCTCTAACTAATCCATCCATCATTTCATTTCTTAAATTCGTTTTACAATCTATCTAATTTTATAAGTTGTTTGTTTGTTTCGAATTCGTAAAAACCAACCCCCCCCCCTTTTTACTTTCTTGTTTCAAAGTGTTTAATTTCTGTTTTGGTTGTGTTTTAGAGTGTTTTGAGTCAAGTCAAAACCCTAAATTCGTCCAAAGTTGTGTTAGAGTCAAAATCTGCCCATTTTGTGTTTTTAGGCAGTTTTGAGTGTTTTTAAGTTGTTTTGAGTCTTTTGAGTCTATTCAAACGTCTTTAACTTTGTTTTTATGTTTTTGAGTTAGTTTAGAGGATTTAGCAAGCCCTCCTAATCCCCGGTTTAGAACGATCCCTACTTGCGTTTATACTACAATTTGACAACAAGAGGGTTTAATTTGAGTGCTTAACTTTCACCGCATCAAGTGTTAAAAAAAATTGGTACATTTTACAAAAAAAATTCGTACATTTCACATATAACAAAGTGGTACATTAATAAAGAAGAATGAATACATTATAAATAAATTAGGGTACAAATAAAAGATTAAAAAATTATGAGTACAAATGAATTTAAAAAAAAATATAGGCGCTAAAAGAAATTAATACATGGGTACAAAATAAAACTAAAAAGAAAATACTTCAAATTTAAAAAAATGTTGCAAATTAAAAGTGGGTACAAACTAAAAATATAAATATATGATACAAAGTTTAGGCATAAAACATAAATATACCTTATGTAATTTTTCTATCATTTATTAAATATACAATGTCACGTGACTATATACACATGGGTACAAACACAAATAAAACTTTAAAAAATATGGGCACAAAAAGAAACTAATAAATGGGTACAAATTAAAAATGAAAAACAAATTGGTACAAATTAAAAATAGGTACAAACTAAAAATAAAAATATATGATAAAAAATTTAGCCATAAATATAAATATACTAATTGTAACATTTTTAACACTAAAGGAATATATTTAAAAATAAAAATATTTTATTATTCAAATAATTAATGATGTTATTAATATCCAAGGACCTTGATAAAAAATTGAAAATGAATAAGATTTTAATCAATGGAGTAGTAAAAAGAAGGATGTGAACCTAATTTCTTGTTTAACAAAAGGCATCGACAAAAGGCCTTGAAGATCAAAAGCGTGAAATTAACAAAAATGGGCTGGTATCAATCATTAGGTAGTGTGTTTGGATTATAACAGAAACTCCAACTGATTAGTTATCATCGACTCTGCCAATGTGTTTTTTTTTCTTTCTGTAGTGTTTGGAACATTAAGTGGCAGCGACCACATGTATGTCAAACTAAAAGTCTAGAACACAAATCGAGGTTTCATTTTTAGACACCCAAGTATAATTTCATAACACAAAAGTAAAGTGACAGTAAAAATCAAAACTAAATTCCCAATTTTTTTCCTGATGAAAAGGACAAAAGAAAACCCAAGAACACCCCACAATCAGAAAGATTTGGCAAAATATATTGACTCACTTAACTAATACCCCGCCCCAAAAAAGAAAATAAAATAAAATCCCATCTATATTCATTTCGGACAAGGATTGTCTGCCCTCCACTTCCGGTGCCCTCCCCGTGCCCTCCTGTTTTGTGTGGTCACGGTTAAGCCACGTCAATATTTTATATTGTTTTTTGTTATAGATATAATAAGACAAAAATGAATAGTAATATAAAATGTTGACGTGGCTTAACCGTGACCACACAAATAGGAGGGCACGGGGAGGGCAAACAATTCTTGTCCATTCATTTCACCACAAGCAAAACGGTACTCGCATCTTCCAAAACAGTAAATTGCGGAAATGGACAATGATGAAGCTTTGACCCATCCACCATATGGTGTTGAGAGTAGGATGGACAAATGGCACTGGCTCTGCAGTTATTTTTAGAATTTATAAATTCTGGAAATGGACGTCTTCCGGAGTGAAACAGTTGGACAGTTGAAGCAGTTTCCTATCGAGAATAAATTTTTTTTTCAATTTTAGTATTTTTTTTTTTTGAGAAGAAACGAAAGAATTTTATATAAAAGAGAGAATTTACACAAGTGGAAAAGAGTTCCACCTAGAACCGGGACTAAGTAGAAAGGACCCTTAAGGTCATGCTAATTAAACAATGGTAAGGCTAAACCATATTATTTAACGACTGCTAACAAATCCCTTAGTATAGAAGAGAGAGGGTAATCTCTAAACTCAGCTAAAACTGAAGCCCAAAGAGCTGCCCAGTGTCTTACTCTATCCCAAACCCCACTCCCTTGTAATCCTCAAAAAGTCTTTTATTACACTACAACCAAATATTCCAGAAAATTGCCAATAACAGAGAGCCCTACAAGGCTTTGACTTTCCTCCATTTTCCTAAGGCGTCAAATTTAGTACTTAGAAGCTCGAAACAACCCTTTGGAGGGACCCAACAGCCTCCAACTTCCTTGAGCATTTTCCACCATAGTTGTATGTTAAACGAACAGTGAAGGAAGGCATGATTGACGCTCTCCTCCCCAGACATACACAAAACTGGGGAAAAACATGTAAAAGGCATTCGCCTTTGGACTTGATCGCACATATTAACATTCCCAAGGGCCACTAACCACATAAGAATTTTGACTTTTGAAGGCACTTTTACATTTCAGATCTGAGAGAAATGAGGAAAGTGTTGCACATCTTCATTGTTGTAAAGGATAGAGTTATAGGATTTGCATGTGAACATGCCTGATCCTTCTAAGTTCCATCTTCCAATATCTTCTCTAGATTGACTCAGCCGCACAGACTCTATCTTCTGTAGTAAACCAGTTGCCTCTACCATATCCGTTTCACTAAGATTTCTTATAAAATCAAAATTCCAGCTGACTGGCTGAAGAGAAGAAACCACAAAACTGGAAATGCTTTGGTTTTTTATCCTTGATAACAAAAATAATCTTGGGAATTGCTCTTTCAACGATTCGCCCTCCAACCAACCATTATCGCAAAACCTCAACCTCTCCATGTTGCCAACCGTAAATTTGCAAGAGTGTAGAAAATAAGGAAGACCAGCTGAGAGATCTGACCAATGACTTCAACACGAGCCCCGACTCAGGGAATTAGCATCCCAACCATTTGCCTCCAAACCGTACTTGCTCCTTATCACCTTATGCTAAAGAGAGTTTGATTCCAGTAGGAATCTCCACAAACACTTAGCTAGTAATGCTGCATTCTGATTTCACAAGTTTCCCAGACTTAAGCTTCATTCCTCCTTACTTTTGCTTACTACTTCCCACTTAACTAGGTGATTCTTCTTTCCTTCCTCTACCTTTTCCCAAAGAAACCCTTTCATTAGCTTTTCCAACCTACCAATGACCTTGCAAGGAGCTTTGAACAAAGACATGTAGTAGATTGGCAAGCTTCCCAGGACAGCTTGAATCAAGGTTAATCTTCCGCCTCTAGATAAGAACACTTTCTTCCAACCTGGAAGTCTCATTTCCACCTTTTCTACCAATGGGGTCCCAGAACTTAATAGTTCTTGGCCTTCCCCTGAGAGGAATACCCAGATCCTCATTGGCCAGCTTCCCACCTCACAACCCCAAGAACTTACCAACCTTGTGATTTTCTCATAATCAGAGTTAATTCCCACCAAGGAACACTTTGCTTTGTTAATCTTCAAATCTGAAACCATGCCAAAAAGATGCAGCAATTCTAATAAATTGTTCGAACCCTCCTCTGGCCCTGCCAAGAAGAAGATGGTGTCATCCGCGAATTGAAGATTAGAGATCTCCACATTATCTTGCCCAATGCACAACCCTTTGATCAAGTGATTTTCTTGTGCCTTCTCGAACAATCTACTCAACACGTCTACTACTAGGGTGAACAGAAAAGGTGACAGTGGGTCTCCTTGTCTTCAACCTTTTGAAGCTTTGAATATTCCCCTAGGTCTCCCATTGATCATAACTGAGAAGTCTGTTGAACTTAAACAGTCAAGCACCCATTTCCTCCATCTATACCCGAAGCCCTTTCTAAGTAAGACTTTTTCCAAAAATCCAAATTCGACATGGTCATAATCCTTTTTCGAAATCAATCATAAGGACCAAACCCTCCTCATTCTTCTGCCTTACCTCTTCTACCACCTTATTTGCTACGAAGACTACATCCAGAATTTGTATGCCTTTAACAAAGGCTCATTGAGATGGAGATATTGTACTGCCCATGACCTCATTTAGCTTTGCAGCGAGGACTTTCTCCATAATCTTGTAAAGGCTGGTAACTAAGCTTATAGGCTTGTAGTCCCTCAATTTCACAGAATCTGATTTTTTCGGAATTAAGCAAATATAAGTTTTGTTTATCACTGCATTTATAATTCCTTTCTCGAAAAATTCTTCCATCACCTTCAAGATATCAACCTTCAAAATATCCCAATTACTTTGAAACATTTGCATAAAGGAACCGTCCAGGCCTGGGGACTTATCTCTTCCACAATCAAATACTGCTTTTTGAACTTCGGCTTCCTCGAACGGCCTTTCAAGCCAAGCTGCTCCAATAACACTTATTGGGCACCAATTAATTCCTTCCAGCCCCCAACACGCCTCTTCATTGCTGTTGTACAAGGATTTGGAAAAATTAATAATTTCGTTTTCGATCTCCTCTGCCCCCTTTACCATTCCGCCAATCTATCTATATAATTTCTCTTCCTTCTCTCGTTTGCTATCTTATGGAAAAAGCTAGTGTTACCATCCCCATCTTTGGCCCACTCCACTTTACTTCTCTGCCTCCACTTCTTCTTTAAACGCTAGGTTTTCCCCTAGGAAAAGTAGCTCGTCCCTCTTTCTTTTTTAATCAAAATCTAATCCTTCCCTCCCTTCTTTGATGTCAATTTCCTCTAATTTGGCCTGAGCTTCCTTGAAATTTCTCTCAATGTCCCTGAAAACCTCCTTGCTCCAAGATTGCAACTTCTTTTTTAGAGCTTTCAACTTACTTAAGAATTTGTAACCCTCCCAACCCTCCACTAGCTCAGAATGCCACCACTTTTTGAGATTGTTTCTAAAGTCTAGGTGTCGTAGCCATGAATTTTCAAACCTAAAAGGGACTGGCCCCTACTTCACCTTGTTGGTATCTAGTTCAATTGGGCAATTATTAGAGGTTACCCTAGCCAGAGCCTTTTGTGTTACATTTGGAAAGAACTCTTCCCAACCAACGGAGAATAAGAATCTGTCTAATCTTCGACGAACTTTTTCTTCTCGAAAATTTGATCAAGTGAACTGAGCGTTGTTCATTTCTGGATCTTTGAGTTCAGAATCTTGGATAAACTAGTTAAATATCCTCATACTTGTAGTTGACCTTCCCCCATTTGACTTCTCATTTTCGAACCTCACAATATTGAAATCTCCTCCCACACACCATCTTGGACCACAAAGGCCATAAAGGCCCGCTAATTCTTCCCAGAAATCTTGTCTCTCTATATTTTTGCAAGGGCCATAGACCCCTGAGAGCCACCACTCCAAGCCAGTCGAAGCTCTAATTTTGATAGAAACCGAAAATGCTCCTACTAGAGACTCGACTACTGAGATGTGTTTTGTCTTCCAAATCATTGCTATGCCCCCTGATCTTCCTTGTGTAGGGGCAAAAACACTCTTTAAATTTGCTTCCCCACATACTTGCCACTAGCTTTCTGTCTAGTAAGGCTGTTTTTGTTTCTTGCAAAATTATGACGTCGAGCTTTGCATGACAGAAGTGCTCATTCTAAAGTACCATTTTCCTTCTACTACCCAAACCTCTTATATTCCATATAATTATCTTCATTAAATTTGACCGTACCCTTTTTGCTTTTTCTCCTCTTCTCTCTTCCCACCCGCACCACTGAGCTCTTTCTACGGAATAAGGAATTTTTAGTGGCAACATCGAAATTTTCATGTTTGACATAAAATCACTAGATCGGCCTGTGACCTCCCATTTGTCTGAGACAAAATCGGACCTTTTGCTTTACTATATTTTAGCAACTTCTAATTCTCTTCAGTTGCCATGATTTGAACTTGTTCCACTACCTCTGAGTTTTCTTTGTTAACTCGTAGAGAACCTCATTCTTTGGGCACCGTGGTTATTTCTATGGCTCCATCGGAAAAGAGATTGTGAAGTGTACCTTCACAACTATCAATAACATCAAAAGTTACCTTTTCATTTTACGATGAATCCACAAGCTCTTCTTCTGGTCCAGATAGCTGAGACCAATTTCTTCCTCTGCATGCGGGACCTGACAAGACTAATCGAAATCCATAGTTGAACGAAAATTGTTGGCGAAGCTATTATTGATGGCCAATTTCATCAGCTTCGAGACTGGTGGTGAACAACGTGGGTTGTGACCCACAATCTCCTCCATTTCTTCATCTTGTTCGGATTCGTCGTCTAAGAGTTGGAGATTGGATGAACCACTTTCCTTTGGCTTATCTTCCTCGATGAGGTAGTGTTGTGACCCAAAGTCTTTTGGAAAGAAATGTTTAAATCTTTTGTCAACAGTAGTGGTGTCTCCAAATTTCGCAAGAAATTTCAGATTAAAACGAGTTGGAATGAAGTCGGTTTCCTTATCCATAATATGAGAAGTGCTCCTTGCTGTTGGCGTCCAAACTGTGTACCTTGGTTCCACCGAAAAAGTTGCCTGCTTATTTTCCTTGACTAAACTTTCCTTGTGAGATCAGAAAACGTAGCCCATTGAATTCTAAAGTTATGGGGCACTGAGGAGGCCTAAGTGCCAACCCAACTTGAAGCGGTCCAACAAAAAGTTTGTGAGGGCCAAACCCCACCTTTCTTGCATAGTTAATATTAAAATCCTCCTCATTAGTGGAAGGCCCACATGCCTCCCAAGCCTTATCCTTATCCTTATAGAACCTACTTTTCAAAAAATTAAAAGACCCAATTGGGATATTACTAAAATGCCTTTTTGGCAAATTAAAATAATACTCGCCGCCTATTGAAGACGTCTTTTCATCCTCCAGAACACGTTTTCCTTCTAGGGAGTTGCTCCCAACTTTTGTCAACTTTTCTAATCCTAACAGCACACCTTGCTTTTTGCCAGAAGCTGTAGTGACAGGACATTCAAACTCTCCAATTCGAAAACACACACTTGTCCCCGCTATAGGGCTTGACTATTGTTCTGTAGTTGAAATTGTCTTTGTCGGAGAGAAGATTCTAGTCACTCTTTGTGTCTTCAGTTCAGCCATCATGGGACGTTGTGACATATTTGAGTAAAGAGAATCACCACTATCGGCTACCGAAACCTTAGATATCCTTGTTGGCGAAAGTTGTCTGATTTTAACCCTGAAAACAGAGTTTCCTTCTGCCACGTTAATAAACCTTGTGGTGTTCTGTTTGATTTTTTATTTTGCTTCAAGCAAATATTCAAAATCAACAGTTCTGCGATCAAT
Organism: Malus fusca; assembly: GCA_035220775.1. Taxonomy (NCBI): domain Eukaryota; kingdom Viridiplantae; phylum Streptophyta; class Magnoliopsida; order Rosales; family Rosaceae; genus Malus; species Malus fusca. The sequence goes on from CM069063.1 coordinate 22,196,687, forward strand.
TTCTACTAGACCGCTGCAGGCGGCGCCAATCTTTTGAAAAAAGTCATTGGTCCATAGGTGTGGCGGTAAGCCTTCTAGAGCAATCCATCCACCATAACTAACTAACTTATGCTCGCCCGATTTGATACTTTCCCACCACCCAGACAACACCACATCTGGGAACTCACTCATGGAAATAGTGCCAAGTTGAGCAATTTGAAGGAAATATTTGTGAAAACAAGTTCATTTGAGCAACATCTATGCATGCTATTAACAATTAAAAAGCGGAATCATGCATGTATGCACTCAAAAACAAAAGTTAACCCATGAAATTCCAAGCCTAGTAGTTATGGTGAACCAAGACTCAACTCAAAACAAAGTGAGTTGAGAAATCTTATACAGGGTTATCATACAAAATGGTCACTGAGATTTGCATGATCAATAGAAATGGTCTTTGAGATTGAAAATCAATAGAAATGGTCCCTAAGATTGTCCACCATCCATGATTTTGGACCTTCAGTTAAAAACGATTTTGGGCAATTTTCAAAACTTTGTAACTCAATCGTTTCTTAACCAAATTCGACCCATAATATATCAAAATGAAGATAGGAAAGTGTAGAATAAGATTATACCTATTTGGAAGCCCAATGGTTGCCGAATATGGCTAGAAAATAGCCTGAAATATGACTGGTCCGCGGGAAAACTAGAAAACTCGCCGGAAGCTGGGTAAACTTCAAACATTCATAACTTCTTCAATACTAAACCAAATAGAGTGATTCAAAAATGAAAATAATACTTCTTGACGAGACGAAGAGAATGGTACCTTTTTCGAAGGCTAACTCACTGTGGTTTGGTCGGACAACGGCTCAAAAGTGGCTAACCATTTTCTAGTTAGCAACTTTAGAGCAATTTTTCGGCCAAACCACGACAAGTTATCAGTAAAGAAAGATACAATTCTCTTTGTCTCGTCGAGAAGTATGATTTTTATTTTTGAATCACTTGATTTCATTGAGGATTGAAGAAGTTATGAACGTTTAAAGTTTACCCAATTTCCGGCGAGTTTTCCTGTTTTCCCGCAGACCAGTGACATTTCAGGCTATTTTCCGGCCATCTCAAGCAATCATTGGGCTTCCAAATAGGTATAATCTTGTTCTACACTTTCTTATCTTCATTTTATATATTATAGATCGAATTTGGTTAAGAATCAATTGAGTTACGAAGCTTTCAAAATTGCCCAAAGAGTTTTTAATGGAAGGACCAAAATTATGGATGGTAGACAATCTCAGGGACCATTTCTATTGATTTTCAATCTCAGGGACCATTTCTATTGATCATGCAAATCTCAAGGACCATTTTGTACAATAACCCTCTTATACCTTTATTGATTCCTCATTGCATAAGTAAAAGCTAATCACCCAAGAGAGAGGGCCTTCATTCATTTCTTCTTAGCTCCATGGATTTCTTGGAGGAGGATGGTAGAATGGATTCTCCAAGTTCCCAAAATAGAAAACCTCTAAGTCTCCACACCAAGGAGAGCATTGATGAAGAGATTAGTGACCTTGGATGAAATAGATGCTAGTAATTTTTCCAAGGTGGCCGGCCTCCTAGAGAGAAAATGAGAGCTTGTGTTCTCATATTTTTTTCCAAAAGAAAGCCTAAGGATGAAATGGCTATAAAGTTGCCTTTATACCACCTCACAATGGAGTGGCAAACTTGTAATTAAGCCAAGTTTACTACCCCTCACTCTTATGGCCAGCCATATTGGGTTCTTTGGGCTTTGAGGCCCTTTGTGTTTCAAGTTGTCATACAACTTAAGTTAATGGGCTTGGCATTCAAATCCCATTGGGCCTTGCGGCCCAAAACTAAACTGAGGTCTATAACGAACATATTCGTTTGATTAATTAACATATTAATTAATCCTAGCCATAAATAATTAAACCATTTAATTATCCTTGCTCATCTCCGTTGTTTCTTCAATCTTTACCTTACTCGGTGTACGATCCATTAGGTTCCTTTTAGCGAGCCAATGGGCGATTAGAACTCTTCAAATCGATTGTGAATTGAAACTTACTTTCAATTCTCCATTTAGTGATTACACACCTTTAGGGCTTCCGCCAACCATGAGAGACACCCAGCAGTATGTTATGGCTACCCAGGCTAATCATAAGAGGTGGAGAACCTATTCAGTTTAGGATTACAATGCAATATGGTCTTTCTCTAATACAATACTCTTGACCACATTGTTTGGTTTGATAGTTTATTCATGTCTACCATCCAATGTGATTCTCTTACTTATATGATTACTTTGAACGTGATTTGGAATGACTTCCTAAATCTCATTCATACTCTAGCCAGAGATTCTTAATCATATAAGAGTATTCTCCCTCAAACGGTTTAAAGGTTAGAGATCACTTGTTGCGCATTCACTTGCCTCCATGACTAAGTGGCTTAACCCTAACTATATCGTGGACACCCTTTGACGGAGTGACTTTGACATAGGCAAAGATCAAGGACCTAACCACAAGACAACTATGATGCCTCAGGTCAAATGACTACTTTGCATTATCCCAACCATGAGTTCTCATATGACATGAGTACAAGAACTCCATGTTGATCATGTTTAGTGGACTCATTCTTTATTGAGCACCTACATACTTGTCTTGGTGTCAGTCACACCAATGACTCGAGACCAGTCACTATCTCTAAGAGTCTCATAACACATACTGATCTTAACGGACTGTCAATGCCCAATTTGCAATACTATGATCGGGAACGTTTAAGATATGTATACGAAAGGGAATGGTCTCATGAATCTAACTTCTTTAGATCACATTCTCCCAATTACATATTCCTTGGACTTATCGTTTAAGCATTTAACATTTATATGAGACAGCTTAAACAATAATCTTATATATATATATATATATATATATATATAACTGGATTAGTTTAACATGTGAAATGTCCGTAAAGTATCATCATATGATTGGCTTTTAGGGCACATTTCCAACAATCTCCCACTTGCACTAGAGCCAATCAGCTTGGTCAACAGTGATGATACCTCTTCTGAATTCATTTCAAAAATGGCTGAGTAGTAGGCCTAGACAATGGATATCTATACGTTATCCATAGAAGCAACCTTGAGATTAACGACGTCACCGTTATACATGATTCTCAATCATGTGGTTCAGTCTCTCATTTGAGTTCGAATCTTGATGAGACCTTGATTCCCTGACTTGAGCTATCGCCCCATTAGTGTCGTAGTGTCGGCATACTAGAGACACTTTTTGGTTGGAACCGAAATGGAGAGTTCATAAATGAACTTTCCCATCCAAACAACAGTGTTGTAAGCTTCTATATGGCGATATATTTTGCATGATGGAACATACTAAAGTCATTACTTTTAACGTTTCCACCCAAATATCTCTTTAGTCATAATAAAGAGATATCCAATTATCTTTTCATTCAAAATGAAGAGACATCCAATGTTGGATACGATATTAGATTCATAATCTAATACATTTACGCTTCCTTTGCGTTACTCTAATTCTTCCTCATTCTTGAGGAATCTATCCTTTAGTATTTCTTAAATACTTAAGGACTCACTTGACAGTTGCCATGGTTCTGATCTTGGGCTTGCACTAATATCGTCTTGTACCGATCTTGGTACAACTCATATCAATGTTTTTCATACAATACGAAATACATAAATCACCTTTCTGCGTGTGCATTAAAGGATTCTATTTACGCATTATTTTTTTTGGAGTCAATGGGTACGTTCCCTTTAAGAAGAGCAACTTCCTAGTCTCACTAGAATTGTCATTCTGATTGAAATTTATCATCATATGAGAAACTTCCTAGCATCTTTTGTCTATCATTAGGGATTGATATAATCTAATTATATCCTGAAATATATCATTATAGATTTCCATCCCATGTATATAAACTATGTCTCCCATATACATTATAACGTTAGAGAATGTTTAAAGTCATAACTTTAACGAAGAAGAATTCCTAAAATTAATATATCATATATATGTTCAAATTTAGGAATATGATTAACTCCCACTAATTTGTAAACCTAGTAAACAAAAGATTCATTTACATCTTATGAGGAATCAAACGATTTGATCTTTCTCTCATAAGATAGTTATGGCTCCCACTAGCTTGCTAAGATTCATTATGGATGGATCTCTACACCTTACACGTCTTGTGATTCCTAGTTTTAAACATATATTATCAAGACTATCTTGATAATGGTTTCGGAAACCCATATTATGTCCAAACATTGAATTACTGTTTAGTTGTAGCTAGCAATCTTTGAATTAATTGAAACCAAGACTACATCAAAGATGGTTTCTTCCAAGTCAACCAATCTCGTTGATTATAGTCACCTTAAGCTACCAATTAGCTATGAAGGTTTCACTATTTCGGGTCAAATGGTATTATACCATTTCCTTGAGTATATGTTATACATAAACTTAATGTAGTCATACGGATTTTCATTCTTATATCTTTCGAATTAAGAGGTGTAACTCTATGACATAGTCATAAAGTTCAAACCATTCAACTGAGACGTTTTATAAATCCTTCTCGACTACTTTGAAGCTTGTGGTGTAGGAACTAGGTTGTTATATTTGTTGATTATTATCTTGTCTCTCAAAGAACCCATTCTTTGAGTTCTATCTCTCGTTCATTTGCTCTATTTTAGGCAAATCCTTTTGTAGAATTACAATGAACTACCTAACAAATAACATTTGTTAGTTGGTTTATAGAAGTGATATCCAAAGGTTAATTTAAGGATATCCCTCAGGATTGTTCTCAAACAAATATTGATTATTAGCACACAACCCCAAATCTTAACATTCTTAAGACTTGTCCTTCTTTCCAACTACATCCTATGGAGTCATGAAAATTTTGGAAGATCTTCTAATTGACAATTATATTGTCTTAGAAGTTTATATCCTATATATGGGTAATTGATAACATCCAATGAACTAAATCTTATTCGATTTCGTTCTTCTCCCAATGGAGAAATCCATTATCTTATGATGCTACTTTCCTTGATATCTTTCAAGGAAACTCTTCTAAAGTGTTATTTTTCCTTGGATCAAATCTAAGGCGATAAATACTTTAAACGTCTTACTCATCAACTTACATTCTTGAATTCTTTGAAACCTTTTGCAAAGTATTCGGACTTGTGTTTTTTTAAAATAAACGATAGTCCAACCGAGAGCGATCTTCGGTGAATGTCATACAACATAAGTAGTATTATGTTGTGGACAAGTGCCACTAACATCTAAGTGAATTAACCTCAACAACTTTGTGATTCTTTATTCTTTCCAAAAGAATAAAGATTCGAACGTTTTGCCTTTATACAGTTTTAGCAAGAAGGCATTGGATTTGGATCTAACGATCCAAAGAATCCATTTATGACCAACTTGTAATTTATATTTTAGAGGTGTCACAACTTAGTGGATTAGTCACCATCTTGCAACCTTTTGGGTTTTAAGCATCATTATATTATAAACAGTTAATACTACCACATCATCTCTATTATAGAGACAAACAATCAGATTACAATAATCCAATCATTCATTAATAAAGAACAATGTTTTGTCAAACAGAACATTCATCCATCTCTTATAGTGACGAAATTAAGTTCCTTATTCAAATTGGAATGTAAAGACAATCTTTGTTTTTCTAATTTCTTTGGTAGTTCATATGAGGAAGTAAGTACTATCTGCTTTCGCAGAGATCTTTATTTGATTCATGTTCCGAATGTGAAGTACTTTCTCTTCTCTTTTTAATCTTCTACTTCTTATTAGCCACACTTTTACAATGATTGTAAAACATAGTTACTAATGCAGAATCAAACATTCAAGTAGAAAAACCAACTATTTTGAACTATTCAAGAACATTTTACAACACCTTCGAAAGGTGTGTTCTTGACACTTGCAAGATATTTCTTGCAAATACCCCTTTCCAATGTCCATCCTTTCATTAAGAAAGTTTATTCCCTTGGAGTTATTTCGCCTTCTTCGTTTGACTTCTCCATTGACGACAATAGTCATGGTCCCTAAACTCCCACTATCTCTCTTGAAACTTATTTCAATTGTGTTATACACATCAAACGATTTGGAGAGAGTGCGGTTATTGTTCACTATATAGTTTAAAATAAACTTAGTGAACCATTTGGATAGGGACTCAAAGGTGAAGTCCTTGGCTAGTTTCCGTCTCCTGAAGTGGTTTAACACTTCAACACTCAATGATTCAAAATCATCATAAGTCCATGTTGATGGACTATTTTTGTCAATCAACCATTATGTTCTAAACATAATTACAAACTTTCAAAAGTTGTTCAAGGCAACTCTCATTTCTTCATACAACAATTTGTAAGTGAAGAATCATGGCACATAAAGTGTCCATGCCCTTGTGCTTACTTCTCAAGTTCCTTGTTTATTTAACAAAGAAACAAGCACTAGTGTTTGCGTTAACTAAGGGTTGTTCAAAGCAACTCTTATTTCTTCATACATCGATTTGTAATGGAAGAATTATGACACTAAAAGTGTTGTCCTCTTTTATGATAGACTTATCTAACATGTTCTTCCAATGATACATTATCAATAGGAAGATTTTGAGGATGAGACTACTTAGGTACATATACAATCCATTCAAGACAATCTATAGGATTGTGGCACCAAGTCCGGAAACTAAAGCCTTCGGCTTTTCTTTGTCAAGTTTTGGATAGTGCTTGCAAATGTATCGGTAAATAAATACATAATGAATATAAATTGATTGATTTTAAACCATTTGATCTGGGTCTTTAAATCAAATAGCATCATCCACTATTTTTGGCAAATTCCATATCCCTCATCGGAATTCAAGAGTTTTGGAAGAAACTCTTAGTAAGGTATGAGAGACTCACCATTACCAAGCCCACCTCAGAAGAATATCATATTGGCTAGAAACAATAATGATGAGAGGATAAGGCTTTAGCCATTTACAACTTTTGTAATTACCCATCTGGTTTGGCCTCTAGAGAATGATGCCTAAGAAGAATATCATATTGGCACCATTGCACTTAGTTAAGTCATTCCCACCATGCTAGTTCAAGTAGGGGTTCAAGAATGGCCTCAGAAGAATATCATATTGACCATACTCGTTGCCTATCTTCACTTCACCATATGTTTATAGGCTTCTCCTGAATGTAAGCACATACTTTATATACCCCAGAATTGGACGAATACGGTGTATGAGTCACAAACGATTGGAGCCTACCACGGTGGAAGGCCACGAAAGAGTGTTCAAAGCACTCCCACGCTTATCAACTTAATAATGGTTTGGTTGAGGGTTTTAGGTCTCATCACATATAAGCATGCATTTTAATCACATTAAAACAATTTTTTCATATCACAACTATTGGACCATGTGTTTGATTTAGTAGTATATGATACTCCCACTATGCTTGTAAAACGGTTTTTAAAGCAAGAATATATGGTACTACTAACATAAGCTCTGCATTCATTGATGGACTATATAGTTGCCTTAGGGCCTTAGGATGACTATGAACCTTTGATTCGATCCAACAAGAGCCTAGTGTTGGATCTCGGTCAGGGATGGTGATTGATTTTAATTATGTGTTTAATCATATTAAGGTGTGTTTTCCTATTGCGCGTTAGACCCAACTACTCCAATTTCATGCATATCAAATAAAACAAGAAAATGAGTACTTCAAAGTAAAGAAGAGCTTATGCTCTTTTACAACATTTGATCATATCAAATTACAACCAAAATCTAATCTACACATTCCCATGGTTCAAACAAATTTGAGAGACGACCTTTCACATAGCTCAATTATCGTAGGCTTAGGTTCATAATCACCCTTTCTTTAATTAATTAACGTTTTAACTAATTAAGCTTGAATGCAACATTGTCATTTGGTTTTTGTATACATATAATTGATTTAGATGGAGCTAAATGAAATGAAAATCCAATTCTCATTTAAAGATACAAAACTATTTTTGTTCTCAACTAATTTGGGCCAAAAAGCAATAACCTCAACCATTAGGCTATATTGCAAAACACAAACCTTTGAGGTCACTTTGTGAAAACACAAAAGTCCACTACTTCGTGTAATTACAACTAGAACCCAAAAATTTCAAAAAAACAAAAACTTCATTAAAGGAGCAAAACAATTTGTCCTTTAGTGATTTTGGGTCTTTACGTAAAAACGTAAACTTTCAGGTCAAAGTACAAATACACAAAAGTATCAAAACTTTATGTAATTGCATAAAAACCCCAAAAGTACCCTCATTATAGGGGTGACCAGTTTTGGTAGGTGAGAGTGAGAGGATTTGTGGTTTGAAAGGTGATTGAAAGTTGTAAGTGATTGGTATGGTGTGAATAGTTGAAAAGGTATGGGTGAAGTTTGAAAAATTCATACCATCCAGCACTAACAAAAACAAATAAACAACAAAACACCTTTTTTGAATCAAAACAACAAACTTTTTGTTCTTGGCAAGAACATAACTAGAACAATGAAGAACATCCATGAAAACCCATAAAAGCTCCATGAACATTTTTCACCCAAAGACATCCGAAAAACTCTCAAACTTAAGGGAAATAACATATTACCATACTAGGGTACTTAGGGGTTCCTAATGTCACTTTAAAACACTTTTAACATGACAAACATGAACCCAAAAATCCACCCTTTGGATTTGGCCTAATTTCCCCATAAACATGGTACCAAATTTTAGCTCCAAAATTCATGCTCATATGAACTACATCTACAAAATTTGAGATGGCAAAATTTCTAACAAAATTTACATTCAAAGAAGCAAGAATAAAGCTTGTAACAATTACAACATTCAAATCATAAACTATGAAAATACAAAACACAAAAGGATTCACCAACTCTTAGACCTAGGCTCTGATACCACTTGAAGGAAATATTTGTGAAAAACAAGTTCATTTGAGCAACATCTATGCATGCTATTAACAATTAAAAGGCGGAATCATGCTTGTATGCACTCAAAAACAAAACTTAACCCATGAAATTCAAAGCCTAGTAGTTATGGTGAATCAAGATTCAACTCAAAACAAAGTGAGTTGGGAAATCTTATACCTTTGTTGATTCCTCTTCGCATAAGCAAAGGCTAATCAACCAAGAGAGAGGGCCTTCATTCATTTCTTCTTAGCTCCATGGATTTCTTGGAAGAGGATGGTAGAATGGATTCTCTAAGTTCCCAAAATAGAGAACCTCTAAGTCTCCACACCAAGGAAAGCATTGACGAAGAGATGAGTGACCTTGAATGAAATAGATGCTAGTAATTTTTCCAAGGTGGCCGGCTTCCTAGAGAGAAAATGAGAGCTTGTGTTCTCATCTTTTTCTCCAAAAGAAAGCCTAAGGATGAAATGGCTATAAAGTTGCCTTTATACCACCTCACAATGGAGTGTCAAACTTGCAATTAAGCCAAGTTTACTACCCCTCACTCTTATGGCCGACCATATTGGGTTCTTTGAGTTTTGAGGCCCTTTGTGTTTCAAGTTGTCATACAACTTGAGTTAATGGGCTTGACATTCAAATCTCATTGGGCCTTGCGGCCCAAAACTAACCTGAGGTCTATAATGAACATATTCGTTTGATTAATTAACATATTAATTAACCCTAGCCATAAATAAATAAACCATTTAATTATCCTTACTCATCTCCGTTGTTTCTTCAATCTCTATCTTACTCGGTGTACGATCCATTAGGTTCCTTTTAGCGAGGCAGTGGGTGATTAGAACTCTTCAAATCGATTGTGAATTGAAACTTACTTTCAATTCTCCCTTTAGTGATTATACACCTTTAGGGCTTCCACAAACCATGAGTGACACCTAGCAGTATGTCATGACTACCCATGCTAATAAGAAGAGGTGGAGAACCTATTCAGTTTAGGATTACAATGCAATCGGTCTTTCTCTAATATAATACTCTTGACCACATTGTTTGGTTTGATAGTTTATTCATGTCTACTATCCAATGTGATTCTCTTACTTATATGATTACTTTGAACGTGATTGGAATGACTTCCTAAATCTCATTCATACTCTGGCTAGAGATTCTTAATCATATCATAGAGTATTCTCCCGCAAACGATTTGAAGGTTAGAGATCCCTTGTTGCGCATTCACTTGCCTCCATGGCTAAGTGGCTTAACCCTAACTATGTCGTGAACACCCTTTGACATAGTGACTTTGACATAGCCAAAGATCAAGGACCTAACCACAAGACAACTATGATGCCTCAGGTCAAATGACTACTTTGCATTATCCCGACCATGAGTTCACATGTGAAATGAGTATGAGAACTCCTTGTTGATCGTGTTCAGTGGACTCATTCTTTATTGAGCACCTACATACTTGTCTTGGTGTCAGTCACACCAATGACTCGAGACCAGTCACTCTCTCTAAGAGAAGACATAGCATGTACTGATCTTAACGGACTGTCACTGCCCAATTGGCAATCCTATGATCAGGAATGTTTAGGATATGTATACGAAAGAGAATGGTCTCATGAATCTAACTTCTTTAGATCGCATTCTCCCAATTACATATTACTTGGACTTATCGTTTAAGCATATAACATTTTGAGACAGCTTAAACAATAATATTTTCCCTTTATATATATATATATATATATATTAAACTAGATTAGTTTAACATGTGAAATGTTCATAAAATATCATCATATGATTGGCTTTTAGGGTACATTTCCAACACAATTGATGCGATGTTAGTTAAGCACACAAATTAAACCCTCTTGTTGTCAAATTGTAGTATAAATGCAAGTAGGGATCGTTCTAAACCGGGGATTAGGAGGGCTTGCTAAAACCTCTAAACTAACTCAAAAACATAAAAACAAAGTTAAAAACGTTTGAATAGACTTGAATGACTCAAAACAGGTTCACAAGACTCAAAACAAATTAAAAACACTCAAAACTGCCTAAAAACACAAACTAGGCAGTTTCTGACTCTAACACAACTTTGGACGAATTTTGGGTTTTGACTTGACTCAAAACACTCTAAAACACAAACAAAATAGATTTTAAACACTTTGAAACAAGAAAGTAAAAGGGGGATTTTAGTTTTGATGAATTTGAAACAAACAAATAAGTTATAAAACTAGGCAGATTGTAAAACGAATTTAAGAAATAAGATGATGGATGGATTAGTTAGAGGTCCGTTCTTCACACATGACACACTTGTACATGAATCGATTTCCAATTGCTTTTTAATAAACTATGATGCTCAACACCCCAGATTAACCGTGATGCACAAATTAACCCTCAGATTTTCCTTTACTCATTGAATTGGATGAATGCATGCGACAACCCAAATCATTCTCCAAAAGTCCCCTATATGAATGCATAATAGAGATACAATCAGAGATCATTACGCTTAGTGAAAATCATAAGTGTTGACGAGGCAATTGTAACTATGAATGCATGATACGTTTGCCAAGAATTCAATTAACGCGATTGTGACAAGCAACCTTCACTACTCATGAATATAAACTTGTAACGATTAGGTGAAACTCATTTATACTCTAGCATCTAATTCATGCATGAAAACTAAGTATGCATCTTTAATAAACATACAAGAATCAGTTATGAAGAAAATAGATAATTGAATTGCAATCACAACTTATCAAATCACAATTGGTTATCACAATTGGAAGAAATCAATTCATATCTCAAGCATGTTCATGGCTTCAAACTTCCCCCTAACTAAATAGGGGTTTAGCCACTCATAATTGCAACAAAATTAGAAAATAACAAAGTAGACATTGAAAGCAAGAACGAAGTACATCTAAAATGCTCCAAAGTTCCAAGCTTGAAACGCCAAGGACCTTTGTTTTCACCACCTTGTTGCAGCAAGTGTCTAGGATGTGTATGGATATATGGAAAGGTTATGAATGTATTTATGTTGGATGGATGCCACGGCAAGGGGAAGGGAATTCTTTGTGTATGTGAGATGTGGGAATGGTTAAGAAGAAAAACTCTGCCTTGCGGCAGAATGTGTCTCTCCTCTTCTCCCCTACTAAAAATCTACACACTTGTATATATATGAATTTTAGGCTTATGTCGTGGTAAAAAGGGTGATGAATGGTTAAGGAGAAAAGACACAAACTTGCGGCAGATTTGAATCAAAACACTTCCAGCTGTCCGCGCAGTTTGCATGTGTTTGTATGAGTGATGTCTCCCTTCTTTGCATGTGCCATGTGTGAATGATGTCTCTTTGTTCTTGTGGCTGAAAGTATCTCCTTTCTTGCATGTGCCATGTCTTTCCATGTGATCTATCCCTCTCTTGTCGTGCATTCCTCTCTCTTTGCATGTGTGTGTCTCTTTTGCATGTGTGTGTTGTCATCTTTGTTTCTCCTTTGCACATGCCGTGTGTTGTCCATGTTTAGATCCCCTTTACATTTGCACACACTTGCTTCAACATTTCAGCCACAAACCACTACACTTTCTCTCCATGCCGTGTCTGTTTCTTTGCCTTTGCATGTGGGTGTCTTTGCATGTATTTGTTTCATGTTCTTTGCATGTGCCTTGTATGATGTTGTCTCCATCACATGGCAGCTATGATGTTTGTTAGTTGTAGGTCACACACTTACACACACATATGCTGAATTCTAATCTTCCCAAAACGTCCATCCTCATGTCTCCAAGTGCATGCAATCCATTTCAGCCCAAAATTGCTCCAAAATGCACCAAAATGCACTTTTCTTGCCAACTTTGTTATTAGGACCTACAAACTTACGAAAATGGTTTAAAACACTCTTATAAGCAATAACTAACTAAGTAAGTGCAAGAAAACATGTTAACTAAGTCGCATAAATATGCTCCTATCAACAATCTTTGTTGCTTCCTCGACGTTCTGACAAACAAACAAAGCCTTGTTGCACTGGAAGGGCGAAGGGCAAATTTCCTTTCCTAGGAGATTTAGAAGTGAGGCTTCCACCTCTCTCCAAGGCTGATGCACCACTTGTTTCTTGCAGATGATTACACTCCCCCAATTATAGATTTCCAGGGAGGTGTATCTCCTGGTCCAGTTTTCCTCGATCCATGATTTATCTTTTACGTTTAAAAAAGGAGCCAAATTTGTTGACTTTTTGCCTCCAAGAACTGCATCTTTATAAGAAACCTGAGGGACAATGCCCGAGTGGCTTCTTGTGGACTCAGTTATATCCTTCCTCATGTTCCCTATTGACTGAGATAGACTACTACGAGAATACCCCGCTTTCTTTCTCCCTCGTATAATTTCAGTTAGTAGCTCCTCCATTCTTCTCCAGCCGAAAAAATTACTTCCTTTAGGAACAATGACATTCCTGACAAGCCTATCTCTTTCCGTTTTGGAGAGAAAAAGGAAAATCTCATTCTTGTTGTTGAATGTTTCAACCCAAAACTGGTAGTTATAGCCTCTATATTGTCTGAAAAAAAACTCCAACCGTTATCTGCTACCGCCGCCTTTACCTGAGCAATGAGCCAAGAAGCACAATCCAAGTCGAATGACATCTGGTACCCTCTGAATCTAGTCATCTCAATTAATCGGATCCTTTAACCAAAAGACTTGTCTTCCACTTGTAAGATGAAGACCTTTTGCTCAACTTTGAAGTCCCTGGATAAATGTTTGTAGCTTACATTCCCACTGGAAGGCCGTGAGGTGGGTAGTTCCCTTTCACCTCTCACCCTTGTGCATCTCTCCCTCTCACCTCTCATCTTACGTTAGCTTTTAGTTTGCTCAGAAAAGTTGAGGCATGGAAAATTCCTGGAGTTGCTTTCGGTTACTCCAAGTCTCTTCAATTTTAGTATAATTGTACGAATATTTTGATTACAATAATGAAATAATTTTTTTTTAACATTTTTAACTATTTTTTGTTTATACAGCTTACCTGACTAAAGTTTCATCGGGTTAAATACATTATATATTTTTTTTCCCGTAAATTTAAACTTTGCCCGAGGAAAATATTTGTAGGCATGTGTCTTTCGTTGAGCCTAGTAAGTCAATGCAGTTTTGCACAACAAAGTGGTCGTCGATAAATCTGTCAGGCTTAACAATGTTCCCCGATGGATTCTAATTTTCATAGGCGCAAACCTTGGTGCGACGGTTTTTGCGTAACAAACAGTACACATCTAAAAAGATAATGCTTCATGCAACAAATTCTTTTCATCTAGCAAGGTGTTTTTTGTAGTGCTTGAATCCATCTAAAAAGATATATTTTTTTTTTAGAACAATAGCTGGAAGTGACCACATTATGTCAAATTAAAAGTCTAGAACACAATTAAGGTTTCATTTTACCCGAGTACTAATTTCTTAACACTAGGAAAAGTGAAAATTTAAAACCAAAACTAAATACGCAATTCTTTCCTCTCCCCTTGACGGCAGATTGTAATTTTTTTTCTTCTTCCAGCTTCCTCTTCTCATCGTCATCTTCAAGCTTCTTCAACAGTTTTCCTTAAGAGGGAATCTTCATTTTTGGATTGCATGTGGATGGTGTTGGTGATGGTGAATGGCGTTTGACTAGAGAGGGCGGTGGTTGTGGGGATTGATTGGAAGGGGGTGTGGGTGGTGGCTGTGTTGATGAACACGGTGCTGAAAATCAAAAAATTGAGAGCTCTGGTTTCAGGTCAATAACAATCATTAGGTAGTGTATGTTTGGATTACAACAGAAATATCACCGACTCTGCTACTAATTAACCAATCGTCGAAACCATGTTTTACGCAATAATATTTTTTCGTATGGCATGATGTTTTTTTTTTTTTTTTTTTTTTTTTTGCAGTGCAACTAAATTCTCAATTTTTTCCTGATAGAAAAGAGAAGTTGTAGAACAACCCATAATCAGAAAGAATTGGCAAAATGCATTGACCCACATAACTAAGGGCGCGTTTACTAATCCGTAATCAAATTGAGAGGAATTGAATTGAGGAGGAATAGAAATGAAATGGAATCAGAATCAGATTCCTTTTGAAGTTGTTTACTAAAACTGGCAGGAATCGGAGTAGGAATGACATTGATCTACATAACTGTTTACTAATTCACATGAATCGGAATGAAAACTATTGTGATTACTAAAATACCCCTAGTTTAATTAATCAATTTTATATGCTAATTATTTTTAGTAAATCTTTTATTCTTTCAAATTTTTTTTTTTTTCAGATGAGAGAACAATTATTACTTTTTATTTTTTAGTAAAACTTTTATTATTTTATTTTTGGATTTTTTTAGTTGAAGTCCCGTGCTTATCTACTAACCCAGATAAGAGAACCCATTGTTGTCCTCATCCAAATTGGCATCATCTACAACCCACGGCTCATAGCCTCATCCCGGCGGAGAGATCACCTTCCTCGGCGACGTGCGAGCGTCGGGGCCTGTGCCTCAGCGTGGGACTCCACAAACCTGAGCGCCAATTCGGGTCTTGCTCGGGTCTCTCTCACCTGAACCCGCTCCTCTCCCTCGACCTCTCTGGTACCGCTCTCTTCTCTGTCACTTCCATTTCCTTTTGTTGCTGAATTTTCTGTTATTATTGGCAACTGGGTTCGGATTTTTTGAAGATTTGATTTTTGCTTTGGGTATGCTTTGCTATTTTTGGGTTGATTTTATTTTGCCGAATCCTATGGAGGAGGATTTTGAGGTGGTAGAGCGAGAGGAGGTGGCGGATGAGCAGAGAGCTACTGGAGAGGATGGCGGAGGACTGAAGGTGCAGGGCATTTTGGGAAGGAAAATTTGATTCCGGATGAAGCCTTCTCCCCGGAATCCAAATACTACCTCCTTCTAGGTAATCCAATTCCGACAATATCAGGAATTGAATTCCTGATTTTACGTGGGACCCACAGAACTGTTCATTCCCGCTTATGTTGGTAAACAGAGCAATAATCAGGAATGGGGAATGATTCCCATTCCGCCATATCCTTTCCGCCTATGTAAACACGCCATAACACCCACCAAAAAAACAAAATCTCATATGTATTTATTTCATCCACAAGCAAAACTGTACCACCATCTTCGAAAACAATAAATTGCGGAAATGGACGTTGATGAAGTTCTATCCCATCCGCCCTATGGTGTTGAGAGTAGGATGGACGAATGACACTGGCTCTGGGGTTATTTTCAGAATTTGTAAATTCTGGAAATGGATGTCTTCCAGGATGAAACAGTTGGACGGATGAAGCAGTTTCCATCGAGAATAAATTTGTTTTTCAATTTTATATAATTGTAAGAATAATTTGATTTCAATAATGAAATAATTTTTAAATTTTTTTTTTGTTTATAAAGCTTACCCGACTAAAGTTTCATTGGGTTAAATACATTTTATAATTTTTCCCCATAAATTTAAACTTTGCTCGAGCAAAATATTTGGTCGGGCATGTGTCTTTCGTCGAGCCTAGTAGGTCAACGCAGTTTTGTGTAACGAAATTGTCGTCGATAAATGTTGCCCGATGGATTCTAATTTTCATTGTGGCAAACCTTGGTGCGATGGCTTTTGCGCAACAAACAGTGCCCAATTGAGTTTCGTCGCCTAAAATTTTAGGCCACAAACTTGTGTTTTATGCAACAATTTTTTTTCGCCTGGCAAGGTATTTTTTGTAGTGCTTGGATCCATTTTCGAAGATATTTTTTAGAGCATTAGGTGGAATCAAATTTGATATTGCCTCGTATGTACCCAAATGAATTACAAGCAAATTTCAAGCTTTACAAGACGAAGCCTCAACTAGTCTGAAATTGACATTGTATTTGTACACACCAAATGAATTACAAGCAAATTTCAAACTTTACAAGAAGCCTTAAAGCAAGCTACGGGAAGAGAAGAATACTAGATTAGGATTGAATATTCTTGGGGAGGTAGATTCTCTGCCCTCCCACTTTCCATGCCCTCCTGTTTGTGTGGTCACGGTTAAGTCACGTCAACATTTTATATTACTATTTATTTTTGTCTTATTATCTCTATAAAAATAATAATATAAAATAGTAATATAAAATGTTGACGTGGCTTAACCGTAACCTCACAAAGCAGGAGGGCATGGGAAGTGGGAGGGTAGAGAATCTGCCTCCTATTCTTGGACCATAGCTAGCTTCCTACTAGCTTATTAGGTACATGGTAGGTTGCTTTTTGGAATCAATATTGGTAGGCCCCATAACTTCTTACACGACTCTTTAATCCGACTCGTAACGATATGAAATTAACAAGTTTCAGGTCGACATGATAACGAATCAAGTTGTTATTAGGTAACTCGATAAACACCTGTTAACATAACGGGTCAGTTCAGGTATACATGCGGGTAACCCGAAACACGATAAAAAAATATTAATTTAATAATTTTATACCACTAAAAAAAACTATAATTAAGAGTACTAGGATTTAATCTCTACAATTGAATTATAAATTCCAATTACAACAATACAGGCACTCAATCGCAATTTTGCCTTCTATTCTATCCCCCAATTCGATTCTATCTTAGCCTTCTCTCTGTCTCGCTTGAGTTCTTCTCCTTCCTGGATTATGTTGCTACCATAACCCAAAACCTAATTTCCTATTTGGCAAATTGAGGTAATATATTGTTATGTGATATAGTACTATTGTTTTATTTATTTTTCATAAATTATTTTAATAAACTTCTCATAATTTGAATGGTTTATACTGTTTGGTTTTTCTATACTTAGTTTATATTGAAAACGACATCAATATAACTCTTTAAGACAATAGATCAAGCCAAAGTTCCACTACTATTAACCATGATGAATGATGAAAATTGAAGGATTTTGTAAAAAGTACATGCAAGCTTTAAGTTTCATTGTCAAGGTTTTAACCTCTGAGAAAGGTTCCACAACCTTGAAAAGAAAAACTCCTTTTATTTTGTATATTCTTGCATATTTGATACTTTATAGTAGTGTATTGATACTTTTTTTTTATTTATTTATTATTAAGCTCTTATTTTAGAGTATGCAGTACTTAATGATAAATGTGTTTTTATATTTTGAAGACATATTTATGTGACAATGTGTTAGGTGCAAATTTTAAAAGATATTTTTTTTTCCTTAACGGATTAAACGGATCGGGTGATTTTGCCTATTAATTTTAACGATATTGGACCATAGCTAGCTTCCTACTAGCTTATTAGGTACATGGTAGGTTTCTTCTTGGAATCGATATTGGTGGCCCCCATAACTTCTTACACGACTCTTTAATCCGACTCGTAACGATATGAAGTTAACAAGTTTCAGTTCGACATGATAACGAATCAAGTCGTTATTAGGTAATCTGATAAACATCTGTTAACATAACGGGTCGGTTCTGGTATACATGCGGATAACCCGAAACACGATAAGAAAATATTAATTTAATAATTTTATACCACTAAAAAAAATACTATAATTAAGAGTACTAGGAATCTCTACAATTGAATTATAAATTCCAATTACAACAACAGTACAGGCACAAAACCTAATTCTCAATCGCAATTTTGCCTTCTATTCTATCTCCCAATTCGATTCTATCTTAGCCTTCTCTCTGTCTCGCTTGAGTTCTTCTCCTTCATGGATTCTGTTGCTACCAGAACCCAAAACCTAATTTCCTATTTGGCAAATTGAGGTAATATATTGTTATGTGATATAGTACTATTGTTTTATTTATTTTTCATAAATTATTTTAATAACTTTCTCATAATTTGAATGGTTTATACTGTTTGGTTTTTCTATACTTAGTATATATTGAAAACTACATCAATATAACTCTTGAAGACAATAGATCAAGCCAAAGTTCCACTACCATTCTCCATGATGAATGATGAAAATTGAAGGATTTTATAAAAAGTACATGCAAGCTTTAAGTTTCATTGAACCTTGAAAAGAAAAACTCCTTTTATTTTGTATATTCTTGCATATTTGATACTTTATAGTAGTGTATTGATACTTTTTTTTTATTTATTTATTATTAAGCTCTTATTTTAGAGTATGCAGTACTTAATGATAAATGTGTTTTTATATTTTGAAGACATTTATGTGACAATGTGTTAGGTGCAAATTTTAAAAGATATTTTTTTTCCTTAACGGATTAAACGGATCGGGTCATTTTGCCTATTAATTTTAACGATATTGGACCATAGCTAGCTTCCTACTAGCTTATTAGGTACATGGTAGGTTGCTTCTTGGAATCGATATTGGTGGCCCCCATAACTTCTTACACGACTCTTTAATCCGACTCGTAACGATATGAAATTAACAAGTTTCAGTTCGACATGATAACGAATCAAGTCGTTATTAGGTAATCTGATAAACATCTGTTAACATAACGGGTCGGTTCTGGTATACATGCGGATAACCCGAAACACGATAAGAAAATATTAATTTAATAATTTTATACCACTAAAAAAAATACTATAATTAAGAGTACTAGGAATCTCTACAATTGAATTATAAATTCCAATTACAACAACAGTACAGGCACAAAACCTAATTCTCAATCGCAATTTTGCCTTCTATTCTATCTCCCAATTCGATTCTATCTTAGCCTTCTCTCTGTCTCCCTTGAGTTCTTCTCCTTCATGGATTCTGTTGCTACTAGAACCCAAAACCTAATTTCCTATTTGGCAAATTGAGGTAATATATTGTTATGTGATATAGTACTATTGTTTTATTTATTTTTCATAAATTATTTTAATAACTTTCTCATAATTTGAATGGTTTATACTGTTTGGTTTTTCTATACTTAGTATATATTGAAAACGACATCAATATAACTCTTGAAGACAATAGATCAAGCCAAAGTTCCACTACCATTCTCCATGATGAATGATGAAAATTGAAGGATTTTGTAAAAAGTACATGCAAGCTTTAAGTTTTATTGTCAAGGTTTTAACTTTTGAGAAAGGTTCCACAACCTTGAAAAGAAAAACTTCTTTATTTTGTATATTCTTGCATATTTGATACTTTATAGTAGTGTATTGATACTTTTTTTTTATTTATTTATTATTAAGCTCTTATTTTATAGTATGCAGTACTTAATGACAAATGTGTTTTTATATTTTGAAGACATATTTATGTGACAATGTGTTAGGTGCAAATTTTAAAAGATATTTTTTTTCCTTAACGGATTAAACGGATCGGGTGATTTTGCCTATTAATTTTAACGATATTGGACCATAGCTAGCTTCCTACTAGCTTATTAGGTACATGGTAGGTTGCTTCTTGGAATCGATATTGGTGGCCCCCATAACTTCTTACACGACTCTTTAATCCGACTCGTAACGATATGAAATTAACAAGTTTCAGTTCGACATGATAACGAATCAAGTCGTTATTAGGTAATCTGATAAACATCTGTTAACATAACGGGTCGGTTCTGGTATACATGCGGATAACCCGAAACACGATAAGAAAATATTAATTTAATAATTTTATACCACTAAAAAAAATACTATAATTAAGAGTACTAGGAATCTCTACAATTGAATTATAAATTCCAATTACAACAACAGTACAGGCACAAAACCTAATTCTCAATCGCAATTTTGCCTTCTATTCTATCTCCCAATTCGATTCTATCTTAGCCTTCTCTCTGTCTCGCTTGAGTTCTTCTCCTTCATGGATTCTGTTGCTACCAGAACCCAAAACCTAATTTCCTATTTGGCAAATTGAGGTAATATATTGTTATGTGATATAGTACTATTGTTTTATTTATTTTTCATAAATTATTTTAATAACTTTCTCATAATTTGAATGGTTTATACTGTTTGGTTTTTCTATACTTAGTATATATTGAAAACTACATCAATATAACTCTTGAAGACAATAGATCAAGCCAAAGTTCCACTACCATTCTCCATGATGAATGATGAAAATTGAAGGATTTTGTAAAAAGTACATGCAAGCTTTAAGTTTTATTGTCAAGGTTTTAACTTTTGAGAAAGGTTCCACAACCTTGAAAAGAAAAACTTCTTTATTTTGTATATTCTTGCATATTTGATACTTTATAGTGGTGTATTGATACTTTTTTTTTGAATTTTTTATATTATTAAGCTCTTATTTTAGAGTATGTAGTACTTAATGATAAATGTGTTTTTATATTTTGAAGACATATTTATGTGACAATGTGTTAGGTGCAAATTTTAAAAGATATTTTTTTTTCCTTAACGAATTAAACGGATCGGGTCATTTTGCCTATTAATTTTAAGGAGTAAAATGACTCGACTTATTAAGAACCCATTAAGATTATGGATGTGATATGACACGGTATATTAAGATAACAGATGTTATACAAAAATGACACGAACATTACAAACACGACCCATTTATCAGACTTAGTTGTGAGTTTGGCACCAGAGAGAGGAAAAGTGATTGGACATGTCAAGAAAGAAGAGACAAATGAGAAAAGAGAAGCTAGTGAAAGAAAATATAGGGAGCTAGGGCTCCGCGTTAAAACCTAGACTAGTATTGACTGGTAAAAGAAAGAAACATATTGTCAGGAAGATCATCTTGCATGATTCATTTTTGGTTATGTTTCCTCTTCTTATATTTTTTATTTTATTTTTATTCTCTTCCATTTCCTGTTCTTATATTCTTTATTATATCTTTATTTTTTATAAAAAATAATATAAAATGTTAACATAATTTAACCATAATTGTTCAAATAGAAAAAAAAAGAACAAGAAAAAAAGAAAGGGAAGAGAATCCTACTCCCTTTCATCTTATTGGGTCTCTCTCTTTTCCTGACGAGAGATTGAATATTTTTTTCTTCTTGCAGCTTCCTCTTCTCGCCGCATTCTTCAACCCTATTCAACAGTTTCCCTTGTGACGGCATCTTCATCTTTGGAGGGCCCTTGCAGTAGGATTCATGGTCAATGGTGTTTGACTGGAGAGGGTGATTGATGGGGTGGGCGGTGTCGGTGGTGAAAAACTGAAAATCAAGAAATTGATCGGGAGCTCTACTTTGCTTGCTTTCGGAGATGAAAGGACGAATGAACAGAAATGGGGCGGTGTGTTTGGATTATAACAGATTCCAACTGATTCGCTGACCATGCTCACGGAATTGGTTCCTCTGTCAAATTTATCATCCTGTAGTCTAAGAAATAAAAGGTCATGATTGACTCTCAGGAATCCGAAGGCTGGAGAAAGATTTCATGAAACTCGAGTAAAACGGGGCAGTTTGTTCTACTCATCAAGAATTCATGAAACTTGAGGATGAAGATGATTATTTACTTGATAAAACTTGGGTCAAGTTTCAACTTAATTTAACTATAATTATATTTAAAATAATAATTAGTAGATAAGTAATTCAAGTTGGCTAATAAAAAGATAAAAATTACAAGGATATGTAACCCAAAATCGCCTGTGTATCATAGACTTGGAACAATCCAACTGATGGTCCGAAGCCCTGTTGGAATTTTGATAAAGTATCTCTCAAATCTTCCATTACCTAAGCGTATTCGATCACTTAAATTCAGGCGCCTTACAACAATCTCCAAGATATCACCATGTGTTCTATGCCACCTAAAATACTCGACGTCTGATGTCTTGATGAATTCAAGAGGTAATAGTTTCTTGAGATTGAAGAAAGGGAACCAGCTTCTCAAAGAGAGGTAGTCACCCAAATTTTGATAAACCGAAAATAGATCACTCATCTCTCTCTTTAATTATATGCAGAAAAGATTAAAGAAAGATAAATGGTCGATATTCAATTCTTGGATGTCAATGCTCTATTTATAGGACTGCAGCTTATAGTTATTCATATCCGTGTAGGAATGAAATTCCTTTGTTTACAGTGTTTTATTCTTCTCTCTTAATTTTAACAAATTTCGTAGTCCTAGTCGCAGCTATGGAACCGGACGTAAAGACCCTTAAGATTGACGATGTTGTGACCCTCTCTTCAGACAACTTCCGCCCCTTTTACAGAACACCACAGTTGAAACACCTTTCCAAGGTCATTGCTGGAACCGCCCGCGTGGGAGAAGTTGCGATGATAAGATCAGATTAGTTTTTGGGCTCCTTCGCCTCCAAGAGTCCATCTCCAATTGCTGGCATTTGTTTCTTTTTTCTTTTTTTTTATCGAACAGCAATATTTTACACTAATAAAGAGATAATTGGACCAGTCCTTAAATTTTAGTCTAATTGGAGTTTTAGTGCTTGAGTTATAAACATGTGAGTGATAGTACCTGAACTTATTACAATATAAAACACTAGTCGTTTTGTGAAATATAATTAGAACTTCCATTTTTTTTTGCCCCTTTAAAATGACTATTACTCCACATTGTGAGTAATTTAGAGACTAATACTCATGAATTAGTTAATGAACCAAAACTCCAATACCTATTCCATATTATGAACCTTCACCAAATTGTGTAAGCCATCTATCAAATCTGATCAGCAC
The DNA here is from genome assembly GCA_035220775.1 of Malus fusca. Lineage (NCBI taxonomy): Eukaryota > Viridiplantae > Streptophyta > Magnoliopsida > Rosales > Rosaceae > Malus > Malus fusca. Next base: position 22,220,076 of record CM069063.1, read on the forward strand.
TACTTCATTTTAGAATTGCTTTTACATATTTTGTTAAGTACACAAAATAAATTTATGGGAAAAATTTGGTGTACTTTTGCTGTTTGTAGATTTATAGCAGACTGGATTCCTATTAGAGTGTACAGAAACCATGCAGACCAAGGTGTAGCATTTCCAACGTGGCAGCCAATGAGCATCAAAGCCAGCTGGGCAACGAGAGGTGGCCGCGACAAAATTGATTGGTCAAAAGGCCCCTTCACAGCTTCATTAAGAAATCACAAGATTGATGCCTGTGTTTGGAAGGGAAATGCCAGGTTTTGTAGGGCATAGCCCTACAAACTGGTGGAACAAGGAGAGGTTTAGTACCCTATCAAATGCACAGAGAAGGTTGTTCAAATGGATTAGGAAGTACCACATGATTTATAATTGGGACACTTTGAATGCGGTCCCTAACTATCAATATTCTTTGACTGAAACCTTGTTAGTTTTTAGTTTTTTATCGAAGTTCCTAACATTAATGTAACAATGTAAGTTACTATATTTTTTAAATTAAAAATTAAAAATTGAAATTTGTAATTGTTTATATTAATGAGATTTTAAATAAAACCCATAATTTGTGAAGTTAAAAATAAACAAATATAAATTATACTCTCTATTATATTGTGTGTGTGTGTGTGCACTAGTACAAAAAATACTTGCGCGACGAACCTTCGTCACGCGCCAAACGTCGCGCCAAGCCTGTGAAAGAAAGGTTTGCGTGACGAAGAAGTTGCATGCGTCGCGCAAAGACACTTTGCGCGACGCACTTGCCTACGTAGCGCAAAGTATCTTTGCGTGACGAAGAAGTTGCCTACGTCGCGCAAAGTGTCTTTGCGTGACGTACATATGTCACGCAAAGACACTTTGCGCGACGTAGGCAACTTCTTCGTCACGCAAGCTATTTTTTTGGACAAAAAAATTGCGCGACGTAGGCAACTTCTTCGTCACGCAAACTTTTTTTTTTGGACAAAAAAATTGCGTGACGTATGATTGTTCGTCACACAAAGGCACTTTGCACGACGTATGCAACTTCTTCGTCATGCAAACTTTTTTTTTTTTGGACAAAAAAAATTGCGCGACGTAGTATTGTGCGTCACGCAAAGTGCCTTTGCGTGACCTATGCAACTTCTTCGTCACGCAAACTATTTTTTTTTTTTTTGGGCAAAAAAAGTTTTGATATAATTTTTTATAAACTACATGAAAATGTACATACAAGATGTCCGAACAAAAAAAGAAAAAACTACAATAAGTAGTCTTCTAGGTTTGATACATCAAACTACTAGGTATCAGTTGGATGAAGTGGCTCGGAGGTCGAAGGTGGAACAAGATCAGGTGATGGCATCTGGATTTGAAGACCGGACATCGCTAAGGCCTGTAGAATCATATTCATCTTGTCGTCCTGGGTCCTAACCTGAGCCTTCATCTGCTCGTTCTCGGCCCTCAGCTGCTTGTTCTGAACCCTCATCTGCTCATTTTGGGCCTTTATCTGCTCGTCCTGGGCTACAAGCTGACCTTTTAAGGTTGTCACTTCCTCCTTCAAAGTATTGACCTCTCCTGTGGTCGATCTGGAAGAGGAGGCACCTGTTTGACGAACACGCGCCTTCCCCATGCCCCGAACAACTTTGCCATGACGACGACCGAACTTCTGATTCAGGACCTCAGTCATCATCTCAAAACCTGCATCCTCGGGTACAGTGACGTCCTCAATCGGGGTATCTGGGGGAAGTTGCGATGTTGCTTCTTGGAGAACAACAACGCGCTTTTCCACCATAGAAGCCTGTAATAATAAAGAAAAAACATATAATGTTTAATAACAAAATATAAATACTATTTGAACGATTCATAAATATAAGAATAATAACAATTACATATACTTACATAAAGCTGCTCACTGGTCTCATCGCCAGGTTCAACGTAAACGTCCTTGAACAAGTCGATCTCTGGGAACTTAGAACCCTCATGAAGAAAAAAAAAACATTAAGAAAGTTTTATTGATCAATAATAAAAAATAAATTGTATAAAATCTCAAAAGTAATATACTTTTACCTCACGTCGTGCCTCAAGCCTATACGAAAAGGGCTTCGAACCAGAATGGTGGAGAAGTGTCTTTGACTCCCGAGCAATCTTGCCAGCAATAGATTTCTTCTGTGAAACACATAATATAGATGTTAATGCGACGATTTGAAAGCAATTATTTTAAAATGCTTAAAAATAACTAAAACATTAATGAATTATTATTAAAATATTATGTACATACCACAAATTTTGGGTCCGTAAAATGGTTGCAGAGCCACTCCCAATCCTCTCGCCGGTCCGCCAACTCGGATGGGCAACCCTGTAGGCGAGCAGTCTCCAGATCACCCCATATCTTAAAATGCGCATGAAGATCGCTCTTCCAATTTTTGTACCGGTTTGCGAAGGTCTCATCTAAGTAGGTGATGACCTCGGGGGATATGTCCTTAAAATCAAAATTGACCTACAAATATGAAAAACAACAAAATAATAGTAAGAAATTTAATAATATTAAGATAGTATACTTTGGTTTATAATATTTGTAAACATAATTGAAAAAAAAATGACAAAAGGCTAAAAATTAATATACTAACCGACAACTTGTCTCGCACCAGTATCTTCGTCTCCTCGGGAATTTCTGCCCAAGATTCCCACTGCATAGGACAACAATTTTTAATAACATAACCACAGCTAGTAACGACGATACTATGTTGCTGTGAGGTAGCCGCTCCACGATGTCGCGAGTCATATGCAATCTTGATCAAGGAGGCGGACAGACGTACCATCTGTGCCGCCTTCAGCATTCGATTAGGCCCCCTGGTGTTTTTTTTAGCTGCCCAAAAAAACTATGGTGAAAACCTTAAGCTTAAATTTCTACAAAAAATTCTGCAAAACCTCCCCTAATAGTATATCATTTCCCAAAACCTTAAAAAAGTAAAATAACAGTAATTCATAACCTGCAACACATTTTCACAATCCAGCAAATTTTCACAATCATAAAAATAATAGTTTTTAAATGAAAAAAAATACAACGTAATGAGAATTAGAAAAAAAAAATTACCTGGAGGGGAGCCCCCATCCTCGACTCTGGATGACGAGGAATTGTGAACAGAAGACTCCGAATCACGGTGGCACCGGTGAGGCCGTCGTGCATTGAGAAACTGAACCGACACTGATGACGTCGATGATAATGGCACCTAGGACGTCGAAGCAGTAGCCTCAGTGAAAGGTGTAGGCTCCCCAATCAATGGAGCACTCACGGCCGGAGCAGTAGATGGTGATAATGCGGGAGGCGCATTGGTCACACTCCTACGACGAGTGATCAACCGTGACATCTACACTTTTTGAACCATAAAAATATAACATTAGAAACTAATCCTTTCTTGCATTTGAAACTAGAAGAAAAAGGCAAGAAAACTGAACAAATAAACCATGTGTGAAAAAATTGCAAGACTGCTCACTACATGTGCTCTAGTCATCCCGGAGATGACAGCAGGAGACACAATGATTTTAACAAACATATAACGCAACCTTCCACCTGATTCCAGGCAGAAGAATAACAAAATTATGTTAACAACCAACTAGGCAGTAATCACCGAAAACATATCCAAATACACTAGTACTCTCTGTTCATTCTTCCATTTAACAGCATGCCATTTCAGCAGTTTAAACAAAACTTGACATATGCCCGATCAATAATTTAGCACTTGTCAAGCAAATTTCGTAATAAACTTAGCTGAGTTACGCTTATATACAAAATAACAAGCTGGTGAATATGCAAACAACAATGTAACACCTGTAATCCCACCCCACCCACCCCTGACCAAACCTCACTTAATTCAAAAGACCAAGAGACACATATAATTTAATTGCAATTTAGTAATTGTGGTAAGTTTAATCCCAACTAGTTTTCCTTGTAACTTCGCCGCAAAAATGAATTACGTTTTTATATAAGTGAAAAATAATAACAAACCTGAAAGGTTTCCCTGATTAATGAATACTCCAAGCCATGCTCTCTTTCAACAGCGCATGATATTCTTCTTCTTAAGCCATCTACGCGGGTGAGGTACAAATCTAGGTACTAAAGAAAAGAAGCTCAATGAACAAAGATATTAAAAAATATTGTCACATGTTTAGATACAAAGACAGAAAGACAAATCAATTATAAGAACATATGTACCTCATCAAGGGTTAAAGTGCATAGCAGAGACTTCTCAAAGACCTGAGGACGAGCAACAATTTAAAAGGTACTCTACACATTTTTCAAGAAATCATAATGGAATTGTATTTCTATTGGTTCATTTTACGTTTATTCATTTTTGGTTTGGTAAAGGCATCCACTGGAGTTGTATTGAAAATTGAGTCTTCACTGGAGAATATTCTGGCTGAGACTGGAGACCAAGTCTAATGAGAAGCAAAGCCCAATAGTAAGTTACCTATTGGCTCTACAGTTTGATGTACTAGTTCCTTAACACACGAAACATGTCAAGAGTAAAATTTTTGGCATTTCTTTAAATTCAAAGCTGAATAGTGCCCATTCATCCCTCACTGTAAACCAAAACCCTCGCCCTCCTTTTCTTACATATATCATATTAAGGGAAATTTTGAAAAGAAAAGGCAATTACATAACAGCAACGTCAGGAATACCATATTAAAACCATTCAAAGAAGGAAACCCCACAAGTAGGTAAGGCTGCTGAGAAACTGTTGTTTACAAGTAGGTGAGGGACAGTGATAGGCTCACCCTCAAGCTAATTTATACGGAGCAGCAAAGAACGTCAAGCCGGAACCGTCTGCAGGAACCGTCAAGCCTTGGAGATTTTGACAAGCAAGAACCGTCTGCACACAGAGGGAGAAAAACACCACACAAGAACGTCAAGCCTTCGAATGTTGGAGACTCAATTGCTATTTCAACCAAACCAACATTTGCATAAATTAATCAGTAAAACCCATCTCATAAAATCAGAGATATTGAGAGTTATTGGAGACTAAACAAAACCCATCTCATAAAATCAGAGATATTCATAAATTAATCAGTAACCAGAGACCACCATTTACATGAGCTAAATTCAATAAATTAATTAAATCAATTCAACCTTAATTTTGCATCAGACCAACTAAATTCAGTAACCAGGCCAACATTTGCATCAGCTAAATTCAGTAACCAGACCAACATTTGCATCAGAAACCCTTACCTTGAATTTGAGACTTGATTCGCGTCGGCTTCGAGATTCGTGTGGCTGCGGTTCTGGGTTCAAGATTTGGGGATCAAGGCGAAAAGAAGAGATAGAGGAGATGAGGACTACGGGAATAGTAGATGAGGATTATGGAAATGGGAGATAGAGCGACGGGGAAGATAGAGCGAGAGGGAAAGATAGAGCGAGAGGGAGATACGGGAAAGGGGAAAGGGGAAAGTTGAAGCATTTGCGGATCCACAATTAAGAAATTTTCTTTTACTGCAACTAATTGGGATGAAGGATTATGCGGGGAAAGATGAAGATTATGCGAAAGGGGAAGAGTAGATGAGGGAAAGATAGAGCGAGAGGGAGATACGGGAAATGGGAAAGATGAAGGATTATGCGAAAGGGAAGGGGAGATACGGGAAAGAAAGAGCGAAAGGGAAGAAATAGGTCAACGGGTTCAGCGCCAAAAATTTTCATTATTCACCTATTTTTCATTATTCACCGCCAAAATTATCAACTGGCATGACGTAGGTATACAATTTGACGTCGCGCAAAGTGGTTTTGCGCGACGATTACATTAAAGCGTCACGCAAGTTATTTTTATTTTTAAAAAATTATTAAAAATGTTACTGAAAATGTGACTTTACTCCTTTCAAGTTCAAATTTTTTTTTTACTTAAACCCCACAATAATATATTTTTCTAACAAAAACCCATAATAATTTTTTTAACATATATGTCATTCAATCTCTTAAGTGTTATAACTACAAAATAAATAAATTAAAATCTACTTAGTAAATATATATACCACTGAACTTGATAGGAAACGCATTGTACGAAAATAGTTTGAACGATCCAACCGTCAAACTTGTTTGTATATGATTCGAGATCGCGTACGCCAAAAATGGCAACAAACGAACATGCAAAGATCAAGTAACGGGGACAAAATATTTCGACGGTTATAAACGAAAAATCACGATTTAACAGTACATTTAACTCCGATTTTGATGATTTTTTACAGATACACTCCTTGACCCTATATGAATACAATGAACATATTCGATCGTCAATTTAAAGTATTTACACAAGTGGATACCACAAAATCTTAAGTTATACTTAATGAAAATATAATTAAACTCTAAGTGTTAGTAAATCAATTGTTTTGATGGGAAACGCATTGTACGAAATTAATTTCAACGATCTAACCGTCAAACATGTTTTTATATGCTTCAAGATCTCATACGCCAAGAATGACAAAAAACGAACATGCAGAGATCAAGTAACAGGACAAAATATTTCGACGGTTATAAACGAAAAATCAAGATTTAACGGTACTTTTAACTCCGATTTTGATGATTATTTACAGATACACTCCTTGCCCCTATATGAATACAATGAACATATTCGATCGTCAATTTAAAGTATTTACACAAGTGGATACCACAAAATCTTAAGTTATACTTGATGAAAGTATAATTAAACTCTTAAGTGTTAGTAAATCAATTGTTTTGATGGGAAACGCATTGTACAAAATTAATTTCAACGATCCAACCGTCAAACATGTTTTTATATGCTTCAAGATCTCATACGCCAAGAATGACAAAAAACGAACATGCAGAGATCAAGTAACAGGACAAAATATTTCGACGGTTATAAACGAAAAATCAAGATTTAACGGTACTTTTAACTCCGATTTTGATAATTATTTACAGATACACTCCTTGACCCTATATGAATACAATGAACATATTCGATCGTCAATTTAAAGTATTTACACAAGTGGATACCACAAAATCTTAAGTTATACTTAATGAAAATATAATTAAACTCTTAAGTGTTAGTAAATCAATTGTTTTGATGGGAAACGCATTGTACAAAATTAATTTCAACGATCCAACCGTCAAAAATGTTTTTATAAGCTTCAAGATCTCATACGCCAAAAATGGAAAAAAAACGAACATGCAGAGATCAAGTAACGGGGACAAAATATTTCGACGGTTACAAACAAAAAATCACGATTTAACGGTACTTTTAACTCCGATTTTGATGATTTTTTATAGATACACTCCTTAGCCCTATATGAATACAATGAACAAATTCGATCATCAATTTAAAGTATTTACACAAGTGGATACCACAAAAATCTTAAGTTACACTTAATGATAATATAATTAAACGGTAAGTGTTAGTAAATCAATCGTTTTGATGGGAAACACATTGTACGAAATTAATTTCAACGATCCAACCGTCAAACATGTTTTTATATGCTTCAAGATCTCATACGCCAAGAATGACAAAAAACGAACATGCAGAGATCAAGTAACAGGACAAAATATTTCGACGGTTATAAACGAAAAATCACGATTTAACGGTACTTTTAACTCCGATTTTGATGATTTTGATCATTTTCACATATACAACTCCATGCAATCGACCAGAAAAGAAAGAATCTCTTTCAAATATACAACCATTTCCCAAACCTTCCCTGCTCCGACAGGAAGCACTTCTTAGAGCATCTGAAGACAAAATAATTCATATCAAATTATGTTTCTTTACTTAATCAAAAAGAAAGATTCTCTATCGTACACCATTTCCCAAGCCTTCTCATATGTGAAAACAATGAGTTCAAGATAATATTAACACAGGAAACATATGAGAGGAAGGAGGTGGCGAGCAGTCCTTACTTGCGGGTATAAGTCAGGACTTTTGCAAACTATACAAAACAATTTGCTTGCATTCAACCCAACCACCCAATAGTTTTCGTTTGACTTCTTCTCTTTGCTTGCACTGCATAATAGATTATTTGTTATAGATTCTTGTTTAGAGAAGCATTCCGTATATATTCTTTAGCAGAAGAATCTTGAACCTGAAGAGTGGGAGCCAACTGCCACCATATTGGCTTGTAAAAACTCTCATTGCTCCCTATGGAAAGAATAAAGAAAACGACTCATATCCAATCTCAAAAGTGGTTCCATAGTCATAGTAATTGAATAACTTCAAAATAGAGTGAACATACCTTGGAATCATAGGAGCTTAATTGCCCTTCTTCACTAAATCCAAACCATGTTAAATGTGAACCAGGAGTCAATGGCAGCCGTCCTCTAAGAGGCTCGCTCCCCTTAGTTATGTTGAGTATTCTAAATTCAAGCATCTGCATGTTTCAGAAGAAAAGAAAAAACAATTTTATATCACCAATGAAAATGGTTTGAGATAAGTGCACACCATCAGCCAGAAGGAGTGGAGGATAATTGATCAAATTTATTTAAAAACTTATGCACTTCTGGACTTATAAATCTACATATCTCAAATCAAAAGGGTGAATTCTGTAAGAAAAGCCCTAACATATCAGTGTACAAATATAATATTGATAATAACTTCAAAATCAGACCTGCTCATTTGAGGGGAGACAATCAGAAGCATGAGTGACAATCGCAAGCTCATCCTTGAAGCCTGATGCAGTCACGACAGGTCCATCAAGGGAGAGAACATGTTTCTGCAATGAAATGAATTCAGAAAAACAGAACTCTCCGGAAACTAAGCTCACTACCGTCAACAATTTAGAGTAACTTAAAATCAAAAGTGCGATGCATTAACTAATTTACATAGTTAACCTCAATCACACCAACTAGTTCCTGGCCGTTTTACACTAAATATATGAAAGGTTGTTGCTAAAGCAGTTCCTAGTGTACAATGTATTAAATTTGTAGAGAGATCACTGCTAAAGAGACAGCTATAAATAACTTAACAATCCCACTCCCCAAGATTAACTTAATTAACCTACAAGAGAAATATGATTTGAAGTATACCAGCATACCTGCAAACCACTGTCAGTGAAAATGCGAAGGAAGTTAAGACTCGTAATTGCTGCCACCCAAGCTGTACCAAGTGCCACAACCTTCACTTCTTCCCCTTCCAATCGCATAGACCACTGGATTTGCATCACACATCAAAGTCAGCATATACAAAAGTTCTCATATTCATCATGTGTAGGCAGTTAAATAATTCAAAGTGTGCGTGTATAACTTACCACACTATAACTTACCACACCAGAATACAGCATGAATACATAATTTTAAAAGGGAATAATCTAACCTCACTATTATTCGCCCAGCTACTGAATGGGCGATACATGAGAGTACTCATGTGATTTTCGCCCTTGCACGGATTTGCAAAAACGCTTCCATTCTCATTAAGTATTCAGAATCCAAGCCAATTCTTCCTCCTACAGTGCCAGCCATGTAACATCGCAGGGCACAATCAATGTGGGCAGCATGCCCACATATGCTACCATCATGCATCAATGCTTCGCATCGAATGTAATCATAACCTGCACAGGACGAGTTTACAGACTTGCAACAAAGAATGCAACAGCAATCACGGCAGAACTTAGTCTATGTGGACATCTACACTTGATCCAAATGAAGTGAATCCAAAATGAACATGTCAATTCATAATAAAAGCAAATGATTACATGCTAAAACAAAATGCAGCTTCAAAACCGAATGAGCATAAATACTAGCATATCTGCATAAATATAACCTGATCCAAATGAAGTGAACAAACATAAGTAAATACATAGAACTCTGAATAATTTAGTCTATGTGGACATCTACACCTGATCCAAATGAAGTGAATCCAAAATGAACAGGTCAATTCATAATAAAAGCAAATGATTACATGCTAAAACAAAATGCAGCTTCAAAACCGAATGAGCATAAATACTATCATATCTGCATAAACATAACCTATAACGAGTATAAATAACTTGTACTTCGTTGTTCAGATTGGTAAAAAATGAAGAATACCTTCAAACGATCACGATCAGATTCTTCCCGTGCCTTTTTTAGTTTGACTTTGCCTCTCCTCAGCCCCCTGCTTTTTTCCTTTACAAGTTTATATTAATAATCATCCGAATTACAGTAATAACTCTCGCTATCCTCACTACTATCATTTTCGGATTTCCATTCGTCCTCATCTTCGTTTGCCTCTTTTGGTGCATTGTATCGCGGCAGATCACCAAGGTCAATTGATATTTCAAATTCGGGAACTCCAGCTACTTCAAATGGTTCTTGGACAACATTAGTATCCCGTAGTGTTTCTTCACCAATTTCTATCAAAGATGAAAACTGTTGGTCAGCGACGTTGTCATCGTTGTCATCATGATCTAGTTCCGGAATATCATATAGCCCTCTTCGATCAATCTTCTGAACAACTTTCCAACCACTGCCGGCTTTAGGGTCGTCTAGATAGAATATTTGTTTCACCATAGTTGCCAAAATGTATGGGTCTTCATCGTACCAACATTTGGTAGTGTTTACTGATAGTAAACCATGGTCTTGCTTAACACTCGTTCGGCTATGTGGGTTTGTATCAAACCAAAGACACTTAAACAGTATCACTTGACATCTATCTTTGTAAAGCAATTGTATTACACTAGTTAGTTTGCCATAAAAATCAATGTTTTCACTATCGCCAGCACCCGGGACGTGGACACCACTATTTTGAGTACACAACTTGTCATCACGTGTTGCCCCCAAGAACTTGATCCCGTTGACATGACAACCCGAGAACAATTCAACGTGAAGCGGTCCTCTCGCCAAGTTATATAATTCTTCATCGTAAGATGGTGAATTCAATTCCTTCAATTTGTTCATCTAATATAACATATACAAAAAGTTAACTTGTTAGTGTCACCAAATTTAAAGACGGCCATGAACAATTTGGAAAAAATGCTCAATTCAAAACACATACAACTTACATGTTTGTGAAACCACGAAGGAAACAATTCACGGTGCTTCTTGGCATATAAATGTGAAGGATGTTCCCGTTTCATCAACTGTTCATGTTGTTCAAGGTATGGCAAAGCCTCGTCACAATTGTTGAGTATGAACCAATGTGCTACCTCCATGTCCTTTTTAGTAAACGATTCGCCTTTTACAGGATCGCCGAATGGTCGCGCAATTTGGGCAAAAACATACAGTTTCTCTTTTCTGACACCACCGTCATTATTGCGTTGAGGATGATTGAAAGCTGTCTCAACATCTTGAAGATACATTCCACAAAAAGTAAGTGACTCATATGCGACCCATGCTTCCACAAGTGATCCTTCGGGCTTTGCCTTATTTCGGACAGACTTTTTCAACTCACCAAGATATCTGCACAAATAAATGGTATGATACAAATTATTCAAAGCGTTCGTTGATCATGAATCTGTTATCTATATATATATATATATATATATACAGACGCTTAATTAAGTACCTTTCTATTGGATACATCCATCGACAATTGACTGGTCCGGCAAGCAATGCCTCATCTGGCAAGTGAATCATCACGTGAATCATACTTGTAAAGAAAGTTGGAGGAAATATCTGTTCGAACTTGCATAAGACGTTCACAATGTCGTCCTGCAATTGTTTAACATCCGACTTCCGCAAACACCCTGCAGTTAACTGTGAAAAAAATCTCGACAACAACACTATTGGTTTCACCACATCAAGAGGCAATAAGTGTCGAATACCAACCGGTAGAAGACGTTGGAGTATCACATGACAGTCATGACTCTTCATGTTTGAAAATTTACACCCACTTACGTTCACGCAACGCGAGATATTGGAAGCATACCTATCTGGAAACTTTACAGAAGAAATAAAGTTGAAAAACTCTTTCTTCCCATTCGGCTTAACTGTAAAAAAAGGATTGCCTTTCTTCAATGTACCACCAACTTTCTTCATCCACAAGGATGACCTAATGCCAATTCGTTCCAAATCGAGGCGAGCTTCGATCGTGTCCTTCTTTTTTCCTTCAATGTCTAGAATTGTCCCGACCAAAGTATCAAACACATTTTTCTCAATATGCATAACATCGAGATTGTGCGTCCAGTTCAGATGTGTAGTTGGTCTGAGCTTACTGACCCCTTTGCCAAAATGACCAAATTCCAAACGGTTTAACTGATCCAAAATCTCATCTCCAGACCATTCTCTTGGTCTTGGTTGAGTCTTTTTTGTGCCGTGGAAAGCTTTATCGTTGTGACGCCACTCGTTGTCCCAAGGGAGCCATCTACGATGACTAAGATAACAAATTTTTCTCGCATGCCAAGACGATGTTACGTTCTCCTTGCATATTGGACATGCCAAATAACCTTTAGTCATCCACCCAGAAACCATTGCATACGCGTGAAAATCGTTTACTGTCCACATCACTACTGCTCGCATGGTGAACATATGTCCAGTAGACTTATCGTATGTACGAACACCATTTTCCCATAAATCTTTTAGCTCATCAACCAATGGTCGCAAATAAACATCAATGGACTTTCTTGGATCTTCGGTAATTAATACAGTCAACATCATGTATTCTTTTTTCATGCACTTCCAAGGTGGCAAATTATAAGGAAACACGACGACCGGCCAAATGCTGTGGGTTTGGTTTAGAACCCCGAACGGATTAAATTCGTCGGTGGCAAGTCCCAATCTTATGTTTCGCGGGTCAGCTGCAAAATCAGGGTACATCCGATCGAATTCTTTCCATGCCTCTCCGTCTGCAGGATGTCTCATCACATCGTCATTTACCCGTCTTTCTTTATGCCATCTCATATCGGTTGTCGTATGCATCGACATGTACAATCGCTGCAACCTAGGCTTTAATGGAAGATAACGCATTGCTTTTTGTGGAATCTTGGTCTTTCTATTCTGCGATGTCATTTTAAACCTTGACTCATTGCATACAGGACATTTATCCAACTGTATGTTCTCCTTATAGAACAATATACAATTATTTACACATGCGTGAATTTTTTCATACCCCAATCCGAGACCCTTCAACACTTTTTGGGCACTTTTATGATCTTCAGGTAAACAATTGTCATTTGGAAGCATCCTCTTGATAACTCCCAAAAAGTAATCAAAACACTTGTTTGACAAATGAAACTTGATCTTGCCATGCATCAACTCCACAATTGTCATGAGCACCGAAAAGTTCTCGCAACCCGGATATAATTCTTGCTTGGCATTTTTCAATAGTTTTTCATAGTTTTTGAATGCCTCACTGTCCATGGTTGGACGACTGTCATCTCCCCCTTCCTCATTGGTGTTGGTCGAGGCGTATGGATAAACGTCATTTAGAATATCCATAACTTGTTCATTAGGATCCGCATTAGATTCAACAATCTCCACTCGTGTCATATATGAAGACGAAGGTTGGTCTAATCGTTCTCCATGATGATACCAAGTAGTATAGGTCTCCATCATCCCATTTCTTACTACATGAAATCGAACATTTTCGAATGTCTCCCTCATTGAGTTGTTACACCTCCTACACGGACATCGGATATGAGTTGAACCTAGGTTGTGTCTAGTTGCGAATTCAATGAACTCATCTATTCCATCCAAGTACTCAATAACACATCTATTATGATTCAGTATCCACTGTCTGTCCGTTTTGTCTGCAAGCCCAATAAAAGAACAAGAATTACAACAACTTCAACTTGACCATTGTTTGAGTCATATATTGCTTACTAACTTGACCATCAAAGAGCCTTTAACTGGCACACCCCTCCTAGGGTCTTTAGCTAGCTCACCGTTGTTTGTTTTTTTTATTTTATAGGTTACTCATATTTGTGCATCTCCACCTCCTACGACTGTACACGAATTTGATTCCAACAAATGGTAAAAATAAAGATGAAGTCTAAACAAAGAAAGAAATTGAAATCATAGCTCAGTTGGTTAGAGCACCTTTTGGTAAACGAGAACTCTTGAGACTGCCACTGCTAATCTCATACACCATATTTTCTGAGACTGACACTGCTTCACATGTCACAATGCTTCATTGTAATAAATACAAATGACCACATCTAGGAGCTTTCATCACAACAAGCACATCATAAGTGACTTTTAATAAATTATTATGTGAAAGGAATTGAACTAAAACATGTTGTCTTAGCATTGAGAATTTAATAGTGATGATAAGATTAGCTTTGAAGTTCATGGCTTTTGTAGGTTTTCTATATAATTCTTAATTACCTGCGGTGCATTGGATTTACCCTCAATTCAACCGTATAGCACAAATTAAGGAAATTTCAAGGGGAAACCAACATTTCTTACAATTTCTTCTATGTAAATATATAAGTTAACCCATATGCAAAATTAATAAAGATTACTAAAGGGCATATCAAGTAGGCAAAGGTACCTAATAGGTAAAATTAATAAAGATTACTTCAAAATTCAATCTCACAAAACTCAAACCATTACCAAAAAAGGGCATAGCAAGTAGGCAAAGGTACATATACAAAAATCCCATATGCAACATGAAGAAAATACCTTCAAATTCGTTCTTCAATGATAATCGTATACAAAAATCCTGTACAAAACAAATTTAGTAGTTTTAGTTTGAATTCTCAATTCAAAGTTACATATACAAAATCAAATCGCTTACTGGATAGAAAAAGATTGAGGAAGGGAGAGAATTGGAGAGAATTGGAGAATGTTTTGAAGACAGATGGGGGAGGGAGGTAGCTGCTGCAACTAGTTTGCAGTTTCTACCTCCCAAACTGATTAAGTGAAGTAAGAAAAGGTCGTTGACTTTGCGCGACGCCACCTACGTCACGCAAAACAGCTTTGCGTTACGCATGTTGACCTACATCACGCAAAGCTGTTTTGCGTGACGTAGGTGGCGTCGCGCACAACCGTTTTGCGTGACGTAGGTCAACATGCGTCACGCAAAGCTGTTTTGCGTGACGTAGGTGGCCTTGCGTCGCGCAAAGTCAACGAAAAAAGTGGTAAAGCTATCTATATTTGGCTCCAAAATCTTGCGGGACGCACAAAACGTCGCGCAAACGGCCTTTGCGTGACGGCAAGTTGCGCGACGTCGGTCTCCGTCGCGCAAACTGCCATCGCGCAAAGGCCGTTTACGCGACGTTTTGTGTTTAACGTCGCGCAAACATACTTTGCGCGATGAATTTGGCTGTGTCGCGCAAAGTATTTTTTCTACTAGTGGTGTGTATACATATATATATGCGTACATTCACCAAAATTAACTTTATTGTACAAAATATGGGTACATTCTTCAAAATTACAAAAGAAAAAAAAAGATATCACGCTTAATAACATTAGTAAATTTTTTCGATCAAACTTGATATGGATACATTCTCAAATCAACGAAAAAGAATGTACCTATATAAGTTTAAAAATGGATTAAAAAAATAGATTTTATATAAAAAAATGGTACATTTTACATATAACAAATTGGTATATTTAAGAATGGGTACATTTAATATTAAAAAAAATTAAAAAATTATATGAAAGGCTACATTTAAGGTTAAAATATTGAGAATCTTTTTATAAAAGAAAAAACTAATAGGTACAAACTTAATCTAATTTTTTTATTATTATTTTGGAAATGTTTGAATTGAAAATTAATTATTAGTTTAATAGAGGCGTGAGTATTAAACCCTAGATTAATTACTAATTTTTATATTAAAAAATTATGTAATAAACATGTAAATTCATTATCACATTAATGCTAGGGACTTCAATCAAAATTTGAAAACTAATAAGGTGTGACAACCCGTCCCAAATTCTACATTTTTATTAATTTAAAAGCATGATTTTACGAAAATGCCCTTAGAGGCGGGAGAATTGACTTTCGTGAACAGCGTATAGTGAGGTGTACGAATTAATCATTTAGAGTTTTCCTGAAGTACTCGACATTACAGACTCATAGGCGCAAGCAGAAGAGGATTTGGGGTTACGTTTAAAGTTTTACGGAACTGTAAACTCGAGAAGTACTTTGGTTTCAGTCACTATTTATATTTTTATATATTTTTATAATGTTGATATTATTTATCAATTAATTATTTTAAAGAGGAAGAGAAAGAAGAGGAAGAGAAAGAAGAGGTTGAGGAAAAACGGAAAAAAAAAGAAAAAGAAAGAAGAATGGCTACTGCCCAATCAGGAAGAAGAGTGAGGTGAGGGACTAACTAGAGAAGAGAGTAAGGAGGGAAAGGAGATAAGGTAGGGAAGGAAAATGGCAGCCAAACCCGTGTGACCCGGTTATAGTCGGAGGATTTCTACGGCAAAATCCATGGTTTATCCGATGAATTGGACCAAGGTACCACTTCCAAACACTATCTAGCCCTTCCCTCTTCCTTTTTTCATATCAAATTTAGAAGAAATTGTTGTGAATGGGGGAGGAACCATCGGTGGGTGCGACGGGTTCATGTAAGAAATCCCAAAATCCTGAAGCTATTCCCACCAATTACCATCATCACTAGACTCCTTATGAGGTTTAGATCAAAGCCCAGTCAGTTGTAGGGGCGGCGGGGTACCGGAGATGGCGAATCAAGAAGCACCCAAACCTAGGGTTCCGACGGGTTTTAGTAAAATTGGGGCTTTTCCCGGCCAAATTGGCCTTGGTCACAGATATGAAAGTTACTCCACTCACTGAGATCGTCATTTCTGCAAAATTTGGTAATTTTTAGAAGTAGTTGAATTTTCCGGCGGGGTGTGGCCAGTAGGCCGCCAATGCTATTTTTAGGCTATGTTAAATGTCTTGAATTCAGTTTTGATATTTGAATGACGTAGGCTGATTGTTGGAACCTAAATTCTCTATACGTTATTAGGTATTCAGGTGAATCGACAATCCGACCGTTGGATCATAACCAAACTTTGTTACATTGTAGTACGTAAAATTTTCCGAATTTAGGAATTTACGGATTGGGAATCCGACATACGGATCTTCTCGAATTGGATTTGTAAGTTCATAAAATAAAACGTTAACCGCTAATCAGTTTTGGAAATTGGCGGAGATCCAACCGTTGGATCGTAATGAAATTTAAGTATGTTGTTCTAGAAGCATATTGTATATCATTAGAAGTTACGGATTGGAAATCCGAGATGCGGATCTTCCGGATTGAGTTTTGCAGAGTTGTGGACCCAACCTTCGATCGAATGTCAATGGGTCTCAAATTATTCTAGAAGGTCCTTAAGGATATGTTTTATGTAAATTATGTATTCTATCGGTAAGAACTTTGAGATGTGATTTGATAATTGGTCACAGGCGATTATAGTTCGTGACGTCTCCATATTTGTGCGAGGGAGTCGTAGTGCGGACCTAAGGTGAGTAGGTCTTTTCCCTTCTATTATATATATATATATGATATCTCCACTCCACAAACGTTTATAAATTAAATATTCATATAATTTCTATGAATGCTTTGGAAGACTAATGCGAACTACGAATGGCTTGATCCCTGTTTAGGGTACGTAGGCAGTCTGACGAGACGTTAGATGTAGCCATATAATAAATGAGACTAAATAATTGAGACAATAGCCTTGTTTGGGGAATTGAACAATGCGAAGGATATTAGTGAAAAATGTGAGATCTAACCTTGCGAGTTGGTGGATAAATGTTGGTCATAAATCAATATGTGAGGAATCAAGGAATTGAAGTAAGGAAACGTAAGTCGTACAAGTCACTAAAGGTGACTCCGACTTATGAGCTAGCATATACGATGAGATATGTGATGAGCTAGCATATGTGATGAAATATGTGATGAGCTAACATATGCGATGAGATATGTGATGAGCTAGCATATATGATGAAATATGTGATGAGCTAGCATATATGATGGAATATGTGATGAGCTAGCATATATATAATGAGATATGTAATGAGCTAGCATATATGATGAAATATGTGATGAGCTAGCATATGTGATGAGAAATGGATAAGTTGTACAGGTCACGTGAGGTGACTCCGACTAGCATGTTGATGAGCTGTTAATTCAGCCGCACAGGCCACTATAGGTGGATCCGGCTAATATGCCATTTCATATTGATCTATTTCACCTGAGTACTTATTCTTACTGAGATATTTGACACTGTATAATTGTGAGACTATTATTTTGGTTATGGTATTGATTTATAGTCACGCCTATTATTTCGGGAAATTATACAGGTATTACGGTGAGGGGCTACTGCCCTTGGTAGTTGGAATTGGTTTGAAAAGTTTTGTTTCACTCACTCACATTTTCTATTTTTGTACCCCTCCAGGTTCTAGCAGCAGAGTTCCGTATCGACGAGGATTTGTGGCACTTTTCGGTACAGATGTTTTCTTGTGATGGTATGATCATTGTCTCACCTTACTGCACTATACCTATGCTCTGTATCACGTGTGAAATGGGTCCAGATCCGCTCACCGCGCACTCGTGTACTTAGGGACCTTTAAGTTTTAATTTATTCACATTTTATACATTATCACACTTTATGGCTTCGTCACCTTCTAGGTGTCGGCCAGCACAGCTTGATTTGGAGTCCTAGTGGATATCTCGGGTCGAGGTGTGTCATAAGGTCTTAGTCAATGAAAATTAGGAACTAGGGACCGGATACTAATTTTTCTCTTATAATTATTGCCAAGATAAGGAGAGGTTCCAAGGCAACCTTGAAAGCGTACACACACACACACACACATATTAGAGACTTCACACACACACACACACATATTAGAGACTTGGAAGTAAAGTAACATTTTCTTTTGGAATTCCCTTGCAAGATGCCAAAATGTTTCTTCACTTTTTGGTTATATTGAATTTGAAAGAAAAGGCGAAGGATGTATTCATAGGGCCTCTGACTATAGTAGTAGAAAATCTTGTTTTTTCATTTTATTTTGATTTCCATAAAAAAATTAAAGGGCTTTCCAATAATTATTCTAATTTAGTGGCACCAATCTCCACTTTGATCATGTAGATTGTTATTTTAAATATCGCAAATGAGATTTTATATACTTCAACGAGTGTCTGTTGTGCATGAGATTTGAACTCAAGACTTACAATACGTATCATAATGAATTTTGTTATCTCTAATTAGCGATTTAAATATATCATTAATGATCCTTGCATCCCGTATTCTGCATAAGAAGTGGTGGGTGATCCTGCTAGACTGACAAAATTAAATATGACGATAACAGTACACAAATTTTGTTTCATGAAGGGTTTGTATCTGGCCTTATCAAGTCAGATATGTAACAAGTTGACATGATAAGAATACATTTCTTTCTTAATTGGTCGGATTCTTGATTATTCACGACATTTAACACTCCAGTACACGTTTTTATAAATGTTGCATAATGCGGTATATTTAAAATTTTATATCCTATTAACAAAATAAAAAAAATTAATGAGTAAAATTGACAAATACCATAAGATTAAATTTATGAACAGATTGATCTTTTCTAGCCCATTGTGAGATTAATCCTACCCCCTCCTCTTAATTGTAGAGAATATCGTTTGTTAAGAGGTTGAATTTGTGGTGGGAATATTTTCACCCGACACAAGTACGATAAAACACAAAACGTCGCTAAATAATATTTTTCCTGAAAAATGTGATGACAGAACAATGACCCAATCAAGAAAGGCCCATATTTTACGAAAAAATAAAAAAATAAAAGGCCCAGAGTGAATAATGGGTCTGAAGGCCCGAGTGTTGAGGATTAATGAAGCCCATTACATGATCTAAAATTCTAATGCAGCAAAATTAGAATCAAAGGAAATAAAAATTGCCGTTTCGTCAAATCTTGTCGCAGCCAAAAACCCTAAACCCTTTGAGAGCACAGACAGAGAGGAAGATGGGAAATACAAGCAAAGACCTTCTGCAATTCGAGCACAAAAAGGCTTCAACGTCACCTTTAGGTCTCTCTCTCTCTCTCTCGCGCGCGCTCGCTTTCTGTGAAACTCATGTAGCTTACTCTCGGTGTATTCTCTTGCAGAAAGCACGCTACTTGTCTGTAAAAATGCCTCAACGAAGAAAGCTCAACCCGAAGGGAAACCCGACCCTGCTCTTCCTCTTCCCAAAAGCCAAGGTTCTCGATTTTTTCCCATTTAAATTTGGGGTTTTTTTTTTTTCAATTGTGAAAACTTCAATTTAAAGGAATTTGAATTGTGGGTTCTTGGTAAGAGATTAAATCTGAGATCGATTTGATATGATGGGCACATATATGAATGTTTTTATTTTCCAGCTGGTAATTTTCTATGTTGGTTTCTACTTGGCCGGCTAAATAATGTTTAATTCTCAAATGGGTCTATAATTTGGTGATGGATGCTTAAATTCTTTTATACAAGGTCTCGATGCTAATCAGTTAATCAGCATAATGCCTGTGCTGCTTGTCTCCTTTTTACATTTCCTGTATTTATATTTTGTTTTGGAACTTGCTAAGTTACTAAGTTGTAGTGGTTTGAGTTATAACTTATAACTTATAACTTAGAAGGGTGTGACTCAAGTCTCCTGTCATTGGGCTCGTCTCATCCTTCATAAACCTGCGCTGAAATTTCATAGTTTAATTCGACGAGATGGGATTATTTTTGTGCTGTTTATCTTTTCTTAGCCCCTGGTGTTATTATTTTCTTCCTCTTTTGGTTCGTTGGCAAGAATCTTGCATGAGATAGAGGGTAGTAAGTACTTCATTGTCGGCTTGAGATTGGCTTCAAATCTCTGTTCATGTCTATCCACTACAATCAATTACATACCTTACCTTGGAATTCTGTTTCTCATACATTGTTTCCTTATTCATATTTTTCTGGTTCAGTAGAGAATTTCTACCTTTACATGTCAATTAGTTTTTCGTTCTCTCTTTCATTAGAGAACTTGCTTTACTTAGTTCTAGCTGAATTTTCTCAAATGTTTAGTAGTCAATGTGATGCTTTATACGCTAGCTGATGATTGTGTATGTCGTGAAGGGGTCGTAACAATGGTTTAGCGTTGAGAAAAATCAAATGTGTGGCATGATCTCAGGTTAGAGGATTTCTGCAGTTGGGCAAGCCTATGCCCCAAGTATTTAGTTGTTTTAGGCAACTGAAGTCTTCATTGATGATCAGGAATGGTGACGATAGAAATTTGAAATAGATTAGAGAATGTTGTAGTATCAAATCTGAGGCCGAAGAGACGGATGTTCTAAACTGTTTTGCCTTGCCCCCTTTTTTTTCTTTCTCAAACAGAAGTTTTCAATTTATCATGTACTTGAGATTCTCTGCTTCTATTTTATTTGTAGTGTTGTTTTGTTAGAAGTACCTTGCAAAATTTTGTTCACATTATTTGCTTGCTTGGGCTGCAGTTTTGGGACAAGTAAGGGACTTCTTGGGAGTCATATCAGAAGCTAACGAACGACTAAAGCAGGATGCAAAGGTTGGCATATTGATCTTGCAACCAAATCTAGATTGTTTATCCCGATTCTAACATCCTTTAAAACACCTAACCTGTGTTTTCTCATTTACTGATATGTAGGATAATCCAGAAAACTATGATATTGAAGTGCTCACTGGAAATGAATCTCAAGTCGTTAATATGGTCCCTATCTCTCTTTCGCTCTTGCTCTTGCGCATGCACACACGTACACATACACGCTCACAGATTATTGATCCCCTTGGATAATAACTGATTTGTGGGTGGATCTGAATTGACAGGAGTTGATGCTGGGCGTTGCTGATCTTCAAACTCCTGAGGCTGTGGCTGCTGCTGAATCTGCAATTGTTGGTTGTCAGCCTGTTATACCATTGGCTGTCAACAGTAGCGAAGAGGAATCAGAGGATAGCAGTGATGATGACAGCAGCAGCGATGATAGTGACGACGAAGATGGTTCCGATGATAGTAGCAGCAATGATAATGACGACGAAGATAGTGATGAAATCAAAGATGATACAATTGATAAAGAGGATAAGAAAACAACCTCTCATGCAAGACTCAAAACACGCAAGCCGGATAAAGATAATTCTATGAGTGAAGATGCTGGTAACAATCGGTCCCAAAAACGACCGAAAATTGTTGAGCTCTCACGAAAGTCTTGTGAGATCTAGTTATATATAGAGTTAATGTTTATGGAACTATCAATTTATTGTAATAGTTGGGCAGTTCTTAAGACTTCCACACAGTGAGAAGGGCATATGATGAATGATTCTGGGAGACTCTGGAAGAGACAAGGAGTTGTATGAAGAGTACAAAATATCATTATACCGTTAATGTGATTTCATATGTAATTTCACGGTTTCACCCGAATCATTCTAAGTACGATGTTTGTTGATGAATTTTATGATGAAAGGTAATTGTACTGCAAATTTATCAGTTCTGCTAAGTTCTTCTGCCACTCAAACTGTACACAGTTCGAGGTGGATCTATGCATTGCAACTTCTTCTAACATCGAATGAACAACGCTTAAAATGTAGAAGAAAATCCTTTGGCAACATTGTCATGCATTTGGTAAATACCAATTTTTTAGAAAGCGATATCTATGTGGTTATCCACTTAACTAAACTTTTGTATAATTAACCGAATGCCAATTTTTTTTCGTAGTCCCTATGGTGACACAGTACTTTCAATGTGAACCTCGTGATGAAAAAGCTTTTAATTAAACCCTTGTGGTGGGCCTTGTTAGCAATTGAGGTCCAATCCAAACGTTCGTTTGTCTTCTTTTAAATAAACTCACGTGACTATCACGTGGAGGGTCAATTTTGTCATTTCAATCCAAATTACATCATATTCCATGGACATCTAGTATGAGTTAGGGTTTAACTAAAATTAGATTTTACAAAAAAATAAAAATAAAAAGCTTGAACGCAAAGAGTGAAACTAAACATGTAAAATCACATCAATGGCTAGGAGAAGAGCTGAATGTGAAGTCGTGCCTAATTTCTTAGGTATGATTTTTTTTTTTTTGGAAATCCTAATACTTCTAATAAACCATTGTTTTTTTTTTTCCCAATGCCAACACGTCTTTGATCATGAGTTAGAGTCTTAGTCTCACTTGAATTTACATTCTTGTATCAATTTGTACGAGTCTGAATGCATATATGCCTTTCAATTTTGTCTTTAATTGGTAGTGTAGTTTGATGCAGGCCATAGTCGGCCAACACACAACCATTCAATTTATTTCTTAATCTTCTTTGAATTTTAATTCTTTCAGTTTCTTATGTTCTTGAAGTTCACATGCGGAGGGCAGTCGTGAAGATTGAGTTTTTTGCAATGCCTTTCACCCATTGTCTTGAATTCTTTAATTCTGCAATACATTTCACCATAAACATGTAAAACCACATCAATGGCTAGGAGAAGAGATGAATGTGAAGTCGTGCCTAATTTCTTAGGTATGATTTGTTTTTTTTTTTTGGGAAATCCTAATACTTCTAATAAACCATTGTTTTTTTTTTCCAATGCCAACACGTCTTTGATCATGAGTTAGAGTCTTAGTCTCACTTGAATTTACATTCTTGTATCAATTTGTACGAGTCTGAATGCATATATGCCTTTCAATTTTGTCTTTAATTGGTAGTGTGGTTTGATGCAGGCCGTAGTTGGCCAACACACAACCATTCAATTTATTTCTTAATCTTCTTTGAATTTTAATTCTTTAAGTTTCTTACGTTCTTGAAGTTCACATGCGGAGGGCAGTCGTGAAGATTGAGTTTTTTGCAATGCCTTTCACCCATTGTCTTGAATTCTTTAATTTTGCAATACATTTCGCCATAAGGATTTGAGTTTGGACCTAAATTGCTAACAGAGCTCACCACAAAGGTTGAATTAATAATTTTTTCGCCACAAAGGTCAGATTGATAAAAGTGGCATGTCATCACGGGACCACAAAAAAAATTTGACCTTAACCGAATAGCTTTATCCATGAATATCCTCGGATCCCGACGCAAGAATTCCACCCTAAAGTACACGCACATTGTAATGGCATTATTGGCATTAACATACTTTTGGGCATATAGCCAATGGGGGTGGCTATTCTTGTGACCATGAAGTTTGGCCAATGGTAGAATGACCTGTATGTATTGGGCTATAATGCGGAAACTGTGAGGCTGACTTGTATGTATTGTGACCTTTTTATTTTGCATTGGTCGAATATTTTAGTAGATAAGGCGTTGAGTTTTTATTGATGTGTTTGAGTTCGAAATTCTTTCATTTCTTAAATTATTATAACTTTCAAATCATTCCCCCTCCCTTTAATTATAATATTTGTTTTAAAAAAAAATTAAGACCATATTACAAATCTTTGGTTGAGTAAGAAAATGTGGGACACTATGGCCTGTATGTATTGGGATAGTGTGGAATTTTTTTTGGTTAAACTCCAAATGGATTGGTGATTTTGGGCGTGGGTTACGTTTAGTTCGATTATGATTTTTGTTACAATAGAAAACCAAACCAAAATTATTATTCGGTTCGGTTTGTTTTTTTTTTCAATTCATTTTGTTATAGGTTCGGTTTTTCAGTTTGATTTGGTTTTGATTCAATTTTTTTTTTTTTTTAAAACCCAAAATTTATTTATTTTGGTTTAAAAAATTCTGAAAATTCTGATGCAAGATCCATTTCCTCTTCCTTGCCTGTCGCCTCCCAATCTAATCAAATACAAAAGTATATGATTGACTTAACTAACAACAAAGAAGAAAACCCAGAAATGTAAAAAGGAAACTAATGAAAAGGGTTTGAAAACTTTGAGTTTTAACGATAAGGACAAAATAGAGGGTAAAATGAATAGTACCAAATTTGACTTTTTAGTGTAAAAATATGGTTTTTCGTTAAAGTGAACAGTACCGCGGACTTTTTGTCAAAACTCCAAAATGTAAAACCAATTAGCAACAAAATCTGATAGAAAACCGACTGTAGGAAAGAAGAGAGGGAGAAGTTGCAAAGAAAGAGGATGTTGGAGGAGCAAAGGAGGTTAAGTAACTCAACGGAGATTTGGGGAAGCTTTTGAGTGGGTTTCCAGTGAGGGATGTCGAGTTTGTATGTGAGCGATGTTTGTTGTAGCCTAGGTTTGTGAGAGAGAGAATATGGGATGTTTGTGAGGGATGTGGGGATGCAAGGTTTGCACCGTGTCCAGAGAAAGAAGAAGGGAGAGATATTGAAGAGATAGAGAAGTCAGGTGGCATGATTTCCTAACAGCCTTGCACTACAAACCGACGTCGCCGAAGTTTAAAAAACAAATTGATGCTGCTGATTAATCGATCTATAACGATTGGTTGCCATGACAAAATCTTAATTCTTCATTCACTCATTTGGGATTTTATTTTTTAAATGGGTGGAAAAATGAATTTACATATTGAATCGGGTTTGTGAGGATAGTTTAGGTAGTAAATTTGGGTTTAAAGAGAGATTGATTTTTAATTAAAAATAAAGTGGATGTGAAGAGTAAGTTGGGTGTAAAAAATGTTATATAGTTCAAATAAAATTTCCCTTAAGATAGGCTAGTGTCTCTTGTTTGGTTTTAGACTTTTATAATTGGGCTTGAAATTGCGCTAGGATTTTGTTAAATTAGACTAATATTTTACTTTGAATTTGGCTTAAAAAATGAATACCCAAAATAAATAAATAAAAAATTAAATTAATATACATTTAATTCGGTTTGGTTCGATTTTCAAACTATTGAAACCAAAATCGAACAAGAAGAATTTAGTTTGGTTTGGGTTTTTTAATTTGGTTCCTATTTTTGCTTCGGTTGGGTGTTCAGTTCGGGATTTTTTTTTTTACCCTTTTTGGTTTCAGATTATTATGAAAAAACATGTGGAGTGTATTAAAATAAATTTTAATTGAAAAAGTCCAAATCTTACAGTTGCCAAGTCCAAATCTTATAGATGACAAGTTCAAATCTAACTCCACCCAGATTGTTGATTTGTTTAAAAATATTGTTATTAAAAAATTGTTTTGGACAACCAATCCAGTTGATTAAGACAAGATTTAAAATCTGATACTCTGAAGCACTATACAATTCTTTTTATAAAAGAAATAAATTGAAGGTGGAGGAATAAATTGGTTATAAACATATCATTTACAAGATTTAAACTTGCCTCTATTATATTATTTAACCATAAAACAAGTAGAGAAACACCAAAACTTGGCCTAAATTGTCCCCGCGTGCGCAAGTAAGTGTGAAATCCTACCATCGAGTTTCATTATTCAATTTTCGCGTTTCATATTTACATGATTTTATTTTACTTTCTTTAAAATTGGATCTTTGGTTGGTAAGTTAAAGTTTGATTTTCCGTAGTTAGCCAATAAAAATCTGTAACTTTTAGGGGGTCACTCTTGGACTTGTTGGATAGAGCTCGATCTCATGAGCGTGAAGGCAAAAAACCGTTCACAAAATGAAGTTTTAACGAAGAAGATATAAGCAAACAAAGGCAACGAAAAAAAAAATTATAACTTGGATTGTCTATCATAAAAACCCAACCGATTTGGAATAGGGCTTATAATTTTTAGAAACCCAGCTAGGGAGTTAACCCGTTGACTGGGTTTCACTACCCCAATTCGCTAGGCAAAATTTGAACATGTTTTCGATGTGATGTGATAGTTTCAGCAACGCCACCACTTGGGTATTCCTTTCACCACCACAAACAAAAGCCACCAAACTTCACCCTGATAGACTATCAAGCTTGAAAATTCTGAGTTTTGGTGGTCCGCGATCTAGCCCTTTCTATTGTAAATGCCGGCGACCACCATCACCATCGAGAAGCCTTCGACATCTAGAGAAAAACCCTAGCTTTGGATTGGATGTTAGTGCAGTAGTGGCGGAATGAGTTTCCTGACTACCCATGGCTTTTTCGGCGAATTTTGCCTTTTTTCGTCACAACCAACCTCCAACAAAGGTATTAAACTTACTCCCCTTGTTGTAAGCTACGTTTTGGAATTGACTGGATTCTGGCAAAGGTTGGTTGGCCCACCGTTCTGTACGGTGTGCGTGGCATGATGACCTAGTTTGTCTCCGTAATCTAAATTTGATGTCCTGAACCCTTTTCTAATGTCCGTTTGACAAGATTTGACCGTTTGAACATAATTCAATAATTGACTGCCACTTGACCTTTGTTGTAGGTGTTGATCCGATAGTTGGATCATTATGGAACTATAGTATATGTTGTTGTTGAAGTAATGTATTGATGCTCTAAAGAACTTATAGATAGGAAATCTGAGGTGCGGATCCATCATATTGGAATATTTAAGTTATTGACCTTATCATGAACCATTTTGATCGGAGGTTAACTTTTGGTCAACATGTCCCTAATCATTCTAGAATATTGAAGTTAGCATTATTATATAGCTAATACAGCCCAGTGGGCCTACCTTGGTCTGTGTGCCATCTTGGGTGATGTGCATCTCAGGTTGTATGCAAGTGGCACCTTACCTTCATTTAAGTGTTTGTTGGGTTTCTCGATGAATGTATTCTATAAATAATAAGCTAAATAATGTTTGTATACTTTGATAGGTTTTGACTGACTTCTGGGCCTTAAGTTGGCGTGCTTTCGAGATCACCTTTGCATTGGACATGAGGTGAGTAGTTTGTTTACTGTCCTTATATAGAATACCAAAATGCGTATATGCCTCTATGTATGTCCTATTGAAGTTAGCATTGCTATGTAATATGACATAGAGATAAAGATACTGGTAATTAGAATTTTTAATATAACTAGTAATTAAGGGAATCCTTTGTGATGTTCTTTGTATGACGAGATGCCTGGTTGACACGTTGAACCGATAATGGATGTGAATATTATGTAAATCATGTTGGGTTGATATATGGTGTATGACGAGTGATAATGTGACTGCATTGTGTAGCAGTATGGTGCATGGATGGTCCTACTTGGTTAATTCGCATTGGGGGACCATGCAATTATATGCATGCCTATGGTTCTGCTTGGTTAATTTGCATTGGGAAACCATAAGCATTCTAAAAGTGATCATCCTTGGTAAATCGGCAATTGGTGACCATTTCCAAGTTGGATTCCATTGAATTGATCTGGAATCTTACTTCATATATGGTTTTTTTTGATTTGGTCTGAAAACCCTATATTCTGTTATAGAGTTGAAACTTATCGTGCAACTAGATATGAAGTAAGATCTAAACCTTATAACAATTCCTTTCGAATTACTTTCTAGTAATCCGGTAGTAAAGGCAATCGGCGGTACAAAGATTTCCAGACCAATTCAATGGAATACAGGGTTTTCAGACCAACTCTGTTATAGAGTTCCAGCCCTTGTGAGACCAGACTTGGATTTTTTTTCCTTCCTCTCCATTTATTTATCAGTTATAGAGTTGAAACTTATGGTAAAGTGGTGCAGTGAGGGTCACGGTATCAACGGACAACTCTTTGCGGAGCAAAAATTGACCGCAAATCCAGTAATTTTCTATTGAAAGAAGAATCCTTTTGAATTTTGATTTCTTGTAATTATGGCCTTCCCTTGTTAAAGTCCAATGTAAAAAAAATCTGAATAAGATGACTTCACGATGTTATAAATATTAAACGGTCTAGTGGTATTCCTCTTTACTTGTAAGTGAGAGGTTTTAGGTTCGATTTTCATCAAAGGCGAATTTGAACCACATTATTGCTACCCCATTATGAAGCTAAACCCACCCTCTCTCCGTTAGTGTAGATAATATCGTTTGTTCCAAAAAAAAAAAAAAAAAAAAGACACTACATATTTTTTTTCCTGAAAAAAATGTCTTAACTATTTAAAATTTGATAATTTACCTTTAAAGTGTATCACATAAAAGTTTTTGAAATGTAAATTGTGGATTTAGCGCAAAGGTGTAAGAGAATGTTTTGCTAATGGGGTGTGCTATCCACACACCCCTTTTTACTTCTCTCACACCCCTTGTTAATTTATGTCATTTGATATTCTTTAATTCATTTGATCCGACGGCCGAAAATTAAAAGGGTGTGAGAGAAGTAAAAAGGGGTGTGTGGATATCACACCCCTTTGCTAATTTGTGCTCTGCAATGGATTGAGCTGCACCTTTCCTTACACAGAAATATACAAAACTTTCGTTCTTCGTTCTTTGAGTTTTTCTTCAGTCTTATTTCCCAATCCATAACTTAAAAAAACAACATCAAATACTAAAAACCAACACAAGTCACGTAATTTAAGTTGAAAAAAATTAAATAGCTTACAATCTAGTAGAAGGGAAGAATTTGGAGGTTTTAATGAACTTAAGGACATTTGTTTGAAAAAAATATCATTAAGGAACTTAATTTTTTAAATGGTAGGATTATGAGAGATATGTTGAAAAGTGTGTAATTAAGGAAATGAACTCAAATAAAAACTAAAAACTATTTTTAACTTGTATTTATTTTGAAGATTTTGTTTTTTGTTCATTTTTCTTTGTTTCCTTCATTCCCTTCTACCAGTATTCTTCATCCCTCATTTTCGCCTCCACTCTTCTTCATCCCACATTTCCTCCAAATAATTTCTCCATAACTCAAACACATAAAAATGAAAACTAAAAATAGAAAACATTTTGATAATTATCTCACAAATATGATCTCACATTTCCACCATATAATTTCCCTTTATATTTATGGAATAATTATTAGCACTTAAAAGTCATTATGCACTCTTTAAATATATAGATTTGACAAACCGGCGTTATATCTATCAAAGACAAGGAGCAAGAAATAATTGCTTGGTCACAAGCCAGTAATTTCTTTCTAATTAATATGTGTAGTAGATTACCAAGAGAAGTTTTCCACAAACATTCATCCTTTCTGCCAAATAATGTAAATTAGGGTTTTCTTGGTTGAGGCAATAGTAGGACTTCAAGCTAGGCAAGTAATTATGCAACTTTGATCGTAGCATGCATGTCTTACTAGCAAGTTACCAAAATTTATTTTAAATAAAAAAGAATGAATTCTTGATCAATTGAAATTTACCGTCCACCATGCCAGTGGAAGATATATACAAATGATCGATCATCACTTATTTATTCATTTTCTTTATTCTTAGTAACATAGCTTATCTTCTTAGATATATCCATCAGCAAAAATTGCTAGAGTGGTTGTTGTTCTTCCATAGCTAGTAAGGCTTCTCCCCAACATAGTTGCCTGGGGGATCATAGTTGCATCCAATGAAGGTACCCCCACTGCTGCACCTCACTTTTGCGCACCCTACACGAGCCGAGTTACGCCAAACCACCTGTGTATAATGCCCACACTCCTTTCCAGCAGCACACGAGTTCGACTCATAACTGTAGTCGGCTTTCTCCGCCACCCACAGGTCCACAGCCGCTGTTCCCGACATGTCACCAGTGCTCATGGCAAGGTTTTCACCGTATGGCCCACTGGAGTGCACGAGATTGCAGTCGCCAACATGTTGGTTGGCGTAGTTTTGTGCATAGCCTGCTACATTGTCATCCCACGTCAAGGGACCAACGCCTACTGCTGCTCGAGCGGCGTTGTGGGAATTGAGGTAGTCTTGGGGTGTGTCTTGGGCATGAGAGGATTGTATTAGGGCTGAACCTAAAATGAAAAGGAGAGCTAGGAAAATATTGCACAACCCCATGTTAATGGTTTGTTCTCTTTGTGGATGGGCAAATGAGATGTTATGGTGCGGAATATTTATAATAGCGGGGAACGGTAAATGTTGATATTATGAGCTCTGAGAAATTGAGGATGTGGAAATTTATTTGCATGACTATCAAAGTTGAACGTTCACATTGCGTTATCAACTGAAGAAACCAAACCGTCGCCGAACTGAAACAAAACCCTACTTCTATATTTCTTTACTTACAACGGCTTACTTTTACAAGTAAAATTTATGAGACGATTAACTTTTTCTAGTACTACAAACGATATTCTACATAGTCTAGACAAGGATGGAGATAGTTTGAACCAGGAAAGAGGATATGAACCACTATGACAATCTACCACTTGCATGAGAAGTACGAAGATTAGTCAAACTTTCTCGAGGTAATTAAATTGTAAGTATAACAAAAATAAGCAATTGTAACAGCAAAAACGTGGCTACTGCTGGGGTAACAATAATATCGATCACTGACCTAGATATTATGTTGCTATGTAATACTTTAATTTCCCGATATTTGTTAACACAATTAACAATCCCTTGAAACCTTTGAAATTCATTGGAACAAATTGGAACTAATTGCTTTGGTAAATAAGCAGATCTGCTTCTTCGAATTTACGTTTGAAATTTACGTTTGTCATATCTGTTTACTACTCTTTTAGAAAAGTATATGATCGATGCATGTAGGAAACGTATATGTTCATCTGTTGAAGGAAAGGTCTACTAAGCCTTCCCGTCAATTTCGGGGAACAAATTGATCGTAATTGTTGGATTCATGTATGCAGTCAACTTTGAAAAAGAAAATGTGGAAAAGCATATTCTATGCACTGTTGCAATACGTGTGGTATACGGGTCTTCTCTGAAGTTTTATTTTCTTGAAACAAATATGTTTTGGATGTGGAAGTCTAACTAAACTACACAATCACCTAACCATAAAGTTAGGAAAAAATAAATACCACTATATTGTAGTAGTAGAGGTACGAGTCTTCTTTCAATTAAAATAAAATAGATTATTATGAACGTCTCATTTTTTCCCTAACATTATAGAGGAGAATAATTGAGTTAAGTCACACAATTGTTAGGGTTCAAGATTTTTGTATATGAATTTCGCTGTAGTAATTGAGAGAATAAAGGACTGCATTTTCTGAGAATGACAGATGTAGTCGCAGAGAGAATGTTTGAAGGACTGTATAAGATGCAATCCATTACCAATCCTTTCATATATTTTATAATATACATATTTATTTGTTTAATTACTACTTTAAGTTTTAAAATTGTTAAATTATTTTATCTCATTATATTATAACATGTGAATAAATAACATCATATTACCCTTAATACTGTGTTCGAAAGGGATATCTGTTGTACGTGGTTTAGTGTTGTCCGTGAATGTCCTCAACGCAAGACTTTTACCCGAATTGTGATGGCATTATTAGCATTAGCATACTTTTGGGCATAAAGGCTACTACGTCAGCATCCTACGTCAGCATCCTACGTCAACTTTGGTAGCATTGAGACGCACGAAAATGTGGAACACGTTGGCCTGTATGTATTGGGATATAGTGTGGAAAAGTTGGCGGCGAACCGTCTGGTGTCGCGGCGTTGTAAGGAAGCATGTGATCTAATTTGGGTCGATAGGTCCCCATCTTCCTTTATTTATGTTTTGTGTAATGATGGCCTTCTTTGTTCCCCCTAATTGCTTTCTGGTAGTGCAAGGTGGGACGCTTTAGCATTAGATGCGGCTTCGTGGTTATTTTGACCCCCCTTTGCACTACTCTTCTCTAGTAGTTTATTTGGTTGTTTGCCTCGGTGTAGGCTTTCTTGTTTCTCTTTGGCATCTCTGCCCGGTTATTGATATTTCCGTTTTCCAAAAAAAAAAGTTGCTTTGTTGAAGTCCACATAATTTTTTTTTAAATTTAAAAAAAAAAAATTGGAACCATGTATGTCTTTGGTTCCGAACGAAAGTGTAGGAAACTACGACCTGT
The DNA here is from genome assembly GCA_035220775.1 of Malus fusca. Classification (NCBI taxonomy): domain Eukaryota; kingdom Viridiplantae; phylum Streptophyta; class Magnoliopsida; order Rosales; family Rosaceae; genus Malus; species Malus fusca. The sequence continues at coordinate 22,252,596 of CM069063.1, forward strand.
CTATATTCGGAAGTGTGGAAAATATGGGACACGGACCCCTCTTTCCTTTAAATTATTGTACTAATTTTGAATCATTCATCCTACCCTTAATAATAATAATTTACAAAAAATTGGAACTATATCAGATCAAGTCTTTAGTCACGAAAGAAAATGTGGACTATACCAGTATGTATTGGGGTATATTGTAGAGAATTTGCTTTGTTAATGTCCGAATGGATTTAGGTACGACTACAGTTGTAATATCGTTAGTTGTCATTAGTATTACTGTTTAGTGAAATTATTCTCCATTTGTTAGTGGGGAGGTCTCATTTTAACTTTGAGTTCAAATCTAATTGTCACGCCCCAATCCTGACATACGTCTAGGATCGACATGTGACATCACTCAGTACTCGTATATCTAACATACCCCGCCTCCAGGATATGGACAAGCACAAGAAAGATCCAATTGAGTAGTAATTTTTCGTATACTCTATGGCTGCATCTAACCTCTTTGTTAGATTGCCTTCGTACCCTCCGATGAGATCAAGCTATTCGTAGTTCACTATTTGTTAAACTATGAACTATTCGTAAAATACTACCTAGCAGACAACATAGAGTACCACACTACACATCAACCATAAGCCAAACAAGAGTTGTCATCTTACCATTCACACACACATATGCTTTCCAACACCATTCAACAATCACATCAATCAATAACACATACAATACACCAAAATGCAGGGCTAGAGCGACACAGTTCGGGAGAAGCTTACATCCCTGAAGCTTTCTCAATTTAGACTGAATCCAAGGAATCAGCGAAGTCAAGGATGTGATTTCGGACCACTCAACGAAATCCTACAAAATTGGGTTCCGGACCACTTAACGGAACCAAAGTACCAAACAGGATTCTGGACCACTCAACGGAATCCAAATCAGGATACGATTCCAGACCACTCAATGGAATCACGGAGTAGAAGGGATTCTGGACCTCTCAACGGAATCTAAGTGGATACGATTCCGGACCACTCAACGGAATCTAGACGGAGCAGGGAATCAGACCACTCAATGGAATCCTAGCAGAACCCGGTTCTGTACCACTCAATGGAACTGAGTGGAAGTCTAGGAAACATAACAACGGCTCGAAGAAACAAGACATGAATCAAGTTACTCAATTTAGAATGGTTCAACGAAACAAGAAATGAAACAATGAAACTAGATATGAAACAAGCTTCGAAGCAACAAACCCCAGGACAATGGGTTAACGGTTCACTACGAGCCCTCACATTTCATCAAACAATTCAACAAGCACTTCGAATCACATTTCATAAATATCATCAATACACAAGTCAAATCACATTTAATAAACATAGATCAATGGCTAAATATAAAAATAATAATATCACATTTCAATAGAAATTACATTTATAAAATCAAGTGATATCCACAAAGGATACTAAATACAAAATCAGGGTAATAACCATATCACATATCTTAAAGTCACTCACTAACCAATGTAGGCCCACTAGACTTCACTTAATCTCTATTAGTACTAATTTTAGTATTTAAGAACGATTTGAATCATGTTGACCAAAAGTCAACTCTCTGTCAACGGTGGGTTCCGCAACCCTACATAATTCGATCTGGAACATCCGCCCACATATTTCTGATCTGTAACCTCCCAACAGTCTCATTAATCTTCTAGAACAATATTCTAAAATTTCGGAACGATCCAACAGTCGGATCTCCGCCAATCGCTAAAATTAAATTGCGGTCAATGTTTGGTTTTACAAATTTAGAAATTCAATTTGGGAAGATCCGTACCTCGGATTTCCAATCCGTAAGTTCCTAAGGTCCTCAAATATTACGTTTAATAACATATTAACATTTATTGACGATCTAACGGTTGGTTCTTCGTTTGCTACATTAATCAAGTGGTGGACCCTAATGGAACTAGGTCCAAACGACAAAATTTCATCGAACGGAGGTCAAATATGAAATTAGAATATCAAATTTAGCCTAGAAATTTAAAGTTGGCCCACTGGCCAAACACCGCATGCGACGGTTTCCAGCGAACGAAAACCCAATTTTTCGACTAACTCCAAAAATTACCAAATTTTATAGGATTGTAGAGCACAACAAGGGGAACAAATTTCATACCTAGGCTGAAGTCCAATTCGGCCGGGAAACGCCTGAAAACATCCTTGATCCGTCAGAACCCTAGAAATGGGTGTTCCTTGATTCGTTGAATTCGCAGCTCCGCCGCCCCCAAACTTGTTTGGGCTATGTTCCTGGACTCAAGAGACGCCTAAGGGTGGTGGTGGTCAATGGAATTTTTTTTCAGAAATGGCGGATTTGTTGCCTACACCCACGAAGCCCTCGGCTTTGATTCTTACAGAAAGACACCAAATCAACTCGGGTTTTGGGGGGAAATGGAAGAGGACTTGATGCCGAGTTGCTTCCAGGTGATGGGTGGCTATGAATCACCAGAAAAACTGCCTGAAAAGGCGTCGGAAAACTGGTGCCGCCGGATTGGGTCTCGGGTCAAAGGGAGGGATCCGATTCCTTCATTCTCTCATCCCTCCTTTCCCCTCCTTGCTTTTCCTTTTAACTCGCCTGTTTCTCCCTCATTTCTCTCCTTATCTCCCCATCCTAGCCACACAAATGGCACCAAATCAATGCTCCAGCAAATCTGAAGCCTTCCAGATAATGGTCAAATGACAATTTCACCTTTGTCTTTACTTGCTTATATCTCGTTCGTTATAGCTTCGTTTGGCGAACAGTTTTCGCCTACACACTCATGAGGTCAAGCTCTATCCAAATATGTAAATAAAAATGACAAAACATATAGGAATTAAATACAGTGAGAAAGGCATATGATGAATGATTCTGGGAGACTCTAGAAGAGACAAGGAGTTGTATGAAGAGTACAAAATATCATTATACCGTTAATGTGATTTCATATGTAATTTCACGGTTTCACCCGAATCATTCCAAGTACGATGTTTGTTGATGAATTTTATGATGAAAGGTAATTGTACTGCAAATTTATCAGTTTTGCTAAGTTCTTCTGCCACTCAAACTGTACACAGTTCGAGGTGGATCTATGCATTGCAACTTCTTCTAACATCGAATGAACAACGCTTAAAATGTAGAAGAAAATCCTTTGGCAACATTGTCATGCATTTGGTAAATACCACATAGAGGAAACTTAAAATTTAAGTTACAAAGGCAACTACATCGACGTCTCCAGGATGACAACACATCGGGCCGGAGTCGGATTTGCCCTGCCATCTCCGGCTCCACAAAAATTTTGCCGTCCCTATCCCCGTCCCCATAAACAAAGGGAATTAGTTGTAATTTTTTTATTTTTTATTTTTTGTACATGCGATAATGTGGTTCAAATTCACCTTTCACGAAAATAGAACCTAATACCTCTCACTTACAAGTGAAGAGAAATATCACTAGACCGTAGTATTAGATATGAATAACAAAGAATTCAAGCATTATGTGTAGAGAAAATTGTAGCAATGGTCCTTCAACTTTAATGCAATTGGAGTAATGGTCCCTCAACTAAAATCCATAACTATTAGTCCCTTAACTCATCAAAACATGCAATTGTGGTCCTTCTTGTCAACTCGGTTAGAACTGTCGTCAAAATGAGTTACATATCATGCACGTGAGGCTGAATCAAGGGTTAATATGGAAAACCAATTGGAGAAATAATCCCTCAACTTTAACCCAATTGGAGTAATGGTCCCTCAACTTTAACCCAATTGTAGCAATTGTCCTTCCAACATGACTTTTACCCCTCAATATTAGTCATATATCTTGCTTACCTACCCACAACTACAAGACCAAGCAATAAATTAAAGAGGTCCAAGACAACCATTATTTTATGTCCTTTAAAATGGGCCGGCCACACCCTATGTCAAATATGTAAGGCTCTAGTCCATCTCATGGGCCGAGAAAATTTAGGCCTATCAGCTGACCCCTAAACTCTGCTCTTTCGGCCTTTCAATAATTTAAATAAAAAATAGTAATAAGACCTTAAGACGCAAAGTTCAGACCTTACACATTTAAAATAGGGCTGGATCGAGCCAGCCCAGTCCCAAAAAATAAGGTTGGGTTTGGGCTGATCCATTGGGCCTCGGTCTTATTTTACCGGCATAGCTTTTTACCTTTAAAAAGAAATGAAATTACATAAATACCCTTGGTAACCAAAAGCAAACAGTGCACCGTCTCTTATTTCATCAAAAGCCTCAAAGGATTAATCCTTATATTCTTTTTTGTGGTTTGATCATAACTAATTAGTAGCCATGCATGCATTCATGGATCTGGGCTTATTAGCTGCTAATTATCATAAGGGTAAACAAAAATTCAAAGATTTTGTGGTTTGGTCATAAAAATGTTAGATCGTTGTAATACATTATGGAAGTAAGCCTCACAAAATAAGTGTTTCAAATAGATGTCAAAATAGTGTCCCTGAATCTTAACCAGAAATATTATAATACACGTATTTATTTAATTTTATTAATGGTCTCTAAAGTATCAAATTATGTCATTCTCTTATATTATAACATGTGAATTAATAACATTATATACTCACTAAAAGCGAATTTGAACCATGTTATTGCTATTTTATTGTGAGGTTTAGCCCACTCCTCTGCCCCATTAGTAGAGGTGATATCGTTTGTCAAAAAATAACACTATATATTGATGGTACCAGGATCACCCTAAATATTTGTTTTTAGAAAGCGATATCTATGTGGTTATCCACTTAACTAAACTTTTGTATAATTAACCGAATGCCAATTTTTTTTCGTAGTCCCTATGGTGACACAGTACTTTCAATGTGAACCTCGTGATGAAAAAGCTTTTAATTAAACCCTTGTGGTGGGCCTTGTTAGCAATTGAGGTCCAATCCAAACGTTCGTTTGTCTTCTGTTAAATAAACTCACGCGACTATCACGTGGAGGGTCAATTTTGTCATTTCAATCCAAATTACATCATATTCCATGGACATCTAGTATGAGTTAGGGTTTAACTAAAATTAGATTTTACAAAAAAAAAAAAAAAAAAAAGCTTGAACGCAAAGAGTGAAACTAAACATGTAAAACCACATCAATGGCTAGGAGAAGAGCTGAATGTGAAGTCGTGCCTAATTTCTTAGGTATGATTTTTTTTTTTGGAAATCCTAATACTTCTAATAAACCATTGTTTTTTTTTCCAATGCCAACACGTCTTTGATCATGAGTTAGAGTCTTAGTCTCACTTGAATTTACATTCTTGTATCAATTTGTACGAGTCTGAATGCATATATGCCTTTCAATTTTGTCTTTAATTGGTAGTGTGGTTTGATGCAGGCCGTAGTCGGCCAACACACAACCATTCAATTTATTTCTTAATCTTCTTTGAATTTTAATTCTTTAAGTTTCTTACGTTCTTGAAGTTCACATGCGGAGGGCAATCGTGAAGATTGAATTTTTTGCAATGCCTTTCACCCATTGTCTTGAATTCTTTAATTCTGCAATACATTTCACCATAAGGATTTGAGTTTGGACCTCAATTGCTAACAGAGCTCACCACAAAGGTTGAATTAATAATTTTTTCGCCACAAATGTCAGATTGATAAAAGTGGCATGTCATCACGGGACCACAAAAAAAATTTGGCCTTAACCGAATAGCTTTATCCACGAATATCCTCGGATCCCGACGCAAGAATTCCACCCTAAAGTACACGCACATTGTAATGGCATTATTGGCATTAACATAGTTTTGGGTATATAGCCAATGGGGGTGGCTATTCTTGTGACCATGAAGTTTGGCCAATGGTAGACTGACCTGTATGTATTGGGCTATAGTGCTGAAACTGTGAGGCTGACTTGTATGTATTGTGACATTTAATATTTTAGTAGATAAGGCGTTGAGTTTTTATTGATGTGTTTTGAGTTCGAAATTCTTTGATTTCTTAAATTATTATAACTTTCAAATCATCCCCCCTCCCTTTAATTATAATATTTGTTTTAAAAAAAAATTAAGACCATATTACAAATCTTTGATTGCGTGAGAAAATGTGGGACACTATGGCCTGTATGTATTGGGATAGTGTGGAATTTTTTTTGGTTAAACTCCAAATGGATTGGTGATTTTGGGCGTGGGTTACGTTTAGTTCGATTATGATTTTTGTTAAAATAGAAAACCAAACCGAAATTATTATTCGGTTCGGTTTGTTTTTTTTTTTCAATTCGTTTTGTTATAGTTTCGGTTTTTCAGTTTGATTTGGTTTTGATTCAATTTTTTTTTTAAAAAAAAAACCCAAAATTTATTTATTTTGGTTTCAAAAATTCTGAAAATTCTGATGCAAGATCCATTTCCTCTTCCTTGCCTGTCGCCTCCCAATCTAATCAAATACAAAAGTATATGATTGACTTAACTAACAACAAAGAAGAAAACCCAGAAATGTAAAAAGGAAACTAATGAAAAGGGTTTGAAAACTTTGAGTTTTAACGATAAGGACAAAATAAAGGGTAAAGTGAATAGTACCAGGTTTGACTTTTTAGTGTCAAAATGTGGTTTTTCGTTAAAGTGAACAGTACCGCGGACTTTTTGTCAAAACTCCCAAATGTAAAACCAATTAGCAACAAAATCTGATAGAAAACCGATTGTAGGAAAGAAGAGAGGGAGAAGTTGCAAAGAAAGAAGATGTTGGAGGAGCAAAGGAGGTTAAGTAACTCAACGGAGATTTGGGGAAGCTTTTGAGTGGGTTTCCAGTGAGGGATGTCGAGTTTGTATGTGAGCGATGTTTGTTGTAGCCTAGGTTTGTGAGAGAGAGAAGATGGGATGTTTGTGAGGGATGTGGGGATGCAAGGTTTGCACCGTGTCTAGAGAAAGAAGAAGGGAGAGATATTGAAGAGGGAGAGAAGTCAGGAAGCATCATTTCCTAACAGCCTTGCACTACAGACCGACGTCGCCGAAGTTTAAAAAACAAATTGATGCTGCCGATTAATCGATCTATAACAATTGGTTGCCATGACAAAATCTTAATTCTTCATTCACTCATTTGGGATTTTATTTTCTATATGGGTGCAAAAATGAATTTATATATTGAATCGGATTTGTGAGAGTAGTTTCGGTAGTAAATTTGGGTTTAAAGAGATATTGATTTTTTAATTAAAAATAATGTGGATGTAAAGAGTAAGGTGTAAAAAAGGTTATATAGTTCAAATAAAATTTCCCTTAAGATAGGCTAGTGTTTCTTGTTTGGTTTTAGACTTTTATAATTGGGGTTGAAATTGCGCTAGGATTTTGTTAAATTAGACTAGTATTTTACTTTGAATTTGGCTTAAAAATGAATACCCAAAATAAATAAATAAATAATTAAATTAATATACATTTAATTCGGTTTGGTTCGATTTTCAAACTACTGAAACCAAAATCGAACAAGAAGAATTCAGTTTGGTTTGGGTTTTTTAATGTGGTTCCTATTTTTGCTTCAGTTAAGTGTTTCAGTTCGGTTTTTTTTTTTTTTTTTTTTTTTTTTTTTGTTAACCCTTTTTGGCTTCAGATTATTATGGAAAAGCATGTGGAGTGTATTAAGATAATTTTTAATTGAAAAAGTCCAAATCTTACCGTTGTTAAAATCTAACTCCACCAAGATTGTTGATTTGTTTAAATATTGTTATTAAAAAATTCTTTTGGACAACCAATCTAGTTGATTAAGACAAGATTTAAAATCTGATACTCTGAAGCACTATACAATTCTTTTTATAAAAGATATAAATTGAAGGTGGAGGAATAAATTGGTTATAAACATATCATTTACAAGATTTAAACTTGCCTCTATTACATTATTTAACCATAAAACATGTAGAGAAACACCAAAACTTGGCCTAAATTGTCCCCGCGTGCGCAAGTAAGTGTGAAATCCTGCCATCGAGTTTCATTATTCAATTTTCGCGTTTCATATTTACATGATTTTATTATACTTTCTTTAAAATTTGATCTTTGGTTGGTAAGTTAAAGTTTGATTTTCCGTAGTTAGCCAATAAAAATCTGTAACTTTTAGGGGGTCACTCTTGTACTTGTTGGATAAAGCTCGATCTCATGAGCGTGAAGGCGAAAAACCGTTCGCAAAATGAAGTTGTAACGAAGAAGATATAAGCAAACAAAGGCAAGGAACAAAAAATATAACTTGGATCGTCTATCATAAAAAACCCGACCGATTTGGAACAGGGCTTATTATTTTTGGAAACCCAGGTAGTGAGTTAAACCGTTGATTGGGTTTCACTGCCCCAATTCGCTAAGGCAAAATTTCAACATGTTTTCGACGTGATGTGATAGTTTCAGCAACGCCACTACTTGGGTATTCCTTTCACCACCACAAACAAAAGCCACCAAACTTCACCCTGATCGACTATCAAGCTTGAAAATTCTGAGTTTTGGCGGTCTGCGATCTAGCCCTTTCTATTGTAAATGTCGGCGACCACCACCACTATCGAGAAGCCTTCGACATCTAGAGAAAAGCCCTAGCTTTGGATTGGATGTTAGTGCAGCAGTGGCGCAATAAGTTTCTTGACTACCCAGGGCTTTTCCGGCGAATTTTGCCTTTTTTCGTCCCAACCAACCTCCAACAAAGGTATAAAACTTACTCCCCTTGTTGTAAGCTACGTTTTGGAATTGACTAGATTCTGGCAAAGGTTGGTTGGCCCACCGTCGTGTACGACGTGCGTGGCATGATGACCTAGTTTGTCTCCGTAAGCTAAATTTGATGTCCTGAACCCTTTTCTAATGTCCGTTTGACAAGATTTGACCGTTTGAACATAATTCAATAATTGACTGCCACTTGACCTTTGTTGTAGGTGTTGATCCGACAGTTGGATCATTATGGAACTATAGTATATGTTGTTGTTGAAGTAATGTACTGATGCTCTAAAGAACTTATAGATCTGAAATCTAAGGTGTGGATCCATCATATTGGAACATTTAAGTTATTGACCTTAGCATGAACCATTTTGATCGGAGGTTAACTTTTGGTCAACATGTCCCTAATCATTCTAGATATTGAAGTTAGCATTATTAGATAACTGATACAGCCTAGTGGGCCTACCTTGGTTTGTGTGCCATCCTGGGTGATGTGCATCTCAGGTTGTATGCAAGTGGCACCTTACCTTCATTTAAGTGTTTGTTGGGTTTCTCGATGAATGTATTCTATAAATAATAAGCTAAATAATGGTTGTATACTTCGATAGGTTTTGACTGACTTCTGGGCCTTAAGTTGGCGTGCTTTCGAGATCGCCTTTGCATTGGACATGAGGTGAGTAGTTTGTTTACTGTCCTTATATAGAATACCAAAATGCGTATATGCCTCAATGTATGTCCTATTGAAGTTAGCATTGCTATGTAATATGACATAGAGATAAAGATACTGGTAATTAGAATTTTTAATATAACTAGTAATTAAGGGAATCCTTTGTGATGTTCTTTGTATGACGAGATGCTTGGTTGACATGTTGAATCGATAGTGGATGTGATTATTATGTAAATCATGTTGGGTTGATGTATGGTGTATGACGACTGATAATGTGACTGCATCGTGTAGCAGTATGGTGCATGGATGGTCCTACTTGGTTAATTCGCATTGGGGGACCATGCAATTATAAGCATGCCTATGGTTCTGCTTGGTTAATTTGCATTGGGAAACCATAAGCATTCTAAAAGTGATCATCCTTGGTAAATCGGCAATTGGTGACCACTTCCAAGTTGGATTCCATTGAATTGGTCTGGAATCTTACTTCATATATGATTTTTTTGATTTGGTCTGAAAACCCTATATTCTGTTATAGAGTTGAAACTTATCGTGCAACCAGATATAAAGTAGGATCTAAACCTTATAACAATTCCTTTTGAATTACTTTCTAGTAATCCGGTAATAAAGGCAATCGGTGGTACAAAGATTTCCAGACCAATTCAATGGAATCCAAGGTTTTCAGACCAACTCTGTTATAGAGTTCCAGCCCTTGTGAAACCAGACCTGGATTTTTTGTTCCTTCCTCCCCATTTATTTATCAGTTATAAAGTTGAAACTTATGGTAAAGTGGTGCAGTGAGGGTCACAGTATCAACGGACAACTCTTTGCGGAGCAAAAATTGACCGCAAATCCAATAATTTTCTATTGAAAGAAGAATCCTTTTGAATTTTGATTTCCTGTAATTATGGCCTTCCCATGTTAAAGTCTAATGTAAAAAAATCTGAATAAGATGACTTCACGATGTTATAAATATTATATGGTCTAGTGGTATTCCTCTTCATTTGTAAGTGAGAGGTTTTAGGTTCGATTTTCATCAAAGGCGAATTTGAACCACATTATTGCTAGCCCATTATGAGGCTAAGCCTACACTCTCTCCGTTAGTGTAGATAATATCGTTTGTTCCAAAAAAAAAAAAAAAGACGCTACATATTTTTTTCCTGAAAAAAATGTCTTAACTATTTAAAATTTGATAATTTACCTTTAAAGTGTATCACATAAAAGTTTTTGAAGTGTAAATTGTTTCTGGTTATTTAATTTAAGTTGCAATTAGGGGTGGGCACTTAGAACCGGAAACCGAAACACGAACCAAATCGAACCGCACCGAATGGTTTGGTTTTGCGGTTTTGAAACGGTTTCGGTTTTGAAACCAAACCGCAACATAGAAAACGGTTTGGTTTTGGTTTTGGCTTTTGAAAACCGCACCGAAACCGAACCGCACCACAAATATTAATAAACATTTAATTAAATGTCCATATTATATTTCATGTTTTAATTGGTTGTTTGTTAGAATCCATATACTTAGTATAGGACTCAACCACACTAGAATATCATCATTCATCACTTTCTTTCGTTCATTAACTTGAAGGACCTTTGTTATTTTATACCATCACACACACATATATGTACAAGGGTGGATTGATCTTGTTATCAAGAGTCGAACAATGATCTAATGAAGTCCACTCATTTGAAGCATGATATCACATATTCTAGTATTAAAGTTTCGCTCACGTTTAATGAATTCAAATTTATTCAACTTGTTTTATGATAAACATTGTAAGGGACACCCTTTTGTTGCACAAACATGTTTTAACATCACAACTACATGCAACATGCTAATTGTTTACATAACAAATGTATTTTTCCTATTGCTATTGGGAAATGCTTATTAATATGTTAAATTGCAAATTGTACATTTTTTCTTAAAAACCAAACCGAAACCGTTTGAAACCGCACCGAACCGAACCAAACGGTTTGGTTTCATTTCGGTTTTGGCTTCAAAACCGCACCGCACCGAACCGCAAAAAATTTTGGTTTCGGTTTCAGTTTCACTCAAAACCGCACCGAACCAAACCGTGCCCACCCCTAGTTGCAATGGTCTACTTAAGTCAATAGATTCAAATGTAGGGGCCTCGATTCAATCCATCTATGTATGACTTAGATTGTAGCCAAGTGTCATGCCATTATTGATGACCGTGTGTATGGCTTAGATTGGATTTAGCGCAAAGGTGTAAGAGAATGTTTTGCTAATTTGCGCTCTGCAATGAATTGAGTTGCACCTTTCCTTACACAGAAATATACAAAACTTTCGTTCTTCGTTCTTTGAGTTTTTCTTCAGTCTTATTTCCCAATCCGTAACTTAAAAAAACAACATCAAATACTAAAAACCAACACAAGTCACGTAATTTAAATTGAAAAAAACTAAATAGCTTACAATCTAGTAGAAGGGAAGAATTTGGAGGTTTTAATGAACTTAAGGACATTTGTTTGAAAAAATATCATTAAGGAACTTAATTTTTTAAATGGTAGGATTATGAGAGATATGTTGAAAAGTGTGTAATTAAGGAAATGAACTCAAATAAAACTAAAAATTATTTTTAACTTGTATTTATTTTGAAGATTTTGTTTTTGTTCATTTTTCTTTGTTTCCTTCATTCCCTTCCACCAGTATTCTTCATCCCTCATTTTTGCCTCCACTCTTCTTCTTCCCACATTTCCTCCAAATAATTTTTCCATAACTCAAACACATAAAAATGAAAACTAAAAATAGAAAACATTTTGATTATCTCACAAATATGATCTCACATTTCCACCATATAATTTCCCTTTTATATATATGGAATAATTATTAGCACTTAAAAGTCATTATGCACTCTTTAAATATATAGATTTGACAAACCGGCGTTATATCTATCAAAGACAAAGGAGCAAGAAATAATTGCTTGGTCACAAGCCAGTAATTTCTTTCTAATTAATATGTGTAGTAGATTACCAAGAGAAGTTTTCCACAAACATTCATCGTTTCAGCCAAATAATGTAAATTAGGGTTTTCTTGGTTGAGGCAATAGTAGGACTTCAAGCTAGGCAAGTAATTATGCAACTTTGATAGTAGCATGCATGTCTTACTAGCAAGTTACCAAAATTTATTTTAAATAAAAAAAAGTGAATTCTTGATCAATTGAAATTTACCGTCCACCATGCCAGTGGAAGATATATACAAAGGATCGATCATCACTTATTTATTCATTTTCTTTATTCTTAATAACCTAGCTTATCTTCTTAGATATATCCATCAGCAAAAATTGCTAGAGTGGTTGTTGTTCTTCCATAGCTAGTAAGGCTTCTCCCCAACATAGTTGCCTGGGGGATCATAGTTGCATCCAATGAAGGTACCCCCACTGCTGCACCTCACTTTTGCGCACCCTATACGAGCCGACTTACGCCAAACCACCTGTGTATAATGCCCACACACCTTTCCAGCAGCACACGAGTTCGACTTATAACTGTAGTCGGCCTTCTCCTTCACCCACAGGTCCACAGCCGCTGTTCCCGACAGGTCACCAGTGCTCATGGCAAGGTTTTCGCCGTATGGCCCCTTGGAGTGCACGAGATTACAGTCGCCAACACGTTGGTTGGCGTAGTTTTGTGCATAGCGTGCTACATTGTCATCCCACGTCAAGGGACCAACGCCTACTGCTGCTCGAGCGGCGTTGTGGGAATTGAGGTAGTCTTGGCGTGTGTCTTGGGCATGAGAGGATTGTATTAGGGCTGAGCCTAAAATGAAAAGGAGAGCTAGGGAAATATTGCACAACCCCATGTTAATGGTTTGTTCTCTTTGTGGATGGGCAAATGAGATGTTATGGGGCGGAATATTTATAATAGCGGGGAACGGTAAATGTTGATATTATGAGCTCTGAGAAATTGAGGATGTGGAAATTTATTTGCATGACCATCAATGTTGAACGTTCACATTGCGTTATCAACTGAAGAAACCAAACCGTCGCCGAACTGATAAAACAAAACCCTACTTCTATATTTCTTTACTTACAACGGCTTACTTTTACAAGTAAAATTTATGAGAGGATTAACTTTTTCTAGTACTACAAGCGATATTCTACATAGTCTAGACAAGGATGGAGATAGTTTGAACCAGGAAAGAAGATATGAATCACTAAGACAATCTACCACTTACATGAGAAGTACGAAGATTAGTCAAACTTTCTCGAGGTAATTAAATTGTCAATATAACAAAAATAAGCAATCGTAACAGCAAAAACGTGGCTACTGCTGGGGTAACAATAATATCGATCACTGACCTAGATATTATGTTGCTATGTAATACTTTAATTTCCCGATATTTATTAACACAATTAACAATCCCTTGAAACCTTTGAAATTCATGTTGATGATGCAACATTGGAACAAATTGGAACTAATTGCTTTGGTAAATAAGCAGATCTGCTTCTTCTTCTAATTACGTTTGTCATATCTGTTTACTTCTCTTTTAGAAAGGTATATGATCGATGCATGTAGGAAACGTATATGTTCATCTGTTGAAGGAAAGCTCTACTAAGCCTTCCCTCAATTTCGGGGAACAAATTGATTATCGTAATTGTTGGATTCATGTATGCAGTAAACTTTGAAAAAGAAAATGTGGAAAAGCATATTCTATGCACTGTTGCAATACGTGTGGTATACGGGTCTTCTCCGAAGTTTTATTTTCTTGAAACAAATATGTTTTGGATGTGGAAGTCTAACTAAACTACACAATCACCTAACCATAAATTTGGTATTATTTATGGTTTTGAACTCCTCTTTAGGAAAACTGAATTTAAGACTTTCAACTTACAAGTTAGGAAAAAATGAATACCACTATATTGTAGAAGTAGAGGTACGAGTCTTCTTTCAATTAAAATAAAATAGAATATTATGAACCTCTCATTTTTTTCCCTAACATTATAGAAGAGAATAATTGAGTTAAGTCACACAATTGTTAGGGTTCAAGATTTTTGTATATGAATTTCGCTGTGGTAATTGAGAGAATAAGGGACTGCATTTTCTGAGAATGAAAGATGTAGTTGCAGAGAGAATGTTTGAAGGACTGTATAAGATGCAATCCATTACCAATCCCTTCATATATTTTATAATATACATAATTTAAAATTGTTAGATTATTTTATCTCATTATATTATAACATATGAATAAATAACATCACATTACCCTTAATACTGTGTTCAAAAGGGATATCTGTTGTACGTGGTTCAGTGTTATCCGCGAATGTCCTCAACGCAAGACTTTTACCCTAATTGTGATGGCATTATTAGCATTAGCATACTTTTGGGCATAAAGGATACTACGTCAGCATCCTACGTCAACTTTGGTAGCATTGAGACGCACGAAAATGTGGAACACGATGGCCTGTATGTATTGGGATCAAGGTATAAAATATTGATGATATCGGAAATATCGGTAGTCCAAAAACACGGAAATTTCGATGGAAATATCGGGATATTATCGATATCGATAAAAATTGAATAAAAACCACGAAAATTGTAAGAAAAACTTGGAAATTTTTATTGAAACTTTGCAGGATGTTTATTTAGTCAATTATCTATTAGTTTATCACAAAAAATTGGAAGGAAATGCATTGCATGATAGAGATAACTGATTTAAGTTGATTATATAGCTTGCTGGCAAACATTGTGAGTAGAAAATATGTAGTAATTAATGAAAGAAGTTTAAACACACCATAATCATTTATATATAATGAATTAGTACAATATTTTACACTTTATACATTGAATGGTAAGATACATGAGTGACTTAGCAAGGTCTAAAATATCGATGATATCAGAAATATCGGTAGTCCAAAAAAATATCGGTAGTCCAAAAACACGGAAATTTTGATAGAAATATCGGGATATTATGAATATTTTAGACCATGATTGAGATATAGTGTGGAAAAGTTGTTTTGTTGAAGTCCACATAATTTTTTTTTAAATTAAAAAAAAAAAATTGGAACCATGTATGTCTTTGGTTCCAGACGAAAATGTAGGAAACTATGACCTGTCTATATTGGGAAGTGTGGAAAATATGGGACACGGACCCCTCTTCCCTTTAAATTATACTAATTTTGAATCATTCATCCTACCCTTAATAATAATAATTTACAAAAAATTGGAAGTATATTAGATCAAGTCTTTAGTCACGGAAGAAAATGTGGACACTATACTAGTATGTATTGGGATATATTGTAGAGAATTTGCTTTGTTAACGTCCGTATGGATTTAGGTACGACTACAGTTGTAATATCGTTAGTTGTTATTAGTATTACTGTTTAGTGAAATTATTCTCCATTTGTTAGTGGGGATGTCTCCTTTTAACTTTGAGTTCAAACCTACTTGTCACGCCTTAATCTAGACATACGTCCAGGATCGACATGTAACATCACTCAGTACTCATATATCTAACATACCCCATCTCTAGGATATGGACAAGCACAAGAAAGATCCAATTGCGTAGTAATTTTTCATATACTCTATAGCTGCATCTAACCTCTTTGTTAGACTGCCTTCGTACCCTCTGATGAGATCAAGACATTTGTAGTTCACTATTTGTTAAACTCTGAACTATTCATAAAATACTTCCTAGTAGACAACATAGAGTACCACACCACATCAACCATAAGCTAAACAAGAGTTGTCATCTTACCTTTCACACACACATATGCTTTCCAACACCATTCAACAATTACATCAATCAATAACACATACAATACACCAAAATGCAGGGCTAGAGCGACACAGTTCTGGAGAAGCCTACATCCCTGAAGCTTTCTCAGTTTAGACTAAATCCAAGGAATCAGCGAAGTCAAGGATGTGATTTCGGACCACTCAACGAAACCAAAGTACGAAACGGGATTCTGGACCACTCAACGGAATCCAAATCAGGATACGATTTCGGACCACTCAATTGAATCGCGGAGTAGAAGGGATTTTGGACCTCTCAACGGAATCTGAGTGGATACGATTCCGGACCACTTAACGGAATCCAGATGGAGCAGGGAATCAGTCCACTCAACGGAATCCCAGCAGAACCCGGTTCCGGACCACTCAACGAAACTGAGTGGAAGTCTAGGAAACATAACAACAACTCGAAGAAACAAGACATGAATCAGGTTACTCAATTTAGAACAGCTTAACGAAACGAGAAATGAAACAATGAAACTAGATATGAAACAAGCTTCGAAGCAACAACCCCAGGTCAATGGGTTAACGGTTCACTACGAGCCCTCACATTTCATCAAACAATTCAACAAGCACTTCGAATCACATTTCATAAATATCATCAATACACAAGTCAAATCACATTTAATAAACATAGATCAATGGCTAAATATATATATAAAAAAAAATATCACATTTCAATAGAAATCACATTTATAAAATCAAGTGATATCCACAAAGGATACTAAATACAAAATCAGGGTAATAACCATATCACATATCTTAAAGTCACTCACTAACCAATGTAGGCCCATTAGACTTCACTTAATCTCTATTAGTACTAATTTTAGTATTTAAGAACGATTCGAATCATGTTGACCAAAAGTCAACTCTCTGTCAAAGGTGGGTTTCGCAACCCTACATAATTCGATCTGGAACATCTGCCCACATATTTCTGATTTGTAACCTCCCAAGAGTCTCATTAATCTTCTAGGAACGATCCAACAGTCGGATCTCTGCCAATCGCTAAAATTAAATTGAGGTCAATGTTTGGTTTTACAAACTTAGAAATTCAATTTGGGAAAATCCGTACCTCAGATATCCAATCCATAAGTTCCTAAGGACCTCAAGTATTATGTTTAATAACATATTAACATTTAGTGACGATCTAACGGTTGGATCTTCGTTTGCTACAATAGTCAAGTGGCGGACCCTAATGGAACTAGGTCCAAACGATATGATTTCATCAAACAGAGGTCAAATATGAAATTAGAATATCAAATTTAGCCTAGAAATTTAAAGTTGGCCCACTGGCCAAACGCTGCATGCGCCACCGCATGCGACAGTTTCCAGCAAACGAAAACCCAATTTTCCGACTAACTCCAAAAATTACCAAATTTTATAGGATTGTAGAGCACAGTAAGGGGAAAAACTTTCATACCTAGGTTGAAGTCCAATTTGGCCAATAAACGCCTGAAAACACCCTCGATTCGTCGGAACCCTAGAAATGGGTGTTCCTCGATTCGTTGAATTCACAGCTCTGCTGCCCCCAAACTTGTTTAGGCTATGTTCTTGGACTCAAGAGACACCTAAGGGTGGTGGTGGTCGATGGAATTTTTTTTCAGAAATGGCAGATTTGTCGCCTGCACCCACAAAGCCCTTGACTTTGATTCTCATGGAAAGACACCAAATCAACTCGGGTTTTGTGGGAAAATGGAAGAGGACTTGATGCTGAGTTGCTTCCAGGTGATGGGTGGCTACAAATCACCAGAAAAACTGCCTGAAAAGGGGTCGGAAAACATGGTGCCGCCGGATTGGGTCTCGGGTCAAAGGAAGGGATTCGATTCCCTCATTCTCTTATCCCTCATTTCCAGTCTTTGCTTTTCCTTCTAATTCACCTGTCTCTCCCTCATTTCTCTCCTTATCTCCCCATCCTAGCCACACACATGGCACCAAATCAATGCTCCAGCAAATCTGGAGCCTTTCAGATAATGGTCCAATGACCATTTCGCCTTTGTCTTTACTCGTTTATATCTCGTTCGTTATAGCTCCATTTGGCGAACAGTTTTTTCCTACACACTCGTGAGGTCGAGCTCTATCCAAATATGTAAATAAAAATGACAAAACATATAGGAATTAAATACATCCTTGAAAAGTCCGTTTAGTTCATTAAGCTCGCTTTCGTCCTTTTACTTATCGAAAAAAAAAACTATACGCCGTAATTATAAACGCGTCAAAACCAAGAATACGAAATACGTAATTTTAAATAGTGAAATATGGGGACGGGATTTCACACTACTTCCACTAATGTTGATATTTTTTTTTTAGGATTGTACTTGGGTACTCACTAGTGAGTACTCACATTTTGATTGTGATTATTCACCTTTTGATTTTGTCCAATAATATTTTATCACATGTTTTATTGTTTTGAAAAATAATGCACATATGTTACTAACTTTTCTTGGGTAATAAAAAATAAAGAACATATGACATTTTTTGAATCGGCCAAAATAAGAAAGTGAGTACATAGATTGGTGAGTATTTATGTATTTAGGGTTGGACTATTATTTAATCTTTGAGGAAAAATTTGGCCTATAAGGTAATTAAGGAAAATTATTAAAAAATCTTTTTTTAATGCTTGATTTGACCCAATTATGTATTTTGAATGTGGAATGCTTGCTAACATCAAATACCTGAATGTAGGAACCAAATCTGAGTAAACTTGAGCAACTTGCAAAACAGTAAAACAATCGTGAGCAATCCTTAAACCCAGGAGGGGAGATGGGTGTTCATGCCAAAAGCTTTCCAACGTGCAAGTAAGTGAATGATTTTTAGATTCAAGTAGTGAGCAAGAGAATTGAAGTGTATAGATTGTGTTACCGTGGATGAACCCTAGGTGGGTGTATTTATAGTGTAGGAGAGAGACCCTTTTAGGTTATAGTCCTCATTCTAAGACGAGAGAATCCTAAAGGATATCTAGTAACTAGATATTGCATCCTCTTAGGAGTTGTGATTACTTGTAGCGCATACCTATCCTTAGATTGTAGGGACTCCAAGAGACTTATAGGATCTGATTGTGTCCATATTCGGATCAGATCACGTATGGAACAAGCATGGTCATCCAACGGAGTTGTTAGGACTTCGCCTAGTACCCCGGAGTAGAGTGATGGTAGCACCCTGTTTCGTTTGATATAGCTCCACCCGGAGCTGGAGCTGGTGAGTCCATGATCGAATTTCTAAAGTAACAACATTCAAATTTGACTCACTCCGGCCTTGGAAAATCATGGTCCCCCACTGAATTCATTAAAAAAAACAAATTCTTAGCAAGTTAACCTACTATTTAGGAATACCATAATTGTGGTTCATGAATTTTCATTGCTGGAGTAAGGCAGATCAGAATACTAATACCTTAGAAGTCGGATCATGGACTCAACAGCTTCGGCAGCGAAGCTGCATAGATGGATCATGGAGAAGCGTTGTCACTGTCATCCTATTTCGGAGCAGTGAGTGAAGTCCGTCAACTTCGCTAAGATTGACCATGCTTGTTCCGTATGACACGGAAACTTGATCCAATAAGGAATCAGCCATGTTTCCTATATTCTTGGAATCCTTACAATCTAAGGATTGACGTGCACCTGAAGTAATCATACTCCTAAAAGGATGCAATATCTACTCCAAAGTATAATCTAAGATTGTCCCAGTTTAATACTAATTCCATGTTCTAAAAGGACTTTATCTCGACTGGTATAAATACACCATTCTTGGATTCATTTATGGTAACACAGTTATGCACACTTATTCTCTTGCCTATAGCTTGAGTTTTGTATATTTCTTACTAACTTGGCCGTCAGAGAGCCTTTGACCTGCACCCCTGGTCCTTGGCTGCTTACGGTTGTTTGTTCTTTAACATGTTAAACGAGTTTGTGCATCTCCTCCACACATGGTGGTACACAAATTTAGCTTCAGCAAAAATGCTTATTATACAAACAAAAACAAAAAGTCGAACACAATGAACACATAAAATCGCAGCATGGATATTCAATTGATATCTAAATACGACTATATTATATCATGAAACTCCTAACTAAAATATGTTGCTACCAGGTAGCATATTTTTATCCATATGGCAAAGCATAGAGATTAAGACTAACAATTTTGTTTGAAAAAAACTAACAATAATAATAATCATGGCTATAATCAGCCTTTTTTTTTTGTTACCTAATTAAAGGGTAAAATTGAAGAACATATGTTGGGAAAACAAAATCATAAAGAACACATGAAACCGACACCGGAAGCAAAAAGGATGGTGCGGAGGTGGGATGCATACGTATTGTATAGACTGGTAGACAACCCCCCAAAAATATATCTATGGGATAGGCATGGTGGAAAAGTAGGCAATAAGAGGAAGAAGAAGAATACTGCTTTGAATCTTCAACGACGACTACCTTGATGGACAGAAAATATATAAATCAATTTGCACACATGTGGATGCAAATTTCCGCCTTCTTCTTTTTGGACGAAAATGCACCTGCAAAATAATCAACACCTAAGATCAAGGCCAAGAGTCTCACGCACCCATGATGAATGGGGGGGGGGGGGGGCTTTGGCCGAAGAATCTCCGATGCCAAAGTTAGGATTTGAGAGAAAGTGTTTAAAGAAGTTTTGGGAGAGAATTGGACTTAGGTTTTTGGAGAAATGAAGGGCTATATATAGGGGTGTGTCCGGCCCTATTAGGAGAATTGGGACTGGCCACATATGGTTGATTTGTGGGATTGATTGCAAGATATTATGTAAATAATATCTTGTAATTAATTTGGTAATTAATCCCAATTTGAAAAGAATAATTGGGAATTACCTAGTGGTTGAGGATTTGATGAGGAGTGATGAGATGGTTTTAAAAGAATACAATTTTGATCACATTTGACCTCGATTGAGCCGTTATTGTCTGTTGCATGCGCGTGGGAATCCCGGTGTGCCTTAAGGGTAATTTTGTCTTTTTACCCAAAAGTCCACGTGTCGCCTCCATATTTTTCTTGATTTTTTTTTGCTCAACAAATGCCCCCACACTTGTTGGGTTGCTCGCAGGAAAGTGCAGCAGGTGTAGAGATCTTCTCTTTAGGAAAATACGATTGTTTCCTATCTTGATGTAGATTCCCTCTTTAATTGGAAATTAGATCATTCTAAGGAAAGGGAAATAAATTACTTCTAAAATCTATTTAACTCTACCTTAAGTAGATTATTAAATCAACTTTAGAGAGCAATTTATTCTACCCAAGAGAGAGAAAGCTAAAGGATATTTGTTCCCCATCCTTTAGCAATCTTCTACACTTACCCGTGCAAAGGACCGTCTTTCGTTACTTTCTTTGTCTTCTCCGTACCGCACCGAGGTAAGAAAAAAATTAATTTTCCTTTTCTTCTTCTTGGATAGTGCTGTTACGAGGCAGCTGTCGGGGTGGTGCGGCACTTCTGCTGGTAGGGGCCAAGAGTCGGCTTGGCATGGGTCAATGAGGTGTTGTGGCAGAGACCACTGCTTGGGCTGCTTGGCTTGGCTAAAGCCAAGGCCAGTTGTGCTGCTGGGGCAGCAGATTGAGGCACTGAGGAGTAGTGCTAGGCGGGTTACATGGCTAATGTCATTTGGACTTTTGGACTGCTGGAATGCTGGGCATGCAGGCCTCCTGCCTGCTGGTCTGAGAGAAAAAATGAGGGAAAAATCAGCATGGGTTGAGCTTCCTTGTTGAGTACCGTGAATGGCGTTGGTTACTTAGTCCTATTTGTCGGGAAAAAAATAGGCTGCTCCCGAGAGAGGAGATAAAGACGATCAAGGCAGATGTATTGGCTCATCTGATCACTGTTGTGGAGCCTACTATAAACTTCCCTGCCTGCTCAAGAGATGTCGGTTGAGAAAAGACTGAAGACTTCCTCCACTGTTCGTGAAGGTCCGCTTGCTGACGAGAATCCTGTGATTGAGTTGACTTCTTCCAATGGGAAGAAAAATGAGGTTGCTAGATCTAAGCCTATGACGCATGCCATGCTGAAAATGGCTAGTACGATTACTGATAGGATTGCTCAGCGTAGAGGTTTTGTGAACCTTTGGAGAGGCTTGCTACTATGAAGAGCGATAAGGTGGACTTTGCTGCTAAAGTGGCGCCAATGCCTATTCCTCTTGCTGCTAAGACTGGTTTGCCTGCTGCAAAAAAGGAGACTGCTTGAGTGGGTAGTCGTGAGAAATATGCTAAGCCTGTTTTTGGATAGGCTGCTGAAATCTATGTGCTTTTAAAGCCAGATCTGCTAGAAGACATGGATGCGTTTGCTAAGCTTGTTGATGGTGTTAGAGGGATTATTTGCCCAAGTTCCTTTACGAATCATTCAACCCAATATGGAATAACTACTCTTATGATGTAGAAAAACGGTGATTCTGGAATCTGAGTCTAGGCTCCTTGACTAAGAGGATACCAAGGCTGCCAATGAGGTGGCAATGACTATGGCAGCTGAAGCTTATTCCTCGGGCGAGAAGATCAATAGGTTGGAGTCTGAGCTCGTTGCTTTGAAGGGGTCTAATATCTTTGCCTTTACTTCTCTGCAACTTGAGACCATTCGCCAAGAGATCGTTGACTTGCAGACTAGGCTTGACGCGATCCAAGTTAAGTATGAAAGTGCAGAGGAGGAGATTGGATGTTACATACCTTAGATTCAAGATCTTGAGCATGCCGTTTCTGAGCTTCATTCTGTTGCTTACGCAAATGATGAAGAGTTGATCGCTGCATATAATCAAGTGATCCACTTCAAGAAGATCGTCGATAGGCTTGAACCTGAAGTGTTGGAACTCTAAGGTGCATTGAAGATCAACGAAAGTCTGAAGAAGGAAGTGGAGAGCTGCAGAGCATCTTTTTTGGTCTGCTTGAGGAGAACGGGTAGCTAAAGGGTGAGAAGGCTGGGCTCGAGGCTTCGTTTGTTTAGAGTCAAGTCAATTTCTTCAAAATGGTTTATGTAGATAATCTCTTTGGTAGGCCGTCTGACTTTGAGTTTGATGGGAAAAACTTCAAGACATTCTCTATTTCTCCAGAAGACTTACTTGCCTTTATTTTTTATGCTTTCCTTGGTGAAGTAGTCAAAGAAGTTGGTGCCCAGGCTGGGGCAGCATGGGGTGAAGTGCCAGGTGATGCTGCTGCTGAGAGCGTCGTGGCTGCTGAAGGTGTGGCGATCGAGTAGTCGTGGGATGTCTAAGCTGTTGAAGAGTAGTCTTCTAGGTAGCCCTTAGGATTTTCTTTGTTTTCCTTGTTGCTTTGCTTGAACTTATTCAGCCTTTGATATTTGTTTATCAGTTTTGCTAGAAAATTTAATAAACTTGCTTCTTTCGTTTTTCTTCATCTTCGCTTCTTTTTTTTTTACGCATAACCTTTGACCTTTAGACCAGCGGTATACATGCTACTTTTTTTATAAGCAGACAAGACCGCGTAGCCTATGCAATTGTAGGTGTTGGTGTAGAACTTTTGCAAAGTTGTTAGCCATAGGGTCGGCAGCTAGAAGTGTTACTTACAGAAGCAGACGAGTCCGCGTGACCACTTGGCTATTAACCTTGGCTTTCTTCAATCCTTTGAGCTGTGTGGCCTGCATTACAACATACTAAAGATTTTTGGGTTATGAAATTCGCTAACATTTCGTATCAAAAGTACGCGGTTGTATGGAATTTCCTAAGCAAAGGTCCGATAGAACACTTTGCTTTTTATGTAGCCAATTCCGTGGGTTGCGTAGCAAGTATCACAACACTTTAGGAATTAGTGTAGATCTAAACGATCATTCTGCGCTTGGCAGAGGTGAAGCTGATCGACTGCATATCATGTGGGCAGTGGATAAAGCTTTATATATGCACGCTAACTTGTTTAACTTTCAAAAAAATGTGCGATTGTATAAGTTTAGCGCGGCTTACTGCTTGAAGGGCAAGCCGTAAGCAGTCTTTTGGAAATCGTAGGCTACCTGGAAATCGTAGGCTACCTTAGTGTACTCGGTAGCAGCTTTAGGGTTCCAGGACAACCGTCCATAGGGCATACTGCGTAATGTGCCCCTTTCGTCTTTAGGGCCTGGTTCTCCATGAATTAGGCCAAGAGACCCAAAATCCTTCAGTTAGCTGAGCCTTGAAACAGACCATTGTGGCTACTTCTAGGAATCCCGACGCAAGCCATCGTGCACCTAGTTATACTAGGGTAGCTCGACTCATCTACTTCTGGATATTCGGAGTGTAAGTTTATCCTCCCGTGTTAGAGAGCAAAGACATATAGGCGTTGGAGAGCGGAGCTATGTGGGTGTTAGGGAATTGGTTTACCCTCTCGCACCCGAGAGCATGGTTAGCCCCTCGGGGGGTAAAATTTCTGCGATGAGTCGCTAAGAAGGGCGCAATCTTCTTTTGAAGTGCAGGAATGATTAGTTGTTGTAAGCATGCAGTCGAGCCAAGTTGTAAATCACTTATAAATTCCTCATTGAAAAATGAGTGAAACAAACGAAAACTTAGCTGTAAAGTAGAAACTACATAACAATTGGATAGTTATCATCTTGCAAGGTGGTGCTCGTTAAGCTGCTTGAGTCTTCGAGCTTTGATGTAGCGGGAGGTCACACATGGTACTTCCTTATATTGTAGGCATTCCACTGCTTTTCAATCTCTTTGTCGTTTATGGTGGCAAAGGTGTAGCTACCCTTGCCACATACTTTGCTGATCTTGTACGGACCTTCCCAGATGGGATTCATCTTTTTGGAACCTTCTCTTCGGGCGATGATGAAGGCTTTTGTTGGGACTAGATCTCTGGGCTGGAACTGTCAGATCTTGGCCCTTTTGTTATAGCTAGAGAGGAGCTGCTGCTAGTAGGCTGCGATGTGGATGATGACCTTTTTGCGTTTCTCCTATGCCAGATCTAGATTCATGACCATCTCTTTTTCATTTTGCTTGACGCTTGGCTGTAGAGTGCTGATACTTGGCACGATGACATTGGGATGAATGATTGCTTCTAAACCAAATGCCAAGGAGAAAAGAGTCTCACCAGTTGCTTGTCGTTTGGTTGTACAATATGCCCAAAGACATCCGGGAAGTTCGTCTGGCCATTTTCCCTTCTTGTCAGAGAGGGATTTCTTGAGGTAGTCGAGGATCGTCTTGTTGGATGCTTCGACCTGCCCATTGCCTTGAGGATATCTCGGCGTGGACATGTGCTGCTTGATGCCATATTTCTGGAAGAACTTCACCAAATCTTTGCCTACGAATTGCGGGCTATTATATGTGATGATGGATTGCAATATGCCAAATCAGTAAATGATGTTCCTCCATATGAAGTGCTCTATATCCGTTTGAGTCGTGGTTGTTATAGGTTATGCTTCTACCCATTTGGTGAAGTAATCGATTGCCATGATCATCATGCCTTTGCCCTTAGTAGCAGGTGACATCGACCCTACCAAGTTGATTGCCCACTGCATGAACGGCCAATGACTGGTCTGCGAGTGTAGTTTGCTGGCAGGCGGTGCTGGTACCGGCTTGTAGCATTGGCAGCTGTCACACTTTTGTACTTATTCCTTAACGTCTTAATGCATAGTAGGCTAGTAGTAGCATGCGTTAAGAGTCTTCTGTGCTAAGGATCAGCCTTCAGAGTAATTTCCACAGACACTTTCGTGGATTCAACTTAGAACTTTTAGGTCATCGGGACATTTTCGTGGATTCAGCGAAGATGTGGACCAGTGTAGGATCTTCAGACGAGAATGCCGTTCCACATATAATAGCATGCTACCTCCATTTGGAGCTTTCTAGACTCCAACCTTTTCGTGAGGAGTGTGCCATTAACCAGGTAGTCTATAATGAGACTTTGCCAATTTGGAGTTGTACTAACCTCTGACACCTCGGCTATCGGCTCCGCCTCTATGCTTGGCTTGTCTAGATACTTCACCGGAATATAGTGTTTGAGTTGGTGGTTGAAGGCGGAGCCTAAACCGGCTAGTGTGTCCGCGTGAGCATTGTCTGCCCGTGGAACTTGAGTGAGAGTATAAGTCTGAAATGCCTAAAGTTGCTTTTGTACAGTCTCTAGGTATTGCGACATCTTTGGATGTTTTACAGCGTACTTCCTAGTAGTTTGGCTGGTGATTAGCTAGGAATCGGAATAAATTGCAAGCTTTTTCACCTCCAAGTCTTTTGCCATTCAGAGGCCTGCTAGTAGGGCCTCAGACCCCGCTTCGTTGTTAGATGCTTTGAAGCCTAGAGTGATCACCTGCTCGAACATCGAATCGTCTAGGGTGACAAGGACCACGCCTGCTCTCGAACCCTTGTAGTTGGATGCGTCGTCGACATGCAAATGATAGAAGTCTCCATTAGGTGAAGCAGGTGCGGCTAAGGTGTGTTCGGCTGCCTCTAGGGCGTCGTTGGGATGCTCTGTTACGTCACCTAGGCTAGGCGTGAATTCTGCTATGAAGTCCACCAAGGCTTGGGCCTTTATCGCCATGCAAGGTCGGAAAACTAAGCCATATTGGCCAAGTTCCAACATCCATTTCATTTCTCGTTGAAAAACATCCGGTCCATGTAGGATTGATCTTAGAGGGTATTAAGTCATGACAATGACTGTGTGAGCTTGGAAGTTTGGTTTGAGCTTCCGAGTCGCAACAACTTGCGCCAAAATTAGTTTCTCGATCTTCGAGTATCTATTTTTCGCATTGAGAAGAGCTTTAGAAGTGTAGAATACCGGTAGTTGGCCCCCCAGCTCTTCTCGTATAAGGGCAGAACTTATTGCTACTTCTGAGATTGCCAAGTAAATGTATAAATTCTCCGCTGCTTCCAGCTTGGATAGTAAGGGAGGTGGTGGAAGATACTTTTTCAGGTCTTAGAAAGCTCTTTCGCAATCATCATCCCATTTGTCTCGTTGTGCCCTCTTGATGGCCTTGAAAAAGGCTTATATTGATTGGTGGATCGCTAGAGAAAACGGTTGAGTGTGGCTGCTCGTCCGGTCAAGCTTTGGATCTCCTTCAAGGTAGTTGGAGACTTCATCTCTAGGATTGTTCGGATTTGTTTGGGACGTGCTTCGATTCCTCATTTGGTTACTATGTACCCTAAGAATCTGCCTGAAGATACTCCAAATGTGCATTTGGAGGGATTAAGATTCATCTTGTATCTTTTAAGGATGTTGAAAGCTTTTTCCAAGTTGCCGATGTGGTCTGATCGCTGCTGGCCTTTCACCATCATGTCGTTGACATAGACCTCCATGGTTACTCTGATTTGCTTCTTCAACATCATGTTTAATACCTTTGGTAAGTGGCTTCCGCATTCTTGAGACCAAAAGGCATGACCTTGTAGCAATAGGTGCCTCGCTCGATCATGAACGCGATTTTTTCCTTGTCGGGCTCATATGTGGCCATTTGGTTGTAGCCAGAGTATGCGTCCAAGAAACTGAGCAGCTGGTTCCTAGAAGTTGAATATACTAATAGATAGATTCAGGGGAAGTGGATAAGGATCCTTTGGACATGCTTTGTTGAGGTCGGTGTAGTCTACGCAAACTTTCCATTTGCCTTATTTTTTTCTTTACTAGCACGACGTTGGCAAGCCATGTTGAGTGTGCTACCTTTTTTATGAACTCGGCCTCCAGTAGCTTGTCAATTTCATCCTCGATGATCGCCACTTGCTCGGGTGAAAAATGTCTTCTCTTTTGGATCACCTGTTTGGCAGCGAGATTGACGTGCAGCTTGTGGCAAGCTATCTCAAGGGCGATGTTAGGCATGTTAGAAGGTGACCACTCGAAGATGTGGCGATTTCCCCTAAGGAAAATCGTGAGTTCTTCCTTTTCTTTCGGGCTCAGACGTGAGCCGATTCTAGCAGTCTTCTCCGGCTGCTGGGGATCAAGAATGATGTGTTCGGTGTCCTCCTCGGGTTTCCATCCCATCTTGTCTGCTGATGTGTTAGTTTGGACTCCATCTTCTTGATCCAACTGTTGTAATTGCTATATGGCAGCTTCATCGTCCCCTTGGACCTCAATTACCTTTATAGGGGTAAATGTCTTCTTTTTTTATTCCTTCAGTACTTGCACAGTGAATCGTCAAGATGCGGCCTAGTCAGACTTGATTTCTCTAACTCTTCATCCCAGGATGCAAAATCATATTTTTTGATACTTGACGGAAGTGACGGAGTCCAACTTTATTAGCCAAGGTCTCCCGAGAATCCCATTGTAGGGAGACGGGTTGCATACTATTGTGAACGTCTGCTTTAAGACAACTAGTGGTGTGTTCACGTTAAGTGTGATGTAGCCGATGGCAGTCGAGGTGTGTCAGTTGAATCTGGTAAGTACCTCCACGGTATGATTGTGCTTTCTAGGTCCATCTTCTGAATTACTGAGAGTTGAAGTTGAAGGAAATTTTGTGAAAAACATGTTTATTTGAGCAACATCAATAGCATGCAATTAACAAATTAAAGGCGGAATCATGCTTACATGCACTCAAAACAAAACATCAACCATGAAATTCAAAGCCTAGTAGATTGGTGAACCTTGACTCAACTTAAATCAACATTTGTTAGTTGAGAAATATTTACCTTTGTAGATTCCTCTTTGCATATGCAAAGGATAATCACCCAAGAGATAGGGCCTTCATTCCTTGCTTCTTAGCTCCATGGATTTGGTTGAAAGAATTGGATTCTCCAAGTTCCCAAAATAGAGAACCTCTAAAGATTCTACACCAAGGTTAGATTGTAGAAGAAATGAGTGACCTTGGAGTAGTGAGATTGCTAGATGCACCCTCCAAGGTGGTTGGCCTCTTAGAGAGAAAATGAAGAAACAAGTTCTCACCAATTTTCTCTAAAACAAAACCTTATGAATTTTAGGCTATAAAGTTCTTTATATAGAAACTTCTTTAAATGACCTAAAGAACCAAAAAAAACCCTAATTCTAACACATATGGCCGGCCTCTTTAAGGGATATGGGCTTTTGGGCATTTGTGAATCTTTATTCATTAAGTTGTCATACAACTTAAGTCAATGGGCTTTGACGTTCGAAGCCCATTGGGCCTTAAGGTCCAAAACTATCCCGAGGTCTTTAACGAACTTATTCGTTTGATTAATTAACATATTAATTAATCATTGCCATAAATAATTAAACCATTTAATTATTCTTACTCATCTCCATTGTTTCTTCAATCTCCACCTTACACGGTGTACGATCCATTAGGTTCCTTTTAGCGAGGCAGTGGGCGATTAAAACCATTTTACATCGATTGTGAATTTGAAACTTACTTTCAATTCTCCCTTTAGTGATTACACACGTTTAGGGCTTCCACAAACCATGAGTGACACCTAGCAGCATATCATGGTTACCCAAGCTAATCAGAAGAGGTAGAGAACCTATTCAGTTCAGGATTACAAATGCAATACGGTCTTTCTCTAATCTAATACTCTTGACCACATTGTTTGGTTTGATAGTTTATTTATTCATGTCTACTATCCAATGTGATTCGTTTGCTTATATGATTACCTTGAATGTGATTTGGAACGCATTCCCTAATCTCATTCATACTCTGGCCAGAGATTTTAATCATATCATAGAGTATTATCCCTCAAACCATTTGAAGGTTAGAGATCCCTTGTTGCACATTGATAAGCTCATATTTATACATATTTTACATCAAATTCTCTCGTCTTTTCTTAGTTAGTTTCTTATATTTTTGAGTTATTTACTTTGTTTTTGTGTTTTATCGAATTTATCTAGCTAAGAAAATAAAAATAGCACAAGTGTGATTTTATGTAATAAATTCGTCAATGTAGATTAGCTTTTAAATTAAATAATATATATATATATATATATATATATATAATAATAATGATTCATGATGATGTTTGAAACATCATCATGGTTTGTTTTATAAAGAAAAGAATAAAAAAATGAGATGGACAGCTTGCATGAAGGAAATAAAGAAATAAAATAAGGGAGCAAATTAGAGGAGGCCTCGACAGAAGAATAATGGGAAGAATAAATTAGGGGGGCCGGGGGAGAAGAAAAGAAGTCAAAAGAATAAAAGGATGTGCATGTGGGTGTGTGCGGAAAAGAAATAATAAAAAGGGAAAGTTTGTGCAGCTGGAGGTTAGAATAAGGAAAGTGGTGAGTGAGGTCTGACAAAAGAAGGGGAATAATAAGAAAATAGAGAGGGCCTCGGCATAAAGAAGGTCTTCGAGGGGGGTGCTGCTTCGGACAGTGAGGGGAACGTGGAAGGCTGCCTTGAGGCAGCGAGCAGGAAGGCAGAGAGGACGACAGCTGACCAGCGGGAGCAGCGCGAGAGGATAGAAGACGTGCACAGCTGGCGGAAGGAAGGCACGGAAAGCTTGGAGTCAGGCGGAAACAGGAGCAGCTGGTCGAGACGTGGAGGACTGCTGCCTTACGCAGCTTGGGGATGGCAGCAAGGCACAGAAGCTTACTCACAGAAGCTTCCTCATTTGGTTTTAATTTTCTAAAACTCATGTTTAATTTAATTTGCTTTTCAATTATATTAAACATGTGTAATTAATTTCTGTTTAGTTAGAGGTGAATTTGAAACCATGGATAAATGTTTATTATGATTTGATTTACTCCAGTTATGAATTCTTGAACGTTGGATGTGGTTTATTTTTCTGTGTTGATTAATAACTTGTTTATGTATGTGGGTTAAGGGTCGACACTTAATTTGCATGCTTAGACTTGATGCTAGGATATAAGGGAATTTCACCTAATCGTTATGAACTTATATCCATGAGTAGTAAAAATCGCTAGTCACGATTGTGTTTAGTAAACCCTAGGTTGGATTAACATGCGTATTCCATAGTTATGAATGCCTAGTCGATGCTTATGATTTCCATTGAACTTAATGATTTTTGATATGTCTCTCTATCATGCGTATTCCATAGTTAGGGAACTTGATAAAAATAATTTGGTTGTGATGCGTATCCCGTCCAATTCAATGAATCTAGGAAAATCTGAAGGTTAATTTAAGCGGACCTAATTAACTTGGAGCGTTGTCATTTATTCGTTTGTTGAAGTCATAACTGGGAATCAAATTATATGCATTTGTTCATGTGTGGATAAGGAACCCTCTAACTAACGTCTCATCATTTTAATTCTATCAAAATATATTTTCTTTGAAGTTTGTTTTTAAGTTTCTGTTTTAAGTTCAATTTCATAAAAAAATCAATCCCCCATTTATTTTAAAGTGTTAGATTTATTAGAAATCAATTTAGTTTGTGTTTTCTTGAGTCTTGAATTATTTTGAGTCTTTTGATTCGTTTAGTTTATTTGTTAGTTTTATTTTGAGTGATTCTATTTAAGTGTGTTGATTTTAGTTTAGTGTTTTAAATTTTGTTCTTACGTTTTTAATTTAATTTTACTTTGGTTAGCATCCCTAGTTAATCCCCGGCCTAGAACGATCCCTACTTATCCATATACTACAATTGTCACAAATAGGGTTTAATTTTGTGCGTTAGTTAATTTTCGCATCACACATTCACTTGTCTCCATAACTAAGTGGCTTAACCCCAATGATGTCGTGGACACCCCGATGGGGTGACTTTGACATAATCAAAGATCAAGGACTTAACCACAAGACAACTGTGATGCCTCAGGTCAAAGGACTAATTTGCATTATCCCAACCATGAGTTCTCATGTGACATGAGTATGAGAACTCCTCGTTGATCGTGTTCAGTGGACTCATTCTCTATTGAGCACCTACGTACTTGTCTTGATGTCACACACACCAATGACTCGAGACTAGTCACTCTCCCTGAGAGAAGACATAGCACGTACTGATCTTAACGGACTGTCAATGCCCAATTGGCAATCCTATGATCATGAACGTTTAGGATGTGTCTACGAAAGAATGGTCTCATTAATCTAACTTCATTAGATTGCATTCTCCCAATCACATATTCCTTGGACTTTATCGTTTAAGCATATAACATTTATATGAGACGGCTTAAACAATAATGTTTGCCCTTTATATGTAAACTAGATTAGTTTAACATGTGAAATGTCCGTAAAGTATCATCATATGATTGGCTTTAGGGCACATTTCCAACAGAAGTAGGTTGACTGCACTTCCGTTGTCCACAATCATTCTGTTGACTATGGCATGAGCCAGTTGGATAAATACTACTAATGCGTCGTCGTGCAGGAAATCTATGCATTCGACATCCTGCTCGGTGAAACCAATAATGGGTCTAGGTTGGGTGTTGGCTTCCGGAACTTGTGAGACTAATAAAGCTTGCTGCATTTTCCTCTTCTTGGAATTGTTGGTGGCCCCCAAGTGCTCAGATTCGGCGAAGATGCCATTGATCCGAATCGTATTGTTGGGTGGTTCTTCATTGACATCTGTGTTCTTTCTAGGCTGCGCAACTGACTTGTCCAAGTATCTGACGACTTTGCCCTTTTTCACGAGCTTATCTAGGTAGTTCTTCCAAGTGTAGCAGTCGTCAGCTGTGTGACTGAGACCTTGGTGGAATGCGCAGTACTTGGTGTGGTCTAAACAGGAAGTATCTCGCTTTGATTGTTTCAGTAGCTTGAACCATGGTTTGCTCTTGATGTCGAGGAGGACTTGGTGAATTGGGATAGAGAACTTAGAGTAGTTCTTGGATGCTAAACCTTCTTTAGTCATGGGTCTATCCCTACGTTTGGCCTCTGGCCTACTTTTTCTGTACTGTTTCATGTCCTCATTCTTTTAAGCCACTGCCGACTCTATTCGAGGCTGCTTGGGCACCTTGTCTGCTCGTCGAGCCTCATCCTAAAGTGCATGCTGCTCTGCCAGAACGAAAGAGTTTGCCAGAGTTAGATCTTATTTCATTATTAATTCTCTAAACAGTGGGTGGTTTGCTAGAAGTCATTTTTGGAAGGCTGAGTTTGCTATCGAGCCGTCGCATCAAACTATCTTCGCCTTCTCTACTTTGAACCTTTTCACGTAGTCGTGGAGCGACTCTTTTGGGTTATTTTGCACATTGACCAAGCGGTCAGACTTCTTCTTGATCGAGCGATAGGATGAATATTCTTTGAAGAAAACCAAAGAAAGATCATCAAAACACCAGATGGACCGTGGTGGCAAGGTATGGAACCAATCTTGCACCTTGCCTTGCAAAGTGGTGGCGAATATCTTGCACATAAGGACATCGTTGTTCCGATAAAGGACAGTTGCACTTCGGTAGTGCTTCAAGTGTTTTTCCGGATCTCCATCTCGTTTGAAAGATGTGAAATGTGGCATGCTAGACTTGCGTGGAGGCTCTGCCTACTCGATTTTGTTCGTCAAGGGCGACCTGCTCATGTCTCGACGTAGTGCTTCATCGGTGACCTCGTTGCATTGGAAGTCACGCAATCGCTCAGCAGGAGCCTTTTTACTTCTTCCTGAATTTGCCTTTGTCGGGGTAGCAGAGCTCTTGGCTGCCCCCATTCTTGACCTGCTGGTCTAGCCTGTTATTCTATATGTTCGGCTCATCCACGCCGCAACTGCTGTGCATGTGGTACATCCCTAGTAGGCGAGTGAATTTCTTGTAGGCCACCAGTTGAACTTGAGCCGGATTGAGTGACTGCTTATCTCTGTCCGTCGTGTTACCTACTCCGATGTGAATGAACACTTTGACTGGAAGGTTGCTCATGTTGATTGACAGAGTACAGTCCCAACTGTGAATGTATTCTCGTTTGTGGGCCTAATTGAGAGTGCAAGCTCCTCTGCGTGTTAAGACGGGAGTATACGCTATCTTGGGGGCCCAGTCGGGAGTGTACACTGCTGGAATGCTAGGTTCATGGTTGTTCGGCATTTGGGTTTGAAAAGCTTGGACGAAAATGTCTCCTTGAGTAGTGGAAGCGTGGTAGACTCCGGGCAGGAGATTTGAGTTAGGAAATGTCAAATCCACAAAGAAATGTGGTGAAAATGCCCCCTGTTCAATTGTTGGCTCATAAATTTGAAGCCGGGATGGTTGTAGGGTTTTTGGACTTGTTTGGGCTGCTTGGGACACCACGGGAATAGATTAGGCCACGGGAGTAGGCTGCAACACGCGTGCATGTTGGGCCTAGGCGAGTGCTGGGCTCGCACCAGGTCATGGCTTAGGCCCATGTGACTTGGAGAGGCGCGTGGCGCTGGGCCATTTTTGGCATAGCCTTGGCTTGCACTTTTTAGGCCGTGCGCTGTGCTTACTGCCCACTGTGGGCTATGGGTTTGCCAAATGTTGCCACGGTTGTGGTTGCTGTGGTGGTTACCATGATGGTTGCCACGGTGGTGCCCCATGGGAGTGGCTCCGCTCCAATTGTCATTGCGTTGAGCTTTGTGGATCGCCATGGTCCTAATTCTTAAACATTGGAATTTTCGTTAGTCGTGGTTTCCGAATCTCTTGCCGTCGTACTTTTCTTTTATGTTTATTCAAAGAATTTTTGAATAAAAAATTCTAGAAATAAGAACATATGAAAAATCTACGAATGAACAAAAAATTAGAAATCTTGAATGCAAGCGTGTGACTCAAACTCTCAATGAAAACACCAATTTGTGGATGCAAATTTCCGCCTTCTTCTTCTTGGACGAAAATGCACCTGCAAAACAATCAACACCTAAGATAGAATTTGAGAGAAAATGTTTAAAGAATAGGGGGCTTTGGCCGAAGAATCTCTGATGCCAAAGTTAGAATTTGAGAGAAAGTGTTTAAAGAATTTTTGGGAGAGAATTGGACTTAGGTTTTTGGAGAAATTAGGGGCTATATATAGGGGTGTGGCCGGCCCTATTAGGATAATTGGGACCAGCCACATATGGTTGATTTGTGGGATTGATTGCAAGATATTATGTGAAATAATATCTTGCAATTAATTTGGTAATTAATCCCAATTTGAAAAGAATAATTGAGAATTACCTTGTGGGTGAGGATTTGATGAGGAGTGATGAGAGGGCTTTAAAAGAATACCATTTTGATCACCTTTGACATCGATTGAGCCGTTATTGTCCGTTGCATGCGCGTGGGAATCCCGGTGTGCCTTAAGGGTAATTTTTGTTTTTTTACCCAAAAGTCCACTTGTCGCCTCCATATTTTTCTTGATTATTTTTGGCTCCACAACACATACATCCAATAGACATAAATATAATGAATAAAAAGCTAAAATCAAGCAGTTTTTGTTTTTTCAATCAATTAATCAGGCTACTTTTGAGGGGCATACTTGACATTAGAATAGAAAGGAAAATTGCACTAGTAAATAATGGTTGATTCATCACCCTATTAAGGAAAGTTTGTTGAGGTGGAAAGATGGTCAGAGGGCTTAAACTTAATTGTCTATTTAAAAGCAAGTGATCTTTTATCACAGTAGTGAAAAAGTGTTAAGCCTTTACATGACGGTGCAAGTTCAAACTCGGTTGGTGACTAATCTAACATTTAATCTAACAAAATCCATCGTCTGACCAAAAAAAAAAATTGTCTATTTAAAAAATATTTTTCGGACATCACCACTTTAGTTAACGAAAACAATGCAAGTGCCCATTTATCATGGCGGTGTGGGTTCGAACCCTGTCGGTGGCTAATCAAACATTTAATTTAACAAAATCTATCGTTTGACAGAAAAAAAAAAAAAACGAAGACAATGATTTAAAATTCAATACTCCAAAACATGATAATACTTTTGCTATGCCTATGCCATCATTTTATTTTGGGAAATTGCAAAAAATAATCCATTTTCTTAATCTTAAGACTGAAATAGGATTTTTCGAATATGCACATGCCATGCACAATAATAGAACAGAAATAAGATTTTCTTATAACTTAAAATTACCAAATTGCCCTTCCATATAAATAGGTTACCCATAAATTCCAACTCTCATTTCTCATTTTGTGGAGAAAGAAACAGAGAGAAAAGAGAGAAAACATCCAGTCCACCTACACCTGCAAATATCTTTTCGGGCTTCAACTCACATTGTCTGCAAATCGAGCAAGTTCGACCACCCATGAGAGTGAGTCCTGGACGGCTTGACCCACATCATCATTAAAACCCTAACTTTCCAGTTTGTATCATTCTCTCTCTCTTTCTCTCTCTCTCTTCTCGAATTAGATTGATATGTTGTCGGTTTCTTGGTCCGACACCATGGCGTTAGAACTTGGAGTTCTAGTCCAAGTAGTTTACTCTTTGTGCCATGCTTGAGTCAATTGTTGCCCAACCTTTTCTTCTCTGCCGCCTTCAATGATGTCATCTCTCTCTCTCTCTCTCTCTCTCTCTCTCTCTCTCTCTCTCTTCTATTATTTTTCTTAGCCCTTGTCTATACTGCATTTCTTATAAACAACATAAACTGAAGGTGGAGGAATAATTCGGTTACGAATATGCTATTTACAAGATTCGAATATGCCTATATTGCATAGTTTAACCATAAAACATGTAGAGACATGTCACCAAAACTTGGCCTAAATGGTCCTCCGTGCACGAATAAGCATATACTATAAAACAATATATAGCATCGTGTTATAAATAGGCAAAAGTTAGAGAGATAACTTTTGCTAGGGACAGGAGCGAGGTTGTTGCAAAATATTACACTAACATAAAATGATTGCAGATAAAAGAGAAATAGGAGGATACTAAAAATATTCTAGCTTTCTTTCTTCTCTTGTTTTTCTTGTTATTGTTGAACACTCGTAATGCTCTATTTATAGAGCAAATATCTTGGAAACAAACAAATTACACTATTAATCATATGAAAAGTTTACTGTATGCATGTGGGCATACATACCCATTATTTACAACACTCCCACTTGGATGCCCACATATCAACATCAGTTGCCTCGTTAAAACCTTGCTTGGAAAAATCCAGTGGGAAAAAACCATAGCGAAGGAAAAAGAGTACAACTTTACTCGGATTATTGATATAGTGTTGAGCATGCTTATGTTGCCTCGTTAAAACCTTGATAGGAAAAACCCAGTGGGAAAAATCCTAATCGAAGGAAAAAGAGTACAACATGCATGTATCATGGATGCTCCCCCTGAATTGTATCTCCCCCTGATTCCGCATTCTTCAAATTTGTAAGTCGATGTAATCCGATTCCATGCACTAACTTCTGAAATGTGCACTTTGGTAGAGATTTGGTGAACAAGTCTGCCAAATTTTCATTGGAACAAATTTGTCTGACTTCAATAACTTTAGCCTTCTGAAGCTCATGTGCACTGAAAAACCTTGGAGATATATGTTTAGTCTTATCACCCTTGATGAATCCTTCCTTCATCTGGGTAACACATGCTGCATTATCTTCATGGATGACAGTTTGAGTGTCTGTCTTTGACGGTAGATCACAAGAATTCCGAATGTGATGGATCATTGATCTTAACTAAGAACACTCACGACTTGCTTCATGTAAAGCAATTATTTCCGAGTGATTGGAAGATGTAGCAGCTAATGTTTTCTTTGTTGAGCGCTATGAAATTGCAGTATCTCTATTAGTGAACACATATCCAGTTTGTGAGCGGGCTTTGTGCGGATCAGAGAGGAAACCAGCATCTGCATATCCAACAAGGATCTGGTCATTTGTGGACTTGTCTGAGTATAAGAGACCCATGTCTGTTGTCCCACGAAGGTATCATAGAACATCTTTGACTCCCTTCCAATGACGAATTGTTGGAGCAGAGCTATACCTGGCTAAGAAGTTTACTGAAAAAGCTATATCTAGTATAGTACATTGTGCTAAATACAATAAAGCATCTATTGCACTCAAATATGGTACTTCTGGACCAAGGACCAGTTCATCATCTTCTTTTGGACGGAATGGATCTTTCTTAATGTCCAAAGAACGAACGACCATTGAGGTGCTAAGTGGATAAGCCTTGTCCATGCCAAATCGCTTCAGTATTTTTTCAATGTAAGCTGATTGATGGACCAAAATTCCATTAGCATAATGCTTGATCTGCAGGCTGAGACAATATTTTTTTTTCCCAAGGTCTTTCATTTCAAATTTGCTTTTCAGATACTCAGAAGTTTTATTGAGCTCTTCAGGGGTTCCAACTAGGTTCATATCATCAACATATATTGCCACTATAGCAAAACCAATATTTGATTCCTTAATGAACACACAAGGGTAGATGACATT
Organism: Malus fusca; assembly: GCA_035220775.1. Lineage (NCBI taxonomy): Eukaryota > Viridiplantae > Streptophyta > Magnoliopsida > Rosales > Rosaceae > Malus > Malus fusca. The sequence continues at coordinate 22,290,657 of CM069063.1, forward strand.
GTTGGCATATCTTTCTTTGATCAAATACTCACTGAGATGATTATACCACATTCGTCCAGATTGTTTCAGCCCATGTTGTGATCGCCTTAATTTGATTGAGAACATACCTTGTGGTTTGTTAGTTGCTTCAGGCAACTTAAGTCCTTTTGGGACTTACATATATATGTCAGTATCTAATTCTCCATATAGATACGCGGTGATGACATCCATAAGTCGCATGTCAAGTTTTTCTGAAACCACCAAACTTATTAAGTAACGGAATGTAATTACGTCCATTACAGGAGAATATGTCTCTTCATAATCAATTCCAGATCTTTGTGAAAAACCTTGTGCAACAAGTCGTGCTTTACATCTTGCAATCTCGTTTTTCTCGTTGCGTTTCCTTGTGAATACCCATTTGTAACCTACGGGGTTCACACCAGGCGGGGTTTGGACTACTGGTCCAAAAACACTTCGCCTTTCCAAGGAATTTAATTCTGCCTGGATTGCATCTTTCCACTTAGGCCAATCATGTCTCTGTTTGCATTTATCAACAGAGCGGGGCTCAAAATGTCGTTGATGATTGTTTCATTTCGATCCCACAATTCATTAGTACATGCATAATTTTTAGATATTTCTTTGCTTTCATGTACTTCTGTCTCTTCAGGGACAAATCTCTCATTAATGACATTTTGTTTTTCTAGAAGTACAGAATCATGAATTGTGAATTTATCATTCATTTTCTTTTCCTGAATGATTTCATTTGGGTTCAATTGTGCCCTCATCTTTCTCTTTTGAAGGGCTAAATCTTTTGAACCTGGGGGTCTACCACGCTTCAGGCGTGCACTAGATGAATCATCGCTGCCACTTATTTTGTCCAACATGGACATCAATTCTTGCAGGTGCATTTGCAGCTGATATATGTGACTTTGTCACTTTTGAAGCATCATTAAATGCATCTGGCATTTGATTAGCAATACCTTGAAGATGAACGATCCTTTTCACTTCATTTTCACATTGAGTGCTTCGTGGATCAAAATGAGATAAGGTGGGAACAATCCATGTTAGCTCTTGCTGTTCTTCTGGAATGGTCTTTTCTCCCCCTAACGACATGAAAACTGTCTCATCAAAATGACAATCAGCAAAACGAGGTGTAAACATATCACCTGGTAAGGGTTCCAAATATCTAATGATAGATGGTGAATCAAAACCCACATAAATTCCCAATCTGCGCTGAGGTCCCATTTTAGTGCGTTGTGGCAGTGCAATAGGCACATAAACCGCACAACCAAAAACTCGTAAGTGTGAAATGTTTGGTTGATGCCCAAACACGAGTTGTATTGATGAGTATTGGTGGTTGGCTATGGGTCTTAGTTGAACCAATGATGCAGCATGTAAGATGGTATGTCCCTATGCAGAGACTGGCAATTTTGTTCTCATGAGTAGAGTGCAAGCTATTAATTGAAGCCGTTTCATAAATGACTCTGCTAAACCATTTTGAGTATGGACATGAGAAACAAGATGTTCAACATCAATGCCCAGTGACATGCAGTAATCATCAAAGGTTTGAGACGTAAATTCACCAGCGTTACCAAGTCAGATTGACTTAATGGGGTGATCTGGGAATTGTGCTCGCAACTTAATTATTTGAGCAAGAAGCCTCGCTAAAGCTACATTTCGAGTAGACAATAGGCAAATATGTGACCATCGGGTAGATGCATCAACCAAAACCATAAAATATTGAAATGGTCCATAAGGTGGTTGAATAGGCCCACAGATATCCCCTTGAATTCTTTGCAAAAATGATGGGGATTCAGCATCAACCTTTAGTTGTGATGGTCTAATTACCAACTTCCCTTGGGAACAAGCCTTGCAAGGGTTATCATTTGAGACATCAATGTGTCTGCTCAATAATGGATGTCCATTAGAGTTGGTAATGATTCTATGTATCATGGTAGATCTTGGATGACCCAGACGGTCATGCCAAAACATGTAAACTTTTGAATCAATGAACTTCTGGTTCATGACAGTATATGCCTCAATTGTCTTTATGTATGTATAATACAATTCACTTGATAAACTACACAACTTCTCCAATATACGCTTCTGGGTATCATTGGAGGTAATGCATAAATATTCCACATTTTCTGCACTCTTCGTTTCAATGTGGTATCCATTTAGAGTATGTCCTTAAAGCTTAACAAATTTCGAGTAGACCGAGTGGCGTACAACGCATTTTGTATGGACAATATTGTTCCATTTGGTAACATAATCTGGGCTTTTCCTGAGCCTTCAATTACATCTAATTGTCCTGATATTGTTGTTACCTTTACTTTTGCAAGTACCAAGTTCAAGAAATACTTTCGATCTCGAAGTATTGAATGCGTTGTTGTGCTGTCTACACGACAAAAGTCTCCGCCATTGCTCTTGTTTTCAGAACAACCATAATTTTTATCCATATTCTCTGAGTAAAGAAATTACAGTTAAAAAGCAGTTTATTCATACTGGAATACTACTTTTATTGAATTGAAAATGCAAGCCTTAAACCACAAGTACAAATAACAAGAGTACATTAAACATAAATGATTCGATTGGACCCATAAACTTCATTCCCTCTTTCAATAATAAAGTCTGAAACATCCAGGTGGGTTGTGTTCAACTGTCCTGATAAATTGGACAATGGATCAGATATTTCCATTGGTTGAGCCTGGTCGAGGAAATTGGTCTCGACACACTTCTCTTTGAGGGAGGCTTGATACAGATCCACCAGATGTTTTGGGGTACAACAGGTACGCGCCCCGTGCGCATTGCCACAACACCTATGGCAAACTCCTTCAGGATTTCTATGAGTGTTCATATGAGCTTTGCCTTTCTGCTGATTTGCCTTCTTAAAGCTCGGGCCTGGATTATACCTTGGAACCTGGTTATGAAACTGAACACCATGGTTCTTGCCTTTCCCAATCCATTGGCCTCGCTTGTGGCCATATCCTCGTTTGTAATTATTTCCACAAGAGGATGTGATATTTCCTTCAAGGGAAGCAACATTCACTTCTAGGAATGGTGATGATCCAGTAGGTCGGGACTGATGATTCTTCATCAGAAGCTCATTGTTTTGCTTTGCTACAAGAAGTACAGATATCAGCTAGTTGTACTCGGTAAAGCCTCATTCTCTATACTATTATTGCAGGAGCACATTGGAGGCATGAAAGGTGCTGAAAGTCTTTTCCAGCTTATCTTCCTCATCTATTGTTTCTCCACAGAGCTTCAACTGGGAACTAATTCTGAACATTGCAGAATTGTATTCAGCCACCGTCTTGAAATCTTGGATTCTTAGGTGAGCCCACTCATAACGAGCTCTTGGAAGAATCACCGTTTTTTGGTGATTATATCTATTTTTCAGTGCCTTCCAGAGAGTTAATGGATCTTCAACTATGAGGTACTCGCTTTTCAGTCCTTCATCCAGGTGGCCACAGATAAAGATCATGGCCTTCGCCCGATCTTGAGAGGATGCATTGTTATCATTTTTGATGGTTTCCTCAAGATTTTTTGCCTCCAGATGGATCTTGGCATCCATTACCCAGGTAAGGTAGTTCTTTCCAGTAATATCTAGGGCAACAAAATCAAGCTTTGCCAAGTTCGCCATTTTCTTTTCTGAAAGAAAATTGAGGTGTGTAAGAACTTGCAATAATGTGTATTCTGGAGGAATATATTGTTAGAACTTCTGGTCCTTACAAATTAAATATGCAGAGCAGGGCGGGTGATTATTCCACACCACCAAAAATTGCAATAAAATTAAATAGCAGGCAAATTTAAATAAGCAAGGTAGGGTGGGCGATTATACCGCTCCACCTAAAATTTGCAGTAAAATTAAATCTGCAGTCCAAGATGGGCGATGATACCGCACCATCTTTGATCGCAGCAAAGATAAATAAACATTGGGTTAGAAATTAGGAACTGCACCAAACAAGAAATCAAAGATATAAGTAACTGTTATGTGTTGGATATATGTCAACAATCTGTGATAAACCTATATATGCTAATAAATAAACAGTGTATGAACAATGAACTAATATTAAACAAAAATATTGAAGATCGAGGCTTGAGTACCGCAATGTCCTTGAAACAGAAATTTCGCCCCTACTCAGTGCTTGTAGTTCTCCGGACGTCTGTTTCACCAGGATTCAACGATCAAGTTAGAATTCCAGCACTGAAAAACTTAACTTCTGGCGAATTTCTTTGTGGTACTCTCAGTAAGAATGCTACGGATTATAGAAAGAGATATATGTTTTTTTGTGTTCTAAATGCCATGCAGATGGGATGTGATTGGCGAATTTTTTTGTGTTCGTAACAGGTATGAGAATGGGATGTGACTGTTGGGAGACATCTCTTCAGATGGGGTGCTGTGCTCTCTGCGTTTTTCATTGACTTCACACTTCATCTGAAAATATGAGTCTGTTCAAATAAAATATAATTTAATTAAATTCGAAATTAATTAAAAACAATTATATATATATATATATTAATTACCAATTAATTAGTGCACCCCAAAGCCCAACGCCAAGGGTGAGCCTAATTGTATTCTCCAAGACCTATTACTCCAATCACTTTCTATAAAGAACAAAGCCTTATAAAGTGATAAAAATCTTTTGGGAATGGCCAATGTGGGACAAAGAAATTTCTACTCAAACTACTCAAATTTCCAACATTATGTTGAGAACTAAAAGCAGGCATGGTGCGAACAATTCTTCACGAGGGTATATCCAGCATGTGAGGCAGAGGAAGAAGAAGAACAATAAAATCCTTGAAGGAAACATTTTTTTTCTTTCGGCGAAGAGAAATGAGAAATGTTTTAGGGTTAGAGAGTCGTGTTGATAACGTGTTATAAATAGGCAAAAGTTAGAGAGATAACCTTTGCTAGAGACAGGAGCGAGGTTGTTGCAAAATATTACACTAACATAAAATGATTGTAGATAAAAGAGAAATAGGAGGATACTAAAAATATTCTAGCTTTCTTTCTTCTCTTGTTTTTCTTGTTATTGTTGAACACTCGTAATGCTCTATTTATAGAGCAAATATCTTGGAAACAAACAAATTACACTATTAATCATATGAAAAGTTTACTGTATGCATGTGGGCATACATACCCACTATTTACAACACATCGTTGTTATTTTCTTGATTGTTTGGTGAGCAACAAATTTAGGTCCATATGCATAGGTATATAAACGCTTCATGGTGAAAATGGATACGATATTATCCTATCACTGTTATATGTACGCAATGTATGCGTAAATTTTTCTTAGGGATTTACCCCTTTCATGCATTGAGGGCCATAGGCGTACATTGTTCGGTGGAGAAATTTTGTATTGTGACCAGAATACGATTAATACATCATGTGTTTCTATATAAACGTTGAAAATTTTTACTTTTAAAGTTATTAACTTTTTAATACATATATCTCATTATTTGCATAGTAATATGTGATGTACCACTCTATGTTCTGATCACACTGAAAAATATCTCCGTCCGGTGCCGAGAAATAATTTTTTCAGGAGCGGATACACATGACACCTGGTGTTCCCCACCTATTCATAAAATGACTCAATCCTTCAACCTTGTTTCTGAGAATATAAATAAAACTAATTTTAACAAAAAATCAATCAAATAAACAGACAAACAACCCAAATTACCTCCAGGATCTGGAACCCTCCGCCCCACCCACACCCATTCCTCCCTTTCCCTCACCTATCTGTTACCCTTTCTCTTTCTTTCTCTCTCATTTTTTTTCTTTCACCTCATCTCCTACGCTGGAGAAGAACACGGGAAGCCCGACCACTTCACCATCAATTAGATCGGGATTAGGGACACCGGATTTCAGGTTAAGTTGTCACTGAACATCCCTCCGCTTGCATGTCGAAATAAGAGTGGAGAAATAGAGGGCAGATGAGAGAGAAAAATGAGAGAGAGAGAGAGAGAGAGAGAGAGAGAAGAGATGGGGTGTCGCCGGTAAAGTAGTCGGCCGACTATGGGGTGGGTACTTGGAAAAATTTCTCGTCCGGTGCCGTAAAAGTCTCTCTCTCATAAGTTGACTAATCATGTATACGTACCTAGCTTTTTGTAACATCACACCCTCTTTTCATCCTTATGGTTAAATTGTACAAAGTACAAAACCTCTTATTTACGGCCTGATGATGTCTAAAAAGCCAAAAAACGAAGTCATTATTGACTATATTTTTTAAGAGCATTTACAACTCTAATCTCCTGGATGAAAATGATTGACCATAAGGTTGACATATGTTTTATAATACGAAAGCTGATATATTCGTACTCCAAAAAGTCATTATACACTTTGATTAGTGTAAATAATTAAAAAAGATGAATACTATTACTAAGGCATGATTATTTTTTAAGAGTACATTTTTATGCTTCGTGAATATAAGAGGATATCAATAATGCACAATGCCAAATTTGTATTATTCAAATACATCAAAAGGATGTTCTTTCACAAAAGCTTAGTAAGAAAAACGACAATCACTTCTTAGTTCATTTTAGGGTGCTTTAGATTTTGGCATTTACAACTCATGATTCCTAGATAAAAACCCATCTACATATAAACGTTCAATAAAAATCCAAATTTAAAATCTGTAGCCACATCGGAACACTATTGACCTACTAAAACAATTTATTTACACACATACCACTTTCCCAAATCCCTAAATTTATTCCAAATTAAAAGTTGTAGAAAAAGTGAAATAAAATATATAAACTGTTGTATTGCATTAATTGTATCCATATCATACCAAAAATTTACCTTTTTGTGATATATAAGTTTTGCATTAATTGGGAAGTAAATTAATTTTTTCCAATTATTAAAAAAAATTTATACTAAATCCATATTATATATTTTAAATCAAATAACACTTCTCTAACTTGTAGGTAAATTATTTTTCATGTATTGTTCATATATTAGGCATGTTTTATTGTTGTATAAATATAGGTTTGACATATTTTTCAATATAATACATCAAATTACATTTCTTCTTGTTATGGGTAAATTATTCTCCATGTATTAGTGAAAAAAAAGAAAGATATTATATTACACACGGGGTATAATTTTTTGTAGGTAAATTATTGGAAATTAATTTGTAGGTGGGTAAATTCATTTGTTCCAATTATATAAAACAATATATTTACTACACCTAGATTATAGATATATATATATATATATATATATATATTTTTTTGAGAAAACCTAGATTATGTTGTGGTCTATTTTATTTGACAATAGTTAGGGTGGCCAGCAACATGGAGAAGAGAGAAAAGAGAGATGTGTATGTGGAATTGTAGGGGAATGTGTGTTGTTATCCCTCTTACATTGTGCCTTTATTTATAGTAGTAGAAGGAGAGAAGATATTCCTTCATCCCCAAGGAATACAAGATACAATAGGAAAGGATAACTAGAATCAAATCTAATCTAGGATTTACACAATCACACTTAAACTAGGAATGTTTACAACACTCCCCCTTGAGTGTGTAAATAGTCAAGGTAGATTTAGTATCATGCAGAAGTTGAGGAAGTCGACTCATCGGCACTGATTTCAAGGAACAACGCTTATTCTCAATACGGTAGGAACTTGCATAAGTAGTAAGTCTCACTAAAAAACACTAAGGCTATGGCAAAAACCCAAGGAGGGACAAAATCCATAGTCTAAGGAAAAATGCATGAGAAATGCAAAGGTCAAAGAAACGTCTACGGGACGTCATCAGGGATATGACCAGCCCAAGGTGGGTGCCTCGTTAAAACCTAGTTAGGTAGCAAAAACCCAGAGGGAAAAATGCTCCTAATTGTAGGGAAAAAGAATACATTAAGATCAAGCAAGTATCTACAGGATACTCCCCTTGAGTTTGACATAATTCCAAAGAGAAATAGCAAAGTTACAACTCAGAAAGTTTACGCATACCAATTCCATGAACAAGCTTCTATAACGTCGTCTTCGGCAGTGATTTGGTGAAGAGGTCAGCCAGATTGTCTTGTGAACGGATTTGCATGACTTCAATCTTCTGATGCTCTTGTTGTTGATGTGCAAAGAAGAATTTCGATGCAATATGCTTGGTGTTGTCTCCTTTGATGTAACCCTTCTTGAGCTGATCAATGCAAGCTGCATTGTCTTCAAAGATTGTCGTCGTGACATCAACGGCGGGATGAAGATCACAGGAGCTTCGAATATGGCCCACTATTGCTCTCAACCAAAAGCATTCCCGAGTTGCTTCATGTTAGGCAAGAATTTCAGCATGGTTAGACGAAGTGGTAACTAAGGTCTGTTTAGTTGACCTTTAGGATATTACTGTGCCTCCAACAGTAAAGACATAACCCGTTTGAGGGAGCGCCTTGTGCGGATCAGATAAGTATCATGCGTCGTCATAACTAACAAGGCAAGAATCAACTTGAGGAGCATAGGGTGCGACATCATTCGAGGATTCATAGGGATAGAACAAGCCCAAATCCGTAGTACCCTTAAGGTAACGAAAGATGCCCAAATCCGTAGTACCCTTAAGGTAACGAAAGATGTCTTTCACTCTAGTCCAGTGTCTGCGTGTAGGTGCATTACTGTATCTTGCCAAAAGATTAACAACGAAGGAGATGTCGGGTCTAGTGCATTGAGCTAAGTACAATAAAGTGCCTATCACACCTAGATAAGGAACTTCAGGCTCCAAAATCTCTTCATCATCCTTCTTTGGACGGAAGGGATCTCATTTTGCATCTAGCAAACGAACGACCATAGGAGTACTCGAAAACTTCGATTTATCCTCATTAAAGTGGCACAACACCTTCTGGGTGTAGTTCGATTGATGTACTAGAATTTCATCCGAACAATGCTCTATCTCAAGATCGAGACAGTATCGAGTCTTACCTAGATCTTTCATCTCAAATTCCGACTTCAGGTGTGCGACATTTTTCGTGAGCTTTTCAAGAGTTTCTATAAGATTCATGTCATTGACATATACTGCAACAATCGCAAATCCGGAATGTGACTTCTTAATGAACACACAAGGGTATAGTTTGTTGTTCACATATCCCTGACTAGTCAAATACTCACTCAGACGGTTATACCACATTCTTTCGGATTGTTTCAAACCGTAGAGTAAACGCCTCAGCCGAATTGAGAGCGTGTTCCGGGGTTTGGAAGTATTTGAACCAGTCAATGCAAGTCCTTCGGGAACTTTCATATAGATTTTCGTATCAAGATCCCCATAGAGATACGTGGTTACTATGTCCATCAGCTGCATATCCAGTTTTTCAGAAACTACCAAACTCATAAGGTAGCGAAAAGTAATCACATCCATAACGGGTGAATAAGTTTCGTCATAGTCAATTCCTGGGCATTGTGAGAAGCCTTGTGCAACAAGATGAGCTTTGTAATGCACAATTTTGTTCTTCTCATTACGCTTCTGTTTGGACCCAAAATATTGTTTGGGCCGAGTTAGAGTTAACTCAGCCCAGTATTGGATAGGCCGGGTTTAAATCCTCTCTCGGCCCAGAAGTCGTGTACAGGTGTCAATGGAGATATTTAGCCTATGGGCCGCACGGTCGAAATTAGCCATATTCTATTGGAAAGTTGAATGTGGATGAATCCTGTTGAGAGAGGGAGTCTCGACGGGATCAGGATGCTGAGATTGAATACGGTCTGATAACGAGTTATGTTCGGAGTCCTCGTAGGAATAGGATTGGCCGAAATGAAATTGGATAATGAGAAGGAGTTCTAATCCGGGAGTGATTAGGATTCAATACAGGTTGGCTGCTATAAATAGGGAGGGAAGACATCGAAACAACCCCCTTCAATTCAACACACAACTGCCCTCCGCAAATTCTCTCAATAACCTTGAGACTTTTTCCTTTTCTCTTTTCGCCGACACACCTTCAGTTTGGATAAACAACACTGTGAAGGCAACCGGAGATATCTTCAGTCAGCATAGATAGCACTGTCACCGTAGAATCAGCCGACCTCGCAGCATCTTCAGTTGGCATAAACAGCACTGCGTCGAGGGCAACTGGTTATTTATCCAAGTCTTGATCGAGAAGGATTTTCGAGTCCTTGTTGGTCGAGGTCATCTCATTAGCCTTCTCGGCGAAGTGAGGTGTTACAGTTTATTGGGCTCGGCACATTACGCGCCGGGTCATTTTATGATTGGATACTCACAAGTGGGATTTAGAGTTCGGCATTCCAACGGCCGAACCACATTTACTGTTAAGACTTATATTCGCTTTGAGTATTTGTGCCCTTACACTTTGGTGTCGATTCAGCGTGAGTTTACTCTGACGAATACCATCACTGTGACCGAATCCGACAACGACGATTTGTGAACTTCATAAGAATAGTAGCCTTGTCTTCAGGTTCGAGAACCCAAGAGGCCGAGACGTGTTCCTTCCTCGGTCACAATCGCACGACGCAGAAGTCGGTCGCTCACCCAACGTAACATTAGCATATTTTACTCCTCGGCCGAGCTAGGCCGACGAATTGGCACGCCCCTCATTCAACCGAATGACGTAGTTAGCTCATAGATTACTCGGCCTGCGCGCCACATAGGCTTGGTAGTTTTTAGGGTCAACAACTTCCCAACCAAAACCCACTTATAGCCAACGGGCTTCACATGTGGAGGAGTAGGAGCTACGAGTCCAAACACCTTACGTTTCTTAAGCGAATCGAGTTCGACTTGGATTGCTTGTTTCCAGTTTGACCAATCAATTCCACGTCGACATTCATCAACGGAACGCGGTTCAATGTCATCGCTCAACATGATCTCAGTAACTACTGCAAATGCTAATACATCATCGACAATCATCTCATTTCTACACCACACATCATCTAAGCTAGCATAATAGACCGAAATCTCACAATTCTCAGGAGAAGGATTCGTCTCTTCAAGGATGCTTCCATAATCTAGAATTTCCTCATGAGTTGGGTATAATGAGTAAGCGATAGTTGGATTCACGGTAGGTTCTTCAGGACCTTGAGCCGTGGTTTTCCTCTACCGGGGGTGTGAATCCTTTGAACCAATGGGTCTGCCACCCTTTTGTGTAGGGGCAGATGATTGGGTAGCCGCTAATGTACATGGATCACCAAGATTGGCGTCCCGGGTTTCCAGGGGGGCAGTTTGTGGTACATTTGGTACATCCATCTTTGCAGGGGTATTATCAGCTGGAATATGTGATCTTGTCACGGGCGCTAGATCGGTGAAAGCATCTGACATGCTTTGAGCTATGCTTTGGAAATCTAATATACGCTGCACTTCATTTTCAAACTGAGCAGTGCGGGGATCTAAACGAGACAAAGTAGGAGTCATCCATGATAATTCGCGTCGTTCTTCAGGAACGTTGATGTTCTTATCTCCCCTTAACAACAGGAATACTGTCTCATAGAAGTGACAATCTGCGAAACAAGCGATAAACAAATCGCTTGTCAAAGGTTCTAAGTAACGAATAATCAAAGGAGAATCATATCCGACATAGATTCCCATCCTTCGCTGATGCCCCATTTTTGTACGTAAGGGCGGCGATATGTCGAGTTCGTATCCGGTAACCAACTAAAGGGCACTAAATGGTTGTGTCACAATAGGCCTCAGGCGGACCAACTTTGCTGCGTACAATATTGCTTGGCCCCAAGTAGCGATCGGGAGCTTGGTACGTATGACTAATGATTGAGCAATCATTCGTAAGCGCTTAATGAAAGCCTCTGCCAGGCCGTTCTGGGTGTGAACATGGGGTACAAGATGTTCAACTTCAACCCCAACCGACATGCAATAGTCATCAAAAGTTTTAGATGTGAATTCTCCAGCATTATCCAATCGAATAGATTTGATCGGATAATCAGGGTGGTGAGCCCTGAGCTTGATAACCTGAGCCAACAGTTTGGAGAATGCAACGTTCCTTGTGGACAACAGACACACGTGTGACCATCGTGTGGAAGCGTCAACCAAAACCATAAAGTATCTAAATGGTCCGCATGAAGGGTGAATCGATCCACAAATGTCCCCCTAATCCGTTGTAGAAAAATGGGACGATTCGAACGAATCTTGTCATAAGAAGACTTAGTAATAAGCTTTCCCATCGAACATGTTTGACATGCGATCCTAAGATCGAACCTAAATTTCAGGTTAGTGGATGCCCGTGTGAAGATTTGAGGATACGGCTTATTGCTATTCGCCCAGGATGTCCCAAACGATCATGTCAAAGTGTAATTTCGTGCGCGGTCCTAGTAGTAGGGCCGGCCACATAGTGGCATTCAATGGGGCGTATGGTCGTAGTATACAGACCACTCGGGATACGCTCCATCTTCTTTATAATACGCTTCTGGCCATATTTGTAGGAAGTTATACACAAAAATTCAACCCCGTTTTCTACGTGGGTTTCAGCGTGGTAATTGTTGTCTCTAATGTTCTTGAAACTTAACAACGTTCTTCCGAAACGTAGAGAATATAGTGCCTCATAAATGGTCAAGATTGTACCATTAGACAACATTATACGTGCCTTACCATATCCTTCTATCAAGTTGGATGGGCCTAAGAGGGTTGTCAGATGTGCACTCTTAGGTATGAAGTTAGTGAAATAGAAGCGTTCATGCAAAACTGTGTGTGTGGTTGCACTATCTGCCAGACAACTAGCTTTCTCACTAGTCATACCTAGAATGAAAAATTAATTTGAATCGGTCACTTGCATAAAAGTTTATAAAAACAATTATCAATTCAAAATAATTTCATTTATTCAAGGATTAAAAACTAAATATCCATAACAAATCACCAACTAATAATACAAAATGTTGGAGCCTAAAATACTGGTTTGGGCCTAGTTTAGAATTGTTCTCGGCCCAGAAGCGTTGCTCAGGGGCCGGCCGTGTCTTATCAGGATGGGGTAGTTGAATCATGATACAATAAGGAGTCTCGGCAGGAAGAGGGTGCTGAAACTTAGGACTAAATACGGCATGATAAGGGGTTGAGTTCAAAGTCCTAATAAGAGTAGGACTGGCCGAGATAAGATTGGATCGGGGTAAGGAGTCCTAATTTGAGTATAGTTTTGATTCGATCAGAAGCAGTTTGCTACTATAAATAGAGGGAGGAGTGCATCATTCAAAGCCCGCTTCAATTCAACACACAAACTGCCCTACGCAAATTCTCGCTCTATGCGAAACCTCTCAACAACCTTGAGATTTTTATTTTCTTTTTCGCCGACACATCTTCAGTTTAGATAAACAGCATTGTGAAGGCAACCATGGAACATCTTTAGTTTGGATAAACAGCACTGTCGCTGTAGAATCAGCCGACTGCGAAGCACCTTTAGTTTGGATAAACAGCACTGCGTCAAGGTCGACTGGTTATCTATCCAAGTCTCGGTCGAGAAGGGTTTTTGAATCCTTATTGGCAGAGGTCATCTCAAAAACCTTCTCGGCGAAGTGAGGTGTTACGAATCACCAAGACTCGGTGCGTTGAACGCCGAGTTATTTTATGAATGGATACTCACAAGTTGGATTTAAAGTTCGGCATTCTGATGGCCAAACCATATTTACGATTAAAACGTACATCTACTGTGAATACTTGTGTCCATATAGTCTGGTGTCGATTCAGTGTGCTTATACTCTTACAAATATAATCACCGTGACCGAATCTGACGCCGACGATTTGTGAACTTCGTAGAACTAGCAACCTTGTCTTTAGGCTTTAGAACCCGAAGGTCGGGAGTGTTTCTTCCTCGGCCGTAATCGCAAGATCGAGAAGTCAGCAGCCCACCCAACGCAAAATCAACATATTTTACTCCTCGATCGAGCTCGGCCGATGAGTTAGCGCACCCCACATTAACCGAATGACGTTGTTAGCTCACTAGTTACTCGGCCTGCGCGTTACGTAGGCTTGGTAGTTTTTAGGGTCAACATTTTGGCACGCCCAGTGGGACCAAGTGCTAAAACTATGAATTTCATGACCATTGAGACACGATCAGTTAAAAAGAAAACAATCATGGGAAAGTCAACGATCGATCTGCCAGTTCAGAGTCCTGGACAAGAAGTGTCACATGCGCGAAATCCCCTCGTTGCTGTGACCCCTGAGGTTGTAAATGTGACACATCGAGAAAATGAGGTTTGTCTCGATACCCAACCCCGAAATATAGAAGTACCCAACTGAACCGCAGGCGTTTTCATTGAAAGAATAGTTAATGACTGCGACGAAAATGGTGGTGAAGGTTTTGACCCTCAAACTAAGTCATTTCTTCGAAGACGACTTGACGAGCAATCTCAGTAGGTTGAACAGATAGTTATCCAAAAAATGAACAGTTTGCTCGAGGTATTACGAAGTAATGGTGAGACACACACCCAATTGCTTAAATTATTAGTTAGCAGAGTCTTCGCAGGGGGACCTGTTGATCAGTTTCGACAATTTCCACTCAAAAGTAATCCGCTACAGACCGAGGTAGGATCTACTCTGCTTAAAACAATTAACTTGGAAATAAATGGAGGATCAAGTAGTAGGTCAGATGGATCCAATCAGAGAATGGAAGTATCATCTGTCGACATGATCGAGGTCCAAAGGATGATCGATTCGGCCATGAAAAAAGGGCCGAAGTTCCTGAAATTCATCCATCCATATCCAGCTTATGTGGAAAAATTCGAATATCCTAAAGGTTTCAAGATCCCAGATTTAGGCCTTTTTGCTGAAGAATTGTCCTTGTCCTCGTTAGAACATATGGCCCGGTTCACTGCGCAATGTAGAGATGTCAATAGTGATTTCCATAAACTGCAACTGTTCAACTTTTCATTGATGGGCTCAACATTCGCATGGTATATCAACCTCTCACCTACTTCCATCCAAAGTTGGGAGGAGCTGGTCTAGAAATTTCACGAACAATTCTATCGGTCGGGGATGGAAATGTCAGTTTCTTCACTGGCTAATATGGCTCAAGCATCTGATGAGTCACCAATGGACTATCTTACAAGGTTTAAATCGGCCAGGAATTGGTACCGAGTACCTCTACCCGAAGTCGAATTTGATAGGCTTACTCTGAATGGGCTAGACGTGGAGTACAAAAAGAAATTCCTAGGGGCAAACTTCCGAGATATGTACGAATTAGCCCAACATGTCAAGCAATATGATTATTTGCTCCGAGAGGAAAAGATCTCGAAGTCCCCATCCCGAGGAACGATATACAAAAATCCCACGGTCAGCTACGCATCGGCCAAATGAGAAGATTCCCAGTACGTCAGTGTGGACACTACCGAGATAGTAATAGATAAACCATATGTTTGCAAGGCATTGACTCAAATTAATTCCAAGGATGCCAAAACCCGCTCGGCCACTGAAGAGACGGCGAAAACATCAAAAGTTTACACTTTTGATATCACTAAGGCCGATGTAATTTTTGATCAGTTGTTGGTAGCAAAGATTATCAAACTTCGGCCATGACATAACATTCCCAAGGCCGAAGAGCTTAAAGGAAAGACATATTGCAAGTACCATAACTCGACTAAGCATACCATGAACAACTGCGCCGTGTTCCGTGATGATATTCAAAGCTGGATTGATAAAGGCAAGCTAAAGTTTCCTGAAAAACAAATGGTTGTCGACGTTAATCCATTCCATTCGGCAACAGTTGGCATGGTAGACGCCCATTTTCCCAAGAGCAAAGGGAAAGGGAAGGCTGAGTTTGTCCCAATACAACAAGTCCCAAAACAAAACTCTCGGCCACGACTGAAAGTTGATATATTTTCCAATGAACCGCCCACCGAGTTTTCGGGGCAGGCCGTAGTCGAATGTATACCAGACTCCAGTATAGAAGAAACTGACGGGCCGATGGTTTTGTGCAGCAATTGTCAGGCACACGTTGTATTAACTGATTCGAAGGAGAGACCGCCTCAGACTCCAACACCACGACAACCATCCAAGGTTGCGGTGACACCTCCAAAGGAACTTGGCGGAGGCCAGGGCCAGAAAGTGTTCAATAGGCTTGGCCCTCAGGAATAGACAGATGGCCATACCTTGGCCAGACGACGCCTTGATTTCGACACCCCGTTTTATAACGAAGATTATTACTGGCATGTATACTGCACTATCCAAATCTCAAAAATGTCGACGCCAGCGGATAGATTGCATGGCTCGACAACAGGCAACCCAGACCATTTCGGTCGTTAAATGGCAGCCGAAAGAAGCGATATAAAGCGGAGATGATCGACAAACCCCAACAATCATGGCTGAATTACAAGGGCAAAAGGGAACCGATCGAAACTTCGAAACCACTATTGACGAGTTTGAGAAGCGCATCAAACTCCTCATTCGGCCTGGGGAGATGAAGGTTCGTTTCGAGCAGTTTGGGAAAGACGCCGAAAGCAAACTTTCCCCGTTACCCCCGCAAGAGCCATTAATAAGAGTTCGACGGAATCTACACCCTCCATTCCTCGGCGAATCCTTGGAGTACATAAAAGAGTTTCATAAGAAATATTCTGCCAATGATTTGTACGGCCTACCCAAGGCGTGTCAAGAAGCTCTTGGCCTAGCACTAACTTATCATGATGCTAAACAAATTATCCAAAAAACCACCGATCCAACAATGAAGCCCAGGTTCCAGCACATATGAGAAGCTAGGGTCCTTGGCTTCGAGATCGATCCATACACGAACATTGATATGGCCGAGCTTCATTTTTCTCTTTAAGACCTTTAATACTTAAGACACCATTTCAAAGTCTTCTCGGCCGTATCTCTCTTCGGTCTTACGACTGATGAAAAAGATCGGGTGGCACATCTGGCTACTTAGACACAAAGGACCCCTGGATTGCTTATAAAGAACGAGCCCGTAAAGCACTGCAGGGGCAAAGTCAAACACCAGAAACGAACGGGCTTGAAGACGACAATTAGAAGGAAGCAAGGTCGGGTTACATATCATAAGAGCAAGTACCTATTGAGGCACACGATGATCAGGCTGAGGATGCTCTAACGCAAGATGCTGCAGTCATCGATAACTCGGAAGATGACGACCAAGATCCGATAGGCCATTCGGTCCTTGAGAACATGGAAATCAGCATGGTTCATATTCTACCTGCTGAATTCCAACCAACTGCACACCAACCAAATTTCTTGGATGGTGATGTGGTTGTTGAGGAAGCAACACAAGTCGATTTCATCGCCACCGTCGAAGATGGGCAAGCAAATAACGACGACAAACTTAAAGCAGCTATGGCCATATTGTTTCCTCGCTCATCCTCGATTAATCTTCAACATTTAAAGCCGTTGTATGTCACGGCTCACATTGAAGGTTATCCAATCTCCAAAATTATCATCGATTAGGGGGCGACGATCAATATCATGCCCATATCCATCATGAAAGCATTACGACGATCCAACGATGAACTCATCCCATCAAGAATAACCATGAGCAGCTTCGTCGGTGACAAATCCCAAACCAAATGAGTACTCATTTTAGAAGTAAACATTGCAGGTCGCAAGCACATGACCACATTTTTTATCGTCGACTCCAAGACGGAGTATAATGCATTGCTCTGTTGGGATTGGATTCATCAAACGAATTGCATTCCCTCTTCTTTATATCAAGTTCTCATCTTTTGGGACGGAAAATCAGTTGTGGTTCATCCGACCGACAATCAGCCATTCGAAGCCAATATGATTCAAGCACAGTATTATGATGACCATGTCAGTTATATTACCCAACAGGGTTTGAACGAGGAAGGGCGACCGACTCGAATTTCGGTCCAAAAAGTGATCGAGGTAGGCGCCTAAACTGTCCATCAGGATTCGGCGAGGCTTGTGTTGGCCGATCTGATCCCCGACATTGATGCCTGAAGAAATACAAGACAGAGGCCAAGCCGCGGTTTCATCTACCATGGAACGACTGTTGGCCCACTGGTACGCTATTTCCAAACACCCAAATTCGGGCGTTAACTTAGTCAAATTTTTGGCCAAAAAATGAGACAACGGCTCCATACTATCACTAGACAAAGTTCAGGCTGCACCGGCCGAGCTCTAGGATAGTCAACCTTAAGTTAAAGATACATTAGAGAAAATAAATGTTGGAATGGCTGAAGAGCCACAACCTTTGTTCATTAATGCGTTGTTACCCAAACATGTAAAATTTGAGCTTTGTAATTTGCTTAAAGAATTTAAGGATTGTTTTGCTTTGAGTTACCATGAGATGCTTGGTCTAGATCATACACTAGTTGAACATGAATTACGCATCAAACCTGGGTGTAAACCATTACGCCAACCACCTCGACGATTCTCGACCGAAGTACAACTCGGCATAAAAGATGAACTCGTTCGACTTTTAAAAGCTGGGTTTATTCGGACAGCTCGATACATCGAATGGCTGGTGAATATCGTCCCCGTTTTAAAGAAAAGTGGTGCCCTGCACATCTGTATTGATTTTCAAAATTTGAACTTGTCAACGCCTAAAGACGAGTATCCAATGCCAATTTCATATTTGTTAATCGACGCGTCAGCACACCACGAGATCTTATCCTTTATGGATGGACATGCTGGTTATAACCAAATTTTCATCGCCGAAGCTGATGTCCATAATACCGCTTTTCGTTGCCCCATGTCACTCAGCACATACGAATGGGTCGTCATGCCATTCGGCCTCAAGAATCCCGGTGCCACTTACCAACGAGCCATGAACACTATTTTCCATGATTTGATTGGTACCATCATCGAAGTCTAGATCGACGATGTTGTAATCAAATTAGAACGTCGGCAGACACACTTGGATGACCTCCGTCGGGCTTTCTTGCGTATGCGCCGGCACAATCTTAAGATGAATTCTACCAAATGTGCTTTCGGCGTATCAGTCGGTAATTTTTTAGGAATCCTCGTACATCATCGTGGTATTGAAGTGGATGATAACAAGGCTCGCGCAATCATCAATGCTCTATCCCCAATGACTAAGAAACAACTACAATCGTTGCTCGGCAAAATTAACTTTCTCCGTCGATTTATTGCTAATTCGGCTGGGAAAATGAAAGCCTTTTCCACGCTTTTGAAACTTAAGGATTCTAACATCTTCGAATAGCGTGCAGAACACCAAGAGGCATTTATGCAGATCAAGGTCTCCCTAACAACTCCACCCGTCTTCGTCCCACCACAACGTGGAAGACCTCTTAAGCTATATATCTCGGCTACTAAAGAATCCCTCGGATGCCTTCTTGCACAAGACAATGACGCTGGGCGAGAACATGCCATTTTTTACCTTAGCCAAAATCTTAACCCACCAGAGATTAATTACTTCGGTGTCGAGAAGCTTTGTCTCGCCCTATTTTCCGCTGCATCAAAACTCAGACATTACATGCTCCTGTCAGTCACTAAGGTCATCGCCCAGACCGATGTCATTCGTTACATGCTCACTCGGTCGATCGTAAAGGGCCGAATCGGCAAGTAGACGATGGCCCTCTCTGAGTTCAGCTTGCAATATATGCCCAGAAAGCTGTCAAAGGCCAAGCATTGGCCGATTTCTTGGCCCAACACTCTTCCTCGTACGAGTTTGGGGGCAATGACGTTGAAATTAGTATGGTAGAAACACGTGATAATTACTGGATGATGTACTTTGATGGTTCTAGTACTTTAATCTCGGCTGGTGTTGGGATTGTTATTCAATCACCCACTTATAATCGCTGGTATTTTTCTCTTAAGCTCGATTTCGATTATACGAATAATCAGGCCAAATACGAAGCCTTTGTCATCGGCCTCGGTGTACTACACGATTTACGGGCGACTCGTGTCCTTGTTCTTGGTGACTCCGAACTTGTAATTAATCAACTCAATGGGACTTTTCGTTTCATGAGTTGTACTCTGGCGCCTTACCACATGGTTGCCAGCTATTTGGCCGAGTCTTTTGACGGCATTACTTTCAAACACATTTCACGAGTTCATAACACCGATGCCGACGAATTAGCTAGCCTCTGGAGTACAACTCCTGGGGGGTAAATTAGGCCGAGAAATACCTGTGTCACGACAAGCACACTCAGCCTTAATTAATGAGCAAGTTCTCCAATGCGGTTGCGTGATCTGTACACGGGTCATGTCCTTACCTTTGTTGTTAGAACGGAAGGACACTATTGAGGTTTATGTTGTCGAGGCATTACCAGACGATTGGAGAAAGGCGATTGATAAGCTCATATTTATATATATTTTACATCAAATTCTCTCGTCTTTTCTTAGTTAGTTTCTCATATTTTTGTGCTATTTACTTTGTTTTTGTGTTTTATCAAATTTATCTAGCTAAGAAAATAAAAATAGCATAAGTGTGATTTTAAGTAATAAATTCGTCTAAACTGCCTGTGTAGATCAGCTGACTTTGGGAGCAAATTGCGAACAGCTCAGAATGAATTAGAGAATGAGCCTTATATGCTTGGAAAGCTACAGATGTCTATTTTCTAGAACATTTCGCGGATTGTTAATATCATTTTTCTAGAAGAAGTTATGAGCATTTGAGTAAGGGAAGGTCTAGCTGACGACAACTTGCAGTTGGAATTGAACAAAAGAAAAGAAATAAAACAAGGGGAGTGAATGGACAGCAGAAAAGCAAAGAAATTGGACCACTATGAAGTGGATTTCTTGTTGGTCTCCCACTTATAGCTTTGAGTGGCTTTGGCATGATTATTTCTAGGTGGAAAGAGCACAAAAACAGCACACACACATGCAAAATGGAGCTGGCAGCTTCACATCCTTCCATTGCCGTGAGTGCCTTGTCCATTACCTTGCATTGCTTGACATTTTCAACCTCTATATAAACACCATTCAGCCTTCAAGAAAAAGAGGAGAGCCATTCATACACATTTCCATTAGTTCCAAGGCTTGCAAAGAAGGAGGAGTGCTTGGAGTTGTGCTAGCCATTCCATTGGAGTTGTTGGAGCATTCTAGGTGTATTCTACTTTGTTTCTCTATGTTTAATATCAATTGTTTTTGTTTAATTGCAAGTATGAGGAACTAAACCCTTATTTTGGCTAGAGGTTAATTCAAAGCCATGTATATATTTGTAATTTAAATTGATTACCTTCAGTTGTGATTTCTGAGTTGTGATTTAATTTGCTTAACTGCTTGATTGATAACTTATTTTTGTATGTCGATTAAGGATGCATACTTAATTTACATGCATGAATTTGATGCTAGAATATAAGTGAATTTCACCTAATCGTTATGAACTTATATTCACAAGTAGTGAAGGTCGCTTATAAACGATCGCGTTAGGTAAATTCTTGGCATAAGTTTCATGCAATTCATAGTAACAAGTGCCTCGTCAATGCTTATGATTTTCATAAAACTTAATGATTCTTGCTTGTATCTCTATTATGCAATTCATGTAGGGAACTTGTAGGGAATGTTTTGGGTTGTCGTATGCAATCATCCAACCTAATAAAAGTAGGAAAATCTGAAGGTTAATTTAAGCGGACCTAATTAACTTGGGGCGTTGAGAATTTACAATTTATTGAAAGAACAACTGAAAATCAATTTAGGTTGCATATATGTCATGTGTGGAGAAGAACCCTCTAGCCAGTCCGTCGTCCATCCATTCACCTTAATTTCATGTTTTTGTCAATTCTGTAATTTATTTTAGTTTAATTTACTTTTCATCAAAAATCAACCCCCCGTTTATTTTAAAGTGTTAGATTTATTAGAAATCATTTTAGTTTGTGTTTTCTTGAGTTTTGAATTATTTTGAGTCTTTTGATTTGTTTTGGTTTATTTGTTAGTTTTATTTTGAGTTATTCTAGTTAAGTGTCTTGAGTCTAGTTTAGTGTTTTTAATTTTGTTTTTACGTTTTTAATTTAATTTTACTTTGGTTAGCATCCCTAGTTAATCCCCGGCCTAGAACGATCCCTACTTATCCATATACTACAACTGTCACAAATAGGGTTTAAATTTGTGCGTTAATTTATTTTCGCATCAAATTTTTGGCGCCGTTGCCGGGGATTAGCAAATTTGCTAATCCTTTTATTTTTGTTTTTGCTTATGTTTATTTGTGTTTGTGTATGTTACTTTGAATTGAGGATCAAATGGAGCAAGACCTGGATTCTACTAGCATTCAAGATCTATTGGCACAGCTCACTGCTCAATTAACTCATAATGCCGAACGGACCACAATGCCAAGTGTCCCTACACTTGATGTGCCCTATGGGCAACGATATCAATGTCCCCAATTTTCTGCAAATGAAGATGTTTGGGGATATCAAGGCCATAACCAATCAAGGGGCAACATGTTTTCCAATGCTTACAATTCAGATTGGAGAGATTATTCAGATTACATGTGGGGAGAACCTCAACAATTCCAACAAGGTGGATATTGGCAGCAAGAAGACGCGTTCTATTCAAGACCTATGCAGCCACCACAGCATCCCCCACAGCAATTCCAATCAAATCAATGTATGCCCGTGGATTATAATCAAAGGCTTGATGAATTAATTTCTTTGGTGCAGGGCTCACAAAACGAAGAACAATTACAGCCATCAGAGGAGTACTATCAATGGCCATGTGCACCACCACATCCACCACAACAATCTCCCCAATTCAATTCAGGTACATCCTTGGATAATGATACACTTAATAATTTACTCACCTCTTTGAATCAGGGAGTAGAAAATCAAAACCAGGAGATGCAAGACCGAGTCAGAAGAGTGGACGAATTGGATATGCATGTTGGGCAGATTATGGAATTCATGGCACAGATTCAAGAGCAAAGTGAGGTCTCCAACTCAACTCTTGAAAATTCAAAGGCAGAAAGTGAAATCGATGAAGTCAATACTTTGGAAGGTGACATGGAGTATGAAGTTGTCCCAGAACCTTCCAAACATAGCCCGGACATGGATGAATTGCCGATTCAAGAAGAAGATGAGGATGACGACTTGGGCAGTTTAGAAGAATTCTTATCGCAAACCCCTCAAGTCTTTATGCCGTCCAACTCAGGTGAGGAGGTTCTAAGTTCAATTCATTCTAACATCGTTCCACCAAATGTCCTTTTTCCTTGCAGGTTTTTAAATCCCAAGGAAGAAGTGAATGAAAAAGACGTTGTGGAAGATATTCCAGAAAAGGAGGTGGCCGGAGAATTTCAAGAATACATCCAAGAGGCTGTGCATGAGACAATCAAGCCCAAAGCAGTTGAGTTTGATGACACGGGACAAGCCACAACCATCATAATAAATCTGGCTAAGTTCAAAGTCCCGGAAATGTTCCAAGACGTGGTCTTTGTGATTGAGTTTGAACGTGAAAGTAAGCCATCTTCTCCAATTTTAATTTTATGTTTTACTAACAATCTGATTTTGTTGATTCAGGCACCGTCATTAGAACTTAGACCGTTGTCGGATCATTTCAAGTACCACCGTCCGTTCAAGGATAAACTCATGCATTTGAATAATGAAGGGAGGCCTAGGAATCACCCACAATCAGATTTGCATTCCTAATCCCTTCTCTTTACTGTTTTCATTTTGTTTTGTTTATTTAGTTGTGATTTTTGCTTAGAAAGTTAAACAGTCTTTTTACTTTGATTTACTTATTTTACATTGTTATTTAAAAAAAAAAAAAAAAAAAAAAAAAAACATTCATATAAATAAAAATACAAAAAAATAAAAAAAAATAAAAAAAAAAAAAAAATAATAATAAAAAAAAACAAAATTGCATAAATATTTTACAATAACTTGTAAACTAATTTCGTTCATTGGTCGTTGGTTGGTGGTGCCTCGGAGGTCGACGGAGCCCCTGAAAGACGAAGCGCCAGAGCTGGATCATTCAGAGCCTCAATACTTGGTGCTGCTCCCGAGGACGAAGGCAACACAAACCTCGGGAGTAACGTCATAAACCGTTGATGATCACTCTGAATCCGCACTTCGGACTCCTGCATCTGATCCAGCTTCCTCTTCATGCTTGTTGAGTAATTGGTTGCAAGCATGTGCAAATCTCTGTTCTCATGCCTAAGCACTCTGACCTCTTGCCGAAGACTAGCCACTTCAGCCATCAACGACTCCACCTGACGAGTTCGTGCAAGAAGGCGCTGGCCCATGTTTGATACTGAGCCTGCGCATCGGACGCTGTAGGCCATAGAGTCCTGAACAGCCAGTTCGTCGGACCGCCTGGAAAGTATCCTAGTGTCTCTAGGAGTGAGCAGATTTCTGGCCACCACCGATGCGGTTGTTTCGTTCATCATCATGGAATCCCCAACTGTAAGAGGACCATTCGGGGATATAAAGGATGGCTGCCAAATGTTGGTTGGAGAAGATATATCACTATCTTCCCCAACATTCAAGTTAAGGCGACGGTCAGAGGGGCAAGACATATTTGAAGGTGTTGAGAATGAAGAGTCGGACTTATCAAGATTAAAGAAAATGCAGGAGGAAGTGTTTACAGAAGGGAGCGTAAGTTTGTTGTGGAACAAAAATGAGCGTTCTTATAAGAAGAAGAAATCAAGAGGCATCACTCAGCAGTCGAAGAGGCGCCCTCTCGCAAATCGAAGAGCCGGGCTCCTTTCTCAAAAGCCGGATTCTTTTCTCAAAAGCGGCGTCTCCGTCTCAAAAGTCGGACGCCGTTCTCAAAAGTTGGGCGCCTCTCTCTCAAAAGTCGGAGCGGTCAGGAATCACGAGGCGAGCTGCTTTTCCAGATTTGTCGTCACTCGTCACGCGCTGTCAGCTTTGCGCAAATTACGGGTTGCTTTTTCAGAAAGCGCGTGACCTGTACTGTTCATCCATCCACCGGCTGCCGACAGGGGTAAAAGAACAGTTTCGGTTGTGAAGAAAAGTCCTATAAACGTCTACCTTTGCCTTCAACAGCAAAGGCAAACTCTCTCAACACTTCTTCATCTCCGAAATTTTTCATCTCCGAAAATGCCTTTCCAACAAACCCTCTCGAGTTTCTCTGTGTTTCTCATTCCCTGGGATACCTTTGCAAATAAATCATCTAGAGCTAGAGTATTTCATATCATGAAGGTTGAAAGCAAGAGTATCTCATATCACGCTTTCTTCCTGTCCTTGTCCTTGTCTTTGTGGCAAGGAGAAAGCGGGCAATCAGCCAGCACTCGGTGTCAATCTTCCAATCTAAGAACCGACTGCCTGGAAATCCTTCCTGATTGCTTACCTAGCATTGCTCTCGAGTGCTCTTCTTCAACCACTGATGTACTTCCGAAGAAGTCGCCACATCTGCCTGGAGAACAGACATGGCAAGTGAAAATGATACTTGAAGCATGTGGAGACAAGGTGCTGCTTCATCTTCAAAATCAAGTCTCATTTTCCTTGCTAAGAAGTTCCCCAGCCCAGTTCAAGCATACACCTGTGGAACGATACTTCTTCAAAAGCAAAAGTATCCCATATCATCAGAGTCAGAGGCAAAGATTTCTCATGGCATGCTTTTCCTTTACCCTTGCTCTTGGCTACGAGTCAGGGTGAAAGAAAGGAAATCGGTCGGCACTTGGACAGATTGAACAAAGAAGCAGACCACCACCTATTCCTCGTGCCTACCTGCCATGCAGAAGAACAAAAAGAGAAGAATGTAGCCTGCAGACTCAATCAACCCGGCAGAAGGAGTCTGAGTTGAAACCAAGAGCTCGAGAAGCCTCAACAACACCACCAATCAAGTCTCATTTTCCTTGCTAAGAAGTTCCGAGGCCAGTTCAAATTCAAAGCTGTGGAAAGTCACCAAACAGGACCAATGATTACTTATTAGTTTTATTATTATCTTTTATTTTCATTTTCAATTTTTCTTTTGTTTGTTTTTCTACATTTTCTTGTGTGCTTAACTGACTTATTTCTTTTCTTTGCAGGAACTTTTGGTTATTTCCACCCTTGAAGTTGATTGCAGAATTTTAGCTCGGGGGGTCATCGCTTGATTTTCTGCAAATTAGGGAAGTTTTCAGTCCTATTGCTTTATTTTATTTCTTTATATTTATTTATTTTGTTTTTATTTGCATTTTATTATATTTTCTGACATTGGGGACAATGTCTAGTTTAAGTGTGGGGGTAAAGAGTATAAAAATGACCAAATTGAAATTTTTTGTACCTTCGACTTTGAACTGGTTTCATTTGTTTCCATGTTATTGCTTTGTTTTCTTAGTTAGTTTTGTTTTATTTAAAAAAAAAAAAAAAAAAAAAAAATATCGGAAAATTTAAAAAATCCAAAAATATTTCCTTGTTTTCTTTATTGTTTTGAATTAGATTTTTGTTAGTTTCCCGACCCAATGATATAATTGGATAAAATTTGAATCATGATCATCAAGAACTTAGTTAACATGTGTTTTGTGAAATTCCTAATTCTCGTGTTAGTTTGTACATATTTGTTCATCTTTGAAAAACCAAATGCACATAGCCTTGTTGATGTGAAACTAAAGCATGATTTAAAGCTCCATATGTGAATTTAGTGACCATATACATCCTATGTGAGTTTTTGAGCCTATTGAAAGTGTATGCATTTTTCATACACTCCTATTTTTTTCATGTGTGATGAACTTATGTGAGATACTTCTCTAGAACTTGCATAACGATCTTTCGAAATTTTTGTCATTGATTGCATGAACTTGAAAATGATAGAGGCATTAGGTTTACCACCATGGCCCAAATAACCTTGTTTCCCAAAGAAAAATAATATCATTAGATTGCCATTTTGAGCCGTATTTGTGAGCCTTTTATTTCTTATCACCAGATATGTCTACCCTTATGCCTGAAATAATTTTCCTTACCCTTTCCAAGCGAGCAATGCAAGATTGTCTTATGTGAAATGTTTGTGAAGTACTTTGAAGGTGTTTGGCAAAAGAATAAGTGTGGGGGTTTTTCATATTTGTTTCTGTTTGAAAAAAAAAAAAAAAAAAAAAAAAAAAAAAAAAGAAAAGAAAAGAAAAGGAAAAGAAAAAGAAAGATTGTATACAAAGAAAATAAAAAGTTTTAAAGTTTCAGTTTATGGGTGTGGTTGGAGATGTCTGAAGAATCGTTGGAGAGCTTGAGTTCTTATAAATCTAAAGAAAATAATTGCTTACAATGTAGCTTGGAACTTGTGTTTTCCTATTCTTTCGTTTCAATAACCCTATCCCTAAGCCTCATTACATCCAATAAAAGTCCTCTTGATTTAAGTTTTGCAATTATGACTGTGGAGAAGTGATCTTTATGCAAGCTTATGGTAGAACTTTCACATTCGTTTCTTTGAGCGAAACACATTAAAACTAAACACATGTGTGATTGAGTGTAAATCCCGTGAGAAGGTCGCTAGTTTGCATATGCTGTTTTTTTTTTTAAAATAAAATTTTGAAATTGCATTAACATGGCTATCTCACACACTACACTTCAAGGATGTTTCAAAGATTACTGCTAATATTTGAATAAGGAAAATGAATTTGGATTAGCATGTTGGTGTTAGCTATGGTTTTTGATGATTGTGTTCTCGAATGAAGTTCTATGAGGGTCACATAGGGGGAAACTAATAATTTTTCATGTTATTACTTTTTCTGTTTTCGTTTGTTTTGCTCGAGGACTAGCAAAAGTTAAGTGTGGGGGTATTTGATAAGCTCATATTTATATATATTTTACATCAAATTCTCTCGTCTTTTCTTAGTTAGTTTCTCATATTTTTGTGCTATTTACTTTGTTTTTGTGTTTTATCAAATTTATCTAGCTAAGAAAATAAAAATAGCATAAGTGTGATTTTAAGTAATAAATTCGTCTAAACTGCCTGTGTAGATCAGCTGACTTTGGGAGCAAATTGCGAACAGCTCAGAATGAATTAGAGAATGAGCCTTATATGCTTGGAAAGCTACAGATGTCTATTTTCTAGAACATTTCGCGGATTGTTAATATCATTTTTCTAGAAGAAGTTATGAGCATTTGAGTAAGGGAAGGTCTAGCTGACGACAACTTGCAGTTGGAATTGAACAAAAGAAAAGAAATAAAACAAGGGGAGTGAATGGACAGCAGAAAAGCAAAGAAATTGGACCACTATGAAGTGGATTTCTTGTTGGTCTCCCACTTATAGCTTTGAGTGGCTTTGGCATGATTATTTCTAGGTGGAAAGAGCACAAAAACAGCACACACACATGCAAAATGGAGCTGGCAGCTTCACATCCTTCCATTGCCGTGAGTGCCTTGTCCATTACCTTGCATTGCTTGACATTTTCAACCTCTATATAAACACCATTCAGCCTTCAAGAAAAAGAGGAGAGCCATTCATACACATTTCCATTAGTTCCAAGGCTTGCAAAGAAGGAGGAGTGCTTGGAGTTGTGCTAGCCATTCCATTGGAGTTGTTGGAGCATTCTAGGTGTATTCTACTTTGTTTCTCTATGTTTAATATCAATTGTTTTTGTTTAATTGCAAGTATGAGGAACTAAACCCTTATTTTGGCTAGAGGTTAATTCAAAGCCATGTATATATTTGTAATTTAAATTGATTACCTTCAGTTGTGATTTCTGAGTTGTGATTTAATTTGCTTAACTGCTTGATTGATAACTTATTTTTGTATGTCGATTAAGGATGCATACTTAATTTACATGCATGAATTTGATGCTAGAATATAAGTGAATTTCACCTAATCGTTATGAACTTATATTCACAAGTAGTGAAGGTCGCTTATAAACGATCGCGTTAGGTAAATTCTTGGCATAAGTTTCATGCAATTCATAGTAACAAGTGCCTCGTCAATGCTTATGATTTTCATAAAACTTAATGATTCTTGCTTGTATCTCTATTATGCAATTCATGTAGGGAACTTGTAGGGAATGTTTTGGGTTGTCGTATGCAATCATCCAACCTAATAAAAGTAGGAAAATCTGAAGGTTAATTTAAGCGGACCTAATTAACTTGGGGCGTTGAGAATTTACAATTTATTGAAAGAACAACTGAAAATCAATTTAGGTTGCATATATGTCATGTGTGGAGAAGAACCCTCTAGCCAGTCCGTCGTCCATCCATTCACCTTAATTTCATGTTTTTGTCAATTCTGTAATTTATTTTAGTTTAATTTACTTTTCATCAAAAATCAACCCCCCGTTTATTTTAAAGTGTTAGATTTATTAGAAATCATTTTAGTTTGTGTTTTCTTGAGTTTTGAATTATTTTGAGTCTTTTGATTTGTTTTGGTTTATTTGTTAGTTTTATTTTGAGTTATTCTAGTTAAGTGTCTTGAGTCTAGTTTAGTGTTTTTAATTTTGTTTTTACGTTTTTAATTTAATTTTACTTTGGTTAGCATCCCTAGTTAATCCCCGGCCTAGAACGATCCCTACTTATCCATATACTACAACTGTCACAAATAGGGTTTAAATTTGTGCGTTAATTTATTTTCGCATCAGCGATTATGCGATATATTGATCACCCTAGCGAAAAACACAACCGACGGACAAGGGTCTATGCCACAAACTACGTATTATACCAAAATGAATTATACCTAAAAGGTGAGGACGGTTTATTACTGTTATGCCTCATACTGCAAGAGGCTGCCCAAGCAATCGCAGAAGTTCATGAAGGAATTTGCAGGGCTCATCAGTCTGGCCAAAATATGCGATGGTTGCTTCGCCGACACTGTTATTTCTGGCAAAGTATATTGAAGGATTGTATTGAGTTCGCATGAGGATGTGTACAGTGCCAAATTCATGGTCCTATACAGAGGGTCCCAGCCGAATCACTACCTTCGGTCACTAAACCATGGTGGTTCAGAGGATGGGCCATGGATGTCTTCGGAAAAATTACGCCATCTTCTGGGTTCGCAAAGCATGCATGGATACTTATTGCGACAGACTACTTCACCAAATGGGTCGAAGCGAAGTCATATGCCGAGTTAATGTCTAAAGAAGTTTGTAATGTCATAGAAGAAAACATCGTGACTAGACTCGGCGTACCAGAAACAATCATAACAGATAATGGTACGATCTTCACATCTGATAGGTTTAAGAGGTATACGGCAAATTTGAAAATTTGACTTGAGCAGTCTACGCCATATTACCCGCAGGCAAACGGGCAGGCCGAAGCAAGTAATAAAGTTTTGATTGGTATTCTAGAAAAAATGGCGAGAGAAAGGCCTAGTATGTGGCATCTAAAGCTAAACGAAGTGTTATGGGCCTATCGAACTTCACTCCGGTCAGCCACTGGAAAGTCTCCATACGTGTTGACTTATGGAAATGACGTAATGTTGCCCGTCGAGCTAAGTATAAACTCGTTGCGAGTAATCGAACAAAGTAGTTTGTTCAGTGCCGAGTACAATCAGGACATGAGACAAGAGTTAGAAGATTTAGAAGAAGCTCGACTTGATGCTTATAACTTATTAGTGGCACAAAAGAAGATCGCCGAGCGAGCTTATAATCAACGAGTCAGACAAAAAACGTTCGGCGAAGGGGAGTTGGTTTGGCAAACCGTACTACGTGTAGGAATTAAAGACCCCAGGTTCGGTAAATGGTCACCGAATTGGGAAGGGCCATTCGTTATTCATAAAGTTCTCGGCAAATGGGCATACCACCTGAAGGAAATTTTGTGAAAAACATGTTCATTTAAGCAACATCTATTAGCATGCAATTAACAATTAAAGGCGGAATCATGCTTATATGCACTTAAAAACAAAACATTAACCATGAAATTCAAAGCCTAGTAGTTAGGTGAACCATGACTCAACTCAAGAACAAAGTGAGTTGAGAAATTTATACCTTTGTAGATTCCTCTTTGCAAAAGCAAAGGATAATCACCCAAGAGATAGGGCCTTCATTCCTTGCTTCTTAGATCCATGGATTTGGATGGAAGAATATGTTTCTCCAATTTCTCAAAATAGAGAACCTCTAAGTCTCCACACCAAGGTAAGATGTGAAGAAGAGATGAGTGACCTTGGAGGAGAAAGATTACTAGCTAATCCCTCCAAGGGTGGCCGGCCTCTTTTAGAGAGAAAGGAGAGCTTTGTGTTCTCTCCAATTTTCTCAAAAAACCCTAAATGAATTTTGGCTATAAAGTCATATTTATACCTTTATTCATTGGAGTGGCAAACTTGTAATTAAAGCAAGTTCGCTACCCTTTCTCTAAATGGCCGGCCTTAGGGTATTATTGGGCTATTTGGGCCTTTGTGAATCATTATTCATTAAGTTGTCATACAACTTAAGTCAATGGGCTTGACGTTCGAAGCCCATTGGGCCTTGAGGTCCAATACTATCCCGAGGTCTTTAACGAACTTATTCGTTTGATTAATTAACATATTAATTAATCCTTGCCATAAATAATTAAACCATTTAATTATCCTTACTCATCTCCTTTGTTTCTTCAATCTCTACCTTACACGGTGTACGATTCATTAGGTTCCTTTTAGCGAGGCAGTGGGCGATTAGAACTCTTTCAAATCGATTGTGAATTGAAACTTACTTTCAATTCTCCCTTTAGTGTTTATACACGTTTAGGGCTTCCACAAACCATGAGTGACACCTAGCAGTATGTCATGGTTACCTAAGCTAATCAGAAGAGGTGGATAACCTATTCAGTTTAGGATTACAATGCAATACGGTCCTTCTCTAATACAATACTCTTGACCACATTGTTTGGTTTGATAGTTTATTCATGTCTACTATCCAATGAGATTCATTTACTTATATGATTACTTTGAATGTGATTTGGAACGACTTCCTAAATCTCATTCATTCTCTGCCCAGAGATTCTTAATCATATCATAGAGTATTCTCCCTCAAACGGTTCGAAGGTTAGAGATCCCTTGTTGCGCATTTACTTGCCTCCATGACTAAGTGGCTTAACCCCAACTATGCCGTGGACACCCTCTGACGGAGTGACTTTGACATAGTCAAAGATCAAGGACCTAACCACAAGACAAATATGATGCCTCATGTCAAATGACTACTTTGCATTATCCCAACCATGAGTTCTCATGTGACATGAATATGAGAACTCCTCGTTGATCGTGTTCAGTGGACTCATTCGCTATTGAGCACCTACATGATTGTCTTGGTGTCAATCACACCAATGACTCGAGACTAGTCACTCTCACTAAGAGAAGACATAGCATGTACTGATCTTAACGGACTGTCAATGCCCAATTGGCAATCCTATGATCAGGAACGTTTAGGATATGTATACGAAAGAGAATGGTCTCATTAATCTAACTTGTTTAAATTACATTCTCCTAATTACATATTCCTTGGACTTATCGTTTAAGCATATAACATTTATATGAGACGGCTTAAACAATATTCTTTGCCCTTGATATTAAACTAGATTAGTTCAACATGTGAAATGTCCGTAAAGTATCATCATATGATTGGTTTTAGGGCACATTTCCAACAATCTCCCACTTGCACTAGAGCCAATCAGCTTCGTTATCAGTGATGATACCTCTTCTGTAGTCATTTCAAAAATGGCTGAGTAGTAGGCCTAGGCAATGGATATCTATATGTTATCCATAGAAGCAACCTTGAGAATAATGACGTCACCATTATACATGATTCTTAATCATGTGGTTTAGTCTCTCATTTGAGTTCGGATCTTGATGAGACCTTGATTCCCTGGCTTGAGCTATCGCCCCATTAGTGTCGTAGTGTCGGTACACTAGAGACACTTTCTGGTTGGAACCGAATAGAAAGTTCATAAATGAACTTTCCCATCCAAACAACATTGTTGTAAGCTTCTATATGGCAATATATTTTGCATTCATAATGGAACACACTAAAGTCATTACTTTTAATGATTCCATCCAAATATCTCTTTAGTCAATATAAAGATATATCTGATTATCTCTTCATTCATAATGAAGAAACATCCAATGATGGATTAGATTCATAATCTAATACATTTACGCTTCCTTTACGTTACTCTAATTCTTCCTCATTCTTTGAGGAATCTATCCTTTAGTATTTCTTAAATACTTAAGGACTCACTTGACAGTTGTCGTGGTTCTGATCCTGGGCTTGCACTGATATCGTCTTGTACCTATCTAGGTACAACTCATATCAATGTTTTCATACAATATGAAATTCATAAATCACCTTTCTGCGTATGCATAAAGGATTCTATTTACGCATTATTTCTTTGGGAGTCAAAGGGCACGTTCCCTTCGAGAAGAGCAACTTCCTAGTCTCACTAGAGTTGTCTTTTGATTTGAAGTTTGTCATCATATGAGAAACTTCCTAGCATCTCTTGTCTATCATTAGGGCTTGATATAATCCAATTATATCCTGAAATCTATCATTATAGATTTCCATCCCATGTTTATAGACTATGTCTCCCGTATACATTCTATCGTTATAGAATGTTTAAAGTCATAACTTTAACAAAGAAGTATTCTTTTCATTTCCAAAATTAATATATCATATATGTGTGTATATATATATATATATTTAAATTTAGGAACATGATTAACTCCCACTAATCTTTTGTAAACCTAGTAAACAAAAGATTCATTTACATCTTTATGAGAAATCAAACAATTTGATCTTTCTCTCATAAGACGCTTATAGCTCCCACTAGCTTGCTAAGATCCATGATGGATGGATCTCTACAACTTACATGTCTTGTGATTCATAGTTTTAGACATATGTTATCAAGACTATCTTAATAATGGTTTCGGAAACACATATAATGTCCAAACATTGAATCACCATTTAGTTGTAGCTAGCAATCTTCGAATTAATTGAAACTAAGACTACGTCAAAGATGGTTTCTTTAAAGTCAATCATTCTCTTTGATTGTAGTCACCTTAAGCTACCAATTAGCTATGAAGGTTTCATTATTTCGGGTCAAATGGTACTTTACCATTTCCTTGAGTATATATCGTATATACATTCAATGTAGTCATAAGGATTTTTCATTCTTATTTCTTTCGAATTAAGAGGTGCAACTCTATGATATAGTCATAAAGTTCAAACCATTCAACTGAGACGGTTTATAAATCCTTCTCGACTACCTTGGAGCTTGTGGTATAGGAACTAGGTTGTTATATTTGTTGATCACTATCTTGTTTCTCAAAGAACCCATTCTTTGAGTTCTATCCCTCGTTCATTTGCTCTATCTTGGGCAAATCCTGGTGTAGGATTACAATGAACTATCCAACAAACAACATTTGTTAGTTGGTTTATAGAAGTGATATCCAAATGTTAATTTAAGGATACCCACAAGATAATTTTCAAACAAATATTGCTTATTAGCACACAACCCCAAATCTTAACATGATTAAGGTTTGTCTTTCTTTCCAACTACATCCTATGGAGTCATGGAAATTTTGGAAGGTCTTCTAATTGACAATCATATTGTTTTAGAAGTATATATCCTATATATGGGTAATTGATAATATCCAACGAACTAAATCTTATTCAAGTTCGTTCTTCTCCTTATGGAGAAATCCATTATCTTATGATGCTTCTTTCCTTGATATCTTTCAAGGAAACTGTTCTAAAGTGTTACCTTTCCTTGGATCAAATCTAAGGAGGCAAATACTTTAGACGTCTTACTCATCAACTTACATTTCTTGAATTCTTTGAAACATTTTGCAAAGTATTCGGACTTGTGTTTATTCAAAATAAACTATAGTCCAACCGAGAGTGATCTTCGGTGAATGTCAAACAACATGAGTAGCATTATGTTTGTGGACTAGTGCCACTAACATCTAAGTGAAATAACCTCAACAACTTTGTGATTCTTTCTTCTTTCCAAAAGAATAAAGATTTCAACATTTCGCCTCTATACAATTTTAATAAGAAGGTATTGGATCCGGATCTAACGATCCAAAGCATCCATCTATGACCAACTCGTAATTTATGTTTTAGAGGTATCACAACTTAGTTGAGATTAGTCACTACCTTGCAACCTTTTGGGTTTTAAGCATCGTTATATTCTAAACAGTTAACACTACCATATCATCTCTACTATAGAGATAATTAATTAGTTTACAATAATCTAATCATTCATTAATAAAGAACAATGTTTTGTCAAACAAAACATTTATCCATTTAACATACGGAATTAAGTTCCTTTATTCAATTGGAATGTAAAGACAATCTTTGTTTTTCCATTTTCTTTGGTAGTTCATATGAGGAAGTAAGTACTATCTGCTTTCGCAGAGATCTACATTTAATTTACGTTCTGAATGTGAAGTACTTTCTCTTCTCTCATTAATCTTCTACTTTTTATTAGCCACACTTTTACAACGATTGTAAAACATAGTTACTAATACGGAATCAAGCATTCAAGTAGAAGAACCAACTGTTTTGAACTTTTCAAGAACAATTTACAACACCTTCGAAAGGTGTGTTCTTGACACTTTGCAAGACATTTCTTGTAAATACCCCTTCCAATGTCCATCATTTCATAAAGAAAGTTTGTTCCCTTGGAGTTATTTCGCTTTCTTCATTTGACTTCTCCTTTGACTACAATAGTCATGGTCCCTAAACTCCCACTATCTCTCTTGAAACTTATTTCAATTGTGTTATACACATCAAACAATTTGGAGAGCGTATGGTTATTGTTCACTATATAGTTTACAATAAAATTAGTGAACCATTTGGATAGGGACTCAAAGGTGAAGTCCTTGCCTAGTTTCCGTCTCTAGAAGTGGTTTAACACTTCAACACTCAATGATTCAAAATCATCATAAGTCCATGTTGATGGACTATTTTTGTCAACCAACCATTATGTTCTAAACATAATTACAAACTTTCAAGAGTTGTTCAAGGCAACTCTCATTTCTTCATACAACAATTTGTAAGTGAAGAATCATGGCACATAAAGTGTCCATGCCCTTGTGCTTTCTTCCAAAGTTCCTTGTTCATATAACAAAGAAACAAGCACTAGTGTTTGCATTAGCTAAGGGTTGTTCAAAGCAACTCTTATTTCTTCATACAACGATTTGTAAGTGAAGAACTATGACATTAAAAGTGTTGTCCTCTTTATGATAGACTTATCTAACATGTTCTTCCAATGATACATTATCAATAGGAAGATTGTGAGGATTAGACTACATAGGTACATATACAATCCATTTAAGACAATCTTTGGGATTGTGGTACCAAGTCCAGAAACTAAGGCATTCGGCTTTTCTTTGTCAAGTTTTGGATAGCGTTTGCAAATATATTGGTAAATAAATACATAACGAATATAAATTGATTGATTTTAAGCCATTTGATTCGGGTCTTTAAATCAAATAGCACCACCCACTATTTTTTGCAAATTCCATATCCCTCATTGGAATTCGAGAGTTTTGGATGAAACTCTTAGTAGGGTATGGGAGACTCACTATTACCAAGCCCACCTCACAATGATATGATGTTGGCTAGCATTAATAATAATGGGAGAGTACGCTTACTCATTTGCATCTCTTGCAAGTACCCATCTTATTTGGCCTCTAGAGAATGTAGCCTCACAATGATATGATGTTGGCTCCATTACACTTAGTTAAGTCATTCCCACCATGCAAGTTCGGGTAGGGGTTCAAGAACAACCTCACAATGATATGATGTTGGCTATTCTCGTTGCCTACCTTCACAACATCATGTATGCATATAGAACTCTTCCTGAGTGTAAGCACGCACTTTGTACTCCCCCATGATAGGGTGAAGCCGGTGTACGAGTCACAAACGATAGGAGCCTACCACGGTGGAAGGCCACGAAAGAGTGTTCAAAGCACTCTCACGCTTATCAATTTAATAATGGTTCGGTTGAGGGTTTTAGGTCTCATCATATATATAAGCATACATTTTAATCTTATTAAAACAATTTTGGTCCTATTACAACTATTGGTCCATTTGATTGTTTTTAGTTGTATATAATACTCCCACTATGCTTATAAAACGGTTTTTAAAGCAAGAGTATATGATACTACTAACATAAGGTTTGCATTCATTGGTGGACTATATAGTTGTCTTAGGGCCTTAGGATGACTATGAACCTTTGATTAGATCCAACACGAGCCTAGTGTTGAATCTCGGTCTAGGGATGGTGATTGATTTTAGTTACGCGTTTAATCACATTAAGGCGTGTTGTCTTATTGGGCGTTGGACCCACTACTCCAATTTCATGCATATCAACTAAAACAAGAAAAGGAGTACTTTAAAGTAAAGAAGAGTTTATGCTCTTTTACAACAATTGATCAAAACAAATTACTTTAAAGTAAAGAAGAGCTTATGCTCTTTTACAACATTTGATCATATCACATTACAACCAAAATCTAATCTACACATTCCCATGGTTCAAACAAATTTGAGACGGCCTTTCACATAGCTCAATTATAATAGGCTTAGGTTCATAATCACCATTTCTTTAATTAATTAACGCTTTAACTAATTAAACTTGAATGCAACATTTTCATTTGGTTTTTGCATCCATAGGATTGATTTAAATGGAGTTAAATGAAATGAAAATCCAATTCTCATTTAAAGAGACAAAACCATTTTGTTCTCAACCTAATTTGGGCCAAAAAGCAATAACCTCAACCTTTGGGCTATGTAGCAAAACTTAAACTTTTGAGCTCATTTTGTAAAAACACAAAAGTCCACTACTTCATGTAATTACAACTAGAACTCAAAAATTTCAATAAATTCAAAAACTTCATTAAAGGAACAAAACAATTTGACCTTTAATGATTTTGGGCCTTTACGTAAATACGTAAACTTTTAGGTCAAACTACAAAATACACAAAAGTACCAAAACTTTATGTAATTGCATAAAATCCCCAAAAGCACTCCCATTGAGGGAGTGGCCGGTTTTAGAGAGGTGAAGCCACAAAAATTTTGAAAATTTTTCAACTAAGTCATACAGCCATGCAAGTGGAAATAGGTTGGTGTGAATAAAGCCATGCAAGTGGTGTGTGTGTAAGAGAAGTACTTCTTACACACCCATCACCATTTCTATCACCTTTCAAAAATTTCAATAAATGTTTTGATGATAGATAAGTCACACCCACCAACACAAAACAAAGACTTTATGAAATAAATCAAAACTTTGAATCAAAACACCAAACTTTTTGTTCTTGGCTAAAATATCAAGAACAATGAAGAACATTCATGAAAAACCCATAAAAGCTTCATGAACATTTTTCATCCAAAGACATCCCAAAACCACTCAAACTTAAGGGAAATAACATATAACCAAACTAGGGTACATAGGGGTTCCAAAAGTTACTTGAAAACACTTTTAACAAGTCAAACATGAACCCAAAAATCCACCCTTTGGATTTGGCCGAAAATCCCCAAAAACATGGCACCAAATTTTAGCTCCAAAATTCATGCTCATATGAACTACATCTACAACATTTAAGATGGCAAATTTTCTAACAAAATTTACATTCAAAGAAGCAAGAATAAAGCTTGTAACAATTACAACATTCAAATCAAAGACTATGAACTATAAAACCCAAAAGGATTCACCAACTACTAGACCTAGGCTCTGATACCACTTGAAGGAAATTTTGTGAAAAACATGTTCATTTAAGCAACATCTATTAGCATGCAATTAACAATTAAAGGCGGAATCATGCTTATATGAACTTAAAAACAAAACATTAACCATGAAATTCAAAGCCTAGTAGTTAGGTGAACCATGACTCAACTCAAGAACAAAGTGAGTTGAGAAATTTATACCTTTGTAGATTCCTCTTTGCAAAAGCAAAGGATAATCACCCAAGAGGCCTTCATTCCTTGCTTCTTAGATCCATGGATTTGGATGGAAGAATATGTTTCTCCAATTTCTCAAAATAGAGAACCTCTAAGTCTCCACACCAAGGTAAGATGTGAAGAAGAGATGAGTGACCTTGGAGGAGAAAGATTACTAGCTAATCCCTCCAAGGGTGGCCGGCCTCTTTTAGAGAGAAAGGAGAGCTTTGTGTTCTCTCCAATTTTCTCAAAAAACCCTAAATGAATTTTGGCTATAAAGTCATATTTATACCTTTATTCATTGGAGTGGCAAACTTGTAATTAAAGCAAGTTCACTACCCTTCCTCTAAATGGCCGGCCTTAGGGTATTATTGGGCTATTTGGGCCTTTGTGAATCATTATTCATTAAGTTGTCATACAACTTAAGTCAATGGGCTTGACGTTCGAAGCCCATTGGGCCTTCAGGTCCAATACTATCCCGAGGTCTTTAACGAACTTATTCGTTTGATTAATTAACATATTAATTAATCCTTGCCATAAATAATTAAACCATTTAATTATCCTTACTCATCTCCTTTGTTTCTTCAATCTCTACCTTACACGGTGTACGATCCATTAGGTTCCTTTTAGCGAGGCAGTGGGCGATTAGAACTCTTTCAAATCGATTGTGAATTGAAACTTACTTTCAATTCTCCCTTTAGCGTTTATACACGTTTAGGGCTTCCACAAACCATGAGTGACACCTAGCAGTATGTCATGGTTACCCAAGCTAATCAGAAGAGGTGGAGAACCTATTCAGTTAAGGATTACAATGCAATACGGTATTTCTCTAATACAATACTCTTGACCACATTGTTTGGTTTGATAGTTTATTCATGTCTACTATCCAATGAGATTCATTTACTTATATGATTACTTTGAATGTGATTTGGAACGACTTCCTAAATCTCATTCATACTCTGACCAGAGATTTTTAATCATATCATAGAGTATTCTCCCCCAAACGGTTCGAAGGTTAGAGATCCCTTGTTGCGCATTTACTTGCCTCCATGACTAAGTGGCTTAACCCCAACTATGCCGTGGACACCCTCTGACGGAGTGACTTTGACATAGTCAAAGATCAAGGACCTAACCACAAGACAAATATGATGCCTCAGGTCAAATGACTACTTTGCATTATCCCAACCATGAGTTCTCATGTGACATGAATATGAGAACTCCTCGTTGATCGTGTTCAGTGGACTCATTCGCTATTGAGCACCTACATGATTGTCTTGGTGTCAATCACACCAATGACTCGAGACTAGTCACTCTCACTAAGAGAAGACATAGCATGTACTGATCTTAACGGACTGTTGATAGGAGCATATTTATGCAACTTAGTTAGCTTGTTTCTTGGCATTTACTTAGTTTAATTCTAGTTATTTTAGTACTTTAAGCTATTTTCGTGTGTTTGTAGGTTCAAATAACAAAGTTAGCAACAAAGTGCTATTTGGAGCATTTTGGAGCAGTTTTGGGCCAAGATTGGATAGTGCAAGCATGGAGACATGAGGATGGACGTTTTTGAAGATTAGAAGGCTAGAAATCAGCATGTGTATGTGCAAGTGTGTTGACCTACAACTACAAACATCCATCCACTACACCCATTACATCCACTCATTACCAAACATCCACCCACTACACCCATTACATCCACTCATTACCAAACACTCACCCACTACACCCATTACATCCACTCATTACCAAACATCCATCCACTACACCCATTACATCCACTCATTACCACAACACTCACCCACTACACCCATTACATCCACTCATTACCAAACATCCATCCACTACACCCATTACATCCACTCATTACCAAACACTCATCCTCTCCCTAGCCTATAAATACATCCATCCTTCACCATAACAAAAAAAGATTAGAAAAGATCGATCCAAAGACACTACATTCACATCTCACAACTCCATACACTTACACTTTCATTCCTTGGCCGTGAGCACCATCCATTCATCCATTCATTTCCCTTTCCTTGCCGTGACCTCCACCCAACCTAAACACATTTAGCCATTCCCTTCCATATATCCATACGCATCCATCAAACTACACCTTGTGCCGCAACAAAGAGAAGAAGGAGGACCCTTGGACATGCTTGCCATTCAAGTCGGATTGTTTGAGCGTTTTTAGGTGTTTTCATTCTTTGTTTTCAATGTTTAAGTTTATGTATATTTGCTTTGTGAGTATGAGGAACTAAACCCCCCTTAGCTAGGGGGGAATTCGAAACCATGTTCATGAAGGAAGATTTGTGAAAAACATGTTCATTTGAATAACATCATATAGCATGCAATTAACAATTAAAGGCGGAATCATGCTTTCATGTATTCAAAAACAAAACATTTAACCATGAAATTCAAAGCCTAGTAGATTGGTGAACCTTGAAACAACTCAAAACAAAGTGAGTTGAAATATATTACCTTTGTTGATTCCTCTTTGCATAAGCAAAGGCTAATCACCCAAGAGATAGGGCCTTCATTTCTAACTTCTTAGATCCATGGACTTGGATGGAAGAAAAGGTTCTCCAAGTTCCCAAAATTGAGAACCTCTAAAGATTCTACACCAAGGAGAGCATGGATGATGAATGAGTGACCTTGGAGGACTAGATGACTAGCTAATCTCCTCCAAGGTGGCCGGCCTTCCTAAAGAGAAAAGGAGAGACAAGTTCTCACCAATTTTCTCTAAAAGAAACCCTAAATGAATTTTGGCTATAAAGTCATATTTATACCTTAATTCATTTGAGTGGCAAACTTGCAATTAAGTCAAGTTCACTACCCTTTAACATTATGGCCGGCCTTAGGGTTTTGTTTGGGCTTTTGGGCCTTTGTGAATTAAGTTGTCATACAACTTAAGTCAATGGACTTGACGTTTGAAGCCCATTGGGCCTTGAGGCCAAAAACTAACCCGTGGTCTTTAACGAACTTATTCGTTTGATTAATTAACATATTAATTAATCCTTGCCATAAATAATTAAACCATTCAATTATTCTTACTCATTTCATTTGTTTCGTCCATCTCTACCTTACACGGTGTACGATCCATTAGGTTCCTTTTAGCGAGGCAGTGGGCGATTAAAACTCTTTCAAATCGATTATGAATTGAAACTTACTTTCAATTCTCCCTTTAGTGATTACACACGTTTAGGGCTTCCACAAACCATGAGTGACACCTAGCCGTATGTCATGGTTACCCAAGCTAATCAGAAGAGGTAGAGAACCTATTCAGTTTAGGATTACAAATGCAATACGGTCTTTCTCTAATCTAATACTCTTGACCACATTGTTTGGTTTGATAGTTTATTTATTCATGTCTACTATCCAATGTGATTCGTTTGCTTATATGATTACCTTGAATGTGATTTGGAACGCATTCCCAAATCTCATTCATACTCTGGCCAGAGATTTTAATCATATCATAGAGTATTCTCCCTCAAACCATTTGAAGGTTAGAGATCCCTTGTTGCACATTCACTTGTCTCCATGACTAAGTGGCTTAACCCCAACGATGCCGTGGACACCCCGATGGGGTGACTTTGACATAATCAAAGATCAAGGACTTAACCACAAGACAACTGTGATGCCTCAGGTCAAAGGACTAATTTGCATTATCCCAACCATGAGTTCTCATATGACATGAATATGAGAACTCTTCGTTGATCGTGTTCAGTGAACTCATTCTCTATTGAGCACCTACGTACTTGTCTTGATGTCACACACATCAATGACTCGAGACTAGTCACTCTCCCTGAGAGAAGACACAGCACATACTGATCTTAACGGACTGTCAATGCCCAATTGGCAATCCTATGATCCGGAACATTTAGGATGTGTCTACGAAAGAATAGTCTCATGAATCTAACTTCTTTAGATTGCATTCTCCCAATCACATATTCCTTGGACTTTATCGTTTAAGCATATAACATTTATATGAGACGGCTCAAACAATAATCTTTGCCCTTGATATTAAACTAGATTAGTTTAACATATGAAATGTCCGTAAAGTATCATCATATGATTGGCTTTAGGGCACATTTCCAACAGTTCATGCTTGCAATATGATTTGATTACTTTCAGTTGTGATTTCATAAGTTGTGAATTCAATTTGTTTAACTGCTTGATTGATAACTTATTCGTGTATGTTTATTAAGAGTGCACATTTAGTTTGCATGCATGAATATGATGCTAGAGTATAAGGGAGTTTCACCTAATAGTTACAAACTTATATTCACAAGTAGTGGAGGTTGCTTATAAACGATCGCGTTAAATGAATATTTGGCAGGAGTTTCATGCTCATCATAGTAACGAATGCCTCGTCAATACTTATAGTTTTCATGATGCTTAAAGATCTTTGATTGTATCTTTATTGTGTTGTTCATGTAAAGGACTTTTGAAGAATGCTTTGAATTGTTGTATGCGCTTTCCCAACCAATTCAATAACTTAAGGAGAACTTGAAGGTTAATTTAAGCGGACCTAATTAATCTGGGGTGTTGAGTTTCATGATTTATCGAAAGAACAACTGAAAATTGGTTTATGTGCAAGTATGTCATGTGTGGAGAAGAACCCTCTAGCTAGCCCATCATCCATAGTTTAACCCATCACACATCAATTCACCTAAATTTGTCTAAGAATCTGTTTAAATTGTTCTTGCTTTGTTTTCCTTATTTTCATCCAAAACCAAAATCCCCTTTATTTTATTAAGTCATATTAGTTAGAAACTGATTTAGTTTGTGTTTTTAAGTGTTTCAAACCAAGTTAAAACCAAAATTCGTCCAAAAGTGTGTTTAGAGTCCAAATCTGCCCAGTTTGTGTTTTTAGGCAGATTTGAGCGTTTTTAGCTTGTTTTGAGTTCTTTGAGTTTGTTTTGAATTCTTTGAGTCTAGTTTAGTGTTTTTAACTTTGTTTATATGTTTTTAAGTCAGTTTAGAGGTTATTAGCAAGCCCTCCTAATCCCCGGCCTAGAATGATCCCTACTTACATTCTTTACTACAATTGACAACAAGAGGGTTTACTTTGTGTGTTAAGTTAATTTTCACATCAACTGTCAATGCCCAATTGGCAATCCTATGATCAGGAACGTTTAGGATATGTATACGAAAGAGAATGGTCTCATTAATCTAACTTGTTTAAATTACATTCTCCTAATTACATATTCCTTGGACTTATCGTTTAAGCATATAACATTTATATGAGACGGCTTAAACAATAATCTTTGCCCTTGATATTAAACTAGATTAGTTCAACATGTGAAATGTCCGTAAAGTATCATCATATGATTGGTTTTAGGGCACATTTCCAACACCACCTTAGGGATTGAACTAGTGTAATTCATAAGTTGCCAATCAATGGGAAGTTTTTAAAGAAATACTATTAAGTCACATGGGAAATGCGGGAATAAAAGTTCATTCCATTAAGTTTGCAAAATGGTGTACAAATAGAGTTGGTCGATCAGTTTACAACTAAATAATTC
Organism: Malus fusca; assembly: GCA_035220775.1. Taxonomy (NCBI): domain Eukaryota; kingdom Viridiplantae; phylum Streptophyta; class Magnoliopsida; order Rosales; family Rosaceae; genus Malus; species Malus fusca. The sequence goes on from CM069063.1 coordinate 22,334,718, forward strand.
TAGGGTGATGAAGGAAGGAGAGATTCAAGAACGGCCTTCAACTCCAACCACCTCACCTCATCCATGGTGACCTCAGCTTGCCGAGTCCTCATATCCATCTTCAGCTGTTCGACCCGCTTCACGCTAACCTCGTATTCGGTTAAGCAAGATTTTCCGTTCAACTTAAAATCTTTTGCAAGCTCGGAAGCAACTGCCGACATTCAATTTTGGAGTTCGGTAATTTAACGGTCAAGGTCAACCAGTGTTTCTTTTTTCACCTTCAAAACTTTGACCTTTGGACAAAGAGCTTCTCGAACGGACGTTGCAGCTTTCAAGTCGTCTTCGGCCCGAAGAGCTTTTTCGAAAATACCAAAATATTCTCCAGTTCATTCCAGGGTAGAAGACACTCGAGTGATAGCTGCAGTGCTAAATTAACCATCTGCTGTGAGATCGTTCAGACATGCACCCACTGAATCAAGGCCCTGTCGTTCGAGAACTTGTGAAGCTGAGATAGACAAGAGCTCCTGCAGCCTAATAAGAGCATTTGATTTGGCCATTGATACGAAAGACCTGATTATAGCTGCCGAAAAGCCAGCCACTCCTGAAGTATTCAAAAGAAGAGCATCGAACTCGACTTCCTATTAAGGCTGCACATGAAAAGAATTTAGGAAAAAGGAAAACGTAAAAGAATATAGCAGAGAGAATTGTTTTTAGACCTGCCGAGATGAGACTTCGGCCATGTCTCCTGGTTCATTGCTTGAACCTAGAGAGCTTAATGGCTGATAAAGGTTATCTACGTTCGACGACCACTGAGGTGGCCAGGAAATATAGATAACGCTCTTCAGCGCATAAAAGTTTAGGTGAAATGAATAATTGGGCACCTGACATGTAATATTTTTCTCGATTCAGACTCGTTATAGCAAAGTTAACAAGCGAAAGTAATCGAGTCTTACAAATGTCGAAGTCGTTTCTTGAGAGGGAATGTCGAGGTCTTGATCCTGCGGGTGAATTGGTGTTTCTGCCGTCGCTTAAGACTCAACATGAGGCCTTTTTCCATGATCAGCTGCAGGAGAATCGACCTGGTCAATCGCCTCAACCATAGGGGGAAGCTTAATGGAAGGAGGTTTGGTTAGTCGAGGGCGACTCGCCAGCGGAATCTCGTCGTTCTCATCATCCTGAAATAAAAAGCTATTAATACTTTTGAATTTAATAATAGAAGGGAGTTACCAACAACATAATCATACCTCTTCCAAGATGATCTCTTATTGTTTTGGATTTTTGGGGAGACTTTTCCTGACCGAAGGGGTTACCTCCTCCAAGACGGGTGCAAAGGTCGGCCCCTAAGCTGCAGGCTTTTCGGCCAGAAGTGTAGTAACTCGTTCGACCACGGCCTTAGGAACATCAGGGGAGGGTTGAATTTAGGGTGATGGGCTAGTTGGAGTTGGCCGCTTCTCTGTCAAGGCTTGGATAACGGGAGTAAGAGGAGAAACACTAGAAGTGGTCGCTCCCGTGGTCTGGCTGGAGATAACGTGAATTTCCCGTTCTCCTTTCTTCACCAATTTCTTGACGCGTTTTGTGGGGCGAGGAGCTTCACATGCTGTCTTGGTTTCCTGGTAAGGCCGTTTGATTGGCTGGGTTTGCGAGGCAGTTTTAGTTTTCTTGGTGGAAGGGGACAACTTTTTCCTGGCCGCAGCCGCGGCAATCACGTCTGCTTGCTTCAGTACTCGACAGCCTAAGAAAGCGAAGTCAAGTTAGTAAAATCAAGTAAGTGTTTGAAAAATAAAGGTAAAAATAGCCATATACCTTGGGTCGTCTCTTTGGATTGAGGGGCAGGGGTTTTTTTGGGTCGGTTGCCAAAAATTTTGTTGACCACGTCTTTGACCGAAGCGCCAAAAAAGTCATGAGTGTATCCTTCCCACCAGTCGTCGAAGGTGTCAGTGCCGAGAGATTCAGGAATAGTTGGTCAGAGATGAAATTTTTTGCACCGTTCCTGAAACTATTTCTCGGTATCTCTACACTCCCTCTCTGAGGAACCAGAGAGGCGTCCTTGGCTTAGGAGGGAGCGGGAAGTAAGTAAAGGCACCGAGCAACCTTGGAGGTAGCCGAGCTATCGAGCAGCAAAGTGGGGGTGGTAGACCACCCAGCTCGCTCGGCGAGCGTCGTAGCCAAGGGGAATGTCACGTGTTATCACGAACGACCCCTGGTTTTGACGAAGACCAGCATCCTCACTTTCACTCCATGTTGATGTTGGAAGCCTGAGGGAAAAATGGTACTCTTGACGACGACATATAAAAAATTCATCGTCTGAGAGGACATCTAGGTCGAAGAAGTATTTGAAGACTTCTTTGGCCCGGTGATGAGGCGCCGGTTGAGAGGCCAACTGAAGGCCGAGCGCTGCAGTATACTGAAAGTTGGGGATCGTTGGCTGAAGTGTGGAAAAATAGACCTGCATCCAGAGTTGGAATACCTAGAGAGGTCCGTTCTGGTGCGGGTCGATCTTGTTGATGGTCGTTTCGGCCAGACAACGCAGGAGGTTAGCGAGGATAACTGAATTGAACGCTAGGGAGTGACCACTAGCCAGGGCTTCAGCCATCGGCATATTTTCGACCAAACACTTATTTGACTTGGCACAACAGATAAACTTGTTGTACCAGTAAAATAGGAAGGCTTCGTGCTCTCCATTCTGCAGACTCTCCTCCCCTCGACCAGCAAAATGAAAGATGAGGGTGTTGTAGTTGAAGAAGTTCTTGTGCAACTTCTGAACTTCTTCTTTTGAAGGCTCTTGACCTTCTTAGCTCAACGTCTAGAAGGCCCGTTCGTCGAATAGTGCTTTAAGGTCGAGATTTGACGGGCACCCAAAAATGGAGGCATCTACTAGGATGCCAGAGGGATAAGTCCCAAGGATGACTGAGATGTCGAGGATGGTGGGGGTGATAGGGTCGAAGGGAAGGATCATGGTGTTGGTGGCCGAGCACCAGAAGCTCAGAGCTGCCATAAGGAATTCTTCATCCATGGCAATCTCCATGGTCAAAAGTTTAATGGCGTCGTGGATGCCAAGAGCCTCCCATTCTTTGCCGAAGAACCTTTCTATCTGTTCGACCCTAAACCTAAACCCAGGCCGCCTAGGCCGCATTGGTCGAAGGCCAGGCTCCTTGGGGCTTCGTTAGGCACCACTTCGGCCAATCAAACCCTTGCAGTAAAGGTGTCAGGCAGTGGTCTTTGAAGAGGTTGGTGATGGACGATGGCACTGCATCCTTGAAAAATGGTCCCAGGATTTGATGAGTGGAGCTTAAATCACTCCAAAGCGCAGAGTCTTAATGGCACTCCGGTCGATGAAGTCTTTACACTTGTTGCATTTGTCGGAAAGCTTGGAGATGAAGGAGGCCATTGATGAAGACTCGAGGATTTTTGGGTTAAGAGCTTGGGGTTTTCTAGGATTTTGAAAGCAAAATGGCAAGAAGGTTTCAAAGGTTTTTGAAAGTGTAAAGTACGAATGGAAATGAGTCAGGTATTTATAGGCATTTTGGAAGGAATGTTAAATGTTTGATTTTCAAAATTGCGGATAGAATCGAGCGGGAAAATTGCTAATCATTGTGGATATTCAGAGAATCCAGGTGAAATGACCGAGGTTTTCGCGGTTTGAGGATGCACGATTACGTGTTGCGACGGGTTTAATGTAAAAGAGACGTTTCGGCTGTCGCACATTTTCGAGGGTCATGATTAAGGGCTGCTAGGTTAACCAAGGGACCGACACGTGGCAGGACTGTTGGGAGAATCGAGATCGTGAGATCATGTCTCATAAATACGAATGGTGGTATTTCTCAAACGAGTTCAATGTTTGTTTTAGGTCGGTTTTGCTTCTTCAAGGCCGAGGCTCGAACTAAGGAATGTAGGTCGAACTAAGGAAGCGAGGGGGCAATGTTTGGGCCCAAAATACTAGTTTGGGCCGAGTTTAGAATTGTTCTCAGCCCGGAAGCATTGCTTAAGGGCCGGCCGTGTCCTATCAGGATAGGGTAGTTGAATCCTGATACAATAAGGAGTCTCGGCATAATGAGGGTGCTGAAACTTGGGAATGAATACGGCCTGATAAGGGGTTGAGTTCAAAGTCCTAATAGGAGAATGACTGGCCGAGATAAGATTGGATCGGGGTAAGGAGTCCTAATCCGAGTATAGTTTTGAGTCGATCAGAAGCAGGTTTACTATTATAAATAGAGGGAAGAGTGCATCATTCATAACCCCCCTCCAATTCAACACACAAACTGCCCTGTGCAAATTCTTGCTCTACGCGAAACCTATCAACAACCTTGAGATTTTTATTTTCTTTTTCGCTGACACATCTTCAGTTTAGATAAACAACATTGTGAAGGCAACCAGCGAACATCTTTAGTTTATATAAACAACACTATAGCCGTAGAATCAGCCGACCACAAAGCACCTTCAGTTTGGATAAACAGCACTGCATTAAGGCCGACAGGTTATCTATCCAAGTATCGGTCGAGAAAGGTTTTCGAATCCTTATTGGCAGAAGTCATCTCATAAACCTTCTCGACGAAGTGAGGTGTTATGAATCACTAAGACTTAGTGCGTTGAAAACCGAGTTACTTTATGATTGGATACTCACAAGTTGGATTTAGAGTTCGGCATTCTGACGGCCGAACCACATTTATGATTAAAATGTACATCTGCTTTGAATACTTGTGTCCATATAGTCTGGTGTTGATTTAGCGTGCTTATACTCTTACAAATATAATCACCGTGACCGAATCCGACGTCGACGATTTGTGAACTTCGTAGAACTAGCAGCCTTGTTTTCAGGCTCTAGAACCCGAAGGTTAAGAGTGTTCCTTCCTCGGCCACAATCGCAAGATCGAGAAGTCAGCAGCGTACCCAACGCAACCTCAACATATTTTACTCTTAGGCCGAGCTCGGCCGACGAGTTGGCACGCCCCACATTAACCGAATGATGTAGTTAGCTCACTAGTTACTCGACCTGCGCGCCACGTAGGCTTGGTAGTTTTTATGGTCAACACAAACATAAAGGAAAATTGTTCAAAAATCAACCAAAAACAAGGGAGAGGTTCGCCCACTAGGTGGAATTCGGCTCCAGTTGTCTTATTTCAACTAAAAATAAGTCTATGTTTAAGATTCTAATCTTCCATAGGGGTGGTATCCGCCTGAAAATTAGAAACCCCTATCTTTGTAGTCTCCGGTTCGTCCACTTGCATGAATTTCGATTCAAACTTCTTACGACGAGAATGATATTCATCTACAACCTTCTTGGGAGCTCAGCAAACACGGGACCAATGGTCCTTTGAACCAAAGCAATAGTACATGTCTGCATCCATGGTTTCAGGTGCCTTTCCCTTATTCTTGAAGTTTGGGGCCTTGAGAGCGAGGTTTGGGTTCTTCTAGGCTTTGTTTCCTCCCTTGGATGGGCCTTGACTCTGTTGACCTTAGTGGGATGGCTTCGGGCCACCCCCACCACTCTCCTTTTGGTGTTTTGGGCATTGATGATTGCTAAAATGTGCTTCGGGCACATCAGCTGCCCCGGTAGGTCGAGCTTAATGATTCTTCATCAACAACTGGTTCTGCTTTTCAGCGAGAAGTAAAACAAAGATCAAATTTGAGAACTTAGTGAACTTATGAGCTCTATATTGTTGCTGCATGACAATATTAGAAGCAGAGAAGGTCGAATTGGTCCTCTCCAGGAGATCCTCTTCAGTCAAAGTGTCATTGCAAAACTTGAGAAGTGATCGGATTCGACAAACTTCAGAATTATATTCATTCACAGACTTAAAGTCTTGGAAGTGAAAATGCTGCCAGTCGTGTCTTGCTTTAGGCAAGAATATGTCATTTTGGTGATCAAAACAATCAGCCAAAGTGACCCATAATGCACGTGGATCCTCCTCCGCAAGATATTTAGTTTGCAGAGTGTCATGAATATGTCTTTGGATGAAGATCATAGCAGTGGCTTTTTCAGCTTCGCCAATAGGCTCGTTCATTGCTTCTTCAATGGCAGGACGCAAGTTCTTTGCAGTGAGGTGGAGCTTCACATCTTGGACCCACTTGAGGTAGTTCCTTCCAAAGACCTCTAAAGCGGCGAAGTCAAGTTTGTTCAAATTCGACATGTTCCTATCATAAAATAGGTGGATGTGGTTAATGTAATGGAGAAAAATCAATCCATTCACGTAGGAGTCGAACATACAAGTTCTAATATACATGATTTGGTTTAATTTTGCATGAAAAACTTCGGGTTTTCATGGGTGATGTGTTTAAATGAAAAAACTTCAGTTTTTCAAACAAGGCATGTTTATAAGAAACTTCAGGTTTCAAAATAATTATGAACTTCAGGTTCATATATTCCTGCAGGCAAACACAAATATATATGCAAGCAAATATGCAACAAAAATATGCAAAGAAATAATTTTAAGTTTATAATTATAATTGAATTTTAACTATTTGGACTTCGGGCCAAATTAAAGTGTGGGTGAAAATATAAAACCCATTGGGCCTAAAATAATTAGGCGAATAAAACTCGGGGCCCAAAAGAAAAAAAAAAACTAAGCCAAGGGTGGCTTGAAAAAAATGTTTCGTGAGACTTAGGCCCAAAAAAAATGAGCTAGGAGTCTTGGGTGGGACTGCAGGCCCACGGGGAGAGCTGGGCAGGGGATTGGGCTGCTGCAGGCAGACCCAAAGAAATTTCTCTTTTTTTTTTCTCACCGGTTTCTTTAGGCGAGCCTAAAAAAAATTTGTTTTTTCTTTTTTTTTCACACACGGGCCGGGGAAACTCCAAAGGCCATTAGGGTTAATGGAGGGCCGAGGAAACCGAAGCCCATTAGGGCTCGGGTCGAAGGGAATCAGGACACCCTAGCGGTGCTGGGTGTCGGATTTGAACCAGGGGAGGACGCCGGGACTGTCCTCGGGGTCTATGGCACGGCGAAGCACGAGAAACCAACTAGGGACCCAAATAGGAACAGAGATTGGAGAAATCTCAACGTGATATCAAAACCCTAGAATTTTCGATTGTAATTTCAAAGAAAAAAATCGAATTTTAGACAAGCACTTGTCGGGGACGACTTCAGGTCGTCGGGGGGGGGTGTAACTGGGCATGGCTGCAAGCGATGCTATTTGACGGTGTCATGGAGGGTGACGCCTTCTGGATGTCGGGTCTAGGTGTTGGGCCTGGAGTTGTAGCTCCAGGATGGGTTTTGATGTTGGGGCTGGGCCATCACAGGCTGCTGGCTTGGTGGCTTGCGACCTTGCATGGTTCAAGGGCACGGGTTCGAAGAACCCTAGGGTTTCCTAATTCCAGTTTTTTTCTTTTATTTTTTTTTCAATTCAATCATATGCATATATAATTCAATTAAAAGACAGATTCAATTTGATGCAATTCAATAGTATGCATGTGCAAAAATATATTTGATTCAATTCATAGCAAATATCAAATTCACATAATTTCAACAATTATGGTTATGAGGCATACACAATTTATGTAGAATCTAAAATTCGTAAAACGTAAAGTTGGGTCATGCATCATGGTGAATGTTCATGCTATCAGGGCTGCAAAAATATCGAGTTAAAAGCCGTTGTTTTGAAAGAACCTGATTGCGTAATGATATGGATGAACTTGTTTCATGCAAAAAAATTCTTCAATGTCAGATTCCTAAGCGCAGTGGTAGGAGCGTGATGATAACGTGTTGTGGTCTGTGTTATCTGACAATTTTTAGGGTGGCCGACCGCAAGGAGAAGAGAGAAAAAAGAGATGTGTTTGTAGAATTGTAAGGGAATGTGTGTTGTTACCCCTCCTACATTGTGCCTTTATTTATAGTAGTAGAAGGAGAGAAGATATTCCTTCATCCCCAAGGAATACAAGATACAATTGGAAAGGATAACTAGAATCAAATCTAATCTAGGATTTACACAATCACAAATAAAGTAGGAATGTTTACAACAGATTATATATTTTGAATCAAATAACATTTTTGTATACATGGTAGGTAAATTATTTTTCATGTATTATTATATATATTAGCCTATTAGGGACCTTTTTTTGGTAAAAATATATAAAGTAATATGTATATGATTGTTTGTAGGTAAAAAGATAAAATCAAAAGCATGATCCAAGTCCTAAGTATATGCAATATTTTGTTGTTGGTATACAATATTTTGCATCATTGGAAATGAACTTTTAAAATAGTAGGTAGGTAAATTAATATGGTCTAATTATATAAATACACACACACACACACACACACACACACATATATATATACACATTTGAATCAAATAACATTTTTGTACATGGTAGGTAAATTACTTTTTTTATATGTATTATTACATATATTAGGTTTTTTGTTTTTTGTTTTTTTTTGTAAAACTACATATAATTAATGAATTCACTTAGGTGGATCCTAGTCACAGGGTTTTTTTTTAGTAAAAAAATTATGTCGGGTTTTTCTATGGAAAATTTTGAATTTGAGGGGTTAAAGTCATATTTTCAGTTCATTCATTTTATTCTTGAAAACATAGCTATAGCCTTACATAATATCAGAAAATACTTAATATAACAGATAATTAATGAACGCTTAAGTGATTGTTGAATATTAGTTAATTAGTAAGGTCTCTGCCCAGCATAGTTGCCCCAGGGATCATAGTTGCACCCAATGAAGGTGCCTCCATTGTTGCACCGCACTTTCGCGCATCCTAGACGGGTTGAACTGCGCCAAACAACCTGAGTATAATGCCCACACACCTTCCCAGCAGCACAGGTGTTAGAGTTGTAATTATAGTCAGCTTTCTCACTCACAAACAAGTTCACGGCTGCCGTGCCCGACAAGTCACCAGTGCTTTTTGCTATGTTTTCGCTGTAGGGCCCACCAGAATGAACAAGATTGCAGTCACCGATGCGGGAGTTAGCGTATCTTTGTGCATAATTGGCTAAGTTGGTATCCCATGACAAGGGAGCAATGCCCACCTGCGCTCGAGCGGCGTTGTGGGCATTGAGGTAGTCTTGTGGTGAGTCTTGGGCATGAGAGGATGGGAGTAGGGTTTTGCTTATGAGACAAACCAAGGCAAATGAAGTCTTCCACAACCCTGTAATATTGGTTTCTACTAACACTGCAAATATTTGAAATGAGAAAGTGTAGCATGTAGTATTTATAATGAAAAAAAGGAGAAAGGGGATTGTATTTTCCATAGAGATACCATAATTTCCAACCACCTTAATTTGATATGATATATCAAGATCTAATGTATTTATGTGACGTATCAATGTATGATGACGTCGTATAAACGCCAGTGTATAATGACATTATTTTTCTCTCTTTGTCCGCAATGTCGTCATGACCTGAATGGCTAAACCCTATGATGACGTCAAAACTGTTAGAAGGCAATCTAAACCCCGATGACTGAAGGATTGTATTGACAAAGAGTGTTGTTAAACTCATCTTATTGACCTATTTTCTTACCCACTTGTTAATGAAAATTTTAATGACATATTTATTCTTTTATAAAAAGACTTTTAAACCCCTATGGGGTCCTACGTAGACCCGGCAGTTTCTGACACAACACGAAAATAACGGGTTTCGGGTCAACACGATAACTGATCGGGTCATTATCGGGCGACCCGTTAAGAACCCATTATTAACGGGTATACACGCGGGTAACACGTGGGTGACCCGTTAAGAAAAAAAATTATTTTGATAATTTTAAAGTTTAATTACTAAAAGATTTATTATTATAAATCTTTTAGTATATACAATATACAATAGCCATATTAATATATACAATATATTCTATATAACAATATACAATATATACAATAGTCATATTGCTAAAGGATTCATGTTTGTACAACAGCCATATTAATATATACAATATATTCTATATTAAATATATAGTTTTGTATTATTATTCTATATAAGTTAAAAACAAAAGGTTTTAGTCATTATTTATTTTTATTATGAGAGTTTCTTATTATCATTACTAGGATAAATTTTACTTAACATGTTGTTGTCCAAAATTAAAATAAGGGATACTTTGGATGCGGTCCATAATCCTTAACATTCTTTAACTAAAACCTTAATGATATTCAAAGTTTGATCAAAGTCCCTTGACTTTGTACACCTCATTATATTACAATTAATATTTATATTTTTATAGTTTTGACATTAATTGTTTGATATTTTATAAGATTTATAATCCTATACATTTAAAATCCCTCATTATAATACTATTAGAAACAGTTACAATAAAAAAATTCAAACATTTTGATGGAATAAATGGATAAAAACTATGTAGAAATAAGAAATAATAAATGGAAAAAGAATGTATCCATAGTGTTGATAGGAGCATATTTATGCGACTTAGTTAACATGTTTTCTTGCACTTACTTAGTTAGTTATTGCTTATAAGAGTGTTTTAAGCCATTTTCGTATGTTGGTAGGTTCTAATAACAAAGTTGGCAAGAAAAGTGCAGTTTGGTGCATTTTGGAGCAATTTTGGGCTGAAATGGATTGCATGCACTTGGAGACATGAGGATGGACGTTTTGGGAAGATTAGAATTCAATATATGTGTGTGCAAGTGTGTGACCTACAACTAACAAACATCATAGCTGCCATGTGATGGAGAAAATGTGTTGATTTGTGGCTGAAATAATGAAGAGCATGTGTGTGTGCAAGTGTGACAACTTGTGGATATGGAAATAATGATAACATGACAACAAAGACACATGCAAAGAGGCCTTGAGCACCATCCTTCACACTTGTGCAGCAGCAACCCTTCATCATTACTTAACATTTCTGCCACAAGAACATGGAGACAACATCATACAAGGCATGTGCAAAAGAGAAACATGGACAGCCAACAAATTCGTCAAAACTGCCTGTGCCGATTAGCTGACTTTGGAAGCATGTTACGAACAGCTCACAATGAATGAGAGAATGAGCCTTATATGCTTGGAAAGCTACAGATGTCTATTTTCTGGAGCAATTTACGGATTGTTAATATCATTTTTCTAGAAGAAGTTATGGGCATTGTAACACTGAAAGGTTCAGAAACGGGCTAAGCAGATTTGGCTAATCAAATGAGAAAGTAAAGGCACTTGTTTTGTGTTTTGCTTTGTCATCAACACTCAGCAGCAAATGGGGTTATGATTGCACTCATTTGGCTTTGGAGCAAGTGGAAATTCACAGCTAGAAAGAGAAGACACACCCACATGCAAAGGAAAGGAGAAACATGGGCAGAAAATGGGTGGATTGGTGGTTGAAATGATGAAGCATGTGTGTGCAAAAGAAAAGGAGAAACATGGACAACACACACCCATGCAAAGGAAATGGAGTAGTCCTCTCCCTAGCCTATAAATACATCCACCACCCCCCTTCCAAAAGAACACCATCTTGATCCACAATTGCTACATTTACAAACACAAGTCCCTTGCCGTGAGCTCCATTCCATTTCATCCATCTTCATCCATATACACACTACATTTCACAAACACAAATACATTTTCTCCCTTTGCCACATTCTCCGTCCAATATAAACCTATCCATGATCCTTCCATTCATCCATAAACATCCATAGACACTTGTGCCGCAACAAGGTGGGAAAAAGAAGGTCCTTGGCGTTTCAAGCTTGAAGATTGGAGCGTTTTAGGTGTACTTCGTTCTTGCTTTCAATGTCTACTTTGTTATTTTCTAATTTTGTTGCAATTATGAGTTGCTAAACCCCTATTTAGTTAGGGGTAAGTTTGAAGCCATGAACATGCTTGAGATATGAATTGATTTCCTCCAATTGTGATTTGATAAGTTGTGATTGCAATTCAATTATCTATTTTATTCATAACTGATTCTTGTATGTTTATTAAGGATGCATACTTAGTTTTCATGCATGAATTAGATGCTAGAATATAAATGAGTTTCACCTAATCGTTACAAGTTTATATTCATGAGTAGTGAAGGTTGTTTATCACAATCGCGTTAATTGAATTCTTGGCAAATGTATCATGCATTCATAGTTATAATTGCCTCGTCAACACTTATGATTTTCATTGAACGTAATGATCTCTTATTGTATCTCTATTGTGCATTCATATAGGGGACTTCACAAGACTAAAAACAACTTAAAAACACTTAAAACTGCCTAAAAACACAAACTAGGCAGTTTCTGACTCTGACACAACTTTGGACGAATTTAGTGTTTTGGCTTGAATCAAAACACTCAAAAAACACAAACAAAACAAAAATTTAACACTTTAAAACAAGAAAGTAAAAGGGGGTTTTGATTTGGATGAATTCGAAATAAACAAGCAAGTTATAAAACTAGGTAGATAAAAAAAAAACGAATTTAAGAAATAAAATGATGGATGGATTAGTTAGAGGTCCGTTCTTCACACATGACACACTTGTACATGAATTGATTTCCGATTGCTTTTTAATAAACTATGATACTCAACACCCCAGATTAACCGTGATGCACAAATTAACCCTCAGATTTTCCTTTACTCATTGCGTTGGATGAATGCATGCAACAACCCAAATCATTCTCCAAATCATTCTCAGGTTGTAGGTGGATGGACGTTTTGGGAAGATTAGAATTCAATATATGTGTGTGCAAGTGTTTGACCTACAACTAACAAACATCATAGCTGCCATGTGATGGAGAAAATGTGTTGATTTGTGGCTGAAATAATGAAGAGCATGTGTGTGTGCAAGTGTGACTACTTGTGGATGTGGAAATAATGAAAACATGACAACAAAGCCACATGCAAAGAGGCCTTGAGCACCATCCTTCACACTTGTGCAGCAGCAACCCTTCATCATTACTTAACATTTCTGCCACAAGAACATGGAGACAACATCATACAAGGCATGTGCAAAAGAGAAACATGGACAGCCAACAAATTCGTCAAAATTGCATGTGACTTTGGAAGCATGTTACGAACAGCTCACAATGAATGAGAGAATGAGCCATATATGCTTGGAAAGCTACAGATGACTATTTTCTGGAGCAATTTACGGATTGTTAATATCATTTTTCTAGGAGAAGTTATGGGCATTGTAACACTGAAAGGTTCAAAAACGGGCTAAGCAGATTTGGCTAATCAAATGAGAAAGTAAAGGCACTTGTTTTGTGTTTTTCTTTGTCATCAACACTCAGCAGCAAATGGGGTTATGATTGCACTCATTTGGCTTTGGAGCAAGTGGAAATGCACAACTAGAAAGATAAGACACACCCACATGCAAAGGAAAGGAGAAACATGGGCAGAATATGGGTGGATTGGTGGTTGAAATGATGAACCATGTGTGTGTAAAAGAAAAGGAGAAACATGGACAGCACACACCCATGCAATGTGCACATGCAAAGGAAATGGAGTAGTCCTATCCCTAGCCTATAAATACATCCACCACCCCCCTTCCAAAAGAACACCATCTTGATCCACAATTGCTACATCTCCATACACTTCCATTCCATGCCGTGAGCTCCATTCCATTTCATCCATACATTCAAACACATCTCCATACACTTCCATTTCCATGCCGTGAGCACCATTCCATCCATACATTCATAAATCCCACATTTCACAAACACAAATACATTTTCCTTCCCTTGGCCGAGACATTCACCAATCCGAAATACATTCCTAACCTTTCCATGTATCCATACACATCCTAGACACTTGAGCTGCAACACGGTGGTGGAAACGAAGGTCCTTGGCGTTTCAAGCTTGGAACTTTGGAGCGTTTTAGGTGTACTTTGTTCTTGCTTTCAATGTCTACTTTGTTATTTTCTAATTTTGTTGCAATTATGAGTGGCTAAACCCCTATTTAGTTAGGGGTAAGTTTGAAGCCATGAACATGCTTGAGATTTGAATTGATTTCTTCCAATTGTGATTTGATAAGTTGTGATTGCAATTCAATTATCTATTTTATTCATAACTGATTCTTGTATGTTTATTAAGGATGCATATTTAGTTTTCATGCATGAATTAGATGCTAGAATATAAATGAGTTTCACCTAATCGTTACAAGTTTATATTCATGAGTAGTGTAGGTTGTTTATCACAATCGCGTTAATTGAATTCTTGGCAATTGTATCATGCATTCATAGTTATAATTGCATCGTCAACACTTATGATTTTCATTGAACGTAATGATCTATCATTGTATCTCTATTATGCATTCATATAGGGGACTTTTAGAGAATGATTTGGGTTGTCGCATGCATTCATCCAATTCAATGAGTAAAGGAAAATCTGAGGGTTAATTTGTGCATCACGGTTAATTTGGGGTGTTGAGCATCATAGTTTATTGAAAAGCAATTGGAAATCGATTCATATACAAGTGTGTCATGTGTGAAGAACGAACCACTAACTAATCCATCCATCATTTCATTTCTTAAATTCGTAAAAACCAAACCCCCCCCCTTTTTACTTTCTTGTTTCAAAGTGTTTAATTTCTGTTTTGGTTGTGTTTTATAGTGTTTTGAGTCGAGTCAAGTCAAAACCCTAAATTCGTCCAAAGTTGTGTTAGAGTCAAAATCTGCCCATTTTGTGTTTTTAGGCAGTTTTGAGTGTTTTTAAGTTGTTTTGAGTCTAGTGAATTTGTTTTGAGTCTTTTGAGTCTATTCAAACGACTTTTCCCGTGTCATAAAATCCAACTTCGTTGGGAGTTTTCGTCTCAAGTGTATCTTCTTTGATGAATTGTAGACATTCCCCATCCACTTCTTTCTCTTGATTCTTTGGAAAGGTTCCGAAGATGCCTTTCTCACCCTCTTCTTCGTTGGATTGCATGATCCTGCAAGGAATAAGGACATTTGGTGAAACGGGGTCAGGATGAATTGAATTTAGGCTTACCTTGGTTGTAGTGGACGGCATAGAGGGCAAATGGGGCTGCGGCAAGGGTGGTTCTTTCCTTGCCGTGGCCTTGTTACTCTCATCTTCTTCGAGCAGCAGTTGTTCATCCATGTTTTGGCTTGGTTTGGACGTCTTGGGTTCACCTCCAACCTCTATTGCACTTCCCAAAGTGATAACATCATGGATTTCAAAATATTCCTTCAAATTTTCAACAGTTGAGTTGGAGAGTTCACTTTGCTCTTGAATTTGTGCCGTGAACTCCATAATCTGCCCAAATTGCTTTTCCAATTCACCCGTCTTCTTGGCTTGATTTTGCACCTCTTTGTTTCGGTTTTCTACATCCTGGTTCAAAGAGGTGAGTAACTTATTAAACATATCATTATCCAAAGATGTATCTGAATTGAATTGGGCAGATTGTTGTGGTGGCTATGATGGTTCATATAGCCAGTGATAGAACTCCTCTTCTTGCTGCCAATATCCATCTTGTTGGAATTGTTGCGGTTCTCCACACATGTAATCTGAATAATCTCTCCAATCCGAATTGTAAGCGTTGGAAAACATGTTGTCCCATGATTGGCTATGGCTTTGATAACCCCAAGCATCTTCATTCGTAGTGAATTGAGAACATTGATGAGTTGGATATCCTTGCCCATAGGACACACCATATGTAGGGACACTTTGCATTTTGGTCCTTTCGGCATATTGTGACAGTTGAGAAGTAAGTTTTGCCAATTGAGCTTGAATGGTAGCAAAATCCATGTCTTACTTCTCTAGTCCCTAAAATCAAGGAAACAAAACTAAATCAAATATCACAAGTAAAAATAAAAGACACAGACAGAAACAAAGTCAGTAACTAAAACAAAAGAGTGCAGGTCCCCAATCGAATCCAAGCTGGTGGGAATGAATACATTGACTTTAGGATGCTCAACGCCCCAATCAGGAAAGATTACTATTCCCTTCCATTCAGAGAGCCAATGTATGAGTATTTTGAGGAGCATGACGTGGAGGACATACCCCTCCATACCGTGGGTCCTATTCAAGCTTAACTGGAGGTATCGTCCGGCTGCAAGACGTTAAAGCAAGCGCTTCTTGGGAGGCAACCCATGTATTCAATTAAGGAAGATCTATAAATCGCTCCACAATCAGTTTTGCGTTTCTAAAAACCTTCCCTTTTACTGCGTTTATTTTGCCTTGTTTGTCATTTTTATTTGTTGCTTGTTTGTTTGTTTTTGGTGTGGATTTTTGTTTGAAACATTGACAGGTAAACAAAGTGCTTTTACATTGACTTTAGTAGAGAAGGAACATTTGGTAGAAAAATTCAAAGATGTGCATACAAACAAGAATAAGTCTTCATTGGTCAGGAGGTGCCTCAACATTCGACGAAGCTCCAGAAAGATGAAGCACCAGAGATTGATTATCCGGAGCCTCAACACTTGGTGAAGCGCCAGAGGATGAAGGCAGAAGTTGCCTCTGGAGTAACGCCACAAACCTCTGATGATCACTCTGAATCCGCACTTCGGACTCCTGCAGCTGATCAAGCTTCATCTTCATGCTTGTTGAGTAATTAGTTACGAGCATGTGCAACTCCTTATTCTCATGCCTAAGCACTCTGACATCTTGCCGAAGACTAGCCACTTCAGCCATCAACGACTCAACCTGACGAGATCGAGCAAGAAGGCGCTGGCCCATGTTTGATATTGAGCCTGTACATCGGACATTGTATGCCAGAGAGTCCTGAACAGCCAATTCGTCGGACCGCCTGGAAAGTATCCTAGTGTCTCTAGGAGTGAGAAGATTTCTGGCCACCACCGAAGCGGTTGTATCATTCATCATCATGGAATCCCCAACTGTAAGATGACCATTTGGGGATACGAAGGACGGCTGCCAAATGTTGTTTGGAGAAGATATGTCACTATCTTCCCCGACATTCAAGTTAAGGCGACGATCAGAAGGGCAAGACATATTCGAAGGTGTGAAGAAAAAGAAGAGGTCGGACAAATCAAGTTCTTAGAAGTACAAGTAGGTAGCTTCTACAGGCGGAAAATTCAAGTGTGCTTTGGAATGTGATGCGTGCCTCTCTTTAAAAATCAGCACTCGATGGAGCTTCAGAAATTGAAGAGGCAAGCTCAGAGATCGAAGAGACGTCTGCTTTCTCAAAAGCTGGGCTGCTCAGAAACCACGGGCCGTTCTCAGAAATCGAAGAGGCACTTGCTTTTTTTTCAAACGTGTCATCACCTGTCACATGCAGAGTAAGCTTTGCGGAAATCACGGGCAGTTTGTCGAAGCGCCGATTCCAACCATCTGCTTTTCCAGACGTGTCAACATCTGTCACATGCAGAGTCAGCTTTGCGGAAATCACGGGCAGTTTGTCGAATCGCCGATTCCAGATATCGAAGAGGCACTTGCTTTTCCAGACGTGTCAGCGCCTGTCACATGCACAGTCAACTTTGCGAAAATTACGGGCAATCTGATAGGAGCATATTTATGCAACTTAGTTAGCTTGTTTCTTGGCATTTACTTAGTTTAATTCTAGTTATTTTAGTACTTTAAGCTATTTTCATGTGTTTGTAGGTTCAAATAACGAAGTTGGCAACAAAGTGCTATTTGGAGCATTTTTGGGCCAAGATTGGATAGTGCAAGCATGGAGACATGAGGATGGATGTTTTTGAAGATTAGAAGGCTAGAAATCAGCATGTGTGTGTGCAAGTGTGTTGACCTATAACTACAAACATCCACCCACTACACCCATTACATCCACCCAAACACTCACCCACTACCCCCATTACATCCACTCATTACCAAACACTCATCCACTACACCCATTACATCCACTACACCCATTACATCCACTCATTACCAAACACTCATCCATTACACCCATTACACCCATTACATCCACTCATTACCAAACATTCACCCATTACACCCATTACATCCACTCATTACCAAACACTCATCCACTACACCCATTACATCCACTCATTACCAAACACTCACCCACTACACCCATGCTTTGCATCATTACTTCACTTTCACCTTTGAATCATTGCTAACACCACCATCCATCCCTTCATGCCATGCACTTCCTCTATAAAAGGAAGTGTGTGTGGCAGCCATTACATTCAGTTTTTGCTAGAGAATTCATCCCCATTTCGATACAACCTTCATCCAAACACTTCCATTCATCCTCACATCCATTCCTCCATACAAACAAACCTTCAAACACTCACCAACACCTTGTGCCGTAGCAAAGGAAGGGAAGGAAAGTGCTTGGATGTGCTTGCTGTCCAACTTGGACCGTTGGAGCGTTTAGGTGTTTTCTTTCTTTTGTTTTTAATGTCTAAATTTTTTTATCTTTGCTTTGTAAGTATGAGAAACTAAACCCCCCTTAGCTAGGGGGGAATTCGAAACCATGTTCATGCTTGCAATATGATTTGATTACTTTCAGTTGTGATTCATAAGTTGTGAATTCAATTTACTTATCCATTTGAATTAAAACTAATTTGTGTATGTTGGTTGAGAGTGCACGCTTAATTTCCATGCATAAATATGATGCTAGGATATAAGGGAGTTTCACCTAATCGTTATGAACTTATATTCACAAGTAGTAAAGGTTGTTCGTCACAACCGTGTTAAGTAAATTCTTGGCATAAGTTTCATGCAATTCATAGTTACAAATGTTTCGTCAATGCTTATGATTTTCATAGAACTTAATGATTCTTTCTTGTATCTCTATTATGCAATTCATGTAGGGAACTTGTGGGGAATGCTTTGGGTTGTTGTATGCAATCATCCAATTCAATGAAATTAGGAAAATCTGAGGATTAATTTAAGCGTACCTAATTAATCTGGGGTGTTGAGGTTCATGGTTTATTGAAAAGCAACTGGAAATTGGTTTATGTGCAAGTATGTCATGTGTGGAGAAGAACCCTCTAGCTAGCCCATCATCCATAGTTTAACCCATCACCCATCAATTCACCTAAATTTGTCTAAGAATCTGTTTAAATTGTTCTTGCTTTGTTTTCCTTATTTTCGTCCAAAACCAAAATCCCCTTTATTTTATTAAGTCATATTAGTTAGTACTTGTTTTAGATTGTGTTTTTAAGTGTCTTGAGTCAAGTCATAACCCAATTTCGTCCAATTTAGTGTTAGGTGTTCAAAACTGCCCAGAAAGTGTTTTTAAGGCAGTTTTGAGTGTTTATTTGCTGTTTTGAGTCTTTTGGTTTGTTTTGGTGTTTTATAGTTTAGTTTTGCATTCTTTGAGTCTAGTTTAGTGTTTTAAACTTTGTTTTTACGTTTTGAGTCAGTTTCAAGTGATTTGGCAATCCCTCCTAATCCCCGGCCTAGAACGATCCCTACTTACATACTTTGCTACAATTGATAAAAAGAGGGTTTAATTTGTGTGCTTATATATTTCGCATCACAATCTGTCGAAGACTTCTGGTGAAGTAGAAAGCACGTGAAGTTTACTGTTCAATCATCCAACGGGTGCCGACAAGAGTGAAAGAATAATACCGGTTATTAATATCTATAAATGTCGTCCTTCACCCTCCATAGCAAGGCAGACATACATAACCCTTCTTCATCTCCGAAAATGCATTCCCAACGAAGCCTCTCGAGTTACTCTGTGTTTCTCATCCCTTGGGGTACCTCTACAAACAAGTCATCAAGAGCAAAAGTATTTCATATCATGAAGGTTGAAAGCAAGAGTATCTCATATCAAGCTTTCTCCCTGTCCTTTTCCTTGTCTTTGTGACAAGGAGAAAGCGAGCAATCAGCCAGCACTTGGTGTCAATCTTCCGATCTAAGAACCGACTGCCTGGAACTCCTTCCTGATTGCTTACCTAGCATTGCTCTCGAGTGCTCATCTTCAACTGCTGATGTACTTCCGAAGAAGATGCCACATCTGCCTGGAGAACAGATAAGGCAAGTGAAAATGATACCTTGAAGCATGTGGAGACAACGTGCTAATTCATCTTCAAGATCAAGTCTCATTTTCCTTGCTAAGAAGTTCCCTAACCCAGTTCAAGAATAAACCTGTGGAAAGATACTTCTTCAAAAGCAAAAGTATCTCATATCATCAGAGTCAAAGGCAAAGATATCTCATGGCATGCTTTTCCTTTACCCTTGCTCTTGCCTGCGAGACAAGGAGAAAGAAAGCAATCGGTCGGCACTTGGACAGATTGAACAAAGAAACAGACCATCACCTCTACCTCGAGCCTACCTACCGTGCCGAAGAAACAAGCAGGGAAGAATGCTGCCTGCAGGCTCAATCAACCCAGCAGAAGAAGTCTGAGTTGAAACCAAGAGCTCGAGAAGCTTCAACAACATATGGATGCATCAGTCGCCAAAGAGCAAAGCCTCGCCGTACAAGGCCATCAAATCACCACCTCCAATCAAGTCTCATTTTCCTTGCTAAGAAGTTCCCTAGCCCAGTTCGAGACCAAAGCTGTGGAAAGTCAACAAGATCATCTACCTCCATAACCAGATTTGCGTTCCTAAACTCTACTCTTTCTTGTTTTTACCTTGCTATACTTGTCATGTTTGATTAGTTGAGTTGTTTGCTTATTTGAGTATTAGTCTATGTTTGAAACATTGAGGACAATGTTTGGTTTAAGTGTGGGGGGGTAAAACAAGCTATTTTGAATGCTTGTTTTTTTTTATTCACTTATCACTTACAATGTTGTTTTTCACTGTTTTTAAGTGTTTATAGTGTGTTTTGATTACAAATCTGAAAATTTGATAAAAATTTGAAAAATTGTGTTGAAAAAGCCAAAAAGAGTTGTTTTTGTGTTTTGTTTGTGTCTTAGGATACCTTCCAACACAGTGATGAGGATTCGATTTTTAATTGCATGAATGTTCAAGAGAATAATAAACATGGATGAAAGTTTGATTTACTCTTTGGTGTATGCTTGGTTGTGGTTATAATTTATGAATTCACATGAAATCATAAAGGAAAAATCAATTTGTGTAACATGCTTGAAGGAAGGAACTCAAATGAACGCTACAACCTTGACTTGAGCCTAAACGTTCATTTGGAGAGTTAATAATTTGTGCACTATTGTTTTCTAAAGTCGTTGCATGATCTCATTATTCTTTGCTTGGTTGCTACTTAGAAGGCGTTTCATCATTTAGTTCCAAATGCTAGAACTCATGCCTATTTCATTCAAAGCATGCTATTGATTTGCATAATACATATTCAAGATGAAGTTGTGTAGTGACCACCACAACCAAATTGCTATGCCTTATTTCATTATGTGTTTACGTTTAACCCCGTTGAGCCTGGTGTAGCCTATGTTCTTTGTTAACCCACACTATCCTCACCTAACCTAGATTAGGACCATCCATACCCTTGTTCTTGAAGCATAGTAAAACATAATTTAGAAGGAATTCCTTTTGTTGAACTTTTGCAGAAAAATAAGTGTGGGGGAAGTGATTCTTGTGTGTGTGTGTGTGTGCCAAAGTCCTTAATAAGGCACCGGTAGAAAAGAAAAAGAAAAAAAAAAGAAAAAGAAACATTTGTGGAAAATAGAATGAAAAGAAGAAAAGTGGTGAAAAAGAGCTCTAATGTGTTGTTTGTTGAAGAAGGGGTCCAAAACATTAAATTCGGCCCTAAGTATTGCTTGAATCTTCTCGTTGTGTTTAAAAGTTAATTTCTGCATTATTAAGTGAATTCCAAGCGTCTATTTCATTACGTTGCTTGCTATTGCTTTCAGAATGTTTGTTATCCCTATCATTTCTTTGTTAGCCATTACCCTTAAACCCCGTTACAACCCTTAACTTCATCTTGAGTGTCATGCGTTTCAATATGTGGAGTTTGGAATTGGTATGAGCATATGGTGTCACTGGTTCTTGCATCTAAGTAGTAGCATTCCATTCATGAGATCATATCTAAAACATGCTTAATAACTCCATAAAATCGCTTTCTTTGTTATACATATATGTGAGTGTTCGTTTTCATGTTTACATCAATCTTCTCACATGTACCTAGTGTAGGGTGTGTAGTCAGAAAATCTGAGTGAAAATTGAGTGCATATCTTGTAAGGAATTGAGCAAATTCTCTATGGCATGTTACTACATTCAAAACATCGTTTTAATTGGTTAAATGTGAACAAGTAAGTGGTGACTGTGATTAAGTATGTGCTCAAGTGTTAAGTTAACTAAAATATGTGGGAATTATGATTTTTAACATGTCATGTGCGTTGGAAATCCCTGAGGCAAACGTTGGAAGGTTTAGGTTGTGTTTTGTTTTCTTTATTTTGCTCGAGGACTAGCAAAAGCTAAGTGTGGGGGAATTTGATAGGAGCATATTTATGCGACTTAGTTAACATGTTTTCTTGCACTTACTTAGTTAGTTATTGCTTATAAGAGTGTTTTAAGCCATTTTCGTATGTTGGTAGGTCCTAATAACAAAGTTGGCAAGAAAAGTGCAGTTTGGTGCATTTTGGAGCAATTTTGGGCTGAAATGGATTGCATGCACTTGGAAACATGAGGATGGACGTTTTGGGAAGATTAGAATTCAATATATGTGTGTGCAAGTGTGTGACCTACAACTAACAAACATCATAGCTGCCATGCGATGGAGAAAATGTGTTGATTTGTGGCTGAAATAATGAAGAGCATGTGTGTGTGCAAGTGTGACAACTTGTGGATGTGGAAATAATGATAACATGACAACAAAGACACATGCAAAGAGGCCTTGAGCACCATCCTTCACACTTGTGCAACAGCAACCCTTCATCATTACTTAACATTTCTGCCACAAGAACATGGAGACAACATCATACAAGGCATGTGCAAAAGAGAAACATGGACAGCCAACAAATTCGTCAAAACTGCAAGTGCAGATTAGCTGACTTTGGAAGCATGTTACGAACAGCTCACAATGAATGAGAGAATGAGCCTTATATTCTTGGAAAGCTACGGATGTCTATTTTCTGGATCAATTTATGGATTGTTAATATCATTTTTCTAGAAGAAGTTATGGGCATTGTAACACTGAAAGGTTCAGAAACGGGCTAAGCAGATTTGGTTAATCAAATGAGAAAGTAAGGGCACTTGTTTTGTGTTTTGCTTTGTCATCAACACTCAGCAGCAAATGGGGTTATGATTGCACTCATTTGGCTTTGGAGCAAGTGGAAATTCACAGCTAGAAAGAGAAGACACACCCACATGCAAAGGAAAGGAGAAACATGGGCAGAAAATGGGTGGATTGGTGGTTGAAATGATGAAGCATGTGTGTGCAAAAGAAAAGGAGAAACATGGACAGCACACACCCATGCAATCTGCACATGCAAAGGAAATGGAGTAGTCCTCTCCCTAGCCTATAAATACATCCACCACCCCCCTTCCAAAAGAACACCATCTTGATCCACAATTGCTACATTTACAAACACAAGTCCCTTGCCGTGAGCTCCATTCCATTTCATCCATCTTCATCCATATACACACTACATTTCACAAACACAAATACATTTTCTCCCTTTTCCACACTCTCCGTCCAATATAAACCTATCCATGATCCTTCCATTCATCCATAAACATCCATAGACACTTGTGCCGCAACAAGGTGGGAAAAAGAAGGTCCTTGGCGTTTCAAGCTTGAAGATTGGAGCGTTTTAGGTGTACTTCGTTCTTGCTTTCAATGTCTACTTTGTTATTTTCTAATTTTGTTGCAATTATGAGTGGCTAAACCCCTATTTAGTTAGGGGTAAGTTTGAAGCCATGAACATGCTTGAGATATGAATTGATTTCCTCCAATTGTGATTTGATAAGTTGTGATTGCAATTCAATTATCTATTTTATTCATAACTGATTCTTGTATGTTTATTAAGGATGCATACTTAGTTTTCATGCATGAATTAGATGCTAGAATATAAATGAGTTTCACCTAATCGTTACAAGTTTATATTCATGAGTAGTGAAGGTTGTTTATCACAATCGCGTTAATTGAATTCTTGGCAAATGTATCATGCATTCATAGTTATAATTGCCTCGTCAACACTTATGATTTTCATTGAACGTAATGATCTCTTATTGTATCTCTATTATGCATTCATATAGGGGACTTGTAGAGAATGATTTGGGTTGTTGCATGCATTCATCCAACTCAATAAGTAAAGGAAAATCTGAGGGTTAATTTGTGCATCACGGTTAATCTGGGGTGTTGAGCATCATAGTTAATTGAAAAGCAATTGGAAATCGATTCATATACAAGTGTGTCATGTGTGAAGAACGGACCTCTAACTAATCCATCCATCATTTCATTTCTTAAATTCGTTTTACAATCTATCTAATTTTATAAGTTGTTTGTTTGTTTCGAATTCGTAAAAACCAACCCCCCCCCCTTTTTACTTTCTTGTTTCAAAGTGTTTAATTTCTGTTTTGGTTGTGTTTTAGAGTGTTTTGAGTCAAGTCAAAACCCTAAATTCGTCCAAAGTTGTGTTAGAGTCAAAATCTGCCTATTTTGTGTTTTTAGGCAGTTTTGAGTGTTTTTAAGTTGTTTTGAGTCTTTTGAGTCTATTCAAACGTCTTTAACTTTGTTTTTATGTTTTTGAGTTAGTTTAGAGGATTTAGCAAGCCCTCCTAATCCCCGGTTTAGAACGATCCCTACTTGCGTTTATACTACAATTTGACAACAAGAGGGTTTAATTTGAGTGCTTAACTTTCACCGCATCAAGTGTTAAAAAAAATTGGTACATTTTACAAAAAAAATTCGTACATTTCACATATAACAAAGTGGTACATTAATAAAGAAGAATGAATACATTATAAATAAATTAGGGTACAAATAAAAGATTAAAAAATTATGAGTACAAATGAATTTAAAAAAAAATATAGGCGCTAAAAGAAATTAATACATGGGTACAAAATAAAACTAAAAAGAAAATACTTCAAATTTAAAAAAATGTTGCAAATTAAAAGTGGGTACAAACTAAAAATATAAATATATGATACAAAGTTTAGGCATAAAACATAAATATACCTTATGTAATTTTTCTATCATTTATTAAATATACAATGTCACGTGACTATATACACATGGGTACAAACACAAATAAAACTTTAAAAAATATGGGCACAAAAAGAAACTAATAAATGGGTACAAATTAAAAATGAAAAACAAATTGGTACAAATTAAAAATAGGTACAAACTAAAAATAAAAATATATGATAAAAAATTTAGCCATAAATATAAATATACTAATTGTAACATTTTTAACACTAAAGGAATATATTTAAAAATAAAAATATTTTATTATTCAAATAATTAATGATGTTATTAATATCCAAGGACCTTGATAAAAAATTGAAAATGAATAAGATTTTAATCAATGGAGTAGTAAAAAGAAGGATGTGAACCTAATTTCTTGTTTAACAAAAGGCATCGACAAAAGGCCTTGAAGATCAAAAGCGTGAAATTAACAAAAATGGGCTGGTATCAATCATTAGGTAGTGTGTTTGGATTATAACAGAAACTCCAACTGATTAGTTATCATCGACTCTGCCAATGTGTTTTTTTTTCTTTCTGTAGTGTTTGGAACATTAAGTGGCAGCGACCACATGTATGTCAAACTAAAAGTCTAGAACACAAATCGAGGTTTCATTTTTAGACACCCAAGTATAATTTCATAACACAAAAGTAAAGTGACAGTAAAAATCAAAACTAAATTCCCAATTTTTTTCCTGATGAAAAGGACAAAAGAAAACCCAAGAACACCCCACAATCAGAAAGATTTGGCAAAATATATTGACTCACTTAACTAATACCCCGCCCCAAAAAAGAAAATAAAATAAAATCCCATCTATATTCATTTCGGACAAGGATTGTCTGCCCTCCACTTCCGGTGCCCTCCCCGTGCCCTCCTGTTTTGTGTGGTCACGGTTAAGCCACGTCAATATTTTATATTGTTTTTTGTTATAGATATAATAAGACAAAAATGAATAGTAATATAAAATGTTGACGTGGCTTAACCGTGACCACACAAATAGGAGGGCACGGGGAGGGCAAACAATTCTTGTCCATTCATTTCACCACAAGCAAAACGGTACTCGCATCTTCCAAAACAGTAAATTGCGGAAATGGACAATGATGAAGCTTTGACCCATCCACCATATGGTGTTGAGAGTAGGATGGACAAATGGCACTGGCTCTGCAGTTATTTTTAGAATTTATAAATTCTGGAAATGGACGTCTTCCGGAGTGAAACAGTTGGACAGTTGAAGCAGTTTCCTATCGAGAATAAATTTTTTTTTCAATTTTAGTATTTTTTTTTTTTGAGAAGAAACGAAAGAATTTTATATAAAAGAGAGAATTTACACAAGTGGAAAAGAGTTCCACCTAGAACCGGGACTAAGTAGAAAGGACCCTTAAGGTCATGCTAATTAAACAATGGTAAGGCTAAACCATATTATTTAACGACTGCTAACAAATCCCTTAGTATAGAAGAGAGAGGGTAATCTCTAAACTCAGCTAAAACTGAAGCCCAAAGAGCTGCCCAGTGTCTTACTCTATCCCAAACCCCACTCCCTTGTAATCCTCAAAAAGTCTTTTATTACACTACAACCAAATATTCCAGAAAATTGCCAATAACAGAGAGCCCTACAAGGCTTTGACTTTCCTCCATTTTCCTAAGGCGTCAAATTTAGTACTTAGAAGCTCGAAACAACCCTTTGGAGGGACCCAACAGCCTCCAACTTCCTTGAGCATTTTCCACCATAGTTGTATGTTAAACGAACAGTGAAGGAAGGCATGATTGACGCTCTCCTCCCCAGACATACACAAAACTGGGGAAAAACATGTAAAAGGCATTCGCCTTTGGACTTGATCGCACATATTAACATTCCCAAGGGCCACTAACCACATAAGAATTTTGACTTTTGAAGGCACTTTTACATTTCAGATCTGAGAGAAATGAGGAAAGTGTTGCACATCTTCATTGTTGTAAAGGATAGAGTTATAGGATTTGCATGTGAACATGCCTGATCCTTCTAAGTTCCATCTTCCAATATCTTCTCTAGATTGACTCAGCCGCACAGACTCTATCTTCTGTAGTAAACCAGTTGCCTCTACCATATCCGTTTCACTAAGATTTCTTATAAAATCAAAATTCCAGCTGACTGGCTGAAGAGAAGAAACCACAAAACTGGAAATGCTTTGGTTTTTTATCCTTGATAACAAAAATAATCTTGGGAATTGCTCTTTCAACGATTCGCCCTCCAACCAACCATTATCGCAAAACCTCAACCTCTCCATGTTGCCAACCGTAAATTTGCAAGAGTGTAGAAAATAAGGAAGACCAGCTGAGAGATCTGACCAATGACTTCAACACGAGCCCCGACTCAGGGAATTAGCATCCCAACCATTTGCCTCCAAACCGTACTTGCTCCTTATCACCTTATGCTAAAGAGAGTTTGATTCCAGTAGGAATCTCCACAAACACTTAGCTAGTAATGCTGCATTCTGATTTCACAAGTTTCCCAGACTTAAGCTTCATTCCTCCTTACTTTTGCTTACTACTTCCCACTTAACTAGGTGATTCTTCTTTCCTTCCTCTACCTTTTCCCAAAGAAACCCTTTCATTAGCTTTTCCAACCTACCAATGACCTTGCAAGGAGCTTTGAACAAAGACATGTAGTAGATTGGCAAGCTTCCCAGGACAGCTTGAATCAAGGTTAATCTTCCGCCTCTAGATAAGAACACTTTCTTCCAACCTGGAAGTCTCATTTCCACCTTTTCTACCAATGGGGTCCCAGAACTTAATAGTTCTTGGCCTTCCCCTGAGAGGAATACCCAGATCCTCATTGGCCAGCTTCCCACCTCACAACCCCAAGAACTTACCAACCTTGTGATTTTCTCATAATCAGAGTTAATTCCCACCAAGGAACACTTTGCTTTGTTAATCTTCAAATCTGAAACCATGCCAAAAAGATGCAGCAATTCTAATAAATTGTTCGAACCCTCCTCTGGCCCTGCCAAGAAGAAGATGGTGTCATCCGCGAATTGAAGATTAGAGATCTCCACATTATCTTGCCCAATGCACAACCCTTTGATCAAGTGATTTTCTTGTGCCTTCTCGAACAATCTACTCAACACGTCTACTACTAGGGTGAACAGAAAAGGTGACAGTGGGTCTCCTTGTCTTCAACCTTTTGAAGCTTTGAATATTCCCCTAGGTCTCCCATTGATCATAACTGAGAAGTCTGTTGAACTTAAACAGTCAAGCACCCATTTCCTCCATCTATACCCGAAGCCCTTTCTAAGTAAGACTTTTTCCAAAAATCCAAATTCGACATGGTCATAATCCTTTTTCGAAATCAATCATAAGGACCAAACCCTCCTCATTCTTCTGCCTTACCTCTTCTACCACCTTATTTGCTACGAAGACTACATCCAGAATTTGTATGCCTTTAACAAAGGCTCATTGAGATGGAGATATTGTACTGCCCATGACCTCATTTAGCTTTGCAGCGAGGACTTTCTCCATAATCTTGTAAAGGCTGGTAACTAAGCTTATAGGCTTGTAGTCCCTCAATTTCACAGAATCTGATTTTTTCGGAATTAAGCAAATATAAGTTTTGTTTATCACTGCATTTATAATTCCTTTCTCGAAAAATTCTTCCATCACCTTCAAGATATCAACCTTCAAAATATCCCAATTACTTTGAAACATTTGCATAAAGGAACCGTCCAGGCCTGGGGACTTATCTCTTCCACAATCAAATACTGCTTTTTGAACTTCGGCTTCCTCGAACGGCCTTTCAAGCCAAGCTGCTCCAATAACACTTATTGGGCACCAATTAATTCCTTCCAGCCCCCAACACGCCTCTTCATTGCTGTTGTACAAGGATTTGGAAAAATTAATAATTTCGTTTTCGATCTCCTCTGCCCCCTTTACCATTCCGCCAATCTATCTATATAATTTCTCTTCCTTCTCTCGTTTGCTATCTTATGGAAAAAGCTAGTGTTACCATCCCCATCTTTGGCCCACTCCACTTTACTTCTCTGCCTCCACTTCTTCTTTAAACGCTAGGTTTTCCCCTAGGAAAAGTAGCTCGTCCCTCTTTCTTTTTTAATCAAAATCTAATCCTTCCCTCCCTTCTTTGATGTCAATTTCCTCTAATTTGGCCTGAGCTTCCTTGAAATTTCTCTCAATGTCCCTGAAAACCTCCTTGCTCCAAGATTGCAACTTCTTTTTTAGAGCTTTCAACTTACTTAAGAATTTGTAACCCTCCCAACCCTCCACTAGCTCAGAATGCCACCACTTTTTGAGATTGTTTCTAAAGTCTAGGTGTCGTAGCCATGAATTTTCAAACCTAAAAGGGACTGGCCCCTACTTCACCTTGTTGGTATCTAGTTCAATTGGGCAATTATTAGAGGTTACCCTAGCCAGAGCCTTTTGTGTTACATTTGGAAAGAACTCTTCCCAACCAACGGAGAATAAGAATCTGTCTAATCTTCGACGAACTTTTTCTTCTCGAAAATTTGATCAAGTGAACTGAGCGTTGTTCATTTCTGGATCTTTGAGTTCAGAATCTTGGATAAACTAGTTAAATATCCTCATACTTGTAGTTGACCTTCCCCCATTTGACTTCTCATTTTCGAACCTCACAATATTGAAATCTCCTCCCACACACCATCTTGGACCACAAAGGCCATAAAGGCCCGCTAATTCTTCCCAGAAATCTTGTCTCTCTATATTTTTGCAAGGGCCATAGACCCCTGAGAGCCACCACTCCAAGCCAGTCGAAGCTCTAATTTTGATAGAAACCGAAAATGCTCCTACTAGAGACTCGACTACTGAGATGTGTTTTGTCTTCCAAATCATTGCTATGCCCCCTGATCTTCCTTGTGTAGGGGCAAAAACACTCTTTAAATTTGCTTCCCCACATACTTGCCACTAGCTTTCTGTCTAGTAAGGCTGTTTTTGTTTCTTGCAAAATTATGACGTCGAGCTTTGCATGACAGAAGTGCTCATTCTAAAGTACCATTTTCCTTCTACTACCCAAACCTCTTATATTCCATATAATTATCTTCATTAAATTTGACCGTACCCTTTTTGCTTTTTCTCCTCTTCTCTCTTCCCACCCGCACCACTGAGCTCTTTCTACGGAATAAGGAATTTTTAGTGGCAACATCGAAATTTTCATGTTTGACATAAAATCACTAGATCGGCCTGTGACCTCCCATTTGTCTGAGACAAAATCGGACCTTTTGCTTTACTATATTTTAGCAACTTCTAATTCTCTTCAGTTGCCATGATTTGAACTTGTTCCACTACCTCTGAGTTTTCTTTGTTAACTCGTAGAGAACCTCATTCTTTGGGCACCGTGGTTATTTCTATGGCTCCATCGGAAAAGAGATTGTGAAGTGTACCTTCACAACTATCAATAACATCAAAAGTTACCTTTTCATTTTACGATGAATCCACAAGCTCTTCTTCTGGTCCAGATAGCTGAGACCAATTTCTTCCTCTGCATGCGGGACCTGACAAGACTAATCGAAATCCATAGTTGAACGAAAATTGTTGGCGAAGCTATTATTGATGGCCAATTTCATCAGCTTCGAGACTGGTGGTGAACAACGTGGGTTGTGACCCACAATCTCCTCCATTTCTTCATCTTGTTCGGATTCGTCGTCTAAGAGTTGGAGATTGGATGAACCACTTTCCTTTGGCTTATCTTCCTCGATGAGGTAGTGTTGTGACCCAAAGTCTTTTGGAAAGAAATGTTTAAATCTTTTGTCAACAGTAGTGGTGTCTCCAAATTTCGCAAGAAATTTCAGATTAAAACGAGTTGGAATGAAGTCGGTTTCCTTATCCATAATATGAGAAGTGCTCCTTGCTGTTGGCGTCCAAACTGTGTACCTTGGTTCCACCGAAAAAGTTGCCTGCTTATTTTCCTTGACTAAACTTTCCTTGTGAGATCAGAAAACGTAGCCCATTGAATTCTAAAGTTATGGGGCACTGAGGAGGCCTAAGTGCCAACCCAACTTGAAGCGGTCCAACAAAAAGTTTGTGAGGGCCAAACCCCACCTTTCTTGCATAGTTAATATTAAAATCCTCCTCATTAGTGGAAGGCCCACATGCCTCCCAAGCCTTATCCTTATCCTTATAGAACCTACTTTTCAAAAAATTAAAAGACCCAATTGGGATATTACTAAAATGCCTTTTTGGCAAATTAAAATAATACTCGCCGCCTATTGAAGACGTCTTTTCATCCTCCAGAACACGTTTTCCTTCTAGGGAGTTGCTCCCAACTTTTGTCAACTTTTCTAATCCTAACAGCACACCTTGCTTTTTGCCAGAAGCTGTAGTGACAGGACATTCAAACTCTCCAATTCGAAAACACACACTTGTCCCCGCTATAGGGCTTGACTATTGTTCTGTAGTTGAAATTGTCTTTGTCGGAGAGAAGATTCTAGTCACTCTTTGTGTCTTCAGTTCAGCCATCATGGGACGTTGTGACATATTTGAGTAAAGAGAATCACCACTATCGGCTACCGAAACCTTAGATATCCTTGTTGGCGAAAGTTGTCTGATTTTAACCCTGAAAACAGAGTTTCCTTCTGCCACGTTAATAAACCTTGTGGTGTTCTGTTTGATTTTTTATTTTGCTTCAAGCAAATATTCAAAATCAACAGTTCTGCGATCAATTTCTACTAGACCGCTGCAGGCGGCGCCAATCTTTTGAAAAAAGTCATTGGTCCATAGGTGTGGCGGTAAGCCTTCTAGAGCAATCCATCCACCATAACTAACTAACTTATGCTCGCCCGATTTGATACTTTCCCACCACCCAGACAACACCACATCTGGGAACTCACTCATGGAAATAGTGCCAAGTTGAGCAATTTGAAGGAAATATTTGTGAAAACAAGTTCATTTGAGCAACATCTATGCATGCTATTAACAATTAAAAAGCGGAATCATGCATGTATGCACTCAAAAACAAAAGTTAACCCATGAAATTCCAAGCCTAGTAGTTATGGTGAACCAAGACTCAACTCAAAACAAAGTGAGTTGAGAAATCTTATACAGGGTTATCATACAAAATGGTCACTGAGATTTGCATGATCAATAGAAATGGTCTTTGAGATTGAAAATCAATAGAAATGGTCCCTAAGATTGTCCACCATCCATGATTTTGGACCTTCAGTTAAAAACGATTTTGGGCAATTTTCAAAACTTTGTAACTCAATCGTTTCTTAACCAAATTCGACCCATAATATATCAAAATGAAGATAGGAAAGTGTAGAATAAGATTATACCTATTTGGAAGCCCAATGGTTGCCGAATATGGCTAGAAAATAGCCTGAAATATGACTGGTCCGCGGGAAAACTAGAAAACTCGCCGGAAGCTGGGTAAACTTCAAACATTCATAACTTCTTCAATACTAAACCAAATAGAGTGATTCAAAAATGAAAATAATACTTCTTGACGAGACGAAGAGAATGGTACCTTTTTCGAAGGCTAACTCACTGTGGTTTGGTCGGACAACGGCTCAAAAGTGGCTAACCATTTTCTAGTTAGCAACTTTAGAGCAATTTTTCGGCCAAACCACGACAAGTTATCAGTAAAGAAAGATACAATTCTCTTTGTCTCGTCGAGAAGTATGATTTTTATTTTTGAATCACTTGATTTCATTGAGGATTGAAGAAGTTATGAACGTTTAAAGTTTACCCAATTTCCGGCGAGTTTTCCTGTTTTCCCGCAGACCAGTGACATTTCAGGCTATTTTCCGGCCATCTCAAGCAATCATTGGGCTTCCAAATAGGTATAATCTTGTTCTACACTTTCTTATCTTCATTTTATATATTATAGATCGAATTTGGTTAAGAATCAATTGAGTTACGAAGCTTTCAAAATTGCCCAAAGAGTTTTTAATGGAAGGACCAAAATTATGGATGGTAGACAATCTCAGGGACCATTTCTATTGATTTTCAATCTCAGGGACCATTTCTATTGATCATGCAAATCTCAAGGACCATTTTGTACAATAACCCTCTTATACCTTTATTGATTCCTCATTGCATAAGTAAAAGCTAATCACCCAAGAGAGAGGGCCTTCATTCATTTCTTCTTAGCTCCATGGATTTCTTGGAGGAGGATGGTAGAATGGATTCTCCAAGTTCCCAAAATAGAAAACCTCTAAGTCTCCACACCAAGGAGAGCATTGATGAAGAGATTAGTGACCTTGGATGAAATAGATGCTAGTAATTTTTCCAAGGTGGCCGGCCTCCTAGAGAGAAAATGAGAGCTTGTGTTCTCATATTTTTTTCCAAAAGAAAGCCTAAGGATGAAATGGCTATAAAGTTGCCTTTATACCACCTCACAATGGAGTGGCAAACTTGTAATTAAGCCAAGTTTACTACCCCTCACTCTTATGGCCAGCCATATTGGGTTCTTTGGGCTTTGAGGCCCTTTGTGTTTCAAGTTGTCATACAACTTAAGTTAATGGGCTTGGCATTCAAATCCCATTGGGCCTTGCGGCCCAAAACTAAACTGAGGTCTATAACGAACATATTCGTTTGATTAATTAACATATTAATTAATCCTAGCCATAAATAATTAAACCATTTAATTATCCTTGCTCATCTCCGTTGTTTCTTCAATCTTTACCTTACTCGGTGTACGATCCATTAGGTTCCTTTTAGCGAGCCAATGGGCGATTAGAACTCTTCAAATCGATTGTGAATTGAAACTTACTTTCAATTCTCCATTTAGTGATTACACACCTTTAGGGCTTCCGCCAACCATGAGAGACACCCAGCAGTATGTTATGGCTACCCAGGCTAATCATAAGAGGTGGAGAACCTATTCAGTTTAGGATTACAATGCAATATGGTCTTTCTCTAATACAATACTCTTGACCACATTGTTTGGTTTGATAGTTTATTCATGTCTACCATCCAATGTGATTCTCTTACTTATATGATTACTTTGAACGTGATTTGGAATGACTTCCTAAATCTCATTCATACTCTAGCCAGAGATTCTTAATCATATAAGAGTATTCTCCCTCAAACGGTTTAAAGGTTAGAGATCACTTGTTGCGCATTCACTTGCCTCCATGACTAAGTGGCTTAACCCTAACTATATCGTGGACACCCTTTGACGGAGTGACTTTGACATAGGCAAAGATCAAGGACCTAACCACAAGACAACTATGATGCCTCAGGTCAAATGACTACTTTGCATTATCCCAACCATGAGTTCTCATATGACATGAGTACAAGAACTCCATGTTGATCATGTTTAGTGGACTCATTCTTTATTGAGCACCTACATACTTGTCTTGGTGTCAGTCACACCAATGACTCGAGACCAGTCACTATCTCTAAGAGTCTCATAACACATACTGATCTTAACGGACTGTCAATGCCCAATTTGCAATACTATGATCGGGAACGTTTAAGATATGTATACGAAAGGGAATGGTCTCATGAATCTAACTTCTTTAGATCACATTCTCCCAATTACATATTCCTTGGACTTATCGTTTAAGCATTTAACATTTATATGAGACAGCTTAAACAATAATCTTATATATATATATATATATATATATATATAACTGGATTAGTTTAACATGTGAAATGTCCGTAAAGTATCATCATATGATTGGCTTTTAGGGCACATTTCCAACAATCTCCCACTTGCACTAGAGCCAATCAGCTTGGTCAACAGTGATGATACCTCTTCTGAATTCATTTCAAAAATGGCTGAGTAGTAGGCCTAGACAATGGATATCTATACGTTATCCATAGAAGCAACCTTGAGATTAACGACGTCACCGTTATACATGATTCTCAATCATGTGGTTCAGTCTCTCATTTGAGTTCGAATCTTGATGAGACCTTGATTCCCTGACTTGAGCTATCGCCCCATTAGTGTCGTAGTGTCGGCATACTAGAGACACTTTTTGGTTGGAACCGAAATGGAGAGTTCATAAATGAACTTTCCCATCCAAACAACAGTGTTGTAAGCTTCTATATGGCGATATATTTTGCATGATGGAACATACTAAAGTCATTACTTTTAACGTTTCCACCCAAATATCTCTTTAGTCATAATAAAGAGATATCCAATTATCTTTTCATTCAAAATGAAGAGACATCCAATGTTGGATACGATATTAGATTCATAATCTAATACATTTACGCTTCCTTTGCGTTACTCTAATTCTTCCTCATTCTTGAGGAATCTATCCTTTAGTATTTCTTAAATACTTAAGGACTCACTTGACAGTTGCCATGGTTCTGATCTTGGGCTTGCACTAATATCGTCTTGTACCGATCTTGGTACAACTCATATCAATGTTTTTCATACAATACGAAATACATAAATCACCTTTCTGCGTGTGCATTAAAGGATTCTATTTACGCATTATTTTTTTTGGAGTCAATGGGTACGTTCCCTTTAAGAAGAGCAACTTCCTAGTCTCACTAGAATTGTCATTCTGATTGAAGTTTATCATCATATGAGAAACTTCCTAGCATCTTTTGTCTATCATTAGGGATTGATATAATCTAATTATATCCTGAAATATATCATTATAGATTTCCATCCCATGTATATAAACTATGTCTCCCATATACATTATAACGTTAGAGAATGTTTAAAGTCATAACTTTAACGAAGAAGAATTCCTAAAATTAATATATCATATATATGTTCAAATTTAGGAATATGATTAACTCCCACTAATTTGTAAACCTAGTAAACAAAAGATTCATTTACATCTTATGAGGAATCAAACGATTTGATCTTTCTCTCATAAGATAGTTATGGCTCCCACTAGCTTGCTAAGATTCATTATGGATGGATCTCTACACCTTACACGTCTTGTGATTCCTAGTTTTAAACATATATTATCAAGACTATCTTGATAATGGTTTCGGAAACCCATATTATGTCCAAACATTGAATTACTGTTTAGTTGTAGCTAGCAATCTTTGAATTAATTGAAACCAAGACTACATCAAAGATGGTTTCTTCCAAGTCAACCAATCTCGTTGATTATAGTCACCTTAAGCTACCAATTAGCTATGAAGGTTTCACTATTTCGGGTCAAATGGTATTATACCATTTCCTTGAGTATATGTTATACATAAACTTAATGTAGTCATACGGATTTTCATTCTTATATCTTTCGAATTAAGAGGTGTAACTCTATGACATAGTCATAAAGTTCAAACCATTCAACTGAGACGTTTTATAAATCCTTCTCGACTACTTTGAAGCTTGTGGTGTAGGAACTAGGTTGTTATATTTGTTGATTATTATCTTGTCTCTCAAAGAACCCATTCTTTGAGTTCTATCTCTCGTTCATTTGCTCTATTTTAGGCAAATCCTTTTGTAGAATTACAATGAACTACCTAACAAATAACATTTGTTAGTTGGTTTATAGAAGTGATATCCAAAGGTTAATTTAAGGATATCCCTCAGGATTGTTCTCAAACAAATATTGATTATTAGCACACAACCCCAAATCTTAACATTCTTAAGACTTGTCCTTCTTTCCAACTACATCCTATGGAGTCATGAAAATTTTGGAAGATCTTCTAATTGACAATTATATTGTCTTAGAAGTTTATATCCTATATATGGGTAATTGATAACATCCAATGAACTAAATCTTATTCGATTTCGTTCTTCTCCCAATGGAGAAATCCATTATCTTATGATGCTACTTTCCTTGATATCTTTCAAGGAAACTCTTCTAAAGTGTTATTTTTCCTTGGATCAAATCTAAGGCGATAAATACTTTAAACGTCTTACTCATCAACTTACATTCTTGAATTCTTTGAAACCTTTTGCAAAGTATTCGGACTTGTGTTTTTTTAAAATAAA
Organism: Malus fusca; assembly: GCA_035220775.1. Taxonomy (NCBI): domain Eukaryota; kingdom Viridiplantae; phylum Streptophyta; class Magnoliopsida; order Rosales; family Rosaceae; genus Malus; species Malus fusca. Next base: position 22,371,401 of record CM069063.1, read on the forward strand.
CGATAGTCCAACCGAGAGCGATCTTCGGTGAATGTCATACAACATAAGTAGTATTATGTTGTGGACAAGTGCCACTAACATCTAAGTGAATTAACCTCAACAACTTTGTGATTCTTTATTCTTTCCAAAAGAATAAAGATTCGAACGTTTTGCCTTTATACAGTTTTAGCAAGAAGGCATTGGATTTGGATCTAACGATCCAAAGCATCCATTTATGACCAACTTGTAATTTATATTTTAGAGGTGTCACAACTTAGTGGATTAGTCACCATCTTGCAACCTTTTGGGTTTTAAGCATCATTATATTATAAACAGTTAATACTACCACATCATCTCTATTATAGAGACAAACAATCAGATTACAATAATCCAATCATTCATTAATAAAGAACAATGTTTTGTCAAACAGAACATTCATCCATCTCTTATAGTGACGAAATTAAGTTCCTTATTCAAATTGGAATGTAAAGACAATCTTTGTTTTTCTAATTTCTTTGGTAGTTCATATGAGGAAGTAAGTACTATCTGCTTTCGCAGAGATCTTTATTTGATTCATGTTCCGAATGTGAAGTACTTTCTCTTCTCTTTTTAATCTTCTACTTCTTATTAGCCACACTTTTACAATGATTGTAAAACATAGTTACTAATGCAGAATCAAACATTCAAGTAGAAAAACCAACTATTTTGAACTATTCAAGAACATTTTACAACACCTTCGAAAGGTGTGTTCTTGACACTTGCAAGATATTTCTTGCAAATACCCCTTTCCAATGTCCATCCTTTCATTAAGAAAGTTTATTCCCTTGGAGTTATTTCGCCTTCTTCGTTTGACTTCTCCATTGACGACAATAGTCATGGTCCCTAAACTCCCACTATCTCTCTTGAAACTTATTTCAATTGTGTTATACACATCAAACGATTTGGAGAGAGTGCGGTTATTGTTCACTATATAGTTTAAAATAAACTTAGTGAACCATTTGGATAGGGACTCAAAGGTGAAGTCCTTGGCTAGTTTCCGTCTCCTGAAGTGGTTTAACACTTCAACACTCAATGATTCAAAATCATCATAAGTCCATGTTGATGGACTATTTTTGTCAATCAACCATTATGTTCTAAACATAATTACAAACTTTCAAAAGTTGTTCAAGGCAACTCTCATTTCTTCATACAACAATTTGTAAGTGAAGAATCATGGCACATAAAGTGTCCATGCCCTTGTGCTTACTTCTCAAGTTCCTTGTTTATTTAACAAAGAAACAAGCACTAGTGTTTGCGTTAACTAAGGGTTGTTCAAAGCAACTCTTATTTCTTCATACATCGATTTGTAATGGAAGAATTATGACACTAAAAGTGTTGTCCTCTTTTATGATAGACTTATCTAACATGTTCTTCCAATGATACATTATCAATAGGAAGATTTTGAGGATGAGACTACTTAGGTACATATACAATCCATTCAAGACAATCTATAGGATTGTGGCACCAAGTCCGGAAACTAAAGCCTTCGGCTTTTCTTTGTCAAGTTTTGGATAGTGCTTGCAAATGTATCGGTAAATAAATACATAATGAATATAAATTGATTGATTTTAAACCATTTGATCTGGGTCTTTAAATCAAATAGCATCATCCACTATTTTTGGCAAATTCCATATCCCTCATCGGAATTCAAGAGTTTTGGAAGAAACTCTTAGTAAGGTATGAGAGACTCACCATTACCAAGCCCACCTCAGAAGAATATCATATTGGCTAGAAACAATAATGATGAGAGGATAAGGCTTTAGCCATTTACAACTTTTGTAATTACCCATCTGGTTTGGCCTCTAGAGAATGATGCCTAAGAAGAATATCATATTGGCACCATTGCACTTAGTTAAGTCATTCCCACCATGCTAGTTCAAGTAGGGGTTCAAGAATGGCCTCAGAAGAATATCATATTGACCATACTCGTTGCCTATCTTCACTTCACCATATGTTTATAGGCTTCTCCTGAATGTAAGCACATACTTTATATACCCCAGAATTGGACGAATACGGTGTATGAGTCACAAACGATTGGAGCCTACCACGGTGGAAGGCCACGAAAGAGTGTTCAAAGCACTCCCACGCTTATCAACTTAATAATGGTTTGGTTGAGGGTTTTAGGTCTCATCACATATAAGCATGCATTTTAATCACATTAAAACAATTTTTTCATATCACAACTATTGGACCATGTGTTTGATTTAGTAGTATATGATACTCCCACTATGCTTGTAAAACGGTTTTTAAAGCAAGAATATATGGTACTACTAACATAAGCTCTGCATTCATTGATGGACTATATAGTTGCCTTAGGGCCTTAGGATGACTATGAACCTTTGATTCGATCCAACAAGAGCCTAGTGTTGGATCTCGGTCAGGGATGATGATTGATTTTAATTATGTGTTTAATCATATTAAGGTGTGTTTTCCTATTGCGCGTTAGACCCAACTACTCCAATTTCATGCATATCAAATAAAACAAGAAAATGAGTACTTCAAAGTAAAGAAGAGCTTATGCTCTTTTACAACATTTGATCATATCAAATTACAACCAAAATCTAATCTACACATTCCCATGGTTCAAACAAATTTGAGAGACGACCTTTCACATAGCTCAATTATCGTAGGCTTAGGTTCATAATCACCCTTTCTTTAATTAATTAACGTTTTAACTAATTAAGCTTGAATGCAACATTGTCATTTGGTTTTTGTATACATATAATTGATTTAGATGGAGCTAAATGAAATGAAAATCCAATTCTCATTTAAAGATACAAAACTATTTTTGTTCTCAACTAATTTGGGCCAAAAAGCAATAACCTCAACCATTAGGCTATATTGCAAAACACAAACCTTTGAGGTCACTTTGTGAAAACACAAAAGTCCACTACTTCGTGTAATTACAACTAGAACCCAAAAATTTCAAAAAAACAAAAACTTCATTAAAGGAGCAAAACAATTTGTCCTTTAGTGATTTTGGGTCTTTACGTAAAAACGTAAACTTTCAGGTCAAAGTACAAATACACAAAAGTATCAAAACTTTATGTAATTGCATAAAAACCCCAAAAGTACCCTCATTATAGGGGTGACCAGTTTTGGTAGGTGAGAGTGAGAGGATTTGTGGTTTGAAAGGTGATTGAAAGTTGTAAGTGATTGGTATGGTGTGAATAGTTGAAAAGGTATGGGTGAAGTTTGAAAAATTCATACCATCCAGCACTAACAAAAACAAATAAACAACAAAACACCTTTTTTGAATCAAAACAACAAACTTTTTGTTCTTGGCAAGAACATAACTAGAACAATGAAGAACATCCATGAAAACCCATAAAAGCTCCATGAACATTTTTCACCCAAAGACATCCGAAAAACTCTCAAACTTAAGGGAAATAACATATTACCATACTAGGGTACTTAGGGGTTCCTAATGTCACTTTAAAACACTTTTAACATGACAAACATGAACCCAAAAATCCACCCTTTGGATTTGGCCTAATTTCCCCATAAACATGGTACCAAATTTTAGCTCCAAAATTCATGCTCATATGAACTACATCTACAAAATTTGAGATGGCAAAATTTCTAACAAAATTTACATTCAAAGAAGCAAGAATAAAGCTTGTAACAATTACAACATTCAAATCATAAACTATGAAAATACAAAACACAAAAGGATTCACCAACTCTTAGACCTAGGCTCTGATACCACTTGAAGGAAATATTTGTGAAAAACAAGTTCATTTGAGCAACATCTATGCATGCTATTAACAATTAAAAGGCGGAATCATGCTTGTATGCACTCAAAAACAAAACTTAACCCATGAAATTCAAAGCCTAGTAGTTATGGTGAATCAAGATTCAACTCAAAACAAAGTGAGTTGGGAAATCTTATACCTTTGTTGATTCCTCTTCGCATAAGCAAAGGCTAATCAACCAAGAGAGAGGGCCTTCATTCATTTCTTCTTAGCTCCATGGATTTCTTGGAAGAGGATGGTAGAATGGATTCTCTAAGTTCCCAAAATAGAGAACCTCTAAGTCTCCACACCAAGGAAAGCATTGACGAAGAGATGAGTGACCTTGAATGAAATAGATGCTAGTAATTTTTCCAAGGTGGCCGGCTTCCTAGAGAGAAAATGAGAGCTTGTGTTCTCATCTTTTTCTCCAAAAGAAAGCCTAAGGATGAAATGGCTATAAAGTTGCCTTTATACCACCTCACAATGGAGTGTCAAACTTGCAATTAAGCCAAGTTTACTACCCCTCACTCTTATGGCCGACCATATTGGGTTCTTTGAGTTTTGAGGCCCTTTGTGTTTCAAGTTGTCATACAACTTGAGTTAATGGGCTTGACATTCAAATCTCATTGGGCCTTGCGGCCCAAAACTAACCTGAGGTCTATAATGAACATATTTGTTTGATTAATTAACATATTAATTAACCCTAGCCATAAATAAATAAACCATTTAATTATCCTTACTCATCTCCGTTGTTTCTTCAATCTCTATCTTACTCGGTGTACGATCCATTAGGTTCCTTTTAGCGAGGCAGTGGGTGATTAGAACTCTTCAAATCGATTGTGAATTGAAACTTACTTTCAATTCTCCCTTTAGTGATTATACACCTTTAGGGCTTCCACAAACCATGAGTGACACCTAGCAGTATGTCATGACTACCCATGCTAATAAGAAGAGGTGGAGAACCTATTCAGTTTAGGATTACAATGCAATCGGTCTTTCTCTAATATAATACTCTTGACCACATTGTTTGGTTTGATAGTTTATTCATGTCTACTATCCAATGTGATTCTCTTACTTATATGATTACTTTGAACGTGATTGGAATGACTTCCTAAATCTCATTCATACTCTGGCTAGAGATTCTTAATCATATCATAGAGTATTCTCCCGCAAACGATTTGAAGGTTAGAGATCCCTTGTTGCGCATTCACTTGCCTCCATGGCTAAGTGGCTTAACCCTAACTATGTCGTGAACACCCTTTGACATAGCCAAAGATCAAGGACCTAACCACAAGACAACTATGATGCCTCAGGTCAAATGACTACTTTGCATTATCCCGACCATGAGTTCACATGTGAAATGAGTATGAGAACTCCTTGTTGATCGTGTTCAGTGGACTCATTCTTTATTGAGCACCTACATACTTGTCTTGGTGTCAGTCACACCAATGACTCGAGACCAGTCACTCTCTCTAAGAGAAGACATAGCATGTACTGATCTTAACGGACTGTCACTGCCCAATTGGCAATCCTATGATCAGGAATGTTTAGGATATGTATACGAAAGAGAATGGTCTCATGAATCTAACTTCTTTAGATCGCATTCTCCCAATTACATATTACTTAGACTTATCGTTTAAGCATATAACATTTTGAGACAGCTTAAACAATAATATTTTCCCTTTATATATATATATATATATATATTAAACTAGATTAGTTTAACATGTGAAATGTTCATAAAATATCATCATATGATTGGCTTTTAGGGTACATTTCCAACACAATTGATGCGATGTTAGTTAAGCACACAAATTAAACCCTCTTGTTGTCAAATTGTAGTATAAATGCAAGTAGGGATCGTTCTAAACCGGGGATTAGGAGGGCTTGCTAAAACCTCTAAACTAACTCAAAAACATAAAAACAAAGTTAAAAACGTTTGAATAGACTTGAATGACTCAAAACAGGTTCACAAGACTCAAAACAAATTAAAAACACTCAAAACTGCCTAAAAACACAAACTAGGCAGTTTCTGACTCTAACACAACTTTGGACGAATTTTGGGTTTTGACTTGACTCAAAACACTCTAAAACACAAACAAAATAGATTTTAAACACTTTGAAACAAGAAAGTAAAAGGGGGATTTTAGTTTTGATGAATTTGAAACAAACAAATAAGTTATAAAACTAGGCAGATTGTAAAACGAATTTAAGAAATAAGATGATGGATGGATTAGTTAGAGGTCCGTTCTTCACACATGACACACTTGTACATGAATCGATTTCCAATTGCTTTTTAATAAACTATGATGCTCAACACCCCAGATTAACCGTGATGCACAAATTAACCCTCAGATTTTCCTTTACTCATTGAATTGGATGAATGCATGCGACAACCCAAATCATTCTCCAAAAGTCCCCTATATGAATGCATAATAGAGATACAATCAGAGATCATTACGCTTAGTGAAAATCATAAGTGTTGACGAGGCAATTGTAACTATGAATGCATGATACGTTTGCCAAGAATTCAATTAACGCGATTGTGACAAGCAACCTTCACTACTCATGAATATAAACTTGTAACGATTAGGTGAAACTCATTTATACTCTAGCATCTAATTCATGCATGAAAACTAAGTATGCATCTTTAATAAACATACAAGAATCAGTTATGAAGAAAATAGATAATTGAATTGCAATCACAACTTATCAAATCACAATTGGTTATCACAATTGGAAGAAATCAATTCATATCTCAAGCATGTTCATGGCTTCAAACTTCCCCCTAACTAAATAGGGGTTTAGCCACTCATAATTGCAACAAAATTAGAAAATAACAAAGTAGACATTGAAAGCAAGAACGAAGTACATCTAAAATGCTCCAAAGTTCCAAGCTTGAAACGCCAAGGACCTTTGTTTTCACCACCTTGTTGCAGCAAGTGTCTAGGATGTGTATGGATATATGGAAAGGTTATGAATGTATTTATGTTGGATGGATGCCACGGCAAGGGGAAGGGAATTCTTTGTGTATGTGAGATGTGGGAATGGTTAAGAAGAAAAACTCTGCCTTGCGGCAGAATGTGTCTCTCCTCTTCTCCCCTACTAAAAATCTACACACTTGTATATATATGAATTTTAGGCTTATGTCGTGGTAAAAAGGGTGATGAATGGTTAAGGAGAAAAGACACAAACTTGCGGCAGATTTGAATCAAAACACTTCCAGCTGTCCGCGCAGTTTGCATGTGTTTGTATGAGTGATGTCTCCCTTCTTTGCATGTGCCATGTGTGAATGATGTCTCTTTGTTCTTGTGGCTGAAAGTATCTCCTTTCTTGCATGTGCCATGTCTTTCCATGTGATCTATCCCTCTCTTGTCGTGCATTCCTCTCTCTTTGCATGTGTGTGTCTCTTTTGCATGTGTGTGTTGTCATCTTTGTTTCTCCTTTGCACATGCCGTGTGTTGTCCATGTTTAGATCCCATTTACATTTGCACACACTTGCTTCAACATTTCAGCCACAAACCACTACACTTTCTCTCCATGCCGTGTCTGTTTCTTTGCCTTTGCATGTGGGTGTCTTTGCATGTATTTGTTTCATGTTCTTTGCATGTGCCTTGTATGATGTTGTCTCCATCACATGGCAGCTATGATGTTTGTTAGTTGTAGGTCACACACTTACACACACATATGCTGAATTCTAATCTTCCCAAAACGTCCATCCTCATGTCTCCAAGTGCATGCAATCCATTTCAGCCCAAAATTGCTCCAAAATGCACCAAAATGCACTTTTCTTGCCAACTTTGTTATTAGGACCTACAAACTTACGAAAATGGTTTAAAACACTCTTATAAGCAATAACTAACTAAGTAAGTGCAAGAAAACATGTTAACTAAGTCGCATAAATATGCTCCTATCAACAATCTTTGTTGCTTCCTCGACGTTCTGACAAACAAACAAAGCCTTGTTGCACTGGAAGGGCGAAGGGCAAATTTCCTTTCCTAGGAGATTTAGAAGTGAGGCTTCCACCTCTCTCCAAGGCTGATGCACCACTTGTTTCTTGCAGATGATTACACTCCCCCAATTATAGATTTCCAGGGAGGTGTATCTCCTGGTCCAGTTTTCCTCGATCCATGATTTATCTTTTACGTTTAAAAAAGGAGCCAAATTTGTTGACTTTTTGCCTCCAAGAACTGCATCTTTATAAGAAACCTGAGGGACAATGCCCGAGTGGCTTCTTGTGGACTCAGTTATATCCTTCCTCATGTTCCCTATTGACTGAGATAGACTACTACGAGAATACCCCGCTTTCTTTCTCCCTCGTATAATTTCAGTTAGTAGCTCCTCCATTCTTCTCCAGCCGAAAAAATTACTTCCTTTAGGAACAATGACATTCCTGACAAGCCTATCTCTTTCCGTTTTGGAGAGAAAAAGGAAAATCTCATTCTTGTTGTTGAATGTTTCAACCCAAAACTGGTAGTTATAGCCTCTATATTGTCTGAAAAAAAACTCCAACCGTTATCTGCTACCGCCGCCTTTACCTGAGCAATGAGCCAAGAAGCACAATCCAAGTCGAATGACATCTGGTACCCTCTGAATCTAGTCATCTCAATTAATCGGATCCTTTAACCAAAAGACTTGTCTTCCACTTGTAAGATGAAGACCTTTTGCTCAACTTTGAAGTCCCTGGATAAATGTTTGTAGCTTACATTCCCACTGGAAGGCCGTGAGGTGGGTAGTTCCCTTTCACCTCTCACCCTTGTGCATCTCTCCCTCTCACCTCTCATCTTACGTTAGCTTTTAGTTTGCTCAGAAAAGTTGAGGCATGGAAAATTCCTGGAGTTGCTTTCGGTTACTCCAAGTCTCTTCAATTTTAGTATAATTGTACGAATATTTTGATTACAATAATGAAATAAATTTTTTTTAACATTTTTAACTATTTTTTGTTTATACAGCTTACCTGACTAAAGTTTCATCGGGTTAAATACATTATATATTTTTTTTCCCGTAAATTTAAACTTTGCCCGAGGAAAATATTTGTAGGCATGTGTCTTTCGTTGAGCCTAGTAAGTCAATGCAGTTTTGCACAACAAAGTGGTCGTCGATAAATCTGTCAGGCTTAACAATGTTCCCCGATGGATTCTAATTTTCATAGGCGCAAACCTTGGTGCGACGGTTTTTGCGTAACAAACAGTACACATCTAAAAAGATAATGCTTCATGCAACAAATTCTTTTCATCTAGCAAGGTGTTTTTTGTAGTGCTTGAATCCATCTAAAAAGATATATTTTTTTTTTAGAACAATAGCTGGAAGTGACCACATTATGTCAAATTAAAAGTCTAGAACACAATTAAGGTTTCATTTTACCCGAGTACTAATTTCTTAACACTAGGAAAAGTGAAAATTTAAAACCAAAACTAAATACGCAATTCTTTCCTCTCCCCTTGACGGCAGATTGTAATTTTTTTTCTTCTTCCAGCTTCCTCTTCTCATCGTCATCTTCAAGCTTCTTCAACAGTTTTCCTTAAGAGGGAATCTTCATTTTTGGATTGCATGTGGATGGTGTTGGTGATGGTGAATGGCGTTTGACTAGAGAGGGCGGTGGTTGTGGGGATTGATTGGAAGGGGGTGTGGGTGGTGGCTGTGTTGATGAACACGGTGCTGAAAATCAAAAAATTGAGAGCTCTGGTTTCAGGTCAATAACAATCATTAGGTAGTGTATGTTTGGATTACAACAGAAATATCACCGACTCTGCTACTAATTAACCAATCGTCGAAACCATGTTTTACGCAATAATATTTTTTCGTATGGCATGATGTTTTTTTTTTTTTTTTTTTTTTTTTTGCAGTGCAACTAAATTCTCAATTTTTTCCTGATAGAAAAGAGAAGTTGTAGAACAACCCATAATCAGAAAGAATTGGCAAAATGCATTGACCCACATAACTAAGGGCGCGTTTACTAATCCGTAATCAAATTGAGAGGAATTGAATTGAGGAGGAATAGAAATGAAATGGAATCAGAATCAGATTCCTTTTGAAGTTGTTTACTAAAACTGGCAGGAATCGGAGTAGGAATGACATTGATCTACATAACTGTTTACTAATTCACATGAATCGGAATGAAAACTATTGTGATTACTAAAATACCCCTAGTTTAATTAATCAATTTTATATGCTAATTATTTTTAGTAAATCTTTTATTCTTTCAAATTTTTTTTTTTTTCAGATGAGAGAACAATTATTACTTTTTATTTTTTAGTAAAACTTTTATTATTTTATTTTTGGATTTTTTTAGTTGAAGTCCCGTGCTTATCTACTAACCCAGATAAGAGAACCCATTGTTGTCCTCATCCAAATTGGCATCATCTACAACCCACGGCTCATAGCCTCATCCCGGCGGAGAGATCACCTTCCTCGGCGACGTGCGAGCGTCGGGGCCTGTGCCTCAGCGTGGGACTCCACAAACCTGAGCGCCAATTCGGGTCTTGCTCGGGTCTCTCTCACCTGAACCCGCTCCTCTCCCTCGACCTCTCTGGTACCGCTCTCTTCTCTGTCACTTCCATTTCCTTTTGTTGCTGAATTTTCTGTTATTATTGGCAACTGGGTTCGGATTTTTTGAAGATTTGATTTTTGCTTTGGGTATGCTTTGCTATTTTTGGGTTGATTTTATTTTGCCGAATCCTATGGAGGAGGATTTTGAGGTGGTAGAGCGAGAGGAGGTGGCGGATGAGCAGAGAGCTACTGGAGAGGATGGCGGAGGACTGAAGGTGCAGGGCATTTTGGGAAGGAAAATTTGATTCCGGATGAAGCCTTCTCCCCGGAATCCAAATACTACCTCCTTCTAGGTAATCCAATTCCGACAATATCAGGAATTGAATTCCTGATTTTACGTGGGACCCACAGAACTGTTCATTCCCGCTTATGTTGGTAAACAGAGCAATAATCAGGAATGGGGAATGATTCCCATTCCGCCATATCCTTTCCGCCTATGTAAACACGCCATAACACCCACCAAAAAAACAAAATCTCATATGTATTTATTTCATCCACAAGCAAAACTGTACCACCATCTTCGAAAACAATAAATTGCGGAAATGGACGTTGATGAAGTTCTATCCCATCCGCCCTATGGTGTTGAGAGTAGGATGGACGAATGACACTGGCTCTGGGGTTATTTTCAGAATTTGTAAATTCTGGAAATGGATGTCTTCCAGGATGAAACAGTTGGACGGATGAAGCAGTTTCCATCGAGAATAAATTTGTTTTTCAATTTTATATAATTGTAAGAATAATTTGATTTCAATAATGAAATAATTTTTAAATTTTTTTTTTGTTTATAAAGCTTACCCGACTAAAGTTTCATTGGGTTAAATACATTTTATAATTTTTCCCCATAAATTTAAACTTTGCTCGAGCAAAATATTTGGTCGGGCATGTGTCTTTCGTCGAGCCTAGTAGGTCAACGCAGTTTTGTGTAACGAAATTGTCGTCGATAAATGTTGCCCGATGGATTCTAATTTTCATTGTGGCAAACCTTGGTGCGATGGCTTTTGCGCAACAAACAGTGCCCAATTGAGTTTCGTCGCCTAAAATTTTAGGCCACAAACTTGTGTTTTATGCAACAATTTTTTTTCGCCTGGCAAGGTATTTTTTGTAGTGCTTGGATCCATTTTCGAAGATATTTTTTAGAGCATTAGGTGGAATCAAATTTGATATTGCCTCGTATGTACCCAAATGAATTACAAGCAAATTTCAAGCTTTACAAGACGAAGCCTCAACTAGTCTGAAATTGACATTGTATTTGTACACACCAAATGAATTACAAGCAAATTTCAAACTTTACAAGAAGCCTTAAAGCAAGCTACGGGAAGAGAAGAATACTAGATTAGGATTGAATATTCTTGGGGAGGTAGATTCTCTGCCCTCCCACTTTCCATGCCCTCCTGTTTGTGTGGTCACGGTTAAGTCACGTCAACATTTTATATTACTATTTATTTTTGTCTTATTATCTCTATAAAAATAATAATATAAAATAGTAATATAAAATGTTGACGTGGCTTAACCGTAACCTCACAAAGCAGGAGGGCATGGGAAGTGGGAGGGTAGAGAATCTGCCTCCTATTCTTGGACCATAGCTAGCTTCCTACTAGCTTATTAGGTACATGGTAGGTTGCTTTTTGGAATCAATATTGGTAGGCCCCATAACTTCTTACACGACTCTTTAATCCGACTCGTAACGATATGAAATTAACAAGTTTCAGGTCGACATGATAACGAATCAAGTTGTTATTAGGTAACTCGATAAACACCTGTTAACATAACGGGTCAGTTCAGGTATACATGCGGGTAACCCGAAACACGATAAAAAAATATTAATTTAATAATTTTATACCACTAAAAAAAACTATAATTAAGAGTACTAGGATTTAATCTCTACAATTGAATTATAAATTCCAATTACAACAATACAGGCACTCAATCGCAATTTTGCCTTCTATTCTATCCCCCAATTCGATTCTATCTTAGCCTTCTCTCTGTCTCGCTTGAGTTCTTCTCCTTCCTGGATTATGTTGCTACCATAACCCAAAACCTAATTTCCTATTTGGCAAATTGAGGTAATATATTGTTATGTGATATAGTACTATTGTTTTATTTATTTTTCATAAATTATTTTAATAAACTTCTCATAATTTGAATGGTTTATACTGTTTGGTTTTTCTATACTTAGTTTATATTGAAAACGACATCAATATAACTCTTTAAGACAATAGATCAAGCCAAAGTTCCACTACTATTAACCATGATGAATGATGAAAATTGAAGGATTTTGTAAAAAGTACATGCAAGCTTTAAGTTTCATTGTCAAGGTTTTAACCTCTGAGAAAGGTTCCACAACCTTGAAAAGAAAAACTCCTTTTATTTTGTATATTCTTGCATATTTGATACTTTATAGTAGTGTATTGATACTTTTTTTTTATTTATTTATTATTAAGCTCTTATTTTAGAGTATGCAGTACTTAATGATAAATGTGTTTTTATATTTTGAAGACATATTTATGTGACAATGTGTTAGGTGCAAATTTTAAAAGATATTTTTTTTTCCTTAACGGATTAAACGGATCGGGTGATTTTGCCTATTAATTTTAACGATATTGGACCATAGCTAGCTTCCTACTAGCTTATTAGGTACATGGTAGGTTTCTTCTTGGAATCGATATTGGTGGCCCCCATAACTTCTTACACGACTCTTTAATCCGACTCGTAACGATATGAAGTTAACAAGTTTCAGTTCGACATGATAACGAATCAAGTCGTTATTAGGTAATCTGATAAACATCTGTTAACATAACGGGTCGGTTCTGGTATACATGCGGATAACCCGAAACACGATAAGAAAATATTAATTTAATAATTTTATACCACTAAAAAAAATACTATAATTAAGAGTACTAGGAATCTCTACAATTGAATTATAAATTCCAATTACAACAACAGTACAGGCACAAAACCTAATTCTCAATCGCAATTTTGCCTTCTATTCTATCTCCCAATTCGATTCTATCTTAGCCTTCTCTCTGTCTCGCTTGAGTTCTTCTCCTTCATGGATTCTGTTGCTACCAGAACCCAAAACCTAATTTCCTATTTGGCAAATTGAGGTAATATATTGTTATGTGATATAGTACTATTGTTTTATTTATTTTTCATAAATTATTTTAATAACTTTCTCATAATTTGAATGGTTTATACTGTTTGGTTTTTCTATACTTAGTATATATTGAAAACTACATCAATATAACTCTTGAAGACAATAGATCAAGCCAAAGTTCCACTACCATTCTCCATGATGAATGATGAAAATTGAAGGATTTTATAAAAAGTACATGCAAGCTTTAAGTTTCATTGAACCTTGAAAAGAAAAACTCCTTTTATTTTGTATATTCTTGCATATTTGATACTTTATAGTAGTGTATTGATACTTTTTTTTTATTTATTTATTATTAAGCTCTTATTTTAGAGTATGCAGTACTTAATGATAAATGTGTTTTTATATTTTGAAGACATTTATGTGACAATGTGTTAGGTGCAAATTTTAAAAGATATTTTTTTTCCTTAACGGATTAAACGGATCGGGTCATTTTGCCTATTAATTTTAACGATATTGGACCATAGCTAGCTTCCTACTAGCTTATTAGGTACATGGTAGGTTGCTTCTTGGAATCGATATTGGTGGCCCCCATAACTTCTTACACGACTCTTTAATCCGACTCGTAACGATATGAAATTAACAAGTTTCAGTTCGACATGATAACGAATCAAGTCGTTATTAGGTAATCTGATAAACATCTGTTAACATAACGGGTCGGTTCTGGTATACATGCGGATAACCCGAAACACGATAAGAAAATATTAATTTAATAATTTTATACCACTAAAAAAAATACTATAATTAAGAGTACTAGGAATCTCTACAATTGAATTATAAATTCCAATTACAACAACAGTACAGGCACAAAACCTAATTCTCAATCGCAATTTTGCCTTCTATTCTATCTCCCAATTCGATTCTATCTTAGCCTTCTCTCTGTCTCCCTTGAGTTCTTCTCCTTCATGGATTCTGTTGCTACTAGAACCCAAAACCTAATTTCCTATTTGGCAAATTGAGGTAATATATTGTTATGTGATATAGTACTATTGTTTTATTTATTTTTCATAAATTATTTTAATAACTTTCTCATAATTTGAATGGTTTATACTGTTTGGTTTTTCTATACTTAGTATATATTGAAAACGACATCAATATAACTCTTGAAGACAATAGATCAAGCCAAAGTTCCACTACCATTCTCCATGATGAATGATGAAAATTGAAGGATTTTGTAAAAAGTACATGCAAGCTTTAAGTTTTATTGTCAAGGTTTTAACTTTTGAGAAAGGTTCCACAACCTTGAAAAGAAAAACTTCTTTATTTTGTATATTCTTGCATATTTGATACTTTATAGTAGTGTATTGATACTTTTTTTTTATTTATTTATTATTAAGCTCTTATTTTATAGTATGCAGTACTTAATGACAAATGTGTTTTTATATTTTGAAGACATATTTATGTGACAATGTGTTAGGTGCAAATTTTAAAAGATATTTTTTTTCCTTAACGGATTAAACGGATCGGGTGATTTTGCCTATTAATTTTAACGATATTGGACCATAGCTAGCTTCCTACTAGCTTATTAGGTACATGGTAGGTTGCTTCTTGGAATCGATATTGGTGGCCCCCATAACTTCTTACACGACTCTTTAATCCGACTCGTAACGATATGAAATTAACAAGTTTCAGTTCGACATGATAACGAATCAAGTCGTTATTAGGTAATCTGATAAACATCTGTTAACATAACGGGTCGGTTCTGGTATACATGCGGATAACCCGAAACACGATAAGAAAATATTAATTTAATAATTTTATACCACTAAAAAAAATACTATAATTAAGAGTACTAGGAATCTCTACAATTGAATTATAAATTCCAATTACAACAACAGTACAGGCACAAAACCTAATTCTCAATCGCAATTTTGCCTTCTATTCTATCTCCCAATTCGATTCTATCTTAGCCTTCTCTCTGTCTCGCTTGAGTTCTTCTCCTTCATGGATTCTGTTGCTACCAGAACCCAAAACCTAATTTCCTATTTGGCAAATTGAGGTAATATATTGTTATGTGATATAGTACTATTGTTTTATTTATTTTTCATAAATTATTTTAATAACTTTCTCATAATTTGAATGGTTTATACTGTTTGGTTTTTCTATACTTAGTATATATTGAAAACTACATCAATATAACTCTTGAAGACAATAGATCAAGCCAAAGTTCCACTACCATTCTCCATGATGAATGATGAAAATTGAAGGATTTTGTAAAAAGTACATGCAAGCTTTAAGTTTTATTGTCAAGGTTTTAACTTTTGAGAAAGGTTCCACAACCTTGAAAAGAAAAACTTCTTTATTTTGTATATTCTTGCATATTTGATACTTTATAGTGGTGTATTGATACTTTTTTTTTGAATTTTTTATATTATTAAGCTCTTATTTTAGAGTATGTAGTACTTAATGATAAATGTGTTTTTATATTTTGAAGACATATTTATGTGACAATGTGTTAGGTGCAAATTTTAAAAGATATTTTTTTTTCCTTAACGAATTAAACGGATCGGGTCATTTTGCCTATTAATTTTAAGGAGTAAAATGACTCGACTTATTAAGAACCCATTAAGATTATGGATGTGATATGACACGATATATTAAGATAACAGATGTTATACAAAAATGACACGAACATTACAAACACGACCCATTTATCAGACTTAGTTGTGAGTTTGGCACCAGAGAGAGGAAAAGTGATTGGACATGTCAAGAAAGAAGAGACAAATGAGAAAAGAGAAGCTAGTGAAAGAAAATATAGGGAGCTAGGGCTCCGCGTTAAAACCTAGACTAGTATTGACTGGTAAAAGAAAGAAACATATTGTCAGGAAGATCATCTTGCATGATTCATTTTTGGTTATGTTTCCTCTTCTTATATTTTTTATTTTATTTTTATTCTCTTCCATTTCCTGTTCTTATATTCTTTATTATATCTTTATTTTTTATAAAAAATAATATAAAATGTTAACATAATTTAACCATAATTGTTCAAATAGAAAAAAAAAGAACAAGAAAAAAAGAAAGGGAAGAGAATCCTACTCCCTTTCATCTTATTGGGTCTCTCTCTTTTCCTGACGAGAGATTGAATATTTTTTTCTTCTTGCAGCTTCCTCTTCTCGCCGCATTCTTCAACCCTATTCAACAGTTTCCCTTGTGACGGCATCTTCATCTTTGGAGGGCCCTTGCAGTAGGATTCATGGTCAATGGTGTTTGACTGGAGAGGGTGATTGATGGGGTGGGCGGTGTCGGTGGTGAAAAACTGAAAATCAAGAAATTGATCGGGAGCTCTACTTTGCTTGCTTTCGGAGATGAAAGGACGAATGAACAGAAATGGGGCGGTGTGTTTGGATTATAACAGATTCCAACTGATTCGCTGACCATGCTCACGGAATTGGTTCCTCTGTCAAATTTATCATCCTGTAGTCTAAGAAATAAAAGGTCATGATTGACTCTCAGGAATCCGAAGGCTGGAGAAAGATTTCATGAAACTCGAGTAAAACGGGGCAGTTTGTTCTACTCATCAAGAATTCATGAAACTTGAGGATGAAGATGATTATTTACTTGATAAAACTTGGGTCAAGTTTCAACTTAATTTAACTATAATTATATTTAAAATAATAATTAGTAGATAAGTAATTCAAGTTGGCTAATAAAAAGATAAAAATTACAAGGATATGTAACCCAAAATCGCCTGTGTATCATAGACTTGGAACAATCCAACTGATGGTCCGAAGCCCTGTTGGAATTTTGATAAAGTATCTCTCAAATCTTCCATTACCTAAGCGTATTCGATCACTTAAATTCAGGCGCCTTACAACAATCTCCAAGATATCACCATGTGTTCTATGCCACCTAAAATACTCGACGTCTGATGTCTTGATGAATTCAAGAGGTAATAGTTTCTTGAGATTGAAGAAAGGGAACCAGCTTCTCAAAGAGAGGTAGTCACCCAAATTTTGATAAACCGAAAATAGATCACTCATCTCTCTCTTTAATTATATGCAGAAAAGATTAAAGAAAGATAAATGGTCGATATTCAATTCTTGGATGTCAATGCTCTATTTATAGGACTGCAGCTTATAGTTATTCATATCCGTGTAGGAATGAAATTCCTTTGTTTACAGTGTTTTATTCTTCTCTCTTAATTTTAACAAATTTCGTAGTCCTAGTCGCAGCTATGGAACCGGACGTAAAGACCCTTAAGATTGACGATGTTGTGACCCTCTCTTCAGACAACTTCCGCCCCTTTTACAGAACACCACAGTTGAAACACCTTTCCAAGGTCATTGCTGGAACCGCCCGCGTGGGAGAAGTTGCGATGATAAGATCAGATTAGTTTTTGGGCTCCTTCGCCTCCAAGAGTCCATCTCCAATTGCTGGCATTTGTTTCTTTTTTCTTTTTTTTTATCGAACAGCAATATTTTACACTAATAAAGAGATAATTGGACCAGTCCTTAAATTTTAGTCTAATTGGAGTTTTAGTGCTTGAGTTATAAACATGTGAGTGATAGTACCTGAACTTATTACAATATAAAACACTAGTCGTTTTGTGAAATATAATTAGAACTTCCATTTTTTTTTGCCCCTTTAAAATGACTATTACTCCACATTGTGAGTAATTTAGAGACTAATACTCATGAATTAGTTAATGAACCAAAACTCCAATACCTATTCCATATTATGAACCTTCACCAAATTGTGTAAGCCATCTATCAAATCTGATCAGCACTACTTCATTTTAGAATTGCTTTTACATATTTTGTTAAGTACACAAAATAAATTTATGGGAAAAATTTGGTGTACTTTTGCTGTTTGTAGATTTATAGCAGACTGGATTCCTATTAGAGTGTACAGAAACCATGCAGACCAAGGTGTAGCATTTCCAACGTGGCAGCCAATGAGCATCAAAGCCAGCTGGGCAACGAGAGGTGGCCGCGACAAAATTGATTGGTCAAAAGGCCCCTTCACAGCTTCATTAAGAAATCACAAGATTGATGCCTGTGTTTGGAAGGGAAATGCCAGGTTTTGTAGGGCATAGCCCTACAAACTGGTGGAACAAGGAGAGGTTTAGTACCCTATCAAATGCACAGAGAAGGTTGTTCAAATGGATTAGGAAGTACCACATGATTTATAATTGGGACACTTTGAATGCGGTCCCTAACTATCAATATTCTTTGACTGAAACCTTGTTAGTTTTTAGTTTTTTATCGAAGTTCCTAACATTAATGTAACAATGTAAGTTACTATATTTTTTAAATTAAAAATTAAAAATTGAAATTTGTAATTGTTTATATTAATGAGATTTTAAATAAAACCCATAATTTGTGAAGTTAAAAATAAACAAATATAAATTATACTCTCTATTATATTGTGTGTGTGTGTGTGCACTAGTACAAAAAATACTTGCGCGACGAACCTTCGTCACGCGCCAAACGTCGCGCCAAGCCTGTGAAAGAAAGGTTTGCGTGACGAAGAAGTTGCATGCGTCGCGCAAAGACACTTTGCGCGACGCACTTGCCTACGTAGCGCAAAGTATCTTTGCGTGACGAAGAAGTTGCCTACGTCGCGCAAAGTGTCTTTGCGTGACGTACATATGTCACGCAAAGACACTTTGCGCGACGTAGGCAACTTCTTCGTCACGCAAGCTATTTTTTTGGACAAAAAAATTGCGCGACGTAGGCAACTTCTTCGTCACGCAAACTTTTTTTTTTGGACAAAAAAATTGCGTGACGTATGATTGTTCGTCACACAAAGGCACTTTGCACGACGTATGCAACTTCTTCGTCATGCAAACTTTTTTTTTTTTGGACAAAAAAAATTGCGCGACGTAGTATTGTGCGTCACGCAAAGTGCCTTTGCGTGACCTATGCAACTTCTTCGTCACGCAAACTATTTTTTTTTTTTTTGGGCAAAAAAAGTTTTGATATAATTTTTTATAAACTACATGAAAATGTACATACAAGATGTCCGAACAAAAAAAGAAAAAACTACAATAAGTAGTCTTCTAGGTTTGATACATCAAACTACTAGGTATCAGTTGGATGAAGTGGCTCGGAGGTCGAAGGTGGAACAAGATCAGGTGATGGCATCTGGATTTGAAGACCGGACATCGCTAAGGCCTGTAGAATCATATTCATCTTGTCGTCCTGGGTCCTAACCTGAGCCTTCATCTGCTCGTTCTCGGCCCTCAGCTGCTTGTTCTGAACCCTCATCTGCTCATTTTGGGCCTTTATCTGCTCGTCCTGGGCTACAAGCTGACCTTTTAAGGTTGTCACTTCCTCCTTCAAAGTATTGACCTCTCCTGTGGTCGATCTGGAAGAGGAGGCACCTGTTTGACGAACACGCGCCTTCCCCATGCCCCGAACAACTTTGCCATGACGACGACCGAACTTCTGATTCAGGACCTCAGTCATCATCTCAAAACCTGCATCCTCGGGTACAGTGACGTCCTCAATCGGGGTATCTGGGGGAAGTTGCGATGTTGCTTCTTGGAGAACAACAACGCGCTTTTCCACCATAGAAGCCTGTAATAATAAAGAAAAAACATATAATGTTTAATAACAAAATATAAATACTATTTGAACGATTCATAAATATAAGAATAATAACAATTACATATACTTACATAAAGCTGCTCACTGGTCTCATCGCCAGGTTCAACGTAAACGTCCTTGAACAAGTCGATCTCTGGGAACTTAGAACCCTCATGAAGAAAAAAAAAACATTAAGAAAGTTTTATTGATCAATAATAAAAAATAAATTGTATAAAATCTCAAAAGTAATATACTTTTACCTCACGTCGTGCCTCAAGCCTATACGAAAAGGGCTTCGAACCAGAATGGTGGAGAAGTGTCTTTGACTCCCGAGCAATCTTGCCAGCAATAGATTTCTTCTGTGAAACACATAATATAGATGTTAATGCGACGATTTGAAAGCAATTATTTTAAAATGCTTAAAAATAACTAAAACATTAATGAATTATTATTAAAATATTATGTACATACCACAAATTTTGGGTCCGTAAAATGGTTGCAGAGCCACTCCCAATCCTCTCGCCGGTCCGCCAACTCGGATGGGCAACCCTGTAGGCGAGCAGTCTCCAGATCACCCCATATCTTAAAATGCGCATGAAGATCGCTCTTCCAATTTTTGTACCGGTTTGCGAAGGTCTCATCTAAGTAGGTGATGACCTCGGGGGATATGTCCTTAAAATCAAAATTGACCTACAAATATGAAAAACAACAAAATAATAGTAAGAAATTTAATAATATTAAGATAGTATACTTTGGTTTATAATATTTGTAAACATAATTGAAAAAAAAATGACAAAAGGCTAAAAATTAATATACTAACCGACAACTTGTCTCGCACCAGTATCTTCGTCTCCTCGGGAATTTCTGCCCAAGATTCCCACTGCATAGGACAACAATTTTTAATAACATAACCACAGCTAGTAACGACGATACTATGTTGCTGTGAGGTAGCCGCTCCACGATGTCGCGAGTCATATGCAATCTTGATCAAGGAGGCGGACAGACGTACCATCTGTGCCGCCTTCAGCATTCGATTAGGCCCCCTGGTGTTTTTTTTAGCTGCCCAAAAAAACTATGGTGAAAACCTTAAGCTTAAATTTCTACAAAAAATTCTGCAAAACCTCCCCTAATAGTATATCATTTCCCAAAACCTTAAAAAAGTAAAATAACAGTAATTCATAACCTGCAACACATTTTCACAATCCAGCAAATTTTCACAATCATAAAAATAATAGTTTTTAAATGAAAAAAAATACAACGTAATGAGAATTAGAAAAAAAAAATTACCTGGAGGGGAGCCCCCATCCTCGACTCTGGATGACGAGGAATTGTGAACAGAAGACTCCGAATCACGGTGGCACCGGTGAGGCCGTCGTGCATTAAGAAACTGAACCGACACTGATGACGTCGATGATAATGGCACCTAGGACGTCGAAGCAGTAGCCTCAGTGAAAGGTGTAGGCTCCCCAATCAATGGAGCACTCACGGCCGGAGCAGTAGATGGTGATAATGCGGGAGGCGCATTGGTCACACTCCTACGACGAGTGATCAACCGTGACATCTACACTTTTTGAACCATAAAAATATAACATTAGAAACTAATCCTTTCTTGCATTTGAAACTAGAAGAAAAAGGCAAGAAAACTGAACAAATAAACCATGTGTGAAAAAATTGCAAGACTGCTCACTACATGTGCTCTAGTCATCCCGGAGATGACAGCAGGAGACACAATGATTTTAACAAACATATAACGCAACCTTCCACCTGATTCCAGGCAGAAGAATAACAAAATTATGTTAACAACCAACTAGGCAGTAATCACCGAAAACATATCCAAATACACTAGTACTCTCTGTTCATTCTTCCATTTAACAGCATGCCATTTCAGCAGTTTAAACAAAACTTGACATATGCCCGATCAATAATTTAGCACTTGTCAAGCAAATTTCGTAATAAACTTAGCTGAGTTACGCTTATATACAAAATAACAAGCTGGTGAATATGCAAACAACAATGTAACACCTGTAATCCCACCCCACCCACCCCTGACCAAACCTCACTTAATTCAAAAGACCAAGAGACACATATAATTTAATTGCAATTTAGTAATTGTGGTAAGTTTAATCCCAACTAGTTTTCCTTGTAACTTCGCCGCAAAAATGAATTACGTTTTTATATAAGTGAAAAATAATAACAAACCTGAAAGGTTTCCCTGATTAATGAATACTCCAAGCCATGCTCTCTTTCAACAGCGCATGATATTCTTCTTCTTAAGCCATCTACGCGGGTGAGGTACAAATCTAGGTACTAAAGAAAAGAAGCTCAATGAACAAAGATATTAAAAAATATTGTCACATGTTTAGATACAAAGACAGAAAGACAAATCAATTATAAGAACATATGTACCTCATCAAGGGTTAAAGTGCATAGCAGAGACTTCTCAAAGACCTGAGGACGAGCAACAATTTAAAAGGTACTCTACACATTTTTCAAGAAATCATAATGGAATTGTATTTCTATTGGTTCATTTTACGTTTATTCATTTTTGGTTTGGTAAAGGCATCCACTGGAGTTGTATTGAAAATTGAGTCTTCACTGGAGAATATTCTGGCTGAGACTGGAGACCAAGTCTAATGAGAAGCAAAGCCCAATAGTAAGTTACCTATTGGCTCTACAGTTTGATGTACTAGTTCCTTAACACACGAAACATGTCAAGAGTAAAATTTTTGGCATTTCTTTAAATTCAAAGCTGAATAGTGCCCATTCATCCCTCACTGTAAACCAAAACCCTCGCCCTCCTTTTCTTACATATATCATATTAAGGGAAATTTTGAAAAGAAAAGGCAATTACATAACAGCAACGTCAGGAATACCATATTAAAACCATTCAAAGAAGGAAACCCCACAAGTAGGTAAGGCTGCTGAGAAACTGTTGTTTACAAGTAGGTGAGGGACAGTGATAGGCTCACCCTCAAGCTAATTTATACGGAGCAGCAAAGAACGTCAAGCCGGAACCGTCTGCAGGAACCGTCAAGCCTTGGAGATTTTGACAAGCAAGAACCGTCTGCACACAGAGGGAGAAAAACACCACACAAGAACGTCAAGCCTTCGAATGTTGGAGACTCAATTGCTATTTCAACCAAACCAACATTTGCATAAATTAATCAGTAAAACCCATCTCATAAAATCAGAGATATTGAGAGTTATTGGAGACTAAACAAAACCCATCTCATAAAATCAGAGATATTCATAAATTAATCAGTAACCAGAGACCACCATTTACATGAGCTAAATTCAATAAATTAATTAAATCAATTCAACCTTAATTTTGCATCAGACCAACTAAATTCAGTAACCAGGCCAACATTTGCATCAGCTAAATTCAGTAACCAGACCAACATTTGCATCAGAAACCCTTACCTTGAATTTGAGACTTGATTCGCGTCGGCTTCGAGATTCGTGTGGCTGCGGTTCTGGGTTCAAGATTTGGGGATCAAGGCGAAAAGAAGAGATAGAGGAGATGAGGACTACGGGAATAGTAGATGAGGATTATGGAAATGGGAGATAGAGCGACGGGGAAGATAGAGCGAGAGGGAAAGATAGAGCGAGAGGGAGATACGGGAAAGGGGAAAGGGGAAAGTTGAAGCATTTGCGGATCCACAATTAAGAAATTTTCTTTTACTGCAACTAATTGGGATGAAGGATTATGCGGGGAAAGATGAAGATTATGCGAAAGGGGAAGAGTAGATGAGGGAAAGATAGAGCGAGAGGGAGATACGGGAAATGGGAAAGATGAAGGATTATGCGAAAGGGAAGGGGAGATACGGGAAAGAAAGAGCGAAAGGGAAGAAATAGGTCAACGGGTTCAGCGCCAAAAATTTTCATTATTCACCTATTTTTCATTATTCACCGCCAAAATTATCAACTGGCATGACGTAGGTATACAATTTGACGTCGCGCAAAGTGGTTTTGCGCGACGATTACATTAAAGCGTCACGCAAGTTATTTTTATTTTTAAAAAATTATTAAAAATGTTACTGAAAATGTGACTTTACTCCTTTCAAGTTCAAATTTTTTTTTTACTTAAACCCCACAATAATATATTTTTCTAACAAAAACCCATAATAATTTTTTTAACATATATGTCATTCAATCTCTTAAGTGTTATAACTACAAAATAAATAAATTAAAATCTACTTAGTAAATATATATACCACTGAACTTGATAGGAAACGCATTGTACGAAAATAGTTTGAACGATCCAACCGTCAAACTTGTTTGTATATGATTCGAGATCGCGTACGCCAAAAATGGCAACAAACGAACATGCAAAGATCAAGTAACGGGGACAAAATATTTCGACGGTTATAAACGAAAAATCACGATTTAACAGTACATTTAACTCCGATTTTGATGATTTTTTACAGATACACTCCTTGACCCTATATGAATACAATGAACATATTCGATCGTCAATTTAAAGTATTTACACAAGTGGATACCACAAAATCTTAAGTTATACTTAATGAAAATATAATTAAACTCTAAGTGTTAGTAAATCAATTGTTTTGATGGGAAACGCATTGTACGAAATTAATTTCAACGATCTAACCGTCAAACATGTTTTTATATGCTTCAAGATCTCATACGCCAAGAATGACAAAAAACGAACATGCAGAGATCAAGTAACAGGACAAAATATTTCGACGGTTATAAACGAAAAATCAAGATTTAACGGTACTTTTAACTCCGATTTTGATGATTATTTACAGATACACTCCTTGCCCCTATATGAATACAATGAACATATTCGATCGTCAATTTAAAGTATTTACACAAGTGGATACCACAAAATCTTAAGTTATACTTGATGAAAGTATAATTAAACTCTTAAGTGTTAGTAAATCAATTGTTTTGATGGGAAACGCATTGTACAAAATTAATTTCAACGATCCAACCGTCAAACATGTTTTTATATGCTTCAAGATCTCATACGCCAAGAATGACAAAAAACGAACATGCAGAGATCAAGTAACAGGACAAAATATTTCGACGGTTATAAACGAAAAATCAAGATTTAACGGTACTTTTAACTCCGATTTTGATAATTATTTACAGATACACTCCTTGACCCTATATGAATACAATGAACATATTCGATCGTCAATTTAAAGTATTTACACAAGTGGATACCACAAAATCTTAAGTTATACTTAATGAAAATATAATTAAACTCTTAAGTGTTAGTAAATCAATTGTTTTGATGGGAAACGCATTGTACAAAATTAATTTCAACGATCCAACCGTCAAAAATGTTTTTATAAGCTTCAAGATCTCATACGCCAAAAATGGAAAAAAAACGAACATGCAGAGATCAAGTAACGGGGACAAAATATTTCGACGGTTACAAACAAAAAATCACGATTTAACGGTACTTTTAACTCCGATTTTGATGATTTTTTATAGATACACTCCTTAGCCCTATATGAATACAATGAACAAATTCGATCATCAATTTAAAGTATTTACACAAGTGGATACCACAAAAATCTTAAGTTACACTTAATGATAATATAATTAAACGGTAAGTGTTAGTAAATCAATCGTTTTGATGGGAAACACATTGTACGAAATTAATTTCAACGATCCAACCGTCAAACATGTTTTTATATGCTTCAAGATCTCATACGCCAAGAATGACAAAAAACGAACATGCAGAGATCAAGTAACAGGACAAAATATTTCGACGGTTATAAACGAAAAATCACGATTTAACGGTACTTTTAACTCCGATTTTGATGATTTTGATCATTTTCACATATACAACTCCATGCAATCGACCAGAAAAGAAAGAATCTCTTTCAAATATACAACCATTTCCCAAACCTTCCCTGCTCCGACAGGAAGCACTTCTTAGAGCATCTGAAGACAAAATAATTCATATCAAATTATGTTTCTTTACTTAATCAAAAAGAAAGATTCTCTATCGTACACCATTTCCCAAGCCTTCTCATATGTGAAAACAATGAGTTCAAGATAATATTAACACAGGAAACATATGAGAGGAAGGAGGTGGCGAGCAGTCCTTACTTGCGGGTATAAGTCAGGACTTTTGCAAACTATACAAAACAATTTGCTTGCATTCAACCCAACCACCCAATAGTTTTCGTTTGACTTCTTCTCTTTGCTTGCACTGCATAATAGATTATTTGTTATAGATTCTTGTTTAGAGAAGCATTCCGTATATATTCTTTAGCAGAAGAATCTTGAACCTGAAGAGTGGGAGCCAACTGCCACCATATTGGCTTGTAAAAACTCTCATTGCTCCCTATGGAAAGAATAAAGAAAACGACTCATATCCAATCTCAAAAGTGGTTCCATAGTCATAGTAATTGAATAACTTCAAAATAGAGTGAACATACCTTGGAATCATAGGAGCTTAATTGCCCTTCTTCACTAAATCCAAACCATGTTAAATGTGAACCAGGAGTCAATGGCAGCCGTCCTCTAAGAGGCTCGCTCCCCTTAGTTATGTTGAGTATTCTAAATTCAAGCATCTGCATGTTTCAGAAGAAAAGAAAAAACAATTTTATATCACCAATGAAAATGGTTTGAGATAAGTGCACACCATCAGCCAGAAGGAGTGGAGGATAATTGATCAAATTTATTTAAAAACTTATGCACTTCTGGACTTATAAATCTACATATCTCAAATCAAAAGGGTGAATTCTGTAAGAAAAGCCCTAACATATCAGTGTACAAATATAATATTGATAATAACTTCAAAATCAGACCTGCTCATTTGAGGGGAGACAATCAGAAGCATGAGTGACAATCGCAAGCTCATCCTTGAAGCCTGATGCAGTCACGACAGGTCCATCAAGGGAGAGAACATGTTTCTGCAATGAAATGAATTCAGAAAAACAGAACTCTCCGGAAACTAAGCTCACTACCGTCAACAATTTAGAGTAACTTAAAATCAAAAGTGCGATGCATTAACTAATTTACATAGTTAACCTCAATCACACCAACTAGTTCCTGGCCGTTTTACACTAAATATATGAAAGGTTGTTGCTAAAGCAGTTCCTAGTGTACAATGTATTAAATTTGTAGAGAGATCACTGCTAAAGAGACAGCTATAAATAACTTAACAATCCCACTCCCCAAGATTAACTTAATTAACCTACAAGAGAAATATGATTTGAAGTATACCAGCATACCTGCAAACCACTGTCAGTGAAAATGCGAAGGAAGTTAAGACTCGTAATTGCTGCCACCCAAGCTGTACCAAGTGCCACAACCTTCACTTCTTCCCCTTCCAATCGCATAGACCACTGGATTTGCATCACACATCAAAGTCAGCATATACAAAAGTTCTCATATTCATCATGTGTAGGCAGTTAAATAATTCAAAGTGTGCGTGTATAACTTACCACACTATAACTTACCACACCAGAATACAGCATGAATACATAATTTTAAAAGGGAATAATCTAACCTCACTATTATTCGCCCAGCTACTGAATGGGCGATACATGAGAGTACTCATGTGATTTTCGCCCTTGCACGGATTTGCAAAAACGCTTCCATTCTCATTAAGTATTCAGAATCCAAGCCAATTCTTCCTCCTACAGTGCCAGCCATGTAACATCGCAGGGCACAATCAATGTGGGCAGCATGCCCACATATGCTACCATCATGCATCAATGCTTCGCATCGAATGTAATCATAACCTGCACAGGACGAGTTTACAGACTTGCAACAAAGAATGCAACAGCAATCACGGCAGAACTTAGTCTATGTGGACATCTACACTTGATCCAAATGAAGTGAATCCAAAATGAACATGTCAATTCATAATAAAAGCAAATGATTACATGCTAAAACAAAATGCAGCTTCAAAACCGAATGAGCATAAATACTAGCATATCTGCATAAATATAACCTGATCCAAATGAAGTGAACAAACATAAGTAAATACATAGAACTCTGAATAATTTAGTCTATGTGGACATCTACACCTGATCCAAATGAAGTGAATCCAAAATGAACAGGTCAATTCATAATAAAAGCAAATGATTACATGCTAAAACAAAATGCAGCTTCAAAACCGAATGAGCATAAATACTATCATATCTGCATAAACATAACCTATAACGAGTATAAATAACTTGTACTTCGTTGTTCAGATTGGTAAAAAATGAAGAATACCTTCAAACGATCACGATCAGATTCTTCCCGTGCCTTTTTTAGTTTGACTTTGCCTCTCCTCAGCCCCCTGCTTTTTTCCTTTACAAGTTTATATTAATAATCATCCGAACTACAGTAATAACTCTCGCTATCCTCACTACTATCATTTTCGGATTTCCATTCGTCCTCATCTTCGTTTGCCTCTTTTGGTGCATTGTATCGCGGCAGATCACCAAGGTCAATTGATATTTCAAATTCGGGAACTCCAGCTACTTCAAATGGTTCTTGGACAACATTAGTATCCCGTAGTGTTTCTTCACCAATTTCTATCAAAGATGAAAACTGTTGGTCAGCGACGTTGTCATCGTTGTCATCATGATCTAGTTCCGGAATATCATATAGCCCTCTTCGATCAATCTTCTGAACAACTTTCCAACCACTGCCGGCTTTAGGGTCGTCTAGATAGAATATTTGTTTCACCATAGTTGCCAAAATGTATGGGTCTTCATCGTACCAACATTTGGTAGTGTTTACTGATAGTAAACCATGGTCTTGCTTAACACTCGTTCGGCTATGTGGGTTTGTATCAAACCAAAGACACTTAAACAGTATCACTTGACATCTATCTTTGTAAAGCAATTGTATTACACTAGTTAGTTTGCCATAAAAATCAATGTTTTCACTATCGCCAGCACCCGGGACGTGGACACCACTATTTTGAGTACACAACTTGTCATCACGTGTTGCCCCCAAGAACTTGATCCCGTTGACATGACAACCCGAGAACAATTCAACGTGAAGCGGTCCTCTCGCCAAGTTATATAATTCTTCATCGTAAGATGGTGAATTCAATTCCTTCAATTTGTTCATCTAATATAACATATACAAAAAGTTAACTTGTTAGTGTCACCAAATTTAAAGACGGCCATGAACAATTTGGAAAAAATGCTCAATTCAAAACACATACAACTTACATGTTTGTGAAACCACGAAGGAAACAATTCACGGTGCTTCTTGGCATATAAATGTGAAGGATGTTCCCGTTTCATCAACTGTTCATGTTGTTCAAGGTATGGCAAAGCCTCGTCACAATTGTTGAGTATGAACCAATGTGCTACCTCCATGTCCTTTTTAGTAAACGATTCGCCTTTTACAGGATCGCCGAATGGTCGCGCAATTTGGGCAAAAACATACAGTTTCTCTTTTCTGACACCACCGTCATTATTGCGTTGAGGATGATTGAAAGCTGTCTCAACATCTTGAAGATACATTCCACAAAAAGTAAGTGACTCATATGCGACCCATGCTTCCACAAGTGATCCTTCGGGCTTTGCCTTATTTCGGACAGACTTTTTCAACTCACCAAGATATCTGCACAAATAAATGGTATGATACAAATTATTCAAAGCGTTCGTTGATCATGAATCTGTTATCTATATATATATATATATATATATATATATATATATATATATATATATATATATATATATACAGACGCTTAATTAAGTACCTTTCTATTGGATACATCCATCGACAATTGACTGGTCCGGCAAGCAATGCCTCATCTGGCAAGTGAATCATCACGTGAATCATACTTGTAAAGAAAGTTGGAGGAAATATCTGTTCGAACTTGCATAAGACGTTCACAATGTCGTCCTGCAATTGTTTAACATCCGACTTCCGCAAACACCCTGCAGTTAACTGTGAAAAAAATCTCGACAACAACACTATTGGTTTCACCACATCAAGAGGCAATAAGTGTCGAATACCAACCGGTAGAAGACGTTGGAGTATCACATGACAGTCATGACTCTTCATGTTTGAAAATTTACACCCACTTACGTTCACGCAACGCGAGATATTGGAAGCATACCTATCTGGAAACTTTACAGAAGAAATAAAGTTGAAAAACTCTTTCTTCCCATTCGGCTTAACTGTAAAAAAAGGATTGCCTTTCTTCAATGTACCACCAACTTTCTTCATCCACAAGGATGACCTAATGCCAATTCGTTCCAAATCGAGGCGAGCTTCGATCGTGTCCTTCTTTTTTCCTTCAATGTCTAGAATTGTCCCGACCAAAGTATCAAACACATTTTTCTCAATATGCATAACATCGAGATTGTGCGTCCAGTTCAGATGTGTAGTTGGTCTGAGCTTACTGACCCCTTTGCCAAAATGACCAAATTCCAAACGGTTTAACTGATCCAAAATCTCATCTCCGGACCATTCTCTTGGTCTTGGTTGAGTCTCTTTTGTGCCGTGGAAAGCTTTATCGTTGTGACGCCACTCGTTGTCCCAAGGGAGCCATCTACGATGACTAAGATAACAAATTTTTCTCGCATGCCAAGACGATGTTACGTTCTCCTTGCATATTGGACATGCCAAATAACCTTTAGTCATCCACCCAGAAACCATTGCATACGCGTGAAAATCGTTTACTGTCCACATCACTACTGCTCGCATGGTGAACATATGTCCAGTAGACTTATCGTATGTACGAACACCATTTTCCCATAAATCTTTTAGCTCATCAACCAATGGTCGCAAATAAACATCAATGGACTTTCTTGGATCTTCGGTAATTAATACAGTCAACATCATGTATTCTTTTTTCATGCACTTCCAAGGTGGCAAATTATAAGGAAACACGACGACCGGCCAAATGCTGTGGGTTTGGTTTAGAACCCCGAACGGATTAAATTCGTCGGTGGCAAGTCCCAATCTTATGTTTCGCGGGTCAGCTGCAAAATCAGGGTACATCCGATCGAATTCTTTCCATGCCTCTCCGTCTGCAGGATGTCTCATCACATCGTCATTTACCCGTCTTTCTTTATGCCATCTCATATCGGTTGTCGTATGCATCGACATGTACAATCGCTGCAACCTAGGCTTTAATGGAAGATAACGCATTGCTTTTTGTGGAATCTTGGTCTTTCTATTCTGCGATGTCATTTTAAACCTTGACTCATTGCATACAGGACATTTATCCAACTGTATGTTCTCCTTATAGAACAATATACAATTATTTACACATGCGTGAATTTTTTCATACCCCAATCCGAGACCCTTCAACACTTTTTGGGCACTTTTATGATCTTCAGGTAAACAATTGTCATTTGGAAGCATCCTCTTGATAACTCCCAAAAAGTAATCAAAACACTTGTTTGACAAATGAAACTTGATCTTGCCATGCATCAACTCCACAATTGTCATGAGCACCGAAAAGTTCTCGCAACCCGGATATAATTCTTGCTTGGCATTTTTCAATAGTTTTTCATAGTTTTTGAATGCCTCACTGTCCATGGTTGGACGACTGTCATCTCCCCCTTCCTCATTGGTGTTGGTCGAGGCGTATGGATAAACGTCATTTAGAATATCCATAACTTGTTCATTAGGATCCGCATTAGATTCAACAATCTCCACTCGTGTCATATATGAAGACGAAGGTTGGTCTAATCGTTCTCCATGATGATACCAAGTAGTATAGGTCTCCATCATCCCATTTCTTACTACATGAAATCGAACATTTTCGAATGTCTCCCTCATTGAGTTGTTACACCTCCTACACGGACATCGGATATGAGTTGAACCTAGGTTGTGTCTAGTTGCGAATTCAATGAACTCATCTATTCCATCCAAGTACTCAATAACACATCTATTATGATTCAGTATCCACTGTCTGTCCGTTTTGTCTGCAAGCCCAATAAAAGAACAAGAATTACAACAACTTCAACTTGACCATTGTTTGAGTCATATATTGCTTACTAACTTGACCATCAAAGAGCCTTTAACTGGCACACCCCTCCTAGGGTCTTTAGCTAGCTCACCGTTGTTTGTTTTTTTTATTTTATAGGTTACTCATATTTGTGCATCTCCACCTCCTACGACTGTACACGAATTTGATTCCAACAAATGGTAAAAATAAAGATGAAGTCTAAACAAAGAAAGAAATTGAAATCATAGCTCAGTTGGTTAGAGCACCTTTTGGTAAACGAGAACTCTTGAGACTGCCACTGCTAATCTCATACACCATATTTTCTGAGACTGACACTGCTTCACATGTCACAATGCTTCATTGTAATAAATACAAATGACCACATCTAGGAGCTTTCATCACAACAAGCACATCATAAGTGACTTTTAATAAATTATTATGTGAAAGGAATTGAACTAAAACATGTTGTCTTAGCATTGAGAATTTAATAGTGATGATAAGATTAGCTTTGAAGTTCATGGCTTTTGTAGGTTTTCTATATAATTCTTAATTACCTGCGGTGCATTGGATTTACCCTCAATTCAACCGTATAGCACAAATTAAGGAAATTTCAAGGGGAAACCAACATTTCTTACAATTTCTTCTATGTAAATATATAAGTTAACCCATATGCAAAATTAATAAAGATTACTAAAGGGCATATCAAGTAGGCAAAGGTACCTAATAGGTAAAATTAATAAAGATTACTTCAAAATTCAATCTCACAAAACTCAAACCATTACCAAAAAAGGGCATAGCAAGTAGGCAAAGGTACATATACAAAAATCCCATATGCAACATGAAGAAAATACCTTCAAATTCGTTCTTCAATGATAATCGTATACAAAAATCCTGTACAAAACAAATTTAGTAGTTTTAGTTTGAATTCTCAATTCAAAGTTACATATACAAAATCAAATCGCTTACTGGATAGAAAAAGATTGAGGAAGGGAGAGAATTGGAGAGAATTGGAGAATGTTTTGAAGACAGATGGGGGAGGGAGGTAGCTGCTGCAACTAGTTTGCAGTTTCTACCTCCCAAACTGATTAAGTGAAGTAAGAAAAGGTCGTTGACTTTGCGCGACGCCACCTACGTCACGCAAAACAGCTTTGCGTTACGCATGTTGACCTACATCACGCAAAGCTGTTTTGCGTGACGTAGGTGGCGTCGCGCACAACCGTTTTGCGTGACGTAGGTCAACATGCGTCACGCAAAGCTGTTTTGCGTGACGTAGGTGGCCTTGCGTCGCGCAAAGTCAACGAAAAAAGTGGTAAAGCTATCTATATTTGGCTCCAAAATCTTGCGGGACGCACAAAACGTCGCGCAAACGGCCTTTGCGTGACGGCAAGTTGCGCGACGTCGGTCTCCGTCGCGCAAACTGCCATCGCGCAAAGGCCGTTTACGCGACGTTTTGTGTTTAACGTCGCGCAAACATACTTTGCGCGATGAATTTGGCTGTGTCGCGCAAAGTATTTTTTCTACTAGTGGTGTGTATACATATATATATGCGTACATTCACCAAAATTAACTTTATTGTACAAAATATGGGTACATTCTTCAAAATTACAAAAGAAAAAAAAAGATATCACGCTTAATAACATTAGTAAATTTTTTCGATCAAACTTGATATGGATACATTCTCAAATCAACGAAAAAGAATGTACCTATATAAGTTTAAAAATGGATTAAAAAAATAGATTTTATATAAAAAAATGGTACATTTTACATATAACAAATTGGTATATTTAAGAATGGGTACATTTAATATTAAAAAAAATTAAAAAATTATATGAAAGGCTACATTTAAGGTTAAAATATTGAGAATCTTTTTATAAAAGAAAAAACTAATAGGTACAAACTTAATCTAATTTTTTTATTATTATTTTGGAAATGTTTGAATTGAAAATTAATTATTAGTTTAATAGAGGCGTGAGTATTAAACCCTAGATTAATTACTAATTTTTATATTAAAAAATTATGTAATAAACATGTAAATTCATTATCACATTAATGCTAGGGACTTCAATCAAAATTTGAAAACTAATAAGGTGTGACAACCCGTCCCAAATTCTACATTTTTATTAATTTAAAAGCATGATTTTACGAAAATGCCCTTAGAGGCGGGAGAATTGACTTTCGTGAACAGCGTATAGTGAGGTGTACGAATTAATCATTTAGAGTTTTCCTGAAGTACTCGACATTACAGACTCATAGGCGCAAGCAGAAGAGGATTTGGGGTTACGTTTAAAGTTTTACGGAACTGTAAACTCGAGAAGTACTTTGGTTTCAGTCACTATTTATATTTTTATATATTTTTATAATGTTGATATTATTTATCAATTAATTATTTTAAAGAGGAAGAGAAAGAAGAGGAAGAGAAAGAAGAGGTTGAGGAAAAACGGAAAAAAAAAGAAAAAGAAAGAAGAATGGCTACTGCCCAATCAGGAAGAAGAGTGAGGTGAGGGACTAACTAGAGAAGAGAGTAAGGAGGGAAAGGAGATAAGGTAGGGAAGGAAAATGGCAGCCAAACCCGTGTGACCCGGTTATAGTCGGAGGATTTCTACGGCAAAATCCATGGTTTATCCGATGAATTGGACCAAGGTACCACTTCCAAACACTATCTAGCCCTTCCCTCTTCCTTTTTTCATATCAAATTTAGAAGAAATTGTTGTGAATGGGGGAGGAACCATCGGTGGGTGCGACGGGTTCATGTAAGAAATCCCAAAATCCTGAAGCTATTCCCACCAATTACCATCATCACTAGACTCCTTATGAGGTTTAGATCAAAGCCCAGTCAGTTGTAGGGGCGGCGGGGTACCGGAGATGGCGAATCAAGAAGCACCCAAACCTAGGGTTCCGACGGGTTTTAGTAAAATTGGGGCTTTTCCCGGCCAAATTGGCCTTGGTCACAGATATGAAAGTTACTCCACTCACTGAGATCGTCATTTCTGCAAAATTTGGTAATTTTTAGAAGTAGTTGAATTTTCCGGCGGGGTGTGGCCAGTAGGCCGCCAATGCTATTTTTAGGCTATGTTAAATGTCTTGAATTCAGTTTTGATATTTGAATGACGTAGGCTGATTGTTGGAACCTAAATTCTCTATACGTTATTAGGTATTCAGGTGAATCGACAATCCGACCGTTGGATCATAACCAAACTTTGTTACATTGTAGTACGTAAAATTTTCCGAATTTAGGAATTTACGGATTGGGAATCCGACATACGGATCTTCTCGAATTGGATTTGTAAGTTCATAAAATAAAACGTTAACCGCTAATCAGTTTTGGAAATTGGCGGAGATCCAACCGTTGGATCGTAATGAAATTTAAGTATGTTGTTCTAGAAGCATATTGTATATCATTAGAAGTTACGGATTGGAAATCCGAGATGCGGATCTTCCGGATTGAGTTTTACAGAGTTGTGGACCCAACCTTCGATCGAATGTCAATGGGTCTCAAATTATTCTAGAAGGTCCTTAAGGATATGTTTTATGTAAATTATGTATTCTATCGGTAAGAACTTTGAGATGTGATTTGATAATTGGTCACAGGCGATTATAGTTCGTGACGTCTCCATATTTGTGCGAGGGAGTCGTAGTGCGGACCTAAGGTGAGTAGGTCTTTTCCCTTCTATTATATATATATATATGATATCTCCACTCCACAAACGTTTATAAATTAAATATTCATATAATTTCTATGAATGCTTTGGAAGACTAATGCGAACTACGAATGGCTTGATCCCTGTTTAGGGTACGTAGGCAGTCTGACGAGACGTTAGATGTAGCCATATAATAAATGAGACTAAATAATTGAGACAATAGCCTTGTTTGGGGAATTGAACAATGCGAAGGATATTAGTGAAAAATGTGAGATCTAACCTTGCGAGTTGGTGGATAAATGTTGGTCATAAATCAATATGTGAGGAATCAAGGAATTGAAGTAAGGAAACGTAAGTCGTACAAGTCACTAAAGGTGACTCCGACTTATGAGCTAGCATATACGATGAGATATGTGATGAGCTAGCATATGTGATGAAATATGTGATGAGCTAACATATGCGATGAGATATGTGATGAGCTAGCATATATGATGAAATATGTGATGAGCTAGCATATATGATGGAATATGTGATGAGCTAGCATATATATAATGAGATATGTAATGAGCTAGCATATATGATGAAATATGTGATGAGCTAGCATATGTGATGAGAAATGGATAAGTTGTACAGGTCACGTGAGGTGACTCCGACTAGCATGTTGATGAGCTGTTAATTCAGCCGCACAGGCCACTATAGGTGGATCCGGCTAATATGCCATTTCATATTGATCTATTTCACCTGAGTACTTATTCTTACTGAGATATTTGACACTGTATAATTGTGAGACTATTATTTTGGTTATGGTATTGATTTATAGTCACGCCTATTATTTCGGGAAATTATACAGGTATTACGGTGAGGGGCTACTGCCCTTGGTAGTTGGAATTGGTTTGAAAAGTTTTGTTTCACTCACTCACATTTTCTATTTTTGTACCCCTCCAGGTTCTAGCAGCAGAGTTCCGTATCGACGAGGATTTGTGGCACTTTTCGGTACAGATGTTTTCTTGTGATGGTATGATCATTGTCTCACCTTACTGCACTATACCTATGCTCTGTATCACGTGTGAAATGGGTCCAGATCCGCTCACCGCGCACTCGTGTACTTAGGGACCTTTAAGTTTTAATTTATTCACATTTTATACATTATCACACTTTATGGCTTCGTCACCTTCTAGGTGTCGGCCAGCACAGCTTGATTTGGAGTCCTAGTGGATATCTCGGGTCGAGGTGTGTCATAAGGTCTTAGTCAATGAAAATTAGGAACTAGGGACCGGATACTAATTTTTCTCTTATAATTATTGCCAAGATAAGGAGAGGTTCCAAGGCAACCTTGAAAGCGTACACACACACACACACACATATTAGAGACTTCACACACACACACACACATATTAGAGACTTGGAAGTAAAGTAACATTTTCTTTTGGAATTCCCTTGCAAGATGCCAAAATGTTTCTTCACTTTTTGGTTATATTGAATTTGAAAGAAAAGGCGAAGGATGTATTCATAGGGCCTCTGACTATAGTAGTAGAAAATCTTGTTTTTTCATTTTATTTTGATTTCCATAAAAAAATTAAAGGGCTTTCCAATAATTATTCTAATTTAGTGGCACCAATCTCCACTTTGATCATGTAGATTGTTATTTTAAATATCGCAAATGAGATTTTATATACTTCAACGAGTGTCTGTTGTGCATGAGATTTGAACTCAAGACTTACAATACGTATCATAATGAATTTTGTTATCTCTAATTAGCGATTTAAATATATCATTAATGATCCTTGCATCCCGTATTCTGCATAAGAAGTGGTGGGTGATCCTGCTAGACTGACAAAATTAAATATGACGATAACAGTACACAAATTTTGTTTCATGAAGGGTTTGTATCTGGCCTTATCAAGTCAGATATGTAACAAGTTGACATGATAAGAATACATTTCTTTCTTAATTGGTCGGATTCTTGATTATTCACGACATTTAACACTCCAGTACACGTTTTTATAAATGTTGCATAATGCGGTATATTTAAAATTTTATATCCTATTAACAAAATAAAAAAAATTAATGAGTAAAATTGACAAATACCATAAGATTAAATTTATGAACAGATTGATCTTTTCTAGCCCATTGTGAGATTAATCCTACCCCCTCCTCTTAATTGTAGAGAATATCGTTTGTTAAGAGGTTGAATTTGTGGTGGGAATATTTTCACCCGACACAAGTACGATAAAACACAAAACGTCGCTAAATAATATTTTTCCTGAAAAATGTGATGACAGAACAATGACCCAATCAAGAAAGGCCCATATTTTACGAAAAAATAAAAAAATAAAAGGCCCAGAGTGAATAATGGGTCTGAAGGCCCGAGTGTTGAGGATTAATGAAGCCCATTACATGATCTAAAATTCTAATGCAGCAAAATTAGAATCAAAGGAAATAAAAATTGCCGTTTCGTCAAATCTTGTCGCAGCCAAAAACCCTAAACCCTTTGAGAGCACAGACAGAGAGGAAGATGGGAAATACAAGCAAAGACCTTCTGCAATTCGAGCACAAAAAGGCTTCAACGTCACCTTTAGGTCTCTCTCTCTCTCTCTCGCGCGCGCTCGCTTTCTGTGAAACTCATGTAGCTTACTCTCGGTGTATTCTCTTGCAGAAAGCACGCTACTTGTCTGTAAAAATGCCTCAACGAAGAAAGCTCAACCCGAAGGGAAACCCGACCCTGCTCTTCCTCTTCCCAAAAGCCAAGGTTCTCGATTTTTTCCCATTTAAATTTGGGGTTTTTTTTTTTTCAATTGTGAAAACTTCAATTTAAAGGAATTTGAATTGTGGGTTCTTGGTAAGAGATTAAATCTGAGATCGATTTGATATGATGGGCACATATATGAATGTTTTTATTTTCCAGCTGGTAATTTTCTATGTTGGTTTCTACTTGGCCGGCTAAATAATGTTTAATTCTCAAATGGGTCTATAATTTGGTGATGGATGCTTAAATTCTTTTATACAAGGTCTCGATGCTAATCAGTTAATCAGCATAATGCCTGTGCTGCTTGTCTCCTTTTTACATTTCCTGTATTTATATTTTGTTTTGGAACTTGCTAAGTTACTAAGTTGTAGTGGTTTGAGTTATAACTTATAACTTATAACTTAGAAGGGTGTGACTCAAGTCTCCTGTCATTGGGCTCGTCTCATCCTTCATAAACCTGCGCTGAAATTTCATAGTTTAATTCGACGAGATGGGATTATTTTTGTGCTGTTTATCTTTTCTTAGCGCCTGGTGTTATTATTTTCTTCCTCTTTTGGTTCGTTGGCAAGAATCTTGCTTGAGATAGAGGGTAGTAAGTACTTCATTGTCGGCTTGAGATTGGCTTCAAATCTCTGTTCATGTCTATCCACTACAATCAATTACATACCTTACCTTGGAATTCTGTTTCTCATACATTGTTTCCTTATTCATATTTTTCTGGTTCAGTAGAGAATTTCTACCTTTACATCTCAATTAGTTTTTCGTTCTCTCTTTCATTAGAGAACTTGCTTTACTTAGTTCTAGCTGAATTTTCTCAAATGTTTAGTAGTCAATGTGATGCTTTATACGCTAGCTGATGATTGTGTATGTCGTGAAGGGGTCATAACAATGGTTTAGCGTTGAGAAAAATCAAATGTGTGGCATGATCTCAGGTTAGAGGATTTCTGCAGTTGGGCAAGCCTATGCCCCAAGTATTTAGTTGTTTTAGGCAACTGAAGTCTTCATTGATGATCAGGAATGGTGACGATAGAAATTTGAAATAGATTAGAGAATGTTGTAGTATCAAATCTGAGGCCGAAGAGACGGATGTTCTAAACTGTTTTGCCTTGCCCCCTTTTTTTTCTTTCTCAAACAGAAGTTTTCAATTTATCATGTACTTGAGATTCTCTGCTTCTATTTTATTTGTAGTGTTGTTTTGTTAGAAGTACCTTGCAAAATTTTGTTCACATTATTTGCTTGCTTTTGCTGCAGTTTTGGGACAAGTAAGGGACTTCTTGAGAGTCATATCAGAAGCTAACGAACGACTAAAGCAGGATGCAAAGGTTGGCATATTGATCTTGCAACCAAATCTAGATTGTTTATCCCGATTCTAACATCCTTTAAAACACCTAACCTGTGTTTTCTCATTTACTGATATGTAGGATAATCCAGAAAACTATGATATTGAAGTGCTCACTGGAAATG
Source organism: Malus fusca (assembly GCA_035220775.1). Lineage (NCBI taxonomy): Eukaryota > Viridiplantae > Streptophyta > Magnoliopsida > Rosales > Rosaceae > Malus > Malus fusca. Next base: position 22,411,139 of record CM069063.1, read on the forward strand.
AATCTCAAGTCGTTAATATGGTCCCTATCTCTCTTTCGCTCTTGCTCTTGCGCATGCACACACGTACACATACACGCTCACAGATTATTGATCCCCTTGGATAATAACTGATTTGTGGGTGGATCTGAATCGACAGGAGTTGATGCTGGGCGTTGCTGATCTTCAAACTCCTGAGGCTGTGGCTGCTGCTGAATCTGCAATTGTTGGTTGTCAGCCTGTTATACCATTGGCTGTCAACAGTAGCGGAGAGGAATCAGAGGATAGCAGTGATGATGACAGCAGCATCGATGATAGTGACGACGAAGATGGTTCCGATGATAGTAGCAGCAATGATAATGACGACGAAGATAGTGATGAAATCAAAGATGATACAATTGATAAAGAGGATAAGAAAACAACCTCTCATGCAAGACTCAAAACACGCAAGCCGGATAAAGATAATTCTATGAGTGAAGATGCTGGTAACAATCGGTCCCAAAAACGACCGAAAATTGTTGAGCTCTCACGAAAGTCTTGTGAGATCTAGTTATATATAGAGTTAATGTTTATGGAACTATCAATTTATTGTAATAGTTGGGCAGTTCTTAAGACTTCCACACAGTGAGAAGGGCATATGATGAATGATTCTGGGAGACTCTGGAAGAGACAAGGAGTTGTATGAAGAGTACAAAATATCATTATACCGTTAATGTGATTTCATATGTAATTTCACGGTTTCACCCGAATCATTCTAAGTACGATGTTTGTTGATGAATTTTATGATGAAAGGTACTGCAAATTTATCAGTTCTGCTAAGTTCTTCTGCCACTCAAACTGTACACAGTTCGAGGTGGATCTATGCATTGCAACTTCTTCTAACATCGAATGAACAACGCTTAAAATGTAGAAGAAAATCCTTTGGCAACATTGTCATGCATTTGGTAAATACCAATTTTTTAGAAAGCGATATCTATGTGGTTATCCACTTAACTAAACTTTTGTATAATTAACCGAATGCCAATTTTTTTTCGTAGTCCCTATGGTGACACAGTACTTTCAATGTGAACCTCGTGATGAAAAAGCTTTTAATTAAACCCTTGTGGTGGGCCTTGTTAGCAATTGAGGTCCAATCCAAACGTTTGTTTGTCTTCTGTTAAATAAACTCACGTGACTATCACGTGGATGGTCAATTTTGTCATTTCAATCCAAATTACATCATATTCCATGGACATCTAGTATGAGTTAGGGTTTAACTAAAATTAGATTTTACAAAAAAAAATAAAAATAAAAAGCTTGAACGCAAAGAGTGAAACTAAACATGTAAAACCACATCAATGGCTAGGAGAAGAGGTGAATGTGAAGCCGTGCCTAATTTCTTAGGTATGATTTTTATTTTTTTTGAAATCCTAATACTTCTAATAAACCATTGTTTTTTTTTTCCAATGCCAACACGTCTTTGATCATGAGTTAGAGTCTTAGTCTCACTTGAATTTACATTCTTGTATCAATTTGTACGAGTCTGAATGCATATATGCCTTTCAATTTTGTCTTTAATTGGTAGTGTGGTTTGATGCAGGCCGTAGTCGGCCAACACACAACCATTCAATTTATTTCTTAATCTTCTTTGAATTTTAATTCCTTAAGTTTCTTACGTTCTTGAAGTTCACATGCGGATGGCAGTCGTGAAGATTGAGCTTTTTGCAATGCCCTTCACCCATTGTCTTGAATTCTTTAATTCTGCAATACATTTCACCATAAACATGTAAAACCACATCAATGGCTAGGAGAAGAGGTGAATGTGAAGTGGTGCCTAATTTCTTAGGTATGATTTGTTTTTTTTTTGGAAATCCTAATACTTCTAATAAACCATTGTTTTTTTTTTCCAATGCCAACACGTCTTTGATCATGAGTTAGAGTCTTAGTCTCACTTGAATTTACATTCTTGTATCAATTTGTACGAGTCTGAATGCATATATGCCTTTCAATTTTGTCTTTAATTGGTAGTGTGGTTTGATGCAGGCCGTAGTTGGCCAACACACAACCATTCAATTTATCTCTTAATCTTCTTTGAATTTTAATTCTTTAAGTTTCTTACGTTCTTGAAGTTCACATGCGGAGGGCAGTCGTGAAGATTGAGTTTTTTGCAATGCCTTTCACCCATTGTCTTGACTTCTTTAATTCTGCAATACATTTCACCATAAACATGTAAAACCACATCAATGGCTAGGAGAAGAGGTGAATGTGAAGTCGTGCCTAATTTCTTAGGTATGATTTCTTTTTTTTGGAAATCCTAATACTTCTAATAAACCATTGGTTTTTTTTCCAATGCCAACACGTCTTTGATCATGAGTTAGAGTCTTAGTCTCACTTGAATTTACATTCTTGTATCAATTTGTACGAGTCTGAATGCATATATGCCTTTCAATTTTGTCTTTAATTGGTAGTGTGGTTTGATGAAGGCCGTAGTCGGCCAACACACAACCATTCAATTTATTTCTTAATCTTCTTTGAATTTTAATTCTTTAAGTTTCTTACGTTCTTGAAGTTCACATGCGGAGGGCAGTCGTGAAGATTGAATTTTTTGCAATGCCTTTCACCCATTGTCTTGAATTCTTTAATTTTGCAATACATTTCGCCATAAGGATTTGAGTTTGGACCTCAATTGCTAACAGAGCTCCCCACAAAGTTTGGACCTCAATTGCTAACAGAGCTCACCACTAAAAAAATAAAAAATTAAATTAATATACATTTAATTCGGTTTGGTTCGATTTTCAAACTATTGAAACCAAAATCGAACAAGAAGAATTTTGTTTGGTTTGGGTTTTTTAATTTGGTTCCTATTTTTGCTTCGGTTGGGTGTTCAGTTCGGGATTTTTTTTTTTACCCTTTTTGGTTTCAGATTATTATGAAAAAACATGTGGAGTGTATTAAGATAAATTTTAATTGAAAAAGTCCAAATATTACACTTGCCAAGTCCAAATCTTATAGATGACAAGTTCAAATCTAACTCCACCCAGATTGTTGATTTGTCTAAAATATTGTTATTAAAAAATTCTTCTGGACAACCAATCCAGTTGATTAAGACAAGATTTAAAATCTGATACTCTGAAGCACTATACAATTCTTTTTATAAAAGAAATAAATTGAAGGTGGAGGAATAAATTGGTTATAAACATATCATTTACAAGATTTAAACTTGCCTCTATTACATTATTTAACCATAAAACATGTAGAGAAACACCAAAACTTGGCCTAAATTGTCCCCGCGTGCGCAAGTAAGTGTGAAATCCTGCCATCGAGTTTCATTATTCAATTTTCGCGTTTCATATTTACATGATTTTATTTTACTTTCTTTAAAATTGGATCTTTGGTTGGTAAGTTAAAGTTTGATTTTCCGTAGTTAGCCAATAAAAATCTGTAACTTTTAGGGGGTCACTCTTGGACTTGTTGGATAGAGCTCGATCTCTTGAGCGTGAAGGCAAAAAACCGTTCACAAAATGAAGTTTTAACGAAGAAGATATAAGCAAACAAAGGCAACAAAAGAAAAATTATAACTTGGATTGTCTATCATAAAAACCCGACCGATTTGGAATAGGGCTTATAATTTTTAGAAACCCAGCTAGGGAGTTAACCCGTTGACTGGGTTTCACTACCCCAATTCGCTAGGCAAAATTTCAACATGTTTTCGATGTGATGTGATAGTTTCAGCAACGCCACCACTTGGGTATTCCTTTCACCACCACAAACAAAAGCCACCAAACTTCACCCTGATAGACTATCAAGCTTGAAAATTCTGAGTTTTGGCGGTCCGCGATCTAGCCCTTTCTATTGTAAATGCCGGCGGCGACCATCACTATCGAGAAGCCTTCGACATCTAGAGAAAAACCCTAGCTTTGGATTGGATGTTAGTGCAGTAGTGGCGCAATGAGTTTCCTGACTACCCATGGCTTTTTCGGTGAATTTTGCCTTTTTTCGTCACAACCAACCTCCAACAAAGGTATTAAACTTACTCCCCTTGTTGTAAGCTACGTTTTGGAATTGACTGGATTCTGGCAAAGGTTGGTTGGCCCACCGTTCTGTACGGTGTGCGTGGCATGATGACCTAGTTTGTCTCCGTAAGCTAAATTTGATGTCTTGAACACTTTTCTAATGTCCGTTTGAACATAATTCAATAATTGACTGCCACTTGACCTTTGTTGTAGGTGTTGATCCGACAGTTGGATCATTATGGAACTATAGTATATGTTGTTGTTGAAGTAATGTACTGATGCTCTAAAGAACTTATAGATAGGAAATCTGAGGTGCGGATCCATCATATTGGAATATTTAAGTTATTGACCTTAGCATGAACCATTTTGATCGGAGGTTAACTTTTGGTCAACATGTCCCTAATCATTCTAGAATATTGAAGTTAGCATTATTATATAGCTAATACAGCCCAGTGGGCCTACCTTGGTTTGTGTGCCATCCTGGGTGATGTGCATCTCAGGTTGTATGCAAGTGGCACCTTACCTTCATTTAAGTGTTTGTTGGGTTTCTCGATGAATGTATTCTATAAATAATAAGCTAAATAATGTTTGTATACTTTGATAGGTTTTGATTGACTTCTGGGCCTTAAGTTGGCGTGCTTTCGAGATCACCTTTGCATTGGACATAAGGTGAGTAGTTTGTTTACTGTCCTTATATAGAATACCAAAATGCGTATATGCCTCTATGTATGTCCTATTGAAGTTAGCATTGCTATGTAATATGACATAGAGATAAAGATACTGGTAATTAGAATTTTTAATATAACTAGTAATTAAGGGAATCCTTTGTGATGTTCTTTGTATGATGAGATGCCTGGTTGACACGTTGAACCGATAGTGGATGTGAATATTATGTAAATCATGTTGGGTTGATATATGGTGTATGACGAGTGATAATGTGACTGCATCGTGTAGCAGTATGGTGCATGGATGGTCCTACTTGGTTAATTCGCATTGGGGGACCATGCAATTATATGCATGCCTATGGTTCTGCTTGGTTAATTTGCATTGGGAAACCATAAGCATTCTACAAGTGATCATCCTTGGTAAATCGGCAATTGGTGACCATTTCCAAGTTGGATTCCATTGAATTGGTCTGGAATCTTACTTCATATATGGTTTTTTTTTATTTGGTCTGAAAACCCTATATTCTGTTATAGAGTTGAAACTTATCGTGCAACTAGATATGAAGTAAGATCTAAACCTTATAACAATTCCTTTCGAATTACTTTCTAGTAATCCGGTAATAAAGGCAATCGGCTGTACAAAGATTTCCAGACCAATTCAATGGAATACAGGGTTTTCAGACCAACTCTGTTATAGAGTTCCTGCCCTTGTGAGACCAGACTTGTATTTTTTTTCCTTCCTCTCCATTTATTTATCAGTTATAGAGTTGAAACTTATGGTAAAGTGGTGCAGTGAGGGTCACGGTATCAACGGACAACTCTTTGCGGAGCAAAAATTGACCGCAAATCCAGTAATTTTCTATTGAAAGAAGAATCCTTTTGAATTTTGATTTCTTGTAATTATGGCCTTCCCTTGTTAAAGTCCAATGTAAAAAAAATCTGAATAAGATGACTTCACGATGTTATAAATATTAAACGGTCTAGTGGTATTCCTCTTTACTTGTAAGTGAAAGGTTTTAGGTTCGATTTTCATCAAAGGCGAATTTGAACCACATTATTGCTAGCCCATTATGAGGCTAAACCCACCCTCTCTTCGTTAGTGTAGATAATATCGTTTGTTCCAAAAAAAACAAAAAAAAAAGACACTACATATTTTTTTTCCTGAAAAAAATGTCTTAACTATTTAAAATTTGATAATTTACCTTTAAAGTGTATCACATAAAAGTTTTTGAAATGTAAATTGTGGATTTAGCGCAAAGGTGTAAGAGAATGTTTTGCTAATGGGGTGTGCTATCCACACACCCCTTTTTACTTCTCTCACACCCCTTGTTAATTTATGTCCTTTGATCTTCTTTAATTCATTTGATCCGACGGCCGAAAATTAAAAGGGTGTGAGAGAAGTAAAAAAAGGTGTGTGGATATCACACCCCTTTGCTAATTTGTGCTCTGCAATGGATTGAGCTGCACCTTTCCTTACACAGAAATATACAAAACTTTCGTTCTTCGTTCTTTGAGTTTTTCTTCAGTCTTATTTCCCAATCCATAACTTAAAAAAACAACATCAAATACTAAAAACCAACACAAGTCACGTAATTTAAATTGAAAAAAAAACTAAATAGCTTACAATCTAATAGAAGGGAAGAATTTGGAGGTTTTAATGAACTTAAGGACATTTGTTTGAAAAAAATATCATTAAGGAACTTAATTTTTTAAATGGTAGGATTATGAGAGATATGTTGAAAAGTGTGTAATTAAGGAAATGAACTCAAATAAAAACTATTTTTAACTTGTATTTATTTTGAAGATTTTGTTTTTTGTTCATTTTTCTTTGTTTCCTTCATTCCCTTCTACCAGTATTCTTCATCCCTCATTTTCGCCTCCACTCTTCTTCATCCCACATTTCCTCCAAATAATTTCTCCATAACTCAAACACATAAAAATGAAAACTAAAAATAGAAAACATTTTGATAATTATCTCACAAATATGATCTCACTTTCCACCATATAATTTCCCTTTATATTTATGGAATAGTTATTAGCACTTAAAAGTCATTATGCACTCTTTAAATATATAGATTTGACAAACCGGCGTTATATCTATCAAAGACAAGGAGCAAGAAATAATTGCTTGGTCACAAGCCAGTAATTTCTTTCTAATTAATATGTGTAGTAGATTACCAAGAGAAGTTTTCCACAAACATTCATCGTTTCTGCCAAATAATGTAAATTAGGGTTTTCTTGGTTGAGGCAATAGTAGGACTTCAAGCTAGGCAAGTAATTATGCAACTTTGATCGTAGCATGCATGTCTTACTAGCAAGTTACCAAAATTTATTTTAAATAAAAAAGAATGAATTCTTGATCAATTGAAATTTACCGTCCACCATGCCAGTGGAAGATATATACAAATGATCGATCATCACTTATTTATTCATTTTCTTTATTCTTAGTAACATAGCTTATCTTCTTAGATATATCCATCAGCAAAAATTGCTAGAGTGGTTGTTGTTCTTCCATAGCTAGTAAGGCTTCTCCCCAACATAGTTGCCTGGGGGATCATAGTTGCATCCAATGAAGGTACCCCCACTGCTGCACCTCACTTTTGCGCACCCTACACGAGCCGAGTTACGCCAAACCACCTGTGTATAATGCCCACACTCCTTTCCAGCAGCACACGAGTTCGACTCATAACTGTAGTCGGCTTTCTCCGCCACCCACAGGTCCACAGCCGCTGTTCCCGACATGTCACCAGTGCTCATGGCAAGGTTTTCACCGTATGGCCCACTGGAGTGCACGAGATTGCAGTCGCCAACATGTTGGTTGGCGTAGTTTTGTGCATAGCCTGCTACATTGTCATCCCACGTCAAGGGACCAACGCCTACTGCTGCTCGAGCGGCGTTGTGGGAATTGAGGTAGTCTTGGGGTGTGTCTTGGGCATGAGAGGATTGTATTAGGGCTGAACCTAAAATGAAAAGGAGAGCTAGGAAAATATTGCACAACCCCATGTTAATGGTTTGTTCTCTTTGTGGATGGGCAAATGAGATGTTATGGTGCGGAATATTTATAATAGCGGGGAACGGTAAATGTTGATATTATGAGCTCTGAGAAATTGAGGATGTGGAAATTTATTTGCATGACTATCAAAGTTGAACGTTCACATTGCGTTATCAACTGAAGAAACCAAACAGTCGCCGAACTGAAACAAAACCCTACTTCTATATTTCTTTACTTACAACGGCTTACTTTTACAAGTAAAATTTATGAGACGATTAACTTTTTCTAGTACTACAAACGATATTCTACATAGTCTAGACAAGGATGGAGATAGTTTGAACCAGGAAAGAGGATATGAACCACTATGACAATCTACCATTTGCATGAGAAGTACGAAGATTAGTCAAACTTTCTCGAGGTAATTAAATTGTAAGTATAACAAAAATAAGCAATCGTAACAGCAAAAACGTGGCTACTGCTGGGGTAACAATAATATCGATCACTGACCTAGATATTATGTTGCTATGTAATACTTTAATTTCCCGATATTTGTTAACACAATTAACAATCCCTTGAAACCTTTGAAATTCATTGGAACAAATTGGAACTAATTGCTTTGGTAAATAAGCAGATCTGCTTCTTCGAATTTACGTTTGAAATTTACGTTTGTCATATCTGTTTACTTCTCTTTTAGAAAAGTATATGATCGATGCATGTAGGAAACGTATATGTTCATCTGTTGAAGGAAAGGTCTACTAAGCCTTCCCGTCAATTTCGGGGAACAAATTGATCGTAATTGTTGGATTCATGTATGCAGTCAACTTTGAAAAAGAAAATGTGGAAAAGTATATTCTATGCACTGTTGCAATACGTGTGGTATACGGGTCTTCTCCGAAGTTTTATTTTCTTGAAACAAATATGTTTTGGATGTGGAAGTCTAACTAAACTACACAATCACCTAACCATAAATTTGGTATTATTTATGGTTTTGAACTCCTCTTTAGGAAAACTGAATTTAAGACTTTCAACTTTTACAAGTTAGAAAAAAATAAATACCACTATATTGTAGTAGTAGAGGTACGAGTCTTCTTTCAATTAAAGTAAAATAGATTATTATGAACCTCTCATTTTTTCCCTAACATTATAGAGGAGAATAATTGAGTTAAGTCACACAATTGTTAGGGTTCAAGATTTTTGTATATGAATTTCGCTGTAGTAATTGAGAGAATAAAGGACTGCATTTTCTGAGAATGAAAGATGTAGTTGCAGAGAGAATGTTTGAAGGACTGTATAAGATGCAATCCATTACCAATCCTTTCATATATTTTATAATATACATATTTATTTGTTTAATTACTACTTTAAGTTTTAAAATTGTTAAATTATTTTATCTCATTATATTATAACATGTGAATAAATAACATCATATTACCCTTAATACTGTGTTCGAAAGGATATCTGTTGTACGTGGTTTAGTGTTGTCCGCGAATGTCCTCAACGCAAGACTTTTACCCGAATTGTGATGGCATTATTAGCATTAGCATACTTTTGGGCATAAAGACTACTACGTCAGCATCCTACGTCAGCATCCTACGTCAACTTTGGTAGCATTGAGACGCACGAAAATGTGGAACACGATGGCCTGTATGTATTGGGATATAGTGTGGAAAAGTTGGCGGGGAACCGTCTGGTGTCGCGGCGTTGTAAGGAAACATGTGATCTAATTTGGGTCGATAGGTCCCCATCTTTCTTTATTTATGTTTTGTGTAATGATGACCTTCTTTGTTCCCCCTAATTGCTTTCTGGTAGTGCAAGGTGGGACGATTTAGCATTAGATGCGGCGTCGTGGTTATTCTGACCCCCCTTTGCACTACTCTTCTCTAGTAGTTTATTTGGTTGTTTGCCTCGGTGTAGGCTTTCTTGTTTCCCTTTGTTGAAGTCCACATAATTTTTTTTAAATTTTAAAAAAAAAAAATTGGAACCATGTATGTCTTTGGTTCCGGACGAAAGTGTAGGAAACTACGACCTGTCTATATTCGGAAGTGTGGAAAATATGGGACACGGACCCCTCTTTCCTTTAAATTATTGTACTAATTTTGAATCATTCATCCTACCCTTAATAATAATAATTTACAAAAAATTGGAACTATATTAGATCAAGTCTTTAGTTACGGAAGAAAATGTGGACTATACCAGTATGTATTGGGATATATTGTAGAGAATTTGCTTTGTTAATGTCCGAATGGATTTAGGTACGACTACAGTTGTAATATCGTTAGTTGTCATTAGTATTACTGTTTAGTGAAATTATTCTCCATTTGTTAGTGGGGAGGTCTCATTTTAACTTTGAGTTCAAATCTAATTGTCACGCCCCAATCCTGACATACGTCTAGGATCGACATGTGACATCACTTAGTACTCGTATATCTAACATACCCCGCCTCCAGGATATGGACAAGCACAAGAAAGATCCAATTGAGTAGTAATTTTTCGTATACTCTATGGCTGCATCTAACCTCTTTGTTAGATTGCCTTCGTACCCTCCGATGAGATCAAGCTATTCGTAGTTAACTATTTGTTAAACTATGAACTATTCGTAAAGTACTACCTAGCAGACAACATAGAGTACCACACTACACATCAACCATAAGCCAAACAAGAGTTGTCATCTTACCATTCACACACACATGCTTTCCAACACCATTCAACAATCACATCAATCAATAACACATACAATACACCAAAATGCAGGGCTAGAGCGACACAGTTCGGGAGAAGCTTACATCCCTGAAGCTTTCTCAATTTAGACTGAATCCAAGGAATCAGCGAAGTCAAGGATGTGATTTCGGACCACTCAACGAAATCCTACAAAATTAGGTTCCAGACCACTTAACGGAACCAAAGTACCAAATGGGATTCTGGACCACTCAACCGAATCCAAATCAGGATACGATTCCGGACCACTCAATGGAATCGCGGAGTAGAAGGGATTCTGGACCTCTCAACGGAATCTAAGTGGATACGATTCCGAACCACTCAACGGAATCTAGACGGAGCAGGGAATCAGATCACTCAATGGAATCCCAGCAGAACCCGGTTCTGTACCACTCAATGGAACTGAGTGGAAGTCTAGGAAACATAACAACGGCTCGAAGAAACAAGACATGAATCAAGTTACTCAATTTAGAATGGTTCAACGAAACAAGAAATGAAACAATGAAACTAGATATGAAACAAGCTTCGAAGCAACAAACCCCAGGACAATGGGTTAACGGTTCACTACGAGCCCTCACATTTCATCAAACAATTCAACAAGCACTTCGAATCACATTTCATAAATATCATCAATACACAAGTCAAATCACATTTAATAAACATAGATCAATGGCTAAATATAAAAAAAATAATATCACATTTCAATAGAAATTACATTTATAAAATCAAGTGATATCCACAAAGGATACTAAATACAAAATCAGGGTAATAACCATATCACATATCCTAAAGTCACTCACTAACCAATGTAGGCCCACCAGACTTCACTTAATTTCTATTAGTACTAATTTTAGTATTTAAGAACGATTTGAATCATGTTGACCAAAAGTCAACTCTCTGTCAACGGTGGGTTCTGCAACCCTACATAATTCGATTTGGAACATCCGCCCACAGATTTCTGATCTGTAACCTCCCAACAGTCTCATTAATCTTCTAGAACAATATTCTAAAATTTCGGAACGATCCAACAGTCGGATCTCCGCCAATCGCTAAAATTAAATTGCGGTCAATGTTTGGTTTTACAAATTTAGAAATTCAATTTGGGAAGATCCGTACCTTGGATTTCCAATCCGTAAGTTCCTAAGGTCCTCAAATATTACGTTTAATAACATATTAACATTTATTGACGATCTAACGGTTGGTTCTTCGTTTGCTACATTAATCAAGTGGTGGACCGTAATGGAACTAGGTCCAAACGACAAAATTTCATCGAACGGAGGTCAAATATGAAATTAGAATATCAAATTTAGCCTAGAAATTTAAAGTTGGCCCACTGGCCAAACACCGCATGCGACGGTTTCCAGCGAATGAAAACCCAATTTTTCGACTAACTCCAAAAATTACCAAATTTTATAGGATTGTAGAGCACAACAAGGGGAACAAATTTCATACCTAGGCTGAAGTCCAATGCGGCCGGGAAACGCCTGAAAACATCCTTGATCCGTCAGAACCCTAGAAATGGGTGTTCCTTGATTCGTTGAATTCGCAGCTCCGCCGCCCCCAAACTTGTTTGGGCTATGTTCCTGGACTCAAGAGACGCCTAAGGGTGGTGGTGGTCAATGGAATTTTTTTTCAGAAATGGCGGATTTGTTGCCTACACCCACGAAGCCCTCGGCTTTGATTCTTACAGAAAGACACCAAATCAACTCGGGTTTTGGGGGGAAATGGAAGAGGACTTGATGCCGAGTTGCTTCCAGGTGATGGGTGGCTATGAATCACCAGAAAAACTGCCTGAAAAGGCGTCGGAAAACTGGTGCCGCCGGATTGGGTCTCGGGTCAAAGGGAGGGATCCGATTCCCTCATTCTCTCATCCCTCATTTCCCCTCCTTGCTTTTCCTTTTAATTCGCCTGTTTCTCCCTCCTTTCTCTCCTTATCTCCCCATCCTAGCCACACAAATGGCACCAAATCAATGCTCCAGCAAATCTGAAGCCTTCCAGATAATGGTCAAATGACAATTTCGCCCTTGTCTTTACTTGTTTATATCTCGTTCGTTATAGCTCCGTTTGGCGAACAGTTTTCGCCTACACACTCGTGAGGTCAAGCTCTATCCAAATATGTAAATAAAAATGACAAAACATATAAGAATTAAATACAGTGAGAAAGGCATATGATGAATGATTCTGGGAGACTCTGGAAGAGACAAGGAGTTGTATGAAGAGTACAAAATATCATTATACCGTTAATGTGATTTCATATGTAAGGTAATTGTACGATGTTTGTTGATGAATTTTATGATGAAAGGTAATTGTACTGCAAATTTATCAGTTCTGCTAAGTTCTTCTGCCACTCAAACTGTACACAGTTCGAGGTGGATCTATGCATTGCAACTTCTTCTAACATCGAATGAACAACGCTCAAAATGTAGAAGAAAATCCTTTGGCAACATTGTCATGCATTTGGTAAATACCACATAGAGGAAACTTAAAATTTAAGTTACAAAGGCAACTACATCGACGTCTCTAGGATGACAACACATCGGGCCGGAGTCGGATTTGCCCTGCCATCTCCGTCTCCACAAAAATTTTGCCATCCCTATCCCCGTCCCCATAAACAAAGGGAATTAGTTGTAATTTTTTTTTATTTTTTATTTTTTGTACAAGCGATAATGTGGTTCAAATTCACCTTTCATGAAAATAGAACCTAATACCTCTCACTTACAAGTGAAGAGAAATACCACTAGACCGTAGTATTAGATATGAATAACAAAGAATTCAAGCATTATGTGTAGAGGAAATTGTAGCAATGGTCCTTCAACTTTAATGCAATTGGAGTAATGGTCCCTCAACTAAAATCCATAACTATTAGTCCCTTAACTCATGAAAACATGCAATTGTGGTCCTTCTTGTCAACTCGGTTAGAACTTTCGTCAAAATGAGTTACATATCATGCACGTGAGGCTGAATCAATGGTTAATATGGAAAACCAATTGGAGAAATAATCCCTCAACTTTAACCCAATTGGAGTAATGGTCCCTCAACTTTAACCCAATTGTAGCAATGGTCCTTCCAACATGACTTTTACCCCTCAATATTAGTCATATATCTTGCTTACCTACCCACAACTACAAGACCAAGCAATAAATTAAAAAGGTCCAAGACAACCATTATTTTATGTCTTTTAAAATGGGCCGGCCACACCCTATGTCAAATATGTAAGGCTCTAGTCCATCTCATGGGCCGAGAAAATTTAGGCCTATCAGCTGGCCCCTAAACTCTGCTCTTTCGGCCTTTCAATAATTTAAATAAAAAATAGTAATAAGACCTTAAGACGCAAAGTTCAGACCTTACACATTTAAAATAGGGTTGGATCGAGCCAGCCCAGTCCCAAAAAATAAGGTTGGGTTTGGGCTGATCCATTGGGCCTCAGTCTTATTTTACCGGCATAGCTTTTTACCTTTAAAAAGAAATGAAATTACATAAATACCCTTGGTAACCAAATGCAAACAGTTCACCGTCTCTTATTTCATCAAAAGCCTCAAGGGATTAATCCTTATATTCTTTTTTGTGGTTTGATCATAACTAATTAGTAGCCATGCATGCATTCATGGATCTGGGCTTATTAGCTGCTAATTATCATAAGAGTAAACAAAAATTCAAAGATTTTGTGGTTTGGTCATAAAAATGTTAGATCGTTGTAATACATTATGGTAAGCCTCACAAAATAATTGTTTCAAATAGATGTCAAAATAGTGTCCCTGAATCTTAACCAGAAATATTATAATACACGTATTTATTTAATTTTATTAATGGTCTCTAAAGTATCAAATTATGTCATTCTCTTATATTATAACATGTGAATTAATAACATTATATACTCACTAAAAGCGAATTTGAACCATGTTATTGCTATTTTATTGTGAGGTTTAGCCCACTCCTCTGCCCCCTTAGTAGAGATGATATCGTTTGTCAAAAAATAACACTATATATTGATGGAAACAGGATCACCCTAAATATTTGTTTTTAGAAAGCGATATCTATGTGGTTATCCACTTAACTAAACTTTTGTATAATTAACCGAATGCCAATTTTTTTTCGTAGTCCCTATGGTGACACAGTACTTTCAATGTGAACCTCGTGATGAAAAAGCTTTTAATTAAACCCTTGTGGTGGGCCTTGTTAGCAATTGAGGTCCAATCCAAACATTTGTTTGTCTTCTGTTAAATAAACTCACGTGACTATCACGTGGAGGATTGTCATTTCAATCTAAATTACATCATATTCCATGGACATCTAGTATGAGTTAGGGTTTAACTAAAATTAGATTTTACAAAAAAAAAAAAAAAAAAAAAAAAGCTTGAACGCAAAGAGTGAAACTAAACATGTAAAACCACATCAATGGCTAGGAGAAGAGCTGAATGTGAAGTCGTGCCTAATTTCTTAGGTATGATTTGTTTTTTTTGGAAATCCTAATACTTCTAATAAACCATTGTTTTTTTTTCCAATGCCAACACGTCTTTGATCATGAGTTAGAGTCTTAGTCTCACTTGAATTTACATTCTTGTATCAATTTGTACGAGTCTGAATGCATATATGCCTTTCAATTTTGTCTTTAATTAGTAGTGTGGTTTGATGCAGGCCGTAGTCGGCCAACACACAACCATTCAATTTATTTCTTAATCTTCTTTGAATTTTAATTCTTTAAGTTTCTTACGTTCTTGAAGTTCACATGCGGAGGGCAGTCGTGAAGATTGAGTTTTTGCAATGTCTTTCACCCATTGTGTTGAATTCTTTAATTCTGCAATACATTTCACCATAAACATGTAAAACCACATCAATGGGTAGGAGAAGAGGTGAATGTGAAGTCGTGCCTAATTTCTTAGGTATGATTTTTTTTTTTTTAGGAAATCCTAATTCTTCTAATAAACCATTGTTTTTTTTTTCCAATGCCAACACGTCTTTGATCATGAGTTAGAGTCTTAGTCTGACTTGAATTTACATTCTTGTATCAATTTGTACGAGTCTGAATGCATATATGCCTTTCAATTTTGTCTTTAATTGGTAGTGTGGTTTGATGCAGGCCGTAGTCGGCCAACACACAACCATTCAATTTATTTCTTAATCTTCTTTGAATTTTAATTCTTTAAGTTTCTTACGTTCTTGAAGTTCACATGCGGAGGGCAATCGTGAATATTGAATTTTTTGCAATGCCTTTCACCCATTGTCTTGAATTCTTTAATTCTGCAATACATTTCACCATAAGGATTTGAGTTTGGACCTGAATTGCTAACAGAGCTCACCACAAAGGTTGAATTAATAATTTTTTCGCCACAAAGGTCAGATTGATAAAAGTGGCATGTCATCACGGGACCACAAAAAAAATTTGGCCTTAACCGAATAGCTTTATCCACGAATATCCTCGGATCCCGATGCAAGAATTCCACCCTAAAGTACACGCACATTGTAATGGCATTATTGGCATTAACATAGTTTTGGGCATATAGCCAATGGGGGTGGCTATTCTTGTGACCATGAAGTTTGGCCAATGGTAGACTGACCTGTATGTATTGGGCTATAGTGCGGAAACTGTGAGGCTGACTTGTATGTATTGTGACATTTAATATTTTAGTAGATAAGGCGTTGAGTTTTTATTGATGTGTTTTGAGTTCGAAATTCTTTGATTTCTTAAATTATTATAACTTTCAAATCATCCCCCCTCCCTTTAATTATAATATTTGTTTTAAAAAAAAATTAAGACCATATTACAAATCTTTGGTTGCGTGAGAAAATGTGGGACACTATGGCCTGTATGTATTGGGATAGTGTGGAATTTTTTTTGGTTAAACTCCAAATGGATTGGTGATTTTGGGCGTGGGTTACGTTTAGTTCGATTATGATTTTTGTTAAAATAGAAAACCAAACCGAAATTATTATTCGGTTCGGTTTGTTTTTTTTTTTCAATTCGTTTTGTTATAGTTTCGGTTTTTCAGTTTGATTTGGTTTTGATTCAATTTTTTTTTTTTTTTAAAAATCCAAAATTTATTTATTTTGGTTTAAAAAATTCTGAAAATTCTGATGCAAGATCCATTTCCTCTTACTTGCCTGTCGCCTCCCAATCTAATCAAATACAAAAGTATATGATTGACTTAACTAACAACAAAGAAGAAAACCCAGAAATGTAAAAAGGAAACTAATGAAAAGGGTTTGAAAACTTTGAGTTTTAACGATAAGGACAAAATAAAGGGTAAAGTGAATAGTACCAGGTTTGACTTTTTAGTGTCAAAATGTGGTTTTTCGTTAAAGTGAACAGTACCGCAGACTTTTTGTCAAAACTCCCAAATCTAAAACCAATTAGCAACAAAATCCGATAGAAAACCGATTGTAGGAAAGAAGAGAGGGAGAAGTTGCAAAGAAAGAAGATGTTGGAGGAGCAAAGGAGGTTAAGTAACTCAACGGAGATTTGGGGAAGCTTTTGAGTGGGTTTCCAGTGAGGGATGCCGAGTTTGTATGTGAGCGATGTTTGTTGTAGCCTAGGTTTGTGAGAGAGAGAAGATGGGATGTTTGTGAGGGATGTGGGGATGCAAGGTTTGCACCGTGTCTAGAGAAAGAAGAAGGGAGAGATATTGAAGAGAGAGAGAAGTCAGGAAGCATCATTTCCTAACAGCCTTGCACTACAGACCGACGTCGCCGAAGTTTAAAAAACAAATTGATGCTGCCGATTAATCGATCTATAACAATTGGTTGCCATGACAAAATCTTAATTCTTCATTCACTCATTTGGGATTTTATTTTCTATATGGGTGCAAAAATGAATTTATATATTGAATCGGATTTGTGAGAGTAGTTTCGGTAGTAAATTTGGGTTTAAAGAGATATTGATTTTTTAATTAAAAATAATGTGGATGTAAAGAGTAAGGTGTAAAAAAGGTTATATAGTTCAAATAAAATTTCCCTTAAGATAGGCTAGTGTTTCTTGTTTGGTTTTAGACTTTTATAATTGGGGTTGAAATTGCGCTAGGATTTTGTTAAATTAGACTAATATTTTACTTTGAATTTGGCTTAAAAAATGAATACCCAAAATAAATAAATAAATAATTAAATTAATATACATTTAATTCGGTTTGGTTCGATTTTCAAACTACTGAAACCAAAATCGAATAAGAAGAATTCGGTTTGGTTTGGGTTTTTTAATGTGGTTCCTATTTTTGCTTCAGTTGGGTGTTTCAGTTCGGTTTTTTTTTTTTTTTTTTTTTTGTTAACCCTTTTTGGCTTCAGATTATTATGGAAAAGCATGTGGAGTGTATTAAGATAATTTTTAATTGAAAAAGTCCAAATCTTACAGTTGTTAAAATCTAACTCCACCAAGATTGTTGATTTGTTTAAAATATGTTATTAAAAAATTCTTTTGGACAACCAATCTAGTTGATTAAGACAAGATTTAAAATCTGATACTCTGAAGCACTATACAATTCTTTTTATAAAAGATATAAATTGAAGGTGGAGGAATAAATTGCTTATAAACATATCATTTACTAGATTTAAACTTGCCTCTATTACATTATTTAACCATAAAACATGTAGAGAAACACCAAAACTTGGCCTAAATTGTCCTCGCGTGCGCAAGTAATGTGAAATCCTGCCATCGAGTTTCATTATTCAATTTTCGCGTTTCCTATTTACATGATTTTATTATACTTTCTTTAAAATTGGATCTTTGGTTGGTAAGTTAAAGTTTGATTTTCCGTAGTTAGCCAATAAAAATCTGTAACTTTTAGGGGGTCACTCTTGGACTTGTTGGATAAAGCTCGATCTCATGAGCGTGAAGGCGAAAAACCGTTCGCAAAATGAAGTTGTAACGAAGAAGATATAAGCAAACAAAGGCAAGGAAAAAAAATATAACTTGGATCGTCTATCATAAAAAACCCGACCGATTTGGAACAGGGCTTATTATTTTTAGAAACCCAGATAGTGAGTTAACCCGTTGATTGGGTTTCACTACCACTTGGGTATTCCTTTCACCACCACAAACAAAAGCCACCAAACTTCACCCTGATCGATTATCAAGCTTGAAAATTCTGAGTTTTGGCGGTCTGCGATCTAGCCCTTTCTATTGTAAATGTCGGCGACCACCACCACTGTCGAGAAGCCTTCGACATCTAGGGAGAAGCCCTAGCTTTGGATTGGATGTTAGTGCAGCAGTGGCGCAATGAGTTTCTTGACTACCCAGGGCTTTTCCAGCGAATTTTGCCTTTTTTCGTCCCAACCAACCTCCAACAAAGGTATAAAACTTACTCCCCTTGTTGTAAGCTACGTTTTGGAATTGACTAGATTCTGGCAAAGGTTGGTTGGCCCACCATCGTGTACGACGTGCGTGGCATGATGACCTAGTTTGTCTCCGTAAGCTAAATTTGATGTCCTGAACCATTTTCTAATGTCCGTTTGACAAGATTTGACCGTTTGAACATAATTCAATAATTGACTGCCACTTGACCTTTGTTGTAGGTGTTGATCCGACATTTGGATCATTATGGAACTATAGTATATTTTGTTGTTGAAGTAATGTACTGATGCTCTAAAGAACTTATAGATCTGAAATCTAAGGTGCGGATCCATCATATTGGAACATTTAAGTTATTGACCTTAGCATGAACCATTTTGATCGGAGGTTAACTTTTGGTCAACATGTCCCTAATCATTCTAGATATTGAAGTTAGCATTATTAGATAACCTAGTGGGCCTACCTTGGTCTGTGTGCCATCCTGGGTGATGTGCATCTCAGGTTGTATGCAAGTGGCACCTTAACTTCATTTAAGTGTTTGTTGGGTTTCTCGATGAATGTATTCTATAAATAATAAGCTAACTAATGTTTGTATACTTTGATAGGTTTTGACTGACTTCTGGGCCTTAAGTTGGCGTGCTTTCGAGATCGCCTTTGCATTGGACATGAGGTGAGTAGTTTGTTTACTGTCCTTATATAGAATGCCAAAATGCGTATATGCCTCAATGTATGTCATATTGAAGTTAGCATTGCTATGTAATATGACATAGAGATAAAGATACTGGTAATTAGAATTTTTAATATAACTAGTAATTATGGGAATCCTTTGTGATGTTCTTTGTATGACGAGATGCTTGGTTGACATGTTGAACCGATAGTGGATGTGATTATTATGTAAATCATGTTGGGTTGATGTATGGTGTATGACGAGTGATAATGTGACTGCATCGTGTAGCTGTATGGTGCATGGATGGTCCTACTTGGTTAATTCGCATTGGGGGACCATGCAATTATAAGCATGCCTATGGTTCTGCTTGGTTAATTTGCATTGGGAAACCATAAGCATTCTAAAAGTGATCATCCTTGGTAAATTGGCAATTGGTGACCACTTCCAAGTTGGATTCCATTGAATTGGTCTGGAATCTTACTTCATATATGATTTTTTTGATTTGGTCTGAAAACCTCATATTCTGTTATAGAGTTGAAACTTATCGTGCAACCAGATATAAAGTAAGATCTAAACCTTATAACAATTCCTTTCGAATTACTTTCTAGTAATCCGGTAATAAAGGCAATCGGCGGTACAAAGATTTCCAGACCAATTCAATGGAATCCAAGGTTTTCAGACCAACTCTGTTATAGAGTTCCAGCCTTTGTGAAACCAGACCTGGATTTTTTGTTCCTTCCTCCCCATTTATTTATCAGTTATAAAGTTGAAACTTATGGTAAAGTGGTGCAGTGAGGGTCACAGTATCAACGGACAACTCTTTGCGGAGCAAAAATTGACCACAAATCCAATAATTTTCTATTGAAAGAAGAATCCTTTTGAATTTTGATTTCCTGTAATTATGGCCTTCCCATGTTAAAGTCTAATGTAAAAAAAATCTGAATAAGATGACTTCACGATGTTATAAATATTATATGGTCTAGTGGTATTCCTCTTCATTTGTAAGTGAGAGGTTTTAGGTTCGATTTTCATCAAAGGCGAATTTGAACCACATTATTGCTAGCCCATTATGAGGCTAAGCCTACACTCTCTCCATTAGTGTAGATAATATCGTTTGTTCCAAAAAAAAAAAAAAAAGACGCTACATATTTTTTTCCTGAAAAAAATGTCTTAACTATTTAAAATTTGATAATTTACCTTTAAAGTGTATCACATAAAAGTTTTTGAAGTGTAAATTGTTTCTGGTTATTTAATTTAAGTTGCAATTAGGGGTGGGCACTTAGAACCGGAAACCGAAACACGAACCAAATCGAACCGCACCGAATGGTTTGGTTTTGCGGTTTTGAAACCAAACCGCAACATAGAAAACGGTTTGGTTTCGGTTTTGGCTTTTGAAAACCGCACCGAAACCGAACCGTACCGCAAATATTAATAAACATTTAATTAAATGTCCATATTATATTTCATGTTTTAATTGGTTGTTTGTTAGAATCCATATACTTAGTATAGGACTCAACCACACTAGAATATCATCATTCATCACTTTCTTTCGTTCATTAACTTGAAGGACCTTTGTTATTTTATACCATCACACACACATATATGTACAAGGGTGGATTGATCTTGTTATCAAGAGTCGAACAATGATCTAATGAAGTCCACTCATTTGAAGCATGATATCACATATTCTAGTATTAAAGTTTCGCTCACGTTTAATGAATTCAAATTTATTCAACTTGTTTTATGATAAACATTGTAAGGGACACCCTTTTGTTGCACAAACATGTTTTAACATCACAACTACATGCAACATGCTAATTGTTTACATAACAAATGTATTTTTCCTATTGCTATTGGGAAATGCTTATTAATATGTTAAATTGCAAATTGTACATTTTTTCTTAAAAACCAAACCGAAACCGTTTGAAACCGCACCGAACCGCACCGTGCCCATCCCTAGTTGCAATGGTCTACTTAAGTCAATAGATTCAAATGTAGGGGCCTCGATTCAATCCATCTATGTATGACTTAGATTGTAGCCAAGTGTCATGCCATTATTGATGACCGTGTGTATGGCTTAGATTGGATTTAGCGCAAAGGTGTAAGAGAATGTTTTGCTAATTTGCGCTCTGCAATGAATTGAGTTGCACCTTTCCTTACACAGAAATATACAAAACTTTCGTTCTTCGTTCTTTGAGTTTTTCTTCAGTCTTATTTCCCAATCCGTAACTTAAAATAACAACATCAAATACTAAAAACCAACACAAGTCACGTAATTTAAATTGAAAAAAACTAAATAGCTTACAATCTAGTAGAAGGGAAGAATTTGGAGGTTTTAATGAACTTAAGGACATTTGTTTGAAAAAATATCATTAAGGAACTTAATTTTTTAAATGGTAGGATTATGAGAGATATGTTGAAAAGTGTGTAATTAAGGAAATGAACTCAAATAAAAACTAAAAATTATTTTTAACTTGTATTTATTTTGAAGATTTTGTTTTTGTTCATTTTTCTTTGTTTCCTTCATTCCCTTCCACCAGTATTCTTCATCCCTCATTTTCGCCTCCACTCTTCTTCTTCCCACATTTCCTCCAAATAATTTTTCCATAACTCAAACACATAAAAATGAAAACTAAAAATAGAAAACATTTATCTCACAAATATGATCTCACATTTCCACCATATAATTTCCCTTTTATATTTATGGAATAATTATTAGCACTTAAGAGTCATTATGCACTCTTTAAATATATAGATTTTTATATCTATCAAAGACAAGGAGCAAGAAATAATTGCTTGGTCACAAGCCAGTAATTTCTTTCTAATTAATATGTGTAGTAGATTACCAAGAGAAGTTTTCCACAAACATTCATCGTTTCAGCCAAATAATGTAAATTAGGGTTTTCTTGGTTGAGGCAATAGTAGGACTTCAAGCTAGGCAAGTAATTATGCAACTTTGATCGTAGCATGCATGTCTTACTAGCAAATTACCAAAATTTATTTTAAATAAAAAAGAGTGAATTCTTGATCAATTGAAATTTACCGTCCACCATGCCAGTGGAAGATATATACAAAGGATCGATCATCACTTATTTATTCATTTTTTTTATTCTTAATAACCTAGCTTATCTTCTTAGATATATCCATCAGCAAAAATTGCTAGAGTGGTTGTTGTTCTTCCATAGCTAGTAAGGCTTCTCCCCAACATAGTTGCCTGGGGGATCGTAGTTGCATCCAATGAAGGTACCCCCACTGCTGCACCTCACTTTTGCGCACCCTACACGAGCCGACTTACGCCAAACCACCTGTTTATAATGCCCACACACCTTTCCAGCAGCACACGAGTTCGACTTATAACTGTAGTCGGCTTTCTCCTTCACCCACAGGTCCACAGCCGTTGTTCCCGACAGGTCACCAGTGCTCATGGCAAGGTTTTTGCCGTATGGCCCCTTGGAGTGCACGAGATTACAGTCGCCAACACGTTGGTTGGCGTAGTTTTGTGCATAGCCTGCTACATTGTCATCCCACGTCAAGGGACCAACGCCTACTGCTGCTCGAGCGGCGTTGTGGGAATTGAGGTAGTCTTGGCGTGTGTCTTGGGCATGAGAAGATTGTATTAGGGCTGAGCCTAAAATGAAAAGGAGAGCTAGGGAAATATTGCACTGTTAAGCCTAAAATGACTTAGATCATAACATATGTAACCCTTATAACAAGATGCATAACCCAAGAAGACACATTGCAAAGTCTTAGGTTGCAATTTGGTGGTGTTATACGGTTTTAAAAGAGGATAGCATGCACATCCGAATACTCTAAGGTGCTGGATATCAGGTATGACAGAATGAAGACTTTCAAAAGGTGAATTATGAGCAATAACAGAAGATGGCATTCGATTGATAAGGTAGGTAGCTGTGTGACAAGCATAAGACCAGAACTTTGATGGTAATTTAGCATTTTGCAGGAGTGTAATGGCAGTTTCAACAATATGTTTGTGTTTTCTCTCAGCTAAGCCATTTTGTTCTGGGGTATAAGGACAAGATTTTTGGTGAACAATGCCATTTGTGGTGAGAAAATATTGAAATGTGCGGCCTATGTACTCCCCCCCCCCCATCACTCTGTAATATTTTGATCTTTGCAGAAAATTGAGTATACACAAACTGATAAAATGTAGCAAAGACAGAATGAAGATCTGATTTATTGAGTACGGTAAACATCCAGCAAAATCTGGTACATTCATCAACAAAAATGGCATAATACCTAAACCCATCAATGGATATACATGGTGCAGGTCCCCACAAATCACTATGGATGACTTCAAAGGGAATAACGGATCTAGTTGACACATATTGAAAGGGAAGTTTAGCAAACTTTCCTTCCATACAACTTTGACAAACCATAGGAGATGTATCCTTTACAACCGACACTTTAGACTTATGAAGCATAAGAGAAACAATAGGGTTTGAGGGATGACCTAATCGGTTATGCCACAAGGTAGAAGTGACAAGTTTCCCAAGACAAGTAATGGCTTGATTTGCTGAGAACACTGGAGCAGAAGGAAGTGCAGCTAAAGAAGGAATGGGATAAAGTCCATTATTGCAGAGCCCCTTAAACAAGATTCTCCCGTTGGCCTTGTCCTGAATCCAAAAACAGTGAGCATAAAAAATTAGCCAACAATTGTTGTCCAAACAAATTTTATGAACTGACAACAAATTATGAGACAGTTTAGGCACATAAAGGACTGAGTTTAATTTGATGGATTGAACTGGAGTTCTTAAGAGAGAATCGCCTATATGTGTAACATGCAAACCTTCCCCATTAGCAGTTTGCACAGTATCATGTTGAGGATATGGCGAAGCAAGAGATAAGTTGTTCAGATCATGGGTCATATGGTTGGTGGCACCAGAATCTGTTAACCAAATTTGCTGAGGAACTCCAGTGGATGTAGAGGCAGAAACGGAAGGCATGGCATATGAAGGCATCACAGGGTGAGACATCATAGCAGGAAGATTATATGTAGGCTGAGAAGCCATCATAGCAGGATGTTGTACTCCAGAAAATGTAGTTTGCATTGCAGCCATAGGAGAAAGATTATTCTTAACCTCATTTCTATAGAAGCATGTCTTAGCAGTGTGATTACTCCTATCACATATCTGACACTTCTCAGAGACATCATTACTTCGATAAGCACAATTAGTAGCAGTATGACCTTGCTGTGAACACAACTGACAGATAATAGTAGAAGAGGATCCACCATCATGAAACTGTGAAGGACTACCAAGAATTCCAGGTGAAAAAACGTGTATAACTGGTTTAGAGTTATAATATCTCGACCACGAATCACACATCAGAATATGTTATATTCTGCAGGTAACCCATTTAAGGCCAAGATTACGATATCTTCGTCAGCAAACATGACTCCAGCAGCTGCAAGATAGTCTCGTGCTTCTTTGATGCGTTGAAGGTATTGAGTAACTGAGTCTGCCCCTTTCTTGATTGTTTGCAGATCAGATTTCAACTGAAAGATAGAGGTCTTACTGACTGTAGAAAATTGCTCCTGAAGACGAACCCATAATTCTCAGATTCAATTCTTGATCCAGACCCACTAGAAGCAATGCCGGAATCACAAGAAGAAGATGACATGAATTGAGAAGGACAGAGATTGGTGCCATCAGCAAAGTCCATAATACCATAGCCTTCGAGCATAAACTTCATCTGAAAATGCCATTGAAGATAATTTGTATCGTCTAACTTGACTGTCACCGACGTCGAAACCGACGAAATCAACCCAGTAATCGGTGATTGCAGAATTTGCAATTGCAAAGCAGTAACCATTGTAAGAAATTTCTCTCTGAGAACAAACGTCAAACACCTGGTGTGCAAGAAAAATAGAAGATGAAGAATACCAAGAAGCTGGTAAGAAATGCCCAGAAAAATTAGAAAGAAACCAGCCAAAGAAACTGTAAATCTTGATGAGAAGCGGAAGCAGACAGAGCTCAAGATCGAAGAAGCTTAAATCTAAGCTATACGGGCGAGTGATACCATGTTAAGCATAGTGAAGAACTCAAGAGTATAAAAGACAGAGAGAGAAGAAATTAGAGAGAAGAGTTAAAGCTTGAGAAAGAAGATAGAAAGAATATCTTTGATTATCTTTCTTCAGTGTTCAATCTTACACTTATATCCTTCTTTTTGTTTTGTTCCAACAACCTTATCCTTCTATTACAATCATCTTCATTACAACTAATCCTAACAACCTTTATAACTGCCTAGTGTAATCTAACCCTCCAATTACTGACACGTGGCCTAATCCTCATCATTCATTCTTCATACTCTAACATGCACAACCCCATGTTAATGGTTTGTTCTCTTTGTGGATGGGCAAATGAGATGTTATGGTGCGGAATATTTATAATAGCGGGGAAGGGTAAATGTTGATATTATGAGCTCTGAGAAATTGAGGATGTGGAAATTTATTTGCATGACCATCAAAGTTGAACGTTCACATTGCGTTATCAACTGAAGA
This sequence comes from Malus fusca, assembly GCA_035220775.1. Classification (NCBI taxonomy): domain Eukaryota; kingdom Viridiplantae; phylum Streptophyta; class Magnoliopsida; order Rosales; family Rosaceae; genus Malus; species Malus fusca. The sequence goes on from CM069063.1 coordinate 22,436,938, forward strand.
AACCAAACCGTCGCCGAACTGATAAAACAAAACCCTACTTCTATATTTCTTTACTTACAACGGCTTACTTTTACAAGTAAAATTTATGAGAGGATTAACTTTTTCTAGTACTACAAGCGATATTCTACATAGTCTAGACAAGGATGGAGATAGTTTGAACCAGGAAAGAAGATATGAATCACTAAGACAATCTACCACTTACATGAGAAGTACTAAGATTAGTCAAACTTTCTCGAGGTAATTAAATTGTCAATATAACAAAAATAAGCAATCGTAACAGCAAAACCGTGGCTACTGCTGGGGTAACAATAATATCGATCACTGACCTAGATATTATGTTGCTATGTAATACTTTAATTTCCCGATATTTATTAACACAATTAACAATCCCTTGAAACCTTTGAAATTCATGTTGATGATGCAACATGGGAACAAATTGGAACTAATTGCTTTGGTAAATAAGCAGATCTGCTTCTTCTTCTAATTACGTTTGTCATATCTGTTTACTTCTCTTTTAGAAAGGTATATGATCGATGCATGTAGGAAACGTATATGTTCATCTGTTGAAGGAAAGGTCTACTAAGCCTTCCCTCAATTTCGGGGAACAAATTGATTATCGTAATTGTTGGATTCATGTATGCAGTAAACTTTGAAAAAGAAAATGTGGAAAAGCATATTCTATGCACTGATGCAATACGTGTGGTATACGGGTCTTCTCCGAAGTTTTATTTTCTTGAAACAAATATGTTTTGGATGTGGAAGTCTAACTAAACTACACAATCACCTAACCATAAATTTGGTATTATTTATGGTTTTGAACTCCTCTTTAGGAAAACTGAATTTAAGACTTTCAACTTACATTAGGAAAAAATGAATACCACTATATTGTAGTAGTAGAGGTACGAGTCTTCTTTCAATTAAAATAAAATAGAATATTATGAACCTCTCATTTTTTCCCTAACATTATAGAAGAGAATAATTAAGTTAAGTCACACAATTGTTAGGGTTCAAGATTTTTGTATATGAATTTCGCAGTAGTAATTGAGAGAATAAGGGACTGCATTTTCTGAGAATGAAAGATGTAGTTGCAGAGAGAATGTTTGAAGGACTGTATAAGATGCAATCCATTACCAATCCTTTCATATATTTTATAATATACATAATTTAAAATTGTTAAATTATTTTATCTCATTATATTATAACATATGAATAAATAACATCATATTACCCTTAATACTGTGTTCAAAAGGGATATCTGTTGTACGTGGTTTAGTGTTATCCGCGAATGTCCTCAACGCAAGACTTTTACCCTAATTGTGATGGCATTATTAGCATTAGCATACTTTTGGGCATAAAGGATACTACGTCAGCATCCTACGTCAACTTTGGTAGCATTGAGACGCACGAAAATGTGGAACACGATGGCTTGTATGTATTGGGATCAAGGTATAAAATATTGATGATATCGGAAATATCGATAGTCCAAAAACACGGAAATTTTGATGGAAATATCGGGATATTATCGATATCGATAAAAATTGAATAAAAACCACGGAAATTGTAAGAAAAACTTGGAAATTTTTATTGAAACTTTGCAGGATGTTTATTTAGTCAATTATCTATTAGTTTATCACAAAAAATTGGAAGGAAATGCATTGCATGATAGAGATAACTGATTTAAGTTGATTATATAGCGAGCTGGCAAACATTGTGAGTAGAAAATATGTAGTAATTAATGAAAGAAGTTTAAACACACCATAATCATTTATATATAATGAATTAGTACAATATTTTACACTTTATACATTGCATGATAAGATACATGAGTGACTTAGCAAGGTCTAAAATATCGATGATATCAGAAATATCGGTAGTCCAAAAAAATATCGGTAGTCTAAAAACACGGAAATTTCGATGGAAATATCGGGATATTATGAATATTTTAGACCATGATTGAGATATAGTGTGGAAAAGTTGCTTTGTTGAAGTCCACATAATTTTTTTTTAAATTAAAAAAAAAAATTGGAACCATGTATGTCTTTGGTTCTAGACGAAAGTGTAGGAAACTATGACCTGTCTATATTGGGAAGTGTGGAAAATATGGGACACGGACCCCTCTTCCCTTTAAATTATACTAATTTTGAATCATTCATCCTAGGGCTGGAAAAAAATCCCAAAAATCCCAAACCAAACCAAAAAAATCCCGATCCCAAACCAAAAAAATCCCAAACCAAAATTCCCGAAAGTTTCGGGATGTAATCCCAAACCAAACCGAAAGTTTCGGTATGGGATTCGGTATTGCAATTCATTTTTTCGGTATTCCCATACCGAACCGAAAATATATATATATATAATTTTTTAATTATAAGAGAATTATTTCAACCGTTGATTGTTTTGGATTTAATCTGTGCCGTTGATTTTTTTTTAGGTAAGATCACATTCACTTTTGTAGTTCCTCCGTTCATTTGTTTAGAAGCGCAGCCCTGAGCCTCTGGCCCTCACCAACGTCGTCCCTCACCATACTGTCGAATTCCGACCAGCCACCGGCCCACCACCACACCATACTCTCGTCTCTGACTCTCCAGCCTTCCTTCACCACACAACCATCGCTCTCTCTCGCGATCTCTCTCTCTCTAGGGCGATTGTCTTTCACGGACAGGTCAGGTCACAGAACTGGGGATCTCTCTCACGGTCTCACCACCACACCGAGTCTGAGTCTCACTCTCACCCCAAATTAGGTAATTAATTTAGTTTTCTGAAATCTCTCTATCTCACCGTCACACACACACCTCCCGCTCTCTCTCTTTTCTTTTGCGATTTTGTCTCTTCATCTGGGATCGTCTTTGAAATGATAGTATATATTCGTCATTTGAAATGATAGTATGTATTCTCTCTGTAATATGAACAATCCTCTGTAATATGAAATGATTGCATATTCTCTGAAAGAATTTTTCGAATTGGTGTAGAAAAAAATACCAATTACATATGTAATAAGTGTTTTTGCTTCTATGATTGATGCAGGGTTAAGACCAACAAATTAGTGTGTGTGTGTGTGTGTGTGTGTGTGTGTGTATTTTGCGTTCCCAAGGGATGCTGAAATAGAAGGAGAAACTTATGTGAGATGAATGAGTGAGTTATGATGAATTTTGTCATGAGATTAGTAAACAGATAGTCAGTTGTAGAGTCTTTTTTTTTGTTGGTAGATTCTGCTTTGAAGTTTTCAAATGGTTTAAAGTTTTAACTGCTAACGATTTTGTTAGTTTAGTTCAGTCAAAATGTTTTAGATGATCAGCTTTCCTGATTCCATTATAGCCTAATCACTTAATTAACTGTTAGTTAGCTAATTGACAAATAAGATGCTTACTTCTTTGTACTATTTCCATTCTTTGACGAATTTTCTTACTTTTGGTTGTTGATGTTATAGCTGTTATTGCTTTTACTAGATGTATAATTTCTAATTTCAATTGGGTAAATGGTTAAAAACATCAGTAGCCAATCCGAAGAGTATTTGGGAAAGAAGTAAACTTTGAACTTACCATAGGCATTGAGATTTTACTTTGACCCACTTGGTTTGGTGAATTCGGCTCTATCTGTATTCCATGAAGCATGTTAAGCATTGTATCCATATTGGTTTGAAAACACAATATATGTTAAGCATGTTAGTCTACTATGATTCTCTACTAATTATTTTCTTGAATTATTATTCTTCAGGTTGTTTTTCTTGAATCATTTATTCTCGAGCAGCTTTTAAAGGTTTAGCATACAAGCGGTACAAGTAAGTGTTGAAAACTCTTGTTTGTAGGTTCCAACTTTCATGTTTGTATTATCTTTGTGGGGGTAGGGCTACTTATATTCTCCTAGTTTAGAAACAAGCTGGTTTTTATTTATGTGCATCTGCTCAGATTTTTGAGAATCTGCTCAGATTGTGGGGGTGGGGCTACTTATATCTTTGTGAGAATCTGCTCAGCTTTTTGAACCATTGATTTTATTTATTGTTTGGAATTTGGATATATGCGGAACTGTGGTTGTGATATATTAATGTGCATTGTTATTTTATTTATTAGGATGGACGGATCTAGTAGCCAATCTAGTACACATATGGTCTCGGTATTAGGAAAACGAAAACAAACCCAACCTAGTGGTACCCTTCAACTAGGCACTCCCTCACCTCAAGATTATTTGCATAATGATTATTATGAAGATTGTTGGGATGATGATCTGGATGTGGAGGAGGATATTGCATTAGAACAAATAGAAGAAGAGGGGGAAGAGGGGGAAGAGGAAGTAGAAGAAGTAGAAGTAGTGAGACAATGGGATGGTCCTCCTCGGAAAAATGGCAATAGGAGAAAGGGTCCAAGTCCGGTGTGGAATGATGCTAAGAGGGTAACGATCACCGATAATAATGGGGAGAAATCTTACATGGCCGAATGCAAGCATTGCAAACTCTTAGTACCGGCACACCCTATAACTCATGGGACAACGGGAATTCTTAAGCATTTGAGGAAATGCCCGGGTTCTAGTCTCTTTGAGAATGTGGATCCGAACCAACCTACATTGACACAAGCGAGGATGGGAGGTCCGGTTGTCACTCACACTTTCAATCAAAAAAGACTTGATAGGAGATGTGTGAGGTGGATTATAATAGCGGAGATGCCTTTTAGGGTGGTTGATCAAGAGGACTTTCGAGATTTTATTTGTGACTTGAATCCAAAGTACAAACTTCCTAATAGGCATAAGGTGGCGGCGGCGGTTTTGGAGTTGTATGTTGAAGAGAAGGCAAAAATAAAAAGTGTGATTGAGGGTTGAGAGTGAGTATTACAACCGACACTTGGACCTCAATTCAAATGATAAACTACATGGTCATCACGGCTCATTTTTTGGACACTAATTGGGGGTTACATAAGAGGATCCTAAACTTTGTCCAAGTTACTTCTCATAAGGGTGATGATATTGGAAGATGTCTAGAGGTTTGCTTGAATGATTGGGGCATAGACAAGGTGTTTAGCATTACCGTTGACAATGCTAGTGCAAATGACACCGCTATTGCATACATGAAAAGAAGACTCAAGTCAAACGATACTCTTTTACTTGATGGGGCTCACTTGCACATGAGGTGCGCTTGTCACATCCTCAATTTGATAGTTAAGGATGGAATGACGGAGCTTAGTAGGGAGATTGATGCCATAAGAAATTGTGTGAAGTTTATACACTCATCCCCGACAAGGTTGGAGTCTTTTAGGGAATATTGTGTATTGTTGAGATTTGATAGGATGTCAAGTATCCCTTTTGATGTTGTCACAAGGTGGAATGCCACATATCAAATGCTTAATAGTGCTTTCAAGTTTAAAGAAGTGTTCTCTAAGATGGCCTTTGAGTGTGACTCTTTCATTGCTTACTTTAAAGAGGAGGTCTCGAAAGAGGTTGATGGGGTGACAAGAAAGGCCAAGCGGGTGGGTCCTCCGGAGGTGGATGATTGGGAAAGGTCGGTGAGTTTTACTCACTTTCTCAAAAAAATTTATGATGCCACCTTGACATTGAGTGCAACCCTTACTCCAACGTCACACTTAATACTTAGCACGGTGATTGCCTTGCAAGTGGAGATAGAAGAACAAATTTCAAACGCCTCTAATGCCACTTTGCAAAGTGTGGCTACCTCAATGAAGCTCAAGTTTGACAAATATTGGGGTGACTTTGAAAAGGTGAATCCTATTCTCTTTGTGGCCCAATCACTCGACCCGAGGTACAAATTTGATATGTTGGAGACAAATCTAGAAGAGCTCGGCTATGGATGTGACAAAATAAGGGAGGAGAAAGTAAGGGTTAAAGGTTATGTAACCGAGTTGTATAATGCATATAAGGAAGGAGTGGTCCTTAGTAGTAGTAGTGGTAGTAGTACTAATAGTAGTGTTACCTCAAATGTGGAGCAAAGATCAAGTGTTGTACTAGATGATGGGGCGGGGGGTGTGATGGTAGATATTGATGTTGCTTCAAGGATGGCAAAGAAGATCCAAAGAAAGAGAGCGGAGGCACAACAAAATGAGATAGCCAATGAAGTGGATATGTACTTCAATGATCCACATCAAAGCCTAACATATGAGGGTTTCAATCTTTTGGATTGGTGGAAAGGAAATTGTGGTCAATATCCAATTCTTAGTAAAGTTGCTAAGGATGTATTGGCCCTTCCTAGTAGCACCGTTGCTAGTGAGAATGCCTTTAGTGTTAGTGGGAGAGTTGTTGATCCTTTTAGAGCTTCCTTAACACCTAAAACGGTTGAGGCTTTAGTGTGTACTAGTGATTGGCTTAGAGGAAAAGAATTTTGTTTCTACAAGGAGCCTACCCTTGACGAATTATGTTTCTATGAGGAGCTTGAACGCTTAGAAAGAAGTAAGTAAACAATTTAATTTCATCTTTTATTTTCTTAGTATTTATTATCTATTAGACTATAATTCAATGTAAATGATTTGTGGTTTATTGTTTTAGACATGGCTAATTTGGGAGGTGAGGAGAATACAACACAAGAAAATGAAATGCCACCTCCACCTCCTCGACCACCTCAAGTACAAGTTCAACAACGTCAAAATCAATCACTACCTCCACGACCGCGACCACCCATTGTAAGGGGAAGGGCTCAACCATCAACATCAAGGGCAAAATTACAAGTGCCAACAAGAAGGGGCCGAAGGGGTCGAAGAGGTCAACAATCTTCATAAACTTGAAACTTTGAGTGTTACAAGTTTGAGGAAGAATCGCCCAAGTAATCCTCCTCTCATTCTTTTTTTCGTTTTGTTTTTCTGTAAAATATATTACTATGAAATTGTTTGCAAGTGTGCAAGTAGCTACTCAACTTAGTCAAAATTTAATTTGGCAGTTCGTTTGAATTCTATATGTGATGCGAAAATAAATTAACGCACAAATTTAAACCCTATTTGTGACAATTGTAGTGTATGGATAAGTAGGGATCGTTCTAACCGGGGATTAACTAGGGATGCTAACCAATGTAAAATTAATTTAAAAACGTAAAAACAAAATTTAAAATACTAAACTAGACTCGAAACACTTAAATAGAATAACTCAAAATAAAACTAACAAATAAACTAAAATAAATCAAAAGACTCAAAACAACTCAAGACTTAAGAAAACACAAACTAAAATGATTTCTAATAAATCTAACACTTTAAAATAAAATGGGGGATTGATTTTGATGAAAAGTAAATTAAACTTAAATAAATTACAAAATTGACAAAAACATAAAATTAAGGTAAAATGATAAATGACGGAATGGCTAGAGGGTTCTTCTCCACACATGACATATATGCAACCTAAATTGATTTTCAGTTGTTCTTTCAATAAATTGTAAATTCTCAACGCCCCAAATTAATTAGGTCCGCTTAAATTAATTCTCAGATTTTCCTTAAGTTAATGGATTGGATGATTGCATACGACAACCCAAAACATTCCCCACAAGTTCCCTACATGAATTGCATAATAGAGATACAAGCAAGAATCATTAAGTTTTATGAAAATCATAAGCATTGACGAGGCACTTGTTACTATGAATTGCATGAAACTTATGCCAAGAATTTACCTAACGCGATCGTTTATAAGCGACCTTCACTACTTGTGAATATAAGTTCATAACGATTAGGTGAAATTCACTTATATTCTAGCATCAAATTCATGCATGTAAATTAAGTATGCATCCTTAATCGACATACAAAAATAAGTTATCAATCAAGCAGTTAAGCAAATTAAATCACAACTCAGAAATCACAACTGAAGGTAATCAATTCATATTACAAATATATTCATGGTTTTGAATTAAACTCTAGCCAAAATAAAATTAGTTACACATTATTGAAATTAAAACAGAAATAAAACGGAGTTGGAGGATTAAACCGAATGAGGACTGCAGTGTTGCTTCTGACTTCTGTTCACACCGAGAGGATTTCACAGTTGCTTCTCCGTGCTGACCCCGTGCTGACCCAAGTCAGCACTGCTGCCGTGCTGACCATACTGACTTCTCCTTCCACCAGTCTTGTCGTTTTGTTCCGCTGCGTCTGTCCCGCGTCTCAGGCCTGCTCGCAAGCTGCAAAGGCAGCTTGCCTGTTCTCCCGCATCCAAACCTTCCGCTGAGCTCGCTGCCAAGAACTTCTGCTCTTGCGCTCCACTGCTTGCGAGACCTCCCTGACTTGCGCGCTGCCTGCTGCGCGAAAACCTGCACCGAAGCTCTCTCCGAGGAGCTCCTCGGCTCCTTTCTCGCACCCCCCGTCTCTGACCTTGCTGTCCTCTGCCCAGTATTCCAGTTCCAGCAAGCCTTCTCTGCTGCCCCAAGGCAGCGCCTGCTAACCAAGGGTCGAGAGCCTTGACAGCTCACCCCCAGTTCCCTCCGTCTTTCCTTCACGTCTCTCGCAGGCTGCCAAGCAGCAAGCCTGTTCTTCCTCCTGCCTCGCGTCACTCCAAGCTGCCAAAACAAGGCAGTGTCCTCCGTTCTCCTCAACCTGCTAGCTGCCCAAGTTCTCCGCGTCAACGCCTGCTCAAGCTGCTGCAAGGCAGCAACCTGCTCCTCACGTCTATCCTCTGCGAACTTCTTTCCTTCTCCCTCCGTTTCACCTGCTAGCACAGGATTTATTTTTATATCCTCAGTACACCCCCGTCAGTCCTACCCCCCACTGACCTCCTTGTTTTTATATTTTTTTCTTTTCTGTCAGTGCACCTCAGTGCTCTCCCCACGTTTTTATTTTCTTTTATTTGCTCCATTATTTTTCTAGTGGTCCACCCATGTTCCATTTTCCTGTTTATTATTTTTCTCACCTTTTCTTTGCCTTCTTCTGTCACTCCCCCACTGCCCATTATTCTTTCTAATTCTTTTTCATTTGGTTCTTATTTTATTTGCTGCACTTACTCAACATCATATATATATATATATATATATATATATATTTATTTATAATACTATCTTATTTTTATTAACCAAAAATAATGGGCAATGCAGTTTTGACGATTTTATTACTAAAAATATACACTTAAGCTATTATTAATTTCTTTGTTAGCCAAATCACATAAAACACGAAAATAAAGTAAATAGCTCAAAAGAACAAGAAACTAACTAACAAAAGACAAGAGAATTTGATGTAAAATATATATAAATATGAGCTTATCAAATACCCCCACACTTAGCTTTTGCTAGTCCTCGAGCAAAACAAACGAAAACAGAAAAAGTAATAACATGAAAATTATTAGTTTCCCCCTATATGACCCTCATAGAATTTCATTCGAGAACACAAATCATCAAGAACCATAGCTAACACCAACAAGCAATTTAAGTTCATTTTCCTTACTCAAATATTAGCAGTAATCTTTGAAACATCCTTGAAGTGTAGTGTGTGAGATAGCCATGCAAATGCAATTTCAAATTTTTATTTTAAAATCACCATATGCAAACTAGCGACCTTCTCACTGGATACACACTCAATCACACATGTGTTTAGTTTTAATGTGTTTCGCTCAAAGAAACAAATGTGAAATTTCTACCATAAGCTTGCATAAAGATCACTTCTCCACAGTCATAATTGCAAAACTTAAATCAAGAGGACTTTTATTGGATGTAATGAGGCTTAGGGAAAGGGTTATTGAAACGAAAGAATAGGAAAACACAAGTTCCAAGCTACATTGCAAACAATTCTTTTCTTTAAATTTATAAGAACTCAAGCTCTCCAACGATTCTTCCGACATCTCCAACCACACCCAAAAACTGAAACTTTAAAAACTTTTTATTTTCTTTGTATACAATCTTTCTTTTTTCTTTTTCTTTTCTTCTTTTCTTTTTTTCTTTTTTTTTTTTTTTTTTTTTTTTTTAATACAAACATGAAATACCCCCACACTTATTCTTTTGCCAAACACCTTCAAAGTACTTCACAAACGTTTCTCATAAGACAATCTTGCATTGCTCGCTTGGAAAGGGTAAGGAAAAATATTTATTTCAGGCATAAGGGTAGACATATCTGGTGATAAGAAATAAAAGGTTCACAAATACGGCACAAATTGGCAATCTAATGATATCATTTTTCTTTGGGAAACAAGGTTATTTGGGCCATGGTGGTAAACCTAATGCCTCTATCATTTTCAAGTTCATGCAATCAATGACAAAAATTTCGAAAGATCGTTATGCAAGTTCTAGAGAAGTATCTCACATAAGTTCATCACACATGAAAGAATAGGAGTGTATGAAAAATGCACACACTTTCAATAGGCTCAAAAACTCACATAGGATGTATATGGTCACTAAATTCACATATGGAGCTTTAAATCATGCTTTAATTTCACATCAACAAGGCTATGTGCGTTTAGTTTTTCAAAGATGATCAAATATGTACAAACTAACACAAGAATAAGGAATTTCACACAACACATGTTAACTAAGTTCTTGATAATCATGATTCAAATTTGATCCAATTATATCATTGGGTCGGGAAACTAACAAAAATCTAATTCAAAACAAGAAGGAAAACAAGGAAATATTTTTGGATTTTTAAAATTTTCAAAATTTTTTTTATTTTTTTTATTTTTTTTATTTTTTTTTAAACAAAACTAATTAAGAAAACAAAGCAATAACATGGAAACACATGAAATAAGTTCAAAGTCGAAGGTACAAAAATTTTCAATTTGGTCATTTTTATACTCTTTACCCCCACACTTAAACTAGACATTGTCCCCAATGTCAGAAAATATAATAAAATGCAAATAAAAATAAAATAAATAAATATAAGGAAACAAAATAAAGTAATAGGACTGAAAACTTCCCTAATTTGCAGAAAAAAATCAAGCGATGACCCCCAAGCTTAAATTCTGCAATCAACCTCAATGGTGGAAATAACCAAAAGTTCCTGCAAAGAAAAGAAATAAATCAGTTAAGCACACAAGAAAATATAAAAGAAAACAAACGAAAAATTGAAAATGAAAAATAAAAGACAATGAATAAAACTAAAAGTGATCATTGGTCCTGTTTGGTGACTTTCCACAGCTTTGAACTTGAACTGGCCTCGGAACTTCTTAGCAAGGAAAATGAGACTTGATTTGTGGTGGTGTTGAAGCTTCTCGAGCTCTTGGTTTCAACTCGGACTCCTTCTGCCGGGTTGATTGAGTCTGCAGGCTACATTCTTCTCTTTTTGTTCTTCTGCATGGCAGGTAGGCACGAGGCAGAGGTGGTGGTCTGCTTCTTTGTTCAATCTGTCCAAGTGCCGACCGATTGCCTTTCTTTCACCTTGCCCCGTAGCTAAGAGCAAGGGTAAAGGAAAAGCATGCCATGAGAAATCTTTGCCTCTGACTCTGATGATATGGGATACTTTTGCTTTTGAAGAAGTATCGTTCCACAGGTGTATGCGTGAACTGGGCTGGGGAACTTCTTAGCAAGGAAAATGAGACTTGATCTTGAAGATGAAGCAGCACCTTGTCTCCACATGCTTCAAGTAACATTTTCACTTGCCTTGGCTGTTCTCCAGGCAGATGTGGCGTCTTCTTCGGAAGTACATCAGCGGTTGAAGATGAGCACTCGAGAGCAATGCTAGGTAAGCAATGCTAGGTAAGCAATCAGGAAGGATTTCCAGGCAGTCGGTTCTTAGATTGGAAGATTGACACCGAATGCTGGCTGATTGCCCGCTTTCTCCTTATCACAAAGACAAGGAAAATGACAGGGAGAAAGCGTGATATGAGATACTCTTGCTTTCAACCTTCATGATATGAAATACTCTAGCTCTAGATGACTTGTTTGTAAAGGTATCCCAGGGAATGAGAAACACAGAGAAACTCGAGAGGGTTTGTTGGAAAGGCATTTTCGGAGATGAAGAAGTGCTGAGAGAGTTTGCCTTTGCAATGGATGCGAAGGTAGACGTTTATAGGTCTTTTCTTCACAACCGAAACTATTCTTTTACCCCTGTCGGCAGCCGGTGGATGGATGAACAGTACAGGTCACGCGCTTTCTGAAAAAGCAACCCGTAATTTGCGCAAAGCTGACAGCGCGCGTGACGAGTGACGACAAAATTGGAAAAACAGCTCGCCTCGTGATTCCTGACCGCTCCGACTTTTGATAAAGACGCCCGACTTTTGAGAGAGCGGCGTCTGACTTTTGAGAAAGGAACCGACTTTTGAGACGGAGTCCGACTTTTGAGAACGGCGACGCCGCTTTTGAGAAAAGAATCTGGCTTTTGAGAAAGGAGCCCGGCTCTTCGATTTGCGAGAGGGCGCCTCTTCGACTGCTGAGTGATGCCTCAACGATTTCTTCTTCTTATAAGAACGCTCATTTTTGTTCCACAACACACTTAAGCTCCCCCTGTAACACTCCCTCCTGTAAACACTCCCTCTTGCACTTCTTTTAATCTTGATCATTCCGACTCTTCATTCTCAACACCTTCAGAAAATGTCTTGCCCTTCTGACCGTCGCCTTAACTTGAATGTTGGGGAAGATAGTGATATATCTTCTCCAACCAACATTTGGCAGCCGTCCTTCATATCCCCGAATGGTCCTCTTACAGTTGGGGATTCCATGATGATGAATGAAACAACCGCATCGGTGGTGGCCAGAAATCTGCTCACTCCTAGAGACACTAGGATACTTTCTAGGCGGTCCGACGAACTAGCTGTCCAGGACTCTTTGGCCTACAGCGTCCGATGCGCAGGCTCAGTATCAAACATGGGCCAGCGCCTTCTTGCACGAACCCGTCAGGTGGAGTCGTTGATGGCTGAAGTGGCTAGTCTTCGGCAAGAGGTCAGAGTGCTTAGGCATGAGAACAGGGATTTGCACATGCTCGCAACCAATTACTCCACAAGCATGAAGAGGAAGCTGGATCAGATGCAGGAGTCCGAAGTGCGGATTCAGAGTGATCATCAACGCTTTATGACGTTACTCCCGAGGTTTGTGTTGCCTTCGTCCTCGGGAGCAGCACCAAGTATTGAGGCTCTGAATGATCCAGCTCTGGCGCTTCGTCTTTCAGGGGCTCCGTCGACCTCCGAGGCACCACCAACCAACGACCAATGAACGAAATTAGTTTACAAGTTATTGTAAAATATTTATGCAAATTTGTTTTTTTTATTTTTTTATTTTTTTTATTTTATATAAATGTAAAATAAGTAAATCAAAGTAAAAAAAAACTAAGTTTAATCTCCTAAACAAAAATCACAACTAAATAAACAAAACAAAAATCACAACTAAATAACAAAACATAATGAAATCAACGTAAAAAAAAATAAAAAAAAAATCAACGTAAAATAAATTCACACAAGAGCAAACAAACAATGAAAGAACTAAACAAAGTAAAATAAATTCAGTAAAGAGAAGGGATTAGGAATGCAAATCTGATTGTGGGTGATTCATAGGCCTCCCTTCATTATTCAAATGCATAGGCTTATCATTAAACGGACGGTGGTACTTGAAATGATCCGACAACGGTCTAAGTTCTAATGACGGTGCCTGAATCATCAAAATTAGATTGTTAGTATAACAAAAAATTAAAAATGGAGAAGATGGCTTACTATCACGTTCAAACTCAATTATAAACACCACGTCTTGGAACGTTTCAGGGACTTTGAATTTGGCCAGATTTACTATGATGGTTGTGGCTTGTCCCGTGTCATCAAACTCAACTGCTTTGGGCTTGATTGTCTCATGCACAGCCTCTTGGATGTATTCTTGAAATTCTCCGGCCACCTCATTTTCTGGAGTCCCTCTTCTTGGTGTACAAGTTTCTTTGATTGTTTCAACGTCATCGGGAACATGATTTGGTGCACCAAGAATTGGAATCTCATTTTGCACCTTGGGAAGATCTTCCACAACGTATTTTTCATTCACTTCTTCCTTGGGATTTAAAAACCTGCAAGGAAAAAGGACATTTGGTGGAACGATGTTAGAATAAATTGAATTTAGAACCTCCTCACCTGAGCTGGATGGCATAAGGACTTGAGGGGTTTGCGATAAGAATTCTTCTAAACTGCCCAAGTAGTCATCCTCATCTTCTTCTTGAAGCGGCAATTCATCCATGTTCGGGCTGTGTTTGGATGGTTCTGGGACAGCTTCATCCTCCCGGTCACCTTGATCTCGAATCTGTGCCATGAATTCCATAATCTGCCCAACTTGCTCCTCCAATGCATCCACCTTGTTGGCTTTATTTTGCATCTCCTTGTTTCGATTTTCTACGTCCTGGGTCAAAGAGGTTAGTAACTTATTCAACATGTCATTATCCGAAGACGTACCTGAATTTGATTGGGGAGATTGTTGTGGTGGATGTGACGGTTCATATGGCCACTGATAGAACTCTTCCGATGGCGGCAATTGTTCTTCTTTTTGTGAACCCTGTACTGAAGAAATTAATTCTTCAAGCATTTGATTGTAATCCACGGGCATACTTTGATTCGATTGGAATTGTTGTGGGGGATACTGTGGTGGCTGCATAGGTCTTGAATAGAACGCGTCTTCTTGCTGCCAATATCCACCTTGTTGGAATTGTTGAGGTTCTCCCCACATGTAATCTGAATAATCTCTCCAATCCGAATTATAAGCGTTGGAAAACATGTTGCCCCTTGATTGGTTATAGCCTTGATATCCCCAAACATCTTCATTTGCAGAAAATTGGGGATATTGATGAGTTTGAAATCCTTGCTCATAGGGCATATCAAATGTAGGGCCACTTGGCGTTGTGGTCCGTTCGGCATTATGAGTTAATTGAGCAGTGAGCTGTGCCAATAGATCTTGAATGCTAGTAGAATCCAGGTCTTGCTCCATTTGTACCTCAATTCAAAGAAAGAAAAATAAATCAAATATCAAAAGTAACATACATAAACACAAATAAACATAAGCAAAAACAAAAATAAAAGGATTAGCAAATTTGCTAATCCCCGGCAACGGCGCCAAAAAATTGATGCGAAAATAAATTAACGCACAAATTTAAACCCTATTTGTGACAATTGTAGTGTATGGATAAGTAGGGATCGTTCTAACCGGGGATTAACTAGGGATGCTAACCAATGTAAAATTAATTTAAAAACGTAAAAACAAAATTTAAAATACTAAACTAGACTCGAAACACTTAAATAGAATAACTCAAAATAAAACTAACAAATAAACTAAAATAAATCAAAAGACTCAAAACAACTCAAGACTTAAGAAAACACAAACTAAAATGATTTCTAATAAATCTAACACTTTAAAATAAAATGGGGGATTGATTTTGATGAAAAGTAAATTAAACTTAAATAAATTACAAAATTGACAAAAACATAAAATTAAGGTAAAATGATAAATGACGGAATGGCTAGAGGGTTCTTCTCCACACATGACATATATGCAACCTAAATTGATTTTCAGTTGTTCTTTCAATAAATTGTAAATTCTCAACGCCCCAAATTAATTAGGTCCGCTTAAATTAATTCTCAGATTTTCCTTAAGTTAATGGATTGGATGATTGCATACGACAACCCAAAACATTCCCCACAAGTTCCCTACATGAATTGCATAATAGAGATACAAGCAAGAATCATTAAGTTTTATGAAAATCATAAGCATTGACGAGGCACTTGTTACTATGAATTGCATGAAACTTATGCCAAGAATTTACCTAACGCGATCGTTTATAAGCGACCTTCACTACTTGTGAATATAAGTTCATAACGATTAGGTGAAATTCACTTATATTCTAGCATCAAATTCATGCATGTAAATTAAGTATGCATCCTTAATCGACATACAAAAATAAGTTATCAATCAAGCAGTTAAGCAAATTAAATCACAACTCAGAAATCACAACTGAAGGTAATCAATTCATATTACAAATATATTCATGGTTTTGAATTAAACTCTAGCCAAAATAAAATTAGTTACACATTATTGAAATTAAAACAGAAATAAAACGTGAGTTGGAGGATTAAACCGAATGAGGACTGCAGTGTTGCTTCTGACTTCTGTTCAGACCGAGAGGATTTCACAGTTGCTTCTCCGTGCTGACCCCGTGCTGACCCAAGTCAGCACTGCTGCCGTGCTGACCATACTGACTTCTCCTTCCGTCAGTCTTGTCGTTTTGTTCCGCTGCGTCTGTCCCGCGTCTCAGGCCTGCTCGCAAGCTGCAAAGGCAGCTTGCCTGTTCTCCCGCATCCAAACCTTCCGCTGAGCTCGCTGCCAAGAACTTCTGCTCTTGCGCTCCACTGCTTGCGAGACCTCCCTGACTTGCGCGCTGCCTGCTGCGCGAAAACCTGCACCGAATCTCTCTCCGAGGAGCTCCTCGGCTCCTTTCTCGCACCCCCCGTCTCTGACCTTGCTGTCCTCTGCCCAGTATTCCAGTTCCAGCAAGCCTTCTCTGCTGCCCCAAGGCAGCGCCTGCTAACCAAGGGTCGAGAGCCTTGACAGCTCACCCCCAGTTCCCTCCGTCTTTCCTTCACGTCTCTCGCAGGCTGCCAAGCAGCAAGCCTGTTCTTCCTCCTGCCTCGCGTCACTCCAAGCTGCCAAAACAAGGCAGTGTCCTCCGTTCTCCTCAACCTGCTAGCTGCCCAAGTTCTCCGCGTCAACGCCTGCTCAAGCTGCTGTAAGGCAGCAACCTGCTCCTCACGTCTATCCTCTGCGAACTTCTTTCCTTCTCCCTCCGTTTCACCTGCTAGCACAGGATTTATTTTTATATCCTCAGTACACCCCCGTCAGTCCTACCCCCCACTGACCTCCTTGTTTTTATATTTTTTTCTTTTCTGTCAGTGCACCTCAGTGCTCTCCCCACGTTTTTATTTTCTTTTATTTGCTCCATTATTTTTCTAGTGGTCCACCCATGTTCCATTTTCCTGTTTATTATTTTTCTCACCTTTTCTTTGCCTTCTTCTGTCACTCCCCCACTGCCCATTATTCTTTCTAATTCTTTTTCATTTGGTTCTTATTTTATTTGCTGCACTTACTCAACATCATATATATATATATATATATATATATATATATATATATATATTTATAATACTATCTTATTTTTATTAACCAAAAATAATGGGCAATGCAGTTTTGACGATTTTATTACTAAAAATATACACTTAAGCTATTATTAATTTCTTTGCTAGCCAAATCACATAAAACACGAAAATAAAGTAAATAGCTCAAAAGAACAAGAAACTAACTAACAAAAGACAAGAGAATTTGATGTAAAATATATATAAATATGAGCTTATCAATATGTTTCTTGAAAATGGTTCAGCTTAACGCTGTCTCACTCTTAACATGGATAAGTGTTAACGTTCAGCAGATTGCTACACCTGATATGCTGTATATTCAGATATTTATGATGTTATCATGTACCATTCTCGTTTGTTTTGTCTTGATGTTGGAAAAGAGGATGGTTTAGTAAGTTAGCAAGTAATGGTGTGAAAATTGGCCTCCTGTATGAGAGATGTGTGTTTGGTGGGGGTTTGAAGGGTTAACTTTTGGAAGCCTTAGATGTACTGTGTTACCTAAATGACTAGGCATCTTTCAAATGATACTATCTCCAATGCCTTTTCTCTCTTATCTTAGCTTTTCAGTATTACCCTAGTCTCGATCTTTTGGTTGGAGCAGGGCATTAGTTTCTATAATTTGGAATCAGCCCTCAAATAGAAGGGCAGATCATAAAAGACTTTCATTTATCGTATTACTTGGTTCTATTCTTTGTGTCCATGGTTTTTAAGATAAACCAAGAATGATTTGTTATCAAACACTGGTGCAGTGTACATATCATTGTCCAGCCAAACCTGGACAGTGGACATTGATGATTGCGTAGGGATATTTTTTTAAGTGTGATCTTGATGACTTGATGAATTGTGATATGCCGTTTTATGTTTATTATCATGGAAATAATGTACTCTGCTTTCGTATTTTTTTGTTAGTGGTCTTGCGTCTTAATACGACTTCATGGATTTTCTCTCAGAATCACCAAGGAACTGGAATCAAAGGTTCCACCAAAGGATATTCCCAAGGACAAGCACTAGTGTTGATACCGGCTTCTTGTGTTGTTTGCAACAATTGACTACTCGGTTCTCTCTCTCTTCTAAGGAAAAGTTTATTATGTGATGGCGTTTCCTTAGGAATAAATCTTGACCTCGATTTTCTGTTCATAAAATGTCTTATCTTGTTTATCGTAATTGATTTTTGGTCTTTAGATACACATAAGTAACTATTAACTGCGGAGAAAGCTATAGTTTGTTAATCGGAGGTTTCATGTTCGTATCTGTGTATTTTTGTAGCTTGTAACACTCAAAGCCCAAAAGCCCCTTCGGCCCAATATTAGGTTTTTGTCCAATTGGACCAATATTAGCTTTTTTTGTCCAAAAGCCCAAAAGCCCAAAATTATTTTGGGATTCCCGATTTGTCCCGAAATCCCGAAACTATTTCGGGATTCCCGAAAATTTGGTTTGGGATCGGTATTGAAATTGGGATTCCTGAAAATTTTGGTATGGGAATCGGGATAAGGGTTTCGGTATGGGATCCCATACCGAACCACCCCTAATTCATCCTACCCTTAATAATAATAGTTTACAAAAAATTGGAAGTATATTAGATCAAGTCTTTAGTCACGGAAGAAAATGTGGACACTATGCTAGTATGTATTGGGATATATTGTAGAGAATTTGCTTTGTTAACGTCCGAATGGATTTAGGTACGACTACAGTTGTAATATCGTTAGTTGTTATTAGTATTACTGTTTAGTGAAATTATTCTCCATTTGTTAGTGGGGAGGTCTCCTTTTAACTTTGAGTTCAAACCTACTTGTCACGCCTTAATCTAGACATACGTCCAGGATCGACATGTAACATCACTCAGTACTCGTATATCTAACATACCCCATCTCCAGGATATGGCCAAGCACAAGAAAGATCCAATTGCGTAGTAATTTTTCATATACTCTATGGCTACATCTAACCTCTTTGTTAGACTGCCTTCATACCCTCTGATGAGATCAAGACATTTGTAGTTCACTATTTGTTAAACTCTGAACTATTCGTAAAATACTTCCCAGTAGACAACATAGAGTACCACACTACACATCAACCATAAGCTAAACAAGAGTTGTCATCTTACCTTTCACACACACATATGCTTTCCAACACCATTCAACAATTACATCAATCAATAACACATACAATACACCAAAATACAGGGCTAGAGCGACACAGTTTGGGAGAAGCCTACATCCCTGAAGCTTTCTCAGTTTAGACTAAATCCAAGGAATCAGCGAAGTCAATGATGTGATTTCGGACCACTCAACGAAACCAAAGTACGAAACGGGATTCTGGACCACTCAACGGAATCCAAATCAGGATACGATTTCGGACCACTCAATTGAATCGCGGAGTAGAAGGGATTTTGGACCTCTCAACGGAATCTGAGTGGATACGATTCCGGACCACTCACCGGAATCCAGATGGAGCAGGGAATCAGACCACTCAACGGAATCCCAGCAGAACCCGGTTCCGGACCACTCAACGGAACTGAGTGGAAGTCTAGGAAACATAACAACAACTCGAAGAAACAAGACATGAATCAAGTTACTCAATTTAGAACAGCTTAACGAAACGAGAAATGAAACAATGAAACTAGATATGAAACAAGCTTCGAAGCAACAACCCTAGGACAATGGGTTAACGGTTCACTACGAGCCCTCACATTTCATCAAACAATTCAACAAGCACTTCAAATCACATTTCATAAATATCATCAATACACAAGTCAAATCACATTTAATAAACATAGATCAATGGCTAAATATATATATAAAAAAAAAATATCACATTTCAATAGAAATCACATTTATAAAATCAAGTGATATCCACAAAGGATACTAAATACAAAATCAGGGTAATAACCATATCACATATCTTAAAGTCACTCACTAACCAATGTAGGCCCATTAGACTTCACTTAATCTGTATTAGTACTAATTTCAGTATTTAAGAACGATTCGAATCATGTTGACCAAAAGTCAACTCTCTGTCAAAGGTAGGTTCCGCAACCCTACATAATTCGATCTGGAACATCCGCCCACATATTTCTGATCTGTAACCTCCCAAGAGTCTCATTAATCTTCTAGAACAATATTCTAAAATTTCGGAACGATCCAACAGTCGGATCTCTGCCAATCGCTAAAATTAAATTGATGTCAATGTTTGGTTTTACAAACTTAGAAATTCAATTTGGGAAAATCCGTACCTCAGATATCCAATCCATAAGTTCCTAAGGTCCTCAAGTATTATGTTTAATAACATATTAACATTTAGTGACGATCTAACGGTTGGATCTTCGTTTGCTACTATAGTCAAGTGGTGGACCCTAATGGAACTAGGTCCAAACGACATAATTTCATCGAACAGAGGTCAAATATGAAATTAGAATATCAAATTTAGCCTAGAAATTTAAAGTTGGCCCACTGGCCAAACGCTGCATGCGCCAGCGCATGCGACGGTTTCCAGCAAACGAAAACCCAATTTTCCGACTAACTCCAAAAATTACCAAATTTTATAGGATTGTAAAGCACAGTAAGGGGAACAACTTTCATACATAGGCTGAAGTCCAATTTGGCCAATAAAAGCCTGAAAACACCCTCGATTCGTCGGAACACTAGAAATGGGTGTTCCTCGATTCGTTGAATTCGCAGCTCCGCTGCCCCCAAACTTGTTTAGGCTATGATCTTGGACTCAAGAGACACCTAAGGGTGGTGGTGGTCGATGGAATTTTTTTTTAGAAATGGCAGATTTGTCGCCTGCACCCACAAAGCCCTTGACTTTGATTCTCATGGAAAGACACCAAATCAACTCGGGTTTTGTGGGAAAATGGAAGAGGACTTGATGCTGAGTTGCTTCCAGGTGATGGGTGGCTACAAATCACCAGAAAAACTGCCTGAAGAGGGGTCGGAAAACATGGTGCCGCCGGATTGGGTCTCGGGTCAAAGGGAAGGATTCGATTCCCTCATTCTCTTATCCCTCCTTTCCAGTCTTTGCTTTTCCTTCTAATTCACCTGTCTCTCCCTCATTTCTCTCCTTATCTCCCCATCCTAGCCACATACATGGCACCAAATCAATGCTTCAGCAAATCTGGAGCCTTCCAGATAATGGTCCAATGACCATTTCGCCTTTGTCTTTACTCGTTTATATCTCGTTCGTTATAGCTCCATTTGGCGAACAGTTTTCGCCTACACACTCGTGAGGTCGAGCTCTATCCAAATATGTAAATAAAAATGACAAAACATATAGGAATTAAATACATCCTTGAAAAGTCCGTTTAGTTCATTAAGGTCGCTTTCGTCCTTTTACTTATCGAAAAAAAACTATACGCCGTAATTATAAACGCGTCAAAACTAAGAATACGAAATACTTAATTTTAAATAGTGAAATATGGGGACGGGATTTCACACTACTTCCACCAATGTTGATATTTTTTTTTTAGGATTGTACTTGGGTACTTACTAGTGAGTACTCACATTTTGATTGTGATTATTCACCTTTTGATTTTGTCCAATAATATTTTATCACATGTTTTATTGTTTTGAAAAATAATGCACATATGTTACTAACTTTTCTTGGGTAATAAAAAATAAAGAACATATGACATTTTTTGAATCGGCCAAAATAAGAAAGTGAGTACATAGATTGGTGAGTATTTATGTATTTAGGGTTGGACTATTATTTAATCTTGAGGAAAAATTTGGCCTTTAAGGTAATTAAGGAAAATTATTAAAAAATCTTTTTTTAATGCTTGATTTGACCCAATTATGTATTTTGAATGTGGAATGCTTGCTAACATCAAATACCTGAATGTTGGAACCAAATCTGAGTAAACTTGAGCAACTTGCAAAACAGTAAAACAATCGTGAACAATCCTTAAACCCAGGAGGGGAGATGGGTGTTCATGCCAAAAGATTTCCAACGGTCAAGTAAGTGAATGATTTTTAGATTCAGGTAGTGAGCAAGAGAATTGAAGTGTATAGATTGTGTTACCGTGGATGAACCCTAGGTGGGTGTATTTATAGTGTAGGAGAGAGACCCCTTTAGGATATAGTCCTCATTCTAAGACGAGAGAATCCTAAAGGATATCTAGTAAGTAGATGTTGCATCCTCTTAGGAGTTGTGATTACTTGTAGCGCAGACCTATCCTTAGATTGTAGGGACTCCAAGAGACTTATAGGATCTGATTGTGTCCATATTCGGATCAGATCACGTATGGAACAAGCATGGTCATCCAACGGAGTTGTTAGGACTTCGCCTAGTACCCCGGAGTAGAGTGATGGTAGCACCCTGTTTCGTTTGATATAGCTCCACCCGGAGCTGGAGCTGGTGAGTCCATGATCGAACTTCTAAGGTAACAACATTCAAATTTGACTCACTCCGGCCTTGGAAGATCATGGTCCCTCACTGAATTCATTAAAAAAAACAAATTCTTAGCAAGTTAACCTACTATTTAGGAATACCATAATTGTGGTTCATGAATTTTCATTGATGGAGTAAGGCAGATCAGAATACTAATACCTTAGAAGTCCGACTCAACAGCTTCGGCAGCGAAGCTGCATAGATGGATCTTGGAGAAGCGTTGTCACTGTCATCCTATTTCGGAGCAGTGAGTGAAGTCCGTCAACTTCGCTAAGATTGACCATGCTTGTTCCGTATGACACGGAAACTTGATCCAATAAGGAATCTGCCATGTTTCCTATATTCTTGGAATCCTTACAATCTAAGGATTGACGTGCACCTGAAGTAATCATACTCCTAAAAGGATGCAATATCTACTCCAAAGTATAATCTAAGATTGTCCCAGTTTAATACTAATTTCATGTTCTAAAAGGACTTTATCTCGACTGGTATAAATACACCATTCTTGGATTCATATATGGTAACACAGTTATGCACACTTATTCTCTTGCCTATAGCTTGAGTTTTGTATATTTCTTACTAACTTGGCCGTCAGAGAGCCTTTGGCCTACACCCCTGGTCATTGGCTGCTTACGATTGTTTGTTCTTTAACATGTTAAACGAGTTTGTGCATCTCCTCCACACATGGTGGTACACGAATTTAGCTTCAGCAAAAATGCTTATTATACAAACAAAAACAAAAAGTCGAACACAATGAACACATAAAATCGCAGCATGGATATTCCATTGATATCTAAATACGACTATATTATATCATGAAACTCCTAACTAAAATATGTTGCTACCAGGTAGCATATTTTTATCCATATGGCAAAGCATAGAGATTAAGACTAACAATTTTGTTAGAAAAAAACTAACAATAATAATAATCATGGCTATAATCAGCCCTTTTTTTTTGTTACCTAATTAAAAGGTAAAATTGAAGAACATATGTTGGGAAAACAAAATCATAAAGAACACATGAAACCGACACCGGAAGCAAAAAGGATGGTGCGGAGTTGGGATGCATACGTATTGTATAGACTGGTAGACAACCCCCCAAAAATATATCTATGGGATAGGCATGGTGGAAAAGTAGGCAATAAGAGGAAGAAGAAGAATACTGCTTTGAATCTTCAACGACGACTACCTTGATGGACAGAAAATATATAAATCAATTTGCACACATGTGGATGCAAATTTCCGCCTTCTTCTTTTTGGACGAAAATGCACCTGCAAAATAATCAACACCTAAGATCAAGGCTAAGAGTCTCACGCACCCATGATGAATGGGGGGGGCTTTGGCCGAAGAATCTCCGATGCCAAAGTTAGGATTTGAGAGAAAGTGTTTAAAGAAGTTTTGGGAGAGAATTGGACTTAGGTTTTTGGAGAAATGAAGGGCTATATATAGGGGTGTGTCCGGCCCTATTAGGAGAATTGGGACCGGCCACATATGGTTGATTTGTGGGATTGATTGCAAGATATTATGTAAATAATATCTTGTAATTAATTTGGTAATTAATCCCAATTTGAAAAAAATAATTGGGAATTACCTTGTGGTTGAGGATTTGATGAGGAGTGATGAGAGGGTTTTAAAAGAATACCATTTTGATCACCTTTGACCTCGATTGAGCTGTTATTGTCTGTTGCATGCGCGTGGGAATCCCGGTGTGCCTTAAGGGTAATTTTGTCTTTTTACCCAAAAGTCCACGTATCGCCTCCATATTTTTCTTGATTATTTTTTGCTCAACAAATGCCCCCACACTTGTTGGGCTGCTCGCAGGAAAGGGCAGCAGGTGTAGAGATCTTCTCTTTAGGAAAATAGGATTGTTTCCTATCTTGATGTAGATTCCCTCTTTAATTGGAAATTAGATCCTTCTAAGGAAAGGGAAATAAATTACTTTTAAAGTCTATTTAACTCTACCTTAAGTAGATTATTAAATCAACTTTAGAAAGCAATTTATTCTACCCAAGAGAGAGAAAGCTAAAGGATATTTGTTCCCCATCCCTTAGCAATCTTCTACACTTGCCCGTGCAAAGGATCGTCTTTCGTTACTTTCTTTGTCTTCTCTGCACCACACCGAGGTAAGAAAAAAATTAATTTTCCTTTTCTTCTTCTTGGATAGTGTTGTCACGAGGCAACTGTCGGGGTGGTGCGGCACTTCTGCTGGTAGAGGCCAAAAGTCGGCTTGGCATGGGTCGAAGAGGTGTTGTGGCAGAGACCACTGCTTGGGCTGCTTGGCTTGGCTAAAGCCAAGGCCAGTTGTGCGGCTGGGGCAGCAGATTGAGGCACTGAGGAGTAGTGCTAGGCGGGCTACATGGCTAATGTCATTTGGACTTTTGGACTGCTGGAATGCTGGGCATGCAGGCCTCCTGCCTGCTGGTCTGAGAGAAATAATGAGAGAAAAATCAGCATGGGTTGAGCTTCCTTGTTGAGTACCGTGAATGACGTTGGTTGCTTAGTCCTATTTGTCGGGAAAAAAATAGGCTGCTCCCGAGAGAGGAGATAAAGACGATCAAGGCAGATGCATTGGCTCATCTGATCACTGTTGTGGAGCCTACTATAAACTTCCATGCCTGCTCAAGAGATATCGGTTGAGAAAAGACTGAAGACTTCCTCCACTGTTCGTGAAGGTCCGCTTGCTGACGAGAATCCTGTGATTGAGTTGACTTCTTCCAATGGGAAGAAAAATGAGGTTGCTAGATCTAAGCCTATGACGCATGCCATGCTGAAAATGGCTAGTACGATTACTGATAGGATTGCTCAGCGTAGAGGTTTTGTGAACCTTTGGAGAGGCTTGCTACTATGAAGAGCGATAAGGTGGACTTTGCTGCTAAATGGCGCCAATGCCTATTCCTCTTGCTGCTAAGACTGGTTTGCCTGCTGCAAAAAAAGAGACTGCTTGAGTGGGTAGTCGTGAGAAATATGCTAAGCCTGTTTCTGGATAGGCTGCTGAAATCTATGTGCTTTTAAAGCCAGATCTGCTAGAAGACATGGATGCGTGTGCTAAGCTTGTTGATGGTGTTAGAAGTATTATTTGCCCAAGTTCCTTTACGAATCATTCAACCCAATATGGAATAACTACTTTTATGATGTAGAAAAACGGTGATTCTGGCATCTGAGTCTAGGCTATTTGACTAAGAGGATACCAAGGCTGCCAATGAGGTGGCAATGACTATGGCAGCTGAAGCTTATTCCTCGGCCGAGAAAATCAATAGGTTGGAGTCTGAGCTCGTTGCTTTGAAAGGGTCTAATATATTTTCCTTTACTTCTCTGCAACTTGAGACCATTCACCAAGAGATCGTTGACTTGCAGACTAGGCTTGACGCGATCCAAGTTAAGTATGAAAGTGCAGATGAGGAGATTGGATGTTACATACCTCAGATTCAAGATCTTGAGCATGCCGTTTCTGAGCTTCATTATGTTGCTTACGCAAATGATGAAGAGTTGATCGCTGCATATAATCAAGCGATCCACTTCAAGAAGATCGTCGATAGGC
This sequence comes from Malus fusca, assembly GCA_035220775.1. Classification (NCBI taxonomy): domain Eukaryota; kingdom Viridiplantae; phylum Streptophyta; class Magnoliopsida; order Rosales; family Rosaceae; genus Malus; species Malus fusca. Next base: position 22,462,824 of record CM069063.1, read on the forward strand.
TTGAACCTCAAGTGTTGGAACTCCAAGGTGCATTGAAGATCAACGAAAGTCTGAAGAAGGAAGTGGAGAGCGGCAGAGCATCTGTTTTGGTCTGCTTGAGGGGAACGAGTAGCTAAAGGGTGAGAAGGCTGGGCTCGAGGCTTCGCTTGTTTATAGTCAAGTCAATTTCTTCAAAATGGTTTATGTAGATAATCTCTTTGGTAGGCCGTCTGACTTTGAGTTTGATGGGAAAAACTTCAAGACATTCTCTATTTCTCCAGAAGACTTACTTGCCTTTATTTTTTATGCTTTCATTGGTGAAGTAGTCAGAGAAGTTGGTGCCCAGGCTGGGGCAGCAGGGGGTGAAGTGCCAGGTGATGTTGCTGCTGAAAGCGTCGTGGCTGCTGAAGGTGTGGCAATCGAGTAGTCGTGGGATGTCTAAGCTGCTGAAGAGTAGTCTACTAGGTAACCTTTAGGATTTTCTTTGTTTTCCTTGTTGCTTTGCTTGAACTTATTCAGCCTTTGATATTTGTTTATCAGTTTTGCTAGAAAATTTAATAAACTTGCTTCTTTCGTTTTTCTTCATCTTCGCTTCTTTTTTTTTACGCCTAACCTTTGACCTTTAGACCAGCGGCATACATGCTACTTTTCTATAAGCAGACAAGACCGCGTAGCCTATGCAATTTTAAGTGTTGGTGTAGAACTTTTGCAAAGTTGTTAGCCATAGGGTCGGCAGCTAGAAGTGTTACTTACAAAAGCAGACGAGTCCGCGTGACCACTTGGCTATTAACCTTGGCTTTCTTCAATCCTTTGAGCTGTGTGGCCTGCATTACAACATACTAAAGATTTTTGGGTTATGAAATTCGCTAACATTTCGTATCAAAAGTACGCGGTTGTATGGAATTTCCTAAGCAAAGGTCCGATAGAACACTTTGCTTTTTATGTAGCCAATTCCGTGGGTTGCGTAGCAAGTATCACAACATTTTAGGAATTAGTGTAGATCTAAACGATCATTCTGCGCTTGGCAGAGGTGAAGCTGATCGACTGCGTATCATGTGGGCAGTGGATAAAGCTTTATATATGCACGCTAACTTGTTTAACTTTCACAAAAATGTGTGATTGTATAAGTTTAGCGAGGCTTACTGCTCGAAGGGCAAGCCGTAAGCAGTCTTTTGGAAATCGTAGGCTACCTGGAAATCGTAGGCTACTTTAGTGTACTCGGTAGCAGCTTTAGGGTTCCAGGACAGCCGTCCATAGGGCATACTGCGTAATGTGCCCCTTTCGTCTTTAGGGCCTGGTTCTTCGTGAATTAGGCCAAGAGACCCAAAATCCTTCCGTTAGCTGAGCCTTGAAACAGACCATTGTGGCTACTTCTAGGAATCCCGACGCAAGCCATCGTGCACCTAGTTATACTAGGGTAGCTCGACTCATCTACTTCTGGATATTCGGAGTGTAAGTTTATCCTCCCGTGTTAGAGAGCAAAGACATATAGGCGTTGGAGAGCAGAGCTATGTGGGTGTTAGGGAATTGGTTTACCCTCTCGCACTCGAGAGCATGGTTAGCCCATTGGGGGGTAAAATTTCTGCGATGAGTCCCTAAGAAGGGCGCAATCTTCTTTTGAAGTGCATGAATGATTAGTTGTTGTAAGCATGCACTCGAGCCAAGTTGTAAATCACTTATAAATTCCTCATTGAAAAACGAGTGAAACAAACGAAAACTTAGCTGTAAAGTAGAAACTACATAACAATTGGATAATTATCAGCTTGCAAGGTGGTGCTCGTTAAGCTGCTTGAGTCTTCGAGCTTTGATGTAGCGGGAGGTCACACATGGTACTTTCTTATATTGTAGGCATTCCACTGCTTTTCAATCTCTTTGTCGTTCATGGTAGCGAGGGTGTAGCTACCCTTGCCGCATACTCTGCTGATCTTGTACGGACCTTCCCAGATGGGATTCATCTTTTTGGAACCGGGCGATGATGAAGGCTTTTGTTGGGACTAGATCTCTGGGCTGGAACTGTCGGATCTTGGCCCTTTTGTTATAGCTAGAGAGGAGCTGCTGCTAGTAGGCTGCGATGAGGATGATGACCTTTTTGCGTTTCTCCTATGCCAGATCTAGATTCATGACCATCTCCTTTTCATTTTGCTTGACGCTTGGCTGTAGAGTGCTGATACTTGGCACGATGACATTGGGAGCAATGATTGCTTCTGAACCAAATGCCAAGGAGAAAAGAGTCTCACCAGTTGCTTGTCGTTTGGCTGTACGATATGCCCAAAGACATCTGGGAAGTTCGTCTGGCCATTTTCCCTTCTTGTCAGAGAGGGATTTCTTGAGGCAATCGAGGATCGTCTTGTTGGATGCTTCGACCTGCCCATTGCCTTGAGGATATCTCGGCGTGGACATGTGCTGCTTGATGCCATATTTCTGGAAGAACTTCACCAAATCTTTGCCTACGAATTGTGGGCTATTGTCTGTGATGATGGATTGCAATATGCCAAATCAGTAAATGATGTTCCTCCATATGAAGTGCTCTATATCCGTTTGAGTCGTGGTTGTTATAGGTTATGCTTCTACCCATTTGGTGAAGTAATCGATTGCCATGATCATCATGCCTTTGCCCTCAGTAGCAGGTGACATCGACCCTACCAAGTTGATTGCCCACTGCATGAACGACCAATGACTCGTCTGCGGGTGTAGTTTGCTGGCAGACAGTGCTGGTACCCGGCTTGTAGCATTGGCAGCTGTCACACTTTTGTACTTATTCCTTAACGTCTTAATGCATAGTAGGCTAGTAGTAGTATGCGTTAAGAGCCTTCTGTGCTAAGGATCAACCTTCAGAGTAATTACCACAGACACTTTCGTGGATTCAACTTAGAACTTTTAGGTCATCGGGAGACGTTAGGCAGCGAAGATGTGGACCAGTGTAGGATCTTCAGACGAGAATGCTGTTCCACATATAATAGCATGCTGCCTTCATTTGGAGCTTTCTAGACTCCAACGTTTCCGTAAGGAGTGTGCCATTAACCAGGTAGTCTATAATGGGACTTTGCCAATTTGGAGTTGTACTAACCTCTGACACCTCGGCTATCGGCTCCGCCTCATGCTTGGCTTGTCTAGATACTTCACCGGAATATAGCGTTTGAGTTGGTGGTTGAGGGCGGAGCCTAAGCTGGCTAGTGTGTCCGCGTGAGCATTGTCTGCTCGTGGAACTTGAGTGAGAGTATAAGTCTGAAATGCCTTAAGTTGCTTTTGTACATTCTCTAGGTATTGCGACATCTTTGGATGTTTTACCGCGTACTTCCTAGTAGTTTGGCTGGTGATTAGCTAGGAATCGGAATAAATTGCAAGCTTTTTCACCTCCAAGTCTTTTGCCATTCAGAGGCCTGCTAGTAGGGCCTCAGACCCCGCTTCGTTGTTGGATGCTTTGAAGCCTAGAGTGATCACCTGTTTGAACATCGAATCGTCTAGGGTGACAAGGACCACGCCTGCTCTCGAACCCTTGTAGTTGGATGCGTCGTCGACATGCAAATGACAGAAGTCTCCATTAGGTGAAGCAGGTGCGGCTAAGGTGTGTTCGGCTGCCTCTAGGGCGTCGTTGGGATGCTCTGTTACGTCACCTAGGCTAGGCGTGAATTCTGCTATGAAGTTCCAACATCCATTTCATTTCTCGTTGAAAAACATCCGGTCCATGTAGGATTGATCTTAGAGGGTATTAAGTCATGACAATGACTGTGTGAGCTTGGAAGTTTGGTTTGAGCTTCCGAGTCGCAACAACTTGCGCCAAAATTAGTTTCTCGATCTTCGAGTATCTATTTTTCGCATTGAGAAGAGCTTTAGAAGTGTAGAATACCGGTAGTTGGCCCCCCAGCTCATCTCGTATAAGGGCAAGGCTTATTGCTACTTCTGAGATTGCCAAGTAAATGTATAAATTCTCTGCTGCTTCCAGCTTCGATAGTAAGGGAGGTGATGTAAGATACTTTTTCAGGTCTTAGAAAGCTTTTTCGCAATCATCATCCCATTTGTCTCGTTGTGCCCTCTTGATGGCCTTGAAAAGGGCTTATATTGATTGGTGGATCGCTAGAGAAAACGGTTGAGTGTGGCTGCTCGTCCGGTCAAGCTTTGGATCTCCTTCAAGGTAGTTGGAGACTTCATCTCTAGGATTGTTCGAATTTGTTTGGGATGTGCTTCGATTCCTCGTTTGGTTACTAGGTACCCAAAGAATCTGCCTAAAGATACTCCAAATGTGCATTTGGAGGGATTAAGATTCATCTTGTATCTTCTAAGGATGTTGAAAGCTTTTTCCAAGTTGCCGATGTGGTCTGATCGCTGCTGGCCTTTCACCATGATGTCGTTGACATAGACCTCCATGGTTACTCTGATTTGCTTCTTGAACATCATGTTTAATACCTTTGGTAAGTGGCTTCCGCATTCTTGAGACCAAAAGGCATGACCTTGTAGCAATAGGTGCCTCGCTCGATCATGAACGCGATTTTTTCCTTGTCGGGCTCATATGTGGCCATTTGGTTGTAGCCAGAGTATGCGTCCAAGAAACTGAGCAGCTGGTTCCTAGAAGTTGAATATACTAATAGATAGATTCAGGGGAAGTGGATAAGGATCATTTGGGCATGCTTTGTTGAGGTCGGTGTAGTCTACGCAAACCTTCCATTTGCCTTATTTTTTTCTTTACTAGCACGACGTTGGCAAGCCATGTTGAGTGTGCTACCTTTTTTATGAACTCGGCCTCCAGTAGCTTGTCAATTTCATCCTCGATGATCGCCACTTGCTCGGGTGAAAAATGTCTTCTCTTTTGGATCACCTGTTTGGCAGCGAGATTGACGTGCAGCTTGTGGCAAGCTATCTCAAGGGCGATATCAGGCATGTTAGAAAGTGACCACTCGAAGATGTGGCGATTTCCCCTAAGGAAAATCGTGAGTTCTTCATTTTCTTTCGAGCTCAGACGTGAGCCGATTCTAGCAGTATTCTCTGGCTGCTGGGGATCAAGAATGATGTGTTCGGTGTCCTCCTCGGGTTTCCATCCCATCTTGTCTGCTGATGTGTTAGTTTGGACTCCATCTTCTTGATCCAACTGTTGTAATTGCTATATGGCAGCTTCATTGTCCCCTTGGACCTCAATTACCTTTATAGGGGTAAATGTCTTCTTTTTTTATTCCTTCAGTACTTGCACAGTGAATCGTCAAGATGCGGCCTAGTCAGACTTGATTTCTCTAACTCTTCATCCCAGGATGCAAAATCATATTTTTTTATACTTGACGGAAGTGACGGAGTCCAGCTTTATTAGCCAAGGTCTCCTGAGAATCCCATTGTAGGGAGACGGGTTGCATACTATTGTGAACGTCTGCTTTAAAACAACTAGTGGTGTTTTCACGTTAAGTGTGATGTAGCCGATGGCAGTCGAGGTGTGTCCGTTGAATCTGGTAAGTACCTCCACGCGGTGTATGATTGTGCTTTCTAGGTCCATCTTCTAAATTACTGAGAGTTGAAGTAGGTTGACTGCACTTCCATTGTCCACAATCATTCTGTTGACTATGGCATGAGCCAGTTGGATAAATACTACTAATGCGTCGTCATGCAGGAAATTTATGCATTCGACATCCTGCTCGGTGAAACCACCAATGGGTCTAGGTTGGGTGTTGGCTTCCTGAACTTGTGAGACTAATAAAGCTTGCTGCATTTTCCTCTTCTTGGAATTGTTGGTGGCCCCCAAGTGCTCAGATTCGGCGAAGATGCCATTGATCCGAATCGTATTGTTGGGTGGTTCTTCATTGACATCTGTGTTCTTTCTAGGCTGCGCAACTTACAGTCGTCAGCTGTGTGACTAAGACCTTGGTGGAATGCGCAGTACTTGGTGTGGTCTATATTGGAAGTATCTCCATTTGATTGTTTCAGTAGCTTGAACCATGGTTTGCTCTTGATGTCGATGAGGATTTGGTGAATTGGGATAGAGAACTTAGAGTAGTTCTTGGATGCTAAGCCTTCTTTAGTCGTGGGTCTATCCCTACGTTTGGCCTCTTGCCTACTTTTTCTGTACTGTTTCATGTCCTCATTCTTTTAAGTCACTGCCGACTCTATTTGAGGCTGCTTGGGCACCTTGTATGCTCGCCGAGCCTCATCCTAAAGTGCATGCTTCTCTGCCAGAACGAAAGAGTTTGCTAGAGTTAGATCTTATTTCATTATTAATTCTCTAAACAGTGGGTGGTCTGCTAGAAGTCATTTTTGGAAGGCTGCGTTTGCTATCGAGTCGTCGTATCAAACTATCTTCGCCTTCTCTGCTTTGAACCTTTTCACGTAGTCGTGGAGCGACTCTTTTGGGTTCTTTTGCACATTAACCAAGCGGTCAGACTTCTTATTGATCGAGCGGTAGGACGAATATTCTTTGGAGAAAACCAAAGAAAGATCATCAAAACACCGGATGGACCGTGGTGGCAAGGTATGGAACCAATCTTGCACCTTGCCTTGCAAAGTAATGGCGAATATCTTGCACATAAGGACATCGTTGTTCCAATAAAGGACCGTTGCACTTCGGTAGTGCTTCAAGTGTTTTTCCGGATCTCCATCTCGTTTAAAAGATGTGAAATGTGGCATCCTAGACTTGCGTGGAGGCTCTGCCTACTCGATCTTGTCCGTCAAGGGAGACCTGCTCATGTCTCGACGTAGTGCTTTATCGGTGACCTCGTTTCATTGGAAGTCACGCAATCGCTCAGTCAGGAGCCTTTTTACTTCTTCCTGAATTTGCCTTTGTCGGGGTAGCAGAACTCTCGGCTGCCCCCGTTCTTGACCTGCTGGTCTAGCCTGTTAGTCTATATGTTCGGCTCATCCACGCCGCAACTGCTGTGCATGTGGTACATCCCTAGTAGGTGAGTGAATTTCTTGTAGGTCACCAGTTGAACTTGAGCCGGATTGAGTGACTGCTTATATCTGTCCGTCGTGTTACCTACTCCGATGTGAATGAACACTTCGACTGGAAGGTTGCACATGTTGATTGACAGAGTACAGTCCCAACTGTGAATGTATTCTCGTTTGTGGGCCTAATTGAGAGTGCAAGCTCCTCCACGTGTTAAGACGGGAGTATACGCTATCTTGGGGGCCCAGTCGGGAGTGTACACTACTGGAATGCTAGGTTCATGGTTGTTCGCCATTTGGGTTGGAAAAGCTTGGATTGCATCTTTCCACTTAGGCCAATCATGTCTCTGTTTGCATTTATCAACAGAGCGGGGCTCAATGTCATCGCTTAATATAATTTAGTGGCTATTGCAAATGCAAACATGTCGTTGATGATTATTTCATTTCGATCCCACAATTCATTAGTACATGCATAATTTTTAGATATTTCTTTGCTTTCATGTACTTCTGTCTCTTCAGGGACAAATCTCTCATCAATGACATTTTTTTTTTCTAGAAGTACAGAATCATGAATTGTGAATTTATCATTCATTTTCTTTTCCTGAATGATTTCATTTGGGTTTAATTGTGCCCTCATCTTTCTATTTTGAAGGGCTAAATCTTTTGAACCTGGGGGTCTACCACGCTTCAGGCGTGCACTAGATGAATCATTCGCTGCCACTTATTTTGTCCAACATGGACATCAATTCTTACAGGTGCATTTGCAGCTGATATATGTGACTTTGTCACTTTTGAAGCATCATTAAATGCATATGGCATTTGATTAGCAATACTTTGAAGATGAACGATCCTTTTTACTTCATTTTCACATTGAGTGCTTCGTGGATCAAAATGAGATAAGGTGGGAACAATCCATGTTAGCTCTTGCCGTTCTTCAGGAATGGTCTTTTCTCCCCCTAACGACAGGAAAACTGTCTCATCAAAATGACAATCAGCAAAACGAGTTGTAAACATATCACCTGTTAAGGGTTCCAAATATCTAATGATAGATGGTGAATCAAAACCCACATAAATTCCCAATCTGCGCTGAGGTCCCATTTTAGTGCGTTGTGGCAGTGCAATAGGCACATAAACCGCACAACCAAAAACTCGTAAGTGTGAAATGTTTGGTTGATGCCCAAACACGAGTTGTATTGATGAGTATTGGTGGTTGGCTATGGGTCTTAGTTGACCAATGATGCAGCATGTAAGATGGCATGTCCCTATGCAGAGACTGGCAATTTTGTTCTCATGAGTAGAGTGCAAGCTATTAATTGAAGCCGTTTCATAAATGACTCTGCTAAACCATTTTGAGTATGGACATGAGAAACAAGATGTTCAACATCAATGCCCAGTGACATGCAGTAATCATTAAAGGTTTGAGACGTAAATTCACCAGCATTACCAAGTCAGATTGACTTAATGGGGTGATCTGGGAATTGTGCTCGCAACTTAATTATTTGAGCAAGAAGCCTCGCTAAAGCTACATTTCGAGTAGACAATAGGCAAACATGTGACCATCGGGTAGATGCATCAACCAAAACCATAAAATATTGAAATGGTCCACAAGGTGGTTGAATAGGCCCACAGATATCCCCTTGAATTCTTTGCAAAAATGATGGGGATTCAGCATCAACCTTTAGTTGTGATGGTCTAATTACCAACTTCCCTTGGGAACAAGCCTTGCAAGGGTTATCATTTGAGACATCAATGTGTCTGCTCAATAATGGATGTCCATTAGAGTTGGTAATGATTCTATGTATCATGGTAGATCTTGGATGACCCAGACGGTCATGCCAAAACATGTAAACTTTTGAATCAATGAACTTCTGGTTCATGACAGTATATGCCTCAATTGTCTTTATGTATGTATAATACAATTCACTTGATAAACTACACAACTTCTCCAATATACGCTTTTGGGTATCATTGGAGGTAATGCATAAATATTCCACATTTTATGCACTTTTCGTTTCAATGTGGTATCCATTCAGAGTATGTCCTTAAAGCTTAACAAATTTCGAGTAGACCGAGTGGCGTACAACGCATTTTGTATGGACAATATTGTTCCATTTGGTAACATAATCTGGGCTTTTCCTGAGCCTTCAATTACATCTAATTGTCCTGATATTGTTGTTACCTTTACTTTTGCAAGTACCAAGTTCAAGAAATACTTTCGATCTCGAAGTATTGAATGCGTTGTTGTGCTGTCTGCACGACAAAAGTCTCCGCCATTGCTCTTGTTTTGAGAACAACCATAATTTTTATCCATATTCTCTGAGTAAAGAAATTACAGTTAAAAAGCAGTTTATTCATATTGGAATACTACTTTTATTGAATTGAAAATGCGAGCCTTAAACCACAACTACAAATAACAAGAGTACATTAAACATAAATGATTCGATTGGACCCATAAACTTCATTCCCTCTTTCAATAATAAAGTCTGAAACATCCAGGTGGGTTATGTTCAACTGTCCTGGTCGAGGAAATTGGTCTCGACACACTTCTCTTGGAGGGAGGCTTGATACAGATCCACCAGATGTTTTGGGGTACGACAGGTACGCGCCCAGTGCGCATTGCCACCACACCTATGACAAACTCCTTCAGGATTTCTATGGGTGTTCATATGAGCTTTGCCTTTTTGCTGATTTGCCTTCTTAAAGCTCGGGCCTGGATTATACCTTGGAACCTGGTTATGAAACTGAACACCATGGTTCTTGCCTTTCCCAATCCACTGGCCTCGCTTGTGGCCATATCCTCGTTTGTAATTATTTCCACAAGAGGATGTGATATTTCCTTCAAGGGAAGCAACATTCACTTCTGGGAATGGTGATGATCCAGTAGGTCGGGACTGATGATTCTTCATCAGAAGCTCATTGTTTTGCTCGGCTACAAGAAGTACAGATATCAGCTGGTTGTACTCGGTAAAGCCTCATTCTCTATACTGTTGTTGCAAGAGCACATTGGAGGCATGAAAGGTGATGAAAGTCTTTTCCAGCATATCTTCCTCATCTATTGTTTCTCCACAGAGCTTCAACTGGGAACTAATTCTGAACATTGCAGAATTGTATTCAGCCACCGTCTTGAAATCCTGGATTCTTAGGTGAGCCCACTCATAACAAGCTCTTGGAAGAATCACCGTTTTTTGGTGATTATATCTATTTTTCAGTGCCTTCTAGAGGTTTAATGCATCTTCAACTGTGAGGTACTCGCTTTTCAGTCTTTCATCCAGGTGGCCACAGATAAAGATCATGGCCTTCGCCCGATCTTGAGAGGATGCATTGTTATCCTTTTTTATGGTTTCCCCAAGATTTTCTGCCTCCAGATGGATCTTGGCATCCATTACCCAGGTAAGGTAGTTCTTTCTAGTAATATCTAGGGCAACAAAATCAAGCTTTGCCAAGTTCGCCATTTTCTTTTCTGAAAGAAAATTGAGGTGTGTAAGAACTTGCAATAATGTGTATTCTGGAGGAATATATTGTTAGAACTTCTGGTCCTTACAAATTAAATATGCAGAGCAGGGTGGGTGATTATTCCACACCACCAAAAATTGCAATAAAATTAAATAGCAGGCAAATTTAAATAAGCAAGGTAGGGTGGGCGATTATACCGCTCCACCTAAAATTTGCAAGGAAGGGTGGGCTAATAAATAAACAGTGTATGAACAATGAACTAATATTAAACAAAAATATTGAAGATCGAGGCTTGAGTACCGCAATGTCCTTGAAACAGAAATTTTGCCCCTACTCAGTGCTTGTAGTTCTCCGGACGTCTGTTTCACCAGGATTCAACGATCAAGTTAGAATTCCAGCACTGAAAAACTTAACTTCTGGCGAATTTCTTTGTGGTACTCTCAGTAAGAATGTTATGGATTATAGAAAGAGATATATGTTTTTTTGTGTTCTAAATGCCATGCAGATGGGATGTGACTGGCGAATTTTTTTGTGTTCGTAACAGGTATGAGAATGGGATGTGACTGTTGGGAGACATCTCTTCAGATGGGGTGCTGTGCTCTCTGCGTTTTTCATTGACTTCACACTTCATCTGAAAAGATGAGTCTGTTCAAATAAAATATAATTTAATTAAATTCGAAATTAATTAAAAACAATTAATTATATATATATATATATATATATATATATATATATATATATATTAATTACCAATTAATTAGTGCACCCCAAAGCCCAACCCCAAGGGTGAGCCTAATTGTATTCTCCAAGACCTATTACTCCAATCACTTTCTATAAAGGACAAAGCCTTATAAAGTGATAAAAATCTTTTGGGAATGACCAATGTGGGACAAAGAAATTTCTACTCAAACTACTCAAATTTCCAACATTATGTTGAGAACTAAAAGCAGGCATGTTGCGAACAATTCTTCACGAGGGTATATCCAGCATGTGAGGCAGAGGAAGAAGAAGAACAATAAAATCCTTGAAGGAAACATTTTTTTTCTTTCGGTAGAATGAGTAAGCAATAGTTGGATTCACGGTAGGTTCTTCAGGACCTTGAGCCGTGGTTTTCCTCTACCAGGGGTGTGAATCCTTTGAAACAAGGGGTCTGCCACGATTTTGTGTAGGGGCAGATGATTGGCTAGCCGCTAATGTACATGGATCACCAAGATTGGCGTCCCAGGCTTCCAGGGGGGCAGTTTGTGGTACATTTGGTACATCCATCTTTGCAGGCGTATTTGCAGCTGGAATATGTGATCTTGTCACGCGCGCTAGATCGGTGAAAGCATATGACATGCTTTGAGCTATGCTTTGGAGATCTAATATACGCTGCACTTCATTTTCAAACTGAGCGGTGCGGGGATCTAAATGAGACAAAGTAGGAGTCATCCACGATAATTCGGGTCGTTCTTCAGGAACGTTGATGTTCTTATCTCCCCCTAACAACGGGAATACTGTCTCATAGAAGTGACAATCCGCGAAACGAGCGATAAACAAATCGCTTGTCAAAGGTTCTAAGTAACGAATAATCAAAGGAGAATCATATCCGACATAGATTCCCATCCTTCGCTGATGCCCCATTTTTGTACGTAAGGGCGGCGAGATCGGTACATATACCACACAACCAAAAACGTGCAAATGCGATATGTCGAGTTCATATCCGGTAACCAACTGAAGGGCACTAAATGGTTGTGTCGCAATAGGCCTCAGGCGGACCAACTTTGCTGCGTGCAATATTGCATGGCCCCAAGCAGCGATCGGGAGCTTGGTACGTATGACCAATGATTGAGCAATCATTCGTAAGTGCTTAATGAAAGCCTCTGCCAGGCCGTTCTGGGTGTGAACATGGGGTACAAGATGTTCAACTTCAACCCCAACCGACATGCAATAGTCATCAAAAGTTTTAGATGTGAATTCTCCAGCATTATCCAATCGAATAGATTTGATCGGATAATCAGGATGGTGAGCCCTGAGCTTGATAACCTGAGCCAACAGTTTGGAGAATGCAACGTTCCTTGTGGACAACAGACACACGTGTGACCATCGTGTGGAAGTGTCAACCAAAACCATAAAGTATCTAAATGGTCCGCATGAAGGGTGAATCGATCCACAAATGTCCCCCTAATCCGTTGTAGAAAAATGGGACGATTCGAACGAATCTTGTCATAAGAAGGCTTAGTAATAAGCTTTCCCATCGAACATGTTTGACATGTGATCCTAAGATCGAACCTAAATTTCAGGTTAGTGGATGCCCGTGTGAAGATTTGAGGATAAGGCTTATTGCTATTCGCCCAGGATGTCCCAAACGATCATGTCAAAGTGTAATTTCGTGCGCGGTCCTAGTAGTAGGGCCGGCCACATAGTGGCATTCAATGGGGCGTATGGTCCTAGTATACAGACCACTCGGGATACGCTCAATCTTCTTTATAATACGCTTCTGGCCATATTTGTAGGAAGTTATACACAGAAATTCAACCCCGTTTTCTACGTGGGTTTCAGCGTGGTAATTGTTGTCTCTAATGTCCTTGAAACTTAACAACGTTCTTCCGAAACGTGGAGAATATGGTGCCTCATAAATGGTCAAGATTGTACCATTAGACAACATTATATGTGCCTTACCATATCGTTCTATCAAGTTGGATGGGCCTAAGAGGGTTGTCAGAGGTGCACTCTTAGGTATGAAGTTAGTGAAATAGAAGCGTTCATGCAAAACTGTGTGTGTGGTTGCACTATCTGCCAGACAACTAACTTTCTCACTAGTCATACCTAGAATGAAAAATTAATTTGAATCGGTCACTTGCATAAAAGTTTATAAAAACAATTATCAATTCAAAATAATTTCATTTATTCAAGGATTAAAAACTAAATATCCATAACAAATCACCAACTAATAATACAAAATGTTTGGGCCTAAAATACTGGTTCGGGCCTAGTTTAGAATTGTTCTCGGCCCAGAAGCGTTGCTCAGGGGCCGGCCGTGTCCTATCAGGATGGGGTAGTTAAATCCTGATACAATAAGGAGTCTCGACAGGAAGAGGGTGCTGAAACTTAGGACTAAATACGGCATGATAAGGGGTTGGGTTCAAAGTCCTAATAAGAGTAGGACTGGCCGAGATAAGATTGGATCGGGGTAAGGAGTCCTAATTTGAGTATAGTTTTGATTTGATCAGAAGCAGTTTGCTACTATAAATAGAGGGAGGAGTGCATCATTCAAAGCCCGCTCCAATTCAACACACAAACTGCCCTGCGCAAATTCTCGCTCTATGCGAAACCTCTCAACAACCTTGAGATTTTTATTTTCTTTTTCTCCGACACATCTTCAGTTTAGATAAACAGCACTGTAAAGGCAACCAGGGAACATCTTCACTTTGGATAAACAGCACTGTCGCTGTAGAATCAGCCGACTGCGAATCACCTTTAATTTGGATAAACAGCACTGCGTCAAGGTCGACTGGTTATTTATCCAAGTCTCGGTCGAGAAGGGTTTTTGAATCCTTATTGGCAGAAGTCATCTTAAAAACAGTCTCGGCGAAGTGAGGTGTTACGAATCACCAAGACTCGATGCGTTGAACGCCGAGTTATTTTATGAATGGATACTCACAAGTTGGATTTAGAGTTCGGCATTCTGATGGCCAAACCATATTTACGATTAAAACGTACATCTACTTTGAATACTTGTGTCCATATAGTCTGGTGTCGATTTGGTGTGCTTATACTCTTACAAATATAATCACCGTGACCGAATCCGACGCCGACGATTTGTGAACTTCGTAGAACTAGCAACCTTGTCTTTAGGCTTCAGAACCCGAAGGTCGGGAGTGTTCCTTCCTAAGCCGTAATCGCAAGATCAATAAGTTAGCAGCCCACCCAACGCAAAATCAACATATTTTACTCCTCGATCGAGCTCGGCCGATGAGTTAGCACACCCCACATTAACCGAAGGACGTAGTTAGCTCACTAGTTACTCGGCCTGCGCGTTACGTAGGCTTGGTAGTTTTTAGGGTCAACATTTTGGCACGCCCAGTGGGACCAAGTGCTAAAACTATGAATTTCATGACCATTGAGACACGATCGGTTAAAAAGAAAACAATCATGGGAAAGTCAACGATCGATCTGCCAGTTCAGAGTCCTGGACAAGAAGTGTCACATGCGCGAAATCCCCTCGTTGCTGTGACCCCTGAGGTTGTAAATGTGACACACCGAGAAAATGAGGTTTGTCTCGATACCCAACCCTGAAATATAAAAGTACCCAACTGAACCGTAGGCGTTTTCATTGAAGGAATAATGGATGACTGCGACGAAAATGGTGGTGAAGGTTTTGACCCTCAAACTAGGTCATTTCTTCGAAGACGACTTGACGAGCAATCTCAGTAGGTTGAACAGATAGTTATCCAAAAAATGAACAGTTTGCTCAAGGTATTACGAAGTAATGGTGAGACACACACTCAATTGCTCAAATTATTAGTTAGCAGAGTCTTCGCAGGGGGACCTGTTGATCAGTTTCGACAATTTCTACTCAAAAGTAATCCGCTACAGGCCGAGGTAGGATCTACTTGGCTCAAAACAATTGACTTGGAAATAAAGGGAGGATCAAGTAGTAGGTCAGATGGATCAAACCAGAGAATGGAAGTATCATCTGTCGATATGATCGAGGTCCAAAGGATGATCGATTCGGCCATGAAAAAAGGGTCGAAGTTCCTGAAATTCATCCATCCATATCCAGCTTATGTGGAAAAATTCGAATATCCTAAAGGCTTCAAGATCCCAGATTTCAGCCTTTTTGCTGAAGAATTGTCCTTGTCCTCGTTAGAACATGTGGCCCGGTTCACTGCGCAATGTAGAGATGTCAATAGTGATTTCCATAAACTACAATTGTTCAACTTTTTGTTGACGGGCTCAACATTCGCATGGTATATCAACCTCTCACCTAATTCCATCCAAAGTTGGGAGGAGCTGGTTTAGAAATTTCACGAACAATTCTATCGGTCGGGGATGGAAATGTCAGTTTCTTCACTGGCTAGGATGGCTCAAGCATCTGATGAGTCACCAATGGACTATCTTACAAGGTTTAAATCAGCCAGGAATTGGTACCGAGTACCTCTACCCGAAGTCAAATTTGATAGGCTTACTCTGAATGGGCTAGACGTGGAGTACAAAAAGAAATTCCTAGGGGCAAACTTCCGAGATATGTACGAATTAGCCCAACATGTCAAGCAATATGATTATTTGCTCCGAGAGGAAAAGATCTCGAAGTCCCCATCCCGAGGAACGATTTACAAAAATCCCACGGTCAGCTACGCATTGGCCGAATGAGAAGATTCCCAGTACGTCAGTGTGGACACTACCGAGATAGTAATAGATAAACCATATGTTTGCAAGGCATTGACTCAAATTAATTCCAAGGATGCCAAAACCCGCTCGGCCACTGAAGAGACGGCGAAAACATCAAAAGTTTACACTTTTGATATCACTAAGGCCGATGTAATTTTTGACCAGTTGTTGTTAGCAAAGATTATCAAACTTCGGCCATGACATAACATTCCCAAGACCGAAGAGCTTAAAGGAAAGACATATTGCAAGTACCATAACTCGACTAAGCATACCATGAACAACTGCGTCGTGTTCCGTGATGATATTCAAAGCTGGATTGATAAAGGCAAGCTAAAATTTCCTGAAAAACAAATGGTGGTCGACGTTAATCCATTCCATTCGGCAACAGTTGGCATGGTAGACGCCCATTTTCCCAAGAGCAAAGGGAAAGGGAAGGCCGAGTTTGTCCCAATACAACAAGTCCCAAAACAAAACTCTTGGCCACGACTGAAAATTGATCTATTTTCCAATGAACCGCCCACCGAGTTTTCGGGGCAGGCCGTAGTCGAATCTATATCAGACTCCAGTATAGAAGAAATTGACGGGCCGATGGTTTTGTGCAGCAATTGTAAGGCACACGTTATATTAACCAAACCGAAGGAGAGACCGCCTCAGACTCCAACACCACGACAACCATCCAAGGTTGCGGCGACACCTCCAAAGGAACTTGGCGGAGGCCAGGGCCAGAAAGTGTTCGATAGGCTTGGCCCTCAGGAATAGACAGATGGCCATGCCTTGGCCAGACGACGCCTTGATTTCGACGCCCCGTTTTATAACGAAGATTATTACTGGCATGTATACTGCACTATCCAAATCTCAAAAATGTCGACGCCAGCAGATAGATTGCATGGCTCGACAACAGGCAACCCAGACCATTTCGGTCGTTAAATGGCAGCCGAAAGAAGCGATATAAAGCGGAGATGATCGACAAACCCCAACAATCATGGCTGAATTACAAGGGCGAAAGGGAACCGATCGCAACTTCGAAACCACTATTGACGAGTTTGAGAAGCGCATCAAACTCCTCATTCGGCCTGGGGATATGAAGGTTCGTTTCGAGCAGTTTGGGAAAGACGCCGAAAGCAAACTTTCCCCGTTACCCCCGCAAGAGCCATTAATAAGAGTTCGACGAAATCTACACCCTCCATTCCTCAGCGAATCCTTGGAGTACATAAGAGAGTTTCATAAGAAATATTCTGCCAATGATTTGTACGGCCTACCCAAGGCGTGTCAAGAAGCTCTTGACTTAGCACTAACTTATCCTGATGCTGAACAGATTATCCAAAAAACTACTGATCCAACAATGAAGGCCAGGTTCTAGCACATATGAGAAGCTAGGGTCATTGGCTTCGAGATCGATCCATACACGAACATTGATATGGCCGAGCTTCATTTTTCTCTTGAAGACCTTTAATACTTAAGACACCATTTCAAAGTCTTTTCGGCCGTATCTCTCTTCGGTCTTACGACTGATGAAAAAGATCGGGTGGCACATCTGGCTACTTAGACACAAAGGGCCCCTGGATTGCTTATAAAGAACGAGCCCGTAAAGCACTGCAGGGGCAAAGTCAAACACCAGAAACGAACGGGCTCGAAGACGACAATTAGAAGGAAGCAAGGTCGGGTTACATATCATAAGAGCAAGTACCTATTGAGGCACACGATGATCAGGCTGAGGATGCTCTAACGCAAGATGCTGCAGTCCTCGATAACTCGGAAGATGACGACCAAGATCCGATAGGCCCTTCGGTCCTTGAGAACATGGAAATCAGCATGGTTCATATTCTACCTGCTGAATTCCAACCAACTGCACACCAACCAAATTTCTTGGATGGTGATGTGGTTGCTGAGGAAGCAACACAAGTCGATTTCATCGCCACCGTCGAAGATGGGCAAGCAAATAACGACGACAAACTTAAAGTAGCTATGGCCATATTGTTTCCTCGCTCATCCTCGATTAATCTTCAACATTTAAAGCCGTTGTATGTGACGGCTCACATTGAAGGTTATCCAATCTCCAAAATTATCATCGATTATGGGGCGACGATCAATATCATGCCCATATCCATCATGAAAGCATTACGACGATCCAACGATGAACTCATCCCATCAAGAATAACCATGAGCAGCTTCGTCTGTGACAAATCCCAAACCAAAGGAGTACTCATTTTAGAAGTAAACATTGCAGGTCGCAATCACATGACCACATTTTTTATCGTCGACTCCAAGATGGAGTATAATGCATTGCTCTGTTGGGATTGGATTAATCAAACGAATTACATTCCCTCTTCTTTATATCAAGTTCTCATCTTTTGGGACAGAAAATCAGTTGTGGTTCATCCGGCCAACAATCAGCCATTCGAAGCCAATATGATTCAGGCACAGTATTATGATGACCATGTCAGTTATATTACCCAACAGGGTTTGAACGAGGAAGGGCGACCGACTCGAATTTCGGTCCAGAAAGCGATCGAACCTGGGTGTAAACCATTACGCCAACCACCTCGACGATTCTCGACCGAAGTACAACTCGGCATAAAAGATCAACTCGTTCGACTTTTAAAAGCTGGGTTTATTCGGACAGCTTGATACATCGAATAGCTGGTGAATATCGTCCCCGTTTTAAAGAAAAGTGGTGCCCTGCACATCTGTATTGATATTTGTTAATCGATATCCAATGCCAATTTCATATTTGTTAATCGACGCTTCAGCACACCACGAGATCTTATCCTTTATGGATGGACATGCTGGTTATAACCAAATTTTCATCGCCGAAGCTGATGTCCATAATACCGCTTTTCGTTGCCCCGGGTCACTCAGCACATACGAATGGGTCGTCATGCCATTCGGCCTCAAGAATCCCGGTGCCACATACCAACGAGCCATGAACACTATTTTCCATGATTTGATTGGTACCATCATCGAAGTCTACATCGACGATGTTGTAATCAAATTAGAACGTCGGCAGACACACTTGGATGACCTCCGTCGGGCTTTCTTGCGTATGCGCCGGCACAATCTTAAGATGAATTCTACCAAATGTGCTTTCGGCGTATCAGTCGGTAATTTTTTAGGAATCCTCGTACATCATCGTGGTATTGAGGTGGATGATAACAAGGCTCGCGCAATCATCAATGCTCTATCCCCAACGACTAAGAAACAACTACAATCGTTGCTCGACAAGATTAACTTTCTCCGTCGATTTATTGCTAATTCGGCTGGGAAAATGAAAGCCTTCTCCACGCTTTTGAAACTTAAGGATTCTAACATCTTCGAAAGGCGTGCAGAACACCAAGAGGCATTTATGCAGATCAAGGTCTCCCTAACAACTCCACCCGTCTTCGTCCCACCACGACGTGGCAGACCTCTTAAGCTATATATCTCGGCGGCCGAAGAATCCCTCGGATGCCTTCTTGCACAAGACAATGACTCTGGGCGAGAACATGCCATTTTTTACCTTAGCCAAAATCTTAACCCACCAGAGATTAATTACTTCGCTGTCGAGAAGCTTTGTCTCGCCCTATTTTCCGATGCATCAAAACTCAGACATTACATGCTCCTGTCAGTCACTAAGGTCATCGCCCAGACCGATGTCATTCGTTGCATGCTTACTCGGTCGATCGTAAAGGGCCGAATCGGCAAGTGGAAGATGGCCCTCTCTGAGTTCAGCTTGAAATATATGCCCAGAAAGCTGTCAAAGGCCAAGCATTGGCTGATTTCTTGGCCCAACACTCTTCCTCGTACGAGTTTGGGGGCAATGACGTTGAAATTAGTATGGTAGAAACACGTGATAATTACTGGATGATGTACTTTGATGGTTCTAGTACTTTAATCTCGGCTGGTGTTGGGATTGTTATTCAATCACCCACTTATAATCGCTGGTATTTTTCTCTTAAGCTCGATTTCGATTATACGAATAATCAGGCCAAATACGAAGCCTTTGTCATCGGCCTCGGTGTACTACACGATTTACGGACGACTCATGTCCTTGTTCTTGGTGACTCCGAACTTGTAATTAATCAACTCAATGGGACTTTTCGTTTCATGAGTTGTACTCTGGCGCCCTACCACATGGTTGCCAGCTATGTGGCCGAGTCTTTTGACGGCATTACTTTCAAACACATTTCACGAGTTCATAACACCGATGCCGACGAATTAGCTAGCCTCTGGAGTACAACTCCTGGGGGGTAAATTAGGCCGAGAAATACCTGTGTCACGACAAGCACACTCAGCCTTAATTAATCAGCAAGTTCTCCAATGCGGTTGCGTGATCTGTACACGGGTCATGTCCTTACCTTTGTTGTTAGAACGGAATGACACTATTGAGGTTTATGTTGTCGAGGCATTACCAGACGATTGGAGAAAGGCGATTATGCGATATATTGATCACCCTAGCGAAAAACACAACCGACGGACAAGGGTCCATGCCACAAACTACGTATTATACCAAAATGAATTATACCTAAAAGGTGAGGACGGTTTATTACTGTTATGCCTCATACTGCAAGAGGTTGCCCAAGCAATCGCAAAAGTTCATGAAGGAATTTGCGGGGCTCATCAGTCTGGCCAAAATATGCGATGGTTGCTTCGCCGACACTGTTATTTCTGGCAAAGTATATTGAAGGATTGTATTGAGTTCGCATGAGGATGTGTATAGTGCCAAATTCATGGTCCTATACAGAGGGTCTCAGCCGAATCACTACATTCGGTCACTAAACCATGGACGTTCAGAGGATGGGCCATGGATGTCTTCGGAAAAATTACGCCATCTTCTGGGTTCGCAAAGCATGCATGGATACTTATTGCGACAGACTACTTCACCAAATGGATCGAAGCGAAGTCATATGCCGAGTTAATGTCTAAAGAAGTTTGTAATGTCATAGAAGAAAACATCGTGACTAGACTCGGCGTACCAGAAACAATCATAACAGATAATGGTACGATATTCACATCTGATAGGTTTAAGAGGTATACGGCGAATTTGAAAATTTGACTTGAGCAGTCTACGCCATATTACCCGCAGGCAAATGGGCAGGCCGAAGCAAGTAATAAAGTTTTGATTGGTATTCTAGAAAAAAGGGCGAGAGAAAGGCCTAGTATGTGGCATCTAAAGCTAAACGAAGTGTTATGGGCCTATCGAACTTCACTCCGGTCAGCCACTGGAAAGTCTCCATACGCGTTGACTTATGGAAACGACGCAATGTTACCCGTCGAGTACAGTCAGGACATGAGACAAATGTTAGAAGATTTAGAAGAAGCTCGGCTTGATGCTTATAACTTATTAGTGGCACAAAAGAAGATCGCCGAGCGAGCTTATAATCAACGAGTCAGACAAAAAACGTTTGGCGAAGGGGAGTTGGTTTGGCAAACCGTACTACGTGTAGGAATTAAAGACCCCAGGTTCGGCAAGTGGTCACCGAATTGGGAAGGGCCATTCGTTATTCATAAAGTTCTCGGAAAATGGGCATACCACCTTAGGGATTGAACTAGTGTAATTCATAAGTTGCCAATCAATGGGAAGTTTTTAAAGAAATACTATTAAGTCACATGGGAAATGCGGGAATAAAAGTTCATTCCATTAAGTTTGCAAAATGGTGGACAAATAGAGTTGGTCGATCAGTTTACAACTAAATAATTCTAGGGTGATGAAGGAATGAGAGATTCAAGAACGGCCTTCAACTCCAACCACCTCACCTCGTCCATGGTGACCTCAGCTTGCCGAGTCCTCATATCCATCTTCAGCTGTTCGACCCGCTTCACGCTAACCTCGTATTCGGTTAAGCAAGATTTGCCGTTCAACTTAAAATCTTTTGCAAGCTCGGAAGCAATTGCCGACCTTCGATTTTAGAGTTCGGTAATTTAACGGTCAAGGTCAACCAATGTTTCTTTTTTCACCTTCAAAAACTTTGACCTTTGGACAAAGAGCTTCTCGAACGGACGTTGCAGCTTTCAAGTCGTCTTCGGCCCGAAGAGTTTTCTCGAAAATACCAAAATATTCTCCAGTTCATTCCAGGGTAGAAGACACTCGACTTCCTATTAAGGCTGCACTCGACTTCCGAAGTATGCAAAGTTCTTGAAAAAGCTTTGTACAACAAGGAAACGGATTCGGGAGAAAGAGGTAGTACATGTAAGTGAGAATGTCTCTGCACTGTTGCAAAGAAAGCTACCGCCTAAATGCAAAGATCCAGGTAGTTTCACTATCCCTTGCGTAATTGGTAATACAAGGTTTGAACATGCCATGCTAGATTTAGGTGCTTCTATTAATGTCATGCCATATTCTGTTTATGCATCGATGAATCTAGGAGAGCTTAAAAATGATGGTGTTATTATCCAATTAGCCGATCGATCTAATGCATATCCGAAAGGTGTTTTGGAGGATGTTTTGGTGCAGGTAGACCATTTGATTTTTCCTGCAGATTTCTATGTGCTTGACATGGAAGATTCGGCACACTCTCCATCATCACCACTCTTACTTGGACGACCTTTCATGAAAACAGCTCAAACCAAGATTGATGTAGCCAAAGGAGAAGTAACCATGGCATTTGGTGGTGATATGATTTGTTTTAAAATTCCTGAATCCATTGAGACTCCTAATGTTGTTCGTTCTTGTTGTGTTATTGATACAATAGAAAAGATAGGGACGGATCATTCAGCCCCTAACACAAAGTTTGCTTCAAGAACAATACAAGATGAGGGAATTGGAGTGGAGCACAAGGACCCCGTGGCCACTGCCCTTAAAACACCCAATTTGACCGAGAGCACCAAGGGGGAGAAAGTTCATGTTGCTGCCACTTCATCACAACGCCAAGGTAAGGCACCTAATCCAAATCTAATTCCCATTAAAATTAAGAAATGGTTCCCTACTTGGGTGCAGGTACCCGAGCATATCCCGGATGGTGGGCGAATTCACATGGATTGTAGGATGCTCAATGGCCCAGTCAAGAAGAATTACTATCCCATTCCATTCAAGGACCCAAAGCATGAAGTGGTTCGAAGGACAAGGCGTAGAGGAAACACCCCTCCAGACCGTGGGGTTCCATAACCCTTCAAAGAAGCATCGTCCGGCTGCAAGACGTTAAAGAAAGCGCTACTTGGGAGGCAACCCATGCAATTCAACAAAGGAAGCTCGAGGAATCACTCCAATTCCAGATTTGCATTCCTAAACCCTTCTCTTTGTTGAATCTTTCTAATCTGCCTATTTAGTTGTTTTAGTTGCTGTTTGTGTGTTTCTTTTTGTTTAGTGTGATTTTATGCTTGAAACATTGAGGACAATGTTTGATTTAAGTGTGGGGGGGGTAACTAAGTGTTTTTGGTGCAAATTCGTGGGATTTTATCACCCTTAACTTAAAGACTTGTTCCTTGCTGTTTTTAAGTGTTTTTAAGTTGTTTTGATGTGTTTTAGTGTGTTTTGAAGTAAAAATCCGAAAATCACATAAAAATTTGAAAAATTTGTTTTAAAAACCCAAAGAGGGTTGTTTTTGTGTGGTTGTTTGTGTCGTAGGGTACCTTCCAACACAATAATGAGGATTCGATTTGTAATTGCATGACGGTTAAAGAAAGTTATAAACATGGATAAAAGTTTGATTTACTCTTTGGTTTATGCTTGGTTGTGGTTATAACTTATGAATTCACATAAAGGAAAAATTAGTTTTTGTAACATGCTTGAAGGAAGTAACTCAAACTAACGCTACAACCTTGTGAGACTTGAGCCTAAACGTTTATTTGGAGAGTTAATAATCTGTGAACTTGTTGCTTTCTTAAGTCGTTGCATGATCTCATTATTCTTTGCTTGGTTGCTACTTAGAAGGCGTGTCATCATTTAGTTCCAAATGCTAGAACTCATGCCCAATTCATTCAAAGCATTTTATTGATTTGCATAACACATATTCAAGATAAAGTTGTGTAGTGACCACCACCATAGCCAAAAAAAAAAAAAAAGCCGTAAAACCATACTCCATTATATGTTTAGGTGTTAACCCCATTGAGCCTTGTTTAGCCTTTTCTTTGTTAACCCACATCATCCTCACCTAGCCTAGATTAGGACTATCCATACCCTCGTTCTTAAAGTATAGTAAGCATGATTCAAATTGAATTCCTTTGTGGCAGAAACCAAGTGTGGGGGAAATTTTTATTTTGTGAATTGTGTGCCATAGGCACGGGTAGAAAGAAAAGAAAAGAAAAAAAAAAAAAAAAAAAAAAAAATTAAAAAAAAAAAAAAAAAAAAAAAAAAAGTTGAAAAGTTGTGAAAAGAATTCAAAGTGTTGAAGTAAGGGTCCAAAACAATAAATTCGGCCCTAAAAAGTTGTTTAAATCTTCCCCTTATGTTTTAAAGATGATTTCTGCATTCTAAGTGAATTCTAAGTCTCAATTTTACTACTTTGCTTACTAACGCTTGAAGAACGTTTGTTTTCCCTATCCTTTCTTTGTTAAACCAATACCCCAAGCCCCGTTACAACCCTTAACTTCTATCTTGAGTGTTATGTGCTTCAATTTGTGGAGTTTGAATTTGGTATGAGCATATGGTGTCATTGGTTCTCGCATCTAAGTAGTAGCATTCCATTCATGAGATCATGTCTAAACATGCTTATTAACTCCGGAAATTGCATTCTTTGTGATACTTATATGTGAGCATTCGTTTTTATATCCACATCAATTCTCTCACATATAACTAGTATAGGGTGTGTAGTTAGAAAATCTGAGTGAAATTAGAGTGCATATCTTGTAAGGATTGAGGGAATTCTCTAAGGCATGTTACTACATTCAAAACATTGTTGGTTAATTGTGAACTAGTATGTAGTGACTATGATTAAGTATGTGCTTAAGTGTTAAATTAACTCAAATCTGTGAGAATGATAATCCTTAACATGTCATGTGCATTGGAAATCCCTAAAGCAAACGTTGGAAGGTTTAGGTTATGTTGGTTTTGTTTTGTTTTATTTCTTTGTTTTGCTCGAGGACTAGCAAAAACTAAGTGTGGGGGAATTTGATAGACGCATATTTATGCGACTTAGTTAACTAGTTTTCTTGCATTTACGTTATTAGTTCTTAGTTATTTTAGTACTTTAAGCTATTTTCTTGTGTTTGTAGGTCCAAAGGGCTAAGGTAGCAAGAAAGTGCATTTTGGTGCATTTTGGAGCAGTTTTGAGCTTGGAATGGATTACATATGTTATGAGCAAGATGGATGGACAAATTTGAAGTCAAATGAGGATAGAAACATGCTAAAAATGTGGTGAAACAAATACAAAGTGCAAGAAGAGATAAATTTCTAGAAGGATTGGCCAAAACTTCACTTAAAACCATGCATACCTCATAAAATTCATCAATGTCGTGGCCTTCCCTTTGTTTCACTTCCACCAGATTTTTTAGTAATGATGCAATGCCTATCTCACCATGACATGTGAGTGGATGATGCAATGCTTAGCTAACCATGACATATGAGTGGATGATGCAATGCTTAGCTAACCATGACATGTGAGTGGATGACTCAATACCTAACCCACCAACAATTCCCACTCTTTGCCATGCTCACCTACTCAATTCCACCAAAATTTTGTGTTAAACAAGTCCATCCTCTTCCTATAAATACCATGGTAGCAACCTCATTCAAATCATCCAGAAATTAACCATTCTCCAAGCCTTCCCTTGCCTCTCCCTACATATCTAAACCCCTTCCCATCCATTCCTCCAAATAACCAACCCTTCAACATCATTCCAACCTTGTTGTTGCGGCAAAGAGAAGGAGAAAAGTCCTTGGACGCGCTTGCTATCCAACATGGATCGTTGGAACGTTTAGGTGCTTTCTTTCCTTTGTTTTTCAATGTTTAAATTTGTTTATCTTTGTTTTGTAATAATGAGGAACTAAACCCCCCTTAGCTAGGGGGGAATTCGAAACACATGTCCTTGCTTGCAATATGATTTAATTACTTTTAATTGCGTTTCATAAGTTATGAATTCAATTTACTTATCCGTTCGTATAAAAACTGATTTGTGTATGTTGATTGAGGGTCGACACTTAGTTTGCATGCATGAATTTGATGCTAGAATATAAGGGAGTTTCACCTAATTGTCATGAACTTATATTCACAAATAGTGAAGGTTGCTAGTCACAATCGCGTTAAGTAAATTCTTGGCAAGAGTAACATGCGTATTCCATAGTTATGAATGCCTCGTCAATGCTTATGATTTTCATAGAACTTAATGATTCTTGCTTGTATCTCTATTATGCAATTCATGTAGGGAACTTGTGAAGAATGCTTTGGGTTGTCGTATGCAATCATCCAACTCAATAAAAGTAGGAAAATCTGAGGGTTAATTTAAGCGTACCTAATTAACTTGGGGCATTGAGAATTAATAAGTTATTGAAATGCAATTGGAAATCATTTTGTATGCAAGCAAGACATGTGTGGAGAAGAACCCCTTAGCTAACCTTCCATCCATTTATTTAAACCAAATTCGTTTTAAAACTTGTTTTGTTTTCCAAAGTTTATGTTTTGTTTCTAAATTCATCAAATCCAAATCCCCCTTTACTTTTAAAGTCTTTTATTTACATTTGTAACTTTGTTTTTATGTTTTTGAGAGGATTTAGCAAGCCCTCCTAATCCCCGGCCTAGAACGATACCCTACTTACATCTATACTACAATTGTCAAAAAGAGGGTTTAATTTGTGTGTCAAGTAATTCTCACATCAAATTTTGGCGCCGTTGCCGGGGATTAGCAACTTTGCTAAATCCCCATTGTTTCTTTTTATTTCTTTTTTTCGTGTGTTTTAATTTTAGTTTTAATTTCATTTGATTTTGTTTATTTCAGGTACTAGTTTATGACTCGTAGTTCTCAACCAGTTCATGCACATATATCGAAGTTTGACGCCAATTTTGAACGAACTTTGAGAAGGAAAAGAAAAGTACCAGAACCTAGTCCACCTAGTTCTAGTTCTGAATCCGAATTTGAAGAAAAGGAGGAGGCAGAAAACGACATGGAGGTGGACAACCGTACACTCAAAGAGCTTTCGGCCTCAGGATTGGATAATGCCGCACCCTTGTGCATCCAATACCCCCCGGCTGCCCAAGGTAAGACGGAAGAGTTTGAATTAAAGTCAAGTTTGCTTCATCATATTCCTAAATACCATGGCTTGTCCATGGAAGATCCTAACAAACATTTGAAGGAATTTGAAGTAGTTTGTTCTAGTATGACTCCCGTTAATGTTGACGGAAGTATTTTGAAGATGAAGGCTTTTCCATTCTCTTTGATGGATAAAGCCAAGGATTGGTTATACGAGTTAGCTCCCGGCACTGTCACATATTGGGAGAGTATGAAGAGAGCATTCTTAGAGAAGTTCTTTCCAACTTCTCGCATCATCCTCCTACGCAAAAAGATAAGCGGAATTCAACAAGAAGAAGGTGAGTCTTTTCCTACATATTATG
Source organism: Malus fusca (assembly GCA_035220775.1). Classification (NCBI taxonomy): domain Eukaryota; kingdom Viridiplantae; phylum Streptophyta; class Magnoliopsida; order Rosales; family Rosaceae; genus Malus; species Malus fusca. The sequence goes on from CM069063.1 coordinate 22,489,946, forward strand.
ACCGATTTAAATCACTTGTTGCTTCTTGTCCACAGCATCAGATGAAGGAGGAGTTGCTTTTGCAATATTTCTACGAGGGTCTCCTACCTCTAGAACGTCAAATGCTTGATGCTTCGGCGGGAGGAGCATTGGTGGACAAAACACCCATGGCTGCCAAGATCTTGATCTCTAATCGAGCGTTGAACGCTCAACAATACGAGGGAGTAGGCCAAAGGGGACCCCCACGGCATCAAGTTAATGAGGTAAGTTCAACTTCCGATCTTCATTCGCAATTAGCTAATCTTACTTCTCTTGTGTCTCAGATGGCCGAGGGCATGAAGATGCAAGGACCAAATGTATGTGGCGTATGTTCCATCCAAGGACATGCCTCTGAAAAGTGTCCACAGTTGATTGAAAATGGGGGATGGGAAAGCGCCCATGCAATTGGGTTTCAAGGTCAAAACCAACCAAGGAACGATCCATATTCAAACACATATAATCCCGGTTGGAGAGACCACCCAAATTTCAAGTGGAGGGAGCCCCAACAACCTCAAAACCAAGGAGGCTTTAGGCAACAACCCCCGGGGTTCTTCACCAAACCCTACGACCCACCTCAAAATCAGTCCCAATCCGGCCCAAGTACTTCAGGTATGTCTCTTGACAATGATGCACTTCTTAAGATACTAACTAAGTTGTCTAATGGGCAGGAACATCAAGCTAAGGCTATGCAAAACCAAGACAAAATGATGGACGAGTTGGAGAAGCAAGTGGGGCAAATTGCCGAGTTTATGGGGCAGTTTCGTGAACATGGAAAGCTCCCTAGTTCAACCATTGCGAATCCCAAAGGAGGATTTGAAACCGCCAAGGCCATCACGTTGAGAAGTGGTAGGCAAGTTAGGGTTGATCCAAACTCATCAAAATCAAGTCAAATAGAGGATGAAAAGCTGCTGCAAGAAGAAGAACATGGAGCCCAACCCACGGCAAGGGTAGAACCACCCTTACCGCAACCACAACATGCCCCTAAACCATCTCAACCCGTCAAGGTAAGTCCAAATTCGAATTCTTCTAGTTTCTTTCCACTAAATGTGCCCTTTCCTGGCAGGTTTTTGCAATCCAAGAAAGAAGAGGAGGAAAAAGATGTTCTAGAGACATTTAGGAAAGTTCAAGTCAACATACCCCTTTTGGATGCAATCAAGCAAATTCCGAAGTATGCAAAGTTCTTGAAAAAGCTTTGTACAACAAGGAAACGGATTCGGGATAAAGAGGTAGTACATGTAAGTGAGAATGTCTCTGCACTGTTGCAAAGAAAGCTACCGCCTAAATGCAAAGATCCAGGTAGTTTCACTATCCCTTGCGTAATTGGTAATACAAGGTTTGAACATGCCATGCTAGATTTAGGTGCTTCTATTAATGTCATGCCATATTCTGTTTATGCATCGATGAATCTAGGAGAGCTTAAAAATGATGGTGTTATTATCCAATTAGCCGATCGATCTAATGCATATCCGAAAGGTGTTTTGGAGGATGTTTTGGTGCAGGTAGACCATTTGATTTTTCCTGCAGATTTCTATGTGCTTGACATGGAAGATTCGGCACACTCTCCATCATCACCACTCTTACTTGGACGACCTTTCATGAAAACAGCTCAAACCAAGATTGATGTAGCCAAAGGAGAAGTAACCATGGCATTTGGTGGTGATATGATTTGTTTTAAAATTCCTGAATCCATTGAGACTCCTAATGTTGTTCGTTCTTGTTGTGTTATTGATACAATAGAAAAGATAGGGACGGATCATTCAGCCCCTAACACAAAGTTTGCTTCAAGAACAATACAAGATGAGGGAATTGGAGTGGAGCACAAGGACCCCGTGGCCACTGCCCTTAAAACACCCAATTTGACCGAGAGCACCAAGGGGGAGAAAGTTCATGTTGCTGCCACTTCATCACAACGCCAAGGTAAGGCACCTAATCCAAATCTAATTCCCATTAAAATTAAGAAATGGTTCCCTACTTGGGTGCAGGTACCCGAGCATATCCCGGATGGTGGGCGAATTCACATGGATTGTAGGATGCTCAATGGCCCAGTCAAGAAGAATTACTATCCCATTCCATTCAAGGACCCAAAGCATGAAGTGGTTCGAAGGACAAGGCGTAGAGGAAACACCCCTCCAGACCGTGGGGTTCCATAACCCTTCAAAGAAGCATCGTCCGGCTGCAAGACGTTAAAGAAAGCGCTACTTGGGAGGCAACCCATGCAATTCAACAAAGGAAGCTCGAGGAATCACTCCAATTCCAGATTTGCATTCCTAAACCCTTCTCTTTGTTGAATCTTTCTAATCTGCCTATTTAGTTGTTTTAGTTGCTGTTTGTGTGTTTCTTTTTGTTTAGTGTGATTTTATGCTTGAAACATTGAGGACAATGTTTGATTTAAGTGTGGGGGGGGTAACTAAGTGTTTTTGGTGCAAATTCGTGGGATTTTATCACCCTTAACTTAAAGACTTGTTCCTTGCTGTTTTTAAGTGTTTTTAAGTTGTTTTGATGTGTTTTAGTGTGTTTTGAAGTAAAAATCCGAAAATCACATAAAAATTTGAAAAATTTGTTTTAAAAACCCAAAGAGGGTTGTTTTTGTGTGGTTGTTTGTGTCGTAGGGTACCTTCCAACACAATAATGAGGATTCGATTTGTAATTGCATGACGGTTAAAGAAAGTTATAAACATGGATAAAAGTTTGATTTACTCTTTGGTTTATGCTTGGTTGTGGTTATAACTTATGAATTCACATAAAGGAAAAATTAGTTTTTGTAACATGCTTGAAGGAAGTAACTCAAACTAACGCTACAACCTTGTGAGACTTGAGCCTAAACGTTTATTTGGAGAGTTAATAATCTGTGAACTTGTTGCTTTCTTAAGTCGTTGCATGATCTCATTATTCTTTGCTTGGTTGCTACTTAGAAGGCGTGTCATCATTTAGTTCCAAATGCTAGAACTCATGCCCAATTCATTCAAAGCATTTTATTGATTTGCATAACACATATTCAAGATAAAGTTGTGTAGTGACCACCACCATAGCCAAAAAAAAAAAAAAAAGCCGTAAAACCATACTCCATTATATGTTTAGGTGTTAACCCCATTGAGCCTTGTTTAGCCTTTTCTTTGTTAACCCACATCATCCTCACCTAGCCTAGATTAGGACTATCCATACCCTCGTTCTTAAAGTATAGTAAGCATGATTCAAATTGAATTCCTTTGTGGCAGAAACCAAGTGTGGGGGAAATTTTTATTTTGTGAATTGTGTGCCATAGGCACGGGTAGAAAGAAAAGAAAAGAAAAAAAAAAAAGTTGAAAAGTTGTGAAAAGAATTCAAAGTGTTGAAGTAAGGGTCCAAAACAATAAATTCGGCCCTAAAAAGTTGTTTAAATCTTCCCCTTATGTTTTAAAGATGATTTCTGCATTCTAAGTGAATTCTAAGTCTCAATTTTACTACTTTGCTTACTAACGCTTGAAGAACGTTTGTTTTCCCTATCCTTTCTTTGTTAAACCAATACCCCAAGCCCCGTTACAACCCTTAACTTCTATCTTGAGTGTTATGTGCTTCAATTTGTGGAGTTTGAATTTGGTATGAGCATATGGTGTCATTGGTTCTCGCATCTAAGTAGTAGCATTCCATTCATGAGATCATGTCTAAACATGCTTATTAACTCCGGAAATTGCATTCTTTGTGATACTTATATGTGAGCATTCGTTTTTATATCCACATCAATTCTCTCACATATAACTAGTATAGGGTGTGTAGTTAGAAAATCTGAGTGAAATTAGAGTGCATATCTTGTAAGGATTGAGGGAATTCTCTAAGGCATGTTACTACATTCAAAACATTGTTGGTTAATTGTGAACTAGTATGTAGTGACTATGATTAAGTATGTGCTTAAGTGTTAAATTAACTCAAATCTGTGAGAATGATAATCCTTAACATGTCATGTGCATTGGAAATCCCTAAAGCAAACGTTGGAAGGTTTAGGTTATGTTGGTTTTGTTTTGTTTTATTTCTTTGTTTTGCTCGAGGACTAGCAAAAACTAAGTGTGGGGGAATTTGATAGACGCATATTTATGCGACTTAGTTAACTAGTTTTCTTGCATTTACGTTATTAGTTCTTAGTTATTTTAGTACTTTAAGCTATTTTCTTGTGTTTGTAGGTCCAAAGGGCTAAGGTAGCAAGAAAGTGCATTTTGGTGCATTTTGGAGCAGTTTTGAGCTTGGAATGGATTACATATGTTATGAGCAAGATGGATGGACAAATTTGAAGTCAAATGAGGATAGAAACATGCTAAAAATGTGGTGAAACAAATACAAAGTGCAAGAAGAGATAAATTTCTAGAAGGATTGGCCAAAACTTCACTTAAAACCATGCATACCTCATAAAATTCATCAATGTCGTGGCCTTCCCTTTGTTTCACTTCCACCAGATTTTTTAGTAATGATGCAATGCCTATCTCACCATGACATGTGAGTGGATGATGCAATGCTTAGCTAACCATGACATATGAGTGGATGATGCAATGCTTAGCTAACCATGACATGTGAGTGGATGACTCAATACCTAACCCACCAACAATTCCCACTCTTTGCCATGCTCACCTACTCAATTCCACCAAAATTTTGTGTTAAACAAGTCCATCCTCTTCCTATAAATACCATGGTAGCAACCTCATTCAAATCATCCAGAAATTAACCATTCTCCAAGCCTTCCCTTGCCTCTCCCTACATATCTAAACCCCTTCCCATCCATTCCTCCAAATAACCAACCCTTCAACATCATTCCAACCTTGTTGTTGCGGCAAAGAGAAGGAGAAAAGTCCTTGGACGCGCTTGCTATCCAACATGGATCGTTGGAACGTTTAGGTGCTTTCTTTCCTTTGTTTTTCAATGTTTAAATTTGTTTATCTTTGTTTTGTAATAATGAGGAACTAAACCCCCCTTAGCTAGGGGGGAATTCGAAACACATGTCCTTGCTTGCAATATGATTTAATTACTTTTAATTGCGTTTCATAAGTTATGAATTCAATTTACTTATCCGTTCGTATAAAAACTGATTTGTGTATGTTGATTGAGGGTCGACACTTAGTTTGCATGCATGAATTTGATGCTAGAATATAAGGGAGTTTCACCTAATTGTCATGAACTTATATTCACAAATAGTGAAGGTTGCTAGTCACAATCGCGTTAAGTAAATTCTTGGCAAGAGTAACATGCGTATTCCATAGTTATGAATGCCTCGTCAATGCTTATGATTTTCATAGAACTTAATGATTCTTGCTTGTATCTCTATTATGCAATTCATGTAGGGAACTTGTGAAGAATGCTTTGGGTTGTCGTATGCAATCATCCAACTCAATAAAAGTAGGAAAATCTGAGGGTTAATTTAAGCGTACCTAATTAACTTGGGGCATTGAGAATTAATAAGTTATTGAAATGCAATTGGAAATCATTTTGTATGCAAGCAAGACATGTGTGGAGAAGAACCCCTTAGCTAACCTTCCATCCATTTATTTAAACCAAATTCGTTTTAAAACTTGTTTTGTTTTCCAAAGTTTATGTTTTGTTTCTAAATTCATCAAATCCAAATCCCCCTTTACTTTTAAAGTCTTTTATTTACATTTGTAACTTTGTTTTTATGTTTTTGAGAGGATTTAGCAAGCCCTCCTAATCCCCGGCCTAGAACGATACCCTACTTACATCTATACTACAATTGTCAAAAAGAGGGTTTAATTTGTGTGTCAAGTAATTCTCACATCAATCGCCTCAACCATAGGGGGAAGCTCAATGGAATGAGGTTTGGTTAGTCGAGGGCGACTCGCCAGCGGAATCTCGTCGTTCTCATCATCCTGAAATAAAAAGCTGTTAATACTTTTGAATTTAATAATAGAAGGGAGTTACCAACAACATAATCATACCTCTTCCAAGATGATCTCTGATTGTTTTGGATTTTTGGGGAGACTTTTCCTGACCGAAGGGGTTACCTCCTTCAAGACGGGTGCAACGGTCGGCCCTTGAGCTGCAGGCTTTTCGGCCAGAAGTGTTGTAACTCGTTCGACCACGGCCTTGGGAACATCAGGGGAGGGTTGAATTTAGGGTGCTGGGCTAGTTGGAGTTGGCCGCTTCTCTGTCAAGGCTTGGATAACGAGAGTAGGAGGAGAAACACTAGAAGTGGTCGCTCCCGTGGTCTGGCTGGAGATAACGTGAATTTCCCGTTCTCCTTTCTTCACCAATTTCTTGACGCGTTTTGTGGGGCGATGAGCTTCACATGCTATCTTGGTTTCCTGGCAAGGCCGTTTGATTGGCTGGGTTTGCGAGGCAGTTTTAGTTTTCTTGGTGGAAGGGGACAACTTTTTCCTGGCCGTAGCCTCGGCGATCACGTCTGCTTGCTTCAGTACTCGACCGCCTGAGAAAGCGAAGTCAAGTTAGTAAAATCGAGTAAGTGTTTGAAGAATAAAGGTAAAAATAGCCATATACCTTGGGTCGTCTCTTTGGATTGAGGGGCAGGGGTTTTTTTGGGTCGGTTGCCAAAAATTTTGTTGACCACGTCTTTGACCGAAGTGATGCGAAATATATAAGCACACAAATTAAACCCTCTTTTTATCAAATGTAGTAAAGTATGTAAGTATGGATCGTTCTAGGCCGGGGATTAGGAGGGATTGCTAAATCACTTGGAAACTGACTTGAAAATGTAAAAACAAAGTTTAAAACACTAAACTAGACTCAAAGAATGCAAAACTATACTTTAAAATACTAAGATAAACAAAAAAAATTCAAAACAGCAACCAAAGACTCAAAACTGCCTTAAAAACACTTTCTGGGCAGTTTTGGGACTCTAACACAAACTTGGACGAATTTTGGTTTTCTAATGAACTAAAACACTTAAAAACATAATCTAAGACAAGTTCTAATTAATATGACTCAAAGAAATAAGATGGGGTTGATTTTGGACGAAAATAATTAAATTAAGACATGAACAAAGTAAACAGATTCTTAGGCAAATTTGGGTGAATCAAAACACTTAAAAACACAAACTAAACTAATCTAACACTTTGAAATAAATAGGAGATTGGTTCTTGGCGAATTTGAAAACAAAACAAACTTTGTAAAACAAAACAGATTGTAAATGAATTTGAATGAAACTTATGGATGGAAGGCTAGCTAGGAGGTTCTTCTCCACACATGTCACACTTGCATACAAAACGATTTCCAGTTGCTTTTCGATAAACTATGAATACTCAACGCCCCAAATTAACCGTGAATTGCACTAATTAACCCTCAGTTTTTCCACAAGTTATTGGGTTGGATGATTGCATACGACAACCCAAAACATTCCCTACAAGTTCCCTACATGAATTGCATAATAGAGATACAAGCAAGAATCATTAAGTTCTATGAAAAACATAAGCATTGACGAGGCACTCGTTACTATGATTTGCATGAAACTTATGCCAAGAATTTACTTAACGTGATTGTGACAAGCAACCTTCACTACTTGTGAATATAAGTTCATAACGATTAGGTGAAACTCCCTTATATTCTAGCGTCAAATTCATGCATGAAAATTAAGCGTGCACTCTCAACCAACATACACAAATCAGTTTTTATACGAACGGATAAGTAAATTGAATTCACAACTTATGAATCACAACTGGATGTAATCAATTCATATAGCAAGCATAAACATGGTTTCGAATCCCCCCCCTAGCTAAGGGGGGTTTAGTTACTCATAATTGCAACAAAATCAGAAAATAACAAAGTAGACATTGAAAGCAAGAACGAAGTACACCTAAAACGCTCCAAAGTTTCAAGCTTGAAACGCCAAGGATCTTCGTTTTCTCCACCTTGTTGCAGCACAAGTATCTAAGGATGTGTATGGATATAGGGAAAGGTTATGAATGTATTTAGGTTGGATGAGAGCCACGACAAGGGAATGGAATTGTAAGTGTTTGTGGGATGTGGGAATATATGGATGAATGTAAGGTCTTTGGATGGAACTCCCTAGTTATGGTGAAGGGTGGATGTATTTATAGGCTAGGGAGAGGAGTGTATGGAGTTGTAATGAGTGGATGTAATGGGTGTAGTGGGTGTAGTGGGTGGTAATGAGTGGATGTAATGGGTGTAGTGGGTGAGTGTTTAGGTAATGAGTGGATGTAGTGGTAGGTGAATGTGTTGGGTGGTTGAAATGAGTGGATGTAGTGGTAGGTGAATGTGTTGGGTGGTTGTAATGAGTGGATGTGTTGGGGTGAAATGAGTGGATGTGTTGGGGTGAAATGAGTGGATGTGTTGGGTGAAATGAGTGTGCTAAAATGGTTATTTATAGGAAGAAGATGATGCACAAACTTCAAATTTCGTCCATTCCTTTTGCACCAAGCATATGCTATCCATTCCATGCCCAAAAATGCTCCAAAATGCTCCAAAATGCACTTCTTTGCCACATTAACCCTTTGGACCTACAAACACACGAAAATAGCTTAAAATACTAAAATAACTACGAACTAACAACATAAATGCCAAGAAACAAGCTAACTAAGTCGCATAAATATGCTCCTATGAAATTCCCCCACACTTAGCTTTTGCTAGTCCTCGAGCAAAACAAAACAAACAAAACAAAACAAAACAAAACAAAACACAACCTAGACCTTCCAACAATTGCCTCAGGGATTTTTAATGAAACATGACATGTTAAAAATCATCATTCCCACAGATTTTGGTCATCCTTATACTTGAGCACATACTTAATCACAATCACCACTTACTAGTTCACAATTAACCAATTAAAACAATGTTTTTGATGTAGTAACATGCCTTAGAGAATTTACTCAATTCCTCACAAGATATGCACTCAATTTTCACTCAGATTTTCTAACTACACACCCTATACTAGTTATATGTGAGAAGATTGATGTAGATATGAAAACGAATGCTCACATATATGTATCACAAAGAAAGCAATTTCTGGATTTAATAAGCATGTTTAGATATGATCTCATGAATGGAATGCTACTACTTAGATGCGAGAACCAGTGACACCATATGCTCATACCAAATTCAAACTCCACAAATTGAAACACATAACACTCAAGATTGAAGTCAAGGGTTGTAACGGGGCTTGGGGTGTTGGCTAACAAATGAAGGATAGGGATAACAAACGTTCTTAAAGCAATAGCAAGCAAAGTAATGAAATTGAAACTTAGAATTCACTTTAGAATGCAGAAATCAACTTTTAACACAAAGGGAAGAATTGAGCAACACTTAGGGTCAAATTCAACTTTTTGGACCCTTCCTTCAACAAACAATACTTTAGAACTCTGTTTTTCATACTTTTCACACTTTTCTTTTTTCTTTCTTTCTTTTCACGAATTTTTCTTTTCTTTTCTTTCTACCCGTGCCTATGGCACACTAACTCACATGAGAAACACTTCCCCCACACTTGTTTTCTGCCAAACATTACTCAACAGGAATTCAATTTGAATCATGGTTTACTATGCTTTAAGAACAAGGGTATGGATGGTCCTAATCTAGGCTAGGTGAGGATAATGTGGTTAACAAAGAAAATAGGCTAACAAGGCTCAATGGGGTTAACTTAAACATATAATGAAATAGGATACACCGCAATTTGGCTTTGGTGGTGCTCACTACACAACTTCATCTTGAATATGTGTTATGCAAATCAATAGCATGCTTTGAATGAAATGGGCATGAGTTCTAGCATTTGGAACTAAATGATGAAACGCCTTCTAAGTAGTAACCAAACAAAGAATAATGAGATCATGCAACGACTTTAGAAAACAATAATGCACATATTTTAACTCTCCAAATAAACGTTTAGGCTCAAGTCTCACAAGGTTGTAGCATTTGTTTGAGTTCCTTCCTTCAAGCATGTTACAAAAACTAATTTTTCCTTTATGATTACATGTGAATTCATAAGTTATAACCATAACCAAGCATAAACAAAGAGTAAATCAAACTTTCATCCATGTTAATCACTCTCTTTAACAGTCATGCAATTACAAACCAAATTCTCATCATTGTGTTGGAAGGTACCCTAAGACACAAACAAACACACAAAAACAACTCTTTTTGGCTTTTTCAAAACAATTTTTCAAATTTTTATGAGATTTTCGGATTTTTAAAACAAAACACACTAAAACACACCAAAACAGCTTAAAAACACTTAAAAACAGCAAGGAACAACACTTGAAATTATGGGTGATAAAATCCTACGAATTTCATGCAAAACAACTTGGTTACCCCCCCTACACTTAAATCAAACATTGTCCTCAATGTTTTAAGCATAAACTCATACAAAAACAAGCAAACAAACAATTAACGAATAAACATGACAAGTATGGCAAAGTAAAAACCAGACAGAGTAGAGTTTAAGAACGCAAATCTGGTTATGGAGAGATGATCTTGTTGACTTTCCACAGCTTTGAACTCGAACTGGCCTAGGGAACTTTTTAGCAAGGAAAATGAGACTTGATTGGTGGTGGTGATTTGATGGCCTTGTACGGCGAGGCTGTGCTCTTTGGCGACTGATGTGTCTATAAGTTGTTGAAGCTTCTCGAGCTCTTGGTTTCAACTCGGACTCCTTCTGCCGGGTTGATTGAGTCTGCAAGCTGCATTCTTCTCTGCTTGTTTCTTCTGCACGGCAGGTAGGCACGAGGTAGAGGTGGTGGTCTGTTTCTTTGTTCAATCTGTCCAAGTGCCGACCGATTGCTTTCTTTCTCCTTGTCCCGCAGGCAAGAGCAAGGGTAAAGGAAAAACATGCCATGAGATATCTTTGCCTTTGACTCTGATGATATGAGATACTTTTGCTTTTGAAGAAGTATCTTTCCACAGGTGTATTCTTGAACTGGGCTGGGGAACTTCTTAGCAAGGAAAATGAGACTTGATCTTGATGATGAATCAGCACGTTGTCTCCACATGCTTCAAGCTATCATTTTCACTTGCCTTATATGTTCTCCAGGCAGATGTGGCATCTTCTTCGGAAGTACATCAGCAGTTGAAGATGAGCACTCGAGAGCAATGCTAGGTAAGCAATCAGGAAGGAGTTCCAGGCAGTCGGTTCTTAGATCGGAAGATTGGCACCAAGTGCTGGCTGATTGCTCGCTTTCTCCTTGTCACAAAGACAAGGAAAAGGACAGGGAGAAAGCATGATATGAGATACTCTTGCTTTCAACCTTCATGATATGAAATACTTTTACTCTTGATGACTTGTTTGCAGAGGTACCCCAAGGGATGAGAAACACAGAGTATCTCGAGAGGCTTCGTTGGGAATGCATTTTCGGAGATGAAGAATGATTATGTATGTCTGCCTTGCTATGGAGGGTGAAGGACGACATATATAGGAATTAATAACCGGTATTATTCTTTCACTCTTGTCGGCACCCGTTGGATGATTGAACAGTAAACTTCACGTGTTTTCTACTTCACCAGAAATCTTCGACAGATTGCTCGTAATTTCTGCAAGGTTGAGTGTGCATGTGACAGATGCTGACACGTCTGGATAAAGGTGATGCCTCTTCGATCTCTGAAATCGGCGCTTCGACAAACTGCCCTTGATTTCCTCAAAGCTGACTCTACATGTGACGGATGTTGACACGTCTGGAAAAGCAGATGGTTGGAATCGGCGCTTCGACAAACTGCCCGTGATTTCCTCAAAGCTGAGGTGCTGACGAGGCTGAAAAAGACTGGCGCCTCTTCGATATCTGGAATCCTCGCGTCGACAAACTGCCTGTGATTTCCTCAAGCTGACGCTGCATGTGACAGATGTTGACACGTCTGGAAAAGCAGATGGTTGGAATCGGCGCTTCGACAAACTGCCCGTGACTGGCGCCTCTTCGATATCTGGAATCGGCGCTTGGTTTCTGAGCAGCCCATCTTTTGAGAAAGCAGACGTCTCTTCGATCTCTGAACTCGCCTCTTCAATTTCTGAAGCTCCATCGAGTGCTGATTTTTAAAGAGAGGCACGCATCACCTTCGAAAGCACACTTGAATTTTTCGCCTGTAAAAGCTCCCTACTTGCACTTCAAAGAACTTGATTTGTCCGATCTCTTATTTTTCTTCACACCTTCGAATATATCTTGCCCTTCTAACCGTCGCCTTAACTTGAATGTCGGGGAAGATAGTGACATATCTTCTCCAACCAACATTTGGCAGCCGTCCTTCGTATCCCCAAATGGTCCTCTTACCGTTGGAGATTCCATGATGATGAATGATACAACCGCTTCGGTGGTGGCCAGAAATCTTCTCACTCCTAGAGACACTAGGATACTTTCCAGGCGATCCGACGAACTGGCTGTTCAGGACTCTCTGGCCTACAGCGTCCGATGTGCAGGCTCAGTATCAAACATGGGCCAGCGTCTTCTTGCTCGATCTCGTCAGGTTGAGTCGTTGATGGCTGAAGTGGCTAGTCTTCGGCAAGAGGTCAGAGTGCTTAGGCATGAGAATAAGGAGTTGCACATGCTCGCAACTAATTACTCAACAAGCATGAAGAGGAAGCTTGATCAGCTGCAGGAGTCCGAAGTGCGGATTCAGACTGATCATCAGAGGTTTGTGGCGTTACTCCAGAGGCAACTTCTCCCTTCATCCTCTGGAGCTTCACCAAGTGTTGAGGCTCCGGATAATCAATCTCTGGTGCTTCGTCTTTCTGGAGCTCCGTCGAATTATGAGGCACCTCCTGACCAATGAAGACTCATTCTTGTTTGTATGCACATCTTTTAATTTTTCTACCAAATGTTCATTCTCTACTAAAGTCAATGTAAAAGCACTTTGTTTACCTATCAATGTTTCAAACAAAAATCCACACCAAAAACAATCAAACAAGCAACAAATAAAAATGACAAACAAGGCAAAATAAACGCAGTAAAAGGGAAGGTTTTTAGAAACGCAAAACTGATTGTGGAGCGATTCAAAAATCTTCCTCGTTTGAATACATGGGTTGCCTCCCAAGAAGCGCTTTCTTTAACGTCTTTGAGCCGGACGAGACTTCCATTTAAGCTTGAATAGGGCCCACGACATGGAGGGGTATGTCCTCTACGGCATGCTCTTCAAAATATTCATACATTGGCTCTATGAATGGAAAGGGATAGTAATCCTTCCCAATTGGGGCGTTGAGCATCCTTAAGTCAATGTAATCATTCCCACCAGCTTGGATTCGATTGGGGACCTGCACCATACAAGGTAACAACCTATTAGTTGAAATAGGAATCGAAATTGGAATAGGTGGTTTACCAATGTGCTGCAATGAAGTGGCAGCACATTGAACAGATGCACAAGGGATACTCTCGGTCAGATTTGGTGATTTGAAGGTCGGGGCGTGCTCTTTGTGCTTTACTCCAAGTCCCTCCTCGATTATGGTGCGAGAAACATCCTTCTTGATTAGTGTTGAACATTCATGCCCTATATTTTCAATTACATCAATGGCACAACAAGAACGAACATCATTAGTCTTCTCAACAGATTCAGAAATCTTAAAGTTAATCATATCACCACCAAATGTCATAGTTACTGCTCCCTTGGCCACGTCCATCTTGGTTTGAGCCGTTTTCATGAAAGGTCGTCCAAGTAAGAGCGGTGATGGTGAAGAGTGGGCTGAATCCTCCATATCAAGCACATAGAAATCTGCAGGAAAAATCAAGTGGTCTACCTGCACCAAAACATCTTCCAACACTCCCTTGGGATATGCATTAGATCGATCGGCTAATTGAATAATAACGCCATCATTTTTAAGCTTTCCTAGATTCATAGATGCATAAACAGAATATGGCATGACATTAATTGATGCACCTAAATCTAGCATAGCATGCTCAAATCTTGTATTACCAATTACACAAGGGATTGTGAAGCTACCTGGATCTTTGCATTTAGGTGGCAACTTCCTCTGCAACATTGCAGAGACATTCTCGCTTACATGTATCACCTCTTTCTCCCGAATCCGTTTCCTTGTTGTACAAAGCTTCTTCAAAAACTTGGCATACTTTGGGATTTGCTTTATAGCATCGAGGAGACGGATATTGACATGCACCTTTCTAAACGTCTCAAGAACGTCTTTTTCCTCTTCTTCGTTCTTGGCTTGCAAAAATCTGCTAGGAAAGGGTACATCCGGAGGAATAGCATTAGAATTAACTTGAATTGTACCTTCCTTACCTTTATTGGCCGAATTGGATGGCTTGGGTGGTTGCGGCAAGGATTGCTCAATCCTTGCCGTGGCCTTTGCTCGCTCCTCCTCTTCTATTTGCAACTTCTCGTCCTCATTGGGGGCAGATTGGGATGGTTTTGGCTCAGTTCCTACTTCTTTCCCACTTCTTAGCGTGATAGCTTTGGCACTTTCGAAACCTCCTTTTGGATTTGGAATGGTAGAACTAGGGAGTTGGCCTGGGTCCCGAAATTGGCTCACAAAGTCTGCAATCTGCCCAATTTGTTTCTCCAATTGATCCACCCTTTTGTCTTGGCTTTGCATAGCTTTGGTTTGATTTTCTTGCCCCTAAGACAAGTTAGTTAGTAACTTAAGGAGTGTATCATTGTCTAGAGATGTACCTGAAGCATTTGGGGTAGATTGTTGTGGAACATGTGGGGGTGCGTATGGCTTGGTGAAAAACCCCGGGGGTTGTTGCCTAAAGCCTCCTTGTTGTTGGGGTTATTGGGCCTCCCTCCACTTGAAGTTTGGATGGTCTCTCCAACCTGGATTATATGTGTTTGAATATGGATCGTTCCTCGGTTGGTTTTGGCCTTGAAATCCAATTGCGTTAGCGCTCTCCCATCCACCATTCTCAATGAGTTGAGGGCACTTTTCCGAGGCATGTCCTTGGATAGAACATATGCCACACACCATTGGCCCTTGCATTCTCATTCCTTCGGCCATCTGAGACACAATGGAAGTAAGATTAGCTAATTGTGAATGAATGTCGGATGTGGAACTTACCTCATGCACTTGTTGCCGTGGGGGTCCTCTTTGGCCAACGCCTTCGTATTGTTGAGCGTTCAATGCTCGATTAGCGATCAAGATCTTGGTAGCCATGGGTGTTTTGTCCACCAATGCTCCACCCGCCGAGGCATCGAGCATTTGACGTTCAAGTGGTAGGAGCCCCTCGTAAAAGTATTGTAGAAGTAACTCCTCCTTCATCTGATGTTGTGGACAAGAAGCAACAAGTGATTTAAAACGTTCATAATAAGTGGGAAAAGACTCACCTTCTTCTTGCTGAATACCACTAATCTTTTTGCGTAGGAGAATGATTCGAGAAGTTGGGAAAAACTTCTCCAAAAACGCCCTATTCATACTCTCCCAAGATGTGACAGTTCCGGGAGCTAACTCGTACAACCAATCTTTGGCTTTATCCATTAAAGAGAATGGAAAAGCCTTCATCTTCAAAATACTTCCGTCGACGTTAACCGGAGTCATGCTTGAACACACCACTTCAAATTCTTTTAAATGCTTGTTCGGATCCTCCATGGACAGCCCATGGTATTTTGGAATGTGGTGGAGCAAACTTGACTTTAACTCGAACTCTTCGGTCTTACGTTGCGCAGCCGTGGGATATTGGATACACAAAGGTGTGTCATTATCTAATCCCGAAGCGGCGAGCTCCTTGAGTGTTCGGTTGTCCATGGCTTCTTCTTCTTTTCCTTCAAATTCAGATTCGGCCTCTGAACTTAAACTAGGTTCACTAGGTTCTGGATGCCTCTTCTTTCTTCTCAAAGTGCTTTCAAAATCGCCGTCGAACTCCGAGATGTTTGCACTAATATGTTGAGAACTACGAGTCATAAACTAGTACCTGAAAATAAGACATAAACCCAATCAGCAAACTAAAATAAAAACACACAAAAAAAAATAAATAAAACGATAAACCGAGGGATTAGCAAAGTTGCTAATCCCCGGCAACGGCGCAAAAAATTTGATGCGAAATATATAAGCACACAAATTAAACCCTCTTTTTATCAAATGTAGTAAAGTATGTAAGTATGGATCGTTCTAGGCCGGGGATTAGGAGGGATTGCTAAATCACTTGGAAACTGACTTGAAAATGTAAAAACAAAGTTTAAAACACTAAACTAGACTCAAAGAATGCAAAACTATACTTTAAAATACTAAGATAAACAAAAAAAATTCAAAACAGCAACCAAAGACTCAAAACTGCCTTAAAAACACTTTCTGGGCAGTTTTGGGACTCTAACACAAACTTGGACGAATTTTGGTTTTCTAATGAACTAAAACACTTAAAAACATAATCTAAGACAAGTTCTAATTAATATGACTCAAAGAAATAAGATGGGGTTGATTTTGGACGAAAATAATTAAATTAAGACATGAACAAAGTAAACAGATTCTTAGGCAAATTTGGGTGAATCAAAACACTTAAAAACACAAACTAAACTAATCTAACACTTTGAAATAAATAGGAGATTGGTTCTTGGCGAATTTGAAAACAAAACAAACTTTGTAAAACAAAACAGATTGTAAATGAATTTGAATGAAACTTATGGATGGAAGGCTAGCTAGGAGGTTCTTCTCCACACATGTCACACTTGCATACAAAACGATTTCCAGTTGCTTTTCGATAAACTATGAATACTCAACGCCCCAAATTAACCGTGAATTGCACTAATTAACCCTCAGTTTTTCCACAAGTTATTGGGTTGGATAATTGCATACGACAACCCAAAACATTCCCTACAAGTTCCCTACATGAATTGCATAATAGAGATACAAGCAAGAATCATTAAGTTCTATGAAAAACATAAGCATTGACGAGGCACTCGTTACTATGATTTGCATGAAACTTATGCCAAGAATTTACTTAACGTGATTGTGACAAGCAACCTTCACTACTTGTGAATATAAGTTCATAACGATTAGGTGAAACTCCCTTATATTCTATCGTCAAATTCATGCATGAAAATTAAGCGTGCACTCTCAACCAACATACACAAATCAGTTTTTATACGAACGGATAAGTAAATTGAATTCACAACTTATGAATCACAACTGGATGTAATCAATTCATATAGCAAGCATAAACATGGTTTCGAATCCCCCCCTAGCTAAGGGGGGTTTAGTTACTCATAATTGCAACAAAATCAGAAAATAACAAAGTAGACATTGAAAGCAAGAACGAAGTACACCTAAAACGCTCCAAAGTTTCAAGCTTGAAACGCCAAGGATCTTCGTTTTCTCCACCTTGTTGCAGCACAAGTATCTAAGGATGTGTATGGATATAGGGAAAGGTTATGAATGTATTTAGGTTGGATGAGAGCCACGGCAAGGGAATGGAATTGTAAGTGTTTGTGGGATGTGGGAATATATGGATGAATGTAAGGTCTTTGGATGGAACCCCCTAGTTATGGTGAAGGGTGGATGTATTTATAGGCTAGGGAGAGGAGTGTATGGAGTTGTAATGAGTGGATGTAATGGGTGTAGTGGGTGTAGTGGGTGGTAATGAGTGGATGTAATGGGTGTAGTGGGTGAGTGTTTAGGTAATGAGTGGATGTAGTGGTAGGTGAATGTGTTGGGTGGTTGAAATGAGTGGATGTAGTGGTAGGTGAATGTGTTGGGTGGTTGTAATGAGTGGATGTGTTGGGGTGAAATGAGTGGATGTGTTGGGGTAAAATGAGTGGATGTGTTGGGTGAAATGAGTGTGCTAAAATGGTTATTTATAGGAAGAAGATGATGCACAAACTTCAAATTTCGTCCATTCCTTTTGCTCCAAGCATATGCTATCCATTCCATGCCCAAAAATGCTCCAAAATGCTCCAAAATCCACTTCTTTGCCACATTAACCCTTTGGACCTACAAACACACGAAAATAGCTTAAAATACTAAAATAACTACGAACTAACAACATAAATGCCAAGAAACAATCTAACTAAGTCGCATAAATATGCTCCTATCACGAAGCGCCAAAAAAGCCATGAGTGTATCCTTCCCACCAGTCGTCGAAGGTGTCAGTGCCGAGAGATTCAGGAACAGTTGGTCAGAGATGAAATTTTTTGCACTGTTCCTGAAACTCTTTCTCGGTATCTCTACACTCCCTCTCTGAGGAACCAGAGATGCGTCATTGGCTTATGAGGGAGCGGGAAGTAAGTAAAGGCACCGAGCAACCTTGGAGGTAGCCGAGCTATCGAGCAGCAAAGTGGGGGTGGTAGACCACCCAGCTCGCTCGGCGAGCGTCGCAGCCAATTGGAATGTCACGTGTTATCACGAACAACCCCCGGTTTTGACGAAGACCAGCATCCTCACTTTCACTCCATGTTGATGTTGGAAGCCTGAGGGAAAAATGGTACTCTTGACGACGACATATCAAAAATTCATCGTCTAAGAGGACATCTAGGCCGAAGAAGTATTTGAAGACTTCTTTGGCCCGGTGATGAGGCGCCGGTTGAGAGGCCAACTGAAGGTCGAGCGCTGCAGTAGACTGAAAGTTGGGGATCGTTGGCTGAAGTGTGGAAAAATAGACCTGCATCCAGAGTTGGAATACCTAGAGAGGTCCGTTCTGGTGCGGGTCGATCTTGTTGATGGTCGTTTCGGCCAGACAGCGCAGGAGGTTAGCGAGGATAGCTGAATTGAACGATAGGGAGTGACCACTAGCCAGGGCTTCAGCCATCGGCATATTTTCGACCAAACACTTATTTGACTTGGCATAACAGATAAACTTGTTGTACTGCAGACTCTCATCCCCTCGGCCAGCAAAATGAAGGATGGGGGTGTTGTAGTTGAAGAAGTTCTTGTGCAACTTCTGAACTTCTTCTTTTGAAGGCTCTTGACCTTCTTAGCTCAACGTCTAGAAAGCCCGTTCGTCGAATAGTGCTTTAAGGTCGAGATTTGACGGGCACCCAAAAAAGGAGGCATCTACTAGGATGCCAGAGGGATAAGTCCCAAGGATGACTGAGATGTCAAGGATGGTGGGGGTGATAGGGTCGAAGGGAAGGATCATGGTGTTGGTGGCCGAGCACCAGAAGCTCAGAGCTGCCATAAGGAATTCTTCATCCATGGCAATCTCCATGGTCAAAAGTTTAATGGCGTCGTGGATGCCAAGAGTCTCCCATTCTTTGCCAAAGAACCTTTCTATCTGTTCGACCCTAAACCTAAACCTAGGCCGCCTAGGCCGCATTGGTCGAAGGCCAGGCTCCTTGGGGCTTCGTTAGGTACCACTTCGGCCAATCAAACCCTTGCAGTAAGGGTGTCAGGCAGTGGTATTTGAAGAGGTTAGTGATGGACGATGGCACTGCATCCTTGAAAAATGGTCCCAGGATTTGATGAGTGGAGCTTAAATCACTCCAAAGCGCAGAGTCTTAATGGCACTCCGGTCGATGAAGTCCTTGCACTTGTTGCATTTGTCGGAAAGATTGGAGATGAAGGAGGCCATTCATGAAGACTCGAGGATTTTTGGGTTAAGAGCTTGGGGTTTTCTAGGATTTTGAAAGCAAAATGGCAAGAAGGTTTCAAAGGTTTTTGAAAGTGTAAAGTACGAATGGAAAGGAGTCAGGTATTTATAGGCATTTTGGAAGGAATGTTAAATGTTTGATTTTCAAAATTGCGGATAGAATCGAGCGGGAAAGTTGCTAATCATTGTGGATATTTAGAGAATCCAGGCGAAATGACCGAGGTTTTCACAGTTTGAGGATGCACGATTACGTGTTGTGATGGGTTTAATGTAAAAGAGACGTTTCGGCTGTCGCACATTTTCGAGGATCATGATTAAGGGCTGCTAGGTTAACCAAGGGACCGACACGTGGCAGGACTGTTGGGAGAATCGAGATCGTGAGATCATGTCTCATAAATACGCATGGTGGTATTTCTCAAAAGGGTTCAATGTTGGCCGAGGCTCGAACCAAGGAATGTAGGTCGACGACCTCAGAAGCGAGGGGACAATGTTTGGGCCCAAAATACTAGTTTGGGCCGAGTTTAGAATTGTTCTCGGCCCGGAAGCATTGCTTAAGGGCCGGCCGTGTTCTATCAGGATAGGGTAGTTGAATCCTGATACAATAAGGAGTCTCGGCAGAATGAGGGTGCTGAAACTTGGGAATGAATACGGCCTGATAAGGGGTTGAGTTCAAAGTCCTAATAGGAGAATGACTGGCCGAGATAAGATTGGATCGGGGTAAGGAGTCCTAATCCGAGTATAGTTTTGATTCGATCAGAAGCAGGTTTACTACTATAAATAGAGGGAAGAGTGCATCATTCATAACCCCCCTCCAATTCAACACACAAACTGCCCTGTGCAAATTCTTGCTCTACGCGAAACCTCTCAACAACCTTGAGATTTTTATTTTCTTTTTCGCTGACACATCTTCAGTTTAGATAAACAGCATTGTGAAGGCAACCGGCGAACATCTTCAGTTTATATAAACAGCACTATCGCCGTAAAATCAGCCGACCACGAAGCACCTTCAGTTTGGATAAACAGCACTGCATTAAGGCCGACAGGTTATCTATCCAAGTATCGGTCGAGAAGGGTTTTCGAATCCTTATTGGCAGAAGTCATCTCATAAACCTTCTCGGCGAAGTGAGGTGTTATGAATCACTAAGACTTAGTGCGTTGAAAGCCGAGTTACTTTATGATTGGATACTCACAAGTTGGATTTAGAGTTCGGCATTCTGACGGCCGAACCACATTTATGATTAAAATGTACATCTGCTTTGAATACTTGTGTCCATATAGTCTTGTGTCGATTCAGCGTGCTTATACTTTTACAAATATAATCACCGTGACCGAATCCGACGTCGACGATTTGTGAACTTCGTAGAACTAGCAGCCTTGTTTTCAGGCTCTAGAACCCGAAGGTTAAGAGTGTTCATTCCTCGGCCACGATCGCAAGATCGAGAAGTCAGCAGCGTACCCAACGCAACCTCAACATATTTTACTCTTAGGCTGATAAGCTCATATTTATACATATTTTACATCAAATTCTCTCGTCTTTTCTTAGTTAGTTTCTTATATTTTTGAGTTATTTACTTTGTTTTTGTGTTTTTATCAAATTTATCTAGCTAAGAAAATAAAATTAGCACAAGTAAGATTTTAAGTGACAAAATTCGTAAAAATTATCTTGCTCTCTTATTTGATTTCAATTTCCAGTATTTTGTTTTCACAAAAATATAAAAGTTAAAAATTGAAATGATTATCAAATAGTACAAAAGGTGGTATGCACTAAGATTAATTTATGCATTCATGGTATATGCCTCAAGTAAAAATAAGGAGTAGAAAATGTGCATTAATATATTTTATATAGATTAAAATTTGCATCCACTGAGAATGTGAAGTCAGAAACCAAAGCTGCCTTTGCAGCTGGCAGCTAGAAGGTGGGACGGTGTGAGGAGCAAAGGTGGGACGGTGTGAAGAGCACTGACAGGCTCAGGAGCACTGAGGAAAAGAATAAAAGAAGCAGCAGAAAAGCTTGACTGAGGGGCGGTGCCTTAAGGCACGGAAATAGGAAAGAGTAAAAAACGACAGCTGCTTTGCGCAGCTAAGGAGAGACGTGCGAGGAAGGGAGACAGGCGCGGAGAGCTGCCCTGGGGCAGTGGGAGACGAACAGAACACGAGGCGCTGCCTTGCAGCGAGGAACAGCAGGTCAGGCAGGAGGCTGCCATTCGCAGGACGTGCTGGCAGCTGAGACGCCAGGAAACTGAGCAGCTTGCAGGTCAGGCAGGAGGAACAGTTCGCACGGGATAAGAAGAAAGCAGGGACCAGCTGCCTTGGACAGAAGCACAGATCCTTCCACATCCTAATTGGGTTTTATTTTTCTTAAACTCATGTTTAATTTAATTTGCTTTTCAATTATATTAAACATGTGTAATTAATTTCTGTTTAGTTAGAGGTGAATTTGAAACCATGAATATTTGTTTATTATAATTTGATTTACTCCAGTTATGAATTCTTGAACGTTGGATGTGGTTTATTTTTCTGTGTTGATTAATAACTTGTTTATGTATGTGGGTTAAGGGTCGACACTTAATTTGCATGCGTAGACTTGATGCTAGGATATAAGGGAATTTCACCTAATCGTTATGAACTTATATTCATGAGTAGTAAAAATCGCTAGTCACGATTGTGTTTAGTAAACCCTAGGTTGGAGTAACATGCGTATTCCATAGTTATGAATGCCTAGTCGATGCTTATGATTTCCATTGAACTTAATGATTTTTTATAAGTCTCTCTATCATGCGTATTCCATAGTTAGGGAACTTGATAAAAATAATTTGGTTGTGATGCGTATCCCGTCCAATTCAATGAATCTAGGGAAATCTGAAGGTTAATTTAAGCGGACCTAATTAACTTGGAGCATTGTCATTTATTCGTTTGTTGAATTCATAACTGGGAATCAAATTATATGCATTTGTTCATGTGTGGATAAGGAACCCTCTAACTAGTGTCTCATCAATTTATTTCATCAAAATATATTTTCTTTGAAGTTTGTTTTTAAGTTTCTGTTTTAAATTCAATTTCGTCAAAAATCAATCCCCCATTTATTTTAAAGTGTTGGATTTGTTAGAAATAAATTTAGTTTGTGTTTTCTTGAGTCTTGAATTATTTTGAGTCTTTTGATTTGTTTTAGTTTATTTGTTAGTTTTATTTTGAGTTATTCTAGTTAAGTGTTTTGAGTTTAGTTTAGTGTTTTAAATTTTGTTTTTACGTTTTTAATTTAATTTTACTTTGGTTAGCATCCCTACTTAATCCCCGGCCTAGAACGATCCCTACTTACATCATTACTACAATTGTCACAAATAGGGTTTAAATTTGTGCGTTAGTTAATTTTCGCATCAAAATTTTGGCGCCGTTGCCGGGGATTAGCAAATTTGCTAATCCCTTGTTTATGTTTTTGTTTGTGTTTTATTTTTTTTTATTTGTGTTTATTTTATTTTATTTTATTTTATTTTGTTATTTTGTCTTTTACTTTTGATGTTTGATTTAGTTTTCTTTCTTTGATTTTAGGTACAAATGGAGCGAGACATGGCACTTGCATCTATCCAAGCTCAATTGGCGAATCTCACGTCTCAATTAACTCATAATGCCGGAAGGACCACAATGCCAAGTGTCCCTACATTTGGTGCATCGTATGGGCAAGGATATCAAACTCATCAATGTCCCCAATTTTCTGCAAATGAAGATGTTTGGGGATATCAAGGCCATAACCAATCAAGGGGCAACATGTTTTCCAACGCTTACAATTTGGATTGGAGAAATTATTCAGATCATAGGTGGGGAGAACCTCAACAGGTTCAACAAAGTGGATATTGGCAACAAGATGAGGAGTTTTATTCAAGATCTATGCAGCCACCACAACCTCCCCCACATCAATTTCAATCGAATTCAAGTATGCCCATGAATTATAATGAAATTCTTGATGGACTCATTTCTTTGACGCAGGGCTCACAAAACGAAGAACAATTGCAGCCATCAGAGGAGTTCTATCAATGGTCATGTGCACCACCACAGCCTCCACCACAATCTCCCCAACCAAATTCAGGTTCGTCGGTTGATAAGGATAATATTATTCAATTAATCACCTCTTTGAACCAGGAAGTAGAAAATCAAGACAACAAGATGGATGCATTGGAGAAGCAAGTTGGGCAGATTATGGAGATCATGGCACAGATTCAAGATCAAAGAGAACTCTCCAACTCCACATTTGCAAATTCAAAGGGAGAAATGGAAATCAATGAAGCCATCACTTTGGGAAGTGATATGGAGGATGAAGTTGTTCCAGAACCATCCAAACATAGCCCGAACATGGATGAATTGCCGCTTCAAGAAGAAGATGAGGATGACGACTTGGGCAGTTTAGAAGAATTCTTGTCGCAAACCCCTCAAGTCCTTATGCCATCCAACTCAGGTGAGGAGGTTCAAAATTCATTTCATTCTAACATTATTCCGCCAATTGTCCTTTTTCCTTGCAGGTTTTTAAATCACAAGGAAGAAGTGAATGAAAAATACGTTGTGGAAGCTCTTCCCAAGGTGCAAAGTGATATCCAAATTCTTGGTGCACCAAATTATGTTCCCGATGATGTTGAAACATTTAAAGAACCTTGCACACCAAGAAGAGGGATTCCAGAAAATGAGGTGGCCGGAGAATATGTTGAACAAATCAAAGAGGCTGTGCATGAGACAATCAAGCCCAAAGAAGTTGAGACTGATGACACGGGACAAGCCACAACCATTATAATAAATTTGGCCAAGTTCAAAGTCCCTGAAACGTTCAAAGACGTGGTGTTTGTAATTGAGTTTGAACGAGATAGTAAGCCATCTTCTCCATTTTTAATTTTATGTTATACTAACAATCTAATTTTGATGATTCAGGCACCGTCATTAGAACTTAGACCGTTGTCGGATCATTTCAAGTACCATCGTCCGTTCAAGGATAAGCCCATGCATTTGAATAATGAAGGGAGGCCTAGGAATCACCCACAATCAGATTTGCATTCCTAATCCCTTCTTTTTACTGCTTTCATTTTGTTTTGTTTATTTAGTTGTGATTTTTGTTTAGAAAGTTAAACATAGTCTTTTTACTTTGATTTACTTATTTTACATTTATTTTTAAAAAAAAAAATATATATATATATATATATAATAATAATAATAAACATCACATAATTTTAAAAAAAAAAAAAAAAATACTTATATTTATATATATAATTAAATAAACTTAAAAGCATAAATATTTTACAATAATTTGAACTAAGAGCTTTCATTGGTCGTTGGTAGGTGGTGCCTCGGAGGTCGACGGAGCCCCAGAAAGACGAAGCGCCAGAGTTGGATCATTCGGAGCCTCAATACTTGGTGCAGCTCCCGAGGACGAAGGCAACATAAACCTCGGGAGTAACGCCATAAACCGTTGATGATCACTCTGAATCCGCACTTCGGACTCCTGCATCTGATCCAGCTTCCTCTTCATGCTTGTTGAGTAATTAGTTGCGAGCATGTGCAACTCCTTATTCTCATGCCTAAGCACTCTGACCTCTTGCCGAAGACTAGCCACTTCAGCCATCAACGACTCAACCTGACGAGTTCGTGCAAGAAGGCGCTGGCCCATGTTTGATACTGAGCCTGCGCATCGGACGCTGTAGGCCATAGAGTCCTGAACAACCAGTTCGTCGGACCGCCTGGAAAGTATCCTAGTGTCTCTAGGAGTGAGCAGATTTCTGGCCACCACCGAAGCGGTTGTTTCATTCATCATCATGGAATCCCCAACTGTAAGAGGACCATTTGGGGATATGAAGGACGGCTGCCAAATGTTGGTTGGAGAAGACATATCACTATCTTCCCCAACATTCAAGTTAAGGCGACGGTCAGAAGGGCAAGACATATTTGAAGGTGTGAAGAAAATGAAGAGTCGGACTGATCAAGATTAAAAGAAATGCAAGAAGGGAGTGTTTACATGAGGGAGCTCAAGTGTGTTGTGGAACAAAATTAGCACCTCTATAAAAAGAAGAAATCAAGAGGCGCTCATCAGAAATCAAAGTGGCGTCCTCTCGCAAATCTAAGAGCCGGGCTCCTTTCTCAAAAGACGGTGCGGTCAGGAATCACGAGGCGAACAGTTTTTCCAGAATTGTCGTCTCTCGTCACGCGCGCTGTCAGCTTTGCGTAAATTACGGGCTGCTTTGTCATAAAGCGCGTAACTTGTACTGTTCATCCATCCACCGGCTGCCAACAGGGGTAAAGGAACAGTTTCGGTTGTGAAGAATCATTCCTATAAATGTCTACCTTCGCCTTCCACAGCAAAGGCACACCCCCTCTGCACTTCTTCATCTCCGAAATTTTTCATCTCCGAAAATGCCTTTCCAACAAACCCTCTCGAGTTACTCTGTGTTTCTCATTCCCTGGGATACCTTTGCAAACAAGTCATCAAGAGCTAGAGTATTTCATATCATGAAGGTTGAAAGCAAGAGTATCTCATATCATGCTTTCTCCCTGTCCTTTTCCTTGTCTTTGTGACAAGGAGAAAGCGAGCAATCAGCCAGCACTCGGTGTCAATCTTCCGATCTAAGAACCGACTGCCTGGAAATCCTTCCTGATTGCTTACCTAGCATTGCTCTCGAGTGCTCGTCTTTAACCGCTGATGTACTTCCGAAGAAGACGCCACATCTGCCTGGAGAACAGATAAGGCAAGTGAAAATGATTACTTGAAGCATGTGGAGACAAGGTGCTGCTTCATCTTCAAGATCAAGTCTCATTTTCCTTGCTAAGAAGTTCCCCAGCCCAGTTCAAGAATACACCTGTGGAACGATACTTCTTCAAAAGCAAAAGTATCCCATATCATCAGAGTCAGAGGCAAAGATATCTCATGGCATGCTTTTCCTTTACCCTTGCTCTTGCCTGCGAGACAAGGTGAAAGAAGGCAAACGGTCGGTACTTGGACAGATTGAACAAAGAAACAGACCACCACCTCTACCTCGTGCCTACCTGCCGTGCAGAAGAAACAAGCAGAGAAGAATGCAGCCTGCAGACTCAATCAACCTGGCAGAAGGAGTCCGAGTTGAAACCAAGAGCTCGAGAAGCTTCAACAACATATGGACGCATCAGTCACCACCACCAATCAAGTCTCATTTTCCTTGCTAAGAAGTTCCCGAGGCCAGTTCAAGTTCAAAGCTGTGGAAAGTCAACGAGCACGACCAATGATCACTTATTCGTTTTATTCATTGTCTTTTATTTTCATTTTCAATTTTTCGTTTATTTTTTTTGTTATATTTTCTTGCGTGCTTAACTGAATTATTTCTTTTCTTTGCAGGAACTTTTGGTTATTTCCACCCTTG
Source organism: Malus fusca (assembly GCA_035220775.1). Classification (NCBI taxonomy): domain Eukaryota; kingdom Viridiplantae; phylum Streptophyta; class Magnoliopsida; order Rosales; family Rosaceae; genus Malus; species Malus fusca. The sequence goes on from CM069063.1 coordinate 22,516,707, forward strand.
AAGTTGATTGCAGAATTTTAGCTTGGGGGGTCATCGCTTGATTTTACTGCAAATTAGGGAAGTTTTCAGTCCTATTGCTTTATTTTGTTTCTTTATATTTATTTATTTTATTTTTATTTTTATTTGCATTTTATTATATTTTCTGACATTGGGGACAATGTCTAGTTTAAGTGTGGGGGTAAAGAGTATAAAATGACCAAATTGAAACTTTTTGTACCTTCGACTTTGAACTGGTTTCATTTGTTTCCATGTTATTGCTTTGTGTTTTCTTAATTAAGTTGTTGTTTTTTAAAATAAAAATAAAAATCAAAAAATCAAAAAATAAAAAAAAAATCGGAAAATTTTAAAAAAAATCCAAAAATATTTCCTTGTTTTCCTTATTGTTTTGAATTAGATTTTTGTTAGTTTCCCGACCCAATGATATAATTGGATAAAATTTGAACCATGATGATCAAGAACTTAGTTAACATGTGTTGTGTGAAATTCCTAATTCTCGTGTTAGTTTTGTACATATTTGATCATCTTTGAAAAACTAAACGCACATAGCCTTGTTGATGTGAAACTAAAGCATGATTTAAAGCTCCATATGTGAATTTAGTGACCATATACATCCTATGTGAGTTTTTGAGCCTATTGAAAGTGTGTGCATTTTTCATACACTCCTATTCTTTCATGTGTGATGAACTTATGTGAGATACTTCTCTAGAACTTGCATAACGATCTTTCGAAATATTTGTCATTGATTGCATGAACTTGAAAATGATAGAGGCATTAGGTTTACCACCATGGCCCAAATAACCTTGTTTCCCAAAGAAAAATGATATCATTAGATTGCCAATTTGAGCCGTATATGTGAGCCTTTTATTTCTTATCACCAGATATGTCTACCCTTATGCCTGAAATATTTTTTTTTCCTTACCTTTTCCAAGCGAGCTAATGAGTAATGTGAAATTGTCTTATGAGAAGTGTTTGTGAAGTACTCGGAGGGTGTTTGGCAAAAGAATAAGTGTGGGGGTTTTTCATATTTGTTTCTGCTTGAAAAAAAAAAAAAAAAAAAAAAGAAAAAAAAAAAAAAAGAGAAAGTTTGTTTACGAAGAAAATAAAAAAGTGTTTAAAGTTTCAGTTTAAGGTTGTGGTTGGAGGTGACTAGAAGAATAGCTGGAAAGCTTGAGTTCTTATAAATCTAAACAAAAGAATTGCTTGCAATGTAGCTTGGAACTTGTGTTTACCTATTCTTTCGTTTCAATAACCCTCGCCCTAAACCTCATTATGTCCAATAAAAGTCCTCTTGATTTAAGTTTTGCAATTATGATTGTGGATAAGTGATCTTTATGCAAGCTTATGGTAGAACTTTCACATTTGATTCTTTGAGCGAAACACATTAAAACTAAACACATGTGTGATTGAGTGTATATTCCAGTGAGAAGGTCGCTAGTTTGCATATGGTGATTTTAAAAATAAAAATTTGAAATTGCATTAGCATGGCTATCTCACACACTACACTTCAAAGATGATTCAAAGATTACTGCTAATATTTGAATAAGGAAGATGAACTTGGATTAGTTTGTTTGGTGCTAGCTATGGTTCTTGTTGATTTGTGTTCTCGAATGAAGTTCTATGAGGGTCACATAGGGGGAAGCTAATAATTTTCATGTTATTACTTTTTCTGTTTTCTCTGTTTTGCTCGAGGACTAGCAAAAGCTAAGTGTGGGGGTATTTGATAAGCTCATATTTATACATATTTTACATCAAATTCTCTCGTCTTTTCTTAGTTAGTTTCTTATATTTTTGAGTTATTTACTTTGTTTTTGTGTTTTTATCAAATTTATCTAGCTAAGAAAATAAAATTAGCACAAGTAAGATTTTAAGTGACAAAATTCGTAAAAATTATCTTGCTCACTTATTTGATTTCAATTTCCAGTATTTTGTTTTCACAAAAATATAAAAGTTAAAAATTGAAATGATTATCAAATAGTACAAGAGGTGGTATGCACTAAGATTAATTTATGCATTCATGGTATATGCCTCAAGTAAAAATAAGGAGTAGAAAATGTGCATTAATATATTTTATATAGATTAAAATTTGCATCCACTGAGAATGTGAAGTCAGAAACCAAAGCTGCCTTTGCAGCTGGCAGCTAGAAGGTGGGACGGTGTGAGGAGCAAAGGTGGGACGGTGTGAAGAGCACTGACAGGCTCAGGAGCACTGAGGAAAAGAATAAAAGAAGCAGCAGAAAAGCTTGACTGAGGGGGGGGTGCCTTAAGGCACGGAAATAGGAAAGAGTAAAAAACGACAGCTGCTTTGCGCAGCTAAGGGGAGACGTGCGAGGAAGGGAGACAGGCGCGGAGAGCTGCCCTGGGGCAGCGGGAGACGAACAGAACACGAGGCGCTGCCTTGCAGCGAGGAACAGCAGGTCAGGCAGGAGGCTGCCATTCGCAGGACAGGCGCGAGGACAGAGGGCTGCTCTTGGCAGCTGAAAAAAAAAAACAGGCGAGGAGAAGAGGGCTGCACAGAGGCTGCCATTGGCAGCTTGAGAGAAGGCGCAGAATCAGAGAAGAATAACGGGGAGAAGCCTGGGGGCTGAGAGCTGCCTGACGCAAGGAAGTCAGAGAGCAGCTGCAAGGAGTAGAGGCAGGTCAGTCGCAGGACAGCAAGCTGCTCTCAGGCAGCGAGAAAGAAGAGGAAGGCAGAGGGCGACAGCTGGCGCAAGCGCGGGACGGACAGAGGGAGCAATAGGAGAGATGGGCAGTGAGAACAACAGCTGCCTTGCGCAGCTAAGGAGAGAACGCGGAAGTTAGCAAGAAGACTGTAGCAGGAAAGGAAAACAGGACGTGCAAGGCTTGCGGAAGAGGACTGCTGCCTTAGGCAGGTCGCGAGGTGGGCTGGCGGAAAAGGAAGAAGCTGGGCAGAAACGTGAGAGCCAGCGGGGTGACGTGCTGGCAGCTGAGACGCCAGGAAACTGAGCAGCTTGCAGGTCAGGCAGGAGGAACAGTTCGCACGGGATAAGAAGAAAGCAGGGACCAGCTGCCTTGGACAGAAGCACAGATCCTTCCACATCCTAATTGGGTTTTATTTTTCTTAAACTCATGTTTAATTTAATTTTCTTTTCAATTATATTAAACATGTGTAATTAATTTCTGTTTAGTTAGAGGTGAATTTGAAACCAAGAATATTTGTTTATTATAATTTGATTTACTCCAGTTATGAATTCTTGAACGTTGGATGTGGTTTATTTTTCTGTGTTGATTAATAACTTGTTTATGTATGTGGGTTAAGGGTCGACACTTAATTTGCATGCGTAGACTTGATGCTAGGATATAAGGGAATTTCACCTAATCGTTATGAACTTATATTCATGAGTAGTAAAAATCGCTAGTCACGATTGTGTTTAGTAAACCCTAGGTTGGATTAACATGCGTATTCCATAGTTATGAATGCCTAGTCGATGCTTATGATTTCCATTGAACTTAATGATTTTTGATAAGTCTCTCTATCATGCGTATTCCATAGTTAGGGAACTTGATAAAAATAATTTGGTTGTGATGCGTATCCCGTCCAATTCAATGAATCTAGGGAAATCTGAAGGTTAATTTAAGCGGACCTAATTAACTTGGAGCATTGTCATTTATTCGTTTGTTGAATTCATAACTGGGAATCAAATTATATGCATTTGTTCATGTGTGGATAAGGAACCCTCTAACTAGTGTCTCATCAATTTATTTCATCAAAATATATTTTCTTTGAAGTTTGTTTTTAAGTTTCTGTTTTAAATTCAATTTCGTCAAAAATCAATCCCCCATTTATTTTAAAGTGTTGGATTTGTTAGAAATAAATTTAGTTTGTGTTTTCTTGAGTCTTGAATTATTTTGAGTCTTTTGATTTGTTTTAGTTTATTTGTTAGTTTTATTTTGAGTTATTCTAGTTAAGTGTTTTGAGTTTAGTTTAGTGTTTTAAATTTTGTTTTTACGTTTTTAATTTAATTTTACTTTGGTTAGCATCCCTAGTTAATCCCCGGCCTAGAACGATCCCTACTTACATCATTACTACAATTGTCACAAATAGGGTTTAAATTTGTGCGTTAGTTAATTTTCGCATCATAGGCCGAGCTCGGCCGACGAGTTGGCACGCCCCACATTAACCGAATGATGTAGTTAGCTCACTAGTTACTCGACCTGCGCGCCACGTAGGCTTGGTAGTTTTTATGGTCAACACAAACATAAAGGAAAATTGTTCAAAAATCAACCAAAAACAAGGGAGAGGTTCGGCCACTAGGTGGAATTCGGCTCCAGTTGTCTTATTTCAACTAAAAATAAGTCTATGTTTAAGATTCTAATCTTCCGTAGGGGTGGTATCCGCTTGAAAATCAGAAACCTCTATCTTTGTAGTCTCCGGTTCGTCCACTTGCATGAAGTTTGATTCAAACTTCTTACGACGAGAATGATATTCATCTACAACCTTCTTGGGAGCTCAGCAAACACGGGACCAATGGTCCTTTGAACCATAGCAATAGCACATGTCTGCATCCATGGTTTCAGGTGCCTTTCCCTTATTCTTGAAGTTTGGGGCCTTGAGAGCGAGGTTTGGGTTCTTCTAGGCTTTGTTTCCTCCCTTGGATGGGCCTTGACTCTGTTGACCTTAGTGGGATGGCTTCTGGCCACCCCCACCACTCTCATTTTGGTGTTTTGGGCATTGATGATTGCTAAAATGTGCTTCGGGGACATTAGCTGCCCTGGTAGGTCGAGCTTAATAATTCTTCATCAACAACTGGTTCTGCTTTTCAGCGAGAAGTAAAACAAAGATCAAATTTGAGAACTTAGTGAACTTATGAGCTCTATATTGTTGCGGCATGACAATATTAGAAGCAGAGAAGGTTGAATAGGTCCTCTCCAGGAGATCCTCTTCAGTCAAAGTTTCATTGCAAAACTTGAGAAGTGATTGGATTCGACAAACTTTAGAATTATATTCATTCACAGACTTAAAGTCTTGGAAGCGAAAATGCTGCCAGTTGTGTCTTGCTTTAGGCAAGAATATGTCATTTTGGTGATCAAAACAATCAGCCAAAGAGACCCATAATGCACGTGGATCCTCCTCAGCAAGATATTCAGTTTGCATAGTGTCATGAATATGTCTTTGGATGAAGATCATAGCAGTGGCTTTTTCAGCTTCGCCAACAGGCTCGTTCATTGCTTATTCAATGGCAGGACGCAAGTTCTTTGCAGTGAGGTGGAGCTTCACATCTTGGACCCACTTGAGGTAGTTCCTTCCAGAGACCTCTAAAGCGGCGAAGTCAAGTTTGTTCAAATTCGACATGTTCCTATCATAAAATAGGTGGATGTGGTTAGTGTAATGGAGAAAAATCAATCCATTCACGTAGGAGTCGAACATACAAGTTCTAATAGACATGATTTGGTTTAATTTTGCATGAAAAACTTCGGGTTTTCATGGGTGATGTGTTTAAATGAAAAACTTCAGGTTTTCAAACAAGGCATGTTTATAAGAAACTTCAGGTTTCAAAATAATTATGAACTTCAGGTTCATATATTCCTGCAGGCAAACACAAATATATATGCAAGCAAATATGCAACAAAAATATGCAAAGAAATAATTTGAAGTTTATAATTATAATTGAATTTTAACTATTTGGACTTCGGGCCAAATTAAAGTGTGGGTGAAAAATATAAAACCCATTAGGCCTAAAATAATTAGGCGAATAAAACTCGGGGCCCAAAAGAAAAAAAAACTAAGCCAAGGGTGGCTTGAAAAAAATGTTTCGTGAGACTTAGGCCCAAAAAAAAATGGGCTAGGAGTCTTGGGTGGGACTGCAGGCCCATGGGGAGAGCTGGGCAGGGGATTGGGCTCCTGCAGGCAGACCCAAAGAAATTTCTCTTTTTTTTTTCTCACTGGTTGCTTTAGGCGAGCCCAAAAAAAATTTGTTTTTTCTTTTTTTTTCACACACGGGCCGGGGAAACTCCAAAGACCATTAGGGTCAATGGAGGGCCGAGGAAACCGAAACCCATTAGGGCTCGGGTCGAAGGGAATCAGGACACCCTAGCGGTGCTGGGTGTCGGATTTGAACCAGGGGAGGACGCCGGCGTCGCTTCAGGCGACTGTCCTCGGGGTCTATGGCACGGCGAAGCACGAGAAACCAACTAGGGACCCAAATAGGAACAGAGATTGGAGAAATCTCAACGTGATATCAAAACCCTAGAATTTTCGATTGTAATTTCAAAGAAAAAAATCGAATTTTAGACAAGCACTTGTCGGGGACGACTTCAGGTCGTCGAGGGGGGGTGTAACTGGGCATGGCTGCAGGCCATGCTATTTGACGGTGTCATGGAGGGTGACGCCTTCTGGATGTCGGGTCTAGGTGTTGGGCCTGGAGTTGTAGCTCCAGGATGGGTTTTGATGTTGGGGCTGGGCCATCACAGGCTGCTGGCTTGGTGGCTTGCGACCTTGCATGGTTCAAGGGCACGGGTTCGAAGAACCCTAAGGTTTCCTAATTCCAGTTTTTTTTCTTTTATTTTTTTTTCAATTCAATCATATGCATATATAATTCAATTAAAAGACATATTCAATTTGATGCAATTCAATAGTATGCATATGCAAAAATATATTTGATTCAATTCATAGCAAATATCAAATTCACATAATTTCAACAATTATGGTTATGAGGCATACACAATTTATGTAGAATCTAAAATTCGTAAAACGTAAAGTTGGGTCATGCATCATGGTGAATGTTCATGTTATCAGGGCTGCAAAAATATCGAGTTAAAAGTCGTTGTTTTGAAAGAACCTGATTGCGTAATGATATGGATGAACTTGTTTCATGCAAAAAAATTCTTCAACGTCAGATTCCTAAGCGCGGTGGTAGGAGCGTGATGATAACGTGTTGTGGTCTGTGTTATCTGACAATATTTAGGGTGGCCGGCCGCAAGGAGAAGAGAGAAAAAAGAGATGTGTTTGTAGAATTGTAGGGGAATGTGTGTTGTTACCCCTCCTACATTGTGCCTTTATTTATAGTAGTAGAAGGAGAGAAGATATTCCTTCATCCCCAAGGAATACAAGATACAATTGGAAAGGATAACTAGAATCAAATCTAATCTAGGATTTACACAATCACACATAAAGTAGGAATGTTTACAACATATTATATATTTTGAATCAAATATACATGGTAGGTAAATTATTTTTCATGTATTATTATATATATTAGCCTATTAGGGACCTTTTTTTGGTAAAAATATATAAAGTAATATGTATATGATTGTTTGTAGGTAAAAAGATAAAATCAAAAGCATGATCCAAGTCCTAAGTATATGCAATATTTTGTTGTTGGTATACAATATTTTGCATCATTGGAAATGAACTTTTCAAATAGTAGGTAGGTAAATTAATATGGTCTAATTATATAAACACACACACACACACACACACACACACACACACACACACACACACATATACATATATATATATATATATATATATATATATAGACACACACATTTGAATCAAATAACATTTTTGTACATGGTAGGTAAATTACCTTTTTTTATATGTATTATTACATATATTAGGTTTTTTTTTTTTTTTTTTTTTTTTTGTAAAACTACATATAATTAATGAATTCACTTAGGTGGATCCTAGTCACAGGGTTTTTTTTTTAGTAAAAAAATTATGTCGGGTTTTTCTATGGAAAATTTTAAATTTGAGGGGTTAAAGTCATATTTTCAGTTCATTCATTTTATTCTTGAAAACATAGCTATAGCCTTACATAATATCAGAAAATACTTAATATAACAGATAATTAATGAACGCTTAAGTGATTGTTGAATATTAGTTAATTAGTAAGGTCTCTGCCCAGCGTAGTTGCCCCAGGGTCATAGTTGCACCCAATGAAGGTGCCTCCATTGTTGCACCGCACTTTCGCGCATCCTGGACGGGTTGAACTGCGCCAAACAACCTGAGTATAATGCCCACACACCTTCCCAACAGCACAGGTGTTAGAGTTGTAATTATAGTCAGCTTTCTCACTCACAAACAAGTTCACGGCTGCCGTGCCCGACAAGTCACCGGTGCTTTTTGCTATGTTTTCGCTGTATGGCCCACCATAATGAACAAGATTGCAGTCACCGATGCGGGAGTTAGCGTATCTTTGTGCATAATTGGCTAAGTTGGTATCCCATGACAAGGGAGCAACGCCCACCTGCGCTCGAGCGGCGTTGTGGGCATTGAGGTAGTCTTGTGGTGAGTCTTGGGCATGAGAGGATGGGAGTAGGGTTTTGCTTATGAGACAAACCAAGGCAAATGAAGTCTTCCACAACCCTGTAATATTGGTTTCTACTAACTGTTCGCTCCCTAAATCCGCCATAGTGCCTTGCGGGCAAGCTGGGGATTTGCTCACATACGAGATTGGTGGGTGCGGGCGTGTCACTACTAGATGCCGCTAGTAGACGGGATTTGAATGATTGAGGTTGCGCCTGAGTTTGACTTCGAACCAAGAGATTGTGTCATTGAGTGGGAGTTACTCAAATTAAGGTTCTTTGTTTGCCTTAAAAATAAGGACTTTACTTATATGGAGAGATAGAACAATATGTAAATGACAAGATTGCTTAGAAATATAAATGACAGAGGAGAGTGACTAAAATTGCAGATTGCTTGTAATTTATATGGCTGGAAATGAGTACATAAAAGCTACAAATGAGATCGATACCGCAAGTGAGCAGCAGAGCTAATAAACTAGATAAAAGAAGGCTTTTGGCAAATCTGGTTTGAGTAGAGTTTGTGCTTTTGTTTGTTTGTTTGAGTGTCCATAATCCTTGTGCATCTGCCCCTTTAAATAGAGATCTGAAAAGAGCCACATGCTGAGCACCTTATACTTGCCCGAAAGAAACTTGGGCAGCTTGCATTGCTTTTGCCAACTTGCATGGAGAAATAATATTAAAGAGGAACTTGCATTTCCACCACATGCTTTTAGCACTTGTCTCCCCAACTTGTAATAAACTAACAATTAAAAGAAGCAAGTTGGCTTCTTTCATTTGTTCCTTATCTGAAGGCTCTCACATCCACTTGCAATACATGCATGTATCTTGATTAAACAAAGGCTTGACAAACCTCCACCATCCAAACAAACAGGAGAAACAATATTATAGTGTCAAACCCCTCCACTTGCAACCAAATATCTTTCCAAGTTAGCTTTCTTGCATATTAATCCTTCAAATACCATATTTTACCCAAATTGCCCAAATAAGTAAAAATGGGTATATTTTGAGTGCAAACAGTGCCCCCCAAGTTTTACAAATTTGAGCAAAGTTTGTGAAACTTACAACTCCAATGCTGCCAGGATTGATGTCGAAGGAAGAGGCACGTCTACCTCTTCGGTCCTTCTGTCGTTGATAAACTTTGGCAAGAGCAGCAAGGCAATTGGTAGAACAACTATCATTGGAAAGAAGGTTTCTATCTGGCTTGTATTCCTTCTTGTGGATACCAAAAAACATGAGAGCATCCTCATTTGTCACATATATAATAAACTGGACAAATGCCCGAAGTCGGGCAAACTGGAAAACATAGAAAAAGATGGAGAAGAGAGAAACTTGGGCAACTATCCTTTTGATTCTTCTTTTTCTTTTTTGCCTCTTTTCATATGTAATATAATATATATATATATATATATATAAAATAGCTCACTCGGCAAAGTACTTTTAATTGCCTTACTTTATATAATATGATATAGTGTAAATATAATACATATACATATATAGGGCCCTTTCGGGCAAAGGAGAACAGAAAGAGACAAGAAGAAAGAGACAAGAAGAAAGAGAAAGGAAGGAAAAGAAAAGAAAAAGGAAAAGAAAGAGAAAATAAATAAATAAAGAAAAAGGGAGAAAGAGAAGAGGACCCTTTCGGGCAAGAAGGGAACGGAAGAGACATAAGAGAAAGAAAGGGGAAAGGAAAAGGGAGAGAGGGAAAGAAATAATAAAAAAGTAAAGAAAGAACCTTTTGTCGGCAAAATGGGACAGAAAAGAAAGAGAAAGTAAAGGAAAGGGTTGTAGAAACTAGTGTTTGCGTTAACTAAGGGTTGTTCAAAGCAACTCTTATTTCTTCATACATCGATTTGTAATGGAAGAATTATGACACTAAAAGTGTTGTCCTCTTTTATGATAGACTTATCTAACATGTTCTTCCAATGATACATTATCAATAGGAAGATTTTGAGGATGAGACTACTTAGGTACATATACAATCCATTCAAGATAATCTATAGGATTGTAGCACCAAGTCCGGAAACTAAAGCCTTCGGCTTTTCTTTGTCAAGTTTTGGATAGTGCTTGCAAATGTATCGGTAAATAAATACATAATGAATATAAATTGATTGATTTTAAACCATTTGATCTGGGTCTTTAAATCAAATAGCACCACCCACTATTTTTGGCAAATTCCATATCCCTCATCGGAATTCAAGAGTTTTGGAAGAAACTCTTAGTAAGGTATGAGAGACTCACCATTACCAAGCCCACCTCAGAAGAATATCATATTGGCTAGCAACAATAATGATGAGAGGATAACGCTTTAGCCATTTACAACTTTTGCCTCTAGAGAATGATGCCTAAGAAGAATATCATATTGGCACCATTGCACTTAGTTAAGTCATTCCCACCATGCTAGTTCAAGTAGGGGTTCAAGAATGGCCTCAAAAGAATATCATATTGACCATACTCGTTGCCTATCTTCACTTCATCATATGTTTATAGGCTTCTCCTGAATGTAAGCACATACTTTATATATCCCAGAATTGGACGAATACGGTGTATGAGTCACAAACGATTGGAGCCTACCACGGTGGAAGGCCACGAAAGAGTGTTCAAAGCACTCCCACGCTTATCAACTTAATAATGGTTTGGTTGAGGGTTTTAGGTCTCATCACATATAAGCATGCATTTTAATCACATTAAAACAATTTGGTCCTATCACAACTATTGGACCATGTGTTTGATTTAGTAGTATATGATACTCCCACTATGCTTGTAAAACGGTTTTTAAAGCAAGAATATATGGTACTACTAACATAAGTTCTGCATTCATTGATGGACTATATAGTTGCCTTAGGGCCTTAGGATGACTATGAACCTTTGATTCGATCCAACAAGAGCCTAGTGTTGGATCTCGGACAGGGATGGTGATTGATTTTAATTATGTGTTTAATCATATTAAGGTGTGTTTTCCTATTGGGCGTTAGACCCAACTACTCCAATTTCATGCATATCAAATAAAACAAGAAAATGAGTACTTCAAAGTAAAGAAGAGTTTATGCTCTTTTACAACATTTGATCATATCAAATTACAACCAAAATCTAATCTACACATTCCCATGGTTCAAACAAATTTGAGAGACGACCTTTCACATAGCTCAATTATCGTAGGCTCAGGTTCATAATCACCCTTTCTTTAATTAATTAACGTTTTAACTAATTAAGCTTGAATGCAACATTGTCATTTGGTTTTTGTATACATATAATTGATTTAGATGGAACTAAATGAAATGAAAATCCAATTCTCATTTAAAGATACAAAACTATTTTGTTCTCAACTAATTTGGGCCAAAAAGCAATAACCTCAACCACTGGGCTATATTGCAAAACACAAACCTTTGAGGTCACTTTGTGAAAACACAAAAGTCCACTACTTCGTAATTACAACTAGAACCCAAAAATTTCAAAAAAACAAAAACTTCATTAAAGGAGCAAAACAATTTGTCCTTTAGTGATTTTGGGTCTTTACGTAAAAACGTAAACTTTCAGGCCAAAGTACAAATACACAAAAGTATCAAAACTTTATGTAATTGCATAAAAACCCCAAAAGTACCCTCATTATAGGGGTGGCCGGTTTTGGTAGGTGAGAGTGAGAGGATTTGTGGTTTGAAAGGTGATTGAAAGTTGTAAGTGATTGGTATGGTGTGAATAGTTGAAAAGGTATGGGTGAAGTTTGAAAAATTCATACCATCCAGCACTAACAAAAACAAATAAACAACCGAACACCTTTTTTGAATCAAAACAAAAAACTTTTTGTTCTTGGCAAGAACATAACTAGAACAATGAAGAACATCCATGAAAACCCATAAAAGCTCCATGAACATTTTTCACCCAAAGACACCCGAAAAACTCTCAAACTTAAGGGAAATAACATATTACCATACTAGGGTACTTAGGGGTTCCTAATGTCACTTTAAAACACTTTTAACATGACAAACATGAACCCAAAAATCCACCCTTTGGATTTGGCCTAATTTCCCCATAAACATGGCACCAAATTTTAGCTCCAAAATTCATGCTCATATGAACTACATCTACAAAATTTGAGATGACAAAATTTCTAACAAAATTTACATTCAAAGAAGCAAGAATAAAGCTTGTAATAATTACAACATTCAAATCATAAACTATGAAAATACAAAACACAAAAGGATTCACCAACTCTTAGACCTAGGCTCTGATACCACTTGAAGGAAATATTTGTGAAAAACAAGTTCATTTGAGCAACATCTATGCATGCTATTAACAATTAAAAGGCGGAATCATGCTTGTATGCACTCAAAAACAAAACTTAACCCATGAAATTCAAAGCCTAGTAGTTATGGTGAATCAAGACTCAACTCAAAACAAAGTGAGTTGGGAAATCTTATACCTTTGTTGATTCCTTTTCGCATAAGCAAAGGCTAATCAACCAAGAGAGAGGGCCTTCATTCATTTCTTCTTAGCTCCATGGATTTCTTGGAGGAGGATGGTAGAATGGATTCTCCAAGTTCCCAAAATAGAGAACCTCTAAGTCTCCACACCAAGGAGAGCATTGATGAAGAGATGAGTGACCTTGAATGAAATAGATGCTAGTAATTTTTCCAAGGTGGCCGGCCTCCTAGAGAGAAAATGAGAGCTTGTGTTCTCATCTTTTTCTCCAAAAGAAAGCCTAAGGATGAAATGGCTATAAAGTTGCCTTTATACCACCTCACAATGGAGTGTCAAACTTGCAATTAAGCCAAATTTACTACCCCTCACTCTTATGGCCGACCATATTGGGTTCTTTGAGTTTTGAGGCCCTTTGTGTTTCAAGTTGTCATACAACTTGAGTTAATGGGCTTGACATTCAAATCTCATTGGGCCTTGCGGCCCAAAACTAACCTGAGGTCTATAATGAACATATTCGTTTGATTAATTAACATATTAATTAACCCTAGCCATAAATAAATAAACCATTTAATTATCCTTACTCATCTCCGTCGTTTCTTCAATCTCTATCTTACTCGGTGTACGATTCATTAGGTTCCTTTTAGCGAGGCGGTGGGTGATTAGAACTCTTCAAATCGATTGTGAATTGAAACTTACTTTCAATTCTCCCTTTAGTGATTATACACCTTTAGGGCTTCCACAAACCATGAGTGACACCTAGCAGTATGTCATGACTACCCATGCTAATAAGAAGAGGTGGAGAACCTATTCAGTTTAGGATTACAATGCAATCGGTCTTTCTCTAATATAATACTCTTGACCACATTGTTTGGTTTGATAGTTTATTCATGTCTACTATCCAATGTGATTCTCTTACTTATATGATTACTTTGAACGTGATTTGGAACGACTTCCTAAATCTCATTCATACTCTGGCTAGAGATTCTTAATCATATCATAGAGTATTCTCCCGCAAACAATTTGAAGGTTAGAGATCCCTTGTTGCGCATTCACTTGCCTCCATGGCTAAGTGGCTTAACCCTAACTATGTCGTGGACACCCTTTGACATAGTGACTTTGACATAGCCAAAGATCAAGGACCTAACCACAAGACAACTATGATGCCTCAGGTCAAATGACTACTTTGCATTATCCCGACCATGAGTTCACATGTGACATGAGTATGAGAACTCCTTGTTGATCGTGTTCAGTGGACTCATTCTTTATTGAGCACCTACATACTTGTCTTGGTGTCAGTCACACCAATGACTCGAGACCAGTCACTCTCTCTAAGAGAAGACATAGCATGTACTGATCTTAACGGACTGTCAATGCCCAATTGGCAATCCTATGATCAGGAATGTTTAGGATATGTATACGAAAGAGAATGGTCTCATGAATCTAACTTCTTTAGATCGCATTCTCCCAATTACATATTACTTGGACTTATCGTTTAAGCATATAACATTTATATGAGACAGCTTAAACAATAATCTTTTCCCTTTATATATATATATATATATATATATATATTAAACTAGATTAGTTTAACATGTGAAATGTCCGTAAAATATCATCATATGATTGGCTTTTAGGGTACATTTCCAACACAATTGATGCGATGTTAGTTAAGCACACAAATTAAACCCTCTTGTTGTCAAATTGTAGTATAAATGCAAGTAGGGATCGTTCTAAACCGGGGATTAGGAGGGCTTGCTAAAACCTCTAAACTAACTCAAAAACATAAAAACAAAGTTAAAAATGTTTGAATAGACTTGAAGGACTCAAAACAGGTTCACAAGACTCAAAACAACTTAAAAACACTCAAAACTGCCTAAAAACACAAACTAGGCAGTTTCTGACTCTAACACAACTTTGGACGAATTTTGGGTTTTGACTTGACTCAAAACACTCTAAAACACAAACAAAACAGATTTTAAACACTTTGAAACAAGAAAGTAAAAGGGGGATTTTAGTTTTGATGAATTTGAAACAAACAAACAAGTTATAAAACTAGGCAGATTGTAAAACGAATTTAAGAAATAAGATGATGGATGGATTAGTTAGAGGTCCGTTCTTCACACATGACACACTTGTACATGAATCGATTTCCAATTGCTTTTTAATAAACTATGATGCTCAACACCCCAGATTAACCGTGATGCACAAATTAACCCTCAGATTTTCCTTTACTCATTGAATTGGATGAATGCATGCGACAACCCAAATCATTCTCCAAAAGTCCCCTATATGAATGCATAATAGAGATACAATCAGAGATCATTACGCTTAGTGAAAATCATAAGTGTTGACGAGGCAATTGTAACTATGAATGCATGATACGTTTGCCAAGAATTCAATTAACGCGATTGTGACAAGCAACCTTCACTACTCATGAATATAAACTTGTAACGATTAGGTGAAACTCATTTATATTCTAGCATCTAATTCATGCATGAAAACTAAGTATGCATCCTTAATAAACATACAAGAATCAGTTATGAAGAAAATAGATAATTGAATTGCAATCACAACTTATCAAATCACAATTGGTTATCACAATTGGAAGAAATCAATTCATATCTCAAGCATGTTCATGGCTTCAAACTTCCCCCTAACTAAATAGGGGTTTAGCCACTCATAATTGCAACAAAATTAGAAAATAACAAAGTAGACATTGAAAGCAAGAACGAAGTACACCTAAAATGCTCCAAAGTTCCAAGCTTGAAACGCCAAGGACCTTTTTTTTCACCACCTTGTTGTAGCAAGTGTCTAGGATGTGTATGGATATATGGAAAGGTTATGAATGTATTTATGTTGGATGGATGCCACGGCAAGGGGAAGGGAATTCTTTGTGTATGTGGGATGTGGGAATGGTTAAGAAGAAAAACTCTGCCTTGCGGCAGAATATGTCTCTCCTCTTCTCCCCTACTAAAAATCTGCACACTTGTATATATATGAATTTTAGGCTTATGTCGTGGTAAAAAGGGTGGTGAATGGTTAAGGAGAAAAGACACAAACTTGCGGCAGATTTGAATCAAAACACTTCCAGCTGTTCGTGCAGTTTGCATGTGTTTGTATGAGTGATATCTCCCTTCTTTGCATGTGCCATGTGTGAATGATGTCTCTTTGTTCTTGTGGCTGAAAGTATCTCCTTTCTTGCATGTGCCATGTCTTTCCATGTGATTTATCCCTCTCTTGATGTGCATTCCTCTCTCTTTGCATGTGTGTGTCTCTTTTGCATGTGTGTGTTGTCATCTTTGTTTCTCCTTTGCACATGCCGTGTGCTGTCCATGTTTAGATCCCCTTTACATTTGCACACACTTGCTTCAACATTTCAGCCACAAACCACTACACTTTCTCTCCATGCCGTGTGTGTTTCTTTGCCTTTGCATGTGGGTGTCTTTGCATGTATTTGTTCCATGTTCTTTGCATGTGCCTTGTATGATGTTGTCTCCATCACATGGCAGCTATGATGTTTGTTAGTTGTAGGTCACACACTTACACACACATATGCTGAATTCTAATCTTCCCAAAACGTCCATCCTCATGTCTCCAAGTGCATGCAATCCATTTCAGCCCAAAATTGCTCCAAAATGCACCAAAATGCACTTTTCTTGCCAACTTTGTTATTAGGACCTACAAACATACGAAAATGGTTTAAAACACTCTTATAAGCAATAACTAACTAAGTAAGTGCAAGAAAACATGTTAACTAAGTCGCATAAATATGCTCCTATCAACAATCTTTGTTGCTTCCTCGACGTTCTGACAAACAAACAAAGCCTTGTTGCACTGGAAGGGCGAAAGGCAAATTTCCTTTCCTAGGAGATTTAGAAGTGAGGCTTCCACCTCTCTCCAAGGCTGATGCACCACTTGTTTCTTGCAGATGATTACACTCCCCCAATTATAGAATTCCAGGGAGGTGTATCTCCTGGTCCAGTTTTCCTCGATCCATGATTTATCTTTTACGTTTAAAAAAGGAGCCAAATTTGTTGACTTTTTGCCTCCAAGAACTGCATCTTTATAAAAAACCTGAGGGACAATGCCCGAGTGGCTTCTTGTGGACTCAGTTATATCCTTCCTCATGTTCCCTATTGACTGAGATAGACTACTACGAGAATACCCCGCTTTCTTTCTCCCTCGTATAATTTCAGTTAGTAGCTCCTCCATTCTTCTCCAGCCGAAAAAATTACTTCCTTTAGGAACAATGACATTCCTGACAAGCCTATCTCTTTCCGTTTTGGAGAGAACAAGGAAAATCTCATTCTTGTTGTTGAATGTTTCAACCCAAAACTGGTAGTTATAGCCTCTATATTGTCTGAAAAAAAACTCCAACCGTTATCTGCTACCGCCGCCTTTACCTGAGCAATGAGCCAAGAAGCACAATCCAAGTCGAATGACATCTGGTACCCTCTGAATCTAGTCATCTCAATTAATCGGATCCTTTAACCAAAAGACTTGTCTTCCACTTGTAAGATGAAGACCTTTTGCTCAACTTTGAAGTCCCTGGATAAATGTTTGTAGCTCACATTCCCACTGGAAGGCCGTGAGGTGGGTAGTTCCCTTTCACCTCTCACCCTTGTGCATCTCTCCCTCTCACCTCTCATCTTACGTTAGCTTTTAGTTTGCTCAGAAAAGTTGAGGCATGGAAAATTCCTGGAGTTGCTTTCGGTTACTCCAAGTCTCTTCAATTTTAGTATAATTGTACGAATATTTTGATTACAATAATGAAATAATTTTTTTTTAACATTTTTAACTATTTTTTGTTTATACAGCTTACCTGACTAAAGTTTCATCGGGTTAAATACATTATATATTTTTTTTCCCGTAAATTTAAACTTTGCCCGAGGAAAATATTTGTAGGCATGTGTCTTTCGTTGAGCCTAGTAAGTCAATGCAGTTTTGCACAACGAAGTGGTTGTCGATAAATCTGTCAGGCTTAACAATGTTCCCCAATGGATTCTAATTTTCATAGGCGCAAACCTTGGTGCGACGGTTTTTGCGTAACAAACAGTACACATCTAAAAAGATAATGCTTCATGCAACAAATTCTTTTCATCTAGCAAGGTGTTTTTTGTAGTGCTTGAATCCATCTAAAAAGATATATATTTTTTTTAGAACAATAGCTGGAAGTGACCACATTATGTCAAATTAAAAGTCTAGAACACAATTAAGGTTTCATTTTCAAACACCCGAGTACTAATTTCTTAACACTAGGAAAAGTGAAAATTTAAAACCAAAACTAAATACGCAATTCTTTCCTCTCCCCTTGACGGCAGATTGTAATTGTTTTTCTTCTTCCAGCTTCCTCTTCTCATCGTCATCTTCAAGCTTCTTCAACAGTTTGCCTTGAGAGGGAATCTTCATTTTTGGATTGCATGTGGATGGTGTTGGTGATGGTGAATGGCGTTTGACTTGAGAGGGCGGTGGTTGTGGGGATTGATTGGAAGGGGGTGTGGGTGGTGGCTGTGTTGATGAACACGGTGCTGAAAATCAAGAAATTGAGAGCTCTGGTTTGCTTTGCTTTCGGAGATCAAAAAGCAAAATTAATAGAAACAGGTCAATAACAATCATTAGGTAGTGTATGTTTGGATTACAACAGAAATATCACCGACTCTGCTACTAATTAACCAATCGTCGAAACCATGTTTTACGCAATAATATTTTTTCGTCTGGCATGATGTTTTTTTTTTTTTTTTTTTTTTTTTTTTTTTTTTTTGCAGTGCAACTAAATTCTCAATTTTTTCCTGATAGAAAAGAGAAGTTGTAGAACAACCCATAATCAGAAAGAATTGGCAAAATGCATTGACCCACATAACTAATACCCACCAAAAAAAAACAAAATCTCATATGTATTCATTTCATCCACAAGCAAAACTGTACCACCATCTTCGAAAACAATAAATTGCGGAAATGGACGTTGATGAAGTTCTATCCCATCCGCCCTATGGTGTTGAGAGTAGGATGGACGAATGACACTGGCTCTGGGGTTATTTTCAGAATTTGTAAATTCTGGAAATGGATGTCTTCCAGGATGAAACAGTTGGACGGATGAAGCAGTTTCCATCAAGAATAAATTTGTTTTTCAATTTTATATAATTGTAAGAATATTTTGATTTCAATAATGAAATAATTTTTTAATTTTTTTTTTGTTTATAAAGCTTACCCGACTAAAGTTTCATTGGGTTAAATACATTTTATAATTTTTCCCCATAAATTTAAACTTTGCTCGAGCAAAATATTTGGTCGGGCATGTGTCTTTCGTCGAGCCTATAGGTCAACGCAGTTTTGTGTAACGAAATTGTCGTCGATAAATGTTGCCCGATGGATTATAATTTTCATTGTGGCAAAGCTTGGTGCGATGGCTTTTGCGCAACAAACAGTGCCCAATTGAGTTTCGTCGCCTAAAATTTTAGGCCACAAACTTGTGTTTTATGCAACAATTTTTTTTCGCCTGGCAAGGTATTTTTTGTAGTGCTTGGATCCATTTTCGAAGATACTAGCAATTGAGGCCCGCGCGATGCTGCGGGTTTCAAAATGATCTTAATCGTGTACAAAGTAGGGCTTATATACATGAGAAAATATGTGCCAAAGTAAGGGATATACATATATTACATTCTTATATTACACGACAAAAATTGGGATGGTCGTACGCCATAGCCAGAGAGTTCTATTTACATTTATATATTACATGCAAAAAGTTGAGGATGTTAGTATATCATCCTCAGAGATTGTTTTTCAAAAGCTATGGTTCTATCCCAGAGAGACTTTTACGTCTAAAACTGTACACAGCTCAAAAAGTAAGATTTGTTTCACTAAAGACACCCATATACGTAACTCCTCACGTTAATGGTGCCTCCTCCATCTTGCATGACAACGATGAACTGAAGGAAAAAAAACATTGACATAAGAATTGAATGACTCTAAATTGCATATATTTTGCAGCCATACTAAATAAACTCTCTAGATTTTCCAGTTGGTCTCATCGACAACCCAAATGAAATATTTATATCTATATTATGCAATATTTATAAGATATAGTTCTGTGTTAGAGAAACTACTCATTGAAGATGGGAAAAAAAATTGTTAAGAAAATTGATTTATGAGTGTTCGGATCCATACTCTATTCACTGGGAGTTTTATCTGTGTTTGCTACATTCTCGTCATCGGTCTCTTCAAATGCATAGGTCTCTTCACTGTATCCCCTTGTGGTATCACTTGGATCATGTAAAATGAAGAGAGATTAAAGCATCAGTGCACATCTAGTAATGGAAAAAAGGTTTATGTCAATTATTTATTTTTTTTATAAAGACTAACCTTTTAGATTTTTTTGTTGGTGTAGAGGTGAAAAGACTCTTTTTGACTGGCTCCCTTTGTCGTTTCTTTGAACTTGAACTGCTCTCAGTTGGAGATGAAGGTAGAGATTTCTTGAGTGAGAGTGGTGGTGTGCATGGTAACATTTCATGAACCATATGTTTCTTCCCAAGGTTACTTATTGCTTCATCATCTTTGTTGTTGTTTGAAAGGTGAATTTGTGCTTGATCCTTGAAAACAGTTTGGATGAGCAAGTCATTTCTGCTTGTGTCACTTTTAACTTTCCCAAGTCTGAGTTGGAAAAGTTTGATTTGACCTTTTACTCGGAGTATTTGTTGTGGTAATTCCTTTTGGTCACAGAAACTTTTGTTGATTACTAATTCTTCACATGTGATTCCAAATAGTTCTTCGGCTGATTTACCTATAATGATGGCATTGGTTTCGTCATTGGCATCTTCAAGAATTAAACTAACTTTGAACCTGCGTTGAAATTGATGTGATTATTTATAAAGAAGTATAATTAAGTTTATGTTTTATATAGTAATAGATTCAGAGTAATTTTGTATTACCAAGCAATAGGGTTTTGAATATCATCAGTTGGACAAACCAGCATGTCACTTTGAGGCTTTGGTTTTAGTTGTTTGAAGCAGATTGGACATGCCTTGTACCACCAGCCGTTACTCAAATCAAACCGTGCAACTGCTGCTCTGCACAGAAATGGAGTGTTCTGCAATATTTGTTAAAGAATGATGAGTATAATTTGAACAGACACGAACCTACATTCTTATACTCTTCATCCAGTTTTCAGGAAATGTTTCAGACATCAATGAAAACTGTCTGTGCAATCAAAACAGAATTTCTATTATACTAATTGCATGGATACAAAAGCTGACAACCCAGAAAAACGAATTTTGAGTCCAATATAACACTGTTAAATATACAACATTGTTAAATTTGGAATGCATTCCATTTTACCTGATAAAGATTTGGATCCAAGATATTCAATTGCCCTACTGATAGTTTCTCAACGGCATCCAATTGATCTGGTGTCATTAGTTGTGCTGAGGTTGGAATCATTTTCAAAGCATGACTGGAACTGGCAAAGTTTTTGCACATTTTTGTGTTAAGTGGCAACACAATGAGATTGAATTTTAATATTATTTGAGTGATATATATATATATATATATATATTGTTCAGAAAATGGTAAAAAAAACTTACATCGATTTGTAATTTGTTGCTTCTGGTATTTTTGGGTTTATGAAAAACAAAGTGCATCCGGTACTGCTAAGCACTGTGTTTCCTGTGGGTTTGCAGATGTGGAAGCATGTTATTTTTTTGTAATACAATGTAAACATTGGAAAGAAGTAAAGTTAAGTTGTATACCTAGGAACCGTTTTACTTTGAGACTTGTGAACACAGCCACAATTGGTGATGGTGGTTGTGTTACAACTTCAATATCAAAGGTCCTGGCGCAGTCTCCCCAAAGTGTAATGCTCACTTCTTCGTTTCTGACCAAAGAAGTTAGAGCAAAATATTACGAAACATTTACAACTCGTTTACTTTTGGAGTCCATATATGTGTGTGTGAAAACCATTTTGCAGAACACTCCATTTCTGTGCACAACATTTCCAACTCGTTTACTTTCAGATTTTCACCAACCTAGCAACCTTCAGTTCTTCGACAATCGACATTCACATATCAAAAGAAGAAAAAATTAAAAACAGAACTTGATTACTCATTAATGAAATCACCTTAAATTGCATATGGATCACCATAGGTTCAGGTTCCTGCATCAATAGTTTTTGTATTCCACCCATCTAAATACAATTGCCTATTCTTTCCCATAATGTCAGTCATGTTATAGTTGAATATACGCTTGACACGTATTCAATGTCTAATGAACGATTACCACATGATAAAATGATTACCTGGTGTTTTGAAGGTGAACGTCACATTTTGTTTCCAGTCTTTCTTTGTTAACCATTCTGTCTTCCAATGGTTGCACTGCTGTGATATGTCCCATAACATCTTGCAATTTGGCAATCCAATATCATAAGATTATAGCATGAAAAAACTGTTGACAAACAAAAATGGCATATAGATGTAGGTTTATAAATGTGTTTAATTACCTGTGAGAATTTCAACTTTATCTACACGGGATAACAATTCACTGTAATCCACTAAATAAAAGCGGTGCTCAGGAATGTGTGGAGGTCTTTCTGGTATTTGTTTAAAAGTTGTTTTCCCATTGAAGTATAGTTGTACAGTGTGTGGTACGACCTTGTACGTTTGTTTACTGGAACGGCTATGCAACCGTGTGATCTCATATATACAACCAACTTTAATTTTTGGAGCTACTATCTCATAGTCTGCTTCTAAGACCGAGGCTTCAATGGCATCATTCTGCATTACAAAAATTATAAAGAGTTATTTATAGCTTTCTCTTCTTTTTGAAATTATAGTTTTAACTATATTTCATTTAAACAAAATGGTTTTCTCACCAGTTCATCAACCAGTACACATTGTAAGCCATTGAATTGGTTTTGGCGTCCAAACATTTTGGGTCTCCACAACCGGCATATTCTAACTTTGATCTTCATATCGTTTCTAAAAGGCTTTAATTCACAGATTGGTACGATGCTCATTGTTTTGTAAGTCTGCAGACAAAGTATATATATTGTTAGAAAGAAAGTGTGTTTATATATCAAAATCTATGTTGGCAATATGTAAATGTTTACAAACTTGCAGTGAAAAAAAATTACACAAAAGCTATCAAAAGCTATCAAAATGATACATCGAAGCACACCATCTGCCCAACCTTGGATACAGTGGAAAAAGAGAATTCATAAGATTGGCTATGGTATAAGATTCACAAATTTGCAATAATAAAGTATTAAAAGAATATGCAACATGCTATCTAATAATGCTTTAAAACAGTAACAAACATAAAATGTGTAATGCATATATCCTATCAGTACACAAATTATTACATACATTTACATATCAATATGCTTGTGAGCAAGATAAAGAACAAAAGGACCTCCAGCAATTTACAATGGTAAGGCAAACACATTCGAAATAAGAACTCATCAAACATTGTTCCAAAAGGATGGTCATCAAGTTAGAGGAGGGAAGCGGTGGAATTATTTTCATTATGTTAACATCTATCTGACTTCCTAATTTTCTTTGTATCCAAACACTGAGTTTTGTTTTTCATTCTTTATAAGGTATCAGAAAAGATTATGCCCCCCAGCTGTTGATTACAATCTTCATTGTCTCTATTTCTCTTGTTTCTTCATTAAAAAGGTTTTTGTAATAGTTGATGCCTATTGTAGGCAACATCTCACCTCCTCAACAATAAAATGTATCTAAAGACCCAATTAATGAAATTACAAACGAAGAACAACCCAATTGATAAATTGATGAATTCGTACTTATACAGACAACAAACAGAGGAACGGGGAAAATATATATATACAACATACTGGTTTGAACAATTCAACAATTAGCATGAAGAGAACAGTGCTTCCACCGAAAAATAAAGGGGAAAAATGGTGATAATTCTGAGCACCATTTCAAAAAAAATTAACCATTATGCACTTGATAATCACAAATGAGATCATAAGGTCCAAAAAACTAACCGCTCAACTCCAAACTATGAAATACCAAATTAAACACAGAAATATCACAACCCCAAACCCAAACAGAACCCCAAATCAATTAGAAAAAAAGCCTCAACCCGTATTAAAAAAAAATGCTCCAATCCGTGTCTCTCTCATTTTTCCCTTCCCTTGCTCTATACTCTTTGCCAGGAAAATCCTAACAGAGGACCTGTTAACCATTTTTTTCCCCCAAAATTAAAAAAAAAAAAAAAAAAACCTTCAAAACACCCCATACGATCCCAAATTCTCAAATCCGTTCAAACAAACTTAGCATGAAATCACAGCAACTTCACAAATCCTCTTCGTATCTGCATAAAAAATAACGAAAAAGAAGTGCAATCAACCCAAGAAACAAAAGATCAGTAGAAACAAACCAAGAAAATCAAGTATCGGAGAAAAATTATCCATCAGCATTTCTCCTTTTTACCTGAGGACTCGAGCTGGGCTCTGAGAGAGAAGTCGAGATGTTTCGTAGTTTCTCCAAAATAGAGCTTGTGGTTGCTGCGCGAGATAGAGCTCGTTGTTTCTGGAAGCAAATGGATAAAGGTCGACTTTTCCGCCTTCTTCTTTCAAGATTACGAACACGTGTACATTACCAACAACACGTGTAAATCAGGAGTGGCGCCAGAGACGGGCACCAACTGTGATTTTGGCAGAAAGGAAATAAAAGAACCAAAGCAAGGGCAAAATCGTCAGTGCACTGTTCTTATGAACAGTGTTTCAGTCTATTTTCAGCTTTAGTATATATTGAATTTTTTAGAGCATTAGGTGGAAGCAAATTTGATATTGCCTCGTATGTACCCAAATTAATTACAAGCAAATTTCAAGCTTTACAAGACGAAGCCTCAACTAGTCTGAAATTGACATTGTATTTGTACACACCAAATGTAGGGGTGGGCAAACGGGTACAGGAACCGCGGGTCGGGGCGGGTACGGGCCGGTTCTTAATTTTGTAAAAACATATCGGGGCGGGTCGGGCCGGGTAATTGAAGTTTTCAATTCGGGCCGGTTCCAAAAGTGTAGGAACTGCGGGTACCCGAACCGGCCCGTGTGTGTAACAATGGACGGACGAGATTTAAGATACATCTCTCCATCCAATCTCAACCGTCAGTTTCAACCTAGCCAATTCCACCTCTCGAGTTCGAGAAGCACCCCCTCTCAGACTTCAGTCTCTCAGATTCTCACTCCCCCTCGACTCCCTCGACTCCCTCTCCCTATCCCTTCATTCCCTCGAATTCAACTCTCATACTCTCTCAGTCTCACTCACACACTTACTCTCACAGAGTCACAGTGCTCACCGTCGTCGGGGCCAACTCTCAGACTCTCACAGCGCTGTCGCGACCAACACAACGGCACCACCTCCGCCGTCGCGACCACCATCATCACCCCATCACCACCGCCGTCGTGACCACTTGCTGCTACTAAAATTTAGGTAATTTTGAATTAGGTTTTATTATTAATGTGAATTTCTGGTGTAGGGATTTAAGGGATTTTAGGGATTTGCCGAAGAAAGATGAGGTTGCTGTGGAACGGGAATCGTAGAGAGACTGCTACTACTTGCTTTTAAATACTGCTATGTTCCGATTGATTTAGCTAAACAGTTTTAACGGAAGAGATTTTATACAGAACCAATTAGATTTAGCAAATGTTTAGCAGTGTTAGGCGAAGCTACTTATGGGTAGTTAGTTTGGTTTTGGCAGTGTTCATCATACGGTTTTTTATTTACCTTTTTGTCTTAACTGATTTTGGCAGTGTTTTGCAAATCTTCTGTTCTTTTATGTATAAAGAAGATGATCTGTTTATAACACAATGATCGTATTTAAGAAGTTAATTTATGTTTTCCTTTTTGTCTTAACTGATTTTGTTTTCCCTTTTTTCCTTGTAGGCACTCTATGGACTGAAGAGGAACATAATAACTACATAGCTTGGTAAAGGTGATTGGCTGACGATATAGGTGCCAGCATTGGTCTTCTTTAAATTGAAAATAAGTGATTTAGTTTAGACTTGCATTTACCATGGGGAAAAACACAAGAAATGTTATCTCTCTTTTCTTTTTTTCTTCCATGAAATAGATTGGTATCTGGCTGCTGTTTTCAGATTGCATTTCTGAGTCTTTAGCTATTTGCATTTTTCTAACACTCTTGGTGGTTTTAACAAAGCTGCCGAGTTATATTTGTTATTCATGGTTTTGGTTAATTCCATATGTCACTGGTCCTCTAGTATATTGTCTTTAAAATTTGTATATGTCATAGTGTGGGAAGTTTAGAGTTCCTTCCAGTCACCTTGTTAGATCCCTGTTAGTACAAAAAATAAACCTTTGAAGTAAACAACTATCTATTTAACTTCACTAATCTAAATAGTTCTCTCATTGTAACACTTTATTGGATGTGCTCCTAGATTCCGTCATCAGCATTCATCCGTTTTTGGATTTACAGGATGCACTAGCTTACCCACTGACATTTTTTCACTGTTTCTAATAAAATATGTTTATGTTATGCAGGACACAAATCTGTTTATGTTAATGATGTGTTAGACTGATATAATTCAGTGGCAGAGGCAGAGGCTCTCTCTTTTAAAAACTGCAATATGTAAATTGCAATCTGTGCAGTTTAAGAACTGCAATCTGTGTGTGCAGTTTAAGAACTGTTAGACTGATATAATTCAGTGGCAGAGGCAGAGGCTCTCTCTTTTAAAAACTGCAATATGTAAATTGCAATCTGTGCAGTTTAAAAACTGCAATCTGTGTGTGCAGTTTAAGAACTGCAATCTGTCTGTGCAGTTTCTGCAATCTGTGAAGTTTGAACATTTTTAAACAGAAAAAAAAAAGGACCCGTGTACCCGGACCGTTTGAACCGGGTCGGGTAAGGGCCGGTTCCTATTTTCAGAATTGCAATGCACGGCCCGGCCCGCCCCGTCTCCTTTAATTTAGGGTCCGGTCCGGTCCCTTCAAAAATGGGCCCGGCCCGGCCCGTGCCCAGCCCTAACCAAATGAATTACAAGCAAATTTCAAACTTTACAAGAAGCCTTAAAGCAAGCTACGGGAAGAGAAGAATACTAGATTAAGATTGAATATTCTTGGGGAGGTAGATTCTCTGCCCTCCCACTTTCCGTGCCCTCCTGTTTGTGTGGTCACGGTTAAGCCACGTCAACATTTTATATTACTATTTATTTTTGTCTTATTATCTCTATAAAAATAATAATATAAAATGTTGACGTGGCTTAACCGTGACCTCACAAAACAGGAGGGCACGGGAAGTGGGAGGGTAGAGAATCTGCCTCCTATTCTTGGACCATAGCTAGCTTCCTACTAGCTTATTAGGTACATAGTAGGTTGCTTTTTGGAATCAATATTGGTAGGCCCCATAACTTCTTACACGACTCTTTAATTCGACTCGTAACGATATGAAATCAACAAGTTTTAGGTCGACATGATAACGAATCAAGTCGTTATTAGGTAACTCGATAAACACATGTTAACATAACAGGTCAGTTCAGGTATACATGCGCGTAATCCGAAACACGATAAGAAAATATTAATTTAATAATTTTATACCACTAAAAAAAAAACTATAATTAAGAGTACTAGGATTTAATCTCTACAATTGAATTATAAAATCCAATTACAACAATAGTACAGGCACTCAATCGCAATTTTGCCTTCTATTCTATCTCCCAATTCGATTCTATCTTAGTCTTCTCTCTGTCTCGCTTGAGTTCTTCTCCTTCCTGGATTATGTTGCTACCATAACCCAAAACCTAATTTCCTATTTGGCAAATTGAGGTAATATATTGTTATGTGATATAGTACTATTGTTTTATTTATTTTTCATAAATTATTTTAATAAACTTCTCATAATTTGAATGGTTTATACTGTTTGGTTTTTCTATACTTAGTTTATATTGAAAACGACATCAATATAAATCTTTAAGACAATAGATCAAGCCAAAGTTCCACTACCATTCACCATGATGAATGATGAAAATTGAAGGATTTTGTAAAAAGTACATGCAAGCTTTAAGTTTCATTGTCAAGGTTTTAACTTCTGAGAAAGGTTCCACAACCTTGAAAAGAAAAACTCCTTTTATTTTGTATATTCTTGCATATTTGATACTTTATAGTAGTGTATTGATACTTTTATTTATTTATTTATTATTAAGCTCTTATTTTAGAGTATGCAGTACTTAATGACAAATGTGTTTTTATATTTTGAAGACATATTTATGTGACAATGTGTTAGGTGCAAATTTTAAAAGATATTTTTTTTCCTTAACGGATTAAACGGATCGGGTCATTTTGCCTATTAATTTTAACGATATTGGACCATAGCTAGCTTCCTACTAGCTTATTAGGTACATGGTAGGTTGCTTCTTGGAATCGATATTGGTGGCCCCCATAACTTCTTACACGACTCTTTAATCCGACTCGTAACGATATGAAATTAACAAGTTTCAGTTCGACATGATAACGAATCAAGTTGTTACTAGGTAATCTGATAAACATCTGTTAACATAACGGGTCGGTTCTGGTATACATGCGGATAACCCGAAATACGATAAGAAAATATTAATTTAATAATTTTATACCACTAAAAAAAATACTATAATTAAGAGTACTAGGAATCTCTACAATTGAATTATAAATTCCAATTACAACAACAGTACATGCACAAAACCTAATTCTCAATCGCAATTTTGCCTTCTATTCTATCTCCCAATTCGATTCTATCTTAGCCTTCTCTCTGTCTCGCTTGACTTCTTCTCCTTCATGGATTCTGTTGCTACCAGAACCTAAAACCTAATTTCCTATTTGGCAAATTGAGGTAATATATTGTTATGTGATATAGTACTATTGTTTTATTTATTTTTCATAAATTATTTTAATAACTTTCTCATAATTTGAATGGTTTATACTGTTTGGTTTTTCTATACTTAGTATATATTGAAAACGACATCAATATAACTCTTGAAGACAATAGATCAAGCCAAAGTTCCACTACCATTCTCCATGATGAATGATGAAAATTGAAGGATTTTGTAAAAAGTACATGCAAGCTTTAAGTTTTATTGTCAAGGTTTTAACTTTTGAGAAAGGTTCCACAACCTTGAAAATAAAAACTTCTTTATTTTGTATATTCTTGCATATTTGATACTTTATAGTAGTGTATTGATATTTTTTTTTTTAATTTTTTATATTATTAAGCTCTTATTTTAGAGTATGTAGTACTTAATGATAAATGTGTTTTTATATTTTGAAGACATATTTATGTGACAATGTGTTAGGTGCAAATTTTAAAAGAATTTTTTTTTTCCTTAACGGATTAAACGGATCGGGTCATTTTGCCTATTAATTTTAACGAGTAAAATGACTCGACTTATTAATAACCCATTAAGATTATGGATGTGATTTGACATGATATATTAAGATAAAAGATGTTATACAAAAATGACACGAACATTACAAACACGACCCATTTATCAGACTTATTTGTGAGTTTGGCACCAGAGAGAGGAAAAGTGATTGGACATGACAGATGGGAAAAGAGAGGCTAGTG
Source organism: Malus fusca (assembly GCA_035220775.1). Classification (NCBI taxonomy): domain Eukaryota; kingdom Viridiplantae; phylum Streptophyta; class Magnoliopsida; order Rosales; family Rosaceae; genus Malus; species Malus fusca. The sequence continues at coordinate 22,545,963 of CM069063.1, forward strand.
AAAGAAAATATAGGGAGCTAGGGCTCGGCGTTAAAACCTAGACTAGTATTGACTGGTAAAAGAAAGAAACATATTGTCAGGAAGATCATCTTGCATGATTCATTTTGGGTTATGTTTCCTCTTCTTATATTCTTTATTTTATTTTTATTCTCTTCCATTTCCTGTTCTTATATTCTTTATTGTATCTTTATTTTTTTATAAAAAATAATATAAAATGTTGACATAATTTAACCATAATTTAACCATAATTTAACCAGGGGAGCTCTTGAGCACCACGGACGTCTCCCCGCATACAAACTGACGCCCAAGACTTGCATGATAAGCCTAAGCGTATTCGATCACTTAAATTCAGGCGCCTTACAACAATCTCCAAGATATCACCATGTGTTCTATGCCGCCTAAAATACTCGACGTCTGATGTCTTGATGAATTCAAGAGGTAATAGTTTCTTGAGATTGAAGAAAGGGAACCAGCTTCTCAAAGAGAGGTAGTCACCCAAATTTTGATAAACCGAAAATAGATCACTCATCTCTCTCTTTAATTATATGCAGAAAAGATTAAAGAAAGATAAATGGTCGATATTCAACTCTTGGATGTCAATGCTCTATTTATAGGACTGCAGCTTATAGTTATTGAAAGAAACCAACTTGCTTCTTTTAAATGTTAGTTTATTACAAGTGGAAGGACATGTGATGAAAGCATGTGGTGGAGATGCAAATTCCCCTTTTAATATTGTTTCTACATGCAAGTTGGCAAAAGCAATGCAAGCTACCCAAGTAAGGAAATGCAAGCTGCCCAAGCTTCTTTCGGGCAAATACAAAACCTCAGCAGGAGGGTTTCCTCCATACTTCTATAAAAAGAAGCAGATGCACAAGGATTATGGACACTCAAAACAACCAATCAAAACTCTACTCAAATTAGCTCATCAGCTTCCTTGTAGACATTTATTTTTAGCCAAGCATCCTTTGCTTTTCTTGTTTATTAGCTATGCTACTCACTTGTAGTATCGATCTCATTTGTAGCTTTTATGTACTCATTTCCAGCCATATAAATTACAAGCAATCTGCAATTTTAGTCACTCTCCCCTGTCATTTATATCTCCAAGCAACCTTGTCATTTATATATTGTTCTATCTTTCTATATAAGTAAAGTCCTTATTTTCAACGCAAACAAAGAACCTTAATTTGAGCTATTCCCACTCAATGACACAATCTCTTGATTTGAAGTCAAAAGGCGCAACCTCAATCATTCAAATCCCGTTCTACTAGCGGCATCTAGTAGTGGCACGCCCGCACCCACCAATCTCGTATGTGCAGTAAATCCCCGGCTTGACCGCAAGGCACCATGGCGGATTTAGGGAGCAAACATTAAGTACACAAAATAAATTTATGGGAAAAATTTGGTGTACTTTTGCTGTTTGTAGATTTATAGCAGACTGGATTCCTATTAGAGTGTACAGAAACCATGCAGACCAAGGTGTAGCATTTCCAACGTGGCAGCCAATGAGCATCAAAGCCAACCTATGGAACGGCGACAGCTGGGCAACGAGAGGTGGCCGCGACAAAATTGATTGGTCAAAAGGCCCCTTCACAGCTTCATTAAGAAATCACAAGATTGATGCCTGTGTTTGGAAGGGAAATGCCAAGTTTTGTAAGGCATAGAGCCCTACAAACTGGTGGAACAAGGAGAGGTTTAGTACCCTATCAAAAGCACAGAGAAGGTTGTTCAAATGGATTAGGAAGTACCACATGATTTATAATTGGGACACTTTGAATGCGGTCCCTAACTATCAATATTCTTTGACTGAAACCTTGTTAGTTTTTAGTTTTTTATCGAAGTTCCTGACATTAATGTAATAATGTAAGTTACTATATTTTTTAAATTAAAAATTAAAAATTGAAATTTGTAATTGTTTATATTAATGAGATTTTAAATAAAACCCATAATTTGTGAAGTTAAAAATAAAAAAATATAAATTATACTCTCTATTATATTGTGTGTGTGTGTGTGTGTGCACTAGTACAAAAAATACTTCGCGTGACGTAGGTCCTTCGTCGCGCAAAGTCAAAAAAAGGTCGCGCCAAGCCTGTGAAAGCAGGGTTTGCATGATGAAGAAGTTGCATGCGTCGCGCAAAGACACTTTGCTCTTTGCGCGACGCACTTGCCTACGTCGCGCAAAGTATCTTTGCGTGACGAAGAAGTTGCCTACGTCGCGCAAAGTGTCTTTGCGTGACGTACATACGTCACGTAAAGACACTTTGCGTGACGTAGGCAACTTCTTCGTCACGCAAGCTTTTTTTTTTTGGACAAAAAAATTGCGCGACGTATGATTGTTCGTCATGCAAAGACACTTTGCACGACGTAGGCAACTTCTTCGTCATGCAAACTTTTTTTTTTTGGACAAAAAAAATTGCGCGACGTAGTATTGTGCGTCACGCAAAGTGCCTTTGCGTGACCTATGCAACTTCTTCGTCACGCAAACTTTTTTTTTTTTTGGGCAAAAAAAGTTTTGATATAATTTTTAATAAATATTGTAATTCAATTCTAAAAAATAAATAATAAACCAATAAAAAGTATTTAATTATAAACTACATGAAAATGTACATACAAGATGTCTGAACAAAAAAAGAAAAAACTACAATAAGTAGTCTTCTAGGTTTGATACATCAAACTACTAGGTATCAGTTGGATGAAGTGGCTGGGAGGTCGAAGGTGGAACAAGATCAGGTGATGGCATCTGGATTTGAAGACCGGACATCGCTAAGGCCTGTAGAATCATATTCATCTTGTCGTCCTGGGTCCTAACCTGAGCCTTCATCTGCTCGTTCTCGGCCCTCAGCTGCTTGTTCTGAACCCTCATCTGCTCACTCTGGGCCATTAACTGCTCGTCCTGGGCTACAAGCTGACCTTTTAGGGTTGTCACTTCCTCCTTCAGAGTATTGACCTCTCATGTGGTCGATCTGGAAGAGGAGGCACCCGTTTCACGAACACGCGCCTTGCCCATGCCTCGAACAACTTTGCCATGACGACGACCGAACTTCTGATTCAAGACCTCAGTCATGATCTCAAAACCTGCATCCTCGGGTACAGTGACGTCCTCAATCGGGGTATCCGGGGGAAGTTGCGATGTTGCTTCTTGGAGAACAACAACGCGCTTTTCCACCATAAAAGCCTGTAATAATAAAGAAAAAACATATAATGTTTAATAAAAAAATATAAATACTATTTGAACGATTCATAAATATAAGAATAATAACAATTACATATACTTACATAAAGCTGCTCACTGGTCTCATCGCCAGGTTCAACGTAAACGTCCTTGAACGAGTCGATCTCTGGGAACTTAGAACCCTCCTGAAGAAAAAAAAAACATTAAGAAAATTTTATTAATTAATAATAAAAAATAAATTGTATAAAATTTCAAAAGTAATATACTTTTACCTCACGTCGTGCCTCAAGCCTATACGAAAAGGGCTTCGAACCGGAATGGTGGAGAAGTGTCTTTGACTCCCGAGCAATCTTGCCAGCAATAGATTTCTTCTATGAAACACATAATATAGATGTTAGTGCGACGATTTGAAAGCAATTATTTTAAAATGCTTAAAAAAATAACTAAAACATTAATGAATTATTATTAAAATATTATGTACATACCACAAATTTTGGGTCCGTAAAATGGTTGCAGAGCCACTCCCAACCCTCTCGCCGGTCCGCCAACTCGGATGGGCAACCCTGTAGGCGAGCAGTCTCCAGATCACCCCATATCTTAAAATGCGCATGAAGATCGCTCTTCCAATTTTTGTACCGGTTTGCGAAGGTCTCATCTAAGTAGGTGATGACCTCGGGGGATATGTCCTTAAAATCAAAAGTGACCTACAAATGTGAAAAACAACAAAATAATAGTAAGAAATTTAATAATATTAAGATAGTATACTTTGGTTTATAATATTTGTAAACATAATTGAAAAAAAAATGACAAAAGGCTAAAAATTAATATACTAACCGACAACTTGTCTCGCACCAGTATCTTCGTCTCCTCGGGAATTTCTGCCCAAGATTCCCACTGCATAGGACAACAATTTTTAATAACATAACCACAGCTAGTAACGACGATACTATGTTGCTGTGAGGTAGCCGCTCCACGATGTCGCGAGTCATATGCAATCTTGATCAAGGAGGCGGACAGACGTACCATCTGTGCCCCCTTTCAGCATTCGATTAGGCCCCCTGGTGTTTTTTTTAGCTGCCCAAAAAAACTATGGTGAAAACCCTAAGCTTAAATTTCTACAAAAAAATCTACAAAACCTCCCCTAATAGTATATCATTTCCCAAAACCTTAAAAAAGTAAAATAACAGTAATTCACAACCCGCAACACATTTTCATAATCCAGCAAATTTTCACAATCATAAAAATAATAGTGTTAAAATGAAAAAAAAATACAACGTAATGAGAATTAGAAAAAAAAAATTACCTGGAGGGGAACCCCCATCCTCGACTCTGGATGACGAGGAATTGTGAACAGAAGACTCCGAATCACGGTGGTGGTGAGGCCGCCGTGCATTGAGAAACTGAACCGACACTGATGACGTCGATGATAATGGCACCTGGGACGTCGTAGCAGTAGCCTCAATGAAAGGTGTAGGCTCCCCAATCAATGGAGCACTCACGGCCGGAGCAGTAGATGGTGATAATGCGGGAGGCGCATTGGTCACACTCCTACGACGAGTGATCAACCGTGACATCTACACTTTTTGAACCATAAAAATATAATATTAGAAACTAATCCTTTCTTGCATTTGCAACTAGAAGAAAAAGGCAAGAAAACTGAACAAATAAACCATGTGTGAAAAAATTGCAAGACTGCTCACTACATGTGCTCTAGTCATCCCGGAGATGACAGCAGGAGACACAATGATTTTAACAAACATATAACGCAACCTTCCACCTGATTCCAGGCAGAAGAATAACAAAATTATGTTAACAACCAACTAGGCAGTAATCACCGAAAACATATCCAAATACACTAGTACTCTCTGTTCATTCTTCCATTTAACAGCATGCCATTTCAGCAGTTTAAACAAAACTTGACATATGCCCGATCAGTAATTTAGCACTTGTCCAGCAACTTTCGTAATAAACTTAGCTGAGTTACGCTTATATACAAAATAACAAGCTGGTGAATATGCAAACAACAATGTAACACCTGTAATCCCACCCCACCCACCCCTGACCAAACCTCACTTAATTCAGAAGACCAAGAGACACATACAATTTAATTGCAATTTAGTAATTGTGGTAAGTTTAATCCCAACTAGTTTTCCTTGTAACTTCGCCGCAAAAATGAATTACGTTTTTATATAAGTGAAAAATAATAACAAACCTGAAAGGTTTCCCTGATTGATGAATACTCCAAGCCATGCTCTCTTTCAACAGCGCATGATATTCTTCTTCTTAAGCCATCTACGCGGGTGAGGTACAAATCTAGGTACTAAAGAAAAGAAGCTCAATGAACAAAGATATTAAAAAATATTGTCACATGTTTAGATACAAAGACAGAAAGACAAATCAATTATAAGAACATATGTACCTCATCAAGGGTTAAAGTGCATAGCAGAGACTTCTCAAAGACCTGAGGACGAGCAACAATTCAAAAGGTACTCTACACATTTTTCAAGAAATCATAATGGAATTGTATTTCTATTGGTTCATTTTACATTTATTCATTTTTGGTTTGGTAAAGGCATCCACTGGAGTTGTATTGAAAATTGAGTCTTCACTGGAGAATATTCTGGCTGAGACTGGAGACCAAGTCTAATGAGAAGCAAAGCCCAATAGTAAGTTACCTATTGGCTCTACAGTTTGATGTACTAGTTCCTTAACACACGAAACATGTCAAGAGTAAAATTTTTGGCATTTCTTTAAATTCAAAGCTGAATAGTGCCCATTCATCCCTCACTGTAAACCAAAACCCTCGCCCTCCTTTTCTTACATACATCATATTAAGGGAAATTTTGAAAAGAAAAGGCAATTACATAACAGCAACGTCAGGAATACCATATTAAAACCATTCAAAGAAGGAAACCCCACAAGTAGGTGAGGCTGCTGAGAAACTGCTGTTTACAAGTAGGTGAGGGACAGTGATAGGCTCACCCTCAAGCTAATTTATACAGAGCAGCAAAGAACGTCAAGCCGGAACCGTTTGCAGGAACCGTCAAGCCTTGGAGATTTTGACAAGCAAGAACCGTCTGCACACAGAGGGAGAAAAACACCACACAAGAACGTCAAGCCTTCGAATGTTGGAGACTCAATTGCTATTTCAACCAAACCAACATTTGCATAAATTAATCAGTAAAACCCATCTCATAAAATCAGAGATATTGAAAGTTATTGGAGACTAAACAAAACCCATCTCATAATCATAAATTAATCAGTCAAGCCTTCGAATGTTGAAGCCTTCGAATGTTGGAGACTAAACAAAACCCATCTCATAAAATCAGAGATATTCATAAATTAATCAGTAACCAGAGACCAACATTTACATGAGCTAAATTCAATAAATTAATTAAATCAATTCAACCTTAATTTTTCATCAGACCAACTAAATTCAGTAACCAGGCCAACATTTGCATCAACTAAATTCAGTAACCAGACCAACATTTGCATCAAAAACCCTTACCTTGAATTTGAGACTTGATTCGCGTCGGCTTCGAGATTCGTGTGGCTGCGGTTCTGGGTTCAAGATTTGGGGATCAAGGTGAAAATGAGAGATAAAGGAGATGAGGACTACGGGAAGAGTAGATGAGGATTATGGAAAGGGGAGATAGAGCGACGGGGAAGATAGAGTGAGAGGGCGAGAGGGAAAGATAGAGCGAGAGGGAGATACGGGAAAGGGGAAAGGGGAAAGATGAAGCATTTGCGGATCCACAATTAAGAAATTTTCTTTTGCTGCAACTAATTGGGATGAAGGATTATGCGAGGAAAGATGAAGATTATGCGAAAGGGGAAGAGTATATGAGGGAAAGATAGAGAGAGAGGGAGATACGGGAAAGGGGAAATATGAAGGATTATGCGAAAGGGAAAGGGAGATACGGGAAAGAAAGAGCGAAAGGGAAGAAATAGGTCAACGGGTTCAGCGCCAAAAATTTTCATTATTCACCTATTTTTCATTATTCACCGCCAAAATTATCAACTGGCGTGACGTAGGTATACAATTTGACGTCGCGCAAAGTGGTTTTGCGCGACGATTACATTAAAGCGTCACGCAAGTTATTTTTATTTTTAAAAAATTATTAAAAATTTTACTGAAAATGTGACTTTACTCCTTTCAAGTTCAAATTTTTTTTTTACTTAAACCCCACAATAATATATTTTTCTAACAAAAACCCATAATAATTTTTTTAACATATATATCATTCAATCTCTTAAGTGTTATAACTACAAAATAAATAAATTAAAATCTACTTAGTAAATATATATACCACTGAACTTGATAGGAAATGCATTGTATGAAAATAGTTTGAACGATCCAACCGTCAAACTTGTTTGTATATGATTTGAGATCGCGTACGCCAAAAATGGCAACAAACGAACATGCAAAGATCAAGTAACGGGGACAAAATATTTCGACGGTTATAAACGAAAAATCACAATTTAACGGTACATTTAACTCCGATTTTGATGATTTTTTACAGATACACTCCTTGACCCTATATGAATACAATGAACATATTCGATCGTCAATTTAAAGTATTTACACAAGTGGATACCACAAAATCTTAAGTTATACTTAATGAAAATATAATTAAACTCTAAGTGTTAGTAAATCAATTGTTTTGATGGGAAACGCATTGTACGAAATTAATTTCAACGATCCAACCGTCAAACAGGTTTTTATATGCTTCAAGATCTCATACGCCAAGAATGGCAAAAAACGAACATGCAGAGATCAAGTAACAGCACAAAATATTTCGACGGTTATAAAGGAAAAATCACGATTTAACGGTACTTTTAACTCCGATTTTGATGATTTTTTACAGATACACTCCTTGACCCTATATGAATACAATGAACATATTCGATCGTCAATTTAAAGTATTTACACAAGTGGATACCACAAAATCTTAAGTTATACTTAATGAAAATATAATTAAACTCTAAGTGTTAGTAAATCAATTGTTTTGATGGGAAACGCATTGTATGAAATTAATTTCAACGATCCAACCGTCAAAAATGTTTTTATAAGCTTCAAGATCTCATACGCCAACAATGGAAAAGAACGAACATGCAGAGATCAAGTAACGGGGACAAAATATTTCGACGGTTACAAACAAAAAATCACGATTTAACGGTACTTTTAACTCCGATTTTGATGATTTTTTTACAGATACACTCCTTGACCCTATATGAATACAATGAACATAGACCATATAAGCTGTTCTTCAGCTTGCACACCAAATTTTCTTTACCTTTGACTTCAAAGCCTTTGGGTTGCTCCATGTATATCTCCTCTTCTAAATTGTCGTGGAGAAATGCAGTTTTAACATCTAACTGCTCAAGCTCAAGATCCATGCTTGCTGCCATACCAAGGATAACTCGAATAGAAGTCATCTTCACCATCGGTGAGAAAATCTCATCAAAGTCAACTCCTCTCTTTTGACCAAAACCTTTGATGACCAAACGAGCCTTGTACCTTGTCATGTTGTCGTCTCTTTTCAATTTGAACACCGACTTGTTTTTCAATGCTTTTCTGCCCTTTGGAAGCTCCACCAGCTCATAGGTATCATTCTTTAATAAGGAATCCATCTCTGACTCCATTGCCTTCATCCATCTGTCACTGTCGTTATGAGCTCTGGCCTCTTTATAAGTTTTGGGCTCTCCACAATTAGTCAACATGATATACTCTGATGAAGAATACTTGGTAGACGGTCTTCGACTTCTACTGGATCTTCTGACTTAGTCTTCATTCTCTTGCGGGGCTGGAGACTTCCCCTAATTGGGTTCCCCTTGAATCTGCTATTCAGGCTCCCCCCTAATCAGCAATTTCATGGTCTAGTTCATCTTGATCAGGCTCTCTTTGATCAGCATTATCTGGTTCTGCAGGCACTTCATCGGCAGCTGCTTCAGGGATGTCACCATGACTTTCTTCATCTAAAGCTAATGGATCAACTCATCTAACTACGCCATCTAGTTGTGCCTCTTCATCTAAATCCCCAATTGTTTGATCTTCATAAAATATCACATCTCTGCTTCTGATAAACTTCTTCTGGTATGGGTCCCATAATATGTAACCAAAATCTTCACTACCATAACTAAGAAAGATGCACGGTGTAGCTTTGTAGTCTAACTTCGATCTCTGCTCTTTGGGCACAGGCACAAAAGCTTTGCAATCAAACAACTTCATATGAAAGTAAGACACATCATTACCAGTCCATACTCTCTCTGGAACATCAAAACCTAATGGTACTGATGGAGATCGGTTGATCAAACAGCAAGCTGTCCTTACAACTTCACCCCATAACTGCTTAGATAACTTTGCAGTCCTCAGCATACACCTGACTTTCTCCATGATGGTTTGTTCATTCTTTCATCAACACCGTTATGTTATGGAGTTCCAAGAACTGTCTTCTTAAGACGTATGCCATGTTTCGCACAATACTCTTTAAACTGGTGAGATGTGTACTCGCCGCCGTTGTCGCTACGAAGGCACTTGAGAGGTTTCCCAGTTTCCCTCTTTACCATGGCATAGAACTCCTAGAATGTCTGAAACACCTGGTCTTTGGATTTCAACAAAAACACACAGACCCTTCATGAAGCATCATCAATATAAGTAACAAAATATTTATTTTTTCCAAGTGACTCGACTTCCATGGGACCACACACATCTAAATAAACAAGATATAACAAATTTCCTTTCTTTGTAGATGGAACAGAAAAATTAACTCTTCTTTGTTTACCGAATAAATAGTGCTCACAAGAGTTTAATGACATACCTTTGGCAAAGGGAATGTGAAACTTCTTTGTCAGAACTTGTAGGCCTTTCTCGCTCATGTGGCCTAGCCTCTTATTCCATAAGTCTATAGATGAGTCCTCCATAGCATTCAACTAACCTTTCAAAACCTAGGCATTTGACCGATACAACGTACAACAAAGTCATGCTCTTGATATTTTCCTTCGCCAATATGGTGATAAGAACCTTGTCGATCAAGGGTACTGATGGATATCAAATTGAGACGAATATCAGGAATATGTCTCACATCTTTCAACATTAACTGGCAGTCGATGTTAGTTCTTAGGAAAATATCAACAATTCCAAGAATTTTGGAATAGCTTTCATTCCCCATCTTCACTATGCCAAAGTCACCTTCTTTGTATGTACTGAAGAACTCACGTTTGGATGTAGCATGGAATGAAGCTTCATTGTCAAAGATCCATTCAATGTCTCTGTCAGAATCACCCATATGCAAACATTCACCAACAAACAATATTTCTAGTACATCACCACATATGACAGCAGTGGTATTGCCAGTATCAATTTTCTTCTAATTGTTTCCTTCCCTTTGCTCTCTCTTCCAAACTCGACAATTTTTCTTCATATGGCCTTCTTTGCCACAATGGTGGCATGCACCCTTGAACCTCGACTTGGATTGGCGAGGACTCCTGCCATGACCTTTAGGCCCTCTACTCTTGCTTCTTCCGTGGTTCTCTGTGACAAATACTTGGCTGCTATCTGTGCCAGAAGTCTTTCTCCTTGTTTCTTCATTGAGCAAGCTATTTTTAACATTATCAAGAGTAAAAACATCATTAGGAGCAGAGTTACTTACACTCACCACAAAGGTCTCCCAACTGTCTGGCAAGGATTCAAGTAACAAGAGCGCTTGCAGCTCGTCCTCAATTGTCATGTTCATAGTAGCCAACTGGTTGATGATATTCTGGAAATTGTTCAAGTGTTCTGCTACACTTAAACCATCCTTGTACTTCACATTGATGAGCTCTTTGATCAAGAAGGCTTTCTTGGCTGGGGTCTTCTTCTCGAACAAGGATTCAAGCTTCGTCCAAAACTTGTGGGCATTGGTTTCATTAGACACATGGTGAAAAACAATATCGTCCACCCATTGTCTAATTGTGCCAATTGTCTTGCGATTCATCTTCTTTCACTCGACATCGGACATGCTCTCGGGCTTAGCAGCATCTCCTTCAATTGGCTCATGCAGATCCTTACAATAGAGAATGTCTTCCATCCTTGGCTTCCATGTTACCTAATTGGAGTTGGTGAGTTTGATCATAGTGACACTTCCTTCCATCTTGTAGTACAAGCCAATCGGGCTCTGATACCACTTGTTAGGAATGCCAATACTATAAGATAGAGAATGCACAAAGTAAAGTAGAAAATGGACACCAAGAATTTATGTGGTTCGGCAATTTATGCCTATGTCCATGGAACAACGATCAATCTTCACTACATGAAAAAGATGAGTACAACAAGAGTAGTCTTACCAAGCCAAAAACAAGACTTGATAGATAGCAAAACCAACATCGGTTGATTTGCTCCAAATCACAGCAAGGTAGTGATCACAAATAGGATAGGACATTTGTGTTATTTATAAAGGCGTGTTACTGTTTTCTTTTCCCCTAGGAGGATTAAAAATAGCTTCCTCATATAGGGGACGGATCCAATACAGTTGGAATTAATAGATAAATATAGTGGACAAAACAAAATGAATAACTAACCAACTTCTGATTTGGTTAATGTGTTGTACATGAAATTTGTAAGGGAAAATAACTGCCTTAGGATATATCTTTTTTTTTTTTCTTCAATCATCACATGATTTTTTTTTACAAGAAGCGATGAAGTGATCTTTCATTAAATAATATAAAAGAATACAGATGTGCCAATTGGTTACATTGCTCAAGTGACCAAAGAATTTGATCTAGAGTGGGAAAAAAAATTATGGTTGAGAAGATGAATCCCACATTTGGATAAGGAGAGACTTTGCATGTACTTATAAGTAATTGATATACACCTTATATAGCCAATTATTTTTAGGCTTTTTATTCAAAATGGTCCCTGAGATTTGCATCATCCATAAGTTTGGTCCCTGAGATTTAAAATCAATAGAAGTAGTCCCTGAGATTGTCCACCATCCATGATTTTGGTCATTCCGCTGAAGCTTTTGGCTGGAAGTTTGGGCAATTTTCAAAACTTCGTAACTCAATCGTTTCTTAACCAAATTCGACCCGTAATATATCAAAATGAAGATAGGAAAGTATATAATAAGATTATATCTATTTAGAAACCCAATGGTTGCTGGAGATAGACGGAAGACGTTTACTAGAAACTTATAACATTTATAACAGACCCACACAAGCCTTGATACTTGAGAACAAAAACACTTTGAGTTTTGTTGCTGGCGGCCAAAAGAAAACCCTCAACGCCATGATCTATAACTCAGGGTTTAATTGTCATAATCGATAATTGAATCAAGGTTGAAACCACTTGTTCGTGGTTACCGTATGAACTGGAACTCTGAGGTTTTCTCTCAACCTCACTTGAGGCAGTGAAGCGGCTGCATGTTGTACAACTAATTATGTATATTGTGCACTGAAGGCGTAGGGAACCCTCTTAAGCCAAAAGCAAGAAAAATAACAATAGAACTAACTCTTATGAGCAAATACCAAATGTAGTGGGTGTGGTGTGTTGGTGCTTAAGGCAATTTGGTAACAAATGTGGTGTTTTAGAAAATTTTAATTATTTTTTGACTCACAAACTAAAATTTTAATTATACAAGTGAAGTACACATGACATGAAGAGAAGAAAAAATATATATAATATTAGTGAAAAGATTGGTAACATTTTTCTCTGTAGTTTCGGGTGACGATGTACAACATATCATTGACAAGCCACGAGAGAATATTGTATGGAATATTCGGCACCTCTCTCGGAATGAGGTCCTATCGAACGGAAAAAGATTCTTTTCAGATTCCTTTTTCTTAATTCATTAAGTTTGAGGATTTGAGCAATTAGAATTTGATTAAACGGTTAAAGTTATTATAATTTTTAAAGTAGACATTTATTTAAAACCGTTAAATCAAATTTTAACAGATCAAATTTCCAAACTTGATGGATTATGAGAAAATGATCGTGAGAGGATCCCTTTCCTATCCAACGTCGATCCATCCTGCTGCAGCATCAAATCCCGTCTCATGAGGGACCCTCACGTAAGAATTTCATCTTATTTACATGGTTTGTCTTTTCCTCTGTAGGATTTTCGTCCATGAACACCAAGTTGAACCAAACTTGTAATTCAGAATTAATTATAAGATGCAATCATGGAAGAAAAAATCGATAATATCGGCGATATTTCGCCGATATTATCGGTTTTTTGCTTTACCGATATTTTAATAGGTATCCAAGGCATTTTCGTCAAAATATCGCGATATTTTGGTTCTCGACAGTCACGACCTCGCCGGAGAATCGGAATAACTCCAACTCCGAGCAAGAACGAAACCTGCAACCAAACGGAACAAAATCATCACTATCTTTCAACAAAAATCACCACTTTATACCAAAATCAGTGACAAAATTATACTAATCCGAGAAGCAAGGGCTTGAATTCGAGCAAGATCTGGAAAAAAACAGTAGAAGCTGAGAAATCGAGTACCTCACCGGCGGCAGTTACAGTGCCAAAGATCATCATCTTTGGAAGGCCGCGGATCGGACGGAGCTGAGAGATCAATGACATGCATGTCACAGATCGTATTCGATCAGCGGCTGAAAGAGAGGAGAGAGAGAGAGAGAGCGTCAGAGGGAAGAAGAAGGTGAAAAACTACTGAGGAACAGAGACGCATCTGTGAAGATGAGGGAGGAGACGGTGCGGGGAGAGAGAAAGAGAGAGACTGAGGGTGGAGCGCGGCCATGAGGACGAGATAGTGATGGTGATGTTCCTCGCGCAGGGAGATGGGTGCGTGCGATGGGTGTGTGCGTGCTGCGGTGTAGAGAAGAGAGTTGAGGGAGATATGAGAGAGAGAGCCGAGAGGGAGACAGAAGAAAAAGAAAAGAAAACAGAAAGAAGAAGAAAAGAAGAAGGGAGTCACGGGGGAACAGAGAAAGAAAAGAGAAGAGTGGAGGGGGGCTGCCACGTGGCCACTTCAGAAAGAAAGGGATCCAATGTTTTGGATCCTGATTGGGTAGTCAAAGATAACCAATTTGATATATTAAAATGTTTAGGGGATAATTACACAAATATATCTTTATAAATGGGGGTGGGTGTTACATATTGCCCTAAAAAACTCCAAGTAATTACAACATCGTATTAGAATTGTAAGTGATCCTTGTTAGATTTGGCTTAGAAATTCTATGTAATTTAGTGATTGTTTCATATTAGGTTTAGATTTGAATTTTTTACTCCATTCAGATTTTAAAGGATTATAATAGATTTAAAAATTTATGAATTTTGATGAAGTTTAATAATTTTTAAAACTTTTATGTAAAATTTTAAGTGAATTCCCTCAAATTTTCAGGGAGCGATTTGAGAATGTTTAAAATATTATGTGAAATATTTCTAATTTTTTCGAGTTTCCCAACTTTTTAAAAATCTCTTCGAATCAATTTCTAAATGAATACATTTGGAATGTATGAATTTCTTAAAAATCATAATCGAATACCCCTTAAACTTTAAAGAATCACTTAAAATCCTGATTAAATGCCCTTAGATTTTTAAGGAGAATTAAAATGTTTATAAGTCCCAATTGGATGTACCGCTTAATTTAACTAATTGACACAACACAACAAAACCAGTTAAGATTACAAATTAACACAAAAGACGACTTGATGCGAGGTCATATCTAAAAAACTTGCCGCAATAAGCCCCAATTGGTGTGTTTAAACTTCTTTCATTAATTACTACATATTTTCTACACTCACAATGTTTGTCAGCTCGCTATATAATCAACTTGATAATGTTAAATCCATCATGCAATGCATTTCCTTCCAATTTTTTGTGATAAACTAATAGATAATTGACTAAATAAACATCCTGCAAAGTTTCAATAAAAATTTCCAAGTTTTTCTTACAATTTCCGTGGTTTCCATGTAATTTTTATCGATATCGATATTATCCCGATATTTCCATCGATATTTTCGTGTTTTCGGACTATCGATATTTCCGATATTACCGATATTTTCTTCCTTGGATGCAATACATTACCAATCCATTCATATATTTTAGGAAACTTTAACGAAAAACTCCCGTTACGGTTCATTTTAACGAAAAATCACATTTTTACACTAAAAAGTCAATCCTAATACTATTCACTTTATCCTTTATTTTGTCTTTATTGTTAAAACTCAAAGTTTTAAAGTTTTTTTCATTAGTTTTTCTTATATTATTTTATAATATACATATTTATTTGTTTAGATTATTACTTGTTTTAAAATTATTATATTATAATATATAAATTTATAACATCATATGCCGTTAATATATATTTACCCTTTGTGTATAGAAAGGGATACTTTTTATACGTGGTTTAGTCTTATCCACGAATGTCCTCAACGCAAGAATTCTACCCCAAAGTAGACATGTCATTCGTGTCGTGTTTTCTGTATTCGTGTCGTTTTCGTGTCATACCCGATATCTTAACGGGTCGTGTCGTATAACACCCGTTAAACTGGAAAAATGACCCGACTCGAAATCGACCCGATAATATTAACAGGTAATATGACCCAACCCGTTACCTGTTAAGGAAAATATATTTTAAACCAATAAATAATCAAATGAAAAACATAATACTAAATAAGTATATACATACTGACACACCCCGATCCTAGAATCAAGGCGTGCTGGCCGTCACGTGGGTGTGACGTAACCAAAAGTGCGATGCGGAAGCAATAGATAAGAGAAATACGAAGGAATAAAAACCAAATACTAGCAATAATAACCAACTAGCATGCTAGAGTAAGTTTAAGTGTGAAACACATATAATCAGAGCATAAGTACTAGGTACAGTCAAGTAGGAACATTACTAAATTACAACACCCGAAGGTGAGTCCTACATTTATGTAGTCTGTCAGAATGCCGGGGGAATCCTCGTGAGCCACCAACACTGCTAACTAGAACCTGGAGGGGCGCAAAACAAAATTGAGTGGGTCAGTAAAACAAAGCTTTTCGAAAACATTTCATTTAATAACATTTCTAACCCCTCGCAGTAAAACTTGTATACTTTCCCAGAAAATAACATAATATGCATATAAATCTTCAAATATCCCAAATCACCAATCTTTAACAAAAACCAGAAAGTATGTCATGCTATAAGCGTCAATAACAGAATAAGGATGCAACATTATAACAGGTGAAATAAGGAATCAATCGGCAACCCTGCAGTTGGTCCTGTACGGTTAATTCTATAGCTCAATATCCAATCCAACCGAAGTCACCATAGTGACCTGTACGGCGCTACTCTGCACATAAATCGGAACTACCTGAAGTAGTCTGTACTATAAGAAAGGTGTAAGAATACGCTCTAGTGCTTCTCTCATCAACAGCTGTATAATAATCTAAAATCACCTACAAGTCGAAACCACCTCTAATGGTCTGTACGACATGTCGGAACCCTCTAATGGTCTGTACGACATGCACCTACTTGGATCCAAGGTGAGCGTATGGTGCGGGTGAATAATATAAGAACTAACACCAAGGGTGCGGGTTATGAGCTCACAATTCTCGTCCCACTCGAACTTAACATCTTTCCTGGTTAACTTTGTTAGTGGTAAAGAAATCATAGAAAAATCTTGAACAAACCGTCGATAATAACCTGCTAGACCAAGAAAACTCCGTTCCTCAGTGACGGTTCGTGGCTGTTCCCAATTCTCTACTGCTGCAATCTTTTGAGGATCTACTTGAATTCCTTGTGCCGATACTACATGTCCCAAAAATGCCACTTGATTCAACCAAAACTGGCATTTGCTAAACTTGGCATACAACTGATGTTCCCTCAATTTCTTTAATACCAAGTTAAGATGTCGAATATGATCTGCTTTCGACTTAGAGTATACCAGAATATCATTGATAAAAACAATGACAAACCTATCAAGATATTGCTGGAATACTTCATTCATTAACCTCATGAAAGCTGCAGGTGCATTAGTCAATCCAAATGGCATCACCAAAAACTCATAATGTCTATAACGGGTCCTGGAAGCCATTTTAGGTACATCATCATCTTTAATCTTCAACTGATAATAGCCAGATCTCAAATCAATCTTAGAGAACACACATGCACCTTTAAGCTGATCAAACAAATCATCGATACGAGGCAATGGATAACGGTTTTTAATCGTTACCCGATTCAATTGCCTGTAATCAATACATAATCTCAAAGTTCCATCTTTCTTTCTTACAAACAACACTGGAGCTCCCCAATGTGAAGTAATAGGTTGAATGAAGCTTTTATCAGTTAATTCCTGTAACTGAATTTTCAATTCTCTCAATTCAGCTGGAGCCATTCTATAGGGAGTCAAAGATATAGGATCCGTACCTGGAAGCAAATCAATCGACAACTCCACATCTCTGTCTGGCGGCAATCCAGGCAAATCATCTGGGAATACATCAGGAGAGTGCCTGACTACTCCAACTTCCTCCACACTGCTAGGAACAACATCATTTAACACCACATGTGCTAAGTATCCTTGACAACCTTTCGATAACAACGTATTTGCTCTCATGGCAGAAATAACACCATGTCTCACCCCACTTCTTTCACCCACAAAAGTCACCTCTGGTAGTCCAGGACGATGAAAAGTAACTGATTTCCCGTAACAATCTATATGGGCACGATTATAATGCAACCAATATGCCCCTAAAATCACATCAAAATCCACAATATCTAACGGGATAAGATTAGCTGGCATAACTACACCATCTACCATCACTGGACACCCTGGATAAACACTATCAACATAACATTTATCCCCTCTAGGCATAGCAAACTCTAAATCAAATCCTAGAGGTGTAGGGTGAGGTTGTGTCATTTGAGCAAATGTATGAGAAATCACAGAATGTGTAGCACCACAATCAATCAAAACTCTAGCAAAGTGACCAAAGATATTTAACGTACCCATAATCAAATCTGGATGGTTCTGAGCATCTTGCAGTGATATGTGATTAACACGTCCATGAGCTTGCTGTCGTCCACCACAACCTCTGTTACCTTAATTAGCTCGCCCCTGAGAAGTACGTCCCTATCATGTCTGGCTAGACTGCCTAGACGGTCCTGCACTGCTAGCAGCAACCTCTCCCTGTCAGGGCTGACCTCCCTGATGCCATTGAGATCCACTAGCTGGCATGGAATAATATGAAGTATAACCTCCAGGATCTTGGGAATACCCAGTCTGAAAATAAGGATCCTGGGAATACTGATGCTGTCCGGAAGCATAGGGAGCAGCATCACCCTGATAGTGGTAAGCATCACCACGACCCGTCTGACCATAACTGCTTGATCTAAAGTTCTGCTGAATCGGCGTTGGAGGTGGCATAGCAGACTGCTGAGACCTCTGCTGACTCTGGGGACACTGAGCAGCTCTATGTCCCATCTGTCCACAAGTGTAGCAACCACCGCCACTTTTCCTACACTCTCCATGATGCCTGAAATTACAACGGCGGCACAACGGAGCACCAGAACCACCAGCACCACCAAAATCTCTCTGTCTCTGAAACCTGGGTCCACCAGTAAATCTTCCACCTCTCATCGGGCCTGTGACACTAAATCCTCCGCTGGAAGAACTCGAGCTCGCTCCACTTCTCTTGAAATTCTGTGTCTTACGGGGTCCTTGAGTGAAGATACCTTTACCCCTGTCATCTTTCCTCTGATTATCATTCTTATCTTCATCATCCTCACTATTACTAAGAAGATTGTCGGAATCCTCCATCCGAACCAAAATCTCAGAAAACTCATGGTAAGTGGTGCAAGGAATCGCACTAGCAAACGTCCGCCATTTCCTCTTAGTTCCCAGCTTAAAACGGCGAAGCATTTCTACCTGATTACCAGCTGTATCAGGATCATAACGAGATAAGTCTGTAAACTTCCTGTAATACTCATGCGCCGACATATTCTTTTCCTTTAATTGAGTGAACTCCTACTTCTTACGATCAATGTACTCTGGAGGAACAAATCTTTTCTTAAAATTCTATTTGAATACTTCCTAATTAGCTGCCTTTTCAGGTGACATAAACTGAGTTTGATTTACCCACCAAGCTGCTGGCTCTCGTCCTAAAAACCAAGTAGTGGTCTCAACCCATCTACTAGCAGGAAGATTCCCTTGACTTTGCATCACCTGAAAGGTCTTCTCAATATGGTCTAACCACTTTTCTGCCCCTTCATGACCCTCATTACCCATGAACCGGTCCAATTTCATATTATACATAGTCTCCAGGGGTGTTCTTTGAGGAGGAGGAAGACGGATTGCATTCTGAAAGGCATAAGCCATCGCTTCCCCTAATTGAGTTATATCAGGGAAGTTAGACTCAGAAGCACGACGTGGTTCCCTACGAGGCGGCATAGTTCTGACAGAGGACACCAAAAGATCATTAGAGCATTAACAATTATACAGGACTGCAACCTAAGCATACCAAACTGACACGCCCCGATCCTATAATCAAGGCGTGCTGGCCGTCACGTGGGTGTGACGTAACCAAAAGTGCGACGCGGAAGCAATAGATAAGAGAAATACGAAGGAATAAAAACGAAATACTAGCAATAATAACCAACTAGCATGCTAGAGTAAGTTTAAGTGTGAAACACATATAATCAAAGCATAAGTACTAGGTGCAGTCAAGTAGGAGCATTACTAAATTACAACACCCGAAGGTGAGTCCTACATTTATGTAGTCTGTCAGAATGCCGTGGGAATCCTCGTGAGCCACAAACACTACTAACTAGAACCTGGAGGGGCGCAAAACAAAATTGAGTGGGTCAGTAAAACAAAGCTTTTCGAAAACATTTCATTTAATAACATTTCTAACCCCTCGCTGTAAAACTTATATATTTTCTCAGAAAATAACATAATATGCATATAAATCTTCCAATATCCCAAATCACCAATCTTTAACAAAAACCAGAAAGTATGCCATGCTATAAGCGTCAATAACAGAATAAGGATGCAACATTATAACAGGTGAAATAAGAAATCAATCAGAGACCCTGCAGTTGCTCCTGTACGGTTAATTCTATAGCTCAATATCCAATCCAACCGGAGTCACCACAGTGACCTGTACGGCGCTACTCTGCACATAAATCGGAACTACCTTAAGTAGTCTGTACGATAAGAAAGGTGTAAGAATACGCTCTAGTGCTTCTCTCATCAACAGCTGTATAATAATCTAAAATCACCTAAAAGTCAGAACCACCTCTAATAGTCTGTACGACATGTCGGAACGCTCTAATGGTCTGTACGACATGCACCTACTTGGATCCAAGGTGAGCGTGTGGTGTGGGTGAATAATATAAGCACTAACACCAAGGGTGCAGGTTATGAGCTCTCAACACAATTCACATCATCAATAATTCACCTGAATAACATAAAACTCACCTGATACTCACTTGTGCATCCACAACACCATTTCACATATATATATGCATCAATTACTAACTCAGATATTTCATAATATGCATGCATGGCATTTTAAAACATACTTTCATTTAAATTCAATTTCTGGGAAAAATCAATAGTATATAGGTAAATACAGAAAATAACTGCCCACTCACTGGTAAGTCCAAAGGCGTAACCCCCGTGACGCCCTTGAATACGCTCGTCCTCGGGATAGGTATCACCTATATGCGAAACAACTATAAAAATGTTATTTTAAAGCACATAACCAACAATACGTAATAACTTCTCATACGATGCTCAATTTGGGTATATGAATATACCACAGTGACCTACTCGACGTCACGGACTGCACGCGCCCCCATGCGTCGAGAGGGGCATGGACCCACGCACGTCATCTTCTTCCTCCAGTCGCCGGACTGGTTTCGCCGGCGCCGGAAAACTGGAGATTTTTCAATCTCCTTGTTCTCTGTCATTTCTCAACCATTTCTTACGCATTTTATATCAAAATGAAGCCCTAAGCATGTAGAATCACGCTATACTACTTTAAGGCTAAAAAACACATGAAATCTCACCGGAGAAAATCCAAGAAAACAGGCCAACTTCGAACCCTACGATCCCGACGTCCAAAACCTTCAAACTAAGTACTCCGAGCTTTCTTGGGACCTCACTAAGCTCCCTGTAAGCTTAGAATTCCCTGAAAATCAACATTTCACGTGTGCATGAACAATGATTTCAAAATGGGTTACGGGTTCGACGTGATTTCGAAGGTTTCCAGTTCTAAAAATGGTACCATTCAACTCAGATGGTTGCAAGGATGAGGAAACTCACCTTTTTGGCGTCGATCCGTGAAGATTTGAGGGTTTTGGTCCTCGTCCGTACAAGTTCGAGAGGGAGAGAGAAGAAGAGTGAAACTGAGAGTGAGAGAGGGTACGATAGAGTAAGAGAGAGAAATGACAGTTTGTGTGAGTGTGAACGTGTCCCGTGTGGTCCAACCAAATCAACCTAAACTCCAAAATCCTTTAAGTCCCTATCCACACAAAAATGAATACTAATTTTTAATCCAACTCTCTTTTTCCAAAAACTTAGGAATGTATGAATTAATCAATTTAAGGTCACACGTACCTTAGCAACCGTTAAGGGCAATTCCGTCATTTCATATCCACGAATATGAAATTCCGAAACGGGCTGTGACACATACCATATTGTCACATCCAAAACATAAAAACGCAATTTTCTTTTAAGTATATTTTCACTTACCTAAAGTCTTTAATAGTTTTTTAATTAATGTAGAAGTGTAAAAAAATATAGAAAAAATATATAAACGCTCGTAATGACAAGCTTTACAACTTTAATAAAGAGCTTAACTTCGAAATTCGCCAGTATAATCATATAAATCATAGATCAAAATTTAACCATTGATTGTTGTTTACATTTACGCTTCATTGTTCTCATCAAATTTTGTTTTTTCAGATTTTGTTTTTTGAAAACTTGATCTATTAGAGGATGCAGGAAGATGAACGGTTTGGATCATTGATATTATATTCAGAGTTTTATGGTTAGTGAGAATATTGCTTGATGTTTATAAAGTTTTGACAAACTATATGACATTTACTCATATTTCAATTAACCGTAAATATCGAAACGTGATATCAAAGATCTGAACCGTTCATCTTCTTACATTCGCCAGATGATCATGTTTTCAAAAAATAAAATTTTAAAAATGAAATTCAGTAAGAAGAATAAAGCATAAATGACAATCAACCGTTCATCTTATAGTGTTGGATTTCGAAGCTAACCCCTTCATGAAAGTTGTAAAGTTTGTCACTATGAGTGATTGTATATTTTTTTTACATTTTTTACACTTCTACAATAATTATTATTAATTTTATTAATTTTGCCCTCAAATAAAAAATATTATTCATGAAGGTTTGGAGGATTTTAAAAATCTAAACGATAATATAAGTGTAACCATTATATACTCGTGAAAGAATAATGATGAATCACGAGTGTTTATATATTCTTTCACATACTTGTATGTATGTCTTCTTAGTTCTTGCCTATACAAATACTATATTAGTTTATTTTAATTTTGGACAACAACATGTTAAGTAAAATTTATCCTAGTAATGATAAT
Source organism: Malus fusca (assembly GCA_035220775.1). Taxonomy (NCBI): domain Eukaryota; kingdom Viridiplantae; phylum Streptophyta; class Magnoliopsida; order Rosales; family Rosaceae; genus Malus; species Malus fusca. The sequence goes on from CM069063.1 coordinate 22,568,700, forward strand.
AAGGAACTCTCATAATAAAAATAAATAATGACTAAATTTTTTTTTTAAACTTATATAGAATAATAATACAAAACTATATATTTAATATAAAATATATTGTATATATTAATATGGCTATTGTATTTTATAATAAATCTTTTAGTAATTAAACTTTAAAATTATCAAAATATATTTTTTCTTAACGGGTCAAAACGGGTTACCCACGTGTTACCCGCGTGTATATCCGTTAAGAACCCGTTACGGGTCACCCGATAATGACCCGATAAGTTATCGTGTTGACCCGAAACCCGTTATTTTCGTGTCGTTTTCATGTCATGTCAGAAACTGCCGGGTCTACCCCAAAGCACAAGCACATAGGGATTTTTATTTTATTTTGAGTTTATAGATATTCTTATTTTAAGAAGAGAGAGAATTTGACTAAATCACACAATAGGCAGCCTAATTTGGTATTGTTTGTACCATACTTAGGACCTCCGTATTTAGATCTCGTATAAATACTCGGGGGACTTAAATGTAATTATGTAATAAATGGAGATGCAAATATGTAATAAGTAATGAGCCATTATTCTATAAAAGGACCCCTCACCCTCACAATTAGAGAGGCCTCACATCCCCTATCAGATTCAGAGAAGCTCATCCTCACATAAGGAAGCTCTCTCCCCCACTTTCCCTCTTCAACATCTTAGAGAAATACAATAATCAGTGTGGACGTAGCCCAAACATTGGGGTGAACCACGATACATCTTATGTTATTTACTTTTCTGCAGATTCACGATTGGATTTACGTTGTTCCAAGACCCCTCCGGTTTTGTGCATCAACATTTGGCGTCGTCTGTGGGAATCGATACGAAAAGTTGTGTCGGTTCTCTTTCATTTTTTCACCTCCACTGTGAATCTGCAGAAACCTAAGAACCAAAACAAAAAGAAATCCAAAAAGAATCCGACAGTCACAACCTCTTTCTTCTCTCTCTCTCTTTCTTATATCTGAGTTTACTGCTTAGATTTTAAGAAACAAAAAACCAAACACCGCCAGCCAGCTATAATCAATCAAATCAAGGTCATTCAAGACACCAACACCGTCGTTGGAGAGCAGCCACGGTGGCACCTACCTCCAAAGCCTCTTGAACTCGACCTGCCCCTTCCTCCGAGGTGAGGTGGAGTCCGCTGACAAAAATATGCCTTATCTGGTGGCTGTACTGCGCTCAGTTGAGCTGGCGAGTGCTGGCACAAGCACGACATCTCTCTCGATTACCTATCCAACATCTCCCGCCAAGCTGACTACGACGCCGACCCGGTCGCGCCACCCGCTCTCCACGACTACTTATCCACCATCGGTGACTCGCTCAAGCAGATGACCCAGCTCGGTTCCACCAGCCGCGGGTCGTCGTCGTTCCGGTTCCAGATGAGCCTCCCAGATTTGTGTATCAGTCACTGCAAAACTGAAAAAACCCACTCCCTGTCCCTCTCTCTCTCGACTGATTGCCTGAAAGCATTCGCCATTTCTTCCTTTCGGTTCTTGTTTTTCGATTTTGTTTGCGAACAGAGCAGAAATTGATTTTCTGCAATTTCTGTTCGAGGCATTGCTGCAATGCATTCTTATGCGACAAGCTCAAATCGCCGGGCAGCGAGATCAACAACTCACCGAGCGACGAAATCAAATCCAAGTCCCTCGGGGCAAGCATCTCAGTGTCGTCGTCAGTGATGGTATCGTAAGTCAAGCAGCATTCTCTCTCGTGGGTCCTGGTCAGAATAATTCGGGTGAAGTCACTCTGCGACTTCACGTCGAACAAAGACCCAAAGTAGAGCAGATTCAGAAGCTCCTCGACGGCGGATTTTGGTTTTACGTTTTGTTGTGCGGGGATTGGTGGTGGTAATCACAGTCTCTCTCTCTCAACACAAAAGAAACCCAAAAGTTGGATCTATATACTCTCCACATGTTTGCTTAAAGAGAAGCTGAAGGGAGACAAAAACAACATTTTTGTATCTACAGAAGCCATGTTCATCACAAGGAATCATGCCATTGGCCTTCTGTTGATTTTCTTGGGCATCTCTGGCTTGCGCAACGACTGCGTTTCCGAAGCTGGATGTTTAAACGAGAAGGTAGAGAATTTGGGGAAGCCTCTAGTTTTCAACTCCAAGCCCCACCACAAGTGGGTTGGACCCAGCGGCCACCGTCTGATCATGGTCGACATGAACGGCTCCGGGGACTTCCAGTCTGTCCAGTCCGTCGTCAATGCAGTACCTTTCCCTGGTCTGAAGAAGTTGGAGTACCTTTCCCTGGGCTCCAAAGTCTGTTCAAAGCTCGAAACGCATCTAGGGTTTGGGGACAAAGTTCTGGCGGAAGGCTGCTTTTGCTCTTGGGAAGATCTACAAGGATTTTCTATTATTAACTATGTTGTTACTGTCTGCCATTTTCTAAAAGACAGCAAAAGCAAAGCAAAATAGAAAAAGAAAAAGAAAAAGACAGAGACAGAGAGAAAAACCGTGGGAACAGAATAGAAAAAGAAAAAGAAAAAGAGAGACTGATATTGGTATGCTTTTTCTTTTGCCCAGCGATGCTTTCCATTAATTTTCTGTGATTAAATGGATCAGGTGCAGGCAAGCACATGTGGGTTGATGACCTCCAAAGAAAGTGGTCGCGGAGCTCATGAGTGATGACCTCCAAAGATGCTTTTTACAAATGGATAGCAGCGCAGAGACAGAAATAGAGAGGAAGGCGCAGTGGGAAACGAAAGCAAGAGCAAAAAAACAAAAGCAGAAAAGAAAAGAGAAAGCAAAAGAGAAAGCAAAAGCAAGGAATAAACACCTCACTAGAATGATGTGATTTATTTTTCTTATCTTTCGAAGACATCTGTATAAACCCCATCAGAGGGTAATAAAAAAAAAAAAAAAAAACGGATAAGCCCAAAATAAATGGGTTGGAATGTTACATGGAGGGCAAAGGCCCATAAGCCCAAAATAGCTCCAACCAGGCAATCAAAAGTACGCCCAGTACTCCACAATTATTCGGCAACCTGCCGCTATTACCACCAACCAGGTGATCAAAAGTACGCCCAGTACTCCAAAATTATTCAGCAATCTCCTGCTATTACCACCAACCAGGTTATCAAAAGTACATCCAGTACTCCCAAATTATATATGAGCATTACTCATGTCAATCATACATAAACATTCATGAGCATTACTCATATCAATCATACATAAACATTCATGAGCATCACTCATGTCAACATTCATGAGCATCACTCATGTCAACATCCATGAGCATCACTCATGTCAACATCCATGAGCATTACTCATAATAATCAACATAAACATTCATGAGCATCACTCATGTCAATCAGCTTCAAAAGCTTTATTTACAAAAGCTCTAGCTTCAAAAGCTTCATTTACAGAGCTCTAGCTTTAAAAGCTTCATTTACAGAGCTCTAGCTTCAAAAGCTTCATTTACAAAGCTCTAGCTTCAAAAGCTTCATTTACAGAGCTCTAGCTTCAAAGCTTCACTTGCAAAGCTTTACTTGCAAAGCTTTACCTACAAAACTTCAGTGCAGGGTATACAAATACCGCCTCCGAACAACCGCCACTTCGGCCCATACATGGATTCAATTTGAAGTCCCCAGCCAACATACTCTATTGACTGAAGACTTGGGGGACTACATTATGTACCATATATTGGGCCTCATAAAAAATACTTGGGGGACTTAGCCCATTACTTATGTATTGATAAGCGAACCCTTATTCTAATTTTGCTTTTTCAAATTTTGCTTTTTCAAAATTTTGCTTTTTCAAATTTTCTTTTTGAAAACTTGATCTATTAGAGGATGCAGGAAGATAAACGGTTTGGATCGTTGATATTATATTCAGAGTTTTACAGTTAGTGAAAATATTGCTTGATGTTTATAAAGTTTCTACAAACTATATGACATCGACTCATATTTCAGTTAACCGTAAATATCGAAACGTGATATCAAAGATCTGAACCGTTCATCTTCTTACATCCGCCAGATGATCATGTTTTCAAAAAAGAAAATTTTAAAAATGAAATTCAGTAAGAAGAATAAAGTGTAAATGGCAATCGACGGTTAAATATAATTTTAAGGTTTATGAATTATAGTGTTGGATTTCGAAGCTGACCCCTTCATGAAAGTTGTAAAGTTTGTCACTATGAGTGATTGTATATTTGTTTTTACATTTTTTACACTTCTACAATAATTATTATTAATTTTATTAATTTTGCCCTTAAATAAAAAACATTATTCATGAAGGTTTGGAGGATTTTAAAAATCTAAACGATAATGTAAGTGTAACCATTATCTACTCATGGAGGAATAATGATGAATCACGAGTGTTTATATATTCTTTCACATTTTTCATACTTGTATGTATGTCTTCTTAGTTCTTGCCTATACAAATACTATATTAGTTTATTTTAATTTTGGACAATAACATGTTAAGTAAAATTTATCCTAGTAATGATAATAAGGAACTCTCATAATAAAAATAAATAATGACTAAAACTTTTTTTTTAAACTTATATAGAATAATAATACAAAATTATATATTTAATATAGAATATATTGTATATATTAATATGGCTATTGTATTTTATAATAAATCTTTTAGTAATTAAACTTTAAAATTATCAAAATAAATTTTTTCTTAACAGGTCGAAACGGGTTACCCACATGTATACCCGTTGAGAACCCGTTAATAACGGGTTCTTAACGGGTCACCCGATAATGACCCGATAAGTTATCGTGTTGACCCGAAATCCGTTATTTTCGTGTCGTTTTCGTACCGTGTCACCGTGTCGTGTCAGAAACTGCCGGGTCTACCTTTGGTACAACCTTGAGACACAATAGCCAATTTGGTAGATATTCTTGTGACCATGATGAGATTTGGGAAATGGTCGATTGACTTGTATGTATTGGGATGTGGTGTGGAAAATGTGGGACACAGATCTGAATGTATTGGGGCAATTTTATTTTGCATATTATCAAATATCCTAGTAAATAAGATGTTAGATTTCTACTCATATAATCGTAGTTTGAAACTCTTTTTTTTTTTTTAAATTACTGATTTTTTTTAATGTTTCTCATTCTTCTTAATAAGATGTTAGGTTTCTACTTATATATTCTGAGTTTGAAACTCCCATTTTCTTAAATTACATTAAAATTTTGAATCTTTCCATTTTCTTAAATTACTGTAAAATTTTGAATCTTTTTTATTCCCTTGACAATAATAATTTTTTCTTAAATAGAAAATTTGAGACCATATTAATTCCGACAAGTCTTTGGTCGCAGTCCACATGTTGTAAAATCAACGGTATGTGTGCAGTGGAACATAAACTAAATGAGACAATATTTACGAGGTTCGGCAAGTATGCCTACGTTCCCGGGGCAACATTATTACTTTCTTGCATTATCTAAAATAATAGGAGTACAAATATAACTCTCACTATTTTCTCTCTTCTCTCTAACCCAGCTCCCTAGTATTTTATTATGCATCTCTCTTCTTTCTGTTCTTCTTCTCCTCTCTTCTTTTCTTTCTCTGTATGTTTTTCTCTCTTCTTCCTTCCTCCATATGCTCTCATTTTATTAGCAAGAGAATGGGACGTATGTGCCAAATTATGTGGAATTAAAGAAAGCAATTTTGACGATGTACACTGTTAAGTTTGTTTTGGGTATGTTGGTTACTTCTAAGTTTTGAATAACTTACAGGAAGCTTGGTTACCAAGTTACCTTATAGTACAACTTATCGCCCTCAAATAGATGGTTAATCAGAGAGCACTATCCAGACTTTGGAGGATATGCTGAGATCTTCAGTGTTGCAGTTGGCGACGCTTAGATTAAGCGGTTGGATTTGAGGGGAATTGCCTACATCTATAGCGTTCGTTCGAGCATGGGTATGAAACCATTTGAGGCACTTTTTGGTAAAGATTGTAGTACACCTTTGTGTTGGACAGAAGTTGTCAAAAGAGTTCTTGCGGGCCCTGAGGTTATGGATGAGTCTACTTAGAATGTTCAGGTGATTGAGGTTAACCTGAAAACGGCCCAAGATCGACAAAAGAGTTTAGCAGATAGACATGCTACTAATCGAGTTTATGATGTGGGTAACTTGGTATTCTTGAAATTTTCTAATTGGAGAGGTGTTGTACGGTTTGGATAGAGAGGCAAGCTACGTCCTAGATATATAGGACCTTATGAGATCACTGAGATGATTGGTGAGGTTGCTTACAGATTTGAAATTGCCTCTGGAGTATCTAAGGTTCATAAGGTGTTTCATATCTCGATGCTTCGACATTATGTTTCAGATCCTTCACATGTGATCCTTCCTCAACCGCTAGAGAGTAATCCGGATTTGACATATGATGAGGAACCAATCACTATCTTGGATTGGAAAGATAAGGTTCTAAGGAATAAGACGGTGAGTTTGGTAAAGGTATTGTGGAGGAACCATTCCGTAGAAGAAGCTACCTGAGACACAGAAGATGGAATGAGAGAGATGTACCCAAGATTATTTTATGGGTATTAAGTGGTTTATTTGGTTGTGGGAATTTCGGGGACGAAATTCTATAAGGAGGGAAGATTGTCACAGCCCGTCCCGAAAATTTTATATCGAGAACGTGAAATGACGGATTTGCCCTTAGCGGGGGCTAAGGTACGTGTGACGCATTATTGGCTTAATTGTATACTCTCCTAAAATCTTAGAAATGTATTTAAGTGGGATTAAAATTGGTTGTGTTTTGTATGGTTAGGGATTAAAGGAATTGGGTTTTGGATTGTTTTGGTTGGACCACACAAGACTCACTCATTCTCTCCCTTCCCCGTGTCCCTCTCTCCTCCCTCACGGCTTCCTCTTTCTCTCTCATTCTCAAAACGTACGGACCACCACCAAAACCCCCTGAAACTGCATAGATTGAGGATTTTGAAGACACTATCGTACTCGTGAGGACTCTATGAACTCAACCACACCCATTTCAGGTAAGAAATCTTTCGATTTCACGTCGAAATCATAAGCACCGATTTTGGCACTGTTCATGAACTTGGTGTTGGTTGATTTTTAGGACAATCCAAGCTCACAGCGAGCTTAGTGAGGTTCCAAGGAAGCTCGGAGTGCTTCGTTTGAAGGTTTTGGACGTCAGGATCGTCGGGTTCGAAGTTGGCCGAATTGGAGGATTTTCCCGACGAAATTTCAGAGGTTTTTAAAGGTTTTTGAAGGTATAGATCCCTTCCCCTCTTAATTTAGAGCTCGTAGGTGGAAATTTCATGAAAAATAGTGAAGAAATGAGTGAGAACGGACGAGTTGCAGGTTTCCGGCGCCGGCGACACTGTGCCGGCGACGCGAGGAAGAAGAAGGTGCGCGTGGGGGGCGCGTGTGCCCGTGCCACCCACGGCGCGTGGGGGTGCGTGCCACATCAGAAATTTTTTCTAAAAATTCCTCGACGTCTGTGACGTCGAGTAGGTCACTGTGGTATATTCATATACCCAATTTGAGCACTGTATGAGAAGTTATTAAGAATTGTTGGTTAGGTGCTTTAAATAACGTTTATAATTATTTCGCATATAGGTGAAAACGTGAATTGACGATCCGACCGTTGGATCGTCACCAAACTTTGATGTGTTGTAATACGTAATATTTGAGGATTATAGGAACTTACGGATTGAGAATCCGATTTACGGATCTTCCGGAATTGGAGTTGTAAGTCCATAATTTAGAATGTTAACCGTCACTTAGTTTTGTTAATTGACGGAGATCCGACCGTTGGATGGTAATGAAATTTTAGGATGTTGTCCTAGAGATATATTGTGGACCTCTGGAAGTTATGGATTTAAAATCTGAGTGGCAGATCTTCCGGATCGAAGGACGTAGTGACGTATTTTATATAAGTTATATATTCTATCGATATGAATTCTGAGGTTGGATTTGATTATTGTTTTAGGCGCCGATCGTCACGATGCCTTGGTGTATTGTGCTAGGGAGTAGTAGGGCAAACTCCAGGTGAGTGGGCAGTATTTTCTATTTATACCTATATATTATGAATTTTCCCAGAAATTGAGTTTTAATGAAAGTGCGTTTCCAAAATGCCATGCATGCATGATATGAATGACATGAGATATATGAATTGATAATTGATGCATATATATGAATTGGTGCTGTGGACGCACAGGTAAGTCAGGTGAGTTTATGTTATTTATGTGAATCATTGATGATGTGCATGACGTTGATAACTCATAACCTGCCACTAGGTGTTAGTGCTTATATTATTATTCACCACACCGCACGCTCGTCTTGGATCCAAGTAGGTGGATGTCGTACAGACTATGTGAGGGTTCCGACATGCTAGTCGTATAGATCATTAGATGTGATTCCGACTAGTGGGTGACCTTAGTTATGCGCGCTGATGATTGATAAGAGAAGCACTAGAGCGTAATTATACACCTGTCATCGTACAGACTACTATATGTAGTTCCGAGTGACGGGCAGAGTTGGACCGTACAGGTCACCGAGGTGACTCCGGTTGGATTGGATGTTGAGCTATAGAATTAACCGTACAGGACCAACGGCAGGGTCTCCGGTTAATTCATAATTTCACCTGTTACATTGATGCATCATTCTTTCGGTTTTTGAAAGTTTTTATAACATGGCATACTTTCTGGGTTTTGAGAAAGAAAAATTGATGAGTTGAGATTTATGAAAGTATTATGCTATTATACTATTTTCTGAGAAAGTATACAGGTTTTACAGCGAGGGGTTAGAATTGTGTTAATGAAAGATTTTCGAAAAGCTTTGTTTTGCTGACCCACTCAATTTTGTTTTGCGCCCTTCCAGGTTCATGATAGCAGAGCTTTGGTGGCCACGAGGAATCCAACGGTGTTCTGACAGAATTCACAAAAGTAGGATTCACCCTTGGGTGTTATATCTTAGTAATTGTATTCTTTAAAGCTTCCGAACTGTGTAAATGGTTACGTCACTCTCACGTGACGGCCAGCACGCCCTCCTTCGGGACGGGGTGTGTCATACAAGGTTTAGGCATAAAACATAAATATACCATATGTAATTTTTCTATCATTGATTAAATATACAATGTCACGTGAGGATATACACATGGGTACAAACACAAATAAAACTTTAAAAAATATGGGCACAAAAAGAAACTAATATATGGGTACAAATTAAAAATGAAAAGAAAATTGGTAAAAATTAAAAAATATTTGCAAATTAAAAATAGGTACAAACTAAAAATAAAAATATATGATAAAAAATTTAGCCATAAATATAAATATACTAATTATAACATTTTTAACATTAAAGGAATATATTTAAAAATAAAAATATTTTATTATTCAAATAATTAATGATGTTATTAATACCCAAGACCTTGATCAAAAATTGAAAATGAATAGGATTTTAATCAATGGAGTAACAAAAAGAAGGATGTGAACCTAATTTTCCCAAAAAAAAAAAAAAAAAACTAACAATAATAATAATCATGGCTATAATCAGCCCTTTTTTTATTACCTATTTAAAAGTTAAACTTGAAGAACATATGTTGGGGAAAAAAAAACATAAAGAACACATGAAACCGACACCTGAAGCAAAAAGGATTGGCGCGGAGATGGGATGCATACCTATAGTATAGATTGGTAGAGAACCCCCCAAAAAAATATCTATGGGATAGGCTTGGTGGAAAAGACGGCACTAAGAGGAAGAAGAATACTGCTTTGAATCTTCAAGGACGACTACTTTGGTGGACATAAAATATATAAATCAATTTGCATATATACATCCAATAGACATAAAATATAATGAATAAAAAGCTAAAATGAAGCAGTTTTTGTTTTTCAATCAATTAATCATGCTACATTAGAGGGGCATACTGGACATTAGATGTGGCAATCCGTCCCTAGTTCTACGATTTTATAAATTTTTAAATGTGAATTTACGAAAATGTCCTAGAGGCCAGGGTATTGACTTTCGTTGACCAACATATAGTGAGATGCTAGAAATATTATTTTTAGCGTATTCTTTGAGGTACTCAACGATACGAACGCGTATGCGCAAGTGGAATCGAATTCGGAGCTACGGTTAAAATTTTACGGAACTACAAATCCGAAAAGTAGTTTTGTAAAATTTACTATTTATTATTTTATATACCTCTCATAGTTATTTTTTTTATTATTTTATTTTTTTGGTTGAGGGAAATGAAGGAAAGGGAAATGGTGGATGGAGGAAAGAAGAAAAGAAAAGGCTATTGCCCAATCAGAGAAGAGAAAGGAGAGGGGTGCTGTCAATCGGGGGAAAGGTAGAGGAGAGACCAACCAATCGGAAAAGAAGAGAAAGAGGAGTGACCAACCAGAAAGGGAAGAAAGGAGAGAAAGGAGGGAGGTGAGAAACACCAAACCCGGATATTTTCCCCTTTGGCCTGTACACCCTGACCCGACCTGCGCCATTGCTACCAATTCAGACGGTTTTCCGTCCATTTTCCAGCGAACCACATCATCTAACCACTTGGAAAAACATTCCCAATGTTTCCTCTTCCCTTTACACCCCAAATTTGATGAAAATTAGCTCCGGTTTCATGAAACCGCACCAGCAATCCACCAATTCTGAAACAATTTTCCTCAATCACCACCACCTATAGCATCCTCATGAGCCGAGGAACAAAGCCCAAACAAGAACACCCAAATCAGTTTTGGAGTCGAATCAAGAACACCCAAATCTAGGGTTTTTGGCGGGTTCAAGACGAAATGGAGCTTTCCTGGCCAAATTGGATTTGGCCACATGTATAAAACTTTCTCTACTCCTTGAGATCTTCATTTTGGTAAAATTTGAAATTTTTTTGAAATAGTTGAATTTTCCGGTGAGTCGAGGCGGCCGACCGCCGCGTGGGCAGAGACATCCCTTGACCTCCCTAGGATAAAATGGGTGCCCCAATTTCATATTAGACATCCGATTGATGAAATTTCGTTGTTTGGTTATATTTCCGTTAAGGGCCGCCACTTGGTTATTATATGATTCGATGATCCGACCATTGGATCGTCACCAAACTTTAATACGTAATAGGACATAATATTTAAGGATATTAAGAATTGACGGATCGGGAATCTGAGGTACGGATCTTCCCGGATGGGTTTTCTAAGTTGTAAATCTAAACGTCGGCCACCACTTAATTTTAGCGAATGGCGGTGATCCGACTGTTGGATCGTTCCGAAACTTTAGGATGTTGTTCTATAAGCTTATTGAAACTCTTGGGAAGTTACGGATCGAAAATCCAAGGTGCGGATCTTCTGGATCCAGTTATGTAGGGTTGTGGACCCTACCGTCGACCTTCGACCAACGGTTGACTTTTGGTCAATGGGTTTCAAATCATTATAAAACGTCCTTGGAGATGTGTTTTATGTAAGTTACATGTTCTATCGATAAGAATTCTAACACGTGATTTGATATTTGTTCTAGGCGACGATCGTTTGTGACACCTTGATATTCGTGCTAGGGAGTTGTAGCGCGGACTTCAGGGTGAGTGGGCCTTTTCGTTTTTATACTATATATATATATGATTGATAGTCTCCATTTATGCATTTGAAAAAGAATTTTCTTACGTACGCTTGGATTAGACTAAAGTTTATAAGAATTAGTGAAATGATGGAATTTATGAAATATGTTACATCCTACGACATGCACATGTATGCTTATAATCTGTGATGCCATAATTATATCTACGGCTATGAATGTTAGTATATTGATTAGAACTATCGAATCACTGTGGCATGCTTATATTTATGTAGTGTGCTCATCATTGTTGCACCCCGATGTTAGTGCTCGCACAGGGCCAGGACCAGCCTTTCCCAATATAGGTGGCTACCTATGATGGTATAATCCTTATCCTACCTTACTGTACTTCACTTATGCTTTGTCATCACGTGTGAAATGGGTTCATTCCCGCTCACTAGCGCACTCTTATATTTAGGCACTTTTAGGTTTAAATTTATTCACATTTTTCACATCACTACAGTTTATGGCTTTGTCACCTTCCAGGTGTTGGCCAACACAACTCGATTCAAAGTCCAAGTGGACATTCCGGATCAAGGTGTGTCATTAGAATAGAAAGGAAAATTGCACTAGTAAATAATGGTTGATTCATCACCCTATGAAGGAAAGTTTGTTGCGGTGGAAAGATGGTCAGAGGGCTAAAACTTAATTGTCTATTTAAAAAATACTATTATTCATAAATATTTTTTGGACATAACCACTTTAGTTAACGAAGACAATGATTTAAAATTTGAGACTCCGAAATACTATCCATCACCTTTTATTTTTAGGAAACTAAATTATAATCCCTAAATAAGATCTATTTTTTATCAACGTTGGGTGGAAGATTAAATACTGATTTTGGTCCTTGTTTTTTTTTTTTTGGCAAACTACTGATTTTGGTCCTTTGACTTTATAGATCACCTAAAATCTAGCTAATAATTATTAACTTTTGTTTTGTTTTATTTTGAGAGCTGCTAAACTCACTCTGTTGTCTTATTTCTCCACCCACGTTATATTTACACCCACTATAAAAAGTTAAAAAATTAAAATGTTATTTTTCCACCCACTATTATTCCTAAAATAACCCTATATATAATTAGAGATAAAAATGAGAGGAAGCATAAAAATCATAGATACAAGGATAAAGATCATAAGAAACACAGAAACTGTCACAAGGACAACAATGGCGATGCCGGTAGGAACAAGAATACTGCTCATGGCTTGAAAACTGAGCAGTTGAAGGAACAACAATATAGGGTACGAACTTGACTCTTTTTATTGCCACCTAGGGATTCCATGGTCCTAGTTTTTACCCCTCGCTAATGTGACAGCACCAGAGATGGTTCATCATCTAACCTACGCACCGCCGCTTAGATACAGCAGCAGCAGAACCACCCCACCGAGAAACGACGAGCTGTCAGCAAAAAGGAATAGCAGTAGCAGCAACAGAGAGACGAATCACAGTCGTCGCTGCAATGCAACAGTGCCAGCAAGATTGTGACCCCGTTGGTGGAACCTCCCCCGCCCTCGCTATTGCCTCGCTGGACCCTCCACTCTATATGGGAATTGGCTTCCGTAAACAAATTTACCCTAACCTAATGAAAACGAATTCCAGTTTTCCAGGAATTCTCATAGGAAAACGTGAAACAAATTGCACCCTAACCTAATGCAAATTCAAATAAAAAGTCACAGAGCTATACATGTCGACAAATCAAGATGACCCACATAGAAGGGAGATGGGAATGATGAGTTAGGGTTTAAGGGAGATAAATTTTCTAAACATAGCATGAGAGTTATCACTCCCAAACTTTTTTTTCTTTTTTATTAAAAAAAAAAGTAATGCAAAAGGGGGTAACTAAGTCATTTTACAAATGGACAAATTTGTAATTAAAAATTTCATAAAAAAATGGATGGGAAGATAAGACATTGGGGTGCGAATAACACCTCTCTTTATTTTTAGTATTATAAATAAAAGATTTTTTACTTAATTGTGTGACAACCCGTCCCTACTTTTACGATTTTGTTAATTTTAAAAGTGTGAATTGATGAAAATGTCCTAGAGGTGAGTTTATTGACTTTCGTTAACTGTTAGTTCGTGATGCGTATGAGCTATTACCTTATCGTATTCCCGAAGTACTTGACGGTACAAACTCATAGACGCAAGCGAAATTGAAATTGGAGTTACGATGAAGATTTTACGGAACTACGAATACGAGAAATACTTTTGGGAAAAAATTACTATTTTATATTTTATATATTTCTCATAATTATTATATTATTATTTTAATATTATTTGGGGGATATTTTAAATATTTTATAAATTTATATTGACTCGTGGGGCCTACATATCCCAAAACTCTCCATTCTCTTCTTGCCGCGTGTCTTACTTCCCGAGCTCTCTAGAAATCTAGCTCGGACCCTCTCTTCACTCATGCTCTTATATCTCGTCCCTTATTTCCTTTGCAACAACACCGAGGCACCACCTTGCCTCGCCAACTTCGACGTCGAGTTCCACTTTTCCCTTGAACCAGCGCCACTGTCATCGCCTTCTTGCTTGTGTCAAACCCAGATCAAAACCTTAGAACCCCGACAGCAATAGAAGTCACTATACTGTATTCCTCTGAATAACCAACTGCGGATTTTCGACGATTCCGACTAAGGTAAGCTTTGAAATCGACAACAATCATCTTGGATCATTGTTTTGTACATGATTCTTGTTTTATTTGAGAGAAATGTCGAAGTTTTGGTGTAGATCAGTTTGCGAGAAACTCTCCCCAGTTTTCCGGTGAAAACCCGCCGGCTTCGAGCCATTTTTCGATGAAATCCGGTCACGGCCGAGGAAACCGATGGTACTATCTGAATCCTTGTTCCTTGATCTTCGTTTTGGTATATTACATGACTAGGTTTAGTAAAGTTTGTAGTTGATTGGAGCTGGAAAAGTTCCCGGCCAAAATTTCCGGTGTTCTCCTCCATTAGGTCCGGCGGGTGCAACGAGTGAGCCCACTTCAACCCGGTTAAAAAAAAAGGCCTTAAGCCCAAAATTCAGCCCATAATCTTTGGTCCAAACCTTTGGGCCGTTACCTAACCCGGCCCAATTCCGAAATGGGTCTTGGAATATTCTTGGAATATTCCCTAGAATATTCTTTGTGTTGACTTTTTCATAAATTTCTCGGAAACCCTCCTAGACTAATTTCGACGTCTCGAGTCCATTTTTGGCATCCATTTAGTGAAATTATAAAATTTTAACGTTGTTGACCACCTGGGCGTCTCAATTGATTTTTTAGGGTTGATCGTTGATTTTTTTGTTGACTTTTTACGAAAATTGGCCGGGACCCTTCATAGCGTATTTTTTGACGTGCTGATTCCGAATTCGTCGTCCGTTTCTCCAAATTCTAACGTTTTAATTGAGTTTTACTAATGGGTCCCAATATTATGCTTCGATGCAATTACTATTGAAGACTCCAGCCTTCCTAGCTCGAACGGATGTGACATCCCAAGTGACTGTGAGTGTGGCTTTTCTTTTATATAGAATATATATATATATATATATATATATATTAGTTTCCATTTATATACTTGATAAAGAATTTTCTACGTTACACATAGATTAGGGTAACGTACATAAAAGTTAACGTATTGACGGCATTCAGGCAATTATACTACGTCCTATGGGATGCACATGTATGCGTATTATTATTGATGTCATAATTACATTTATGGCTATGAATAATATTATGTTGACTAGAATTATCGAATTACTATGACATGACTATATTTATGTTATTTACTCATCGTTTGCTGCACCGGTGTATGTACTCGCTCGGGCCAAGGCCAGTCTTTCACGTGTATGCGCACATCGCATCGTACGCTCACTTTGGATCCATTGTAGGTGCCAGTCCTGTCCTAGATTGCTATAGGCAATTAGGACTCGTATGTGCTACACATAGCGCTAGTCTTCACGAATGTAGTACTAGAGTGTATATCATTGCTACACCCAGTCCTGTTCATGTCAGAATATCTTTGCATGAACTCATGTGTCAACATGTGTCAATGAGCACTCGATATGATATGTTTGCTTATGCGAGATTATGCGATTATGGACGTCATGTGATTCTTACGAAATATTGTGCCGTATTGAATTCTTGAGATATTGCAAGCTACATGTAGTAAGTATTTTCTTACTATACGTAGTATGTATATTTTGGAAACTATACTTGTTTTACGGCGAGAGGTTATTATGTTTTCGAAAAGGTTTTTACAAAACTTTATTTTCAGGCCCACTCACCCTTGTTTTTCGCTGCTCCAGGTTTTAGTGCTGAGCTTTCGTGTCAACGAGGATTCTTGGCAAATCTCAGTATACATTTCTACACCTATACATATGAACCTATGTATATATGTGTACCTATATATATATATTCATGTACCTTTATTATGTATATTGTTTATTGTGTCTGCATATTAGTTTATTTGTTTGGTTTTGTGATTGTTTGTATAAATTTTTATATAGTTTAATTCTCATTAGCAAAATATTTTAAAAAGTCTTCATTTTTTTAACAAACAAAAAAAAAGTCTTCCATTTTAAATTGCTAAATTTGATTTGTAGAAAGAAAAAAAATCCTAGTTTTAATGCCTAATTGATGATTAAGTTAGGAATTTTAGAAAGAAAATTTGAAAATAATAAAAGTGAGTAGGGGTATTTAATATGACTGATAATGAGTTTTAGAGTTAGGGATTAAGACTAGATTTATAAAAGCATCCCAGTTATAATGAAAAAATATTCTTCTTTAGGTCCTTAAGTCTAAATAACCTTTTATTTTTCTGACTTTCGTTTTTTGCACTTCAGAAAGGGTGAAGTTGGTAAAAAGCTATACCACTACAACAAATATGAGCACTGCACACAATAAATTATCTGTGCCATTTGAGGTCAAAGAGCACCAACATATGTGCCCATAGACCAATAGCAACAGTGCAGCAACTAAGTTTCTATCTGTGCCCTCTACTGGCTTCACCTTTGCTAAAAGGGCACAATAGACTATTTGGTGCTCAAAGAGGCAAACACAAATAAAGGCTTTTTTGTGTCTATGTTCTGACAAACTTGTCAGATGACCTTCTCCATCCATGTTTGCACTATTTTTGTTATTGTGCCTAGTAGGTTCTATTTTAAAAAAATAAATAGACATGTAAAATTTTGAAATAAAACCAAAAATTTAAAATTTTCATAAAATCAAAGATGGCAGTCTCGGCTGTAAAAAGCAATCCAATAGTAGAAATGGAATGTCTATAATGAAACTACATAAATATTCCTCATAAAGATCATGTTTACAAGTGTTCAAGATAAAAGACCAACAAAATAATGAGATTTTCCTATCAATGTATCCATGCATTCCTACATATAGCCACTCATAGCTGATTTTACCCTTTTTCCCAGCTCGGTGGATTATGCAATTACCTTCCTGAAATCCAAACCAAAGGAAAAATGAAAAAGGGAAAGGATCACATATTTCCAGTGAGGTTGAACTACCCAAACATCCAATCAACATTGAGAATTCATAGTATCCTGAAAATCGATTTAAAATAACCAAATGTGATCAGAGCTCGTAACACCAGCATGCTTATGTTTTCAATCGCATTCTAACTGCCGCTTGAAATATTTCATGATTGACATATTAGAATCTGGTAGCATGTTGTTACCAATGCGTGGAAAGGGTAGCTCACCTTAAGTTCGACTCCGAACTCTAGACATGAGCGCACACCCACATTGGAGTGTTGAACGCTACTTTCTCGCAAGAAGCAACCATGAAAAATAATTGCATCCATAATCTGCAAAATTCATTTGGCCATGAGATCAAAAAATTACAGCCAATGTCACACAGTAATTTAAGCTTGCAATCATACCCTGCATTTTTCAACTTTTGTAGGTGGCAAGTATCTAGGAGAGGTGTAGAAAGGTGTCTTTGGATCGTTGAATTCAAACTTCGGAGGCTGCACGAAAGAAAGAATGTAATCAATAACCGTTACCACATATGCACGTAGAGAAAAAAAATCTAATCGAAGAGCAGGAACGATTCAGTGCAAGTATTACCAACCTGTTCTGTGAGGGACAAGTTTGCATCGAAGAAAGACTTTACAGTTCCAATATCCTCCCAGTAGTCATTGAATAGATATGCCTGATCATGTAAGGGCATTCCGTAACTTAGTGACTCAATTACCAAATCCAAACCAACCTTGGGGGAATTGCTTATATATTTATATTCGAAGATGAACTATAAGAAAAAAAATAACTATTATCGAAAGAGCTATCTCACCTGGACGTTGTGCTCCTTCACAGCTGATGGAATAATCTCGAAGCCAAAATCATTGCAAGAAGGATAGCTCCACCTTAATAGCTTAAGTAGGACATCAGTTCTGAACACATAAACACCCATCGATGCAAATTTGTACTCCTAAATCACAGTCAATTAGTAAGGCACATGAAAATTTGGGGCATACAGATAATCAAGTTTGGGAGGAATCACGTGAGTCACAAAAATGAAATACACTGATGTTTTTTTTTTTAATTATTCAGTGCAGGGAGCTGGTTTTATACCTACAACACAATCCCAATCTCACAAACATATATTGTAATATTACCCACTCAGCTAACATAGACTACAATATTCGTTCATCAGATACACACTGATTATATAGTTATCAGAAGCCAAAACAAATATAGTCGAATTCAAAACATAATAAGTCCAAAATTACACCTAAAAAGAGTTAATTAAAATCAATACCTACAAATTCCAGATTAGCCATATCAAAGATTCATATTCCTCACTCCGGGTTGTAAAATTAACTTCTAGGTATGAGATAACACATTAGTTCAGTTCATGACCTGAATCAATGAAATATGTAAGTATGCATATTATTTAGGGTCAAAGTGAGTTGCTTACTTTAATCACATACCTAGTATGCATCATCAATATACCTGCAAATGGAAAGAAGAAAATGAGTCTAATTGTTGGAAAAATTTGAGAAATAGAGTATTCAAAAATGTGCAACTAAACATGACATTGACCTGCACATGAAATCTCACTAAAAGTCAACAGATTATTTCTAGTCAGGTTGTTTTTGTTTGTCCATGGTTCATCACTTCTAGCTTCCTAGAGATTTGGAAAGGATCATCAGTTTATCTGGACTATAAACCAATAGACTTCTGAATATATATTAAGAATAATGTCCCAGTATGCCTAAGTCCCAGTCTAAGCCTAAACTTCTAGGAACAAAATTCTGGTATATTTGACATATAACAGCAAGCTAGCTTCAAAAAAGTTAAACTGTAATGGGCATCGCAGCAAAAATGGGTCTGTTTGAATCTGAACCAGATTAAATCCCCTTTTGATTATAACCCAAAAGAGAAAAAAGCTCAGTTCCCTTGTGTTTCAAATGAACCCTAACCCTAACCCTAACCCTAAAATGAATAACAAATTATTAACTAAATTAACCAATACAAGTTCTAAAGTATTACCATTTTACCTGGAACGAAGTGGAGATGAAGGAATCACATTATGCAGGCACTGAATTGAAGGGGAACTGGGGATGAGATGAGAGTTGAGGCCGACTGATTTGCAGATTCTGTGTGAAGGAGAAGGATTTGCAGAGTCTGTGAAAATGTGTGTACTCGATTGAAGACTTGAGTTGAGACCCACATATTCGCAGTGTGTGTGAAATTTGAAGGGGAAGGATTTGGAAATTCTGTTTTTGCGTGACTTGAGAATTGAGATGAGAGGCAAGAGAGACAGAGAGAGGGAAATAGTAAAATTTAGGGAAATATAGAGAGAGAGAGCCTAGGGTTGAAGAGAGGCTCGGTTCGATTAGGAAAGGGAGAGCCAGAGAGAGAGGAGAGGCGGAGGAATTGAGGGGAGGCTGAGTTTGAAACTTTGAATGGGGAAACACAGAGATGCGGAATGAAGGAAATGAGGAGAGACTGAGGCGTGAAGATTGAGGAAAGTGTTTTGTTTAAAACATTATTTTAAACAAAGGGCACAAAAAATCTACCTTTACTTTAAATATATTAAATTGTAGGACACATTTACAATTACAGTGTTATTTGTACTATACTTGACCAATCCCGAAACTATTGAGCACCGGTCAACGTTATACCGTTAAGGACCCATAAGAGTTTCCTTCCAACCAGGAGGCCAATCACAGCGTGACACGTGTCGATATCAGAAGCCAATCATAGCGCGACACGTGTCAACATCAGAAGCCAATCACAACACGACACGTGTCAATGTCAAAACAAAGCTAGAAACTCTCTTCTATAAAAGGAGATCATTCTCCCACAATATTGCCTAATGTCATTTGTACTAAATCATTCACTAGTACTCACTAAAGGAGAGCTTGAACCTATGTACTTGTGTAAACCCTTCACAATTAATAAGAACTCTTCTACTCCGTGGACGTAGCCAATCTGGGTGAACCACGTACATCTTGTGTTTGCTTCCCTGTCCCTATCCATTTACATACTTATCCACACTAGTGACCGGATCAATCTAGAGAAGGTCACAAACTTAACATTTTCTGTTGTACCAAAGTCCCCACTGATTTTGTGCATCAACATTTGGCGCCGTCTGTGGGAACGACACTTATTCCCACTCTCTTCAGCTTTGTCAAGTTAGTTTCCACCATTCGTACACTCTCTTTTGACCAGGCATCCCTCTCCAACATGGAGAGCGAAAGAAGCCACAGTACACAGAACGACACCCCCCTCGCACCTGGTGCGAAGCAACGAAAGAGAGAACAAAAGAAGTTTGCTCTTCAGGCTAAAGTCGATGAGCTGGAGGCTCAGAACAACAAGATAGCGATGAAGAATGAGATCCTCCAAGAGCAGTATAAGAAGGTCTTCGAGATGCTCCACGATGCTAGATATACTAAAACACACGAGCTCATCACCCATATGGAAGTCAACCATCAACTGGGTGCCCCCCAACACGGAGGGTCATTTGCCCTCGACATGGGTATTCCTGTTGAGGAGTGAGCTACTCATCGAAATGACAACCAACATGAGACTTCTCTCAACCCAGCTGCTTCGACCCGAAGCAGGAGGAGTGGAGGAAGGTACCTCCTTACAGAAAGAGTGGAAAGATCGAAAGCCATCTTTCGCGACTGTCGAGACTTCCTAAAGCAACGTCGAGACAATCCCATCCATGTAAGCTCGAAGATCAATGACCCAAGGGTCTCTGAAAGACTCGGTCCCCTTCCATGTCCCAGGCCGGCTACCAATTTGGGGAAGGGGCAACAAGTCCTAGAGAAACATGAAGGTATAGGGGACTCAGAGATGTTCCGACAGACATACATTGGAAGTCAGTACGGCGAGTCCAGGGAAAAATCACATGCTCTTGATCAAACCTTCCTACTTCCAAGATGAGATGGAGATTTACGAAAGAAAGCTCCAGTGGTACATGACTCCACTCAGGACCTTCTTGTCCTACAACTCCTTAAGGAAGTAAACAAGTTGAAGGCTGAACGACAAGCTGAGATACCTGATTGGAACCAACCTAGGCCTAACCCTCTTACAAGGAGGATCCTCGACACCCCCCTCCAAGCAAAGACAAAGCAGAAGCTTGGCTTGCAACTCTATACTGGAAAAGAAAACCCGATTGAACACCTTAACCTCTTTGAGTCCATCATGGCATACCAGATGCACACCGACGAAGAGCAATGTCTTCTCTTCCCCTCCACGCTCTCTGGCGGAGCTCTAAACTGGTATTGTCGTCTTTCACCTGAGACGGTAGACTCATTTGAGGAATTGAGGAAACTGTTTGTTTCTCAACACATTTTCCAGACCGTTCCCTTGCACTCTGCGGATGACTTGTACACTATTCGCCAGAAGCTAGAAGCCAGACAAGTCATTACGTATGTATGTTAGCCGCTTCAGCCATGAGTATTCCCGTTGTGCCGAGGCAGACGACAAGACTGCTCTCAAAGCCTTCACGGCAGGCCTACGTGACTGTTTCTTTAAGTACATGATCAATGCCAACACTTGGAAGACTTACTCTGAGGTGATGGCCCAGGCTTATAACCATGCCTCAACCGAGGCAAGTACATACAAAGGGAAACCCCCCACAACCACCCCTTATCAGCAAGTAGGGAGTGGAAGCCAGATCCAACCAAATGAGAAGACCTCGACCTTCCAAACGGCAGCGGTGCCTTCCCCTGCCTTACTTAATACTTTGCCAAGTCAACAGACATATCAATCTCAGGGCAAAAGGAAAGATTTCCATCCTGACCAGTCTCATTTTAGTAAAAGGAGTAAGGGACACTATCGCGATAACCAAGGGTATCGCCATGATAATGCCCGCCCCTAGGAAGTTAACACAGTGGGCCAAGCACGTGTCAGGACAATCCCTACCCCGAGGTATGAGACATACACACCTTTGAACGCCACATAAGTGGCCATTTACCCCAGTATAGCACACCTGATACCGAAGCCAATGCTGAGGCAGTCGGGTTACAAGCCCGTGAAGAACACGGGCACGTTTTGCTGCTACCACGAGCATAACGGCCATGACGGCGAGAAATGTATCACCCTTCGTGATCATATTGAAGCTTTGGCACGTGAAGGAAAAATTGATCAATTCCTCCTTCACCCTCCAAGGGGTAACCGTAACCAACGCCAGGTGAATGTGATATATTCCATAAGTGG
This sequence comes from Malus fusca, assembly GCA_035220775.1. Taxonomy (NCBI): domain Eukaryota; kingdom Viridiplantae; phylum Streptophyta; class Magnoliopsida; order Rosales; family Rosaceae; genus Malus; species Malus fusca. Next base: position 22,590,922 of record CM069063.1, read on the forward strand.
TGGCACACCCATATCCAAATCTTCCAACAGGGCCATGAAAAATAGTGAACGAGCTTTAAGGTCTGGCCACCAAGTGTTTCACGTGGAAGACATTAGGGGAGGCAAGTATCAAAAGCCTAATTGGGATCCAATATGTTTCTACCCTGAGGAAGAAAGAGGTATCATCTACCCTCACAACGACCCACTAATCGTGGAAGCTCACATAGCCAACTTTGAAGTACGACTAATCCTGGTAGACACGGGGGCTTCGGTCAATATCATGTTCGTTGAAGCTTTCAAGGCACTTAATGTAGCTGAACATTTGCTCGATTGCTCGATTTCTCCTCTGATAAGCTTCTCCGGTGATATCGTGCAACCTTTTGGGAGCATACACTTACCTTTCACCATTGGTACAGGCCCTTACACAGCTACCATTACCACTAACTTCCTGGTGGTTGATTGTCTAACGACATACAATGTCATCTTGGGACTTACAGGCATCAATGATCTCAAGGCCATGGTATCCACACATATGTTGTTGATGAAATTTCCAACCCCATATGGTAATGGTTACATCAGAGGAGATCAACTTAGTGCACGATCATGTTACAACACTTCGATCAAGCAACAACACCTGCCTGTGCCTAAGGAAACCCTTTATATACATGACCAAGTCATAAAGACCAGCCCAGATGAAGCTAACTTGGATCTTCACGGTGGCAACAGTCAACCCGACGATCCTCGAGATGACTCTTTCACCCAGCAAGCACAACCCGCTGAAGAGTTGGAGAATGTCTTTATCTCAAAAGATTATCCGGATCGCATGGTGAAGATTGGCACCACCTTGTCACCACCCATTCGGTTGGCATTGATCTCTTTTTTACAAAAGAACACTGAGGTATTTGCCTGGTCATACGAGGACATGCCAGGCATCTCTCCCGATATCATCTGTCATTGCTTAAGTATTGACCCCAAGACCAAGCCAGTGAGACAGAAGCGAAGATCTTATGACGCTGAACGGTACGAGGCAATGAAGGCAGAAGTTGAAAAACTCAAAGGCATAGGCTTCGTCCGTGAAGTAAATTATCCAACGTGGGTAGCAAATGTTGTCCTTGTTAAGAAGAATCCGACCAAGGAAAGTCTCATGCTCCAAAAGGTCTTGTGGAGAATGTGTGTCGATTACACCGACCTAAACAAATGATGCCCAAAAGATAGCTTTCCTCTTCCTCTCATAGACAGACTTATAGACTCTACGGTAATGTGTGAACTCCTGAGTTTCATGGATGCTTACTCAGGATACAACCAAATCCTTATAAACCCTCCAAACCAAGAACACACAGCCTTCACTACTGACAGGGGACTATATTGCTATAAAGTCATGCCCTTCAACCTAAAGAATGCAGGAGCGACTTATCAGAGACTGGTTAATTCAATGTTCGCCGAACAGATTGGGAAGAGCATGGAAGTTTACGTTGATGATATGCTAGTCAAGAGCAAACATGCTGACCAACACATCATCAACCTATCTGAAACTTTCACCATTTTGAAGAGGCATCGAATGAGGTTGAACCCCAACAAATGTGCCTTCGGCGTAGGCTCTGGCAAATGCTTAGGCTTCATGATAAGCCAACGAGGCATTAAGGCTAATCCCGAGAAGATTAAAGCAATCCTCGACATGAAGGAACCGGTAACTTCAAAAGACATCCAGAGTCTTACTGGCAAGGTGGCAGCCTTAACTAGGTTCATCTCTAAGGCCACAGACAGATGTGCTCCTTTATTCAAAGCACTTAAGGGAAGTAAGAAGTACATTACATGGACTGATGAATGTGCTGAGGCATTCAAGAACCTCAAAGACTACATGAGTAAAGCCCCTCTGCTCTCCAAACCTGAGGTTGGTGACACTCTCATTATCTATATGTCGGTATCGGCTTCAGCAGTAAGTTTCGTTCTCATTCGAAATGATGGTAATGTCGAATGGCCTGTCTATTACGCTAGCAATGCCTTATAAGATGCGGAGACACGATACTCCAACATTGAGAAATTGGCTCTAGCATTGGTCATGTCTACTCGAAAACTTCGCCCTTACTTCCAAGCACACTCCATCATCGTGCTTACCAATCATCCTCTTCGACAGATACTCCAAAGTCCTGACACTTCCGGGCGAATGATCAAATGGGCGATCACATTGGGTGAGTTTGACATCTCCTACCAACCAAAGCCAGCTGAGAAGGGCCAAGCAGTGGCATACTTCATCGCCTACTTCACATATCCTGTTGACATTGTTTCTACGCCTAAAGAAGTGGTTTCATTACCCTCGGAAGCTCAGAAATAGAACCAACAGCCCCAACATGGAGTCTATATGTTGATGGTTCGTCCAACCAACAAGGTTGTGGAGCAGGACTAGTCCTTACGACCCCTGACAAAGTGGCGATGGAGTATGCTCTTAGTTTCAAATTCAAGACGTCGAACAATGAGGCCGAATATGAAGCCCTCCTAGCAGGCTTACGTTTGGCCAAACACCATGAGGTTAAACGAATTGATATCTTCAGTGACTCCCAATTGGTGGTTAACCAGGTCACCAACAACTTTGACGCTAAGGATAGCTCCATGGCAGCATATCTGGCACAAACACAATTGTTGCTCAAGCACTTCCACTACCAGATCACCCAAATTCCTCGAGCGGCAAACAGTCATGCAGATGCTTTGGTTCGCCTTGCCTTAGCGGTGGAAGACAAGATTGGGAGAAAAATTCAGGTCGAATTGTTGGCAGCACCAAACACCATGGCTGCGGAAGTGTGCAACTTACAACAGGGGGATAGTTGGATTACCCCAATTTATAGATTCCTTGCTTATGGCACCCTTCCAAATGACAAAGTCTAAGCTAAGCAGATTCGATACAAGGCTACCCGTTACTTGATCATTAATGACCAACTCTACAAGCGGGGGTTTAACCTACCATACCTAAGATGCCTTACGCCCGCAGAGGCGGAAACTGTTATTCAGGAAATATATGAAGGAGTCTGCGGAGATCATGCTGGATCTCGATCCCTAGCACACAAGGCTTTTCGCCAAGGATATTAGTGGCCAACACTCCACCAAGATGCCATCAGAATATCCCGCTCATGTGATAAGTGTCAACGCTACGTAACCATTCCTCATTCCCCTCCCGAGCCGCTTACTTCTATGATCAACCCTTGGCCCTTCGCCCAATGGGGACTTGATTTGATCGGCCCAATGCCTGCAGGGAAGGGTAAGGTTCGCTATGCAATCGTTGCAGTTGACTACTTCACAAAGTGGGCCGAAGTAGAACCCTTGGCAACCATTACTGAGGCAAAAATAGAAGACTTCATATGGAATAACATCCTTTGCAGATTTGGCATTCCCAATGCGATAGTCACTGACAACGGGCGACAGTTCGACAACAATAAGTTCATGATGTTCTACTTTAAGTTCAACATCAACTTATGTTTTGCCTCCCCAGCTCATCCCTAGTCTAATGGACAAGTTGAAGCCATCAACAAAATAATCAAGTGAACTTTGAAAACCAGCTTGGACAAGGCTAAAAGTTGTTGGCCAGAATTTGTACCCCAAGTTCTTTGGTCATACCACACTTCGTATCGGACATCAACAGGAGAAAGCCCGTTCTCACTTGCCTTTGGTACAGAGGCAGTTGTCCTAGTTGAGCTTGAACAAGCAACGTTCCGAGTCCAGAACTACGTGCAAAGCGAAAATGACAAACAACTTACCCTCAACTTAGATCTAGTCGAGGAACACAGAAACCAAGCTCACTTGAGGAATGTCGCCTACAAGCAGCGCATCTCCAACTACTATGACTCAAGGGTCAAACCTCATTCTTTCAAAGTGGGGGACTGGGTATTGAAGAAAAGATTACTCTGCGACAGAGTCCCGAGTGAAGGAACACTTAGTCCAAACTGGGATGGACCGTTTGAACTTGTTGGCATCAATTGCTCTGGCTCCTACAAGCTTAAAAGCTCAGATGGCAAGACCCTTGGCCATCCATGGAACGCTGATCACTTGAAGTACTATTACAAGTAAACTTACATTGTACAAGTGTTAAGCTTCAGTCGTTCGACATCCTATGCAACGAAGACTATACGGCATGAATTCAATAAAGAGGTGATTTAGACAACTCGGTCCTAATCCTCTTACATCTAGCAATGAAACACTCGGGTCCATGATGTGAAAATTAAGTTGACACACAAATTAAACCCTATTGATGACAATTGTAGTATTAAGCAAGTACCGGGGATTAACTAGGGATGCTAATCAACACAAATAAGACTCAAAAACACTAAACTAGACTCTATAGACTCAAAACTAACTCAAAACACTCAAAACAGCAAGAAACAATAAAAAAGACTCAATTCTAGACCTAACAAGTGATTTGGACGAAAATAGAACTTAAAAGACTCAAACAACTAAAAGAAAACAGGTTTTTGACTCTAAAAACAAGACTTAAAACAAAGGGGTTTTATTTTGACGAAATTGAAATTTAAAACAAAAGCTTTGAAAATAAACTTAAGAAAAACGAATTTGAATGAAATAGAATGGTGAAAGGCTAGTTAGAGGGTTCCTTCTCCACACATGACATATGCATACGAATCGATTTCCAATTATTCTTTCGACAAACCATGAATGACAATGCTCCAAATTAATTGTATTGAACTAATTAATTCTCAGATTTCCCTAGATTCATTGAATTGAATAGATAACGCATCACAACCAAATTATTCTTTATCAAGTTCCCTAACTATGGAATACGCATGATAGAAACACTTAACAAAGATCATTAAGTCCAATGGAAACCATAAGCATTGACGAGGCATTCATAACTATGAACTGCATGTTACTCTTGCCTACGATTTACTTAACACAATCGTGACTAGCGACTTTTACTACTCATGAATATAAGTTCATAACGATTAGGTGAAATTCCCTTATACTCTAGCATCAAATTCATGCATGCAAACTATGTATGCATCCCTAATTAACACACAAGAACAAGTTCTTAATAAAACAGATAAGTAAACCACATCCACAATTCATGAAACAATAACTGGATGTAATCAATTCATATAAAACATATAATCATGGCTTCGAATTCACCTCTAACTATAAAGAAATTAGTTTCTCATGTTCGCAAATAAACAAAGATAACTTAAATTAAACATTGAAATCAAAGATAGAAAACACCTAGAAACGCTTCAATACTCCAAAGACTTGGGCATAGGCACGTCACAAAGGTTCCTCTTCTTTCTCCTTGCAATACTCACGGCACAAAAGGGATGTATGGTGAATGATGTAGTGAATTTTTGGTAGAGGGTGGTGAATGATTTATGCGGCAAAGGTTGCTATTTATAGGCTGAAATACATGTCACAATCCCTAAGGATTTGGATAGGTTTCTGAAATTAAAGTAGAACAAGGATTATGCAACCAAAACCCAAGTGGAATGCGTTAAAACAATAAAAACCCAAAAGGGATTAGGTTAAAAAGGTGCGGCACTAATTCCTGCAAGGAAAGGGATAAAATTGGCCTAATTCAAGAGGGAAAAGGATTGAGATTTCAGGTTCTAGAGCTTCTAGAAGAAGGGGAGGCGCCAGATTTTTAGGTGCTTCTAGAAAAGATGTTTTAGCACCAACCAGGTGAAGAAGGAACTCATCTTCATGCCACCAACTAGGTAATGAAATGTACAACCCGTACTCTTCTTCATGCCACCAACCAGGTGATGAAATGTACAACCCGTACTCTTCTTCATCCCACTAACCAGGTGATGAAATGTACAACCCGTACTCTAATATCATTTGAAACTTGCCACTCATGCCTGATAGGAGCATATTTATGCGACTTAGTTAGCTTGTTTCTTGGCATTTATGTTGTTAGTTCGTAGTTATTTTAGTATTTTAAGCTATTTTCGTGTGTTTGTAGGTCCAAAGGGTTAATGTGGCAAAGAAGTGCATTTTGGAGCATTTTTGGGCATGAAATGGATATCATATGCTTGGAGAAAAAGGAATGGACGAAATTTGAAGTTTGTGCATCATCCTCTCCCTATAAATAACCATTTTAGCACACTCATTTCACCCAACACATTCACCTACCACTACATCCACTCATTTCACCCAACACATCCATTCACCTACCACTACATCCACTCATTTCACCCAACACATCCACTCATTACAACCACCCAACATATTCACCTACCACTACATCCACTCATTTCACCCAACACATCCATTCACCTACCACTACATCCACTCATTTCACCCAACACATCCACTCATTTCAACCACCCAACACATTCACCTACCACTACATCCACTCATTACCACCACCCACTACATCCTCTCCCTAGCCTATAAATACATCCATCCACCCTTCACCATATGGGACATATATCAATCCAAAACACACACACACATCATCTACACAATTCTCCACTCTTTGCCGCATTCAATACAACCTTCATCCAAACACATCCATTCATCTTCACATCCATTCCTCCATACAAACAAACCTTCAAACACTTACCAACACCTTGTGCCGTAGCAACGGAAGGGAAGGAAAGTGCTTGGACATGCTTACTGTCCAACTTGGATCGTTGGAGCGTTTAGGTGTTTTCTTTCTTTTGTTTCCAATGTTTAAATTCATTTTCTTTTGTTTTGTTGTGAATATGAGTGGCTAAACCCCTCTTGGTTAGGGGTGATTTCAAAGCCATGATTATGTGTGTAATATGATTTGATAAATTCCAATTATGAACTCTTGAATCGTAATCAATTGGCTTAACTATTTGATTGATAACTTATTTGTATTTGTTGATTAAGGGTCGACACTTAATTGGCATGCATAAATCCGATGCTAGAATATAAGAAAGTTTCACATAATTATTACAAACTTATATTCATAAGTAGTGGATGTCGCTTATAAACGATCGCGTTAAGTTTAATTCCTAGCATGAGTGACAAGATGTCATAGTTGCAAGTGCTTTATCAATGCTTATGATTTTCATTAAACGTAATGATCTTTGATCGTATCTCTATTATGATGTCATGTAGAGAACTTTTGAAGAATGTTTTGGGTTGTCGAATGATGTCATCCAATCCAATAATACAAGGAAAATCTAAAGGTTAACTAGTGATGTCACGGTTAATTTGGGGCATTGTCGTTTATAATTCAATGAAGTAGTAATTGGAAATCGAGTTGTTTGCATACATGTCATGTGTGGAGAAAAAGCCTCTAGCTATCTCATCCATCATCTTATTTCTCAAATTCGTTTTACAATCTGTCTAGTTTTTCATACTTGTTTGTTTGTTTCAACTTCATCCAAATCAAAACCCCCCCCTTTTAGTTTCTTGTTTCAAAGTGTTTCAAATCTGTTTTGTTTGTGTTTTTTTAATGTTTTAGGTGAAGCCAAAACCCAATTTTCGTTCAAAGTTGTGTTTAGAGTCAGAAACTGCCTAACAAGTGTTTTTAGGCAGTTTTGAGTGTTTTAAGTTGTTTTAAGTCTTTTGAACCTGTTTTGAGTCCCTTGAGTCTATTCAAACGTTTTAAACTTTGTTTTTAGGTTTTTGAGTCAGTTTAGAGTCAATTAGCAATCCCTCCTAATCCCCGGCCTAGAACGATCCCTACTTATACTTATACTACAATTGTCAAAAGAGGGTTAAATTTGTGTGTTAAGTTAATTTTCGCATCAAGTTTTTGGCGCCGTTGCCGGGGATTAGCAATTTTGCTAATCCCTTGTTATTTATTTTTGTTTATTTTCGTGTCTTTTGTTTTTAGTTACTGACTTTGTTTCTGTTTCTGTCTTTTATTTTTACTTTTGATATTTGATTTAGTTTTGTTTCCTTGATTTCAGGTACTAGAGAAGTAAGACATGGATTTTGCTACCATTCAAGCTCAATTGGCGGAACTTACTTCTCAATCGTCACAATATGCCGAAAGAACCACAATGCAAAGTGTCCCTACATGTGGTGTGTCCTATGGGCAAGGATATCCAACTCAGCAATATTCTGAATTCGCTGCGAATGAAGATGCTTGGGGTTATCAAGGCCATAGCCAATCATGGGACAACATGTTTTCCAACGCTTACAATTTGGATTGGAGAGATTATTCAGATTACGTAGAACCTCAACAATTCCAATAAGATGGATATTGGCAGCAAGAAGAGGAGTTCTATTCAAGACCTATGCAGCCATCACAACCTCATATACAATATGCTCAATCAAACCCAGGTTCGTCAATAGATTATGATCGAATTTTTGATGAAATAAATTCTTTGGTGCAGGGCTCACAAAATCAAGCCAAGGAGGCTCAACAAGATGGATATTGGCAGCAATCTGAGGAGTTTTATTTAACACCTATGCAGCAACCACAACTTCCCCTACAACAATTCCAATCAAATTCAAGTATGTCCACGAATAGTGATCAAAATTTTCAATTACTAACCTCTTTGGTGCAGGGGCAGCAAAATTAAAATGAAACAATGCTCAATCAAGCTAAGGAGATGATCGAATTGAAAAATCAACTTGGAGAGATTATGGAGTTCACGGCACAAACTCAAGAGCAAAGTGAACTCTCCAACTCAACTATTGAAAATTTGAAGGAAGATTTTGAAATCCATGATGCTTTCACTTTGGGAAGTACTATGGAGGTTGGAGGTGAACCCAAGACATCCAAACCAAGCCAAAACATGGATGAACAGCTGCTGCTCGAAGAAAAGGAGAATAACAAGGCCACGGCAAGGGAAGAACCACCCTTGCCGCAACCCCATATGCCCTCTATGCCGTCCACTACAACCAAGGTAAGCCTAAATTCAATTTGTCCTGACCCCGTTTCACCAAATGTCCTTATTCCTTGCAGGATCATGCAATCCAAGTAAGAAGAGGGTGAAAAAGGCATATTCGAAACCTTTCCAAAGAATCAAGACCAAGAAGTGGATGGGGAATGTCTAGAATTCATCAAAGAAGATACACTTGAGACGAAAATTCCCAAAGTAGTTGGATTTTATGACACGGGAAAAGTCATAACTCTCAAAACACCAAATCTGGCCAAATCCCATATCCCTGCAACCTTCAAAGATGTGGTGTTTGTAATTGAGTTTGTGTTTGAGCAAGCAAGTAAGCCATCTTCTCCAACTTCGATTTTATTATATACTAACTTGTTGATTTTGATGATTCAGGCACCTACACTAGAATTTCAACCATTGCCAGATCACGTCAAGTATCACCTTCCATTCAAGGATCAATTCCATGCTATGGGCCTTATCCAAGTTTAGAACGAAGTTTCGTCCGGCTGGAAGACGTTAAAGCAAGCGCTTCTTGGGAGGCAACCCATGTATTCAAATAAGGAAGATTTTTGAATTGCTCCACGATTGGTTTTGCGTTCCTAAAAACCTTCCCTTTTCTGCAGTTTTATTTTGCCATGATTGTCATTTTTACTTGTTGCTTGTTTAATTGTTTTTGGTGTGGGTTTATGTTTGAAACTTTGACAGGTAAACAAAGTATTTTTACATTAATTTTCGTGGAAGAGGAACATTAGGTAGAAAGGTAGAAAGGTACAAGAAAGTGCAAATAAACAGTAAAGAGTCTTCATTGGTCAGGAGGTGCCTCAGCATTCGACGGAGCTCCAGAAAGACGAAGCACCAGAGATTGATTATCTGGAGCCTCAACACTTGGTGAAGCACCAGAGGACGAAGGCAGAAGTTGCTGCTGGAGTAACGCCACAAACCTCTGATGATCACTCTGAATCCGAACTTTGGACTCCTGCAGCTGGTCAAGCTTCCTCTTCATGCTTGTTGAGTAATTAGTTGCGAGCATGTGCAACTGTTTATTCTTGTGCCTAAGCACTCTGACCTCTTGCCGAAGACTGGCTACCTCAGCCATCAACGACTCAACCTGACGAGATCGAGCAAGAAGGCGTTGGCCCATGTTTGAAACTGAGCCTGCACATCGGACGCTGTAGGCCAGAGAGTCCTGAACAGCCAGCTCGTCAGACCGCCTGGAAAGTATCCTAGTGTCTCTAGGAGTGAGAAGATTTCTGGCCACCACCGAAGCGGTTGTATCGTTCATCATCATAGAATCCCCAACTGTAAGAAGACCATTGAGAGATACGAAAGACGGCTGCCAAATGTTGTTCGGAGAAGATATGTCACTATTTTCCCCGACATTCAAGTTAAGACGACGGTCAGAAGGGCAAGACATTTTCGAAGGTGTGAAGAAAAAGAAGAGGTCGGACAAATTAAGATCTTAGAAGTGCAAGAAGGGAGCTTCTACAGGTGGAAATTCAAGTGTGCTTTGGAACGTAATGCGTGCCTCTATAAAAATCAGCACTCGACGGAGCTTCAGAAATTGAAGAGGTGAGTTCAGAAATCGAATGGGCAAGCTCAGAGATCGAAGAGACGTCTGCTTTCTCAAAAGCTAGAATGCTCAGAAACCACGGGCCGATCTCAGAAATCGAAGAGGCACTTGCTTTTTCAGACGTGTCATCACCTGTCACATGCACACTCAACTTTGCGAAAATCACGGATAATTTGTCGAAGCGCCGATCTTAGATATCGAATAGGCGCCAGTCTTTTTCAGCCTTGTCAGCACCTGTCACACGCAAACTCAGCTTTGCGAAAATCACGGTCAATTTGTCGATGCGCCGACCTCAGATATCGAAGAGGTGCCAGTCTTTTTCAGCCTCGTCAGCACCTGTCACGTGCACACTCAGCTTTGGGAAATTACGGGCAATTTGTCGAAGATTTCTGATAAAGAAGAAAGCACGTGAAGCCATACTGTTTAATCATCGAACGGTTGCTGACACGAGTAAAAGAATAGTGCCTCTACCAGTTATGAAGAAATCCCTATAAATGTTAACCTTCACAGCAAGGAAGACATACTCAACCTTTCTTTATCTCCGAAAATGCATTCCCAACGAAGCCTCTCGAGTCACTCAGTGTTTCTCATCCCTTGGGGTACCTCTGCAACAAGTCATCAAGAGCAAAAATATTTCATATCATAAAGGTTGAAAACAATAGTATCTTATATCATGCTTTCTCCCTGTCTTTTTCCCTGTCTTTGTGACAAGGAGAAAGCGAGCAATCAGCCAGCACTTGGTGTCAATCTTCCGATCTAAGAACCGACTGCCTGAAACTCCTTCCTGATTGCTTACCTAGCATTGCTCTCGAGTGCTCATCTTCAACTGCTGATGTACTTCCGAAGAATATGCCACATCTGCCTGGAGAACAGATAAGGCAAGTGAAAATGATACCTTGAAGCATGTGGAGACAACGTGCTAATTCATCTTCAATATCAAGTCTCATTTTCCTTGCTAAGAAGTTCCCCAGCCCAGTTCAAGAATAAACTTGTGGAAAGATACTTCTTCAAAAGCAAAAGTATCTCATATCATCAGAGTCAAAGGCAAAGATATCTCATGGCATGCTTTTCCTTTACCCTTGCTCTTGTCTGCGAGACAAGGAGAAAGAAAGCAATCGGTCAGCACTTGGACAGATTGAACAAAGAAACAGACCATCACCTCTACCTCGTGCCTACCTGCCCTGCAGAAGAAACAAGCAGAGAAGAATGCTGCCTGCACACTCAATCAACCCAGCAGAAGGAGTCTGAGTTGAAACCAAGAGCTCGAGAAGCTTCAACAACATATGGACGCATCAGTCACCAAAGAGCAAAGCCTCACCGTACAAGGCCATCAAATCACCACTACCAATCAAGTCTCATTTTCCTTGCTAAGAAGTTCCCTAGCCCAGTTCGAGATCAAAGCTGTGGAAAGTCAACAAGATCATCTCTCCATAACCAGATTTGCGTTCTTAAACTCTACTCTGTCTGGTTTTTACTTTGCCATACTTGTCATTTTTATTCGTTGTTTGTTTGTTTGCTTGTTTTTGTGTGAGTTTATGCCTGAAACATTGAGGACAATGTTTGATTTAAGTGTGGGGGGGGTAACCAAGTTGTTTTGCATGAAATGCGTGGGAGTTTATCACCCATTACTTCTAGTGTTGTTCCTTGCATTTTTAAGTGTTTTTATGCTGTTTTGGAGTGTTTTAGTGTGTTTTGACATAAAAATCCGAAAATCTCATAAAAATTTGAAAAATTGTTTTGAAAAACCCAAAAAGAGTTGTTTTTGTGTGTTTGTTTGTGTCTTAGGGTACCTTCCAACACAATGATAAGGATTTGGTTTTTAACAGGGCCGGTCCAGAGATTTTTGAGGCCCGGGGCGACGTCAAAAAAAATGCCCTAACTTCATGTAAGAAAATTATTTATTTTCACACATAAGACATCGAAAAAATTATATTTAGAAAAACACTTCAAACTCAATAATTTAGAAACACAAAAAGACTAATTTATTTTGTATTGAGAGAGGGAAACAAAAAAACTTCGGGCTTACAAGTAGATAGATGATCAGTTTTGTTTTCCATCTGAACTTTGAATGTGTTTTTGAATAAATCGATATTTTTTTTTATTTACTAACCTTGTCAATATGGGACTAAAAAATAATGATGTTTTCGAGTCTTTAATTGATATGTATTATTAATGAATGGACACTAAATTAAAAATTTTGATGACACGTCATATAATTTACAAATTTGGTCTACGTATTATTCTTTGTTAAAGATTAGACTTGAATTAAAACGAATATATAAAAATAACAACCCACATAGCTACTAGATAGTAACTAAAAATAAATTAACAACCAAACAAAAATTTGTAAAAATTGAAAAAAATAAACATGCACATAGCATTTCGAACTTAGGACCTCTTGTTAATTTTAAACAACAAAAATCATTGTTTCTAATTAAACTTCTTGATCCTTTAACCCAATTTTATAAATTTATACTCTTATAAAAAGAAATTTGTAAAAAATGGAAAGTAAATACGCACACATGGTGTTTTGAACCCAAGACCACCTCATTATTTTCAAATGACAAACCACCACTTCTAGTTAAATTTCTGTGTCTTTGAACCAAATTTTATAAATTTATACTCTTATAAAAACATATATAAATATACCACCCTAATAATTTTGGTGCCCCTAATTTTTTTGGGCCCTGGACGGTCGCCCTGCCTGCACTGGGCCTGGGCCGGCCCTGGTTTTTAATTATATGACTGTTAAAGAGAGTTAGAAACATGGATTAAAATTTGATTTACTCTTTGATGTATGCTTGGTTGTGGTTATAAATTATGAATTCACATGCAATCATAATGGAAAAATCAATTTTTGTAACATGCTTGAAGGAAGGAACTCAAATGAACGCTACAACCTTATGAGACTTGAGCCTAAAAGTTTATTTGGAGAGTTAATAATCTGTGCACCATTGTTTTCTAAAAGTCGTTGCATGATCTCATTATTCTTTGCTTGGTTGCTACTTAGAAGGCGTTTCATCATTTAGTTTCAAATGCTAGAACTCATGCCTATTTCATTCAAAGCATGCTATTGATTTGCATAACACATATTCAAGATGAAGTTGTGTAGTGACCACCAAAGCCAAATTGTCGTGCCCCTATTTCATTATGTGTTTAAGTTTAACCCCATTGAGCCTTGTTAAGCCTATGTTCTTTGTTAACCCACACTATCCTTACCTAGCCTAGTTTTAGGACCATCCATACCCTTATTCTTGAAGCATAGTAAAGCATGACTTAAAATGAACTCCTTTTTTATCAATGTATTGCATAAAGCAAGTGTGGGGGAAGTGATTCTTATGTGTGTGTGTGTGCCAAAGTCCTTAATAAGGCACGGGTAGAAAAAAAAAATTGAAAAAAAAAATTATGAAAAAGAGCTCTAAAGTGTTGTTTGTTAAAGAAAGGGTTCAAAACATTGAATTCGGCCCTAAGTGTTGCATAAATCTTCCCTTTGTAATTAAAAGTTGATTCTGCATTCTAAAGTGATTTCCAAGTGTCTATTTCATTGCTTTGCTTGCTATCGCTTTAAGAACGTTTGTTATCCCTATCCTTTCTTTGTTAGCCATTACCCCCAAGCCCTGTTACAACCCTTAACTTCAATCTTGAGTGTTGTGTGTTTCAATTTGTGGAGTTCGAAATTGGTATGAGCATATGGTGTCACTAGTTCTTGCATCTATGTAGTAGCATTCCATTCATGAGATCATATCAAAACATGCTTAATAACTCCAGAAAATTGCTTTCTCTGTTATAACATATGTGAGTCCTAATCTTTCGTGTTTACATCAATCTTCTCACATATACTAGTGTAGGGTGTGTAGTCAGAAAATGTGTGTGAAAATAGAGAGTATCTTGTAAGGAATTGAGCAAATTCTCTAAGGCATGTTACTACATTCAAAACATCGTTTTAATTGGTTAATTGTGAACTAGTAAGTGGTGACTGTGATTAAGTATGTGCTCAAGTGTAAGAATGACCAAAATCTGTGGGAATGATGATTTTTAACATGTCATGTTTCATTAAAAATCCCTGAGGCAATTGTTGGAAGGTCTAGGTTGTGTTTTGTTTTGTTTGTTTTGTTTTACTCGAGGACTAGCAAAAGCTAAGTGTGGGGAAATTTGATAGGAGCATATTTATGCGACTTAGTTAGCTTGTTTCTTGGCATTTATGCTGTTAGTTCGTAGTTATTTTAGTATTTTAAGCTATTTTCGTGTGTTTGTAGGTCCAAAGGGTTAATGCGGCAAAGAAGTGCAATTTGGAGCATTTTGGAGCATTTTTGGGCATGGAATGGATAGCATATGCTTGGAGAAAAAGGAATGGACGAAATTTGAAGTTTGTGCATCATCCTCTCCCTATAAATAACCATTTTAGCACACTCATTTCACCCAACACATTCACCTACCACTACATCCACTCATTTCACCCAACACATCCATTCACCTACCACTACATCCACTCATTTCACCCAACACATCCACTCATTACAACCACCCAACACATTCACCTACCACTACATCCACTCATTTCACCCAACACATCCATTCACCTACCACTACATCCACTCATTTCACCCAACACATCCACTCATTTCAACCACCCAACACATTCACCTACCACTGCATCCACTCATTACCACCACCCACTACATCCTCTCCCTAGCCTATAAATACATCCATCCACCCTTCACCATATGGGACATAGTTTAAATTCATTTTCTTTTGTTTTGTTGTGAATATGAGTGGCTAAACCCCTCTTGGTTAGGGGTGATTTCAAAGCCATGATTATGTGTGTAATATGATTTGATAAATTCCAGTTATGAACTCTTGAATCGTAAATGCAATTGGCTTAACTATTTGATTGATAACTTATTTGTATTTGTTGATTAAGGGTCGACACTTAATTGGCATGCATAAATCCGATGCTAGAATATAAGAAAGTTTCACATAATCGTTACAAACTTATATTCATAAGTAGTGGAGGTCGCTTATAAACGATCGCGTTAAGTTTAATTCCTAGCATGAGTGACATGATGTCATAGTTGCAAGTGCTTTGTCAATGCTTATGATTTTCATTAAACGTATTGATCTTTGATCGTATCTCTATTATGATGTCATGTAGAGAACTTTTGAAGAATGTTTTGGGTTGGCGAATGATGTCATCCAATCCAATAATACAAGGAAAATCTAAAGGTTAACTAGTGATGTCACGGTTAATTTGGGGCATTGTCGTTTATAATTCAATGAAGTAGTAACTGGAAATCGAGTTGTTTGCATACATGTCATGTGTGGAGAAAAAGCCTCTAGCTATCTCATCCATCATCTTATTTCTCAAATTGGTTTTGCAATCTGTCTAGTTTTTCATACTTGTTTGTTTGTTTCAACTTCATCTAAATCAAACCCCCCCCCTTTAGTTTCTTGTTTCAAAGTGTTTCAAATCTATTTTGTTTGTGTTTTTTATTGTTTTAGGTGAAGCCAAAACCCAATTTTCGTTCAAAGTTGTGTTTAGAGTCAGAAACTGCCCAACAAGTGTTTTTAGGCAGTTTTGAGTGTTTTTAAGTTGTTTTAAGTCTTTTGAACCTGTTTTGAGTCCTTTGAGTCTATTCAAATGTTTTTAACTTTTTTTTTATGTTTTTGAGTCAGTTTAGAGTCAATTAGCAATCCCTCATAATCCCCGGCCTATAATGATCCCAACTTATATTTATACTACAATTGTCAAAAGAGGGTTAAATTTGTGTGTTAAGTTAATTTTCGCAATAATGCCACCAACCAGGTGAAGAAGGAACTCATCTTCATGCCACCAACTAGGTGATGAAATGTACAACCCGTACTCTCCTTCATGCCACCAACCAGGTGATGAAATGTACAACCCGTACTCTAATATCATTTGGCAACTTGCCATTCATGCCACCAACCAGGTGAAGAAGGAACTCATCCTCGTGCCACCAACCAGGTGATGAAGGAACTCACCTTCGTACCACCAACCAAGTGATGAAAGCAACTCACCATTCATTCCACCTACCAGAAGACAAGTGGTACAACTTGTACATGTGAACTCCTAGCATTCACAAATACTAAAAAACCCTCAAGCTTGACAACTCAACTAGGGGAGCACTTATGCCCAACAAGAGTTATAGTCACCAACAAAGTCTTATTGCAAGCCAACAACAACTTCAGTGCATGGCATATGAAGATCAAGCTATTCAGCCCTCTTGCATCTGCTTCAGAAATTTCTCCTCTGTAACAATGCAAACACTACAACTCGTAGAAAGCTTCACACACTCTTGATCAAGATAGTGTGAAGCAAAACCAATTTATGGTGCCAACAAGAGCTTCATCAATGGAGGGCAACCACAAATTCTCAAAAGCTTCACACTATCTTGATCAAGATAGTGTGAAGCAAAATCAATTCATGGTACCCAACAAAGCTTCACCTACAAAGCTTCAACACCAAAGCTTCACCCACAAAGTTTAAAAAATATATATATATATATATTCAAAAATTCGAAAATTTGAAAATTCAAAAATTCAAAAATTCGAAAATTCGAAAAAAAAAAAATTGCCTAGGCCTCCTCTTCTTTGGGCCTAACAACTTTCATAACAAATATATATGAAGGAGGAGTTTTGGGCTACCACTTAGAAAGGAAATGCCTCATTCGTCAACTCCCATGACCGAAGACTTGGCGGACTCCTACCATATGCTACTGCACCTTGATACTCGAAAGTCTCACGACCACTCAGTGACTTGGATTTTTCAAGTCTCCAACCGAGAAGTTTTCCTCACTTGGGAAATTAAGGGAGCACTACCTCAACATACATGCTTCACTCACAAAGCTTCAACATACAAGCTTCAACAAAAGAAAAAATTCAAAGAACTTGGTGAAGAAGGCCTTGGTGTATTTAACACAATATGTTGAAATGAAGCAAAGGTTGTTTATTGATATCTCTGATAAGTTACAAATATGTACATATACATGAATCAAAATAAACAAACAAGATGGAGCCTTCACAAAGGTTGCTCAGGAGAAATCCCAACAGTCGGTAGAGCCCCAGAAAGAGGAGGCACCGGAGGGCGATTATTCGGAGCCTCAGTCCTAGGCAGAACCCCAGAAGGAGGAGGCACTGAAGGTTGATCATTTGGAGCTTCATTACGTGGTACAGCCCCAGAAGACGAAAGCAATAAATGCCTTTGGAACAAACCCACAAACCTCTGATGATCAAGTAAAATCTGACCATCAGATTCCTGCAGCTGGTCGAGCTTCCTCTTCATGTTTGTAGCATAGTCATGTGCGAGCCTGTGCAATTGTTTATTCTCATGCTTGAGCCCTCTGATCTCCTGTTTGAAACTTATCACTTCAGCCGCCAATGATTCAACTTGGCGGGTTCCAGCAAATAGGCGTTGGGCTATATTAGACACAGAACCTGCACACTGAACACTGAGAGCCAGAGAATCCTTAACAGCCAACTCATCAGATCGTTTGGAAAGTAGTCTGTTATCTTTGGGAGTGAGAAGGTTCCTAGCCACCACCGCATCGGTCATATCATTCTTCATCACAGAGTCCCCAACGGTAAGAGGACCAGTAACGAATAAGAAGGATGGGCGCCATATGTTGTCTTGAGAAGGCATGGCTGCCTCTTCACCAAAGTTCAAGTCAAAACGAGTTACAATTGTTTTACCATTTCCTCTCACTTATTGTCATCACTAAATGACTGTTAGTGGGGTGAGTTAAGGAGAAAAAAATGGGGAAGAAAAAAGATAGAAAAAATAAAAAAAAAGATGGAAAGGTGTAGCTGACGAAAATAGGAGGGAAGAAAGCAAGAAGAAGTTAGATGAGGAAGAAGGCAGTAGCATTGAGGAAGGAATGAGAGAAGAGGAGACTCGATTCTTTCGGTTTTATCTTCTCAAACCCATGTCTTTCTTTTGGTTTAATTTAAGAATTATGTGTAACTAAATTTTTAGTAGTTAGGGGCTGTTTTGAAGCCTCGAATATGATTGCAAGTTTGTTATGACATTTCATTTGAATTACTTTTATGAATGGATGAAAATTGGTTCACTACTTGTCTCATTTTTTATTTCAAACCAACTGCCATAGATTGACTTTCTTACTAGAAGAGTATTGTGACATGAAAAACAATAGGGAAAATCTAGAAAGAGAGACACAAAGAGACCACATGTATTAGTATCAAGCATATGAATATAAATGTGCATGCTTTCCTCTGTGTGTGTGAGAGAGCGATGTGAAGAGAAAGATTGAGGGGATAACCAAATATAACTGCAAGCGACTGGTGGGAACTTGAACTACAGTTTCTTCGCTTCGTGGGTTTTTAATTAAGTTTTCTTTCCAATAAAAAATATATCAACTCTTATTATGTTAGTTGTTTTACAATTATATCATCATCGGGACTCTCTTATAGCTAAAAGTATATTGGGACTTTGATACGGCGTAGCACCCATTAATGGGTTAATAAATTTAAATAAAATTATATATATTGTTGCAGTTTTATTGGATTAGGAATGTGATTGTGTAAATCCTAGTGTATCTAGGAGTATCTTGTATATTCCCTTTAGTAGTTTAATTCCTATTAGAGAAGTAATCCTATTAAGATAAGGATTCTACCTATCCTACTACTATAAATAAAGGCATAAGGGGGTGTACAACACACACCTCAGAATTACATATCTCTATTCTTTTTCGGTTGCCGTCGGCCCACTCTCCCTCTCTGTCCTTTATACAGTTCAGTCAAATAAGCCTACAACACGTTATCAGTACGCTCTTGCCATAAACTAAGGAACTGAAGGATCGTAGGAGGAGGCTCTCTTCTACAAATTCAAAGGCTTTCAATTGTTTTCTACCAATCAGGTTCTTCTAAAATAAATTAAGATATTTGAAAAAACCTTGAAGCATGAAAACATTCCCCATTATGCATGAACCCCCTATATTTATATTTTCCTTCCAATTATATGTATTGTATATGTGTTCATATATTTTTTCAATATATATACTTGTTTATACATTACGTAATTATGCTATGTGGAATTGTGAGTCAAAGCATCGAAATTAATTTAGAAGCAATTAGGGTTTTTAACCCTAGAATTCGAAAAAAGAAAGAAGAAAAAAACTGGGAATTGCGACACCACTACCACACCACCATGGCACCATTACAGGACCACCTCACTGGCCTGAAGCCCAGTTGCGTGGAGAACGGCGTCGTTTGACACCCTGGACCAAACAGGCTATATGTTTACTGTTGGAGACACCGCTATATCTTGGAGGTCCACCAAGCGAACGCTAGTTGCGACTTCTTCGAACCATGCTGAGATTCTCACCCTGCATGAAGCCTCGCGATAGTGTTTTTGGTTGAGAGCAGTTATGTAACATATTCGAAGCACTAGTAGTCTTTCTTCCATCGTTGACCTTCCTATGATGATCTTTGAAGACAATGCTACATGTATCCAGTAGTTAAAGCAGGGATACATCAAGTGAGACAACAACAACAACATCAGAACATTGAAGTCAAGCAAATCCGTTCCCAAGACAACTTGGCCGATCTCTTCACCAAGTCATTGCCCAAGTCTACTTTTCAGAAGCTCGTCCAAGGAATCAGTATGAGTAAATTATTTGAATTGCTTATAGTTCTCTTATTTGGAAGTTATGTCCATCTCAGGGGGAGTATCCTGAAGCATACTCACTTGATCTTAATGCACTTTTTTTCCTACGATTAGGAGCATTTTTCTCACTAGATTTTTGCTACCTTATGAGGTTTTGATGAAGCACCCATCTTGGGATGATCATACTCCGTTGAGTTCACTACTTTCGTCTTGTTTGATGTTTGTTTTAGACATTATGCATACTTCTCACTTTTCTCCTTAGTCTATGGGTTTTCCCCATGCCTTGGCTTTTACCATAGCGAGGTTTTGTGAGTTTTACTACCCATGCATACTTACTTTCTTATATTTAAGACTCACTTTCACCCGTTGTGTCGACGACTTCATCAAATGTTCTACCTCATCTACTGAAGATCTGATGCAACGTTTGGTTTGAGTATTTACACATTAAAGGTCGAGTGTTGCAGTCTTATTGGATTAGAAATGTGATTGTGTAAATCCTAGTGTATCTAGGAGTATCTTGTATATTCCCTTTAGTAGTTTAATTCCTATCAGAGATGTAATCCTATTAGGGTAAGGATTTTACCTATCCTACTACTATAAATAAAGGCAAAAGGGGGTGATATAATACACACCTCAGAATTACATATCTATCTTCTCTCTCTGTTACCGCCGGCCCCCTCTCCCTCTCTGTCCTTTATACAATTCAGTCAAATAAGCCTACAACATATATCATTTTTTATGTTGTAATTATGGTAAAATTTTGATATCTTAAATTTTACATATATAGTTCTATTTTTATTTTACATAGTTCTTGAGTTGTAATGATCACTTTTTATTTGTTTTGGTCAAATTGCAATGAAGACAAACCAAATTTGGGTGTTCTGGGTAGTCACGAAAGCAATGGAGATCTCCTTGCCTCCCTCCCACGTTTTGTAGATTTTATTTATCATTATTTGTAGCATTCATGTCATTTATTGATTGAAATTCTCCACATCACTTTTAATTAGGACTATTGGATGTTATATGATTTAAAGGTTAAACAGAAATGTAAAAGTATTTGTCAAAACCTTTGTTCCTCATGCCTATTCCTATATCCCTATATCCCTATATATACTGTTATCCCTAAATATATTGTTATATATATTATGTAATTTTTCATCTTCCTTGGAAGACTGACACATGAGCGATCGGTTCAATCTAATTTTTTTTTTCATCTTCCCATGAATCGTATGCTTGTGTCTACAGGGATAGAATTGGTGCATTCCAATTATTTTGAGTAACGACGTATTGTGTCGATTCTTTTGAGTATTATGTTTGGAAATACTGATTGATTCCTTATAAACACGATTCGAACACAACTGGTGCATTCCAAAATAACCATTACTCGGACATCTTTACATTTAGCCATGAACCTCCTTTGTTGCAATCAATAATCAATATAGTAATAAATAATAAGTAATATAATGATTCTAACTATAATAAGTAAAAACATCCACCACGGCCCGATGGCGTGGTGAATTTTCAAAAGGCGGTGTGGTCGTTTGAAGTAACCACCACGAGCATATCGCGTGGTGGTTTTGACATTCCATCACGGGATTAAAAACCGTTGTAAATTATTCACTTTTAACAACAGGTCAGAATCTGTCGTGGTGGATTAATGTTATCTACCACGAGCTACATTTGATCGTGGTAATTGAATAGTTTCTACCACAAGTTGTTGATGCCCGTAATGGAATTGACATGGTAAATATGTTGTTATGTACTAGTGACCCACCAACTCGCCGGCACAAAACACTCATTCAGAATGCATCATCGCTGTTGCATTTCTTTGTTCAGGCGCTAAACGATAATCTAATTATTTTGTAGTTGAACTCGGTGTTGGTTTTGGAGATCGGGGATTTGTGCGGCCAATGGTGGAAGGAGGAGTTGCCGGGTTTAGAATAGCTAAATTTTAGAAAAAAATTAGCTGCTTTTAGAGCATCTACAAAAGAGATATCAAAATGTCTAACTCAATAATAAAGGTAAGAAAAGACACCAATAATGTTTTCTAACCGAACAGTCAAATCTGATGTAGCATGACATGAAATAGCATCTCTCCCCCTTTGACAACAACTTCAAATATTTGTTATTTCATTATTAAATGGTTTTTTATTAAGTTTTATCAAATCTCTAACTCCCAGCTCTCACTGGAACCTAGAATCTTAGTCGCCGCTCATCCTTCTTCTTCCCTTTTTTGGGAACCAAACTCATAAACAAACTGTCAAATCGAGGCCCAGGTCAAGTTCATGAGGAGAGACCTGATCGTTCTCATAATTGAAAACCCAAAGATTCAAGTGACCCTCGATTCGAACCAAAATTCCCAGCTGAGGATGGTAGGTTTGCTCGCCCATGTGGATCGAAGGCGTCGCAAGTATCGTACACTGCTATTGTAGGAGATTCGCAGACACTCGCTCAAGATTGTTGAATGGTGGCGTTTTGGACCATCGTCTTGTTGATTTCAGCCATGCGTGACTGAAACTCAACTCGTCGTAAGGAAATCGTTAGCATCAGGTTTTGTACCTCTCAAAATTGAGCCACCCAGTGATTAGGTCAAGACTCACTTTTGGCCTCCACCACGGTGGTGGTAACAACCGTTTGTACAGGTGCTCCCGGTAGAACTGAACCTTGGCTTTGGATACCAATTGATGGAACTCATTTCACAGAAAGGGGAAAGAAAGGGAAAATGCAGAGAAAGTAAGAAAGTAGATAACAATATTCTTCATACCCTTTCTACATCATAAAGGGGTTTAAATCCATATAAAGATAATAGAGTTTGAGGTGTAATGGGCTGATGGAAATACATATATAATGGACCTAATTAGTTCTAATAGAAATCTAATAACTTAGAGTCGCATCATCCACCTCCTTGTCTTTGTGCATTTCTTCTACGCGTCATCGAGCTCGATGATCTTGTCCTCAGTGACGATGGGGACTATAGCCACGTAAGCAGTGGTGGTGGATACAGATAAGATGATGGCGGCAATGGGGAGGATGCAGTGGCGGATCCACAGTGGGGTCAATGGGGTCGCACGACCCCTTGGAAGCCATGGAAACAACCTTAGAGACCCCTTGGAGCTGCTGGTGCGACCCCTTGGCTGCACACCAAGTGTTCGACGAAAGGTCTGAAAGAACTCCTCGGCTGGGCTGGTTGAAGACGAAGACGCGCGCCCCTGTTTTTTTTTTTAAAACAACCTGGGCAAAACGACGTCGTTTTGGCCCAGGAAATTTTTTTAAATGACCTGGCCAAAACGACGTCGTTTTGGGCCAGGTCTGAACAAAAAAAAAATGTCCAGCGTGTCCTGGGCAGGTCTGAACAAAAAAAAAAATGCCCAGCGTGTTCTTTTCAGCCCTATTTCACACAGATCCGAAGCCATTCATTCCAAAACCCCCAAATTTCTTTTGTTTTCTCCTCCTCCAACCCTAAGTTCCAAACTCAATCCCCCCCAAACCCTCAACTCCATCTCCTCCCTTGCTGCCGCCATTAAGGTGCCTTTGTGCTGCCATCGTCGTCACTGTGGTGGTGGTGCCACCAGCTTTGCTCTTTGTATTTGCTCATTGTTATTGTGAAATTTCACAATTCAAGTAAGTTCTAAACCCTATGTATGATATATTTAATTTAATTGAAACCTAATTCATATTTATTTTGATTATATTGGTGGTTTGTTTATATTGTGAGTATTTATTTTGAATATTTTGTATATGTAGAATATATTTAATTTAATTGAAATTCAATTCATATTTATTTTGATTATATTGATGGTTTGTTTATATTGTGAGTTTTTATTTTCATTATTTTGTATATGTAGAATGCAAGATGAGATGTTTAATTTAATTGAAATCCAATTCATACTTATTTTGATTATGTTGATGGTTTGTTTATATTGTGAGTATTTATTTTGAATATTTTGTATATGTAGAATATATTTAATTTAATTGAAATTCAATTCATATTTATTTTGATTATATTGATGGTTTGTTTATATTGTGAGTTTTTATTTTCATTATTTTGTATATGTAGAATGCAAGATGAGATATTTAATTTAATTGAAATCCAATTCATATTTATTTTGATTATGTTGATGGTTTGTTTATATTGTGAGTATTTATTTTGAATATTTTGTATATGTAGAATTATTATGGAATGGTTTTTTAAGAGAAAGTCATCATCGGGTTCGGGTAGTTCGAATAATGTTGATAGTTCAAATACTGTTGGTAGTTTAAGAACTCCAAGTTCAAGACAAAGTCAGTTAGATGGTGTTTTGGGTAATCTTGAAGCGGATCCTGGATTGAGAACTCGAATAATAGATTATGATGCTAATATGAGAGATGAGGTCCGAAGATCATATCTACAAAAATGACCTTGTCAACCTAGAGGTCATAATTTCCTAATAACTAATATGTCGGGAATTAATCGACGCTTCATTCCCCAATGGTTTGATGAGTTTGATTGGTTGGAGTATAGTATATCTAAAGATATGGCATTTTGTCTCTATTGCTATCTCTTTAAAACCAATTTTGTACAAGTGGGTAGTGAAGCTTTCACTGGAGATGGATTTAAGACTTGGAAGAAAGGGAGAGAAAGATTTAAGATGCATGTTGGACCGGTTGGGAGTGTTCATAATAAGGCTAGAGAAGCTGCTACAAATTTGATGAATCAAGCTACACATATTGAAACGGCAGTGAGCAAACACTCTGACCAAGCTCGTAAGGCTTATCGCACATGCTTCAATGCATCAATCAAGTGCACTAAGTTTTTATTGCGACAAGGTCTTCCTTTTCGTGGCCATGATGAAAGTGCCACTTCAAGCAATAGGGGAAATTACTTGGAGCTATTGCAATTCCTTGCAGATAATAATGATAAAGTTAGAGAAGTTGTGATGGAAAATGCTCCGGGGAACCTCAAATTACTAGCTCCTAGCATTCAAAAAGAAATTGTGAATTCATGTGCCCTTGAAACACTTGATACTATCATGGATGGTCTAAAAGATAGATTCTTTTCAATATTGGTGGATGAAGCACGTGATGTGTCGGTGAAAGAGCAAATGGCTATGGTGTTGCGTTATGTGGATGACAACGGGCATGTAATTGAAAGATTTGTGGGTATCCAACATGTTACCAACACTACTTCCAGTTCACTAAAGGATGCTATTGGCACATTATTTTCTCGCAACGGTTTGAGCATTTCCAAGCTACGAGGACAAGGTTATGATGGTGCTAGCAATATGAGAGGTGAGTTGAATGGCCTTAAAACAAAGATATTGAGAGAACAACCTTGTGCATATTATGTTCATTGCTTTGCTCATCAACTTCAACTAGCTCTTGTTGCCGTAGCAAAGAAGAATATAGACATTGCCTCTTTTTTTGCAACGGCTAATAGTGTGGTTAATCATGTTGAAGCATCTTGTAAGCGGCGTGATTTACTTAGAGGGCAACTTCAAGAAGAGCTTGTGATAGCTTTTGAAAATGATTGTCTTATAACGGGGCGATGCTTAAATCAAGAAACAAGTCTCAAACGTGCCGGTGACACACGATGGAACTCACACTATGGTACCTTGATTAGCATCATTTCCATGTTTTCATCCGTGGTTCATGTGCTTCAAATGGTTATTGATGATAATTCCAATGAAAGTGCGGGTGAAGCAAATAAGTTAATGAGAGAAATACGTACTTTTGAGTTTGTGTTTCACCTTTTCTTGATGAAAGTCATATTGGGACTCACAAATGATTTGTCACAAGCATTGCAAAGGAAAGATCAAGAAATTGTGAATGCAATGGCTTTTGTGAAATCATGCAAGGAAAAGCTACATTGGATAAGGAATAATGGGTTCGATGCATTGGTTGATGAAGTATCTTCTTTTTGTGAAAAACATTATATTGATGTTCCTAACATGGAAGAGGCATTTATACTTCCAAGGAGGTCAAGGCGTAATGCTCCAATAAAGACAAATCGTCATCATTATCGTGTGGAGCTCTTTATTTATGCCATTGATGAGCAAATTACGGAGTTAGATGATCGCTTTAATGATGTAAATACCGAGTTGCTTATTTGTTTGGCATGTTTGAGTCCGAAAGATTCATTTGTAGTTTTTGATAAAACAAAGTTACTTCGTCTTGCTCAATTTTATCCTCAAGACTTTTCGGATGAGGATCGTTTGGCACTTGAAGATCAACTTGAGATTTATATTCATTATGTGCGTTCCAGTAGTGATTTCTCTCAATTGGAAGGGATTGGTGATCTTGCAAAAAAAATGGTGGAGACAAGGATGCATCAAGTATTCAATTATGTATATTTGCTCATTACATTGTCTTTAGTTTTACCAGTTGCAACTGCTTCAGTGGAGAGAACATTTTCTGTCATGAATATTGTTAAGGGTCCACTTAGGAACAAAATGGGAGATCAATGGTTGAGTGATAGCTTGCTTGTTTATATTGAGAGAGATTTTTTGCTTGTATTGAAAATGAAGCTATAATGCTTCGTTTTCAAAATATGAAACCTCGTCGTGGACAATTATAGCTTGTAATATTGTTTCCGTTATGAATTATGAATGAAAGTACTATGATTTCATTTTCAACATGTTTTTCCATCCTAAATTTTTTTTTGGACTTTTACACTACGACCCCTTGTGGTAAGATTCCTGGCTCCGCCACTAGGAGGATGTGGTTGTGAAGGAAGTCTGTGTCTTCCTATGTTTAGGTTCCCAGTGAAGAAGGTATGGGCCACTTTGGTTTAATTTCCTTGTAGGGTCATTGCGTAAGTCTAGGCCCAAATTGGGGTCCACAATGGTCATGTAAGCATATAATAGAATAACTAACAGAAAATTTAACATTGAAATGACATAATAGTAAATATATAAAATTGAAATGTTTTAAAGATGTTGTATGAGATTGCGATCGGCCACAAACATGAGGGGTGAAATGTAATTTACCCTTCAATTTAGGTTTCAACTCATCGTCTACATCTGGTACCACAAATTCTATCATCTGCACAAAATTCATCTTCTACATCTACATCCTCACTTTCTTCTATTTCGAACTCATCCCTTATCCAATTCAATAACTTGCTGCTTCAAAAGTACACAAATATAACACAACTTATCACAACCCAACACAAGTTTTACCCGTATATATCTTAAATCGAATTTCAAGAATTTCCTGATATCTAGTTGTAACAATCCAGCATTACGGAATCAAATTCTTCGAAATAAAAAGCATCGTACAAACGTACCCGGAATAGATTTTGATAACAAAAAACTTGGACCTTAATTTCGAAAGGGGAACGAAATGGTAGAAGCTGTACAACTTGGACCAAATGACCGAAGCAGTGGAGCGATACGAACCACCACACTCCATAACTGGACAGCGGCCGCGACGGCGACAATGGTATGAGCGTCATATCTTCACAAAACATGTTCACAGTAGTGGGATTTGGAGGGACTGACCTTCAACACTTAAATCGAGATGTAAAGGTTGTAGAGGAACCACCCTTGTGAACTTAAGTCAAAACTGACCTTTATTAAAATAGAGAGGCAGGCTTCTTGCAGCTATAGACATTCATAATTCCCACAAATTGAGCTTCGAAACTCAACTTTAGAGCTTCAAGAGAGATGGCGAGGTGTTCCATCTGCGATGTTTTGTACAAGGAGCTTCAATCCACCTGTAATCGCCTCCTCCCAGTCTGCAATCACCTTCTCTTCCCTAACTCTCTCTCCTTCCGACAAGGATGCGCGTAGATCACACCAGGTCCTAAAGACCCATTTCAACTCGTGAGATTACGGTCCACACGGATGGTCCGCGCTAATTGACCGCATAGTAGACACTCCCAAAAATGTACTGACCATTCATCCATCTTAATACTGGTATGGAAAGGGTATAAGCCGAAAGCCTTCTCCCATGTCTTTGGCAACCAACCAATTTTAGGGCAATGTGTAGAAGTACTTTTAAAATGATTAAAAACGCTTTTGATCAAATTGTTTGATCAAAAGTGTTTTTGGAATCAATCTTTATTATGCAAGTGAATCCTGGAAAAAACACTTGCTTCATGCAAGAACCACGTAACTAATGCTTGAAAAATGCACTTTAAGTGCTTTTGGAACACAAAAACACTTTTATCAAAAACGCTTTCAGTCATTAGTTAAGGTATCGCTTGGTACGTACACTAGTAGAAAAACATGTTTGCGCGACGGAATTTTGCGCGACGGATCAAATTTCGTCGCGCAAAGTATGTTTGCGCGACGTACGTGCACATACGTCGCGCAAACAACCTTTGCGCGACGGCACTTTGCGCGACGCATCCTGACGTCGAGCAAAACATGTTTGCGCGAGGCAGGAACTGTTGGGTCGTGCAAAGCTGTTTTGCTCGACGACAGCATGCGTCGCGCAAAGTTCCGTCGCGCAAAGGTTGTTTGCGCGACGTATGTGCACGTACGTCGCGCAAAGTCAATGAATTTTTCTGCTCCACTTAATCAGTTTGGGAGGCGGAAACTGCAAACCCAGTTGCAGCAGCTACCTCCCTCCCCCATCTCTCTTCAAAACCTTCTCCAATTCCTCCATTGCTCATAAATTCAACATACATATAGTTTCATATCTTTTCATCATGCAATCCCTCCCTTGCTATTTAATGGTCTTTGATTTGGAGTAAGCATATCTAATTTAGTTGTTGAGAATTGAATTTTTTTTTTTTTTTTAAGAAACGTGAATTGAATACTTTTGATGGCTTATATATATGAAGTTTCAATCATTTGTTTTGAATGTTTATTGTATAACGGTATAGAATAAGTTGAATTTGATGAGAGAATGCTTGTTATTTGTTGCAGCTTTACATTTATTTATTTTGTACTCATAAGGAAAAGGGCAAAAAAAAAAAAAAAGACTTTGCGCGACGCAGGTGTTCCTACGTCGCGCAAAGCTATTTTGCGCGACGTATGTACGACTGCGTCGCGCAAAGATTTTTTTTTTTTTTTTTTTTTCCATCTCTTCTTTTGTTTTTCTTTTGGGGTTCTTGCATTGCCTTTTTCTTTTGTGGTATCCACTTGTGTAAATGTTTTAAATTCACGATCGAATTTGTTCATTGTATTCATATAGAGTTAAAGAGTGTAACTGTAAAAAATCATCAAAATCGGAGTTAAAATAACCGTTAAATTGGTAATTTTTTGTTTATAGCCGTCAAAAAGGTTTGTCCCGTTACTTAATCTCTGAATGTTTGTTTTTTGCGATTTTTGGCGTATGCGATCTCGAAGCATATACAAACAAATTTGACGGTTGGATCGTTCAAACTAGTTTCGTACAATGCGTATCCCATCAAAACATTAGATTCACTAACACTTGGAGTTTATTTATACTTCCATTAAGTATAACATAAGATTTTGTGGTATTCGCTTGTGTAAATGTTTTAAATTCACGATCGAATTGGTTCACTATATTCATATAGGGTTAAAGAGTGTAGCTATAAGAAATCATCAAAATCGGAGTTAAAATAACCGTTAAATTGGTGATTTTTTGTTAATAGTCGTCGAAAAGGTTTGTCCCGTTACTTGATCTCTGTATGTTTTTTTTTTACGATTTTTGGCGTATGCGATCTCGAAGCTTATACAAACAAATTTGACGGTTGGATCGTTGAAACTAGTTTCGAACAATGCGTATCCCATCAAAATATTATATTCACTAACACTTGGAGTTTATTTATACTTTCATTAAGTATAACATAAGATTTTGTGTTATCCACTTGTGTAAATGTTTTAAATTCACGATCGAATTGGTTCACTGTATTCATATAGGGTTAAAGAGTGTAGTTGTAAGAAATCATCAAAATCGGAATTAAAATAACCGTTAAATTGGTAATTTTTTGTTTATAGCCGTCGAAAAGGTTTATCCCATTACTTAATCTCTGAATGTTTGTTTTTTGCGATTTTTGGCGTATGCGATCTCGAAGCATATACAAACAAATTTGACGGTTGGATTGTTCAAACTAGTTTCGTACAATGCGTATCCCATCAAAACATTAGATTCACTAACACTTGGAGTTTATTTATACTTCCATTAAGTATAACATAAGATTTTGTGGTATTCTCTTGTGTAAATGTTTTAAATTCACGATCGAATTGGTTCACTGTATTCATATAGGGTTAAAGAGTGTAGCTATAAGAAATCATCAAAATCGGAGTTAAAATAACCGTTAATTTGGTGATTTTTTGTTTATAGCCGTTGAAAAGGTTTGTCCCGTTACTTGATCTTTGAATGTTTGTTTTTTGCGATTTATGGCGTATGCGATCTTGAAGCATATACAAACAAATTTGACGATTGGATCATTGAAACTAGTTTCGTACAATGCGTATCCCATCAAGTTCAATGGTATATATATTTACTAAGTAGATTTTAATTTATTTATTTTGTACTTATAACACTTAAGAAATTGAATGATATATATGTAAAAAAAATTATTGTGGGTTTTTGTTAGAAAAATATATTATTGTGGTGTTATGTTTAAAAAATTTGAATTTGAAATGAGGAAAGTCACATTTTCAGTAATTTTTATAATAATTTTTTTTTAAAAAAAAAACCTTGCGCGACGCCTTAATACGTTCGTTGCGCAAAACTACTTTGCGCGACGTCAACTTGTATACCTCTGTCGCGCGAGTTGTGATAAATTTGGCGGCCCTATATTGAAAAATAGGCGCTTTTTTTTCAATTCTCCCTCTTTCTTTCCTGTGAACTCCAAACTTGAACCCTCCCTCTTTCTTTCCCTCTTTATTTCTGAGTTGTGATAAATCTGAACCCTCCCTCCTTCTTTCCCCTTCTTTCGAACCCAATCTTGAACCCTCCTTCTTTCCCCGTAGACCCCAAATCTCCCTTTCTTTATTTCCCTCTTTCTTTCCCCTTCTTTCGAACCCAATCTTGAACCCTCCTTTCCCCGTAGACCCAAAATCTCCCTCTCTTTCTTTCCCTCTTTCTTTCCCTCGATTTACTGAAATAAAAGTAGGAAGGAGAAACTGTTTGATCATCAATGACTGGATTTCACGACAACGAGTCCGCGGCTGGGTTTCACGACAACGAGTCCGACTCGGAACGAGTCGAATCAGGTATTGGGCCGTGGAAGGGACTTTTTAGTTTCTTCTTTTTCTTCTGTAGGTGTATGGGTAAGGAAGGGACTTTTTAAATATTTGGTGGAAGTTTCTGTAGGTGTATGGGTAAGGAAGGGACTAATTAGGAACAAAGAGTGGGGTTAGGAGGTAAGTCCATATCTTCCTCAGTCAGAGTAATATTCAAATTAGGGAAAAGACAAGTCCTCACTATATTTCCTTTACATTTCCTTATTTGAGCACACTGTTAAGCGGCTTCTGCTTGTGTTATCTTTAATTAACATTTCCATTTAAACAGGCTCAGAGGATTGTGCAAGAAATGTGTAATGCTCCAGATGGGAAACACCTTAACAGCTTGGCATGTGTTGGTCTGCTTGAAGTGATGCTCGTGGAACATCTGCAGAAGTTATTATTAATTCACATTGCAATATACGACTCGTTAGTTTCCTATGTTGAAAATTTGTTATGATTTTTTATTTAGCACTTTTTTTCCTTCACCTTGGCAGGGTACAGGACTCTTTTTCAGTCAGATTACTTTCACATGTAAATGAGCAAGTGACTGAACCTCTTTTAGTTGAATTCATGAATTTTCAGTGAAGGCTTTACTTGTCATATCATCAGTAGCTCTACCTGCAGCTCCAAGTGCAGCGACACGAGTTTTGTTCTGTGCTCATCATCCATACTTGGTTGGAACTGCAAAGAGAGACGCAGTTTGGAAGGTAAATCTTTCTCTTGGACTTTTGTTATTTGAAAAAAGAAAAAAAAGTGATCTTCATTATGTTACTTGGTTTAGCAGGTTTTTCTGTTTCTCATTTTTAATCTGAAAGTCCCCATCTCATATAATATAATCTTGACCCAAAAAAAAAATAATGACAATTGTTTCTTCCTCTTTTAAAAAAAAATAAATTGAAATGAAAAGACAAGAACAGATTTAAGAAGCAAGTAGGTCTTGGATGGCGAGGTACATGTCAACTAACACTCCTGCTGAAAACATGTCAATTAAGAAAACCAAGTATTGGAAGATTACTTCTCTTCCATGCAAGGCTCATAAAGTTTTTAAAACTTATTTGGAAACTGCGTCCATTAAGTTTTTGCCTATGTTTTAACAATAAGTCATGAGACTCTGAGAGTTAGGTTTTCTTCCCTCTTTTACTGGTAAAAAATATATGTTCATATAGAGTTGTGTGCCTTCCTATGCTAATTTTCATCTATTGTGGTTTTGACATCATTAGCAACATTTTGGCCGATGTGGATAATTTGTTCAAGGTAAACCAACCAATTCTTTTGGAGTTTTTTTTTTTGTTTATTTTAGTTGATGGATTTAATCTTCTTTCATTAAGAGCATAATAGCAGTTTCTTTTTATGATGTTTGTTGAGGTAGCTGTATAATCTGATACATTCTAATGCAAACCTTCCTAGTATTGGGCTGTGGAGATAGCTCTATGCTTTGTTTGATGCTTTTCCAAACCTTACAGCATGGTATTTTGGAGATAGCTCTACTGCTGGTTGATTAGCTCATCTGGCCCTCAAGTTGTGCCAAGTTTCAATTTTACAATATAGACAATCCATAGTAGAGGTTACTTACATTAGTACGGAATTGATTGTTAATTTATTGTGTAAAGATAAAGTAGATCCCACTTTGTTGGCATTTATAGAAAGACCATGATGAAATTGTTTTGCATCTTTTCAGTTTTGACGAATGATAAGTGTTATTAATTTATGAAGTGATGGATCAACTTTTATGTTATTATGAAATCTGTTGGAGAAGCAGAGTATATGGACTGATATGAAATTCGTAGACATATTTATGGCTTGGTTTAACTTTTCAGTTATTTTTTTGTGATAATTTCTGTTAAGGAGAAGCAATGGAGAAAATGATAGCTACAGAAGGACTCGAATGCATTTCTTAAAATTCTGCACTTGCTCTAAACACCAAATAGACATCTGATCAAACGATGAATTGTAATTAGAAGGATGTAAGAATGCCATCTTTGCTTATACATTGTTCTATGTGCACTATAAAATATTGAAAGAACAGAATGTCATCTTTCAGTATATACACGCAGACTCATTCGGTCTTCTCACAAAGTTTTGCAATTTTGTTCATCTGTATGTGTGTTTTTTGTATGAACATGGAGGTGTTCTTCTTGTACAAATTAAAATGTGAAAACGAAGCTATGAATTTGGTTTAGTTTGGTTTTTATTAATTTGATTTTTTTCTTCTTTTGCAGTTTTCGGTTGAAGGGTTTTGATCTTTTTTTAATCAGTTGAAAGCGATAGACGTGGGTTTTTATTTTGTGAAAAGGTATAAATTCTTCGCAGCAGATTTGCTTCTCCTCCTCCCCTTTTCTGTCACTCTCTATCATATAATATGGGATTTATTTTGTGTCCTATAATAGTACTTGTTAACTATATACATCTCTTTGCAATGAATGCCTCAGGATGTGGTGTTATATGCCTAAACACGTATATGTGCAGAGGTTGATGCATTGAAGGAGGAAGTGACAACCCTAAAGGGTCAGCTTTCGATCTAGGAAGAGCAGATGAGGGCGCAGCTGAGGGCCCAGGACGAGGAGATGAGGAACTATGCCGGGACGGTGAGAGACCTTGTACAAGACATACAGATGTCCGGCCTCCAAATCTCTCTACCACCACCTCATCTTGCTCCACCTTCGACCTCAAAGCCACCTTGCCGTGCCAATACCTAGTAGCCTAATGTATTAAACTTAGTTCACTTGTATTTTCTTTTTTGTTCGGACATCTTGTATGTACATTTTCATATATTTTATAATTAAATACTTTTGCTTGGTTAACTAATTATTCTTCATAATCTAAATACAATATTTATCAAAAATTAAAAAAAAATTATTTTTGACCAAAAAAAAGGGGTTTGCGCAACGAACAAGATACGTGCGTCGCGCAAAGTGTCTTTGCGCGACGCACACCTGCGTTGCGCAAAGGGCCTTTGCACGACGCATGTATCTTGTTCGTTGCGCAAACGGGCTTTGCGCGACGCACGGCCTGCGTCGCGCAAAGCCACTTTGCGCGACATAGACTTTGTGCGACGCACATCCTGCGTCGCGCAAAGCCACTTTGCGCAACGTACGTCCTGCGTCGCGCAAAGACACTTTGCGCAACGTACGTCCTGCGTCGCGCAAAGACACTTTGCGCGACGCACGTTGCTTGTACGTCGCGCAAACTCTAGCGTCACTGCCTTGGCGCGACGGTTGGCGCGCGACGAATGTTGCGTCGCGCAAACCTTTAGGCAACGATTTTTGACTTTGCGCGACGAAGGTGCGTACGTCGCGCAAAGTGTTTTTCCTACTAGTGGTAGGATGAGACAAAACGAAGTGGGACGGAACCCCCTCGTCCCATGTTTGGTACGCCAAAGATAGTAGGACGCGCTGTCCCATGGAACGAGTTTTGGCTGAATTTTCGTTCCATCTCCCCTCCGAGAACAACTCGTTCCACCCCGTGGAACATAAAATTAAAACATTTTAAGACAAAAATGCCCCTTATCTTTTTCAATATTTACACCATCCAAATCATAAAACAAACCCTAAAATTCTATCATCTTCGTTTCATCTTCTCTGCTGCTACCTTTTCCCGTAGCCTTCCTCCTCATCTTTTCCCGTAGCAGCTGCATCTCCAGGTTCGATCTTGATCTTCTCCCGTAGCCGCTGCATCTCCAAGTTTGATTTCGATCTTCTCCCTTAGCCACTTCATCTCCAAGTTCGATCTTGATCTCTATATATCTTTAATTTAGCTTTTTTTTTATTGTGTTTTACTTTTTCGTTTTCTTGATTTTTCCATATAAAATTTCAATTTTCTGGGAAAATAGGATGATTATGAGAAAATAAGTTAGTTTTCTTGGTTTCTCTGGTTTAACTTGTGCTTGAGAATTGTATTTGATTAGTGGTATGTTTGTGTTTTGGTTGTAAATCTACACAGAGTAAATGACCTAAGAGTACAAACTTAAACTCAACATCCATTCTTTGCGGTTACATTGTGAGCAGGTATTTTTGTTCTGTGCTTTTGTTTCTTGTTTACGTGTTAATATTTACCAACCGCATCCGAGTGTGCATATTTTGAAATGTTAGCGCCTCATTACTCGACAATTTTCTTTCGTAAAAGAACCCCTTATG
The DNA here is from genome assembly GCA_035220775.1 of Malus fusca. Taxonomy (NCBI): domain Eukaryota; kingdom Viridiplantae; phylum Streptophyta; class Magnoliopsida; order Rosales; family Rosaceae; genus Malus; species Malus fusca. The sequence goes on from CM069063.1 coordinate 22,626,174, forward strand.
CTTCACCATGTGTTTCATCATGTAACTGCTAGCTATGAGAAGGAACCCGTAGTGAATTATTCTTTTGAACTTGTTGAAATATAGAAGGGTCTCTTTAGTAATCACCAGCATTTGGTTTATCTAATCTCTTGTTGTAAGTGGAGCCAATTTCTGGGGCTAATTAGTTTTGTGGTATATGGTATACAAAGAAATTATTGATTTCAGAATTCAGTTGACTCTTACCAAGAAGATTTAAAGGTCGTAGTCAAGGTATTCTTCATGCCTTTATGCTCTAACATGTGCAGAGATTTTATGTTTTATTTGTTAGATAAACGTACAGAAGGTTCCACTTTGATTAATGGATTATTTTCTTTGCTAATGCGAATCCGTGATACGCTTAGATAAGCAGAAGGTATAGAAATAAATTTTTTGTAGCCTTGAGTTGAACTTGATCCAGAGCTAATGCAAATGGATCCCAGTTTCTGGAATTCATGACGAGTATCCAGACAATTTTGACCTTGATATATTAACAATGGCTGTGCAGAGAAAGAAGAAGATGATTATAGGCTACCATAAGAGGGAGGTCAATGAATTTCGTTACCCTTAAAAACGATTGAATTTCATATATTGTGTTCTAGAAAATGAGTAATCAATTGCTAACGCGAAGGTAAGCTATTTTAAGTTTTGGTCCATATTCGGATTATTTGATTCATTCCTGTGTTGCATGTTTAAGATTCGTCTTGGTGAAGCTGATTAAGAATGTACAAATTGAAATTGTTGTGGGTGGTCTCAAATTTGGGTAAGAACCGTAAATCTCTAACACTCTTCCTTATCTCTAATACTCTTCCTTTTTTTCATTTTCTGTGAATTGAGCTCCCAATTGATCTTTTTTGTGATTTTTGTTTTCAGGGTTTTGTTTGGTTGTTGAGAAAATGCCGGAAACGAATGAAAGTTTCGAAGCATTTTTGTTCTGTTTTTGCTGTTTTGGATTGTATGATTTAGTTCTCTCTATTTGTAGAGAATGTGTTTATTCGTTTGAGCTAAACATTATGAGATTTAGTTGTTGAATGTTTTGAACAACTCTTTATAGGTATATAGAGTTGTAATATTTATGTAAATACTTACTACATGTTTATGTAAATAATTTCTTCATATCTACGCACAATGCTTCCAACACATTTAGCCTCTTATTCTGACACTTATAATTCTTATATGCTATACTTATATTTAATTTGACATTCCCCACGCGCTGGCTAAAAATGCTAGTCGTATTCTATTGCTGCTCAGTACTCCACTCCTTTCTCTTCCGTTTTTCTATAGATGGGTGTGTACACTTTTGTATAAGATAAAAGATATGCAACCCAAGAGAATTCATCCAGCATAACATAGATAATCATATATGTGTTCAAATATGAACAAGTTCCAAAAAAAAATTTGTCCCGTCCTGTCTCGTCCCATGCATAAACATTGTACAAAACAACAGACGAAACAGAGGTAAGTTAGTCATTTAATCTTTTGGTTTCGTTCCGTCTTGTGCTTACCAAACGCAAAACGGAACAATTGTCCCCGTTCCGTCCTGCACGTACCAAACATAACACGGAACCTCCGTTCCGTTATGTCTCGTCCGGTTTGCGTACCAAACGGTACCTAAAAACACTTACAAACGAGCTCTTAGCAAAATACACTAAGTACTTAATTATGTGATTCATCATCAAGAGAGCAGATAATATATTTTTCCATGTGCCTCTACTTATTTTATGACACGTGGAATAACACTTGAATACTCGGAACTTTGAAAAATTTCGCCATCATCCTTCACTTGAATTCTTTTATCACATGGTTTAGAAATCGTTTAAGTTCGATTAATGTTATTAAATTTTAATGTTTAAGTGAGTAACATGATTTGTCTATATATTTATTCGATAATCATTAGATGACAATGATTTTAAATTTTCTTAATTTTCTGTAAAGAAGATTTTTAAAGAGTGGTATTAGAAAATGGACGATTCAACTCATTATACAACATTACAAGATGAAAAAGAAAGTCAAGAAAAATATAATAAGAAAGTCCGTATGAAAGAATGTGGTTAGTAGTATTCCCAACATAGTTTGCCAGCATATAATTGGGGCTCACAAACCTTTGTAACTTAGTAAGGCACGCGAATTTTAATCAAATTCCTATCTTTATTGTTTTTTTCTTTAAAGAAAAGTTTAGTAAGGTTTCTCTCCAGCAGAATTTCCAGCCGGATCATAGTGGCACACAACATAGGAACTTCCATCGGCACACTCCGCTTTGCCACACCCTACGAGACCTGAGTCACGCCATACCACCTGCGTGTAATGGCCACACTGCTTGCCCGGGGCACAAGCGTTGGTGCTGTAATCATAATCCGCCTTCTCTCTCACCCATCCTTCCACAGCCATGGCAGCGGATAAGTCACCGTCAGGGCTTACTGCAATATTTTCACCAAGACCTGTACCGGAATGCTTAAGTGCACAGCCGCCGGTGGCCTGTTTGTTTGCATAGTTTTTGGCGCTCTCTGCTAGCCCCTCGTCCCACTCCATCAGCACAACACCCACCTCCGCTCGAGCGGCGTTGTGGGCTTTCACATAATCATCGGGTGAGTCTTGTGCGCTAACTAATCCTAGCAGGCAAAACAAAAGTAAGGCTAATGAAATATTGTTCTTGCACAAACCTTCCATGTTGATTAATATTTAATCGTAATAATCTTCGGATTATATCTGCTGGAAGAGATTTTGGGGCGATTGATTGATGGGAAATCAATTGAGACGTACGTCTGCGTTGGTGTATTTAGTTATGATAATATTTATAGGATGAATTTCTTTATTTTTGTGGATGTAGAAAATAAATTCTTTATTTTTTATTTTTGTATGACCTTTATCCATGGAAGAACCCCCTATAAGTCGCCAAAACACCCGCGCCATGCAGAACTGAAATAGCTTAGTGTGCCAATTGTAACACGGCCTTAAATACATTTACAAGAAACTGAAACTAATATTAATCACCTAAAAAAGTAACTGAACCTAATTATGATTTCAAATTCCGTCAAGTTGGTCAAAGGTAATGACCCTTGATCACCATATTGCGGCCCTTCTTACCAAATGAATTTATAAATTTTCAAACTTTTGCCGTAGCTATATATGGAGCTACCGATGATAGTTGATTATCCCACAAAATGCGCCCATCCCAACATATGGTTGTAACTTTGTACATACCTTACGCTACAGCTTAATTATAGCACTCGTCAAGATCATCTACAACAACCGAAATTTTTTTATTCTAATTATGCGCGGCACAAGGCGTTACTTCTGACATCTAAACAAATACTAATGAGTCTGCACGCAAATTAAGGGTTGGCTTGATAATTACTTTGAGAGTAAACTGGGGATTTAGTCTTTGCATAAGATTGCAACGTGTAGGTCATTACATGCTTATCCGTTCACCTTGTCCCATTCTGGGTTTTAGAATTTTAAAGATTGCGTGTCACTAAGAGGACTTCCTTCTCAATTCGAATTTCGTGCTTGTCCTTAGTGAATCTTAAATAAAAGTTCGTTAAGGATTTGGTCGTTTGTATGGGGGGGTCCGAAACACCTTTAAAATCCATTACCTATACGCTAGACCTAAACGTTTTCGATCATACTATGCTTAACTGGCTTGGCTAAGGCACTTTCGAGTATCAGAGCTCCATTGGAACGAAATTCCTCTTGAGGATTTCCCAGTCTTGATGCCTCATTCGATCCTGCTTAACATTGTGTTGCAGAACGTACTTGACTTAAAACGCGGGCCGAGATAGAAGTAATCATACTCGGGTTTGGGACATAGAGCCACCCCTCGAAAGATTCTTGAATCGCCCTTTTGATCATTCCCTCGAATGGCGTAGAGCCCAGGTTTGAATGTTATAAACCACAATCCTTAGGTTGTATAATTTGTCCGGAAGCCGGATGGTGTATTGGACATCCCATTGGGGACCATGTCCCTGTGCCCGTAGTCTACCAATTGTAATCGTGCTTAATACAGTTCAAGACTCCTAAGCTGCTAACTGAATAATACGAAGTGGACTAAAGAAGACTTCTTCGACACTATCTTTGAATTTTTAGATTTTGAATTAAGCGAAATTTCAAAGTTGTGTGTTATTTGGGCTTTTACAGTATTCCCACTACTATAAAAGCAAAAGAACGAACAAACGAGGTGAAAGTTGCTGCACAATAAATTCTTTATTTCATTAGAAATTTGACAGGGGACGCGATTGAATCCGAAAATGATTGTCTACCTACCTCCACACTAGGGAGGTGCATTGGTTGAAAAGCTCTCCCATAAATCAAAATCCCCAGTGCAAAATTAGAAACAGCAGGGGAAGTTTTTCACAGTAAAATTCAAGGTGGAGGAGGGTCTTAATCTAAATTACATATTAACAGGGTCGTCTCTGAGATTTCGAGGGTCCTGTGCAAACTTTATAAAATGGCTCCTTTTTAAGATAGGTTTTTTTTTTTAAATTTTTTAATTATTATTTTTTTTAGGACGATATATTGGTACTATAAAGTAATAACATAAATCAAGACAAACTTTAGGACTCACTAATTGTAAGTTTACAAATGTCATTAAATGATAAGTAAAAAGAGTTACAAACATAACCTTTACTGTATACACAAAAGCAGTTCAATCTTAGGCAACCAAATAAGAACAAAACAAAACTTCAAATACTCTAACTTTAAAGTTTCACTTGAATATATAGCATTATTATATAATAAAATGAAAAGAAAATCATTTTTTAAGGTGTTATTGACACTCCTAATCTCTTATGTGCACCCCAAATTTTTATATTTAGAAAGAAAAAAAATTTACACTTATAAGAAGTGCACTATGAGATTTTAAAGTGCTAATAAAAGTAATTTTTTTAATATATAACATTATTACATAAAAATATAAGATACTGCTACTTAGTACTACGGTCTAGTGACATTTCTCTTCACTTGTAAGTAAGAAATCTTAAGTTCGATTCTCGCCAAAAGCGAATTTCAACCATATTATTGCTAGCCCATTGTAAGGTTTAGCCCACTCTTCACCCCCTTAGTATAAATAATCATTTGTTCAAAAAATAAATATAAGATAGCCAAAATTTTTTGGGGACCCTGTGCGATTACACCTTTTTTCTCCCCTTTAATGCCGCCTCTGCATATTAATAGAACTCTCTTTGTCATCTAAATTACATATTAATAGAACTTTCTTTGTCAACCAAAAACCATTGAAATTACAATTATAACATTTAATACATAAATAAAAAATGTTAAAAAGAAAAAAAAAAATGTGAGTATTAAAGTAATTTCATACAAACAACTTTTTACTATTTTTTTTCTAAACCTCACAACCATGTCACTCTATCGAGAAAAACTTGTGTCTGGTTCGACTTGCCACTGGAATGTGCTAAGTGGCACTACCACCCACTCAAAACTTGACATTTGTTAAAACATTGAATATAAGAATTGTTTAATAGTTCAGAATATTAACATAAAACCTAAAAAAAATATTTAAAAGTAAAAGGTGAAAACATGAAACACAAACCCCACCCCATTCCAGCTCCATCGGAAAGACGAAGGGGTGGAGGTGGCAGATAGAAATATTGATCTGATAAGAAGGCTTTTGACACCTTATATGTCAAAGTCACAAAGGTGTTCATATCTGAATTATAAAGATGTTGACTTTGGGACAAATGGAAATGGTTGAGTAAAGGAAAAAGGATTTCTATACAATTAGCGTACTGGTATGATTAATTGAAAAAAGTGATCGAGAAAAATAACAAGGTTTTTCTAGGTTAGATGAAGTGAACAAGATTCAAATATATTTTTGGGCATGGATTGATTTAATGATCGGAGTGGGTGGGAATGGCAAGGAGAAGGGAGGAGGTGCGCTTGAGAATTTATTTTAATTTTAATTTTTTTTTGTCGAAATGTACTAATAAGGGAGGAGGTGCGCTTGAGAAAATTAAGCCTTTATGTTTGTGTTGACCCTAAAAACTATTAAGCCTACGTGGCGCGCATGCCGAGTAACTAATGAGCTAACTACGTCCTTTGGTTGTATGTGGGTGTGATAACTCGTCGGCCGAGGAGTAAAATATGTTGATGTTGCGTCGGATGCGCTGCTGACTTCTCGATCCTGCGATTGCGGTCGAGAAAGGAATACGTCTCGGCCTTCGGGTTCTAGAGCCTGAAGACAAGGCTGCTAGTTCTACGAAGTTCACAAATCGTCGATGTCGGATTTGGTCACGGTGATTATATTCGTAAGAGTATAAGCACGCCGAATTGACACCAGACTATATGGATACAAATATTCAAAGCAAATGTACGTCTTAATCGTAAATGTGGTTCATCCGTCAGAATGCCAAACTCTAAACCCAACTTGTGAGTATCCAATCATAAAACCACTCGGCGTTCAATGCATCGAGTCTAGTGATTCGTAACACCTCACTTTGCCGAGAAGGCTCGTGAGATGACCTCTGCCAATAAGGATTCGAAAACCCTTCTCAATCGAGACTTGGATAGATAACCAGTCGGTCTTGACGTAGTACTGTTTATCCAAACTAAAGGTGCTTCGCGGTCGGCTGATTCTACGGCGACAGTGCTGTTTATCCAAACTGAAGATGTTCGCCGGTTGCCTTCACAGTGCTGTTTATCCAAACTGAAGATGTGTCAGCGAAAAAGAAAATAAAAAATCTCAAGGTTGTTGAGAGGTTTCGCGTAGAGCGAGAGTTTGCGCATGGCAGTTTGTGTGCTGAATTGGAGGGGTTGAATGTGTGTTCATCCTCTGTATTTATAGTAGCGAACTTACTTCTGGCCAAGTTAGAACCTAACCTAAACTAGGACTCCTCATCCTGATCTAACTAAGACTCGGCCAATCCTACTTTAATTAGGACTTTGAACACATCTGCACAACGAACCAGGTTCTTTCCGTGCTCCTTAGTGCCTTTACCTTTAACATTCCTGGGGGTTTAAGGATTCATCCTTCATCTTTATCCAAATCAATCCTTCTCACAAAGGGACTTGATCAACAAACAGCTTAGACAACCCCCAGTACCCAGCCGGCCCATGATCCCCCTTACTACCACTGGATCAAGAGTCTCAGCCCATTTGTTACCTTCGGCCCAAAGCATTGCTTTGGACCCAAACAGTTTGTTATTCAATTTTAATAGCTAATTAATTATGTACTAATTTATTTTTTAATTTTTATTTAAAATTAGTATGGAGTCCTTTATTAATTTAGTTTAACAAATGGCAAGTTTTGAGTGAGTGTCAGCACAGTCTAGTGACAAGTTGATCTCCACACAAGTTTTTCTCCATTCTATCACTACCCTTTAAACTCTCTCTCTTTTTCTCGCCATAACTGCCAACACCTTTTTATGCCTGCCATAATTCCTACCATAAAAAAAAATATTTGAAAAAAATAAAAATTATATTTCTCACATATGGAGTGTGTGACATTTGCTAGTTTCTATTTAATTAAGTAATTATATTTATTTTTTTTTGAAAAAATAAAGTAATTATATATTTCAATTAGTTTTTTTTGGCATTCTTAAATAATAAAATATATTTTTTAACTTTTTGCCACGTAGCACAAATTTGATAGTTAGCGAATATGTGAGACCTCTACTTGCCAATTCATCAATTAACAATTAAACTCACAGATTTTTTAACGGATGTCTGACATAATACTTCCACGATTTGTGCTCGGTGACAAACGATATATTTTCCACGTAGCACTTAATTATTTTTTTTATACAAACGATATATTTACATTTGTGTGGCAGAATAAATTGGTTGCGAACTTGTCATCCACTAAAGTCGGATCTAAGCCTTTCACTTACAAATAAATAGAAATATCATTAGACCGTAGTACTAAGTGACAATAAATTATTATGTTTAATAACCAAAAATTAATTATGTACGTGCAGGGTTGAATACCGAACTGGAGAAAAATCAGTCTCTCAAAAGTTGCGAGTAATGCTTACAGAGATTCAAACAGGCGTGGTCGAGGACAAGATGGGATGGACTATGCAGATTCATTGAGCTGCTTCTCTCTGTGTTTCATTGCTAAATCTGAACAATGGTTTTGGACATGTAGTCAAGCCACAAATGCAAAATAATTATATTTTCTGCTGTATTAGATAAACTAAAGTATGATAGTTGAGTAATAGGGGTGCTCGTTAAAAGTTGCTTCTCTATCCTTAATGATAATAAAATTTCTATATAAACGTGTGTCAATTTTGTGCTTTTAAATACTATTATATTATTATTTATAGATAACTGAATTAACGAAGATTCTATAACATTTGAGGTATCCAGCAAAGTTTATCAAACATTTTCTACAATGATGTTATTCACACACTCATTCCTCTTAATTTATGTTATTTGGTCATTATCAATTCATTCGACCCGGTGATTGGATATATAGCCTAAGAAATTATAGAAAGAATTTCTATCACAAAACCGATAACTCCATAAAATTGTTGTATGCTTTGCATGGTATAGCTAGCAGTAACTAAAGATAGAGGAGAATAAATGAGCTATGAAGCTTCCTAACATATTGCTTCTCTCTTACGGCAGTTACAAATCAGGGTAAATGAGGCATTCACCAATGCAAAATATGCAAAATATGTAGCATTTGGCTCCAAGGTTGAAGCCACTTTTCCTGTTAAAACTATCCCTTTTTGTCCACCTAATATCTTTGACATTTTCATTGGAGATGCTTTAAAGGTTAAAACAAAAGGTTAAACACATTTATCCTAATTAAAACAAAAGGTTAAACACATTTATCCTAACATGAGACTATGACATGTGAAATGCAAATGCAAATAAAATTGATCAATACCTTAACTTGCAGTTTGACTTGAATATTTGGGTAGACTTTATAACTCGTTGCAAAAGCAACCCTCCAAAGATTCCAACCTAATTAAACTAATCAAATATTAATTGTGTGTAAGTGATCATTTAAGTGGCTCAACCACCTTTCCTATTGGCCAACTCTATCTTGTAGTCTAGAGAGCAATGTTTTAAAAAACGCTAGATGCTAGTTGGGTGGTGGGTAGGGGCTTAGCGCCTAGACGGCTAGGTAGTGCCTAGGAGGACGCCTAGGCGGATTTAAGTAAAATAATTATATATATCATATAAATTAGTTAAATTTACTATATAATAGATAAATAAACATTGAGTAATACGTTATTTTTGAAAAAGATATACATATATAATGCAAAAGTATAATATAGTCTGATCTTAAAAAATAATAATAATAAAATATTATATTATAAGAATATAATATAGTGTTGTTAATAAAATATTATCTAAATCATTTATATAATATATTTATTGGACCAAAGCAATAACAATAGGAAGAGGGATTCACAAGATCTCGTTCTTGCCTCTCTTTGTTCAACTCGACAGTGGGTAATTATTCTTAATGTTTTTTTTTATTATGAGGTAGGTAGAGTTTCACACAAAACTGGGTAATTTTTTCCACTTTCCTGATTTTCCTTGCTGCCTAATCTCTATCAGTCACCTCAACTTCTCCATTTAACCCTCTATCTTCTTCTCTTCTGAAAAAGAACAAATCAAAACAAGTCCTTGAGAGTCCCTCCCTCTAACCCTCCATCTTTCCTCCGCACATCTCCCTCTATCACTCCCTCTAAGCCACCATGGTGATTCTCCGTTTTCATGCACAAAAGTTCTGGGAAAGAGGTGGAGCCGCGCCGACTTTGAGTTTTGATTTTGTGCGATGTGGTCGTACTCCTCCATCATGTTGTCGACGTCCTCGTCGGTGGTGACAGAGATCAATGAGTCGACTAGCGCCGACTTTGGGTTTGCAGTTTGCATAGATGCAGAGCGAAGAGACGCGGAACGCCTAGCACCGCCTAGGGCCGCCTAGCTCTGCCTAGCGCCGCCGAGTTGGCCGCCTAGACCCTCTCTGATTTATTGAACGTTTTGCCCAAAATCACCATGGAAGCCCATCGCCCAACGCCTAGGCTGATTTTTAGAACACTGCTTAAGGGTGTGCAAAAGGTGTCACCGCATACGGCCTCGATTCAGAAGGGCCCCCAAATTTTCTTTACATGTACATAGACACATGTGTAGATATATTAAAATATGCAATATAATATCAAAGTTCTAATCTAGTCCTAGTGGCTTAGGGTTTTTACCATTTTGAGGCTTTGAGCATGAGCTAGGTTTGACAGTCTGTGGTTTTGCCTTGCTGATTTCAAAAACATGAAATTGTTTCGAACTCATGACCTATTGAAGACAGGAAATACTCTTATCCACAAAAACAAACTTATTTTTTATTCACTAACCTGTAATACTTCAATTTTATAGAAAAAAAAAATTTAAAATAGAAAATAATAAAAGGCCTCCTTGTAAGTTTTGCACAAAGCACCAAATGGTTAGGGCCGCCCCTGCACTAAACTAACAAGACTTCATTCATGTGGGGGATTGTTGGAAATTATATATTATAATATGAAATATTGTAATATATAATTTTAATAATTGAATGAAAAATAGTGTTAACCAATTTCTTAGAAAGGCTATGTTGTTTAGGTGATATTCCCTTGATAAGTGATGTATACTTATAGATGAAATGTTATATCTCTTTAATAAGTAGAAATTGGATTCTATATAAACCCATGAAACCATTGGTATTAAATATAGAAAATTAGAGTTAATTTTTACTCTTGAGAAATAGGATTTCCCCACTTTGTTTCTCTCATGCTTCGTGTGTCAAATTCCGAGTCGTATCTTGAGAGTACGGAATATATGAAGTTCGCCAGAGTTCGAAGATTGAAGTGCTTTGACTTCGGATTATAGATTGTTGAATCCTGGGAGATGGACGCCTACCGAACCACTAGCACAAGAGTAGGGGCGAAATTCTATCTTTAGGACATTGCATTTATGCAAGCCTCAATCTCCAAGTTTGTCAGTTTTTCTAACTTTATCTCTAGTTGTTTATATTAATCTCATATATAATTGATGTTGTGAAATTTCTTTATGATTATTATCATTGAAGTTCTTGTGTTATTTTTCATATTTTCTAATATTGCTCCAACACCCTAAACCCTAATTTCTCCGTAACATGTTACATAACTAAATTGTTAAGGTACGCAATCAAATAAGAATTATTTTAATCGACAACAAACAAAACGTGGTAACTAACGACCCCTTTTTACCTTAATTAAGCATTAACTACTGCTTGTACAGCTTGTTAATTATATTTCAAGTCTAAAATGTAAATTTTACTCATGAGAAGTGATTTTCTAGCTAATTGCAACCTCTAAAACCATGTTTTGGAAAATGGATATCAGGTGGAGGAAGATGTTTCACTAGAGGATGTGTTGGCTGCTGATGAAGTTTTCTGTACTGGGACTGCTGTGGATGTCATTGCCGTTTCTAGGATAACATATCGTGACAAAAGGTACAAGTGTTTGAGGAAAATTCTTAAGGAAAAGCACTTTTGGTACTTCTATGCCTTGAATTTTTAATTTAAATTTTTTTATGTGCTTTTTAAACCAAATGCACTTCATACAAAAGCAATTTAGAACAGACCCTCAAAATCGTGGCATTTTTTTTTAAATATCATAACCCTGGAATTTAGTAGCTAAAAATGAATTATGTTAATGCAGGGTTGAATACAGAAGAGGGAAAGAAACTGTGTTTTGCAAACTGTGTGAAATGCTTACTGAGATTCAAACAGGTTTGATTGAGGACAAAATGGGGTGCACCTTGCTGATTGATTGAGCTGCTGCTTGATCCCCGTTTCATTTCCAATGAAGCATGTGCGTTCATAATATGAACTTCGTATGGATACCAAATACATTGAGATGTTGTTCATATTGTTCTTCATTGCTAAACCTGAAACCAGGTTCTTGGATTTTTTTTGTTGAATTTGTGGGACAATATATGCAATCGTATGTTTAAATTGAAAATATACTTATCTTTGTTTTTTTGTTTTTTTTATAAATATTGCTTCTCTACCCTTTACTATATGAACATTTTTTTTTAAGAAACGATATTATCTATACTAAGGGGAGAGGGTGAGCTTAGCCTCCAATGGGCTAGCAATATTGTGGTTCAAATTCGCATTTGGCGAGAATTGAACCTAAGAACTCTTACTTACCAGTGAAGATGAATATCAGTTGACCGTAGTACTAAGTATCTATATGAACATATTATTAAACACTACTCGTCATGAGCAAAGCCATAAAAGTTTTTTTTTCATATAGTGTAAACTTGTAACTAAGATATTAATGTAATTGGATGTTTTATAAGTTTTAATATAATTTTTCTCCCGTCTGTGATTTATTGTGGGTAATTAAAGAGTGTAGCCGCTAATTAGCATTCTAACATTTTCATTTTTCAACATGGTTATGGCCATACACTATTTTTTTTTTTTTGTCAAATGATAATATACACTATTAGTTTGTTGTATTTAAACACAGAAATAAACCAAAAAAATAAATCAAAGAGATAAGAAGCTTCCGTGGGTTCCACAAAAAACATATCTGATATAACCATCTAGAGGGTTACAAGTACCCACACATGGGCTTGATTAATGAAAATTAAGAAGAAAATTAAAGCAAGAGATTTGAGGAAAATAAGCTTATCTAAATTACTTATTAACATCACAAAATAAAATTATGACCACTAATTCAATTTCTCGTACACCCAATTTTGCTTCTTCTTTTTTTTCTCTAACCTCTCAAATATCATCATAAAATCTCCAATTTAAAAAAAAAAAATAAAAAAACCTCACTTTTTTACTCTTTCTCTGTTTCACATTTGTCTCCAACTTCTCTCTTTTTCATATATTTTTTCTTTTAAAAGTTTTTATATTTACACACACATAGTATATGGGCTTCATCTAGTAGTATATATAGATGTTTAATTACCATCTATATATATGGTTGTTTCTAAGGTGCAGACACATAAAATCTCCAGAATCTAGATGTTTATTTACACACACATAAAATCTCCAGAATCTAACTGTTGTGATCTGATGAGCTCACACGTGGAACTGGGTTGTTGTGACTGGTGTATTCAAAACTTTTATTTTTTTATTCATTGGATATGTTTTTGTTGGAGAGAAAGGGATAGTGAGAGATTATTCGCACATTCAAGAAGGAAAGAAAGGCAGAGAGAGGGAGCTGGTGTGAGGAATCAATTTTAGGTGGATTGACGCTCCATTTTTATTGTGACCCGGTAATCCTATACCTTTAAATTTTATTTTATTTTTTGCTCACTGGGTGTGTTTTTGTTGGAGAGAGAAGGAAAGATTATGGTTTTCTTCGCAAGGAAAAAGAGGTAAAGAGAGGGAACTGGTGAAAGGTGGGAGTGTTCGATTTCAGGTGGATTAAAGATGAGTCTCGATTGTGACCCTGTAAATCCTATACCTTTATTTTTATTTTTATTTTTTTGGTTCACTGGGGTATTTTTGTCGGAGATAGGGGGTTAGCTGATGGTTATATTCGCAAGGAAAAAGAGGCTGAGAAAGGGAGCTGGTGAAGGGTGCTCAATTTCATATGGATTGAAGCTCTGCTTAGATTGGAGTTGACAAGGGTGGTTCGTCCAGAACCTCTGAAGAAACTCAAATTGTGAAGTTTAGTTTTATGCCCCCATTTGATCCATTTCCGTTCCATTTTGGTTCTGAAAACAAACTTTGGGTATGTATGTACGATATTTATAATTTTGGGATTTGAATCCATAATACTGGGTGGTTACCACTAGACTTGGTTGAGATCCTGAAATTGGAATTTAGATATATAGGTGTAAAACTTGCACTAGGTTGTGATAAGTAGTGTTGTGGATGTGTACATTTGTAGCAGGTAGATATTGAACCGTAATTCGATAGGGAGTGAGTTAAAATAAAAGAAGAAAGGATGTAGATGTAGGAAATAAATTTGGTGCAGGGAAGGTTGAATTTGTGGTACCAACGGTAGGCAATGAGTTGAAACCCAAATTGAAAATGGAGTTTGGTTCGTTGGATGAAGGGTATACTTTTTACAAAACTTTGATCTTCATTGGTTTTTCGAATTCTCAGTCTGATTGTTCACTATTTGTGAAACTTGATCCTTCTCTTCTGATTTTGTTGGTCTATGTTGATGCTATTTAAGTAACTGGTCATAATCCTACAGTTTGTAAGGCATTTTTCAAAGGGCTTAGTCAGTTAATTTCAGTTAAAGACTTCGGTGCATTACACTACTTCTTGGGTTTAGAGGTTCACAGTTTTTCATAAGGTACTTTTCTTTCTCAAGGTAAATATGCACCGGACCTATTCATCAAAACACATATGGAAGGGTGTAAACCTTGTGCTACACCTCTTGGTACTCACAAGTTAGATCACATTGGTACTCGAATACCTGATCCTCATAAATACATATCAATGGTGGGGCATTGCAATATTTGACATGAACAAGAATTGATCTCTCATATGCAGTGAATCAAGTTTATCAGTTTCTTCATTGTCCTGGAGGTACTCACCTTCAAGCTGTCAAAGGAATACTGAGGTTTTTAAAAGTCTCTATTGATCATGGTTTGTGGTTCAAGAAAAGCTCTTTGGATCTCACTGCCTTCTCTAATGCAGATTGGGTAGGCTGAAAAGAATTTTACGGGAATAATTCTTGTATTACTCCTTTTGAAATATATACATATACAATCCTTGATCTATAAGGAAACAAATAATAAAGGGTATATACAATATCCTACCTAGTAAAGGACTCCCATTATTTACCCTATTTACATTCCTTTTTTTTTTCTTTCCGTGAATATTGACTCACGTTTTACACTCCCCCTCAAGTTGGTGCATAGATGTCACACATGCCCAACTTGATAAGTGAGTCATCAAACTTACGACTACATACGGCATGAGTAAGAACATCTGCAAGTTGCTCCTCCGAATTCACAAACGGTATAGACACAATCTTCTTCTCGAGCTTCTCTTTAATGAAATGTCGATCAACGTCCACATGTTTTGTTCTATCATGCTGCACTGGATTATCAGCTATATCTCTTGCTGACTTGTTATCACAATATAGCTTCATGGTCTCCTTTGGCTTGAACCCAAGACCCCAAAGAAGTTTTCTAAGCCAAAGAATTTCACAAATGCCGTGGGCCATGCCCCTATACTCAGCCTCTGCTGAAGACCGTGATACTACCTTCTGTTTCTTACTTCGCCATGTAACCAAATTCCCTCCTACGAAAGTAAAATACCCAGAAGTAGACCTTCTATCACTGACATTCCCTGCCCAATCAGCATCCGTGAATCCCTCAATTGTCAAATGCCCGTGCTTCCCATACAGAACTCCTTTACCTGGTGCAGACTTCAAATATGCTAAGATACGCATAACAGCAGCCATATGATCCACACTCGGTGAATGCATAAACTGACTTACCACACTTACAGCATAGGCAATATCTGGACGTGTATGAGCCAAATAAATTAGTCTCCCTACAAGTCTCTGATATCTCCCTTTATCCACTGATTTCTGATTTGGATCCAAACATAGATGATGCTTTTCAACAATCGGAGTGTCTACCGGCTTACACCCTAGCATACCAGTTTCTTTTAATAAATCCAGAACATACTTACGTTGAGACAAGAAAATACCTTTTGGAGATCGAGCAACTTCAACCCCAAGGAAATACTTCAAGTCTCCTAGGTTTTTCATTTCGAACTCTGCTGCCAGATTATTCTGCAACCTTAAAATCTCATCATGATCATCTCCAGTAATAATCATGTCATCTACATAGATAATCAAGGCTGTCACTTTACCTTGTCTCCGTTTAACAAACAATGTGTGATCAGAATGACTCTGACGATACCCATGTTTTTTCATAACTTGGGTAAACCTGTCAAACCACGCACGAGGTGATTGCTTAAGTCCATAAAGTGACTTACGCAACCGACATACTCCGGTATTCCCATAAGCACTATACCCAGGAGGAAAATCCATATATACTTCTTCCTCCAAATTTCCATGGAGAAAAGCATTTTTCACATCAAACTGTTTTAATGGCCAGTCCATATTTGCAGCTAAAGAAATCAGAACACGTACCGTATTCATCTTGGCAACCGGAGAGAAAGTTTCTTGGTAATCTACACCATATGTTTGAGTGTACCCTTTAGCTACCAACCTTGCTTTGTACCTGTCTATCGATCCATCAGCTTTGTATTTGATTGTAAACACCCACCGACATCCAACAGTCTTTTTTCCCTTGGGTAAACACATCACCTCCCAGGTATCATTTTTTTGTAATGCCAACATTTCCTCATCCATTGCTTTTGCCCACTTTGGATCCTTTAGAGCTTCCTCCACTCGAGTTGGTATTTGAATTGACTCCATATTGTTCACCAAGGTTTGGCGTTCCGGTGCAAGGCCACTACATGAGACATAGTTGGCTATTGGATACTTCACCTTCTCTTCTGGAGAAAATCTATCAGGTGGCACACCTCGATTTTGTCTTGGTGGCAACCTATAAGCATTTACATTATCACTTGGATTAATTTCATAATCATCCACAATACTTACCTCAGGTATATTCAAAGAAGGTGAATTGGGCGGCACTTTGGAGCTAGAGAGAGGAGAAAGTACATTAGTAGACTCGGCATGTGACTGTTGCATACCGTGATCTGCAGAAATCTGTCTTGGCTGTTCGGCAGATTCGGCAGATTCCTGTATATTAGATTCCTCGGTAGGAACCACCACCTGATGCTGGGCTGCAACTTCAATATCAGTACTCTCGGCAGAATTTGGTTTAGTAGCAGAAACCAGTTCAGTAGCAGATTCGATGCTAATATTATCTGAAATAGTGTCCAACCACCCCAGATCACCAATAGTGTTCTCCCCCTGGTGATCTGAAGATAAATGCACAGAAGGATAAAAAGACTCCAATTCCGAAAAAGTCACATCCATGGTTACATACATATGCCGAGTCTCAGGGTGATAACATTTATAGCCTTTTTGGTTAGGGGAGAAACCCACAAACACACACCGTAGGGCACACGGATCCAACTTTGTACGATGAATTTTCTGAATATGCACATAAGCTACACACCCAAATACTCGAGGAGTGAGAGTATGAGTCGACACTACTGGAGCATGTTGAGTGAGGACTTGAAAAGGTGTTTGAAATTCCAGAACCCGAGATGGCATACGGTTAATCACATATACAACATAAGTGACAGCTTCAGGCCAAAAAACCTTAGGAACGAAAGCTCCAAGCATAAGAGCACGTGCTGTTTCTAAGATGTGGCGATTTTTCCGTTCAGCAACCCCATTTTGTTGCGGGGTATAAGGACAAGTCGTTTCATGGAGGATGCCGTGATCACGAAGAAACTCTGACAACTCAAAATTAATGTACTCACCACCATTGTCAGAACGTAGTACTTTAATCACAGATGAATATTGTGTCCGAATCAGATGAGAGAAAGAACGAAAGACCATACCAACATCACTTTTATTTTTCAACACATACAGCCAAGTCATTCGAGTGCAATCATCAACAAATGTAACAAACCATTTTAACCCAGAAGAAACAACAACTGGAGAAGGCCCCCAAACATCAGAGTGCACAAGTTCAAATGGCAAAGACCTTTTATTCATACTAGGAGGAAACGAAGCACGATGACTTTTAGCAAGAATACATACTTCACAATGTAAGTCTGATTCATTTATTCTACTAAATAGACTAGGTAACATACGCCGTAAATAGCCAAAAGATGCATGCCCTAACCGACGATGCAATAACCATACTTCTTGCAAATTACTAGTATGTGATGTTCGAACCGCATTAGCCCTGCCTGGAACGACGTCATCCACATAGTACAACCCCTCTCTCTTACTGCCACGCCCAATTATCTCCTTGGTCTGAATATCCTGAAGTAGACAAAAGGACGAATACATTAGAACAACACAATCCAATTGTTCAGTAACTTGTGGTATTGATAATAAATGATGGGATAAAGACGGAACAAATAAGCAACGATGTAACGGGAGGGATGGGGAAAGTTGCACAGTGCCGGTGCCATACACGGGTACAAGAGTCCCATTGGCAGTTGCTATGCTTTTCCTGTGAGACATTGTCATATATTGAAACATATTTTTATCATATGTCATATGATCGGTTGCACCAGAATCAAGAATCCAACCTGTATGTTGCTCACTTTCGGGGACTAAGAGGACACGTCCCATAGTACCTGTGTTGGAGGACGAATCACCAGGAGTAGCACGAGTCAACACAGTTTGACTAGGATCACCTGAGCTAGCCCCGACCTCCTGGGATGTTGGTGTTGCTGCAGCAAGGGAGGCACGGCCTCCACTGGATCCAGCTGCTCCACGTTCCTTGGCACGCAATTTTTTCTTAAATTCTGGAAACCAATCAGGTACCCCATGCTTGGTAAAACATGTATCTTCAGTATGGCGGTTTTGACCACAGAAAGTACACTTCAAATCATCTTTGTTTTCTCGGGTAAAGGAACGAGAATTAAAAGACTGATTAGAAGAGTTATTAGGACGGGAAGTTGCAGGTGGCCGAGAGACCATGGCCATGGACGGCAGCCCCCTTTGGTTGTTACTCCCACCCATCATAGTGGCATGTCGTTGTGCTTCACGCCTAACAATAGAAAATACTTCCTCGACAGATGGTAACGGTTGAGTACGTAGAATATCACTGCGTACTTTATCAAAGATGTCATCCAAACCCGCCAAAAAGGCATACACACGATCAATTTGAATTTCTTCTCGAAGTGTCTTGAGATCAACAGCACACTCCATCTTAATCGTTCTCCGTTGATCTAGCTCCTGCCAAACGGACTTGAGGTCAGCATAATACACACCAACCGGCCGGCCCTCTTGACGAAGCCTGAACGACTTAACCTTCAATTCATAAATTTGAGAGATATCTGAACCATCATAATAGGTCCGAGCCACCTCCTCCCAAACTTCTTTAGCAGTACGCAGGTGAATAAAAAATCCCATGATAGCAGGTTCCATGGAATTAATCAACCACCCTTTTACTATTGCATTCCCTGTCTCCCACGTCTCATACTCAGCACTATCCTCAGCAGGTTCCTTGGTATTCCCTGTCACAAAACCCTTTCTACCACGTCCAGCAATATGCATCTCCAATACTTTGGACCAAAGAGGATAATTTGATCCATTCAACTTCACAGTGCTCGGTACCGCAGATGCATCGTTCTGAATAACAACGGGACTTAATACCGTATTGTTGGTTGGTTTGTGGGAACCACCTTCCAACTTGAAGATTGAATCATATCCTTTATTAGCCATGTTGACTTACAAACAAGAATGAAAGTCACGGCAGCAGCAAAAGAATTTGGCACAGCACAACGAGAGGCAAAAAAACAGCCCCTGAAACTTTCACGACTGTCCACGGCAAGAGCAGATACGACTCTTGCAGAAAAAGTAGCAGCGGAAAACCTTTTACGATTAGGGTTACGGCAACCAGGCTCTGATGCCAAAAAGAATTTTACGGGAATAATTCTTGTATTACTTCTTTTGAAATATATACATATACAATCCTTGATCTATAAGGAAACAAATAATAAAGGGTATATACAATATCCTACCTAGTAAAGGACTCCCATTATTTACCCTATTTACATTCCTTTTTTTTTTCTTTCCGTGAATATTGACTCACGTTTTACAGGCTGTATATTTGACAGAAGATCTACAAGTGATTACTGTGTTTATCTGGGTGGTAATCTCATTAGTCGGAGTGAAAAGAAGCAGCGAACAGTTGCTCGTTCCTCAACGAAAGCTGAATATAGACATCGGGCTCATACTATAGCAGAACTACCTGAGTTTGCAAAATATTTAAGGACATTGGTTTTCCTCTATCTAAAGTTCCAGTTTTGTGGTGTGACGATGTATCTGCCATTTCTCTGGCTTCCAATCCAGTGTTCCATGCTAGTAACAAACAAGTGGAAATAGATTATCATTAAATCAAAGAACTGGTTCTTGCTCATCTCCTCAAATTCAGTATGTCAACAGCCAAAATAAGAATGTTAATATTCAGGCCAGTTTCACTATCTTCAGTCCAAGCTTTACCCTTTGTTCAGCGTGATCGGGTGTAAAGACACAACTCATACTCGCAGTACAGTCAGCAGTGTCATAGTCTAGTCATTGTCCTTATCCTTACCTATTGCAACAGTTATGTAACTAATTGTAGTGTTAGTGTGAGGTGTTAGTATGATTAGTTAGGCTTGATTAGTTGCTAATCATTATTGGCAAATGTATGTAACTCCAGTGTCAATCTTATTCATTCAAACGGTTACATTGGTAATTTTGCATGCTTTGCTGCTAGCTAGGTAGCTTATTCAGTCAAATTCTTTTATTATTGTGAAGAAATGTTATCCTGTCAAACAGAGAATATCGACCATTGTTTAAATAGATTCTTGCCAAGACGTCTCATTCAAATTCACTCTGCGACAACATAATATGATTATGTTATTATGCTATCGAACTTTTGGTGATATAAATATGCACATTGCGGGTTTTGTCAGGGTATATTTGAAGGTCTTAAGGCGTACATGACAGAAGATGATCGATTTCTGCTCTTTAGGCCTGGACAGAATGCTTTAAGAAAGCAGATGGGAGCAGACAGCATGCAATATTTTCATCTTGAAGGCAAAACCAGTTAGCATTACTGCGCTTTTGGTCCACTCAATTCGAAAGCGTAAAACTAGAGCATGCATGCTTTCCTTCAGGTCGAGGAACGTGTAATTCTGGTGAAGGATTTGCTTGAAGCCAACGATATGTACAGGAACTGCCGTTGCTGTCACCCCAATTGGTGCTGTAATTTATCAAGGCGAAAGGTAGAGAATTTAACTTCATTTTTTCTTGTTTTTCGTTTAATTTCAGGATGCCGCGACATTGCATTTGCAGGGTTGAGTACGGCACAGGAAAATGAGCACTGTTTAATGGGTGTGTACAGAACTATCCGTTGCTCATCCTACCCCTATTTCAATAAAATGCCGGAAAAACTAGCTTTTTTTTTTTAATCATATCGTAGTAATCGGGCAAACGGGGGGTCACTCAGGGCGATTAGGACAACTCCTTAAAACAAAATATATAAGACAAGCAAATAGAACATTACCATTTACTCTCGTTGTTGTGGCTCGGGTGTCCAAAGCCAGGCTGGAATTTTCCTTGTGTTCTAACCACAGTTGCCTCCTCTGGATGCAGCATTATGTGGATTTCAAAAAGGCAGCATTGAGAACAAGATGGGATGGGATTGTGCTGCGAAGTTCACTACATTTCAGATGGAAAAAATGAAAAATCTCAACATGAAAATAATTCATCAATTTCTACTTTTAATAACATTTAGCTGCTTTATAAATAAGTCATTCCAAGTATCTGTTAATCCTGGCAAGCACCAGTGCATGCAGTCGTCGTGCTTCTTCCCACCGGCTGTGGATGGATGGGCATCTTCTCTGAACTCGCTCATGTGGGTTATGTTCAAAATCTGGAAACTTGATCCTTTAAGGGACTTGTAGAGGTGTTGATTCACCAGGTGTGCCTCCACGTTTGTACCATTATACTTCACTGAGAAGAGATTTTCGACCTGGAAAGCAAACCGTAACATTATACAAGAGCTTAATTGAAACAACACAAAGTAGAAGGGGTTTGTGCTTCATTGCTTCATAACATATAAGTGTAGCTCAATTAACTAAACATAACATTCATTTTGCTCAAAAGTAAAAACAGTCATGACATTCATTCGGGTCATTATAGCATCACACAACTCACCTGCTTTACCAATAAAGGATTTAGTCGATTACAAGAGCCACCTTGGTCCCAGTCACCCCCTTCAAAATGTCTAGGTGACTGAGTACAAAAAAATTTGATTGCACCTGCTTTCGTTCTGTTCTCCATGAGCATTACCTACAATGAAAGAATCCACTAAAAACATGAACACTAGAATACTACCTCTTAATTTCTTATGAAACATAAAATTAAACAAATTATGAGTACTGAAAGTCTTGATCTCCGCCTCAGAAAATTAAACATAAAATTAACCAAATTATGAGTACTGAAAGTCTTGATCTCCGCCTCATAAAATTAAACAAAATCCGGGCCCGGGGATTTTGAAGGATGCATATCGAAGAGAGTAGCCGTGATCTCCGCCTCAGAAAAATCCTCATTCAGAGAGGTAGCCATCTCGTCGGTAACTAGCCAATTCAGGGCCCTGATAATTTCCTCGTCATCCACCACTTGGGTGGTCTGGAACAGGTTGTCAAAATAGGATAAAACAATACGCTCCATACAATCATCTGACACAACCAACTCCCCATTATCGTAACTGTGGCCATAAATTGCATTTTTTTTTTTGTTTTTCGAGTGGTAGCTCTCTAGTGGAAGAACTTGGTGTTCGTCCCCCCCCCTTCTTTTAACCATTGAATTCGAGACCTTTACTGCCAAAAGGTTTCGTCTTGAGCCAAAAGGGAATCAAGTTTCTGCAAAACATCATTCTTCTCGGCCAACATGGTTTTGTCAAGGGGTTGGCTAGAAAAAAATTGAGCCGAGAACGAACCTGCTTAATTTTCAATTTCCCAGCCTTGAAATTTTGGTGCTGCCAAGTTAGAAAAGCAACCTTCATCGCTTTCAATTTTTCCACCATCTGGAACATAGAGAACCCTCAATCGAGGTAGACCAAGCCTCAGTGATCACTTCCTTACAAGAATCATGATACGTCCACCATTCCTCAAAATGAAATAAGCCCTTCCATGACCCTTCCTAGAATCCCTGCCATTGTAATTGAGCAAAATTGGAATGTGATCAGATTTGCATGGGTTAAGGTTGATAATAGAGCAATTGGGAAAAAGATTCATCAAGGATAGAGTAGCGAGAACACGGTTGAGCCCTAAATCCATTAATACCCCCACAGTAGGAGGTTATCCAAGTAAAATTCTCCCCTCTGAACCCTAAATCCATGAGATTACAGTCTCCCACTGCTTCATGGAATGAGAGAATTTGGTGGATGTGGCGTAAATTTCCTCCCTCCTTCTCCGCGGAGAGGAGAATTCCGTTGAAATCGCCTCCACAAACCCAGGGGATGGAGGAGCGTGAAGCCAATATCCTCAATAGCCGAGTGCCCATAGAAACCCGTGAGCCTCCAGTGCTTCGCATCACCAATTCCGCCTACCTCCGCATCAATATGGTGGGAAGAAAAGGATAGAATTCCCAAAGTAGTGTCAGCATTCCATAACAAAGCAAGACCTTCGGATCTACCACAAGAGTCTACTCCAAAAGCATAATCGAACCCCAACTGCACTCTAATATTTCGTAGCCTATTCGTATTGTATTTAGTTTCTGTTCGCGTCAGGAATTTCCGTCGGGGATGTCTCCTGGCCGACGAGCACACAGCTCCCCGAGATGGTTGGCGCCGGTTGAGGGCTGCTGTCGGGCTTCTGCTTCACTGTCGGGCTTTGTCGGGCAAGGCTCGTCGGGCAAGGCTTGTCGGGCAAGGCTGAAAGAGAAGGACATAGTTAACTTTGAGAGGTGCCTTGGTGGGGCCTTAGGTGTAGGCCTTGAGGCTCACAATCAAGATTAACTTTTAAGTGCTCAGGCGTGCCACTGCCATCTTCAGCATGGCAGATGTGAAATGGATGTCGAGTTTTAGTTGTATATATATATATATATATGCCCGAGAAACTGTGTTAGTTATGACAGGTGCCTTTGTGGGGCCTTAGGTGTAGGCCTTGAGGCTTCCAATCAATAACTAAACCAATGCTTGAACACACAATATTTGTTCCATTGTTGGCAGAAGTCTTATAACTATTATACTTCTGATTACCCGAGTCCGAGAGATAGAACGAACCCAAATGGGTGCCTTTGTGGGGCCTTAGGTGTAGGCCTTGAGGCTTCCAATCAATAACTAAACCAATGCTTGAACACACAATATTTGTTCCATTGATTGCAGGAGTCTTATAACTATTATACTTCTGATTACCCGAGTCCGAGAGATAGAACGAACCCAAATGGGTGCCTTTGTGGGGCCTTAGGTGTAGGCCTTGAGGCTTCCCATCAGAATTCGTTCTTATACTCAAACGTTCTAGTCCGCAGAACGGAATGAACCCAAATAGGTGCCTTTATGGGGCCTTAGATGTAGGCCTTGAGGCTTCCTATCAGAACTCATTCCGTGCTCAAGCGTTCTAGGATAATCATAATATAATAGAAATAAAACTAAGGAATAGGTCGATTACTTGCGCCCCAAGTAACTTCGGACTTCTTGTTTATCAAGGACTGTTGTGGATGGGTTAAGTCCACATAAGGTTCTTGTTTATGCCTTGAGGCCAAGGACTTTTAAATGATCAAATAATTACATGCCCGAGGGCTTAGAACTTAGATCTGGTTTGAACAATGAAGATATATTCAAATCGGATTCAAGTGCTGAGAGAGTCTTTTGATAGTCATTTTACTATAAATAACTTGAATACAACTGGAAGTACACAACATATTGCTAGGCTAATGAATGAAAAGACAAGAAACAAAGAAGGACGGGCAAGGTTTAACCTTGTCGGGCAAGTCTGATCGTCTTGCAGGGTCCTATCTTTGTGGTTTATCAAGGGTCTGAAGGCTTAGAAAGGGGGATAAGGAGATGAGTTTATAAGGAGAAATCGATACTACAGCAAGTTTGAACAAGGTAGCAAAGCTATTACAAGGGTTTGAATGAAGGTTTATCCCGAGAGGGATGAAGGCTTGGGCTGACTACAGCTTCGTTTTGAAGGCAAATCTGGCTTTGAGCAGAGTTTGTGCTTGCATTTGTTTGTTTGTTTGAGTGTCCTTATTCCTGATTTCTCTTTCTTTTTTTATAGACAACCTGGCTTGGCCTTCAGTAGCAGCAAACTTGCCCGACTGCAACTTGGAAGGTAGTGACTCATCAGCTATTTTACTTGTACTGCCACTATAAAGTACTTTATGGGCTGTGTAGCTGATCAGTCTATACCACTTGGCCTTTGGGTAGGTGAGCAAGTGGTCATATAAGCTGCACCTAGTCGGCAAGGGCCATTTCTGCTTTCTGGGCTTCGGCTGGACTTCGGCCATCTTCCCTTCGTGGCTGATGCGAAATATATAAGCACACAAATTAAACCCTCTTTTTATCAAATGTAGTAAAGTATGTAAGTAGGGATCGTTCTAGGCCGGGGATTAGGAGGGATTGCTAAATCACTTGGAAACTGACTTCAAAATGTAAAAACAAAGTTTAAAACACTAAACTAGACTCAAAGAATGCAAAACTATACTTTAAAATACTAAGATAAACAAAAAAAATTCAAAACAGCAACCAAAGACTCAAAACTGCCTTAAAAACACTTTCTGGGCAGTTTTGGGACTCTAACACAAACTTGGACGAATTTTGGTTTTCTAATGAACTAAAACACTTAAAAACATAATCTAAGACAAGTTCTAATTAATATGACTCAAAGAAATAAGATGGGGTTGATTTTGGACGAAAATAATTAAATTAAGACATGAACAAAGTAAACAGATTCTTAGGCAAATTTGGGTGAATCAAAACACTTAAAAACACAAACTAAAGTGATTACTAACTAATCTAACACTTTGAAATAAATAGGAGATTGGTTCTTGACGAATTTGAAAACAAAACAAACTTTGTAAAACAAAACAGATTGTAAATGAATTTGAATGAAACTTATGGATGGAAGGCTAGCTAGGAGGTTCTTCTCCACACATGTCACACTTGCATACAAAACGATTTCCAGTTTCTTTTCGATAAACTATGAATACTCAACGCCCCAAATTAACCGTGAATTGCACTAATTAACCCTCAGTTTTTCCACAAGTTATGGGGTTGGATGATTGCATACGACAACCCAAAACATTCCCTACAAGTTCCCTACATGAATTGCATAATAGAGATACAAGCAAGAATCATTAAGTTCTATGAAAAACATAAGCATTGACGAGACACTCGTTACTATGATTTGCATGAAACTTATGCCAAGAATTTACTTAACGTGATTGTGACTAGCAACCTTCACTACTTGTGAATATAAGTTCATAACGATTAGGTGAAACTCCCTTATATTCTAGCGTCAAATTCATGCATGAAAATTAAGCGTGCACTCTCAACCAACATACACAAATCAGTTTTTATACGAACGGATAAGTAAATTGAATTCACAACTTATGAATCACAACTGGATGTAATCAAATCATATAGCAAGCATAAACATGGTTTCGAATCCCCCCTAGCTAAGGGGGGTTTAGTTACTCATAATTGCAACAAAATCAGAAAATAACAAAGTAGACATTGAAAGCAAGAACAAAGTACACCTAAAACGCTCCAAAGTTTCAAGCTTGAAACGCCAAGGATCTTCGTTTTCTCCACCTTGTTGCAGCACAAGTATCTAAGGATGTGTATGGATATAGGGAAAGGTTATGAATGTATTTAGGTTGGATGAGAGCCACGGCAAGGGAATGGAATTGTAAGTGTTTGTGGGATGTGGGAATATATGGATGAATGTAAGGTCTTTTGATGGAACTCTCTAGTTATGGTGAAGGGTGGATGTATTTATAGGCTAGGGAGAGGAGTGTATGGAGTTGTAATGAGTGGATGTAATGGGTGTAGTGGGTGTAGTGGGTGGTAATGAGTGGATGTAATGGGTGTAGTGGGTGAGTGTTGTGGTAATGAGTGGATGTAATGGGTGTAGTGGGTGGATGTTGTGGTAATGAGTGGATGTAATGGGTGTAGTGGGTGAGTGTTGGGTGGTTGAAATGAGTGGATGTGTTGGGTGAAATGAGTGGATGTGTTGGGTGAAATGAGTGTGCTAAAATGGTTATTTATAGGAAGAGGATGATGCACAAACTTCAAATTTCGTCAATTCCTTTTGCTCCAAGCATATGCTATCCATTCCATGCCAAAAAATGCTCCAAAATGCACTTCTTTGCCACATTAACCCTTTGGACCTACAAACACACGAAAATAGCTTAAAATACTAAAATAACTACGAACTAACAACATAAATGCCAAGAAACAAGCTAACTAAGTCGCATAAATATGCTCCTATCAGTGGCCTCCCTTTTGGGCCATCTCCATTCGTGGCCCAAAGTTCAAGTTTTGATCCAAACAGTGCCCCCTTCAATTGATATTTAGCCTGGAATTCCAGGCGCCAATATTAATTGAATAGCTGCATGCGCCTGCACCTTTGCTCTTGGAACTTGTATCTTTTGGTTGAGATTCACCCTCCGGAGTCTCTTGATCTTCCCCCGACCCTTGAACTACTTTCTGGTACTCTTTATAAATTTCACCTTTCTCAACAAATCATCCTCCCCAAGTGTTCCTTCTTTCTAAGTTTTCTCCCGAAAAACTGTAAAAATGAGTTCTTCAGATTTCAAGTGGGGTTTCCTAAAATTCCCTTTTCTTGAGAAAAAGGGTTTTCATCAGATAACCACTATCTCCAACACCTTTGGTCGATCACCCCGCTATCTCCAACACCCTTGGTCAGGCGATTTCCTCCTGACGGCTTGCTTCCCTGCTTGCCGTCCTGGTGATGACTCTGTCCGAGGATCCTCTACCAGGCCCATGTTGGCCGCACAACCCGATCACCTGATCGGATTCCATCCATGAAGACATCGGAAAACCAGCTGAAAATAACAACTGTGCATCCAGAAGGAATCAAATGTAATATGTCAGAAATTGAATCTGTTGTAAATTTCACCAATTTGTCGAAATGAAATAAACATTATTTTATCAACTTTTGTCTTTCTGTCTTCTTGAATGGCTGATGAACATACACTGTGCATTGATATCCTGAAGCTTGCTTTACCTTGCATCTTCTTCAATATAACAATCTCTAACATCCCATAATGTAGGACAATATTTCTTCAAGAATTTGACATTAATAGGATGTTTCTGCCTATTTCCTTCAAGGTCCGCCAAGTAGTATCCTCCTTTGTCCAATACTCGGCTGATAATGAAAGGACCTTCCCATGTCGGGCTCCACTTTCCAAAGCCCTTAAGCTGAGCTCCTAGAGGGAGGACTGTCTTCCACACTAAATCCCCCTCCTTGAAAGACTTCATCTTCACCTTTTTATTATAAGCTCGGGCAACAGCCTTCTTTCCTTCCTGAATCTGGTTCAAGGCTTCAATTCGGGCTACATCTAAGTCTTCCATTCATTGACACATGGCTTCGATGTACTCTTCACTGTGTAACCCAAATTGATTTTGAATCCTGACAGAACTCACATTGATCTCCATGGGGAGCACCGCATCTTGCCCGAAAGTTAATGCATAAGGAGTTGTCCCTGTTCCTGCCCTCTTGGAAATTCTATACGCCCACAAAGTATTCCCGAGCTTTTCATGCCACTTCTCTGGACTATCTATTACCATTCTTTTGATAATGTTGACCAAGATCTTGTTGTTGGCCTCTGCCTGGCCATTTGATTGAGGGTAGTACGGGCTGGACTGGATCATCTTTATTTTGTACTTGCTTGCAAATTCCTCAACTTCTTTTGAAATAAAAGATGGCCCACGATCCGTTACTATAGTTTCGGGCACCCCATATCTATGCAGAATCTTGGTCTCGATAAAATTCTTGACAGTGGCTGAAGTAATGGATTTTACCGCTGAGGCTTCCACCCATTTAGTGAAGTAATCCGTTGCCACAATTATGAAAGTATGCCCCTTGTTAGAAGCTGGATAAATCTGCCCGATGAAGTCTATCGCCCATCCTCTGAAGGGCCAAGGCTTGACCACTGGATTTAAGGGTACTGAGGGCACGTGTTGGAGAGGTCCGTGCCTTTGACATTCTTCACAGCCTCGGGCATAGGACTTGCAATCTTTTTCCATGTCGGGCCAGAAATAACCATACCTCATGAGCAACCACCTCATCCTTGTTCCAACCTGATGTGATCCTCACACTCTTTCATGTACTTCGGCCATTACTCTCATAGATTCTTCTTAGCCTAAGCACTTCAATAGTAAACCATCTGGAGTTTTTCTTAACAGGTCCTTCACCCATATGACATATTTAGTTGCTTGCTGCCTATTCTTCTTGCTTGTGGGGGAAGAATGATCTTTTAAATGATGGATGATGGGCGACCTCCAATCTTATACCTTAGTTTCTTAGACCATTACATCCAGATTGAATCCTCTTTCCAGGATGGAAAGAAGATTTCTTCTTTGAATCTCGACACCCAACCCATATTTTCTTTCCAATAGCGGCACTCGTGAGGCTAGTTGCGCCATTTCGTTGGCTGCTAGGTTGGATCTTCTGGGAACATGATTAACTGATATCTCAGAATCCCAATTGCTCAGCAATTGCGTGGCTGCCAAATTATATCCCGCCATGGCGATATGTCTGCATTTGAACTCCCCATTTAGCTGGTTTATTACCAACTCTGAATCACCGAATACCTCTACCTCCATTGCCCTCAGATCCATTAAAATTTCCAAACCAATTATCAAGGCTTCATATTCTGCCCGATTATTGGTGTTTCCTTGGTAATCCAGGAGAAATGAGTAATAATGAGAAACCCCTTGAGGGTTGATAATCACAATCCCAACTCCTAAAGCCTTCTGAGTATAAGAACCATCAAAATACAGCTTCCAAGGAATGATCCAGAGGCCAATCACTCTTCTTATCTCTTGCTGGACCCACTCCTCTTTGCCCGAGATATATTCTCTTGGCGGTATCCAGACGCTAGTAACTTTCAGGCTTCTCGGGATATTGATTACCTCATCTTGAGATTCTTGATGCTCCGCCAAGAAATCAGCAATTGCTTGGCCTTTGACTGCCCTTTGGGTACATACTGAAAACTGAACTCTGATAATGCCAGAATCCACTTTCCAATCCTTCCTGCTAGCATTGGTTTTGACAACATGTATTTTATCACATCTGTTTTGGCGATGATGTGTACGTGACAAGGTAACATGTAATGCCTTAGCTTACTAGCAGTAAAATATAGAGCCAGACACAATCTCTCTACTGGGGAATATCTTGTCTCTACCTCGGTCAGAATTCTACTGAGGTAGTACACAGCCTGCTCTTTCCCGCCTTCATTATTTTGAGCTAGCAAACTCCCAATTGATTTTTCTGAGGCAGAGATATATAGTTTTAAGGGTTTTCCCCTTTTAGGTGGCACCAACAGTGGTGGAGAAGTCAGATAGACCTTGATGTTGTCGAAGGCTTTTTGGTGTAGTGGTCCCCACTCGAAATTTTCTTTATCTTTTAATCTTAGCAAATGAGTCAGCGGCTGGATCTTGCCCGCTAAATTTGCAATGAACCTCCTCAAGAAATTAATTTTGCCCAGCAGCCTCTGAAGTTGCACTTTGTTGGTGGGTGGGGGCGACTCCATTATTGCCCGAGATTTGTTTTTGTCCACTTCCACCCCTCTTTGATGAACCAGAAATCCCAAGAAGTTGCCCGCTCTTACTCCAAACGCGCACTTCTTTGGATTCATCTTCAATTGGTGGATCCTCATTCTTGTCAATGCTTGCCTGAGGTGTATTAGATGTTGTCCTTCTGTTTTAAATTTCACCACGATGTCATCAATGTACACCTCCATGCTCTGGCCAATCAAATCATGAAAGATGGCATTCATTGCCCTTTGGTAGGTTGCACCAGCATTTTTAAGCCCGAATGGCATGACCAGATATTCATATGCCCCCACATGACCGGGACACCTAAAAGCTGTTTTATGTATATCTTCTGGGGCCATCTTTATCTGATTATATCCAGCATTTCCATCCATAAAAGTTAAAACTTTGTGTTTTGCTACTGCATCTATGGATAGATCAGCCATGGGCATGGGATACTCATCTTTTGTGTGGCGCCATTAATATTTCTATAATCAACACAGCATCGTACTGCTTTTGTTATAGCTTTTAAAACGGGTACAATGTTGGCTAACCACTCCACATATTTAGCTGGTCTGATAAAGCCAGCTTTTACTAGCCTTTCAATCTCCTCTTTGACCTTTTCTTCTATCTCTTTCGACATCCTTCGTGGTGCTTGCTTAACAGGTTTATATCCGTCGTTGATGGGCATTCTGTGTTCCACCAAGGTTGAATCTAAACCTGGCATCTCAGTATAATGCCAAGCAAAACAATCTTTGAATTCTTGCAAAAGACAGATAATCTTTGCCCGATCATCAACCTCCAATAAACCACTGATTTGTATTGGTCTTGGATCTTCCTCTGTCCCTAGATCAATAACTTCCAGAGGATCCTGGACTTCTGGTGGTGGCTTATCCGGTTCTGGACACAAAAATTCGACTAGCTCCAGATTCTCGGGCAAGTCGTCTGGCCCATCTAGGTCATATATGCATTCGGCCATTTGAATGGCCCTCTCCAATTCTTCTCTGCAAGATTCCTCCTTGTTTTCATTATGGCTGGTTGAAGCTCCTACCTGCCATTCCTGCTCTTCTTTGTCCAAGAGCTCCCTTTTTTGCCTTTTTCCCTTCCCATACATCAACAGTCTTTTAATCAGGGACCTGACTGCCATTACCTGATCCTTCCTTTTTTGTTCAGTCATTGATGGTGTAGGGGGTTTGGGATGATACAAGGCCTATCCCACTCCTCTTCAGTAAGGAGTATTCCTTATTCCAAAAGCTTTTGGGCCGTCACCTTGGTAGGGCGGTCGTTCTTGTCTGCTCCTGAACATTTCAAGATTCCTACGCTGGGGTTGTAGAAACTTGCCTCTGCCACATTGGCTGTGGGAAGAAATGGCCGTGATTCGGCCTCTACCATCTCCCAAAAGCCTGGTTCTTCTGCGCCTGCCTCATGATAAACAGCCACTTGTTGATGAAGAGTGGAAGGTACGGCAAAACTTTGATGGATCCAATCTTTTCCGAGTAAGGCTCCATATGTGGAGGTACAATCCACCATAAAGAATGCCAGCATGATCTGTTTAGATCCCAAATCCACCTCTAAAGGCAATATTCCATGCGTCTTGGAGATAGCGCCCGAGAAACTTGAAACTGTGAGGTCTGTGGGAATAAGATCCTCTGTGCTTCTCCCTATTTTCTTCATCTGTTTGGCCGGCAACACATTAACAGCTGCACCCCCATCAATCAAAATTCTTTTGAATGGCACCCCAGTCCAAATGAGCTGTAACGTATATGGGCTTAAGGTGATTGGCCAGCAAAGTGTTTGGGCGGCTAAACACCATCTTGTCAGTATAGATCCTTACATGACCATTTTTGGGTGTTTCAGAGGATTCAGTCTTGCTCGATTCTCCCTCTTCGACCACCTCCACATTAACATGTGCCATCATTGGCTCGGTTGTCGAGTAATCACCTTCCATAGTGGCGGGCTGATCAGGTCTGGCACCAAACATGGCGGATAGCACATATGCCATGTTGATATGAAAGTTGCTAGGCTAGGGCAGTTCTTCTTTCTTGTTCCCTATTTGGTCCATGAATTCGTCCAACCAAGCCATCGCATCTGCTGGAAGCAGTGGTTCTGGTGCCCCCTCATGTTGATCCATGCCTGAATACAGTGTTTGTTTTGGAACTTCACCAAAAGGATCTATCAATGGTATAGAAGGTGACCTTCTTTCTGGTGAAACAGTCCCAAAACAAATAGGCTTTGTTTTGAATCCAGGGGTTGGTACCATGATCATATCTTCTTGAGCTCTCCTCAAGATCCTATACTTCCCAGGGTGCAGGTTTTGTGGCACATGATTTCCCTCGCCTTCTGTTTTGCTGTTGGCTTTTTCCACCTTTTTTTTACTCCTCCAGTGGAGCTGACTACTCCCCCCGGATAATGTTTTCTCCAACTTTAGATTTTTGGAGGCTTCAGATGTTGCGGGGGTCTTCAAGGAATTCATGTAGGCTTTGTGCTGCCTTTGGACTCTCCTGACCATGGAGGCTCCCATTTGTTTGGTAGGCTGTCCATTCTTTCTGACCACGTACCATTTTCCCCCGAGGTGGGCAGGATTCCCTTTTCTAACAGGATTTGTTATCCTATCAATCCTCTTGACTTCCTTCCCCATATGGCCATATTGAGGATGATCTGCACCTCTCCTTATTTTGGCCTCCATATCTTCTGCCTCTTCAGAAGCTTCGTAGTTTCGAAATACTTCTGATAAAGCTTTGGGTTGGGAATCACCTCCTAATCGTTGAAAAACGCTTCGGGAAGTATCTTTTCTTGTTGCCCGCCTGCCCTTTTCGCGGGCTTCTTTCTTTTCTTCTTCTTTCTTCCTTCTGATCAGTTCATGATCAATGAGGACTCCAGCTGGGGGAATTTCGAGCTCGCACTCGCATTGGCATTTACTGCACATAACCATCCCCTTGATTATGGCTACTTTTGGATACTCGGGTGATTTAATCGCCCCTCATGTGGATTTGTCAGCCAATCTTCCTTCTTCTACTTCCCTTGTAACTTTTTCTTTTCCCTTCTCAGCCCACGCCATACTGATCATATTTATAGGGGCCTCTGAGAAGGGATCTGCAGGTTTGTCCTCCACTGCTTCCTCTAGCTGGCTGGTTTTAAGTCTCTTTTTCTCCCTGTCATCTTTTTCCCCAAATTTAGGTAAGATATAGGAACAACTGGTCTTTCAACCAGGTCTGCTTTATTTTTGAAGTCTGTGGAGGTGTTCTCCAATCTTTGTAGCATTTGCAACAAGGTGGTTTGCAAATCTTCCTGCATTTTTGACAGATGTATCTTTGATCAAGTTGTGTCCCACTGGGCGTGCCAAAACTATGTTCACGTCAGGAATTTCCATCGGGGATGTCTCCTGGCTGACGAGCACACAGCTCCCCAGGATGGTTGGCGCCGGTTGAGGGTTGCTGTCGGGCTTCTGCTTCACTGTCGGGCTTTGTCGGGCAAGGCTCATCGGGCAAGGCTTGTCGGGCAAGGCTGAAAGAGAATGATAGAGTTAACTTTGAGAGGTGCCTTGGTGGGGCCTTAGGTGTAGGCCTTGAGGCTCACAATCAAGATTAACTTTTAAGTGCTCAGGCGTGCCACTGCCATCTTCAGCATGGCAGTTATGACAGGTGCCTTTGTGGGGCCTTAGGTATAGGCCTTGAGGCTTCCAATCAATAACCAAACCAATACTTGAACACACAATATTTGTTCCATTGATTGCAGGAGTCTTATAACTATTATACTTCTGATTACCCGAGTCCGAGAGATAGAACGAACCCAAATGGGTGCCTTTGTGGGGCCTTAGGTGTAGGCCTTGAGGCTTCCCATCAGAATTCGTTCTTATACTCAAACGTTCTAGTCCGCAAAACAGAATGAACCCCAATAGGTGCCTTTATGGGGCCTTAGATATAGGCCTTGCGCCCCAAGTAACTTCGGACTTCTTGTTTATCAAGGACTGTTGTGGATGGGTTAAGTCCACATAAGGTTCTTGCTTATGCCTTGAGGCCAAGGACTTTTAAATGATCAAATAATTACATGCCCGAGGGCTTAGAACTTAGATCTGGTTTGAACAATGAAGATATATTCAAATCGGATTCAAGTGCTGAGAGAGTCTTTTGATAGTCATTTTACTAGAAATAACTTGAATACAACTAGAAGTACACAACATATTGCTAGGCTAATGAATGAAAAGACAAGAAACAAAGAAGGACGAGCAAGGTTTAACCTTGTCGGGCAAGTCTGATCGTCTTGCAGGGTCATATCTTTGTGGTTTATCAAGGGTCTGAAGGCTTAGAAAGGGGGATAAGGAGATGAGTTTATAAGGAGAAATCGATACTACAGCAAGTTTGAACAAGGTAGCAGAGCTATTACAAGAGTTTGAATGAAGGTTTATCCCGATAAGGATGAAGGTTTGGGCTGACTACAGCTTCGTTTTGAAGGAAAATCTGGCTTTGAGCAGAGTTTGTGCTTGCATTTGTTTGTTTGTTTGAGTGTCCTTATTCTTGATTTCTCTTTCTTTTTTTATAGACAACCTGGCTTGGCCTTCAGTAGCAGCAAACTTGCCCGACTGCAACTTGAAAGGTAGTGACTCATCAGCTATTTTACTTATACTGCCACTATAAAGTACTTTATGGGCTGTATAGCTGATCAGTCTATACCACTTGGCCTTTGGGTAGGTGAGCAAGTGGTCATATAAGCTGCACCTAGTCGGCAAGGGCCATTTCTGCTTTCTGGGCTTCGGCTGGACTTCAGCCATCTTCCCTTCGTGGCCTCTCTTTTGGGCCATCTCCCTTCGTGGCCCAAAGTTCAAGTTTTGATCCAAACAGTTTCAGAGAGAAACACAATACAGGGAGCTTGTTGCCGGTTTAACCCACGCAACGCCTGAACTATCTGGTGGTTCCCAAGCCCCCGACAGTTCCAGAATAGAATACTCAAGGTTGACGGTAGGACTGAGTCTCCTCAACCGTCGCCGATTCCAAATTCTTTTGGTGCTTATTCCTTCCCAGCAGGCCATTGGATTCAGCCTCTTCCAACTCTTTGGACGCATAAATAAGGACTTCACATAACCCCTAGTCTTTCTCCATGCAGAACGAACTTCTCCTAGTAAAGTCAATATCTCAAGTTGCACGCCGACCACATCCCCCACCATTCATTTTTTATTTTCTTTAGGGCCACCGCCCTGAGCAAAATGATGAGGTTTCCATAAGCCAATAGGTGCCTTGGTTCTTGGACATTTAGGAGGGGGTTAGGTGTAGCACTCTCATCCATGTGCTTTGTCTTGGCTTTTCCACTTAATGGATCGGTAGGTGGGTCCCCCACTAGTAGTGAATTGCTAGGATCCAACAGCTAATCATAAGGTAGGCCAGCCAACTCGTAGCCAGGCTCAGGCCTAAGAGCAACTCCATCCATGCTCTTTGCTCGGGGGACGGGCTGCAGGAAGGGGCCCGAGGGCCGGTTGATTCTTCTCCAGCCATGGAGGGCCCGAGTGAGGGTGGGAGCCCGAGGGACGAGGGGGTGGGCAATTGACAGGCCTGTGGCCCGAGGCTCGTGACGTCAGACCTGGGTCCGGGCTTTTTTTTTTTTTTTTTTGTGTCAGGCGCGTGCCCCTCACTCGCGAGTGGGGGCGCGTCGCCCAACAGGATTTCAGTCAAGTGGCCCGCGCGCCCAGTTACCTTTGGGAAGCCACGTGGCTTCCCACGATCCGTTCGATCCCAACGGCTCTTTAATACGAGCCGTTCGATTTGCAACGGTAATAAAAAAAAAACTGATTTTATATCAACCGTTCGATCTAAGATCAACGGTTGATATTAATCTGCTTTATAAATTAAAAAAAAAGTTTTAAAATTAAGAAAAGTTACCGTTATGACACGTGGCACAATCTGGAGTGTTGGAATTCAATTTTTTTTAAATCCAACGGCAGAGATTAATTATTTGAATAAAAATTTAAAAAAAATTGTAAAAAATCCGAAAACAATTGTAAAAAATCTGAAAAAAAATTGTAAAAAAATCTTTTTACTTTTCTATAAATACCACTTCTTCTCCATCTACCTTACACCACAATTTCATATTTTCTCAACTACTTTCAATCAAATTCCTATCTTTCTCTCAAAGTTTCATTCCAATTTTTTTTTCCACAAAATGACTACTGATGCTGGTACGAATTGGTCGCTTATTGAAGATGTTGCGTTGTGCACTAGTTGGGTTGAAGTTACTCATAAGTCCCTTACGGGTAATGAGATGCAGTTGTGAGAAATGTGGAGTTTAATTCATACCAAATTTCTTGAGCAAATGAGTGGGAAAAGAACCAAAGAATTGATGTCCAGTCGTTGGAAAATACTTTGCCATTCCTTTAGTACTTGGAGAGATGCCTTGACACAAGCTAGTAGTAATGTTCGAAGTGGGGCAAATTATGCGGATGAGGTAAGAATATATTATAATTATTTGTTTGTATTATTATTTTGTTACCTAATTTGATTATAATTATTTGTTTTCATTATTTATTTGTATTATTTATTTGTTACCTAATAATTTCATTATTATTATTTATTTGTATTATTTATTTGTTACCTAATAATTTCATTATTATTATTTGTTTGCATTATTTATTTGTGACCTAATTTCATTATTATTATTTGTTTGTATTATTTATTTGTTACCTAATTTCATTATTATTATTTGTTTGTATTATTTATTTGTTACCTAATAATTTCATTATTATTATTTGTTTGTATTATTTATTTGTTACCTAATAATTTCATTATTATTATTTGTTTGTATTATTTATTTGTTACCTAATAATTTCATTATTATTATTTGTTTGTATTATTTATTTGTTACCTAATAATTTCATTATTATTATTTGTTTGTATTATTTATTTGTTACCTAATAATTTCATTATTATTATTTGTAGCAACTTCAAGCACAAGCATGGTATGCTGCCAAAATCAAATCAAGAAACAAATCATTCACCTGGTGGGAATGTTGGAATATTGTTAAAGATTGTCCTAAATTCAAAGTTGTGCCTGTTGGTCCAGAAGTATGCATGAACAGCATCCCTCTACACAGCACCTTTGTACACAGCACCCATCCACACTCTACACCCGATCATGGCTCCTATGTTGATGAAGAAGATGGAGAAGAAGTGCCTGAAACGCCCATTCCAGAACAAGCGTCGGGGTCGCCCCGTTATCCAATTAGGCCTCAAGGTAAGAAGGCTTCAAAGAGGAAAGGGAGTGCTTCCAAGAATGATTATGGAAAGTACATGCAAGAACTTGCTCGTCCAGTGCATACAATCGATGCTTCCTATCATCCCAGGAAAACCTCGCATCTCGCCCTTCTTCAGAAGCCTTTGCAAGTCCC
Source organism: Malus fusca (assembly GCA_035220775.1). Lineage (NCBI taxonomy): Eukaryota > Viridiplantae > Streptophyta > Magnoliopsida > Rosales > Rosaceae > Malus > Malus fusca. The sequence continues at coordinate 22,663,915 of CM069063.1, forward strand.
TGCGAGTAGGTTTTCGGAGGTACTCTGTGGTGTACAAAGATTCGACTGCTCCGCAAAACCTCATCAGGGCCTCAAGAATGGTTGATTTCCCCATCCTCGTTATCTCATCCACTTGGTCTGCAGATGCTCCATACGCAAGCATCCGCAACGCAGCAATGATTTTTTGCTCAGGCAGGAGACCCATAACACCACAAGCATCCTTCTTTTGCACAAAGTAAGAATCATGGTTGCAAACATCAGTCATGATTCTGTTGAACAAATGTCGTTCCATTCTAAAACGGCGTCTGAAGTACGTATCAGGAAATGCACTGTTATGGACAAAGTAATCGTCCAACAGCTCTTCACCCCGTCGTTGCCTGCTTCTATCAAGGTTTCTTGAACGGTTGGGCCTGCATATCTGAGCAACAGTCTAGATGACTTGACGGGAATGTGAGGCTCTGGCCATTCTTGTTTCGTCATCTCTCCTTCTACGCTCATCATCCTCTTCCATCTCATTTTCGGCTATCTGAAGGTTGAACATTCCTTCAGATTGGTTAAACAATTCTTCCTCTTGTTGATCGATTTCCCACATCATCCTTGATGAAGAAGAAGACATTGTAATGATGGATGGTGAAGAAGAAGCAGAAACTATGAATAATGAGATAGAGATGTTGAGAAAATTGGTGTGAGATTTGTGAGGATGGATGGTGGATTATATGGACGATTCAGAAAGGATTGGATTGTAGATAAGGCCACGTGGCATGCCGTCATTCGTTAAAAATCTTATCGAAATCTATCCTCAAAGATTCTGAAAAGATAATGATACGTGGCACGATCGTATTGGATAAAAATCTTATCGAAATCGATCTCCAATAATTATCTTTTCGGATAATGACACGTGATGCAATTTTGAACGAGCTAAAATCTGATTGAAATCTATCGTCAAAGATTCTCAAAAGATAACGACACGTGGCACGATGACATTGGATAAAAATCTTATCGAAATCCATCGCTAAATAATTGTTTTTTTTATAAAATGACACGTGGCGCAACGAGAACGATTTAAAAATCTTATCCGAAATTACAAATAATTTTATTTTGTATTATTTAAACAAACAAAAAAAACTAATATTTTATTGCCTATTGCCAGGGGGAGGGCTCCAAGGGTGGAGATGCAAATGGCAATTACTGTTCATTTATGGCAGTTACTATTCATTAAAGGCAGTTACTGTTAAAAATGGTGGATTCAATAGTGGATTGCCAGGGGGAGGGCTCCATGGGTGGAGTTGCTCTAAAGAATTACTGAGTGTGGGTAAGCTCATTGGCATTGAGGAAAGCCCATGGTGGGATTCGCTTTGGGTTACACCAAACTTTATCGAAGGATAGACCATTGATAGTCAACGTAATAAGCCATTCGTAAAGTGGGTCCCAAAACTATCAAGGTGCCACATGTGATCATAATCCTCCAAAGATGATCTCATTATGACATCCTCAGATTGACTGTTACTAGGTAACGTGCATTGCAAACCAAGTTGCATCCTGCCAGATGTCATCTCCAACATATCCATGTCACCATGAGTTGGATTGTCATTACCGCTTGACCGCATGGGGACCTCAATGTCCCTCTATTTGGCCACAACGTTCACCTGAAACTGCCATGTCGGCGCCTCCCATTCTTCATCTGGGATCCCATAGAAACCACCATCCACATGCCACTTTCTATGCCAATGCCACTCATTAGCACCGCTACTTGGCTTAGGTCTAGCTTGGAGGATGGGAAACAGCAGCTTAGAGACGAAGCCAATAGGGGACACTCTTAATCCCTTACTATATTTACATTCACCAAATTCAGTGAGTTGAACCTTCTAGGTACATCCTTTAGAATGCCCAAGATGACCACACTTGTAGCAAAAGTCTTTGAGACCCTAGTAACGAAGCCGGACAGTTAAAGAACCATTATGTGGGCAAGGCATAATGAATCTGGTAAGGAGGGGTCTACATGCATCAAAATGAACCATGCACCGTAAGAAACCTCGGAACCCATTCTCCCCCGAATCATTGACTTCGAGGATTGCTCCTATCTTTTTTCCCAGCCAGCGGGCATTTTTCTTGGTGTAGAGTTAGCGTGGTATGCCATGAGATTGGACCCAGAACATCACCTTGTCCGGCATAATGTGATCCAATGAGTGATATAGGCCAGAACTTAACTGAGCAAAAGTAGCCCTTCACAAACCATGGGTTCCCCTCTAGCAACCTCCTCACTACCGGTTCTTCCCCAATGGTGATAGCATAGATGTTTTCCTTCGCTCTAGCCATTTGGACGACTCCAAGTTTATGCCAGAGTAGCCGAATTACCTCATTCACAACATACTGAGGGGGTTCTTTATCAGCAATTAGTCTACCAACCAGATGAATCTAGTCTTCAAAGCGCTTCTCCAGGTCTAAACAATCCTAAAAAAAATCTGACAAACATTTGATGTCCTCCACTCCACAATCGGGTTGGTGTTTGTCCATAATGATGGCAAACAATAATGGCCCTCCAGACAATTAAGGCAAAAACCCACTAAAGAAATAGCCATTGGGGCCACTAATCAGGATCCCCTACCTCCATCGGGGACATAATCTAGCCAGGAGCCATCACCGAAGCTCGTCGGACAGCATCACCCTTAAACTATCATGGTTAAGCAGCATGAATTATGCCAAAGAAAACTCGGGAAGATCAAAGATTAAGATGCCATGTTGTATATGCCTTGTGTAGGTGGGAGTTGGGCATTGGATATCATCACCCTTGCTAGTGGAAGTTATATACAAATGATTGGTCATCGCTTCTTAGTTCATTTTATTCTTCATAACATATAGCTTATCTTCTTAGATATAATTATTGTTTAAATTATCGATATCGATAAAAATATTGATATGCAAATTTGTGAAAATATCGATGGATATATTGAATATCAATATCGAAAGTGGTTGCTTTAGATGGAAATAATGGAAATTTAAAAGGAAACTTTAGAAATTGTCAAACTTTGATTTGGACAAAATATGAGAGTTTCTCCGATATTTAACAAATGTGTCATAAATAACAATGATATCTGTCGATTTCTTTATCTTTCTCTGATTTTTAAGAGATTTCCATAAAAATATGGACCATATAGAAGAATTTCTAATCAATAGATATATCAATCAGCAAAAACTGCCAGAGTGGTTGTTGATTCTTCCATGGTTAGTAAGGCTTCTCATCATGATAGTTGCATGGGGGATCATAGTTGCACCCAATGAAGGTACCCCCACTACTGCACCTCACTTTTGCGCACCCTACACGAACTGTCGTATTCCAAACCACCTACCTATAAAGCCCACACATCTTGCCATCAGCACACGAGTTCGACTCATAATTGTAGTCAGCCTTCTCCTCCACCCACCTATCCACAGCCCCCACTCCTGGCAAGTCAGTCGTGCTTATAGAAAGGTTTTCGCTGTATGGCCTATAGGAGTGTATGAGATTGCAGTCGCCAGTACGTTGGTTGGCGTGGTTTTGTGCAAAGCGTGCTATATTGTCCTCCCACGTCAAGGGACCGACGTCTACCGATGCGCGAGCATAACTGTGGGAATTAAGGAAGTCTTGGGGTGCGTCTTGGGCATGAGTCGATTGGATTAGGGCTGAGCCTAAAATATAAAGGAGGGAAAAGGAAATCTTGCACGGCCCCATGTTAATGGTTTGTTCTTTTCACTGTACTGAATTACTAGGTTGTGGATGGGAAAATGAGATGTTATGGTGTATGAGTATTTATGATAGCGGTTGTGGAAGTTTTAAGTTTGTTTGAATGTATTTTTCATAGATTGATTGAATGTACAATAGGGAATATATAATAAGGTAGAAGGTTACAAGCAACCCTACCTTGGCAAATCCTACTAACCCAGTAAACCCCTAAAGTTGTCACTCCTTAAATTAAGGGAGTGCAGCAAGTAGCTAGCACAAAACTATCAATAAATCATCTAGATGTCAATCTTCCTCAAATTAAGGGATTAGGCTTACTAGAGAATCCCGTGGAAAAAGGAAACATAAAATCTGGCAGCATGGGTATCAGTCACCGTCGTCTAATACTCCCTCTCAAGCTGGATCGAGGAAATTGATCGAGCTAAGCTTGTCAAAGAGATGCTAAAAAGGAACTAAAGGAAGTGCTTTTGTGAACACATCTGCCAGTTGATCATGACTGAAGGAAGTACTTGTGCCCTAATGTAGTGACAGTCCACATCAATATGTTTGGTCTTTTCATGGAACATGGGATTATAAGCGATATGCATGGCTGCTTGATTGTCACACATGAGTGACATTGGAGTAGAACTAGAGAATCCTAAGTCTAAAAGTAACCCTTTGAGCCAAATTAACTCACATGTTGTTGATGTCATTGCATGATATTCAGCATCCGCACTAGAACGTGCAATAACTTGTTGTTTTTTGCTTTTCCATGTGACGATGTTTCCTCCAACAAACGTATAATAGGCAGTGATAGACTTCCTATCAATTGCATTTTCAGCCCAATCTGCATCGGTGTAACCACTAATTTGAGTGGATTGGTTGTTCTTCATAAGAATACCTCTACCAATAAAACCTTTGAGGTAGCATACAATTCTTTTGACAATGAGAAGATGTTTCACAGATGGTCCATACATGAATTGGCTAACCAGGCTCACATCATAGGTGATATCAGGTTTGGTTATGGTAAGGTATATAAGCTTTCCAACTAACCTTTGGTAGTGACTCACATCATTGAGAGGTTCTCCATCCATATCAAGCTTTAGGTTACTACCAAGGGGAGTGATAGCAGGCTTGCAATCGAGTAATTTAGCCTCGATGAGGAGATCCACAACATACTTGCGCTGATTTAAGAACAAACCCTTTTGAGATGTTTCCATTTCAATGCCAAGGAAGTATTTTAGTCTCCCCAGGTCCTTTATGGCAAAGGTGTGATTGAGAGATTTCTTGAGAGCTTCAATTTCAACTTCATTTTCACCTGTGTTGATGAGATCGTCTACATAGATGAGGAACACCAATATACCAGCTAATCCATTACGAGTGAACAAGGATGAGTCTGCATTACTTCAAACAAAACCAGTTGTTTCCAACATTGAACTCAACATGGCATACCATGCATGTGGAGATTGTTTCAAACCATAGATTGCTTTGTGCAATCGACACACCATATCATTTTTACCTTAAAAAGAACCTGGTGGAAGTTGAATTTATACTTCCTCTTGTAAATCCCCATGAAGGAATGCATTTTTTACATCCATTTGATACAATGGCCATCTACAATTCACAGCCACTGAAAGAAGAACCCTAACAAAGTTCATTTTGACTACTGGAGCAAATGTGTCCTTATAGTCTACCCCAAACGTTTGAGTGAAACCACGTGCAACCAATCTGGCCTTGTGACGTTCAATGGATCTATCAACCTTGAACTTTGTCTTATAGATCCATCTACTCCCAACAACCTTATTCCCTGGTGGTAACTTCACAATGTTCCATGTTTGATTGTTCTCCAAGACATGAAGTTCATCTTTCATTGCATTTCTCCACTCAGGAATTAGTTGAGCCTCTTGAAAGGTTCATGGTTCAATGTGATGAAAGATTTCAGTCAGGAATGTGGCATGATTGGGGTGAACACGACTATAACTCAGCACCTCAGTGATGGGGTGTTTGAAAGCAAAGGTGACGTAGTCTCCGAGCCTTGCTGGAGGTTATCGAGCATGCACAGGATTACGCCTTGTAGGAGGTAAAGGGGGAGCCTCTTCATGACTTCCATCTTGAGTAGGCTCAGTACCATCCTCCAGGTTTCTTGGTTAAGAAGACACATGAGTAGTTTCACTCACAATCTCTACTTGTTCATGATTGCTAATGGCTTCTGGATCCAAATGCACTGAGTGATCCATGCACGCAGGCAAGGGGAATAAATCACACATTATCTCCCATCGAGAGTGATCAACCTCCTTGGAGAAGTAGGGAACTGTTTCCTCAAATCTTACATCCCTAGACACAAGCATCTTGCTAGTAATAGGATGAAAACATTTGTAACCTTTTTGGGTGGATGAGTATCCCATGAAAACACACTTTGAAGCCCTAGGATCCAATTTGTCATGGTGCAATGCTTGAACATGAACAAAGCACGTGCAGCCAAAGACTCTCAAATGTGATAAAGTTATATGTCTTCCTTTAAGAGTTTCATAAGGAGACTTAAACTCTAAAACACGACTAGGCAATCTTTTGATTAAATAGGTTGCAGTGTGAATGGCTTGTGACCAAAATTTCTTTGGTATGTTCATATGCAACATCAATGCATGGGTCTTCTCAAGTAAATCCTTGTTCTTTCTTTCAGAGATCCCATTTTGGGGTTCCCACATAACTTGTCTGGTGAACAATACCATAAGAGCTCGGTGCCATTGTCAATTCTTAGGTTTTGAATGGTTGACTGAAATTGAGTTATGACAAGTTGATGAAAGTCTTTGAACATAGTGAAGACATCCTTTTTTAATTTTAACAGATATAGCCATGTTGTTCTAGAAAAATCATCCACAAAGATAACAAAATATTTATAGCCATCAAAAGATTCAATAGTTGGACCCCAAACATCGGAGTGTACAATTTCAAAAGGTTTCCTAGCCCTAGACATTGAGGAACTAAAAGGGAGCATAGTAAACTTGGAGAACTGACATGTATCACACATTACAGATAATTGATACATTTTGGGGAAAAGTTTAAGCAAAATAGTCTCTGATGGATGGGCTAATCTTTGATGCCAGATTTGTTGGTCCTTAGAAGGAATTGACTCAACTTGGAAAGCTTTGACTAGACGAGGTTCCTTGCATAGATAGTAAATACCATTCAGGAAGAACCCTTCACCAATCGTCTTCTTGGTGAGAGAATCTTGAAACACAACACTGCTTGGTGAGAAAGTGACAAGACAATTTAGGGTTCTAGTGATCTTTCCTATTGACAGAAGTTGAAAAGGAAAGGTAGGAACAAACAATGCAGTAGGCTCAAGGTTGTTTGAAAGCAACTTTACTTTTCCCACGCCAAAACCATGGCATTTTTCCCATTAGCAACTGACACATGAGAGGGTTTTGACAAGGTTTGAAAACTGTGTAAGTTTGAGGCTTTGTTTGTCATATGGTCAGTGGCTCTTGAGTCGATAAACCAATAATCATGTTCAATACTAGTGTGAAGAGCTGTCCAGTAATGCAGTGGGATTTTCAGTTGTACCCCTTGAGCTTTATGCAGCTTCTCTATGTCCCTTGGTTTGCATGTATATTGCAAAGTCATTTATGAGTGAGACATGATTTGAAGTGAAGTCCTGAATGCTTTCAGGAAATGAGGTATAGTTGTGATTTGCTGCATGCTGAGGTTTGTATGAGCCAGTGTGGAACTGCCTTGCAGGAATCATTTTGTGATCCTTGTTGAACTTAGGTTTCAGTTCAGGGTGCAAAATCCAGCACCTTTCCTCCACGTGACCTACAGCGTCACAGTAACTGCACTTCAAGTGTGGATTTTTACCCTTGTAGGGCCTACTGTCTGAGGATTTATGTTTGGCAACATAGACTCTTGACTCAGAAATCTTGGAATTCTTCTCCAAGTTCATCACCTTTCTTCGAGTTTCCTCACGTTGAACCGTGGCACACACCATTTTGAAGGAAGGAAGTTCGACATTCATCAGGACATGACTCCTGAGATCCTTGTAGTCTGAGTTCAAACTCTCAAGCAGCTGATATATCTTGTCTTCTTCAACTCTTTTTAGAAGAACTGCAGCATCAATGGTGTGAGGTAGATAAACATCTAACTCATTCCACATAGTCTTAAGACATCCCAGGTGCTCCACAAAGATTTTTTTTCATCTTGTTGAAGACTGGCAATGTCCCTCTTTAGCTGAAACACTTATGCATAGTTATTTTGATTCCCGTACATGTCCTTCACAGATTTCCACAAATCGTGTGAGGACTCGAAATAGCTAAAGATTTCAACGATATGTTTCTCCATTGAGTTGAGAAACATTGACATGACTTGTTGGTCCTTGCACAACCATGCTTTGTATGCTTGGTTAGAGAGCTCGGGTGCTTCAACCCCTGCATTGATGAACCCTAGCTTTCCTCTTCCACTGAGAGCAAGAGACACTGCTCTAGACCATGAAAAATAGGTGAATTCATTCAACAAAACTAAGCATAAACGCTGGTTCATATTTATCTTAGCATCTGGAACAAAAGAGGGAGAACTTTGTGAGTTTTCTCCCCCAAGGTTTACTAAACTTTCTTCAGCCATAACTGGAGCTTGAAGATGAACAACAGCGGAAAAAAAATGGGCAGAGACAAGTCAAGGATAACATTGCTCTGATACCATGTGGAAGTTTTAAGTTTGTTTGAATGTATTTTTCATAGATTGATTGAATGTACAAGAGGGGATATATAATAAGGTAGAATGTTACAAGCAACCCTACCTTGGCAAATCCTACTAACCCGGTAAACCCCTAAAGCTGGCACTCCTTAAATTAAGGGAGTGCAGCAAGTAGCTAGCACACAACTATCAACCAGTCATCTAGATGTCAATCTTCCTCAAATTAAGGGATTAGGCTTAATAGAGAATCTCATGGAAAGAGGAAACATAAAATTTGGCAGCATGGGTATCAGTCACCATCGTCTAATAGCGGTGAATGGGAAAATTAGATGTTATATATGGTACTGTGGAGCATTTATAGTAGCGGTGAATATGGAGATTTATTTGCATGACCAGCAAAGTTGGACGTTCTCATAATGGGCTAGCAGTAGTGTGGTTGTAATTCGCTTGCGAGAATCGAACCTAAGACTTCTCACTTATAAGTGAACAGATATACCACCAGACCATAATACTAAGTAGTGACTTTCTTTGTAATTGTTAGTTATGAAAATTCCCTATTACCCAAAAAAAACAAAAACCAAAAGAAAAAAAAAATAAAAAAAACCTTTTGCCGAACTGATGAAACAAAACCCTACTTTTAGAGTTCTTTACATACAACGGCTTAATTTACATGATTACATGTCAATTCAGTGATATATATATATATGGCGAATTTAGGCTTCAAATTTTGTGGTCACAAAATTAAAGGTTCAAGTTTTTTTAAATACAAACAAAGTGCAAAGGGAAAAAAAAAAATTCAGTTTAATCACTTAATCATTTGATGAACAATTGGTGAACTTTTTCTCATCAGTCAAGTCATGTTGTGCACATGTCAACAGATCTTGACATATGCCGAAGCAATCTGATGAGTGATGTTGAGATAATTTGTCTAGTGTTGTCGACGCAACATGTCGAGATATGCCTAATAGGCTTACATCAAACACTTAGTAGGCACAAAAATGACCCGTACCAAACATTTGGAGGATCCTCAAAAGACCTTCACATGATTATTTCCCTGACTCTCCATTGGTCCTGGGACCACCTTGGTCCCAAAGTACATCTGGCCCTCTATGAGAGGATTAACTTTTTTTAGTACAAAATACTAATCTACACTAAGCGAGAGAGTGAAAGTCTGAACCTAGGACACAATGAGTTAAAGAAAAAGTCTCTAACTACTAGGACAATCCACCACATGCATAAAAAAAGTTTAACATTTACTTACAGTCGTGCACATCAAGAAGATCAGTAATTAAAATTTTCACTATAATAAAAAAAGAAATGCTAAAGAGACTCTCTTAAAAGTGAGACTCTACGGACTCTCTACTACCACATGTTTTTGGTACAATGTTTTATTAATGTTGGCACATTAGTTGATGTTAAACTGTAAGTTGACAGAGAATTCATGGGGAGCCTCACTTTTTAGAGTCTCCTTAATATTTCTCTACTAAAATTGAGCAACCCTAATGGCACAAACGGTATGTTAATACAATTAATTATAATCATACTACACATGTAAAGACATTCAATTAGATAAACCCATAAGCATCAAATACATATACCAATAAACAAACAGTAAATAGAAAAAGAGTAAGGAATAATCTGGCCTACGATATCAAGAGAGACGTGTTGTCACTGTGACGCCTCCCTACGTGCAGGTTATAAAGACTATATACATTAAAATACAACCCTTGAATCTCACAAAGTGTTTGATCCATATGCACTAGTACGGTAGACAAGGTGCCATGTAGTAATCAATTGCCTATTGATGATGAAGATAAGTAGATGGATATAGGGAATGAAGATGTCGGAGAGAAGGAAAGTAATGAACGTCTTTTTTATGTTTGAGGAGTTCCGTAGGATCATAGGGAATATAGATTTAGGTGAGAAGGAAAGTAATGAACGTCTATTTTATGTTGGAGGAATTCCTTATTTATAAAACTCTATACTCTCTTTTGTAAAAGTTGTGACTTATCCCAATAGACATGGCTCTTCATATTTATTATTTTAGAAAATAGTAAATAAAGTTTTGAGTCTTAAGTAAAATAAATTAAATAACCAACAATTCTCCACAAGATTCAAAACTCTATAACAATTTAGAAGACGTAAACATATAGATATGAATGGAAGAAATTTGGACAACTTGTATACCATGGAATGGGCGTAACTTTCTTCTGGACTCGAACCTAAATTTAGTGTTAACAACTTTCATCTGAAGGAATCACAGTGAACTATGTCTTGAACTAGACCCTTTTTTACCAGAATACTAAATGTCACACACATGGCACTGATAAAAAAACTTCGCGCGGGATAACGTTATTTGTGGCTTGCTCTTAATCTTGATTCTCATGAGAGTTCTTTGAGAACAGCCCAATCCTCATAGTCACGGCCTCATGATTATTCTTACTTAAGTGGGTTCTCCAATAGTACATGTGACATGTACCTTGTGGGAGATTGCTAGCCTCGAAACTCATTCAGTGTTAATACCCCTCCTAACGCCACATAAAATAGCACTAAGGATGAGCAGAAGAAGATACTTCTTTATCTTTTGAGTTGTTTTGTAGATTGGTCACTCAAGACCTTTGGTCTCAATATCTCATGGATATCTTCACTTTAATATGAATGCTATAATGAGTCATGTAGTATGGAATGTTTATACCACATTGAACTTCCTTCATGGTATCTCCAATTAAAGAAATTGAGTTTCTTCCCTCTAGGTGACTTCCTTACGGGCTTAAGCACATCCTCCTCGACAATTGCATTTAACCTCTTGCGAAGCATGCATATAAATGAATGACAAGTCATTTTATTATGTTTAGCCTTGACTATGCGTATATAATTTTTGTCCACACATTTACTCGTTATTGCTCTTAAACATACATGTTATAAGTAACTGCAAACTAAATAGCGTATTAGCCATAATTCTTCATATACGGGATTATATGATATCCACTCTCTGGAATATCATGTCGAAAGTTAAGGTGAATAATCATTCATAGCCTCATATTAGTATAATTCCTCATATAAGGATGAACATCTTGGTTTATCTAATTAAATGATTTCACATGTGTATTATAATTATAATTACTTATATTATCCTACAATGTTTCAAATAAGGTCATTCAGATAAGAACTTGCAGATGCATTTGCTGGCATTTTTTTTTTTTCAGAAAATTTGCTGAGATATTGACTCACCATGGTATGTGAAATACAATACCAAGCTAGAGAGTTAAGTTCCAGTCCAAACACAATTCCTTTGAAAATAAGTCATGCTGATATGTGTGAAGAAAATAAAAAACAAATTTATTTGTCAATGACGTTTTTTTTTAAAAAGAAAATTTAAAAATTAGGAAAGAAAGTGTCTGGCCACAGCTCCAGTACGAGATTCGAAGAATTTTGGAGAAGAAGAGTCTTTAACAAATTATAAAATCCATTGCAATGGAATGTCGTAAAGTGAAGGCGTATTTGCACACACGATTACAATATACATGTACCTCACATTCCCTTTTATTTCTAATTTTTTATTTAAAAGAACAAAATACTAGATCCGAGACCAAAACATGGTCATGTCTAGTACATACGAGAAAAGCTCATTCGTAAATGGTGCTATATAATACTCTTGTCTTTAACGCACTCATTACATGACCTATGACGAGTGAACAAGTGCTAAAGGCACAAGATTACAGTGTAAGTTTTATTTATTTAGTAAGGGCGCTCCCCATCTGTTACAGAAGGATCATAATCACAAATCACAAAGGTTTGTCCATTCGTGCACAATGACGTGGCACAACCAACATAGGTTGATTTGCTCCAAATCACAGCAAGGTAGTGACCACATTCGTCGTTAATACATTTGTTTTGGTTGTAGTCATAGAACTCCTTCTCGGTAACCCAATACTTGACAGCAGCTGCACCCGTCATGCCTTCGCCTGAGGCTATGTTCTCACCATAAGGCCCCATTGAGTGCTCCATTGCACAGTCCCAAGATCTTACATTGGCATAGTTTTGTGCATACCTTGCTATGGTCGCGTTCCATTTGATCGGACCAACACCGACCTCCGCCCGAGCTTTGTTGTGTTCATTGATGAAGCCTCTGATATCTCTTCTGGAAGCGGCTGAGGAGACACGAGCTAAGATTAATACCAAGGAGCAGATGCACAACACAAGCTTAATGTTGTACCCCATTTTGTTTTCCATATTTATGAAATGTCTCAAATATTGTAGGTAGACTTGAGAAGGTTGATGGATGTTAATACAAATGGGACATGAGATTTGCCTTATTTATAGAAAGATAAAAGGCATGCTACTGTTTTCTTCCCTAGCTACGAGCTGCCTTGAAAAGGAGAGGGATTTAATACAGTTGGAATTAATAAGATAAATATAGAGGACAAAAGAAAATGAATAACTAACCAACTTCCGATTTGGTTAATGTGTTGTTACATAAAAATGTTAGAAAGACCAAATTTTAGACCATCTTTTTGTAGATTGACTTTTTTTTAATTATTTAAAGAATGAGTCCAACCATCATTCGTCATGTCATATGCGGTTTACATTTGGTCTCTCTAGCATAACGTGTTGTTACATGAAATTTGTAAGTCAAAATAACTGCCTTGGGTTATATCTTATCTCTTCATTTCTTATCAGGAGACTTAATAAATAATCAGTTAGAAAATTATATATAGAAAATTAAAAATATCACTTCTGTATTTGCTATTTCATTTTTCTTAAATGATACCTACGGAAAATTGAAATTTTCCTTCGACATGATATTTTTCATCTCTACCTTTCTTACATGTTGAAAATGATTGATAGTATAAACTCACCTTAAACTAATAGATAATATGAAATTCATACTCTCAATACTTATAACAGTTATTATGGGAATTCAGGTCAGAATCTTACTTGATTAGCATAACATTACGCAAGAATTCGAAGTGATCCCCGGCCACGCTTATAACAGTAAGGTGATCTCGTGAATTCATGTCACTATCTCGTGAATTCATATCACTATCTATCATACTAAAGGCCAAAAGCCATTGATCACTTGAGCAATATCTTTTAAGCCATCACTTTTGGCATTACATTTCACAGATCCAGCTCCGACAGTGCTTTATTTGTATATTTGCTTTAGCTTTTGCTTTCCTTTTTTTTGTTAAGAGCAATTCCAATCCTAAAAAATACGATGGTACTCGACCCATTTAATCCACTCGGTAAACAGTGATAGAACCTATGAACAATAAATTGGCCAAATGCTTCTCTAAAAAATGCCCTGGCACAAACGATCTCCACTCCTACAAAATGCACTGGCACCCAGCCCATTTAAAATATTATTAATTTTTTATAAAATAATAAATTTTAAATTTAGTTTTAACCAATCTTGTCACGCCGCATGTCATTATCTGAAACTACTATAGAAAAAATAGTTTTAAGGTGGAAGATGATGGTTCTGTATTTTTTAACAATTTTTAATAATTTTTTTAATTTTTTATTAATTTTAATTTAGTGAATTAATGTGTCCAAAGATCATAATTCTGACCATTGTGCATTTTTTTTTTGGGACGAAAAACGTGGACCGTTGATCTCTGGATCCAACTGCCCATAATGAGCCACGTGGCCTCCCATCAGAACCGGTGGTGCGCCTGCGCATGCGGGCCTCGCCCCCTGTTTCTTGTCAAGAACGGTGCCCACTTGCACGTGTTTCCCACGCGCTTGGCGCAAAAAAAAAAATTAAAATGGCCTGTGACATCACACTAGCATCAGCATAACGTCACATAGGCCTGGCCTTGGTTCAGCACATTCTAGGCCACCCTATAGGACGGCTTGGGCTGGGTGCCAGCCTATTAGGCTAGGCTAGAGCACTTTTTGTGGGTGCTGGGCCATTTTGTGGGCTGTGAGCTGACCTACCCCTTTGGGGTGGATTTGCTCTAACCAACTTTTTCTTATTTTTCTCTAATTAACACAAATTAAGAGCTTCATATATTTGATATCTCTTATAATATTAGGAATTCAAAACTATACATCTTCTCTGTAAATATCGACTAATTATGTTAGTTTGCTAAATTAGTGCAGCCATCTCTGTAAGCATCCAATTTCATATCTCATGTTTAATAAAAAGAAAACTTAACATCCATTTTATATCACATTTGTTTTCTATTACCATTTCTTCAAGTAAGAAGATAGGATATGGAAAGGAAGCAATGACAGAGAATGATGAAAAAAATAAAAGACTGTTGGATTCCTTTCTACGAGACCTTCCCCCAACTAGTCAATTCATTATTCAACATGCTACAAATCTCCAGATTGATTATAAACCATACATAAATGTTGATGCACAAAACCGGAGATCTTGGAACAACGTAAATCTGACCGTGGATCTGCAAGTAATGTAAATAACACAAGATGTATCGTGGTTCACTCCAAGGTTTGGGCTACGTCCACACTGATTATGTATTTATTTGAGGGAGAGAGAGAGCTCTGAGAGTGAGAGCTTTGAGATGGGGGAGAGGGCCTAGGAATTGGCCTCCTTCAATTGTGAGAGTGAGGGGTCCTTTTATAGAATAAGGACTCATCACTTATTACATATTTACCCCTTCCTTTATTACATAATTACATTTAAGTCCCCGAGTATTTATACGAGGTCTAAATACGAGGCCCTAAATATGGTATAAACAGTAGTCTCCCAAGTCTTCAGTCAAGAGAGTCTTTTGGCTGGAGACTTGAAATTCAGTCCATGTGTGGGCCGAAGTAACTAGAGGTTGTCTTGAACTGATGCTCGATATGAGGCAGTGCTAAATCTGAAATGATGCTCAACCAGAAGTAGCACATGTTGCGAGGTTGCTCTGCTTGTGGCTTATGTTGCCTTGGTTGGCTCGGCTTGTGGCGTTGGAGGTGAGGGAGTCATTTTTATATAATAATGGCTCGCTCCTCAATACATAAATGATGGGCTAGAGTCAATGCTCGTGGCAAGGCGGTTGCTCAGTAAGCGGCGATGCTCTCTGATGATGGTGAGGGAGTCCCTTTTATAGAATAAGGGCTCGCTCCTCAATACATGAATAATGGGCTAGAGTTGATGTTCTCTAATGATGGTGAGGGAGTCCCTTTTATAGAATAAGAGATCGTTCCTCAATACATGAATAATGGGCTAGAGTCCCCCAAATATTTTTCATGAGGCCCAATATATGGTGTATAGTGTAGTCCCCCAAGTCTTCAGTCAATAGAGTCTATTGGCTGGAGACTTCAAATTGAATCCATGTATGGGCCGAAAAGGTGGTTGTTCGGAGGCGGTATTTGTATACCCTGCACTGAAGCTTTGTAGGTGAAGCTTTGCAATTGAAGCTTTGAAGTTGGAGCTCTGTAAATGAAGCTTTTGAAGCTAGAGCTTTTGTAAATGAAGCTTTTGAAGCTAGAGCTCTGTAAATGAAGCTTTTGAAGCTAGAGCTTTGTAGATGAAGCTTTTGAAGCTGAAGCTCTGTAAATTAAGCTTTTGAAGCTGATTGACATGAGTGATGCTCATGAATGTTTATGTTGAATGACATGAGTGATGCTCATGGATGTTGACATGAGTGATGCTCATGAATGTTGACATGAGTGATGCTCATGAATGTTTATGTATGATTGATATGAGGAATGCTCATGAATGTTTATGTATGAGTGACATGAGTAATGCTCATGTATAATTTGAAGTACTGGGCGTATTTTTGATCACCTGGTTGGTGGCATGAAGGAGAGTACGGGTTGTACATTTCATCACCTAGTTGGTGGCATGAATGGCTAGTTGCCAAATGATATTAAAGTACGGGTTGTACATTTCATCACCTGGTTGGTGGCATGAAGGAGAGTACGGGTTGTACATTTCATCACCTGGTTAGTGGTATGAATGTGTGTTCCTTCTTCACCTGGTTAGTGATAAAGGTGGCAAGTTGCCGAATAATTTGGAGTACTGGGCGTACTTTTGATCACCTGGTTGGCGATAATAGCGGCGGGGTGCAGAATAATTTTTGTAGTACTAGACGTAGTTTTGGTCGCCTGGTTGGTGCTATTTTGGGCTTATGGGCATTCGCCCTCCACACAACATTCCAGCCCATTTATTTTGGGCTTTGCCATTTTTTTTTTTTTTGCCCTCTGATGGGGTTTATACAGATGTCTCCGAAAGATACGAAAAATAAATTTACATCATTCAAAAATAAGGAAAGTAAATCACATCATTCTGGTGAGGTCTTTATTTTTCTTTCTTTTGGCAGATGACAGACAATGAAATAATGCCATTTCCCTTTTCTTTTTGCTTTTGCTTTTGCTTTCGTTTTTCTCAGCTTTCTGCATGTTCTCCTGTAAAACGTAATAGCTGCCTGGACAGCCTTGACACCACCCACTTGCTTTTCTTGCTTTTCTTTCTGTCTCTCCACTCCTTTCTTTTGCTTTCTGTATTCTGCTTTGGATATGTCGCTTGACGACATGATTAAGGGCAATACTCTTTCTCTAAAATGATAGCTGCTTGGACAGCCTCAGTTGGGGACTTGCCTTTATTTATGGTGGCCTGATTAAAGGCAATATTCTTGATTAAAGGCGATATTCCTTTCTCAAACTATTCCCACAGACGCCACCACTTACCTTCGTTTGCAAACACCCAACGATCTGAATCTATTTTTCTAAAGCCATAGATATTGAGTTGTCCCATGAAGCTAGAAAAGTTACTGTGCTTGAAGTACTTGGGCAGCATTGAAATCGAGAACTGGGCCATGTCCAATATAGCAAAGCTGTCGCCGGTTTTACTCCACGAGATTATGGGGTCGGTGTCCTTACCATCCACCATCTCGTAGCATTTTCTGAGAAAATGAGCCACCGACCCCGCCGGCCCCAACCCATCTCCTCCGCCCTTCTCCGCCGATTTCACCATGTTCAAGAAAACCAAGATTTTGAAATTGAATTCTGTTGATGCACAAAATCAATGAGGACTTTGGTACAACAGAAAGTGTCAGGTTTGTGACCTTCGCTTGGTTGCTTCGGTCACTAGTGAAGATAAGTATGTAAATGAATAGAGACAGAGAAGCAAACACAAGATATACGTGGTTCACCCAGATTGGCTACGTCCACGGAGTAGAGGAGTTCTCATTAATTGTGAAGGGTTTACACAAATACATAGGTTCAAGCTCTTCTTTTGTGATTCTAGTGAATAGTTTAGTACAAAATGACATTAGAGATTATTATGGGAGAATGATCCCTATTCGTGTTGTAATTGGCTTCTGATGTTGACACGTGTCGCGCTGTGATTGGCTTCTGATGTCGACACGTGTCGCATTGTGATTGGCCTCCTGGTTGAAGGGAAGCTCTTCTGGGTCCTTGACGGTATAACGTTGACTGGTGCTCAGTAGTTTCGGGATTGGTCAAGTATGGTACAAACAATGCTCCCCTAAGTTCCCGAGTGAGGGAAGCTCCTCGGTTGGGGACTTGCAAGATCCAAGCTATTGAGTAATCACGAAACTTCTAAGTACCGAAGTGTGGTATCATTTTCACTTGCCTTATCTGTCTCATATATAGATGTAGCATCTTCTCTGGAAGTACTTTTTCTCCATCCAGGGGTGGTATCTTTAACCGATGAAGATGCACAAGGTAATGTATCAATTTCACTTGAAGCTTACTTGTAGTTTCGGGCTTGGTCAAGTGCGATACAAACCCTATAGTAGGAGTCCCCCAAGTCGCCAAGCTAGGAGATCTGCCGAAGGAGGTGACAGACAAGGTAAGCAGTCAAACTTCCAAGCAAGCAACCCATGATCGGAGGTTCGACTTCGGCTTCCGGTTGATTGTTCTCCTTCTCATTGTCTCTCATTCAGCTGCCAGGATAAGGAGAAGCAAATGGAGAAGATATGATATGAGATACTTTTGCTTTTG
This sequence comes from Malus fusca, assembly GCA_035220775.1. Classification (NCBI taxonomy): domain Eukaryota; kingdom Viridiplantae; phylum Streptophyta; class Magnoliopsida; order Rosales; family Rosaceae; genus Malus; species Malus fusca. Next base: position 22,682,198 of record CM069063.1, read on the forward strand.
AAGAAGTAACTTTCCACAGGCTTATTCTTGAACTGTGCTGGAGGGTTTTCTAGTTTCCTCCAAAGGACTTTCCACAGATTTAATCTTGAACTGGATTTGATTCAAGGTGGTGGACACTTGATCTTGAATCGGGCTTGTGATATCTTCAAGGGCCGTTGGTGACTTGATCTTTAAGGATTTGATTCAAGGGTGATGAATCAACACGTGCAGTTCACGACGCCTTAGTGAGTCGACTCAAGAATTTGAGGGTCAAAACAAGTCCATCAAATCTAGAGTATGATCGACCCTGATGATATGGGATACTCTTGATGTTGACAAAGTAGTGAATGTGGTATGGCGAGGTTTTGCTCTTCGGCGGCGGTGCTAGTGAAAGGTTGTTGAAGCTTCTCGTGTTGTAGCGATCTGTTTCAGCTCATCGTTGAACCTTCTGCTTCAATCTTTTGCCTGGCAGAAGTGGTGTGTACCCTTTGCATTTAAATGGTCATTCAGAACATTCCTTCACAGCGACTCATCCATGCTTGGCAGCTTCAGTGTAAAGAGCCAATATCTGATCAACTGTCATGAGGTATTTGCTGGAGGAATTCATGACCTTGACAGTAGTTGAGGATGAGTACTCGAGAGCAATGCTAAGTAAGCAACCAGGCAAAGGTCCCAGGCAGTCAGTTCCAGATTGGAGGTTTGATTTCAGGTTCCGACTGACTGCTCTCTTTCTCCTTATCCTGCAGGTGTGGACAAGGATAAAGACAAGGACAGGGAGAAAGCATGATATGGGATACTCTTGCTTTCGATCCTGATGATATGAGATACTCTTGTTCTTGGTGTGGCTTATTTGTTGAGGTATCATCGGGTGGAAATAAAGCTGAGTATTTCGAGAGGTTATGTTAAGGGTGCATTCTCGAATACGAGAAAGGGTTGATCATTTTTGCAGGATTGCCTGTCCGTGGAGGAGGGAGGTCGACATATATAGGGATTTCCCAATAGCAAGTAGTAATGTTATTCCTTTACCCTTCTTGGTCACAGCAATGTAGTGGGAACTGCCAGCTTCACGTGTTTTAACTTTGTCAGAGCACTTTGAAAAAGTGGTATGTGGTATCTGGAAAGCTGATGTTGCGTGTGAAGATTACAGACAAGCTTTATCTAAGGAAATCTGGCTCTCGAAGTTCTGAGAGCCGTGCCTTTTCGGTTTTTAAAAAAAGTAATTCTGTTGGGAGTCTGGCTCTCGAGATTCGGAGAGCGGCGCCGTTTCGGTTTTTGAGAAAGTAATTATGTTGGGAGTCTTTTCTCGAATGTGAGTAAAGGTTGGACGTTCTTGCCAGTCTGTCTTGCCACGGAACATGGAGGTCGACACGCATAGGGACTTTCCAGTTGTCAAGCTGTGGTGTTGTTCCTTTACCCTTGTGGGTAATAGTAGGGTAGCTGGAACTTCGAAATTCTCGTGCCTAAACTTTGTCAGAGATCTTTGGCAAAGTAATATGTGGTACCTGAGGAGTTGATGTTGCGTGTAGAGAGTGGATGATTGAACAGTAAGATTCACGTGCTTTCTACTTCACCAGAAATCTTCAACAGAATGCCCGTAATTTCAGCAAAGTTGAGTGTGCATGTGATGCTGAAAAAAGCTGGTGCCTCTTCGATTTCCGAGATCGGCCCTCGTGGTCTCTGAGCAGCCCAGCTTTTGAGAAAGCAAACGCCTCTTCGATTTCTAGGCAGGCGCCTCTTCGATTTCTGAAGCTCCGTCGAGAGCAGATTTTTATAAAGGTTGACATTAAGTTCCAAAGCACACTTGAATCTCCACCAGTAGAAACTCCATTCTTGCACTTCTAAGATCTTGATTTGTCCAACCTCTTCTCTCTTCAACACCTTTGAAAATGTCTGGCCCCTCCGACCGTCGTTTTGATTTGAACCTTGTTGAAGAGGCAGCCACGCCTTCTTCAGACAACATATGGCGCTCATCCTTCTTATCCCCTATTGGTCCTCTTACCGTTGGGGATTCCGTGATGAAGAATGATATGACCACTGCGGTGGTGGCCAGGAACCTTCTCACTCCCAAAGATAACAGACTACTTTCCAAACGGTCTGATGAGTTGGCTGTTAAGGATTCTCTGGCTCTGAGTGTTCAGTATGCAGGTTCTGTGTCTAATATGGCCCAACGCCTATTTGCTAAAACCCGCCAAGTTGAATCATTGGCAGCTGAAGTGATAATTCTCAAACAGGAGATTAGAGGGCTCAAGCATGAGAATAATTAGTTGCACAGGCTCGCGCATGACTATGCTACAAACATGAAAATGAAGCTTGACCAGATGCAGGAATCTGATAGTCAGGCTTTACTTGATCATCAAAGGTTTGTGGGTTTGTTCCAAAGGCATTTATTGCCTTCGTCTTCTGGGGCTGTACCGCATAATGAAGCTCCAAATGATCAACCTCCAATGCCTCATCCTTCTGGGGTTTTGTCCAGTAATGAGGCTCCGGATAACCACCCTCCGGTGCTTTCTCTTTCTGGGGCTCTACCGACTGCTGAGACTTCCCCTAAGCAACCTTTGTGAAGGCTCTCTCTTGTTTGTTTATTTTGACTCATGTATATGTACATATTTGTAACTTATCGGAAATATTAATAAATAAGCTTTGCTTCATTTCAACGTATTGTGTTAAATACACCAAAGCCTTCTTCAGAAAGTTCTCTGAATTTTTCCTTTTGTTGAAACTTGTATTGTTGAAGCTTTGCGAGTGAAGCATGTAGTTTGAGGTAGTGTTCCCTTAATTTCCCGAGTGAGGAAAACTTCTCGTTTGGAGACTTGAAAAATCCAAGTCACTGAGTGGTCGTGAGACTTCCGAGTATCAAGGTGCAGTAGCATATGGTGGGAGTCCCCCAAGTCTTCAGGCGAGGAGAGTTGCCGAATGAGGTGTCTTGCTTGCTACTAATTTATCAAAGTAACGAAGCCTTGTTTTGATGTCACACCTTCATATATGCGTTATCCAAAAATATTTCAAGCTGGTTTTAGCTTTGCGAGGGCCCAAAATTTTTGTGTAGCCCAAAACTGCTCAAGGTTTTCATTTCCACTAAAAATCTGAACTATTCCAAAGCCATGTCGAAGGAAATGTGGGTGTTGGAGCCAAGGAAGTGAAGGAGGGAGTTAACGTAGAGGGAGCGGTAGTTCTTCAATATAACACCATTCTATGTAGCTCAAATCACAAGGTTGTCTTCATGAGAATTGTTCCTTAGCTTGTGAACTACAACATATCCAAATTTGAGATCCATCGGAGTAGTACAACTCCAGATATTCAGGTATGATGAGTGACTGTTCATCATTTTTCTGTTAACCCGTCAGACTTATTGTGAGCTTCAAAACTTCATTTTTTTCTTACTCAGATCAACATACTTTCTTCATCGAAGTTGTTCCTCATCACCTCTTCCATAACATATCACAAATTCAGAACAAACTAACGGTTGAATATTTCCAGATCTTCGAAACACCGCAGCAGCTTTGAAGCTTGCAGAAATCGGACCGTCATGTTTGGAGCTTCAACACTCTAACTTCTATCGCTCAAATAGAAACATTTCCTTCGTGAAAGTTGTTCATCTTCTCAAGAACTATAAGATGGCCAAAATTCAGCTCCACTGAGGAAGAGCAGGAGTTGCAGAAATTTGATAGATGGAAAGAGGTGGAAGAGGGAGAGGGAGAAAAAGGCTGCTTGGGTTGGATTTTATATAATTGTATGTCTGTTCATGATAGGGATATTGCGGATGTAAAACAAAAAATGTTTGTGTTTACTCATGTGTTGTTGTACAAGTTCAAGAGAATCTTGGTTTTGTGAACAAAATTTGTTTATTTGCCACAAGGTTTTGTGTTTGGAAAATAGTTTAATAGGTAAGGTTTATTGACTATAGATTTTTGCTTGGGTATATAGCGTGACTAGTTGAAGCTATTTTTAGGACACAAAACTTGAATTAGCTTCGCACTATCTTGATGAAGAGTGTGTGAAGCTTTTATATGTTTTGGTGTTGAAATTTTGTATTGTAGGTGAAGCTTTGGTGTTGAAGCTTGATAGGTGAAGCTTTGGTGTTGAAGCTTTATAGGTGAAGCTTTGGTGTTGAAGCTTTATAGGTGAAGCTTTGGTGTTGAAGGGTTGAAGCTTTATAGGTGAAGCTTTTGTTGGTACAATAAATTGATTTTGCTTCACACTATCTTGATGAAGATAGTGCGAAGCTTTTGAGATTGATATTTGTCATCCATTGATGAAGCTTTTGTTGGCACCATAAATTGATTTTGCTTCACACTATCTTGATGAAGATAGTGCGAAGCTTTTGAGATTGATTTTTGTCCTCCATTGATGAAGCTTTTGTTGGTACCATAAATTGATTTTGCTTCACACTATCTTGATGAAGATAGTGCGAAGCTTTTGAGATTGATATTTGTCATCCATTGATGAAGCTTTTGTTGGTACCATAAATTGATTTTGCTTCACATTATCTTGATGAAGATAGTGCGAAGCTTTTGAGATTGATATTTGTCCTCCATTGATGAAGCTTTTGTTGGCACCATAAATTGATTGTGCTTCGCACTATCTTGATGAAGATAGTGCGAAGTTTTTGGAGATTGGTAGTTGAATCCCATTGATGAAGCTATTGTGTTCCCCTTTCCCTTTTTTTTTTTTTTTTATTTTTTTTTATTTTTTTTTTTATTTTTTTATTTTTATTGTTTGTCGTTCTCACTCTGCATGTAGTTCTGGATTCGGTATGTTGCTTGCTCAAGCTCAACCGGGACAACTGCTTCTGCACCAAAAGCAAGTGAGAATGAAGTTTCTCCTGTGGAAGTGTGATATGAAGTGCGGTATGACCAAAGAACTTGGGGTACGAATTCTGGCCAACAACCTTTAGCTTTGTCCAAGCTAGTATTCAGAGTGCGCTTGATTATTTTGTTAACGGCCTCGACTTGTCCATTAGACTGGGGATGGGCTGGAGAGGCAAAACATAAGTTGATGTTGAACTTAGAGCAGAACATCCTGAACTTCTTGTTGTCGAACTGCCGCCCATTGTCCGTGATTATCGCATTGGGAATGCCGAATCTACAGAGGATGTTCTTCCATACGAAGTCTTCTATTTTTGCCTCAGTAATGGTTGCCAAGGGTTCTACTTCAGCCCACTTTGTGAAGTAGTCAACTGCAACGATTGCATAGCGGACCTTGCCCTTCCCTGCAGGCATTGGGCAGATCAAATCAAGTCCCTATTGGGCCAAGGGCCAAGGGCTGATCATAGGAGTGAGCGGCTCGAGAGGGGAGTGAGGGATAGTTGCGTAGCGTTGACACTTATCACATGAGCGAGATATTCTGATGGCATCTTAGTGGAATGTTGGCCAATAGTATCCTTGGCGAAAAGTCTTGTGTGCTAGGGATCGAGACCCAGCATGATCTCCGCAGACTCCTTCATGTATTTCCCGAAGGACAATTTCCGCCTCCGCAGGTGTAAGGCATCTTAGGTATGGCAGGGTAAAACCGCGCTTGTAGAGTTGGTCATTAATGATCAGGTAGCGGGCAGACTTGTATCGAATCTGCTTAGCTTGGACTTTGTCATTTGGGAGGGTGCCATGAGCAAGGAATTTATAAATTGGGGTGATCCAACTATCTCCTTGTTGTAAATTGCACACTTCCACGACCATGGTGCTTGGTGCTGCCAACAATTCGACATGAATGTTTCTCCCAATCTTGTCTTCCACTGCCGAGGCGAGGCGAGCCAAAGCGTCTGCATGACTGTTTGCCGCTCGAGGAACTTGGGTGATCTGGTAGTGGAAGTGCTTGAGCAAAAGTCGTGTTTGCGCAAGATATGCTGCCATGGAGCTATCCTTAGCATCAAAGTTGTTCGTGACTTGGTTGACCACTAATTGGGAGTCACTGAAGATATCAATTTGTTTAACCCCAAGGTGTTTGGCCAAACGTAAGCCTGCTAGAAGGGTTTCGTATTCGGCCTCGTTGTTCGATGCCTTGAATTTGAAACGAAGAGCGTATTCTATCGCCACTTTGTCGGGGGTAGTGAGGACTAATCCTGCTCCGCAGCCCTGTTGGTTAGATGAGCCATCAACATAAAGACTCCATGCTGGGGTTGTTGATTCTATCTTCTGAGCTTCCGATTGTAATGAAGCTACTGCTTCAGGTGTAGAAGCAATGTCAACAGGATATGTGAAGTCGGCGATGAAATCTGCTACTGCTTGACCCTTTTCGGCTGGTTTTGGTTGGTAGGAGATGTTAAACTCACCCAATGCTATCGCCCATTTGATCATTCGCCCAGACGTGTCAGGACTCTGGAGTATCTGTCGAAGAGGGTGATTGGTAAGCACGATGATGGAGTGTGCTTGGAAATAAGGGCGAAGTTTTCGAGCAGACATGACCAATGCTAGAGCTAATTTCTCAATGTTGGAGTTGATGCGATTTATATAAGCACTCAAATTAAACCCTCTTGTGACAATTATAGTACATGTATAAGTAGGGATCGTTCTAAACCGGGGATTAGGAGGGCTTGCTAAAACCTCTAAACTGACTCAAAAACATAAAAACAAAGTTAAAAAAAATGTAAACAAAAGACTTTAAAATAAGAAAGTAAAAGGGGGATTTGGGTTTGGTGAAGTTGAAAGTAAAACAAACAAACTAAAACTTAAATAGATTTTTAGCTAGGCAAATTGTAAAACGAATTTGAGAAATAAGATGATGGATGGATTAGTTAGAGGTCCGTTCTTCACACATGACACACTTGTACATGAATCGATTTCCAATTGCTTTTTAATAAACTATGATGCTCAACACCCCAGATTGACCGTGATGCACAAATTAACCCTCAGATTTTCCTTTACTTATTGAATTGGATGAATGCATGCGACAATCCAAATTATTCTCTAAAAGTCCCCTATATGAATGCATAATAGAGATACAATCAGAGATCATTACGTTCAATGAAAATCATAAGTGTTGACGAGGCAAATTGTAACTATGAATGCATGATACGTTTGCCAAGAATTCAATTAACGCGATTGTGACAAGCAACCTTCACTACTCATGAATATAAACTTGTAACAATTAGGTGAAACTCATTTATATTCTAGCATCTAATTTATGTATGAAAACTAAGTATGCATCCTTAATAAACATACAAGAATTAGTTATGAAGCAAATAGATAATTGAATTGCAATCACAACTTATCAAATCACAATTAGAAGAAATCAATTCATATCACAAGCATGTTCATGGCTTCAAACTTCCCCCTAACTAAATAGGGGTTTAGTTCCTCATGTTCACAAAACAAAGTTAAATAGAATTATACATTGAAAATAAAAGAAAGAAAACACCTAAACGTTCCAACGATCCATGTTGGATAGCAAGCACGTCCAAGAACTTTCCTTCTTCTTCTTTGCCGCAACACAAGGTTGGAGTGATGTTTTGAAGGGTTGGTTATATGGAGGAATGGATGGGAAGGAGTTTAGAGATGTAGGGAGAGGCAAGGCAAGGCTTGGAGAATGGTTTATTTTCTTAATGATAAATGAGGTTGCTGCCATGGGTATTTATAGGGAGAGGATGGACTTGTTTAAGCCAAATTTCTAGTGGAAAAACACCAAGGAAGCACACGGCATAGACTTGTTTTTTATGGTGGGTTAGGTCTTGAATCATCCACACACTTTCCTAATGGGTTAGGTATTGAACAATCACTCAAATGTCATGGTGAGTTAGGCATTGCATCATTACTCAAATTTCTGGTGGGAAAACATCAAGGAAGGCACGGCAAGGTTGAATTTCTGGGGTAGGCTTGGTTTTGAGTGGAGTTTTGGTCAATCTTTCTAGAAACCTATCCCTTCTTGCAACTTGTATTTGTTTCACCATATTTTTAGCATGTTCCTAGCTTCTTTTGACTTCAAATTCGTCCATCCAACTAGCTTGGATCATAAGCAATCCATCTTGGGCCCAAAAACACTCCAAACTACTCCAAATTGGCTCAAAATGCACCATTAGCCCATAAAACCTACAAACACACAAATTTATCTTTAAACACTATTATAAATACTAAATAATTACCAAAATACAAGAAAACAAGCAAGCTAAGTCGCATAAATATGCTCCTATCAGGAGTATCGTGTCTCCGCATCTTGTAGGGCCTTGCTAGCGTAGTAGACGGCCCGTTCGACACCACTGTCCTTTCGAATAAGAACAGAACTGACTGCTGAAGCCGAAACTGATAGATAGATAATAAGGGTGTCACCAACTTCTGGTTTGGAGAGCAGATGGGCTTTACTCATGTAATCTTTGAGGTTCCTGAATGCCTTGGCACATTCCTCCGTCCATGTAATGTGCTTCTTATTTCCCTTGAGTGCTTTGAAGAAAGGAGCATATCTGTCTGTGGCCTTAGAGATGAATCTGGTTAAGGTTGCCACTTTGCCAGTAAGGCTTTGGATGTCTTTTGAAGTTACTGGCTCTTTCATGTCGATGATTGCTTTGATCTTTTCGGGGTTAGCTTCAATGCCTCGTTGGCTAATCATGAAGCCTAAGAATTTGCCAGAGCCCACGCCGAAGGCACATTTGTTGGGGTTCAACCTCATTCGATACCTTTTCAGAATGGTGAAGTTTTCATATAGGTTGGTGATATGCTGGTCGACATGTTTGCTCTTGACTAACATATCGTCAACATAAACTTCCATGCTCTTCCCGATTTGTTCAGTAAACATTGAAGCCTCTGATAAGTTGCCCCTGCATTCTTTAGACCGAAGGGTATGACTTTGTAGCAATATAGTCCCCTGTCAGTAGTGAAGGCTGTGTGTTCTTGGTCTGAGGGGTTCATGAGGATTTGGTTGTATCCTGAATAAGCGTCCATGAAGCTCAAGAGCGCACACCCTGCCGTAGAGTCTATAAGTCTATCAATGAGAGGAAGGGGGAAACTATCCTTCGGGCATCCTTTGTTTAGGTCGGTGTAGTCGACACACATTCTCCACAAGACCTTTTGAAGCAAGAGACTTTCCTTGGTCAGATTTTTCTTAACAAGGACAACATTTGCTACCCATGTTGGGTAATTGACTTCACGGACGAAGCCTATGTCCTTGAGTTTTTCAACTTCTGCTTTCATCGCCTCGTATCGTTCAACATCATAAGATCTTCGCTTCTGTTTTACTGGTTTGGTCTTGGGATCAATACTCAAGTGGTGACAGATGATATCGGGAGAGATGCCCGGCATATCTTTAGATGACCAAGCGAAGACCTCGGCGTTCCCTTGCAAAAAGGTGATCAGCGACAACCGAAGTGGTGGTGACAAAGTGGTGCCAATCTTCACCATGCGATCTTGATGGTCTTTGGAGATAGAGACATTCTCTAACTCTTCAGCGGGTTGTGCTTGCTGGGTGAATGAGTCATCTCGAGGGTCGTCGGGTTGACTGTTGCCATCATGAAGATCCGAGTTGGCTTCATCTGGACTGGTCTTTACTACCTGGTTATGTATAGAGAGGGTCTCCTTGGGGACAGGTAGCTGTTGTTGCTTAACTGAAGTGTTGTAACATGATCGAGCAATAAGTTGATCTCCCCTGATGTATCCATTGCCGAAAGGGGTTGGAAACTTCATCAACAACATATGTGTGGATACCATGGCCTTGAGATCATCGATGCCTGTGCGCCCAAAGATGACATTGTATGTCGTCGGGCAATTGACCACTAGGAAGTTAGTGGTAATAGTAGCTGTGTAGGGGCCTGTACCAATGGTGAGGGGTAAGTGTATACTCCCTAAAGGTTGTACGATATCACCAGAGAAGCTTATCAGAGGAGAAATCGAGCGATCGAGCAAGTGTTCAGCTACATTAAGTGCCTTGAAAGCTTCAGCAAACATGATATTGACTGAAGCACCTGTGTCTATCAGGATTCGTTTCACATCAAAATTTGCTATGTGAGCCTCCACGATCAGCGAGTCGTTGTGAGGGTAGATGATACCTCTTTCTTCCTCAGGGTAGAAACATATTGGATCCCAGTTAGGCTTTTGATACTTGCCTCCCCTGATGTCTTCCACGTGAAACACTTGATGGCCAGGTCTCAAAGTTCGTTCAATGTTTTTCATGGCCATATTGGAAGATTCAGACATGGGTGTGCCGCCGCTTATGGAATATATCACATTCACCTGGTGTTGGTTACGGTTATCCCTTGGAGGGTGAATGAGGAACTGATCAATATTTCCTTCACGTGCCAAAGCTTCAATATGATCACGGAGGATGATGCACTTCTCGCCATCATGGCCATTATACTCGTGGTAGCAACAAAACATGCCCGTGTTCTTCGTGGACTTGTAATCTGGCTGTCTTGGCTTTGGCTTTGGTATCAGGTGAGCTATACTGGGGTAGATGGTCGCGCATGTAGCGTTCAATGGTGTGTATGTCTCATACCTCGGGGTAGGGCCTGTCTTGACACGTGATTGGCCCACTGCGTTGACTGCCTGGGGACGGGCGTTATTGTGACGATATCCTGAGTTATCGAGATAGTGCCCCTTATTCTTTTTATTAAAATGAGATTGGTGAGGATGGAAATCTTTCCTTTTGCCCTAGGATTGATATGTCTGCTGACTTGGCGAAGCATTAAATGAGGCAGGGGGTGTGCTGTTACCGTTTGGAAGGTTGAGGTCTTCTCATTCGGTTGGATTTGGCCTCCACTCCCTACTTGCTGATAAGGGATGACTGTAGGGGTTTCCCTTGATATGTCCTTGCCTCGGCGGAGGCATGGTTGTAAGCTTGTGCCATCACCTCAGAGTAAGTCTTCCAAGTGTTGGCATTGATCATGTACTTGAAGAAACGGTCACGTAAACCTGTCGTGAAGGCCTTGAGGGCGGTCTTGTCATCTGCCTTAGCGCAACGAGAATACTTATGGTTGAAGCGGCCAGCATACTTTCGTAATGACTCGTCCGGCTTCTGGCGAATAGTGTACAAGTCATCTGCAGAATGCAAGCGATCGGTCTGGAAGATGTGTTGAGAGACAAACAGCTTCCTCAACTCTTCAAATGAGTCTACTGTCTCAGGTAGAAGACGGCAATACCAGTTTAAAGCTCCGCCAGAGAGGGTGGAGGGGAAGAGAAGACACCGTTCTTCATCGGTGTGTCTCCGGTATACCATGGTGGACTTAAAGAGGTTAAGGTGTTTAATCGGGTCTTCCCTTCCAGTATAGAGTTGTAAGTCAAGCTTCTGCTTTGTCTTCGCTTGGAGGGGGTGTTGAGGATCCTTTTTGTGAGGGGGCCAGGCCTGAGTTGGTTCCAGTCAGGTATCTCTGCTTGACGTTCAGCCTTCAACTTGTTTACTTCCTCTGGGAGCTGTAGGACAAGGGGGTCCTGAGTGGAGTCGTGCACCACTGAAGTTTTCTTCCGTAAGTCCCCATCGCCTCTTGGAAGTAGGAAAGTTTGATCAAGATAGCGTGATTTTTCCTTGGACTCGCCATACTGACTCCTAGAGTGAGTATGTCGGAATATTTCCGAGTCCTTTGTACCTTCATGTTCTTCTGGGGCCTGTTGTCCATTCCCTAGATTGGCTGCTGGCCTGGGTTGTGGAAGAGGACCGAGTTTTTCAGAAACTCTTGGGTCATTGATCTTCGAGCTTATGTGGATGAGATTCTCTCGACGTTGCTTTATGAAGTCTCGATAATCACGATAGACGGCTTTTGATCCTTCCACTCCCTCTGTGATAAGGTGTTTTCCTCTACTTCTTCTTCTTCGAGTTGAAGCAGCTAGGTTGAGAGAAGTCTCATGTTGATTATCACATTGATGTGTAGCTCGATCCCTATCAGGGATGTCCGTGTTGGATATCGGTGACCCTCCGTGTTGGGGGGCATTCAGATGATTGTTGACCTCAACAGGGGCGACGAGCTTGTGTGTTTGAGCATGTCTAGCCTCGTGAAGCATCTCGAAAAAATTTTCATATTGTTCCTGGAGGACCTCATTCTTCATCGCTATCTTATTGTTCTGAACCTCTAGCTCATCGACTTTAGCTTGAAGAGTAACTCTATTTCCTTCCTGCTTTCGTTGCTTCATACTAGGTCCAAGGGGGGTGTCATTCTGTGTGTTATGGCTTCTTTCGCTCCCCATGTCGGAGAGAGACGCTTGGCCAAAAGAGAGTGTACGAGCGGTGGAAACCAGCTTGACAAAGCTGAAGATAGTGGGAATAAGTGTCTTTCCCACAGACGGCGCCAAATGTTGATGCACAAAATCAATGAGAACTTTGGTACAACAGAAAGTGTCAGGTTTTGTGACCTTCGCTTGGTTGCTTCGGTCACTAGTGAAGATAAGTATGTAAATGAATAGAGACAGAGAAGCAAACACAAGATATACGTGGTTCACCCAGATTGGCTACGTCCACGGAGTAGAGGAGTTCTCATTAATTGTGAAGGGTTTACACAAATACATAGGTTCAAGCTCTCCTTTTGTGAGTTCTAGTGAATAGTTTAGTACAAAATGACATTAGAGATTATTGACACGTGTCGTGTTGTGATTGTCTTCTGATGTTGACACGTGTCGCGCTGTGATTGGCTTCTGATGTCGACACGTGTCGCATTGTGATTGGCCTCCTGGTTGAAGGGAAGCTCTTCTGGGTCCTTGACTGTATAACGTTGACCGGTGCTCAGTAGTTTCGGGATTGGTCAAGTATGGTACAAACAAATTCTATTTGGGATTTGGTTTTCGTAAAGACCCAGGAGGAGTTCAGTGGAATTGGATGGAATCGGATGGAAAGTGTAGTAATGTATTGACGGCGAAGTTTCGATCTTTGCTTCTTTGAGTTGTCGTGTTGACGGGGGTTTATGGTCTCTGGGACTTTTTGAGTTTGAAAGACAAACTCGACTTTCTCTCCCTTGTCGTAACAACTTCGGACACCGATTGGATTAACGTTGCCCCCAGTGGGTTTCAACCTGTGGGTGCTACAGAGGATCGCCCTACACCTCGCTGGTGCTCATCAGCAAGAACCATCAATCAGACGGTCCACAAGATGAGATCCGACGAATCCGGCCCCGCCAGTCACGACGATGTAGTAGACGGTGTCAGAGAGCTGAAAGATCTCATCTTCCTGAGCCGACTTCATGACCATTTCGAGCTGCTCAAGCTTCTCCACCACGTCGGCCATGTCGTAAGACTGAACCTTGTACCCCTAAACGGCAAGCAGCTCATCCAAGTCGCCGCCGGCGTTGTACCCGTCTTGGTCATCTTCCCAAATATGGGCCTTGCCGTTCAGGGCGGTGATGAGTGAACCAGCTGAGCAGAGACTGAGAGAGAGAGAGATCTGGTCTTGAACGGCGAAAATGAGGTGTGAACGGCGAAAGCGACCTTGTCGTCGTTGTTGCGGAAGTTCGACCTCGCGACTCTGATTACTCTCATCACTGATTTGTCGTTCGTCATGGCTGCGTGAATCAGTGTGATTGATCAGTGAACTTTTCTTATTGCTTTTTTTTTTTCAGAGAGAGAGGCTGGATTGTTAGAGAGAGACAGAGTTTGTGGTCTTTTTCTGAAGAGGTGAAAGAAATCAGAAGCAAGAGAGAGGCAGAGAGAGTTTTGGGGTCCGCGAAGGTTTTCTGGAAAAGCCCGAGGAGGGAGGTTCTGGGTTCCTGGGTTATGCAGATTTTGCAGATTCACGGTGGAGATGAAAAAATGAAAGAGAACCGACACAACTTTTCGTATCGATTCCCACAGACGGCGCCAAATGTTGATGCACAAAACCGGAGATCTTGGAACAACATAAATCCGACCGTAGATCTGCAAGTAATGTAAGTAACACAAGATGTATCGTGGTTCACCCCAAGGTTTGGGCTACGTCTACACTGATTATGTATTTATTTGAGGGAGAGAGAGCTCTGAGAGTGAGAGCTTTGAGAGGGGGGAGAGGGCTAGGAATTGGCCTCTTTCAATTATGAGGGTGAGGGGTCCTTTTATAGAATAAGGACTCCTCACTTATTACATATTTGCCCCTTCCTTTATTACATAATTACATTTAAGTCCTCCGAGTATTTATACGAGGTCTAAATACGAGGCCCTAAATATGGTATAAACAAACCACAACATATAGATCAATATTTGTCAAAATTTTGGAACTCAAGTTGACAGCTAAAGTCAAAATGTTTGCTTTCTTTTGGGGATTGGAAGAGGAAACATTGATATCCCTTCTCTAGATTCAGACGTGATTTCTTGGTTACAACATGAATGGCATAATTGTTAGAGTATATAAATGAATGCTTAGGATTGTGACACTTGGCAATCTACAAGAAAGGAAATTAGTTAGTTTGTTAAGATTAGATAAGGATGTTGTTAGAAGATATGGTTGTAATAAGATCTCCCTATATATGCGGGATTGTATGGATTACTGTCACTAAGTAAAAATATACAAAGATTTCTGTTTCTCTCTCTAAGAGATCTCTCTCTAAGCTGTCTTATCTTCTTCTCTAAGTTTTCTTGTTTTCTCTACAAACTGTGTTCTTCATTTCTGCACTATGGTTTACATGGTATCACTCGCCGAATTAGCTTAACCGCAAGCTTCTTCGATCTGGGTTTCTTGCTTCCACTACCTAATTTCTCTTCTTTGTGACTGTTTCGGTTGATTTGGGTTTTGGCCGACTACCCATTATTCTCTTTTCTCTTTCTTCAAATTTCTGCACACCAAGTGTTTGTTGTTAGGTCTCAACAAAAGTTGATCAAGATGGTTACAGCGAGTCAATAGCAAATTTTACAATCCCCAATTATTGGGTTGATTTCATCGGTTTCTCCATCTGTTTCTATTAAGTTGGATGATACCAACTATCTTCAATGGCATTTTCAGATGAAATTGGTGCTCGATGGGTATGGCATTATGAATTTTGTGGATGGATCACATCCTTGCCCCTCTCAGTTTACTTCTTCAAGTTCTGCAGATTTAGAGGTTGTATCCACCGGTTCCAATTCCAGAGTTGAATCTGATGAGTAAGGTTTGGAAGATGCATGATAGAGCACTAATGCAACTTATCATTGCTACTTTGTCTCTGCTTGCAATTTCTTGTGCAATTGGGAGCACCAGTGCAAGAGATTTATAGGTGCGTCTTCAGGAACAATTTTCTACAGTTACAAAGACTTCCATTTTCCAAATGAAGTCTGACTTACAAACTATCAAGAAAGGGGCTGATTCTGTGAGTCAATATCTTCAGCGCATCAAGGAGACTAGAGATTATCTTTCTGCAGCAGGGGTTACTTTTGTTGATGAGGATATTGTTATCTTGGCTTTAAATGGTCTTCCAGCTGAATATAACACGTTTTGGTGTGTTATTCGTGGTCGTGAAAGTGTGATTTCTCTCAAGGAGTTTCGTGCTCAATTGCTTGCTGAGGAAGCAACTCTTGAGAGTAATTCTTCTGTTAATTTTCCCACTGCTTTGATGGCTCAGAATCAAAATTACAATGATAATTCTAGGTTCCAAAATGGCAGTAATGGTTTTACTAATGGGAATCACAATGGTAATTCTGGTTATCACAGTGGGAATTCTGGGCAGTCCAATTTCTTCAATGGTGGCAATCGTTCCAAATACAAAGGCAAAGGGAAATCGAGTAACAATCAGGGCAATAGATATTATAATAATCAAGGCCAGAGGTCCTACCGTTCCAAACCTATTGTTCATGATTACGCTCCTGGTATTCTTGGAAATCCTTCTCAGCTCGATAACGCTGCCTCATCTTCCAGTGTTATTTGTCAATTGTGTTCTCAACAAGGTCATTCAGCTGTCAATTGTGCTTATAGAGATGTTGAACCTTCTGAGTCCTGTCAGATTTGTGATAGAACCAATCACACTACCAAGACATGTTTCTATAGAAATAAAGCCAAGACTTCTGGATCCCAAATGACTGCCATGAATGTAATTTATCCTAGTTAAATGCAATATCCTCAGTTTATGCATATTATGCCTCCTGTGATGAATAATATGTCGTCTATGATGAATATGCCATCTTCTTAGTTGCCAGTTTCTATGAATGCCTCATCTTCTTATAATATGCCATTTATGTCATCCTCTTCATCAAATTCAGCTTCACCACAAGTATGGTTGACAGATTCTGGTGCTACTAATCATTTGACTAATGATTTGCATAATTTGTCTTTGGCTTCTCCATATCCTCAGAATGAAACAGTGCAAACAACAAATGGTGAAGGTTTATCAATCACTCATTTTGGGCATTCCATTCTCAAAACTCATGTGCAATCAATCAAATTAAATTCCGTTCTTTATGTTCCCAGAATTACTCATAACTTGCTGTCAGTTCACCGAATTTGCTTGGACAATAATTGTTGGCTCATATTTGATGCATTTTGTTTTTAGATTCAGGACAAGGCCACAAGGAGACTCATATATAAAGGACTATGCAACAATGGACTATACCCTATACCATTCGTTCCTGTTCTTTCTCCTGCAGCTCAAAAACAAGCTTATCCAGCAATTGCATGCCTTGGACACAATGTCAAGACTACAATTTGGCACAGTTGTTTAGGTCATCCTTCCAACTCTATAGTATCTCTTATGCTTAGTAAATCCAATGTTACTGTTGTAAAAGATGTGAACCCTATTGTTGTCAAAGTTGTTTAGAGGGTAAGTTTATTAAACTTCCCTTTTGTCATGTCTCCTCTAGGTCTGTTATACCTTTTGAAATTGTTCATAGTTATTTGTGGGGACCTGCACCATGTACATAAATTAATGGTTACAAATACTATGTCCTATTTGTTGATGATTGTACCAGATTTTCCTGGCTTTTTCCCTTAATAAATAAATCAGATCTTTCTTCCATCTTTGTCTCATTTTACAGTTCAGTGTTAACTCAGTTTTCTGCAAAAATCAAAATTTTACAAAGAGATGGGGGGGAGAGTATATTGGCAAATCATTACAGTCCTTTCTTGTTGCCCATGGTATATCCCATCATAAGTCATGCCCTTATACACCTTAGCAAAACGGTTTGGCCGAAAGAAAACATAAACATATTGTTGAAACTGCAATCACCCTTTTGCAAAATGCTCATTTACCTTCGAAATTCTGGACCTTTGCTTGTAACACTGCAATTTACTTAATTAATAGAATGCCATCATCTGTCATCAACAATAAATCTCTTTTTGAAATGCTATACTCTACCATTCTAGAAATTCAACATCTTAGGGTCTTTGGGTGTGCTTGTTATCCATTTTTTAAGCCTTATAACAGTAACAAATTACAACCTAAGACTGCTAAATATGTGTTCTTAGGTTATGCCTCCAATTATAAAGGCTATATTTACTATGAACTGAGTCATAAGGATTTATATCTCTAGGCATGTGATTTTTAATGAGATTGATTTTCTATATGTTACTTTGGATACTAAACCTACATCTCATCCCAAACCTGATTCCTATAGTTATCCTTATGTGGTTCCAAACCTTCAAAATATCTTAGTAACACCTTTTACATCATTGCCCTTACTTCCAGATACTACATTACCCTCATCCTCACCTCAACCATCCCCTCACTCATCATTTTAGCCCTTTATCTCAACCAGCTTCCCAACCATCACCCCAACCATTATCTCAGTCCATTGTTGCTCAAGGATCTCCAGTCTCTGTGGCACCTGAGTTTAGTCCTGAGACCTTACAAGTGGTTCTTACTATTCCACCACTGAATTTGCATCTTATGCAAACGAGGTCCAAGAGTGGTATTGTTAAAAAGAAGGTATTTTTCACTTCTGTTGATACTGCAACATCTGTGGATTTAACAAAGATTGAGCCTGCCACTTATAAATCTGCTTTAAAAGTTCCTATGTGGTATAAGGTAATGCAGGAAGAGATTGATGCACAGTATTTGTAGATGACTTGGAGTTTGGTTGATCTTCCAACTCATAAGAATTTGGTTGGGTGTAAATGGGTGTTTAAAGTGAAAAGAAATGTTGATGGGACTATTGCTCAGCACAAAGCTCGATTGGCTGCCAAGGGGTTTAGTCAAGAACAAGGGCTCGATTACGGTGAAACTTTCAGCCCTGTTGTGAAGCCCACAACTGTGAGATTAATCCTTGCCTTAGCAGCTCATTTCAATTAACCATTGAGACAATTGGATGTCAAGAATGCATTTCTTCACGGCATTTTGCAAGAAGAAGTCTACATGTCTCAACCTCTACGTTTTGAGGATTCTAGGTATCCACACTTAGTTTGCAGATTACATAAATCTCTGCATGGCCTGAAACAAGCCCCACGGGCCTGGAATGATCGATTTACACAGTTTTTGCCTCAGTTGGGATTCAGTAATACTTACTCGGACTCTTCTCTCTTTATTAAGCTTGTTGATGGTTCAATTGTTATGTTGTTATTGTATGTCGATGATATTATCATCACTATGAGTGCAACGGAGGCTATTCAACAGATTATTACAGATCTCACCAAGGAATTTGATCTTAAAGATCTTGGTCCACTGCATTTTTTCTTGGGTATTCAAATTACTCGAACTTCACAGGGGCTGTTCTTATCTCAAAAGCAGCATATTATGGATTTATTAAAGAAAAATGATATGTTGGATTGTAAAGCTGCTGCCACTCCTTGTTTGCCTTCCAGCTGATTGCTTAAAGATGATGGTCAACCATTTAATAATCCAGGATTATACAGGAGCATAGTTGGTGCATTGCAGTATCTTGTATTCACTAGACCTGATATAGCTTTTTCCGTTCATCAGGTTTGCCAGTTTATGCAAGCTCCTATGATTGCTCATTTTACTGCTATGAAACGGATATTGCGATACTTAAAAGGTTCAGCTTCCTATGGTGTTACTTATAGCACAGGAGATTTGATGATTAAAGCCTTTAGTGATGCTGATTGGGCTGGTGACCCTAATGACAGACGCTCTACTACCGGCTTGGTTGTGTTCTTGGGCAATAATCTCATATCCTGGTCTTCTAAAAAGCAACCAACCGTATCTCGTTCTTAAACCGAGGCTAAGTATAAGGCATTGTCTTCAACAGCTGCAGAGTTGGATTGGATTCAACAATTACTTACTTTTCTACAAATTAAGCTTTTATATACTCTTGTATTGTTTTGAGATAACTTGTCTGCTATAGCTCTCTCTCTTTCAATCCAATTCAACATCAACGGACAAAGCACATTGAGTTCGATGTTCACTTTGTGCGCGAACGAGTTGCAACAAAGAAGCTACTGGTTCAGTTTGTGTCTTCTTCGGAGCAGTTTGCTGATATTCTCACAAAGGATCTCAGTTCACCTATTTTCCACACTCATTGTTCCAACCTCATGCTTGGTTTCTCCAAACATGAGGTTGAGGGGGGATGTTAGAGTATATAAATGAATGCTTAGGATTGTGACACTTGGCAATCTACAAGAAGGAAATTAGTTAGTTTGTTAAGATTAGATGAGGATGCTGTTAGAAGATATGGTTGTAATAAGATCTCCCTATATATGCGGGATTGTACGGATTACTGTCACTAAGAAAAAATATACAAAGATTTATGTTTCTCTCTCTAAGAGATCTCTTTAGCTCTCTCTCTGAGCTGTCTTATCTTCTTCTCTAAGTTTTCTTGTTTTCTCTACAAACTGTGTTCTTCATTTCTGCACTATGGTTTACAATGATGCCCAACCTTTATTGCTCGAAAAGATATTTCCTACACATGTTGAAAAATATGGAACCAAAGAAACAACGCTCTTTTTGAACAAAGGATACGTAATGCAATGGAAACATTTATACCCATTAGGAATTATTTAGTCAAAATCCAGGGGAGGCTGAAATGCCTCTGTGAGTCTTCTCAGCTCCCAGAATGAGTGAATAACCGTGGCTTGCCACTAGTTGTCCCCCTTTTAAAGAAAAAAAAAACCATAGCCTTACAACTCACGAGCGGTTCCTTTAGGATATTCTTCAGCTTTGCAAGGTTGGGTCTCGATCGTGTTCAAGTGGAATGAGATTCATAGGTTCTCATTAATATAATTAACGGCAAAGTGCAACTTCGTTGGAGAATTAGGCATTGGTTTTCAAAACTATCGTTCACACATATATTATGAAAAGCGAATATCATATAGTTGATACAATGGCACCAATAAAAGAGCATTATTATCATAATTGAGTTGAAACCATAGTATCATATAGATGTAAAATGTACTCATTCATGTAAAACTTTTTAATCTTAAAATGTACTCATTCTTAAATATACCAATTTGTTATATGTAAAATGTACCATTCTTTTTAGGGTAAAAGACTGTTTACTACCCTCATGTTTTGTGGTTTTCAACATTTAGTACATCCAGTTTTTTTCGTCCCAGAGTCATACCTAAAGTGTAAATTTTGGGACAATCTCATACATCCGTTAGTCAAACTGTTAAATCTACCGTTAATTGTGACGTGGTGCCCATGTGGACAATGACGTGGTTCGGTTCTTTTTTTTTTTTTTTCTTCTTCTTCTTCTTCTTATTCTGGGTTGCAGGGGGTTGGGTTTTGGGGGGGAAGGGGGGGACGAACTGGGTGGGTTCCCTTTTTTTTTTTTTTTCTTCTTCTTCTTCTTCCTCTGAATCTGGGTTGCAGATTCGGTTTTTTTTTTTTTTTTCTTCCTCCGA
Organism: Malus fusca; assembly: GCA_035220775.1. Lineage (NCBI taxonomy): Eukaryota > Viridiplantae > Streptophyta > Magnoliopsida > Rosales > Rosaceae > Malus > Malus fusca. The sequence goes on from CM069063.1 coordinate 22,702,742, forward strand.
ATCTGGGTTACAGATTGGGTTTTTTTTTTTTTCTTCTTCTTCTTCCTCCTTCTTCTTCCTTCTTCTTCTTCTTCCTCCGAACCTGGGTTGCAGATTCGGCTTTTCTTTTTTTTTTTCCTTCTTCCTCCTTCTTCCTTCTCCTTCTTCTTCTCCTTCTTCCTTCCTCCTTCTTCCTTCCTCCTTCTTCTTCTTCTTCTTCTTCCTCCGAATCTGGGGAAGATGAAGGTTTTTTTTTTTTTTTTCTTCTTCCTCCTTCTTTCTCCTTCTTCCTTCTCCTTCTTCTTCTCCTTCTTCCTTCCCCTTCTTCTTCTTCTTCCTTCTTCTTCCTTCTCCTTCTTCTTCTTCTTCTTCTTCTTCCTCCGAATCTGGGGAAGATGAAGGTGTTTTTTTTTTTTAGGGTAAAAGACTGTTTACTACCCTCATGTTTCGTGGTTTTCAACATTTAGTACATCAAGTTTTTTTCGTCTCAGAGTCATACCTAAAGTGTAAATTTTGGGACAGTCTCATACATCCGTTAGTCAAACTGTTAAGTTTTTCGTTAACTGTGACATGGCGCACTGACTGGGCGCCACGTGTCATCCACGTTTTTTTTTTTTTTTTCTTTTTTCTTTCTTTTCTTTTCTTCTTCCTTCTTCTTCTTCTTCTTCTTCCTCCGACTGCAACTTTCTTTTCTTTTTTTCTTCTTACTTCTCCTTCTTCCTTCCTTCCTCCTTCCTTCCCTTTCTTCCTTCTTCTTCCTTCTTCTTCCTTCTCATTCTCCTTCTTCTTCCCGAATCTGGGCAAGCTTTTTTTTTTTTTTTTTTCCCTCTCTCTTCTTCTTCTTCTTCTTTCTCTTTCCTCCTTCCTTCCTTCTTTTTCTTCTTCTTCTTCTTCTTCTTCTTCCTCCGAATCTACCCAGATTCAGTTTTTTCATTTTTATTTCTTTTTTTTCTTTCTTCTTCTTCTTCTTCTTCTTCTTCCTCCGAATCTGCCCAGATTTAGTTTTTTTTTTTTTTCTTCCTCCTTCTTCTCCTTCTTCCTTCCTCTTCTTCATTCTTCTTCTTCTTCCTCCGAATTTGGGGGAAGATGAAGGTGTTTTTTTTTTTTTTTGAGGAAGAAGAAGAAGAAGAAGGAGGAAGAAGGGGAAGGAAGAAGGAGAAGGAGGAAGAAGGGGGAGGAAGAAGGAAGAAGGAGGAAGAAGAAGAAAGAAAGAAAGAAAAAAAAAAAAAAACAAACTTCCCCAGATTTCGGAGGAGGAAGAAGAAGAAGATGAAGAAGAAGAAGAAGAAGGAGAAGGAAGAAGAAGAAAGAAAAAAAAAAAAACAAACTTCCCCAGATTTCGGAGGAAGAAGAAGGAGAATGAGAAGGAAGAAGAAGGAAGAAGGGGAAGAAAGGGAAAGGAAGGAGGAAGGAAGGAAGAAGGAGAAGGAAGAAGCAAAAAAAAAAAAAAAAAAAAAAAAAAAGAAAGTTGCAGTCGGAGGAGGAAGAAGAAGAAGAAGAAGAAGAAGGAAGAAGAAAAGAAAAGAAAGAAAAAAGCAAAAAAAAAAAAAAAAAAACGTGGTTGACACGTGGCGCCCAGTCAGTGCGCCACGTCACAGTTAACGAAAAACTTAACTGTTTGACTAACGGATGTATGAGACTGTCCCAAAATTTACACTTTAGGTATGACTCTGAGACGAAAAAAACTTGATGTACTAAATGTTGAAAACCACGAAACATTAGGGTAGTAAACAGTCTTTTACCCTTTTTTTTAATATATATTTATGTATTTTATAAATAATTTATTTTTAATTTCCACGTGGGTGACACGTTGCGCCCAGTCATTGGCTACATGGGCGCCACGTCACAGTTAACGGGAGACTTAACAGTTTGACTAACAGATTTATGAGATTGTCCCAAAATTTATACTTTAGGTATGACTCTAGGACGAAAAAAACTTGATGTACTAAATGTTGAAAACCACGAAACATGAGGGTAGTAAACAGTCTTTTACCCTTCTTTTTATATATAAAATCTATTCAATTTTTTTCTAATCCATTTTTAAACTTATATGGTACATTCTTTTTTCTTTGATTTTAAAATGTATCCATGTCAAGTTTAATCGAAGAAATTTACTAATGTTATTAAGCCTAATATATATATATTAGGCTAAATGAATCAAAGCATATCGATAGAAAATTGCACTATCTAGCATAATATAGGTTGAGTTCCATCTAGTAGGGACATCTTGTCTCAAACCTCTCCTACTATCCAATATTCCCACTTGTCTAACACATTCATAAAACTTTAGTTTCCTAGCCTCAGAGCCCTTTATATACTTGATGCATTCACGAATCTTTATCACCGAAGAATCAATTTCTTTAAGTCCATCTTGGACTATCAAATTCAAAACATGAGCACAACAACGCACATGAAAGAACTCACCATTCATCACAAGAAAACTTCTAAGATTCAATTGATTCTTCAAAATGCTAACAAAAGAAATATTTGAAGAAGCATTATCCAAAGTAATAGAAAATAACTTCTTCTCAATCCCCCACTCAGTCACCAATGCATTAATTTTCTCAGATAATGCAACACCAGTATGCGGAGGAGGCATGTGACAAAAACTTAAAATTCTTTTATGCAATTTCCAATCTTTGTCTACAAAATGAGCAGTAAGAGCAAGATACCCATCAGTGCATTGTGAGGTCCATAAGTCTGATGTCAAACAAATTCTACCTTCAACTGAGCCTAACAAATTATGAAGCTTTTGTTTTTCATTTTTGAACATCCTCAACACACAAGCTTTAATTGTATTTCTACACGGTAACTTGATATCAGGAGATATATATGCAAACAAAGCCCTAATTCCCTCATATTCTGAAAAACTAAACGGAAGATTATGCTTGATGATGGCCTCTACCAATAAGCTTCGGAATACCACAGGATCAAAGTTTTGGGGACAGAATTCAGACATCGACAATAATCCACCAGTCGGTCCAGGGCATGTTTTCAAATGTCTATTCATATTACCCGTCCCATGATGACTATCATCTATTACCAATTTCTTACAATCTTTACATTGAGCACGACTTTTACCATCTTCAAAAATAGTAGTCAATTTGTTGAAAGTTTTCCAAACAGGAGACCTGAGTGTTCGCTTACCTAATTTGATCACTCTAGCCTTTTTCTTTGCCGGACTTGTATTTGTATTTTCTGTATTTTCACTTTCATGATCAGGTTGTATTCCCATTGTAACTTCCACTGACCCTCCATCACTAAGGTTTGTAAAATCTTGGTCTACAACATCCATTGCTTTAAGAAAGAAAAACAAAACTAAGATTACCAATTCTAGATAAACATAACTGCAAATTACCAAACAATACTAAGCAGTTTGCATGAAAATTACAATCACTAACCAACCCCTACTTAACCAACCAATAAGATAACAAATTCATCTTCAAAAAAGGGATCCCAGAACAAACACATAAAAATCAACAAACGCATACAAACACAGATCAAGGCAACAAGAAATATAAAAAAGAAACATATTTAGTTTAACTCATATAAACTACTGGATAAGAAAACTATTTAAGCAACTTGAGTGAATGTAAATATTGAGTAGGAAGCTGAAAATGCTAAGAACTCAAAAACGCCAGAAACCCAATACTCCAGTACACTGTTTAATTTACTCTTGGACAGATCTACTTCAAACTTTTGGTATATTATATATACCATCAGCATCTAAAACAGCACCAAGTTTATGGCACCCTAGCCTAGGGCTTTATTTATATTTTTTATATTCACCACAATATTTGTTCAATTCAATATTAATCTTTATGACAATGACATTGACTACAACATGTATAATATTAATATCCCCTAACATACAAAATACAATATTGGGCAGATGAGAAGTTCAGAGAGAGAACCTACACGGAAGAGGATGAAGTTCAGAGAGAGAACCAGGGGAAGGCCGAGAGAAGCAGGGGTCTGTCTGCGACAGAGAAGAGAAAAGCTGAAGAGGATAGTCTCCAAAGTCCAACCTAAATTAGTAAACACCTAATGCATAATGGACAGCTGAGATTAAATCTCAGCCAATCTAATGGCCACCAATTTTTTAAATTTAATTTAATATATAGATTCACTAACGCTTAATAAGATTTTGTGGTATCCACTTGTGTAAATATTTTAAATTGACGATCGAATTCATTCATTGTATTCGTATAGGGTCAACAAGTGTCGTTGTAAAAAATTATCAAAATCGAAGTTAAAATAACCGTTAAATTTTGATTTTTTGTTTTATAACCGTCGAAAAGTTTTGTCTTGTTACTTGATCTCTGAATATTTGTTTTTTGTGATTTTTGGCGTATGTGATCTCGAAGCATATACAAACAAGATTGACGGTTGGATCATTGAAATTAGTTTCATAGAATTCGTATCCCATCAAAACGATAGATTCACTAACACTTAGAGTTTATTTATACTTTTCATTAAGTATAACATAAGATTTTGTGGTATCCACTTGTGTAAATATTTTAAATTGACGATCGAATTCATTCATTGTATTCGTATAGGGTCAACAAGTGTAGTTGTAAAAAATCATCAAAATCGAAGTTAAAATAACCGTTAAATCGTGATTTTTTGTTTTATAACCGTCGAAAAGTTTTGTCTCATTACTTGATCTCTGAATGTTTTTTTTTTTGTGATTTTTGGCGTATGCGATCTCGAAGCATATACAAACAAGTTTGACGGTTTGATCATTGAAATTAGCTTCATAGAATTTGTATCTCATCAAAACGATAGATTCACTAACACTTAGAGTTTATTTATACCTTCATTAAGTATAAAATAAGATTTTGTGGTATCCACTTGTGTAAATATTTTAAATTGACGATCGAATTCATTCATTGTATTCGTATAGGGTCAACAAGTGTAGTTGTAAAAAATCATCAAAATCGAAGTTAAAATAACCGTTAAATTGTGATTTTTTGTTTTATAACCGTCGAAAAGTTTTGTCTTGTTACTTGATCTCTGAATGTTTGTTTTTTGTGATTTTTGGCGTATGCGATCTTAAAGCATATACAAACAAGATTGACGGTTGGATCATTGAAATTAGTTTCATAGAATTCGTATCCCATCAAAACGATAGATTCACTAACACTTAGAGTTTATTTATACTTTTCATTAAGTATAACATAAGATTTTGTGGTATCCACTTGTGTAAATATTTTAAATTGACGATCGAATTCATTCATTGTATTCGTATAGGGTCAACAAGTGTAGTTGTAAAAAATCATCAAAATCGAAGTTAAAATAACCGTTAAATCGTGATTTTTTGTTTTATAACCGTCGAAAAGTTTTGTCTCATTACTTGATCTCTGAATGTTTGGTTTTTGTGATTTTTGGCATATGCGATCTCGAAGCATATACAAACAAGTTTGACGGTTTGATCGTTGAAGTTAGTTTCGTGTATCCCATCAAGTTCAATGGTGTGTATATTTTATATATATATATATATATATATATATTTATTTATTTATTTATTTATTATGTAAATTTAAATCTATTTATTTTGTACGTATAATTATTATAGTTTTTTTAGGGGTATAAAATTTAATTTAAAATTTAATATATATATATATATATAATTATTATAGTTTTAAACTTTTTAGGGGTATAAAATTGTTAAATTAATATATATAATTATTATAGTATTTTTTAGGGTTATAAAATTATTAAATTAGTATTCTGCTTATCGTGTATCGTGTTACCCACGTGTATACCCGAACCAACCCGTTATCTTAACAGGTGCTTATCGGGTTACCCGATAATACCCGATTCGTTATCGTGTCGACTCAAACACCTGTTAATTTCGGTTCGTGTCGTGTCGGGTTATCGGGTCGTGTCAGGAATTGCCAGGCCTAGTGGTGACCATTACTTATTGGAAGCTATGCTTCCATGACCTTATATTTATGTTGGAGATAAAGTAGGCCCCTCGTTAATTTAATATAAATTTAATTAGAACTTAACGGATGTGATATTTTCAATAAATTAAATACTTCTTTGGAATGTTTAAAAAATTTGAGATCAATTTAAAATGACACTAAAAGGTGAGGTGTTTTAACTACTTTCTAAATACTAGTAAATAATATAGTATTGTGTATATTATTTATATTTTTCTCGACTATGAACTTATGGCCTCTATAGCATGTGTATTAATATTAGTATAGAAGTGTTAATTCCCAATATTAGAATACTATTTGACAGCATGAAATTAGCCCTGAAAAATCATAATTAATTTTTCCAACCACGTTGCATCAACCCCGCACTCCTTACTCCCGTTACACAACTACAATCTTACCCAAAGTTTTCAATCCAGAATTAGGTGAGATCTCCACCTTTACAATATGTTCAGTTCAAATAAAAGTTCCTATACAACTTTCACTTCTTATCGTGTTTAGTTATTATCCCACTTGTAATTGTATAAATCTTACGAGATTAGAAATCTTAGCATTCATTTTTTTTTTTTTTTTTTTTTTTTTTTTTTTTTACAAATGATGGAATAATTTACACTAAATTCATTTAAATACGGAGATAGAGATTTGAACTTGAGTATAGAGAGAGTACACTGCTTTGGTCAACTTAATTAAGCTCATGTCTTTCTTAACGTTGATTGTTTGATATTACATTTGTTTCTTATCTCCTTTTTTCAACTACAAAGAAACCAATGCAAAATAGCAAACGAGGATGATAGAGGTATAGAGATGAAGAAAAATGAATAGTATTAAATTACAAAAAAATAATACTTTGTATTTTTTTCATTTTTTTTATTAATTATTGTGTTTTACCTTTCACAATCAATGATCATGTGCTAGTCACATAAGGGATGTTGAGAGTCCGGATGTATTTCTATACACCGGTTACATTTTAACCGCCTCTCATCCCCAATTTATTTTCTAGTTTCCTGAAAGAACAAAAAATACAAGTGTAGGTGTGTGCGAGCTCACATGCGCATGCATATATAGTGTCTAGTAGGGACGTTCGTCCTCCGGCTGATACATGGGATCGTAGCTGCAAACGACGTAGTTCACTCCATTGTTGCACTTTGAAACACCACATCCTACCTCGGTGGTTTTGCCCCAAATCACAGCAAGGTAGTGACCACATTCCTCTTTGACACATTTGTTTGATTTGTGGTCATAGAACTCCTTCTCGGTAACCCAATATTTGGTGGCATCGGCGGCAGTCATGCCGGCACCTGAGGCCAAGTTCTCACCCCAACGCCCCATTGAGTGCTCCATTACGCAGTCGCCAACTCTTTTGTTAGCATATTCTTTAGCGTACTGGGCTAAGGTCTCGTTCCACTTGAGTGGAGCGTTACCGACCTCAGCTCGGGGCTTGTTGTGTTCATCCATGGTGGCTTTGATCTCTTCAGGGGAAAGGGCGGAGACAAGAGTGAACACTAATGTGGCGAAGCAAACAGAGAATAAAAGCTTCTTGTTGAACGCCATTTTTGTTTCTCAATGTGAAAAGTACTCTTGGATGTTGTAGTATTAGAGAATGTTTAATTAAGAGATGTTTGATTGAAATGGGAGATGAGATTGTGCATATTTATAAAACATATGTCCCAAAGAGGATTTAAAAATAGGCCCTTTAAATTTGTGGTGTCGCATTTTTTTAGGGAAGAGACTACCTTAAATTAGAACTTTGGTCAATCTCTTTCCTAATAAAAGTGAGTTTCATTTTCTTGTCGCAAAAAGTGAGCTTTCTTTTCTTCTTTTTCTTTTTTTTTTTTTTTTTTTTTTTTTAAAGACGAGATGAAGTAAGAAGTGGGTAAACGGCTTAGAATCTGCTGTCTCGAATTCCATGCCTCCTTTGTCTCTTGTTTAGTTTTTTGACACATGTCATTCAATTTAACTCCACAAAAACACCGTTAACTTTTTATAAAATTAATAAAAATTTAAAGAAATGAAAAACACACCCAAAAAAACTTGTCTTCCTGAGGTCGTCAAGATACCCAACCCCGAGAAACTCCCAGCACCCGAAACTAATAAATAAAAAATTTGTTTTCAGTTTGGGATTTACCCAACCCCCAAAAACTCCCGACACCCACCCCTCCAACCACATCACCCCAAATTCTGTTTCAGCAATTTAGCTTCATTTCCAATTTCTGTTTTTTTTTAAGGATGTTTTTTCATATTTCTTGAAAATTGAGTTGGATAGGATTGGATTGAATTACATGGAGGAGGATGGCTGTAAATTTTCAGCTGTGGATTCTACTATGAGTTGGCTTCAGAAGTCCCAGCCAAGGGCGATGAAGAAGGCGACGGTGGGGAATTCGAAGGACGATGATTCCGATGAGGCGCCGTCAATAGTAGCCCAATTCACCTACGGTCGACTCCTCCACTGCCTTCTTAAGCAAACCCAAATCACTCTCTTTCAAATCCATTTCCCTAATCATTCCCCAAATCCCACCACCGCCTCTCGCTCCTCCGCCTTTGCCCAATTCAATTTTCTCTTCCTCTCTCCAATGCGCCCCTCGATGAAATCACACTCTCTCTCCTTCTCCCTCACATAATCCTCCACCTCCGTCAACCGCCGCTTCTGAACAGCAACCTCGTCGCTGTGTTCTTGAATCAATGATTGGAGCGAGAGTAGAAGGGGAAAAGGATCGAACTTTTGCTGCCGGCATTCTTTATTTTTTCTTTAATGTTTAATTTTTTTTTTATTTTAATATATTGAAAGTTAAGGGTGTTAGTTACTAGATTAAGTAGTAGACACGTCAATCAAATAAGAAGGGAGACATAAACGAGGCATCAAAATCGGGAGAGCAGATCTGCAGCCGTAAATAACCTTTTATAACTTGTAAGACAACACAAGAAAAAATTTCCCCAATTCTTACGAATATTAGTTGGTAAATTACACAAATTTGCGAAATTGCTCTCTTAACTTTTAATTACCCAATTTACCCCACATTTTCAAATTTTTACACTTCGGTCATGTCCCACATTTTGTCAAATTTGTCGTGTAACGTTTATCTTTATTAGCAACAGTTTTTCTTTTCCCCAATCTCTCTACCCTTAATAGATATTTTTTTGGGATGTGAAATTGGAACAAAAACCGTCTATTTAAAGGAAACACTCTTACAATTATCAGAGTTATTACCAACTATTAGTAGAAAAAACTATTTGCGTGACAGAACTGTAGGCTGTGAAATAAATTTCGTTGCACAATGACAACTGTTGTTCGTCACTCAAAATGTCCATGACAACAAATTTTGTGCAACCTACATTTCCTTGGTGAATATTTTTGCTCGTTAGGCAAGAACTGGAAAAATACTCGTTAAAATGATAATTTGGCTTCAAATTTTGAACAACAAAAGGTTTCGTTGTAAGACATATTCTGAAATCACAGCAACAAGACATTAGGATCACGAATAAATCAAATCAATATGAAATAGAGATCGACTAATTATATTGAACTTATTTGTAGAATTCGGAAGACATGGTTATGAAGGTGAAGCCATTGATCCTTGCGAACAAAGTAGAAGTAGTCTTCTACTTTTAGTACCTCTCAATGAACTCTACTATCGAAATAGGCTTATAGTTTTCGTGAGTTTATATCGGTATGGAAGCAAGGACTACTCCTAGGTTATCTAGCTAGGGTTTCAATCAATTCCTCCCTATTATCGGAAAGGATATCAACCCAAATCATATCTCATCAATTATAGTCCCATCATGACTCTTATTCCTTGTATTTACTTAATAAAGGCCCTTAATTGATTGCATGTAATTAGGACTCCAATATGCTTATTTCCTTAAGGCACCGAGAGTCCTAGAGATTTCATTAACTTGATTGCCAAGTCAACTATTCCCTCAATTATTCTCGGCATAATTCATTGTCATTCACAAAATGGTTTTACATTCTCCCACTTGAATGTCAATGAGAATACCTCAATGAGATAAATATATATGGTGATCACTTGAGTCCACTAAAGTATGCAATCATACCTTTCAAGTAACTTGTCACTTTAAGACTAAATGCAGAACCAAGGAAAACAAGGCACACATTGGACAGTTCCTTGCACTCCATGATTACATGCACACTTAACTCAAAGCACTATATTACTAACAAAGTCATGATATCAAGAGCTAATAGTCAAAACATTAGCTCACAATAGTCGAACTGAAAATATGAAAATATATTTCAGTACAAAAGTAGTTCACAAAAGAACTCAACAAGGTTGGTAACAAAATCCAACTTTTCTGTCAATTTAGAATATAATAAGAGAACAACTTATGAACAAAATTTAAACCAAATTTACTCTTAAAGTATCAGCCACTAAGACTTCAAATTTTCAATTCAAAAGGTAATCTTTACTCCCATTGATTAAAAGAGACAAAATTATATAAATTATTATTACTCCCACTGATTAAAAGAGTAAAAGAAAAAAAACTTTATAAATGTCTACAAAACGAAACAGATACCTTTCAAATACTCCCATTAGCAAAACATTAGTCATGGGATCTAGAACATAAAATTTGTGAGCTCAACATCTTTATTTTAGATATCTGTAGGGAAATGATTCTCGTGACTGAAAAACTATACAAAATTATTTGGTCAGTTTTGTTCATCTAACAATTGACAGAAATAGAAAACTTTAACCGAATGTTTTCTTATTGCATCAAAAGCATATAATTTCAGAATCATCTTTGGACAAAAACTAATTATATTAGGTTTGCATAACTAAAACACAAAATACAAGGGCAAACGTATATGGCTTCAACATTTTTGAGCAGATGAAGTATATGCAATCTTGTCAATTTCATGTTTCACTATACATTGATTTATATTTGTACTGAATAAGAAAACACTTTTGAGCAGATTAATTATTCATCAATAACATATAAATCACAAGTCCAATTTCTTGAACAACATATAAGAATTAATAAGTAAAACACTTTTGAGCAGAATATACTCATTAACCCTTCTTGAATTTCCTACAAGATTAGTTGCATATGTAACAAATAAAATATAAACAAGTATGATAATGTACGTTTTATCTACCAAAACTATGATCATTAAAAGCATGCAAAATTGATGAGTGTGAAGCCCATAATACATTATTTCTCCCACTTGGGCAAACACTCAAAATTGCAAGATTAAACACTAGAGAAAGTGATTTTCATATAACAAAATATAGGCTAGTTGAATCAATAAGGATAGTGTACACAATCCATTATATATATAAGATGACAAATTTTTACAAAGTTTGGAGTTAGAAAATCTATCAAAATGGTAATCAAATAGGACACGTTGCAAGGTATGCAAAATTGCAGCAGTATTTCCCAAGCTCTACCACAATTTCAAATTTAATCATAATTTAAATAAAACCAATTTACAATCTTTAATATGCTCAAAACACAAAAAAAAATCTTAAATAAATTAAAGGTTCATTTCATTAGATAAATAACCTCTAATATGCCCAAAACATTAAAATTTCTTAAATAAATTTGTTGAGTCACAAAATATTTGGTTTGGACATAATAAACCAATCTATATGTATCAAAATTAGGCTTATATAAGGAACAATATCTCAACATTATTAATCGATCTAAAAGTGACAAGTGATTAGATAAACCAATGGCTACAAAATTTATTTTAGTGTATGAGAGAAGACCCACATATGTGTTAAATATTAGATCATAAATTAAAATGAAACCTAATAAGAGAATCCAAACTCAAAATTTATGTTTTAATTCTAAAACAAAGTCGATTAAGGTAAACACATAGATATCTCAACAACATCAATTTTTTCAACAATAATTTTAATCCAATTAGAACTCACAGAAAATTAAGGCAAAAGATTGGCAAATTTACCTACTCATTCTCGATTCTGCAAGATTCATCATGGAAGTAGTCGAGTTGTGAAGGATCAAACCAACTCCAAATTGCATGATTGTTACACCTTTGGGCAGAAACTAATCATGCAAAGAAAATACCTGCATAGCTAGCCAAAACATAAAATACACAAAATACATATAGCTTCAACAGCTTTGGCCAGATGAAAATATGTTAGAAGTACTTTATGATTTGCTATAATACTAATTTATAATTGGTGAGTGATTTCCTGAAATTCCCATTGGGACAAAAGTATTCACCATATAAATTAGAATTCTGATTTTTCAAAATAATCCTTTAGAACAGTATTAAATAATCGTTTTGTTGGATATTCAATGATTCTCAAAATATTCAATCAGACACAAAAGTATGTCGTTATTGACATTGAACAATAGAGTTCTCGAAAGAGGAAACATGGTTATTCAGTTATTCGATAGGGACCAAAATGATCAATTAGTAAACTGATGCCACTTTCCAATTTTCTCTCAAAAGACAATCATCATAATCAGAATTGATGACCAAACAAAACATTGGTTTAAGCAAAACAAACCAATACATCTTTAAATCAAAATTTAATCAGCGTTGTCTATATAAAATTCATTAGTATTGAGAATTTGTATATAATAAGGACATATTGGAACCATAACCTTGTATAATAATCGGTACCAATAGATGTGTACAAATCAGTGAAACAATATCACATAACAAAACTAGTTTTGAAGTACCAAAATTCAGCAGTACTACTTTAGTTTACAAATTCACTAAAAAACTCAATTCTCTTTAGATTGTCATATGACTACTATTTCGCAAAATTTCATGATTTTTAAAATCTTATAAGTGAGCCAAAAATGAATTCAAAAAGAGAGTTGCTGCAGAAACAGCAGATCACATAACAAAACTAGTTTTGAAGTACCAAAATTCAGCAGTACTACTTTAGTTTGCAAATTCACTAAAAAACTCAATTCTCTTTAGATTGTCATATGACTACTATTTCGCAAAATTTCATGATTTTAAAAATCTTATAAGTGAGCCAAAAATGAATTCAAAAGGAGAGTTGCTGCAGAAACAGCAGAAAATGTTCAGTACATACCTGAGATTACAAATTCACCAAATATTCATTGTTCATCTGATATGCATCAGAATTTTCTGACATAAAGTAAACATAAAAATCTGTTATTTCCCAAAATTTCATAATTTTTAAGATTTTACAAGTGTACTAAAAACAAATTCGAAATAAGTTGTGCTGCTGAAACAACAGAAATTCTGCAAAACATACCCGAGACTAAATAATTCACCAAAACTTCAATCTTCCTCCAATGTGTATGAAAATTTGCAGAAATAAATTAAACATGTAACTTTATTGTTACCCAAAATTCCATGATTTTTTCAATTTTAAAAGTGGGCTAAAAATAAAATCGAAATGGAATTTTCTGCAGAAACCGCATAAATTCTGCAGGACAGTCCCGAGATTAAAAATTCACCAATAATTCATTTTCAAACCAATGCTCGTCAAAATTTCCAGATTTGAAATAAATATCTCAATGTATATCATACTAGAATTTCATGAATTTATGAGTTACATAGATATGTCAAAACAATATCACAAGCAGACTATTCTGCGGAAGTCTGCAGAATTCCAGCAATATGGTATCACACTTAAAAATTTACCATAAATCCATTTCTGGTCCAAAAAACGTGAAAAAAATACCAGCGTCTAAAATCCATTTAGTATTATGACATGACAAAATTTTATATGTTATTGAAGTTAGGGAAGTCTTATCAAACGGAAATTATTGATATGAATGATTTTCATATCAAAATTACATCAGTCACATAAAAACACTTAAGTAATGTTTATTCTTTTCTATGTCATAATTGAAACGGACAATCGATTTCAAAGAATACTAAAAGTAATATTCATTGCAATAATAGAAGCGACTATCACTTCATAGAGAAAAGGGTGTGATATCCACACACCCCATTTTACTTCTCACACACCCTTCTAATTTTCGGCCGTCGGATCGGATGAATTGAAGAAGATCAACGGATAGAAATTAACAAGGGTGTGTGAGAAGTAATTTGGGGTGTGTGGATAGCACACCCCTAGAGAAATAACCAAGAACCAAAACTTACTTATTCATTTGTATATGCACTATAAGGATAAGAGTCGAAAATGCAAAATTGAATTAATCCCAAATGAAAACACTATATTTTCTCAGAAACAACAAGATAGTTTCCAACTTCTCAATTATAATATCACAAAATCAATTCAGTTAGAACCAAAAGCTTAATTTCAATTCAACCAAATTGCAATAATTTATGAAAAGCAGTTTCATACCTTCGCGGGAATACCCCGAAATTTCAAGCTTCAATTCGAGCATTACAGTGATTGAAGGAGATTGGTGTAAGCTGGGCGTTGATGCACATAAACCCTCACACGAGGGAGAAATCCTTTACTGTCCGCATGTTTTAACCCTTTCTCCTCCTTTTTTTTTTAATCAAATAGGAACCGGTAATATTTATCAACTAAATTAATAATCAGAAAATTATAAAATAAATCAAAATATTACCCAAGATAAGATTAGGTCATCGTTCACCGAAAACAATAGTGACCTTGCATATATATATTTATGAATTATCAATTCATAATTATCAAATAGGAGTCCATAAAGTTGCATACAACAAGCCTTGTTAGAGTTGTATACCAATTTCAGTTTATCTTGATGGCCAGGTAAACGTGATTAAAAAAAAATGCAGAAAACAGTGATACAAAATTGCGGAAGCATCTTTATGAAGTCTCACAGGATCGATTAGTCAAAATAGTCAACCAAACGATGAACACAAATTATGCTTCACTTGTGTCAATCATCTACAGTTAATCAAATTACCTGTGAATCGAACCCTAAGCTTGTTGTGTGGCTCTGATACCACATGTAAGACATATTCTAAAATCACAGAAACAAGACATTAGGATCACGAATAAATCAAATCAATATGAAATAGATATCGATTAATTATATTGAACTTATCTGTAGAATTCGGAAGACATGGTTATGAAGGTGAAACCATTGATCCTTGCAAACAAGGTAGAAGTAGTCTTCTACTTCCAATACCTCTCAATGAACTCTACTATCGAAATAGGCTTATAGTTTTCGTGAGTTTCTATCGGTATGGAAGCAGGGACTGCTCCTAGGTTATATAGCTAGGGTTTCAATCAATTCCTCCCTATTATCGGAAAGGATATCAACCCAAATCATATATCATCAATTATAGTCCCATCATGACTCTTATTCCTTGTATTTACTTAATAAAGGCCCTTAATTGATTGCATGTAATTAGGACTCCAATATGTTTATTTCCTTAAGGCACCGAGAGTCCTAGAGATTTCATTAACTTGATTGTCAAGTCAACTATTCCCTCAATTATTCTCGGCATAATTCATTGTCATTCACAAAATGGTTTTACATTCGTCGCCTAGAAAAAACAGGATGACGAATGCCTTTCCAGATTCACCTTGCAAAGCCCCAGAAATTTAGGTGGAACAATAATGGCAGAAATTTATTGGGCGATGAAGAAGGCACTTGAGGAGACGAAGAGCTTTGCCACACAAGGGTTCACGGGTTTGTGTTTAAATCCCAAGTCCACTTCTCTCCTCATTTCCTTTCTTCCTCATCTTCTTCCCAAATCCCAATGTTTCTTTCCCCCCGAACTCCAAAAAATCCTTCTATCCCAACTACCAAATCTTCATTCTTTCCTTTTTCCCACTCTTAGTGTCAACGATCGAAGGTATCCACAGTAATTCTATCTTTCTCCCAAGTGGAACTGATTTTTTTTGTTTAATTATGATAATTGTGGTTATAATTTTGTAGATGCCATGTTTGGTAATTACATCGGATTCCACAGCTTCTGTTGTTTCTCCTAATGAGCACGCATCTGGCGATGCACCGATTGTGACATGTAAGGGAGAAGGATCACAGACAGGTAATACTCAATTTGTATGAACTTTAAGGTTGTTTTTTGTTGCAAAGTTTAATTGCATAATTAAATTAAAAGTTGATTATTATACTTGATTGGTTGCAAATCTTGGTTGGATGTGGACATTATGTATATCAAGGTTTATAGGTTATGAGAAATTTTTATTTTTATGGGAGGTTATGAACAAATTTTTCGGTGGAATTTTAGGTTTGGTTTTGAACAAATTCTTTTTTCGTAGGAAAAAAAAAATAGAAGGTCTTGCACAATCAGACATATGATGAATGATCACTGGATGCACTTCAACTGTGATACCATGCGGCAAATACATTATGAGAGGGAGGTGCACTTCAAGCTAGTGCAGAACCATTGCCTTATGCAATGGTCATCCTGGAAGAAGTGTATGAGGATAGACCTTGCAATTTCTTACACAACACGAAAACGACACAAAAAAGAGATTTCGGATCAACACGATAACTAATTGAGTCGTTATAGGGTTACATGTTAAGAACCCATTAATAATGGGTCATTAATGGGTTTACAGGTAGGTATCTCGTGGGCCACCCATTCGACCCGTTAAGAGAAAAATGATTTTGATGATTTTAAAGTTAAACTACTAAAAAAACTTACTATAAAATTCAATAGCCGTAATGTATGTATTATATATTAAATATGTATTATTATTCTGTATAAGTTCAAAAGAATTAAGTTTTATTTATTTATATATTTTTATTATCATTACTGGGATAAATTTTACAGATTAATAGTTCATATAGTTTTTTACTCTCTTATACAGTCATACTCATAAATGTTTTACTCTCTTAAAAGTGAGATTAAAACATTATACAAACATTAAAAAATAAAAATATCAAAGTAGTTTAAAAATACTAAACACATTAAAAAATGTTTGTTCATTAGGCTCTTATTTTGGGGTATGTATACCTTTAATACTTGAAAGACAGATGTGTTTTTATGTTTTAAAGCAATATTTATGTGACAATGTGGTATGTATATACTACTTTAGTATTATGTTTTTCATTTGATTATTTATTTGGTTTAAAAATATATTTTCTTTAACGAGTAACGGGTCAGGTCATATTATCCGTTCATTTTAGCAGGTGTTACACGACACAACCTGTTAAGATATCGGGTATGACACAAACACAGAAAACAAGACACGAATGTCAGGTCTACTCGAGGGGAGGAAGTTATTGTTGAATGACCCATCACTAAGTGTTAATTAGTAATTTAGTTATTAACATTTTCATAATTTTGTGCATAACATGCGTACTTTATTATTGATGATATCAATACTTACACGATGAATTACAACGATGACATCTTCAAGAGGGCGTTACAAGAAGCGAAGCATTATGCCGATCAAGCTGCCCAGGCACCACCACCACAGTCATTGTTTATTTTGATTAAGATAGTAATATTTAATTTGGTATGTATGTACGCTTTAAATATGTGAAAGCGACAAATTTACAAATTTGTATCCGGATTAATATAATATTTTATATGCTTTAAATATTTTATTTGCTTAATTTCTATTATAGATTTACAATAATAAAACAAAGAATAATAAAATTAAAACAAAATAAAGAATGTGGAAACCTTTACACAACAATCATTATTTCGTCGCCCAAAGCGTCGTTACGTGACGAATTGTCAGTTGCCTAAAGCCCAAATGCAACTAGGGTTTGGCTTGGAAATGGGCAACGAAGTTTTAGCTTCGGTGACAAAATGCTTCGTTGCGTAAAAACTTCGTCTATTTAATCATTTTCTCCAATCGCGAAAGGTAGATTTCAAAAGTGTTTAACTAAAAAATCTGATAGCTGCCTCTCTTTCTCTATCTCTTCCCCTCTCTCTTTCTCTATCTCTTCCCCTCTCTCTTTCCCTCTCTCTTGCCTTATAATCCACGCTCTATTCATCTTACTTCTTCGGCCTTCACGTGAAATTTGTCCATCCACTCACTTGAAAGCAATAACGGTAATTTTGATTTCGTAATATATCTTCTTTTAATTTTGAACTAAAAATAACAAAATTAAGTTTGTTTTCTATAGGTTTCTTGTATACGATTATTGGTGCATAATGAATTTGAAATTAATTTCTTGATTTTTTTTGTGATTTAATTTATTTTATTTTATGTAGTAGTTTGATAGAAGTACTACATTTGTGTATTCAAATATTTTTGTACACCACATACAAATTTATTTTGTGTTGTACAAAGTTATAGTACTTAGCTTAGTAAGCATTTGTTCAAGAAAACTTAGTTTCCCGTTTGATATTAGTTAGATTTAGCACATGGATGCGAATCCATTACTGCAATCCAATTGATTTTTGAATTGTCCCATTTTTTTACAGTTTGGGAGTACACATTTGTGTGTCATAGTTTACAATCCACGAATTAGGTTTCGATCGTGGGATTTTTTGGTAACATTTCATTGTTGTCTTCGAGTGCATATTAGGTATTTGATATCTAAGCCATGTACTGAGAAAACTGTACGGAGATGCGGCCGAAATTTTTCCACGACGAAATTTAATCTTGGTGGAGCCATAAATTACGGCGCATAAATTTGCATTCCCTAATGGGATAGGCATAAAGTGACACGACATAGTTTAACTTGTTCTAATCCTTGCATATTTAATGTGTTCACACACAAAATGGATAGACAGTGCATGTAGAATCCGAACAGAGTTGCTAATGAATATTTAGATTTGATAGATCGTTTTATTAACTTTGCAAAGGAACACAACTAGGGTTCAACTCAAATCAAGTGTCTAGGTCAGAAAAGTAACAACTCAAAATGGGAGATATTGGATATGTTCGATATCATTTGGTAAAAAATGGGATTATGATGACCTACACATGATGGAATTATTTGTAAAAATAGATGTTCTCAATTGAAAAAGTATGTCTTATTTTATATATGCTTTAGATTTAGCCCCTTACAGCTGTTGAACTCTAAACATAAACCCTATTAAAACATCTAAATAAAACCCAAATTTTGAATTTGATGCCATGTAAGACAAAAGATGTCCATACATTTAAATTTATGTACAACACCATGCCACCAACATTAACATGGATATTACGGTCTTTTTTGTAGACTTTCAATTTATTGTCTTTTGTTTGTCAACAACATTCAATTAGTTTAAAATTTTTTTTTTCTTTTAATTAAAAAAAAAAAAGAAGTTCATTTCTTCTTTTATGTGAAATCGCCTAATCCAAATCTAATTAGTTCAATATACATGCTATTGAAAAAGTAGATACATTAACTTGTGAATTTTTTTTTTTTTAAAAAGGTAAAAATAAACTAGTAGATGCATTGTTTCTTGTAAAAACCATACGATAGTTACATTATTTTCATAAAAAAAAAACAATATGTAATTTTTTTTATAAATTAAACAATAGGTACACAATTTTCATAAAAATTAAATAATAGGTACTCTATTTTTGGAAGAAAAAAAAAACTAGTAGAAACATTGTTTCTTTTAAAAATTAAACAATGAATTTATAAGGTAAATTAGTTTGCATGTATTTTGCATATATGGGTTTGTTATTATGTAGGTAAATTATTTTTCATGTATTTTACATATACTGGGTATATTATTTTTCTTTTTGTAAGCAATCTAACATTTTAAATTTTTAATAGTAGTGCACTATTTGACTCAAATATTTTTTTTTTGTAGGTAAATTATTTTGCATGAATTTTACATATATCAGGCGCATATATGTGTGTGTGTGAAATAATTTACCTACATTAATATGTAAAATATAATTTTATTGACTTAATTAAACATGTATAATAACGTATATTAGACATGTTTTATGTTATTATATATTAGGCAATGAATTTATAACATCAATGTTTCTTTTTTTTGTAAAATCATTAATTCTCCCTTACCATCCATCCGCATGGCATTAATTATGTACATCAAACATTCAAATAGGGTTTATAAAAAAAAAAAATTCAAATAGGGGTATTTTAGGCATGGAATTTTTTTAATGTGTGAAGTCAAACATAATTAATGAATTTGCTGATGTGGAATCTAGTCAATGGGTTTTATTCAAGAAAAAAACTTATATTGGGTTTTATGTAGAGAAAATTAAGTTTTAGGGGCTAAAGTCATATTTTTCAGTAAAAATAATTAGGAGTTGAATCCCTCGGCCTTATTAAACTTCAGTTGTTCATTTTGGTTCCATGTTTGTTGATCACTTTGTTTGTTCTTAATGTTCGTGTATACACTAGGCCTGGCAAACGGGTCGTGTCTGTCGTGTTCGTTTCATTTTCGTGTAACACTTGTTATCTTAACGGGTCATGTCGTGTCACACCTGTTATCTTAACAAGTCGGGTCACTTTACCCAACGGGTAAAGTGACCCGACCCGTTAAGAAAAATATTTTTTTTCTTCTTAAATTTGCACATACCACACATTGCCACATAAATATTACTTCAAAACATTAAAACACATTTATCGTTTAAGTACTACATCTACACTCGAAAATAAGAGCCTAATAAAAAAAAACATCCATACACTACTAGTCAATTTTTTAAATTTAATTTAATATATAGATTCACTAATACTTAAGAGTTTATTCATACTTTCATTAAGTATAACATAAGATTTTGTGGTATCCACTAGTGTGAATATTTTAAATTGAAGATCGAGTTCTTTCATTGTATTCATATAGGGTCAAGGAGTGTAGCTGTAAAAAATTCATCAAAATCTGAGTTAAAATAACCGTTAAATTGTGATTTTTCATTGATAACCGTCGAAATTTTTTGTCCCGTTACTTGATCTCTGAATATTTTTTTTTTCCATTTTTTGTGTATGCGATCTCGAAGCATATACAAACAAGTTTGACAGTTGGATCGTTGAAATTAGTTTCGTAGAATGCGTATCCCATCAAAACGATAGATTCACTAACAATTGGAGTTTACTTATACTTTCACTAAGTATAACATAAGATTTTGTGGTATCCACGTGTATAAATATTTTAAATTGAAGATCGAGTTCATTCATATTATTCATATATGGTCAAGGAGTGTAGCTATAAAAAGCCATCAAAATTGGAGTTAAACTAACTGTTAAATCGTGATTTTTCGTTGATAATCGTCAAAAAAATTTGTCCCGTTACTTGGTCTCTGAATGTTTGTTTATTGCGATCTTTGGCGAATGTGATCTCGAAGCATATACAAACAGGTTTGACGGTTGGATCGTTGGAATTAGTTTCGTAGAATACGTTTCCCATCAACACGATAGATTCACTAACAGAGTTTATTTATACTTTCATTAAGTATAACATAAGATTTTGTGGTATCCACTTGTGTAAATATTTTAAATTGAAGATTGAGTTCATTCATTGTATTCATATAGGGTCAATGAGTGTATCTGTAAAAAATCATCAAAATCGGAGTTAAAATAACCGTTAAATCATGATTTTTCGTTGATAACCGTCGAAAAGTTGTGTCCCGTTACTTGATCTCTGAATGTTTGTTTTTGTGATTTTTTGCTTATGTGATCTCGAAGCATATACAAACAAGTTTAACGGTTGGGATCGTTGAAATTAGTTTCGGAGAATTCGTATCCCATCAAAACAATAGATTGACTAACACTTAGAGTTTATTTATACTTTCATTAAGTATAACATAAGATTTTGTGGTATCCACTTGTGTAAATATTTTAAATTGAAGAACGAATTCATTCATTGTATTCATATAGGGTCAAGGAGTGTAGCTGTAAAAAAAAACATCAAAATCGGAGTTAAAACAACTGTTAAATCGTGATTTTTCGTTGATAACCGTCGAAAAGTTGTGTCCCGTTACTAGATCTCTGAATGTTTGTTTATTGCGATTTTTGGCGTATGCGATCTCGAAGCATATACAAACAAGTTTGACAGTTGGATCATTGAAATTAGTTTCGTAGAATTCGTATCCCATCAAAACGATAGATTCACTAACACTTGGAGTTTATTTATACTTTCACTAAGTATAACATAAGATTTTGTGGTATCCACTTGTGTAAATATTTTAAATTGAAGATCGAGCTCATTCATTGTATTCATATAGGGTCAAGGAGTGTAGCTATAAAAAATCATCAAAATCGGAGTTAAACTAACCGTTAAATCGTGAGTTTTCGTTGATAACCGTCGAAAAAGTTTTGTGCCGTTACTTGGTCTCTGAATGTTTGTTTATTGCGATTTTTTGTGTATGTAATCTCAAAGCATATACAAACAAGTTTGACGGTTGGATAGTTGGAATTAGTTTCGTAGAATGCGTTTCCCATCAACACGA
Organism: Malus fusca; assembly: GCA_035220775.1. NCBI lineage: Eukaryota > Viridiplantae > Streptophyta > Magnoliopsida > Rosales > Rosaceae > Malus > Malus fusca. The sequence goes on from CM069063.1 coordinate 22,724,880, forward strand.
TAGATTCACTAACACTTGGAGTTTATTTATACTTTCATTAAGTATAACATAAGATTTTGTAGTATCCACTTATGTAAATATTTTCAATTGAAGATCAAGTTCATTTATTGTATTCATATAGGGTCAAGGAGTGTATCTGTAAAACATCATCAAAATCGGAGTTAAAATAACCGTTAAATCATGATTTTTTGTTGATAATTGTCGAAAAGTTTTGTCCCATTACTTGATTTCTGAATGTTTATTTTTTGCGATTTTTGGTGTATGCGATCTCGAAGCATATACAAACAAGTTTGACGGTTGGATCATTGAAATTAGTTTCGTAGAATGTGTATCCCATCAAAACGATAGATTCACTAACACTTAGAGTTTATTTATACTTTCATTAAGTATAACATAAGATTTTGTGGTATCCACTAGTGTAAATATTTTAAATTGAAGATCGAATTCGGTCATTGTATTCATATAGGGTCAAGGAGTGTAGCTGTAAAAAATTATCAAAATTGGAGTTAAAATAACCGTTAAAATCGTGAATTTTCGTTGATAACCGTCGAAACGTTTTGTCCCATTACTTAATCTCTGAATGTTTGTTTTTTGTGATTTTTGGCGTATGTGATCTCGAAGCATATACAAACAAGTTTGATGGTTAGATCGTTGAAATTAGTTTCGTAGAATGCATATCCCATCAAAACGATAGATTCACTAACACTTAGAGTTTATTTATACTTTCCTTAAGTATAACATAAGATTTTGTGGTATCCACATGTGTAAATATTTTAAATTGAAGATCGAATTCATTCGTTGTATTCATATAAGGTCTGTGTAGCTGTAAAAAATCATCAAAATCGGAGTTAAAATAACTGTTAAAATTGTGATTTTTCGTTTATAACCGTCTAAAAGTTTTGTGCCGTTACTTGATCTCTGAATGTTTGTTTTTTTCGATTTTTGGTGTATGCGATCTTGAAGCATATACAAATAAGTTTGACAGTTGGATCATTGAAATTAGTTTCGTAGAATGCATATCCCATCAAAACGATAGATTCACTAACACTTAGAGTTTATTTATACTTTCATTAAGTATAACATAAGATTTTGTGGTTTCGATTTGTGTAAATATTTTAAATTGAAGATCGAATTCATTCATTGTATTCATATATGGTCAATGAGTGTAGCTATAAAAAATCATCAAAATCGAAGTTAAAATAACCGTTAAACCGTGATTTTTTTGTTGATAACCGTTGAAAAGTTTTGTCACGTTACTTGATCTGTGAATGTTTGTTTTTTTCGATTTTTGGTGTATGCGATCTCGAAGCATATACAAACAAGTTGGACGGTTGGATCGTTGAAATTAGTTTCGTAGAATGCATATCTCATCAAAATGATATATTCACTAACACTTAGAGTTTGTTTATACTTTCATTAAGTATAACATAAGATTTTGTGGTATCCACTTGTGTAAATATTTTAAATTGAAGATCGAGTTCGGTCATTGTATTCATATAGTGTCAAGGAGTGTAGATGTAAAAAATCATCAAAATCGGAGTTAAAATAACCATTAAATCATGATTTTTTGTTTTATAACAGTCGAAAGTTTTGTCCCGTTACTTGATCTCTGAATATTTGTTTTTTGCGATTTTTTGCTGATGCGATCTCGAAGCATATACAAACAAGTTTGACGGTTGGATCGTTGAAATTAGTTTCGTAGAATTCGTATCCCATCAAATTCAATGATATATATATATATATATATTTATTAAGTAGATTTAAATTTATTTATTTTGAACGTATAAGTTTATAACACTTGAAAAATTAAATGGTATGTATATTTAAGCCGATCCAATGGTCACCAATTTTTAAAATTTAATTTAATATATATATTTATAATTATTATAGTTTTTAAGGGTATAAAATTGTTAAATTAATATATACATATATATATATATATAATTATTATAGTATTATTTAGGGTTATAAAATTATAAAATTAATATTTTGCTTATCGTGTTACCCATGTGTATACCCGAACCAACCTGTTATCTTAACAGATGCTTATCAGGTTACCCAATAACGACCCGATTCGTTATCGTGTCAACCCGAACACCTGTTAATTTCGTGTCGTGTCGGGTTATCGGGTCGTGTCAGGAATTGCCAGGCCTAGTATACACACACACACATATTCTGTTTATTTTTAGTTCTTGCATTTATATTTTCATAGGTTGTTTTTTTTTTTTTTTGGAGAAATACATTATCATATTGTATTATATAACACAAACACTTTTTTCCTTCAGAGCAAGCATGCTGCATATATAACAAAAGCAGTTAAATTGGGTTAAAAGCTGAAACAAGGAACGTCTCCGCTAGAAAGTGGACCATATTGTATAGTAATGCGACAAATAATCAATATTGTTCATTACATGTTTTATAAAAGTGAGGTCCGCATTCACTTGATTCCCAACTATTATTAATTAATACAAATATTCTAACCACCAACATCTAAAAATTGTTTGAAGCTCGGGCCCGCCGTGATAATTTCAGTTTTATCAAATGTTTCCAATTGTTGTGACTTTATAGAATGAGCTTATCGATCGTCACTTGCGTCTTGAGTTATTGAGTTTTACATATATATTAGTAATTTGAGACGTCACAGCAACAATAAACTGGTTTCACTTAAATTCTCCTTTTAGTATGGACGTTCATCCTCATAGTTACCAGGAGGATCATAGCTGCAGATGACAAAAACCCAATTATTGTCACACTTGGCCCTTGCACATCCAAGATGAATCGAGTTGCGCCAAACCACCTGAGTATAATGTCCGCATTCATCACCAACACACTTATTGGAGGCGTAGTTATAGTTGGGTTTCTCAGTCACCCAAAACTTCACGGCTTGAGCACCGGTCATTTCTCCATAGCCTTCAGCCAAGTTCTCACCATAAGGCCCTCCTGAGTGCTCCATGTCACACCCTCTCACTCTTGTATTGGCATACTGCTGAGCATAGGCTGCTACAGTGTCGTTCCATTTGATCGGACCGACACCAACTGCTGCCCGAGCTCTGTTGTGTTCATCGACGAAGTCTTGGTGAGGGTTAGGGGGATAATAACCGACTTTCCGGGCTAGGGAGGTATGAGCAGCTAAGATTAATGCTGTGGAGAATATGCATAGTAAAAGGTTACTAGAGTACCCCATTTTTCTGTATCTTTGTGTAAGATGCAGGTGGGAATATCAGAGATTGGTCTTAACACAAATGGGACATGGGATTATGGTATTTATAGAGAGAAGCTTCAGTCACAATAATTGTTTAACTAAGAGGGCTAAAATAGGAATTCTAAATAAAATTATTAAAATAATTTTTACTTTGTTAAAAGATATTCTAAATTCAAATCTCTGGAAAAATATATGTTGAATAATATAAAATAAATTTTGTACTTCACTAACTTTATCCCAAACTTTTTAATAGATATCGCACCTAATATGATCAAAATTATTACTTATTCTGAATAATTTAGGGTTTTTTGGTTCAATATTGAATAATATAAGTAGAAGTAGGCTATTTCAACCAGGTGAAGTAGGCTCAAAACTAATGATGCTTGCACAAAAGGACAGCAATAACATGGCTAACGTAAAGGGGTTGCTGGACTTTTGCACCCATTGAAGACGACCCCACATTTCATCCAATTAACCAATAATCTCATGCAAATGATGTTGATTAGTTTTGGAGGGAAAAAACAAAAAACAATGAACCGTTTATTGCAAATAACTAACAAGTTAGTAGTAGGGTTCTTTTTTTTTTCTTAGCGTAGACGAGAGCATATATACATCGTGATATTTGGTCGTCTGATTCTCAGTTATTTGGTTCTTGATTGCACATTCATTGTTTATTCATATATACATGCTATGTTTTGATAGTAGTAGAAAGGTGCATGTACTCTAACTGTGCTAGGACATCAAATCTATTCACTTAGTTTTATTCTATAATACTACGTGGTGTTTGTTCTATTTAAATTTGAATCTAACATTATGAATGGTCAAATTTTTTTATTTTATAAAACAAACGATATTTCTACTCTAAATTACTCTAAAGAAAGGAGGGTTCAAACTCAAAACACAAGTTAAAAAAAAAGGCATAACCACAAGGCAATGCACTCCTTGCATTCAAGTTATTATTTATTGTTTTAATATATACACGGCCGTCCCAAATTTGTGTTTCTGTAAGTCTTCAACCGAAACATTATGCAGTAGAGTCAAGGGAAAGCATGCGTAGAAGTTTGAAGAATTATCAATGATATCCCTAGCTAGCTAGTCATGCTTATAATAGTATAAGGTGGATCATGTGAATTCTCTTGTCACTACTCACTATCTTATGGCCAAAAGCCAATTCACCATAGAACATAGGGTGCTTGTCACTATAGAATTAGAAAATTTGGTGATGATCACTGTTGGCACTACATTATCAGATCCGGCAATTTGTGTCTCTTGGCTTACAGTGAAGCTGATCTGGTCTTTGATTGAGTCTCTATCTCTTGTTTTCTTTAATCAATGAGAAACAAAAGATTTGAATTTCAGAATTTTTTTCACCATGAGAAAGAGAAATACGACTAAACCAAGAGTTAGTTATCAACCATCGAATAATCAACAAACCACTAGTTAAACTGAGAGTGCAACAAGAGAAAAGAAGATAAATGTCTGAGTTTTGTATTCAAGTAATCTCAGCAACACATTTTTTTTAATTGAAAAGGATGGGGGAAGGGAAGAGGGAGGGGTTATTCAATTCAATTTTAAGTTGAAGAGGGGAGGGAGTGGAGAGGGAGGGTGCTGAGCCTGTGGCCATGTGGTGTGTGTTGTTTATTTTCATAATTTTATTTATTTATAATTTTTTCTTTAATTAATAAAAGTAAGATTGGTTTTAGAAAAGTATTGGGTTGAACTTGGATGATCATGATGTATGAATAGAAAAACTCTTCAAACTAAAGCATGCTTGATTTACAAGTAGAGAAAATTTCGGACATCATATCATGGCCACTTTTGTGCAACCAGACCTGGATTTATTTTCCTTCCTCCCCATTTATTTATCAGTTATAGAGTTGAAACTTATGGTAAAGTGATGTAATGAAGGTCACGGTATCAACGGACAACTTTTTGCGGAGCTAATTGACCGCAAATCCAGTAATTTTCTGTCAAAAGAAGAATCCTTTTGAATTTTGATTTCCCATAATTATGGCCTCGCCATGTTAAAGTCTGATGTAAAAAAATTCTGAATATGATGACTTCATGATGTTATAAATATTAAAAAAAATTAACACTATGTTTGGAAAAAGAAAATTTGAGATTACTAACAAAAAGACGGAACTAGAAAATGAATGAATTTTATTTTCTAAACTTTGTGAATTTTCTTATTTGGTTAACTAAAAGGACAATGGAATTTGTATATGGAAATTTTTTTTTAAACACTCATTCATAGAAATATAGAAATGACACCTATTTACGTGAAATTTAAACTTGAGAATTGTATGTCTCAAATTCCAAGTTTTTATTTTCCACGCGGAAATTCTAAATATCTATGTTTATGTTTCCAAACAAGGAAATTGGTTTATGTCCATTTATAAATCCCGACTTTTGTTAAAATTTCAAATTTATTTCTCTCATCCAAACCTACTGTAAGTTGCATATTCTTTTTTTTTTTTTTTTTTTCTAAGGAGAACGATAGCACTTTAGTATACCATTGAGCAAGGGGAAAGCTGGTACTATATATATTTGGCTTTGGGTTTAGAATTAGGGTTTAGAATTTAGTCTTTTCTTGCTACAAAAGACATTAAATAAGGACATGAAGGGGAATGCTGGTAGATATAGAATGGAATGGATCAAAGCCACAAACCAAAGAGTACTAAGAGAATATAGAAAGGATCAAAAGCAAATAATTCAGAACTTTTCATCATAGAAGACTCGTTGGACCGATCACAGGATGCTGTATCTCTATTCTTTTTGGCCAAACACCTACATTTTTATTTTTATTTTAGTATTATTAAGGGGAGAGTTTAAAACTATTACAATAATAAATTGGGAAGTTTTGAATCCGGAACGCATGAGTGGAAACCCAACACCATGTCCGCTAGGATATTGGACCACATGCATTGGTCAAACAAATACCTTCATGCGTAGATTTTTGACATCAGAACCTCCACCGTTCTCGAAATTTGGCCCGACCAACCACCTAGAACTCTTATACGCAACCAGCCAATCCCCATTCAATAAAATTCAAAAACACAACAAAAATAAACAAAATTCTGAGAAAGGACTCACAACCAAGGCAGTTAGCGAAACCCAAATCCTAATTAAGCAAACAAACAACCTCATTTCGCTATCAATTCAATCTCGATGAGCTTAGAGAGCAAGGGAGTAGACCAAATAAAGAGGACCTAGATGAAAATTTCATTGTGATCGAATCGAAAGAGTAAAACCCTAGAAATAACACTCCTAAAAGGATCCAAATATACATGCCTGGAAGGGAGGCGGAGCAACCCATTGCGAGCCTCTGATGTTAGTCAATTGTGCCCTTCAAAAGAAATATTTTTACCCATTAATCTAACAACATTTTTGTAATGTACTTAGGGCTAGTTTGGTTCGGCATACTGAACCGAAAATCAAATAAAAAATTACTTAGATAGAATTTTGAAAACTAAAATCGAACCAAAATTTCAATTTCTTCAAATTTCGTTAATACTGAATTTTTTTTTCGGTTTATCGGTCCAGATTGGGACTAGGGCTTCAAGCCCAAATTGTTGGCTTCTAATTTTATCTAGATTTTGGGTTGAAATTTGGTCAACCCAATTTTTTGCTGCTTCCTGAAGTGTATCAAATTCGTGCCCAATTCCAATTCACACCAATTCCAATTCCAGTTCATACCAATTCCAATTTCAATTCATACAACTTTTATAGTCTATACTAGCAAACTACTTAAATTAAAAATGCATGCAACCAAAATGAAATAAGTCAAGTTACAAACCAAAAGTAAAAAAATTAAGTTACAAACCAAACTTCCAAATGAATTTAAATTAAGTTACAAACTTAAAAACAAAAAGTTATGTTCTCTTCAGTTTAATAACCCCAATTCAAAATTAGAAACAAGGTAGCAAACAACACGAACAATCAACCACATATTAATAACCCAAATTTTTACAATTGCAATACCAAAAATAAACACCATACTGAAAAGCAACACCAAAAATCAACCACATACCAAAATCACAATTGCATGCAATAAAAACATAACATAATAAAAAACCTCAATTCTCCCAAACCCTAGAAATCGACCAAAGATTAATAAATTTCAAATAAAACCCTAGATTTTGAATACCAAATTTAAATTATTGAAAAATCATAATGGACTTCCAGACTTGTGGGAGAAAACCCAAATTCCCAAAAAAACCCCTAGGTTTTAAGGCTCGAGCGTCGCTCGATCGAGAGAGAAAGTCGGAGTGACATACCAAGCGTGTGGACTGGTTTATGGTGTGGTCGAGAGAGAGGGTGTGGTGTGGTTAGCCGGAGTCGAGACTCGGAGAAGGTGGGTGGAGGACAGGCAGAGTCGAGTGAGAGTGTTCGATAGACCTGAGGCTGAGTGAACTCGAGACAGAAAGGAAGGGAGAATGAGAGTGAGGTGAGAACTCGAGAGACCTGAATTGGTTTGAACTGTTGAGACTAAACCTAAACCAATATAACAGGTCACATAATTAATAAGTTAGCAATTTAAAATGAATCATACATACATTTTTGGCATTCTTTCCACCCTTAAATGTAATCATGTTCGCACATAACATTCCACCTGACAATATAATATGAGTCCACAACGTAAAAACCAACCGTGTTACAAAAATAACAATGTCATTCAGTTTGATTGATATAACCTTACCACTTAATGGGAACCTTGAACTATAACCGTTGCAATTGTAGGGGTTAATTACACCAACACCCCCTGATATTTATCTTGTTTTCACAAAATCCTCTCATGTTTGATAAATAACACTAACACCCCTGGAGGTTATAATTTGCTTTCACATCACTCCTTAATTATGTATTTACCCATATAATTAATTACTTAAAAAATAAATAAACATAAAAAAAAAAAAAGCTTTCATAAATTTGAAAAACCATATGGATCTTCTTTCCCTTCCATTTCCAGCCGCCATCTTCCAAAAGGAGCTGCCACCAAAAGAGGACTCCTCTCATCTCTGTCGCTCTCAACCACCTCAATCTAGCCCAACACTCATTGACGTTCTGGTCTTGAATTTGGGTGGGGGAGGCCACGAACATAAACATAATCAACTTCATTTGGGAATAATTATCATGCTGCCGTAAAGATTTTATTTGTTGAGAATTAATAATGAATGATATGGGTTACAACTATTAACCTATTAACGGTTCTAGTGCAGGAGATCCAAGCACTCTCATCATCTCATGGGTTTCATTGAAATCAACAGGGCTTGGAACTAAAGCAAGTATATATATATATATATGAGTTAACTACACTAGAAGAAGATGAAAAAGAATCGATTTTCTTCATGAAACTGGAGAGCACAGCCAGTTTTCTGCTACCACTAGTAGTAAAAACCATTTGCGCGACAGATGTTTGGGCGACAAAGAAAATTCCGTCGTGCAAATGTGTTTTGTGCAACAAAATAATAACTTCGTCTGCATACCTTTGTCGCGCAATACTATATGCACGACAAAAAAAAAAAAAACCATCACGCAAAGTGAGTAACAAAACCACGGGTGATTTTTTTTTATTGTGCAAAATAAATGCGCAATGAAGTTTTTTCCCGCAGAAGCCTTGCGCGACAAAGGTTTCGTCACGCAAAGTCCCTTCAATTTTTGGGTCAGAGCATTCAGTGCATGTGAATCAAAGGAATGACGAAGTTTCCTCGGAAACCTTGCGCGACAAAGGCTTCGTCGCGCAAAGTCCCTTCAGTTTTTGGGTCAAAGCATTCAGTGCATGTGAATCAGATGAATCAATACCGTATTTAGTGCAGATGTTTGCACGACAAAGGCTTCGTCGTGCAAGGTTCCCAACCTTCCTATAAGTATGCACTTCTGCTCTCCTTATTATTCACGATTCGTTTCGGAAACACTTTACTATTTTGCAGATTATAATCAATTTGTTCTTTGATTCTTGGTAAAATGGTCGACTGTGGTGCGTGTTCATCAAAGACAATCAATGGAGAAGGTTCGGGAAAATGTTTGCGTTGTAAATTTTGCATTTTGTATAAAGTTTATATTTAGCTTGAGTATTATGAATATATAGTTTGTTGATAGACAAGAAGAGTCCGACACTTTTGGTGGGAGCCGCTACCGAATCACTTCTGATGAATTAATAGGGGTTGTGAAGTCAGATATGGGCACCAGGTTTTTGTTTGATGTTGGAGTATTAGTGCGCGACAAATGTGGTGTGTATTAGGAGACTTGGAGAGTCACCCCTGAGGAGATGAAGATGCACTTGATCAATGAGTTAGCTGCATGTGCTAAGTTATTAGTTAAATAATAATTATGTTTGTTAAATTTAATATAATAGTGATATTTTAATTTATTAATTTTCGCATGACAGCCTAATCTGATGAAGTGCATCGACAACATCTTCAAGTCCCGTTTTCGGGAGTGGAAGTTTGATAGTCAACATGTGGCAGAGCTACAGCGATAACCAGAACAACCAACGGAAGAGCAGAATAGTGTTTTTTTCTTCTTATAATTTTCTTGCTTATCTAATAATGAATCTGAATTTGAATTTTTTTTGTACTATGAACGGTTTAATTAAATATGCACTTAATGTTTATTTTGAATAAAATTAATGTATTTTAATAAATATTTATATTAATTAATTATGCATGAATGGTTTGATGAAATAAGTTCTTTATTTATTAAGTATTTATGTGGTTCGAAAAAAAATTAAAGATTGAATGAAAAAATTCAATTTTTTTTACTAAAAAAAAAATAAATAAATTAAAAAAAAGTATTGTGCGATAAAGATCTGTCATGTGAGACAACTTTGTGCGATGACATACCTTCGTCACTCTATGGGTGTATGTGCAACGAATTGTGGTTCGTCGCACAAAGTGTTCTAAAAACACGGCAAAGCATAGTTGGATGGCGCCAAATATGGAAGCACCATGTTTTGCACAATGGTGCTTTCGTCGCGCAAAGTTTTTTCACTTTATTGAATTTAACCAGAATTAATGCAGGAAGGTAGAAGTTACAAAACAATTGCAGCAACTGCCTTCCTCCTGAAATTTCCAGCCAATTCTATATGTGTTGCCGTAAATGTCGGAGGTATATTTTCTTAAATAACTTATTTAATTTCCATTCATTTAAATTGTTTTGTTTGTAGTTTATATTTCTATGCAAACATTTTTTTTATGGATGTACAAAAAATGGTTTGCAATGTTCATATGAACTTAGTTTCTCGTTTGAGAATTAGTTGAATTTCACGAATGGATGTGAAAGCATGACTACAGTCCAATTAATTCTTGAATTGTCCCATAATTTGGATAGTTTGAGAATGCACAGTTAGATGTTGTATTTTGCGGTTCACGCATTAGAATTTGAACGTGGGAAATTTGGTAGCATCTATTTGCTTTCTTCAGGTGCATTGTAGTTTTTTGTATCTACGTTGTGCACTTGAAGAACTGCAGCGAGATGCTGCCGAAATTTTTCCACGATCAAACTTTAATGTGTTGGAACAGTAAATTACAACATGTAACTGTGCATTCTCGAATGAGATAGGACCTATACCAGAGGCATAAGGTGGCATGTCATAATTGAAGTTGTTGTAACCCTTGTAAATTTTTTATGTTTGCAGGTGATATGGACAAACAGTGGATACATAATCCTAACAGATGTGCTGATGATTATTTGGATGGAATAAATCAATTCATTGATTTTGCAATGGCAAACAACCGGGGTTCAACTCAAATTCGGTGTCCTTGTAGAAATTGTAACAACTCAATGATTGAATATTTTGAAACTGTTCAATACCATCATTTAGTCAAAAATGGGATGATGGAGACCTATAAAGATAAATCTATTGTGGACCCAAAAGAACAAATTATAGACATTATCAATAATGCTTTTCCAAACGCTAGTTCGAATACGGATGAGAAAGTGGAAGATGACGTCCCTCCCACCATGGACAATGAAGCATATGAAAAATATGAAAAACTATTAAAAAGTGCCAAGCAAGAATTATACCTCGGTTGCGAAGGATTTTCGGTGCTCACAACCCTTGTTGAGTTTATGCATGGCAAAATAAAGTTTCGTATGTCGAACCAGTGTTTTGATTACTTTTTTGGGGTTTTCAAGATGATGCTTCCAAAGAACAATTGCCCGCCTAAAGATCATAAAAGTGCAAAGAAGGTGTTGAATAGTCTTGGATTAGGATATGAAAAAATTCACATGTGTAAAAATAATTACATTTTGTTCTACAAAGAGAATAAAGCATTAGATAAATGTCATGTATGTAATGAGTCGCGGTTTAAAACAACCTCTCATAATAGAACAACGAAGATTCCACAAAACGTTATGCGTTATCTCCTATTAAAGCCCAAGTTGCAGCGATTGTATATGTCGACGCACATTGAAAGCGACATGAGGTGGCATAAGGACAGACGAATGGATGATGATGTTATGAGACATCCTGCAGATGGAGAGACATAGAAACAGTTTGATCGGTTGTACCCCGATTTTGCATGTGAGCCTCGGAACGTTAGATTGGGATTTCCGACATAAGGGTATAATCTGTTCGGGGTTCTAAACCAAAACCAAAGCACTTGGCCAATCGTTGCAATTCTGTATAATTTGCCGCCTTCGAAGTGCATGAAAAAACAATATATGTTGATGACATTGTTGATAACTGAAGATCCGGGCACATCTATTGATGTTTATTTGCAACCGTTGGTCGATGAACTGAAAGAATTATGGGAAAACGGTTTTCCCATGTACGATAAATCTACCGGGAAGATGTTCACCTTGCGTGCAGCAATGATGTGGACTATAAACGATTTTCTCGTGTACGCTATGATGTTTGGATGGAGCACTAAGGGTTATTACACATGCCCAATTTGTAAAGAGGACATAACGTCTGGTTGGCTCACAAGAAAAGTTTGTTACCTACGACATCGTAGATGGTTGTCGTGCGACAATGAGTAGCGTAAGAACGAGACAACCTTCTTCAACGACACAGAGATTTAACCAAGACCCAGAGAATGGTCCAAAGATAATATTTTGGATCAAGTGAATCATTTGGATTTTGCTCCGTTGGGCAAATATGTAAATAGGACAAGACCAGACACACATCTGAACTAGACACACAAGACAAGATTGTTCTAGCTCCCGTATTAGTCGAAATTAAAATTGAGACACAACATCGATGTAATGCATGTTGAGAAGAATGCGTTTGATACACTGGTCAGAACTATACTAGACATCGAGGGAAAAACAAAGGACACAATAAAAGCTCGGATTGATCTGAAAAAAATGGGCATTAAGCTAAGTTTATGGATGACGAGGGACGGGGACATAGCCAGAAAGAAGCTTGCATTGTTTTTGGTAAAACCGAATAAGAGGAAAGAGTTTTTGTAGTTTCTATCTTCTGTACAATTTCCGGATGGGTATGCTTCAAACATCAGCCGTTGCGCATACGTGGATAGAGGCAAATTTTCAGGTCTCAAGAGTCATGATTGTCATGTGATACTTTGATAAGCTCATATTTATACATATTTTACATCAAATTCTCTCGTCTTTTCTTAGTTAGTTTCTTATATTTTTGAGTTATTTGCTTTGTTTTTGTGTTTTATAGAATTTATCTAGCTAAGAAAACAAAAATAGCACAAGTGTGATTTTAAGTAATAAATTCGTTGCATCATATTTTATGCTTAAAGATGTGCAGCTAATATACTTAATATTTCTAATGCCATAAATTTCAGGCTGGGTATTTAAACAGGATAAAAGCCTCGGGCAGCAAGAGAAAAAAAGAGATGCTGCCAGGCAACTTGGCAGCAAGAAAGGAAATAAATAATTGGAAGGGTTCCTTTGCAGCTGGCAAGGAGGTGTCTCGGCAGAAGAAAAGAATAAAAAAGAATCATAAAGATGAGGAGTGTGGGTGTGTGCAGAAAAAGGATTTAGGTGTGAGGAATAAAGAAATTAAAAGCAATGGAGGAAAGAATAAATAAAGGGGAAGGAAGCAAGCAAGGGAATATAGAGGTCAGTGGGTAGGAAATATAGTGGGACGGAAAGCAGGACATGCGCATAATAAAAAAGAGGGAAATAGCTGGCTGTGAAGAAAGGATTAAAAAAGTCGCAGCATGGAATAAGGGAGAGATATATAGAAGAGCTGCTTGGCAGCGAGGAAAGAGTGGAGAGACTGACGCGCAGCGTGGGAGAGGAAGCGCTGTCTTGAGGGCAGAGAGAGAACAGGAGCAGCAGAAGCTGCTGAGCAGCGTGAAGACACGGGGAGGTCGCTGCTTTGGCAGCGTGAGCAAGAGGTCGCTGCGTCGGCAGGAAAGAAGAGGACTGCTGCCCTAGGCAGCTGCGGAAAGGAAGACAACGAGAGTGGGGAATAACGCTGCCCTTTTGGCAGCTGGCGAGTCAGCGCGCGCGGAGAAACCACGGGGAGGGAAGGAACCAAAGCAGCACCCATTTGGGCAGTGTGCACGAAACAGAGAGGAGCAAACTCTCTCCATTTGGTTTTATTTCTTTTATTTTTATTTACATGTTTAATTTAATTTACTTTTAAATTATATTAAACATGTGTAATTAATTTCTGTTTAGTTAGAGGTGAATTTGAAGCCATGAATATTTGTTTATTATAATTTGATTTACTCCAGTTATGAATTTATAAATGTTGGATGTGGTTTATTTTTCTGTGTTGATTAATAACTTGTTTATGTATGTGGGTTAAGGGTCGACACTTAATTTGCATGCTTAGACTTGATGCTAGGATATAAGGGAATTTCACCTAATCGTTATGAACTTATATCCATGAGTAGTAAAAATCGCTAGTCACGATTGTGTTTAGTAAACCCTAGGTTGGATTAACATGCGTATTCCATAGTTATGAATGCCTAGTCGATGTTTATGATTTCCATTAAACTTAATGATCTTTGATATGTCTCTCTATCATGCGTATTCCATAGTTAGGGAACTTGATAAGAATAATTTGGTTGTGATGCGTATCCCGTCCAATTCAATTAATATAGGGAAATCTGAAAGTTAATTTAAGCGGACCTAATTAACTTGGAGCATTGTCATTTATTCGTTTGTTGAATTCATAACTGGGAATCAAATTGTATGCATTTATTCATGTGTGGATAAGGAACCCTCTAACTAACGTCTCGTCATTTTATTTCTATAAAATATATTTTCTTCGAAGTTTGTTTTTAAGTTTCTGTTTTAAATTAAATTTCTTTAAAAATCAATCCCCCGTTTATTTTAAAGTGTTAGATTTGTTAGAAATCAATTTAGTTTGTGTTTTTTTTTAGTCTTGAATTATTTTGAGTCTTTTGATTTGTTTTAGTTTATTTGTTAGTTTTATTTTGAGTGATTCTAGTTAAGTGTTTTGATTTTAGTTTAGTGTTTTAAATTTTGTTTTTACGTTTTTAATTTAATTTTACTTTGATTAGCATCCCTAGTTAATCTCTGGCCTAGAACGATCCCTACTTACATCATTACTACAACTGTCACAAATAGGGTTTAAATTTGTGCGTTAACTTATTTTCGCATCATACTTCAACGCCTTCTCCCTGTGGGAATTCGACACCTTTTGCCCGAAGATGTGGTGAAGCCGATTATATTGTTGGCGAGATATTTTTCTCAATTAATTGCAAGATCTTTGCACAAGTCCTATGTTAAACAGTTGCGCGACGATATTATTGAAGTGCTATGCAAGTTTGAACAAATATTTCCTCCAACCTTCTTCATAAGCATGATCCACGTCATGATTCACTTGCAGGAAGAGGCACTTCTAGTCGGACCCATCAACTATCGATGGATGTATCCGATAGAAAGGTATTCAATCGCCATAAATACTTTAGTTCATGATGTATGTACAATTTGACTAATTTTACACGTTATTTTGTGTATTGATGCAGACTACTGGGTGAATTAAAAAAGAGTGTACGAAACATGGCAAAGCTCGAAGGATCAATCGTGGAGGCATGGGTTGAGTCGTTAGATTTTGTGCAATATACTTAGAAGACATTGAGACTATGTTCAATCGACAGCATAGCAATAATGACGGTGGTGTGAGAAGTGAAAACTTTCTGTTTTTTGCCCAAATTGCACGACCCTTTGGCAAACCAATCAGAAGGGAGTTGTTTAACAAAATAGACATGAAGGTAGCACACAAGTTTGTACTTAACAATTGTGACGAGACAATTGCTTACCTAGATGAGCATGAAGAGTTGATGAAGCAGGAACATCCTTCACATTTATATGCCAAGAAGCACCATGAATTGTTTCCTCGTTGGTTTCGTGACAATGTAAGTTGTTCGTGTTTTGGGTTATTTGCATAATTGTAAATGGTAAACTAACACGTCAACTTTTTATCATTAATTTAGGTGAAGAAATTGAAGGGTATGAATTCACCCGCTTACACTGAAGAATTGTACAACTTGGCTATCGGGCCCCTAAGCGCATAATTATACTCCGGTTGTCATGTAAACGACATCAAGTTTTTGGCAGCTGATCCCGATGACAAGCTGTGTACGCAAAATAGTAGGGTACATGTCCCAAGTGCGGGCGACATTACAGACATTGATTTCTATGGAAAACTTACAAGTGTTATGCAATTGCTTTACAAAGATCATTGTCAAGCGAAACGATAGTTTTCTATTGGTCAACACTAACAGATGTTGGTATAATGACGACCCCTACATTTTGGCAACAATGGCCAAACAAACTTTCTATATATATGACCCTAAGGGCGGGGGGGTGGGGATGGAAAGTGGTTCAAAAGATTTAACACAGAGGACTATATGATATTCCGAACCTAGATCCTACTAACAATGGCGATTGTGGTGACGTTGCTGACCAACAACTGGAGACTTCAATGGAACTTGGTGCATATACACTGTAGGATATGACTATTGTACAAGAACCGTATCAGGTAGCCGGAGGTCCTGAAATCAAAATACCGATCGACTCCATTATGATTGACCTCGGGATCTACCGCGATACAATGTTGGATATTTTGTTTATTTGGAATATAATCGAAAATGGATTAAGATTGAATGGTGAACTACGAAGGGCTTGATCCCGCTCAAGGGTACGTAGGTAGTCTAACAGAGGTTAGATACAACCCTAAAAAATCGAGAATTAATTTTTTTTTTTTTTTTGAGAAGTTGTTTTAATAGAAGAAATTTGGGGATTAAATTGATAATTTAATCGTATGTTTTGATAATTAAAATATGGATATAGTTTTGTGAGGAATTAAGGGATTGAGGTTGAGAATCGTGATTAATGGTAGTAAATTAAACAAGAGTTTAATTTGGACCAATCACCGATATTATTTTCCGAAATAACTATTTCGGAGTGGGGCGTTACAGTTCAACCAAGAAGAAGATCAGGAGGGGGTTGCTAGAAATGACGGGAATGGGTTCGTGGGTGGCAGTTGAGGGAAAAAAAACATAAATTAGATGTTTGAATTCCAATAGGATTTATCATTTATTTTTTATTTTTTAATGTCTTGGGTAATTTTTAGTTTCATTTCTATTTATTTATAAAAGTTTTTTGCTTTGTCAAGTAATTAATTAAGGTAAATTTTCTTTTTATAAACTGATTTTTTTACTGAAGGGGTATTTGGGAAAGTGAATTAAACTATTAGGGGATGTTAGTGTTACTTATTAAACGTGAGGGAGTTTTGTGAAAACTGAATAAACCCTCAAGGGGTGTTTGTGTAATTAACCCGCAATTGTAGTGTAACATTACGTTTCTTATA
Organism: Malus fusca; assembly: GCA_035220775.1. Taxonomy (NCBI): domain Eukaryota; kingdom Viridiplantae; phylum Streptophyta; class Magnoliopsida; order Rosales; family Rosaceae; genus Malus; species Malus fusca. The sequence goes on from CM069063.1 coordinate 22,741,850, forward strand.
ATTGACATTATGTTGTAAAAGGATTAATCGTTGAGGTGAGAAGCCCGTTAACGTTTATTTTTGCTCGTAACACTTTTTTGTAACGCTTTTATAAATAAGCAATTTGTTGTTTGTCGAGCGACTAAATATATAGTTTTACTTTGTACAAAGTACTTTTTTGATACTAAATAGAGTGCTCTACTGTCATATAGAAAAATGCTTTCAAGAAACTTTTCTCATATGCCCGTGAACTCAGAAGAGCCTAGAAGCTTTGAACTCAAAGAAAGAAAGAAAATTTCTAAAGTTTTGTGAAAGCCAGAGGCATTTTGGACTTTTAAATTAACAAAACAAGGATAGTTTAGGCATGTTGAATTTTTCATTAAACAGGCCAAGTGCTTCCCGTGATTAACTTTGGCAGCACTAGGTGCTTCTGAAAATAAAACTCTTAATGTGCTCCTACTTTTACCCAAAACACTTTTAAAAAATTTGTCAAATATTTTTTAAATGAAAGTGCTTTTACTCTTTGAAAGCGTTTTTAACTCTCCCAAAAATATATCGAAACAAACCCTTAGAACTAATGTGTAAAGCCCAATATCCTTCACCGAAAAATCTTTGGACAATTGAGACATAGCAACTTCAACAGATATGGTACACAATTCATACTTCGCAGTTAAAAGGATGACAATAGTACATTGATCATACTTAATAAAAAGGGAAGGATCTGTAAAAGATGCTCTGAAACCCAAACTAGGCAATAATTTTGTAAACATCTCATTCTAGGCTCTTCGAGCTTTTTAAGACCATATAAAGATTTCTCAAATTTTCACACAAAATAAGGATGAATAGAATCAGTGCACCCCTGAGGTTGAGCCATATAAACGCCGTTCTTCTAATATTCAGATCCACGTACCTTCCTTAGTTTCCAACCAAATTTGGGTGCCAGAGCAAGAAGTCTCTTAGCCACTAATCTTGCCTTACACCTAAATACATAACCTTATGTATTCTTCTTGATCTTGTAAATTCATTTGCACTCTGTGTCCAAGGTAAGCTGCCAATAGTGAATGAAAAATAGAGGATTTAGGCTTGAAGTATGGTAGTTGATGGAGGCCATTGTTACTCAGTCCTTGTATACATATAGAAATATCATCAACAATAATTAAGCATCTATTCTCTTTGCCTGGAAACCCAACATATTCATAGATAAAAGACACTAAGAAAATTGTGGAAGATGAAAGACTAAATTGAATTTTAGATTGATAAGACAGGAGAGACCAAATAGGATTGACCAATATGTGTTATCTGTAAGCCTTAACCATTGGCAGCAGTTATAGTGTCAGTAGCAGTAAAAGGGGCATTAGACAGGGATATATGTTATCTGTAAGCCAAAACTTTTGTTGTGGAGCAATGGGGTGATGAAAAGCAACCTTTGCAAAATGTTGTGGTTGTGCAGATTCTACTGAAAGAGGTTGTATAAAGTGATACGAATGTTATATGAATAAGGCTGCAACAACCTGATAGAAGTGGATATTGTGCATAATATTAACTGTTTGGTGATGAGTGCTTGCAAAAGCAAGTTTATGTTGTTTGATGACAAATTTATTACCCTTCAATGTATTGGAAAGTGAAGGGAGAAGTATTTGTTTGATTGCAAGTAACGACAGAATGCCTCTTCTTTGAATACAGCTAGTAGACAATAACATAAATTCAACCTCTAGAGAACAAAAAAAGGATCATGATAACCTTGAAATGAGGGCCTTGAAAATTCCAGGATACTGCAGGTGAGCGGGGGAAAATGAATGATCTTGAAAAGCAGAAAAGGATAAACCCTTACAGTCATTTCTGCCCTTGCCCTTATATCTGTAGTTGTTACCTTTAGAACCATTGAAACTACTAGAAGAAAAATTGAACTGATCCATAGTTCTTTATCATCTGGAAACCAGGTGGTGGTTCAGTTGTAAAAGCAGACACATTAGGAGCTAATCCAACATTAGAATCCACAAGTGAGTGAACATGGCACTACTACAAAAACTGTTCAATAGAATTAGTTTATAGCATTTTTTGTCATATTCTACATTTAATAGAAATTAATAAACTTCATATAGCGTTTATAAACAACATGCTATAATCATCGCAAAGATTTAAGTGGTTCACCCCTCAAAACTAGGCTACATCCACTGTTTCTTAGATTATATTGATTGCAAGACTGAATAAATAGCACTCAGCTAATACATGAATTCTCTCTCCCTTTAGTTGTCGACCCCCAAACATGATGCCCTCATACCTTTATATAGCCCCTCAATGAACCCCTCCCCCCCCCCCCCCCCCCCAACCTTGGGTTCTTCCCACTTGGCATTTAATGAGCCACCTATGTAGACAAAAGTTCTGACACCTTTTTTCTTTTTCTTCTGACATTCGCTGGTGAAGTGACAGGTGTTCAACTAATATGGCAGGCCTTTTTAAAGTAGTGAGAGCCTAGTAGGACGCTCGACCTTGGTTACTCAACTTTGTCTTTTCAAGCGTTCTTCTGACCACCTTTATGTCACATCCAAGCTCTTGTCACTGATTGTAAATCACCACGTGGTCTGATTGACACCTGACTAGACCAGTACTCAAAGATTTAAGTTGTCAGCCTGCCCATGTGCCATCGACATTTGACAAGATCTTCACTTACTCTGGTCGGGTAGAGCTCTGAGGCGCTCGGCATTTCCTTGTTCTAAGCCTCCTTTGTCCTTGGGCTCTTTTGTCTCTCTTGGGCTTTTTGCGATCCCACTTCTGGCTTGTGCCATTATATGGCCTAAAAGTGCCTAGCATTAACAAGTCCCCAATTCTTTGGTCAAGGGTTCTTCCTTGGGTGTGAAGTTTCTTAGGTCGGTTAGTACTGTAAATGGTGCTTGGTTGGGCGAGCGTTTCAGGTGTGATTGCCATCATTCTTCCAATTCTCTCTCTCTTTTTTCATGCATTTAGAAACCGTTCCTCAAAAGCTCTTTACACCTCGCCATCGTTTCTTCAGGTTTTACACTCTTTACGTTTTGTGAACTACTTGATTTTGCTGTATTTGGTTAATTTTCGCCATGAGATTCATATTCCCAGTCATCACCAACACTTGGTACCCCTAGTGAATAAGATAGGGTAGGACCCTTGGACATAGGTAGATTGCACATGTCCCTTCCACTTTCATACAATCCTCGGCTAATGTAGAGCTTCTATACCATTAGCTAACCCTTAACCCCAAAAACTAATGTCTTCAAAGCAGTCTTTCTTCAAAATACTCATCGACTCTTCATCCCTAGAGTGGGCCTACCGACCGACATATGCGATCGGATAACATATCACATATCCCGCTTTCATATATCTTCACACTTTCTTCATTCTTTTTGCAGTCTAAAAAACTTTTCTTAGTGCGTTAAAATCCATCTCAGGTCACTATAAACTCTTATTTTGATATCTTCTAATAGAAACTCGCATTCCTTCTTAGGTGTTATCGTCAGTATAGGTTGGGGAGAAATCTTGCAGAGTTTAGTGGATAAGTGTTACATGGTGCTCGCAGCAAGTTCTTCTGGACTAAGTCCTTCCTTTCGTACCAAAATGCCCCCTTCCCTGGTAATACTTACAGGGCGACCTTCCCCCTCAAATAAGTGGTCAGTCCATTCAACAACTACTGGGGTTTAGCGCGAGCAACCCTCCGAGCGTCTGCACGAACCAATCGGTGGTCACTTTGGTATTCAACTTTATTGCTGAAGCATAACATACCATTGCCGACATTGATCTATTCTAACCATTTTTTATCCCCGCAGAGGTAAGGAATTTCATCACCATCATCTTCTGGTTAATGGTCATGTCCATCTACGTAAAGAACGGTTGTCCCAATATCACATTATTAGACCATCTCCAATGATTGGGCTAAAAGCCAAATATTTTATCCCGGAAAATTTAGCTTTTAGCCCAGAAACAGCTTTTCTGCTCCAACCGTTTTGGCCTAAAATTTTACCCCGGGATTATTAAAGAATGAACTTAGGCTATTTTTTTCTTAAATTAAATTTAAAAAATAAATAAATAAATATGTAGACTATCGTAAATTAATTTTATGAACATTTTAATCTAAAAAAATTTAAATTCCGATAAATATTGAAAAATCACTAAATTTTCCACAAAGCAAGCCTTCAACTTTTACCAATCTTTCAACCCTGGGCTAACTTTCAATTCACCAACCGTTCAACACCAAATTTTTAATTCACCAATCGTTCAACACCAAACTTTCAACTTTCACCAACCGTTCAACTTTCATCAATCATCCTCTATATAAACATATGTCCAATATTTGTTGATCACACAACCTTTTAACCTTCAATCATCCTCTATATTCACCAATCTTTCAACTTTTAAAGACTTTTTGTTTCCTAAAAATCCTCAATATATCATCAATGGGTGATAGAAGAAGGCGTAGCATGGCAATGCAGATGGCACAATACCAAGCAAGGATCGAGATTGAGGATGCATAATTGTTCAACACCGAAGTTGAACTTATCAACTCGTTTATGCAATCTGAGCACCATGGCGAATCTAGCCATCGTGGTTCTGTCACTGGGCGTTCATATATGCAGCGTGATAGAGAAGAGTTTCATGATCGAATGATGAAAGATTATTTCATCGAGCGTCCGAGATTTCCTGCTCATGATTTTCGGAGGCAGTTTCGGATGAGGAGAGAGCTTTTTGAAAGCATCTTGAAAGCAGTTGTCAATCATGACCACTACTTTGCAAAGAGGTTAGATGCCACAAGCTGACATGGTCTATCACCTCATCAGAAGCTCACATCTGCTTTTCGCATGCTAGCTAATGAGTGTTCTGCAGACTCAACTGATGAGTATTGCCGACTTGCAGAAAGTACTGCTATTGAGAACCTGAAGCGCTTCTGTAAGGCAATTGAAGGCATATATGGAGCCACATACCTCCGCAACCCAAATCGTGAAGACTTGAAGAGGCTTCTACGGAAGGCAAACAAAAGAGGCTTCCCTGGCATGATAGGAAGTCTCGATTGTATGCATTGGGAGTGGAAGAATTGTCCTACTGCTTGGGCTGGCCAATTCAAAAACCGTCATAGCAAGCCAACTATCGTGCTCGAGGCTGTGGCGTCTTACGACACATGGATTTGGCATGCTTTCTTCGGCGTTCCTGGATCAAACAACGATATCAACATTCTTTGGTCTTCTCCTTTGTTCGATAATGTTGTCAATGGATGGGCACCAGAATTTCGGTATAAGGTAAATGGTAATAGGTATGAGCTAGTTTACTACCTAACTGATGGTATTTATCCTAGTTGGTCTACCTTTGTCATAAGTTTTTCTCATCCCGATAGTGCAAATAAGAAATTATTTTCGCAGAGGCAAGAGTCTGACATGAAGGATGTGGAGAGAGCGTTTGGGATCCTACAAGCTCGATGGGCCATTGTTAGAGGGCCTGCACAATTTTGGCAGTCTGAAGACCTTCATTCAATCATGATGACGTGCATAATTTTGCAGAACATGATTATGGAAGATAAGTACATCGAAATTGAAGAAGATTCAGATGAAGATGTGGATGATGACCAACCAACACATGCGAGAGCTATTGCAAGAGATGTTGAATATCTCGCTCCAACCACATATGAGACCCGACAAGATAGGGTCACCTTGAGTGAGTATATGAGACGTTTAAATAGAATTCAAGCTCCTCAATGTCATGACACACTCCGTAAGGATTTGGTTGAGCATGTATGGCGCCGAGAAGGTGAATGTTGATGATGTTGGTTAAGCATTTATGTAATAATTTTAAGTGTACTATGTTGTTATTTTCTAGTAATAAATTTAAGTGTCTTCTTGTGCAAAGTATTTTGTCTAGTACATTGGATAAATTATTGAATAGAGGTTGAATTATTGAAGGCATCTATTCTACATCAAAGTATGGAATAATAAGACATAAATTATTGGATAATTAATAAGACATAAATTTAATAAAGTACATAACCCACATAAACTTAATACAACCGATAATTCATAAACCACATAATTAATAAACTACATAAACTTAATACAAACGACAATTAATAACCTTAATTAATAAAGCACATAATTCATACACTACATAAACTTAACAATCATATCCACCATCTTCACTTGGTGATGGACTTCGTTGAAATGTTGGGATATAGGGTTCAAAGGATTCATCATCTTGAAACATACTCCTTGAGGCAGACTTTCGCATAATTTCCTTTTGCTTACCACGTAAGAACTTCTTCCTCTCTGGAGTGTATTTGTTGAGGTCCTTCATCATGAATTCAATTTCAAACCTATTTTCCTCCCTATCCGAGATTTCCTTCATTTGCAAACGCATTTGGTCCGCTTCTTCTTGGCTAGCGCTATGAGTTTCGTTCAATTTTGCAATTCCAGTATCAAAGTGTCCACTCATCGGATCTTGGGACTTCCCTTTTCTCTTTGCTTCCTTTTGCTTATCTCTTCTCGGGGGCCTTGCAAAAGAAGGAGATGGGGTCATTTCATCGACACCTTCATCTCCGGCATTTGTCTGTGCAGCTTCACGTTGAAATAATCTTCCCCATTGTTGGTCCGCATCGGTTCCCCACCTCGGACAATCTTTGAGGACGTCCCAAGCATGTTGCAACTTAAAAACTTGATTTTTTTGGTGTTACTCTTGTCTTGTAAATTTCCATTGCTTTGTCACCCTATGCAAAAAATACATAAAAATAATTAGTTGCAACATAATATTATGTACATGACAAATAAAATATCAAGAACAAAACTCACAATTTCTATGGCGCTCCTTCCACTAGCCATGCCAACCACGGCTCTCTCCAAGCTTCCCTTCCATAAAGTGCATGCTTTATTGATAGTCTTCCACCGATCATAAACACCACCACCATCCCGCCCGCCGTCATTGCAATTTTCTTGAAACTTTGCAATGATTTTATCCCACAAAACCTTCTTATTTTGATTTGTGCCAACTGCACCATCTTCTCTAACAGAAACTCATGCCAAGCATAGAGCAACATCTTCCTCACAGGTCCAATTACGACCTCTAATATGCTCTCTTGCCATGTTGAACAATTTGGAAATGGAAAGAAATGGTAGAAAGATAAATTGGAAGAATTGTAAGAGAAAATTGAGTTTTGTGTGGATGTTTGAACAAATACATAGGTATTTATAGACTTTTTGGGTGAATTTTGAGTTAAATAATTTTTTAAAATTATTTTAGCCGTTGGATTTAAATTTGGGCCGTTAGATCTTTTTTACCGTTAGATTTGATTATATTCGATCTCAGCCATTGGATTCAATGTATTTTAAAATAACATATTAAAAAAAAGCAAATTTGAATCTAGACCGTTGGATCAACCAACGGTCCTTGAAAACTAGCCATCTGATTCAAAATGTAGCCGTTGGAATTCAGTGGGTGGCCGATAAACTGCTAACAGCGGGGCCCACCCCTGTCGGGAACGAAATACAGGTGCTCCGCGTGGGGCACGTTGGAGCATGAACGAGCCGAGACTGGCCCAAAGGCCAGCGAGTCCAGTCGCGCAGGGGGGGAACCTGGGGGGTATTTGGCCCAGAAATAACATTTGGCATTTAGCCCAAAATTTTAGCATGGATTGGAGATTGTTTGGGGGGGGTAATTTGGCTTTTAGCCCCCCATTGGAGTTGGTCTTAGAGGAAAAGCAATCTACGATTGTAAACCTGGTCGTCAGGCTCATCCTCCTAAGATGTAACCCAATTGACAACGTGAGATTCATTTCCTCGATTGGGTGTATGATATTGTCCCCGAATGGTATAAGGGGCTCCAAGTTCCCATTTAGCATATCTCTGTTGACACCTAGTTGGTCAAAATCTAAGAGGAAAATCACATTTATCGAGCTGCCATTGTCGATGAAAACCAGAGTGAGCTTGTAGTTGGCTATCTCAACCGAGATGATGAATGGGTCGTCTTGAGGTTGTAGAATTCCAATGCAATCCTCTTTTTTGCACACGGTAAGCTCAGCCAATTGTTTTCCCATTTTTGCAAGTTGGCTAACTATTCCAATTGAGGAAGAATGCGATACTGCCTAACTTGACAATCGGGAATATGCCTTCATTACCCTGTTGGAGTCTCCAGACAAAGTGGATCGCCAGACAAAGTGTAAACTACCTTCATGCTGGTTAGATCATAATTTGTAAGGATGCCAAGCACCTAAAAAGCGTTTGCTAGGTCATGGACCGGTCGGCTACATACTATGTGAGCCACACCTACCAAACGAGCACTTTTATGTCATCTTTAAGGTCTATGCAATCGGCAACGAGATAGTTGTGGTCATGGTAGCGTTGTCAATACTTAATATCATCATTTGGCCTACGAAAACCGGTTGTATTCTCCAAGAGGTGGGGAGCTAACGTTCAATCGGATCTCACCCTGAGAAATACTCTAGGGTGTAGGTTTCATACCTGTCGTATCGTTTGGGGAGGCTCTTAGAGTCGAACTAGTGGCTCTCATACTTTTTTTTCTTAGGTGAGCGGTCATACATGACTTCCTGCTTTGCTTTAGTTGGCCCACCCGAGTCAATCCCTTTTGCGGTCATGACGACAATCTACAACCTGGTCTTGTTTAGCTGCACGCGAGAGTAATTGATGGCCTCACAAAACAAGTCCTTGAATATCTAGAGGGATTCTAAGTCAAGTGGAAGTAGAATAACCTCCAGCAAATCCCCACATGAGGGTGTGTGGGCTATCACCTTGTCACATCCCTTGCACCTTGCGTACTCATTGTTGAATTGGATATGTAATTCCTCAATGACTCGTCCGAGCATTCTTCACTTAGGCGATGTCGGTCAGAGTATATTGGATGTTGGAGAAAATCTTATAGGTGTTAAAGAAAAACTTGCCTCAGCCCCCGAGACGGCCGTGATGGGTCATGAAGCAATTTTCTTAAACCAATCCCGAGGCGCTCATCTAAGGGTGGTCAAAAATAGCATTGATATTTCCCATACCCTCAACTATGTGAATCAAACCATTCAGGCGGTTGTATGAGTCAATGAGACCCTCGTAGCTTTGTACCCTTAGTGCTCGGGTGTCTCCACTCATAAGCTCATCTAGAAATTCTTTGGAGAATGGCTTTTGGGCTTAAACGCTCGCTCTATGTCTCTCAATCGATCATACACACTCTTCATTTCTTCGCCCATGACCTCCCTCAGTGTGCTCCTCAAGTTAGGCGGTCAAATGGGGTGTATGTCAAGCCTTTTGTTGTCTACTCGGTGGCTTGTTTGTTGGTTCCTAAGTTTTTTCGTATGCTCAGAGTCGTTTGTTGATGATTTCACAAACGTCCTCATCCACACTCCCGACATCGACCAGGGGAAGAAGAGGAATAAGAGAGGAAGGGTTAGCTGACACTCAAAAGCTGTGCTCAATCTTCTCGTTGGTCTGGTTGATTTGTTCCAGAAGGTCGTCGTATTTCTCCTATAGCAGGGTATGTTCGGCATGGATAAGGTTTCCTACCTCATTCATCTTTCCAACATCGACAAGTATGTCATTCATCTTTTCCTCCAGGCTAACAAGGTTGACCCTATCTTCTCATTTTCTTCTTCAGAGATTCAGGTCAGGTCTGTCCAGAACGACCTTGTCCCTCATTCTTCTGCAATCATCTTGCTCAGCTGAGCATGATCATGCAAAGTTCCTAATAATTGGGCTACACCCATTGTTTCTTAAGATTATATTGATTGCAAGATTGAATAAATAGTGCTCGACTAATACATGAATACTTTCTCCCTTTGGTTGTCCAACCCTAAAACATGAGGCTCTCATCCATTTATATAGGCCTTCAATGAATCCCCAACCTTGGGTTCTTCCCACTTGGCATTTAATGAGCCACCTATGTAAACTAAAGTTTTGACACCCTTTTGCTTATTCTTCCAACATTCGACAGTGACATGATAGGTGCCCAGCCAATATGGCACGCCTTTACAAAATAGCGAAATATGAGCAGAACCTTAGCCTTGGTTACTCAAATCAAACTCTCCGAGCATTCTTTTGACCACTTTTATGTCACATCCAAGCTTCTGTCACTAATTGTAAGTAGCCACGTGGTCTGATTGACACCTAACTAGACCAATATTCAGAGACTTACACCATAAATTTGCCAACCTACCCATGTGCCATATGGCACTCTGCAAGAGCTTCACTTACTTTGGTCAGGTAGAGCTCTGAGTCGCTCAATCTTAGCAATCGACATTGCCTCGTTTTAAGCTCCCTTGGTCCCTGGGCTCTTTGGTCTCTCTTGGGCTTTTCTTGATCCCACTCCTAGCATGTGCCACTAGATGGGCCTAAAAGTGCCCAACATTAACAAATAAAAGGTACTCATTCAATTCTTAGTTGGCGATTACAATCGTAATCAGATAATCAAGTTTATAATTATAATCGCCATTGCATGCAAGGTGAGATCACAATTCTCGAATTGCATGCTCCTCTATTGTAATTCTATAATTTCTTGTTATCGAGCATCAAGATCGATCCATTATCGTTAGTTCTATTGTAATTCTATAATTTCGCGTGGATATTCTAACCAAGGATTGAAACTTTAGTCAGATTATCAAAAAGTTGAAGCTAAATAACAATCTCGTTGTCCTACAATGAGCTCGATCAACATTGATAAGCTAGAAACATTAATGGAAAAGAAAATCACGAAATTTGTATTGCAAATCATATCTGAACAGCCAGAAATTATATCTTCAATTTTCATAGTTTTTATAAATTTATCTGATGCAATTTCTTAATGAAATGGAAATTTAAGGAAAAGCAAAGACACGTCATAATAAAACTAGCGATACTCGATCAAGCCTTGAGCTAGACAACAAGAAATTACATAATTACAAATCTTACCCAACAGAGGGAGTTTTCTAGCTTATCAATATTGATCGAGCTCATTGGACGACAACGAGATTGCTATTTAGCTTCAACTTTTTGATAATCTGACAAGAGTTTCAATCCTTGGTTAGAATATTTACAAGAAATTATAGAATTACAATATAACTAAAGATACTAGATCAAGCTTTAGAAATTATAGAATTGCAATGGAGGAGCATGCAATTCAAGGATTGTGATCTCACCTTGCATGCAGTGACGATTATAATTGCAAACTCGACTATTTGATTACAATTGTAATTGCCAACTAAGAATGAGTACTTTTCAATTCATCAACCAAATTTACAAAATAAAATCCTATAGCCGCAAAAACACTGATATAATAAGATTAAACAAACTTAGCCAATTATAAAAGTGATTCATTTATCAAATCCAAACCCATTTATAAAGCCATAATCCCTAATTTCAATTCGAATCTCAGCAACCAATGCGAAAAATGGAAATTACTCAGAGAAGACCGAAATGGGCAATCTAACCTTTGACAATTTCAATTAAGAACGGATGTGTGAGAGATGAGAGAGAAAGAGACAAGATTGTCGTGGTGATCTTCGGAGTCTGAGGGAAGAGGATATAGATAGATTTGCGATGGCGATGAAGGTGAAAATGATGGCGGACAATTATGAAGTGAGAGAGAGCAAGAGAGTGATGTGTGTGAAATAGCTTTCGGCACGTGAAGATTTTTTATTTAAAATCCTTTTTGTTTTTTTCATAGGCCATCGTGGTTATTAATTAATGTGCATTTTCATTTTTATCTTTAAGTTTTAATAGCGTGTTGTTTATAAACGCTATATTCATTTGACAACATTTACAAACGATGTGGTATGTTACTAATAGAAAATAAACATATTTTTTTTAACAAACAATATTATCTACGCTAAGGAGAAGGAGGTTGGCTAATCCTCACAATAGGCTAGCAGGAAATAAGCACGGTCTTACTAGCATTAATTACCCAATACACAATAAATACAAAACTAACTCTTTAACAGAACCATTGCGATGAGGACATATGTCCATCACTCGTGTACACATTGAACAAATTAACATGCACCCGCACGCTTTAAATATGGTATTAATGGCCTTACTAGCATTAATTACCCAATACACAATAAATACAAAACTAACTCTTTAACAAAACCATTGCGATGAGGACATATATTAATTGATTTAGTAGCGTAATAAGCAATATCATTTTATACCTTTCACGACATAAAATAATTTATCAAAGCAAGGAGTGCGGTATAATTTCCTTTTTTGTGGGTTTAAAGGGGGACTGGGTGAGAGAATTATATCATTTAACTTTTATGATATCAGTTATATATTGAAAACTATAATCGCATATATTTATTTCGTCATAGTTTTCTTTTTTTTTTTTTTTTTTTTTTGAAAAAAAATCGATATTCATTGCAAATCAAATTGAACACATACAATCTGAGGATAGTGTGCATAATGGGCCTCAATAAAAACCTTGTCGGGGCTTTCAACCCGATCTAAGGAAAACAGTGTCCCGCACTACAAAAGAACCTATCCTCCAAAGACAATACATCAAGGCTATAAACTTTCTTCAATCAAAACATTCCTAATCAAGTCAGGAGGATCTTCAAACCATAAGAATACTTGGTTACTACCCACCCCCATACGAGCAAGACGATGTGCAGCAGAGTTGCCTTCCTTAGGCACATGGGTGACCATCCACTTAGGGAACGACTGAAGGAGAAAACGAAGATCATTAATTAAAGGACCCAATGACGAACAATCGTCATCCTTCCCCTTCATTGCAGCCAATACCAAACTGGAATCACCCTCAAATATGATACTGGAACCACTTAGACAGCAATCTTAGGCCAAAAGCACCACTTAACGTGCAACAAATAGCTCAGCCTCGAATGCAGAGCATATCCTTCCACTAAAACCAGTTGTAGCTGCTATTAGAACTCTTTCATGATCACGCAAAATCACCTCATAGCCACCTCTCATCCCATTTTGCACCCATGCCCCATCAAAATTGCATTTGACCCATACAACACTGGGCTTACTCCACCGTTGGACAGGACGATTGGATTTCTTCGAAGACATCTTGTGCCATTTTTTATACTCCTGCAGCCAATTCTCCGACCAAACCACCACTTCATGCGGTGATAACCCTGCTCCATTCCACACCATCTCATTTCTGTTTTTCCACAGCATCCAAGTGATCATCAAACAAAGCTCAAACCCCGAGGGGGGAGAATGGGTAGCAATGTTCAACAACCATTGCAGACACTGTTGCCCTTCTCTAGCTACAGATCGCACACCCATGCCTCCAAACAACGTAGCCTTTGCCAAATTACAATCCCGCAACACATGTTATGTCGACTCATTAGTCGACCCACAAATCACACAGAGATTTTCCACATTCACTTTCCATTTAACAAGATTGGACTTTGTAGGAAGAGCATCTAAGCATGCCCTCCAAGGACAAATCTTTACTTTTCCTGGCACACAAGCATTCCACAACTTCAGCCACAACTTGTCACGGCAATCATCCTGTGAAGAGTTAGAAGCACTCGCACCTCCACCCGCAGATACCATCTTCCTAGCGACAAGATAAGAACTCCGCACCGAGAACTTCCCATAACTTTCGTAGTGCCAAACTCGTCTATCACCAATTGTCCGAAAGCTTAACGGAATAGTTAGGATTCACTCCACCTCCTCCTGAAAGAATAACTCTTGAAGCAGGTCAACATTCGAACTCCTCAATTGGGACACTATTAACTTGTCCACCATAGCCTCCATATCCTAGTTCACCAGCGGGGGACTTAGCACTTTAAAACAAGAGTCTCTCAGTATCTAGTTGTCATCTCAAATCTTGATATTCACCCCATCTCCCATTTGCAAACGATGCCCCTTAGTTATCACCTTCCTTGCAGCCGCAATACTCCTCCAGACATACGACCCATTAACAGTGACCAGGGCATTAAGAAATTCAGTGTTTGGGAAGTACCGTGCCTTAAACACATGATAAGCGAGGGACTCAGGTTGGTGAGTAAACCTCCAAGCTTGTTTTGCCAACAAAGCTAGGTTAAAGGCATACAAATCCCTGAATACCAACCCCTTTTCGAATTTAGGCTTACACAATTATCTCCAGTTGAGCCAATGTATTTTCCTATTTCCTGGATCATCACTCCACCAAAATTGTGTAATCATAATATTCAACTATTCACAGAACGATTTGGGCAGAAGAAAACATTGCATGGAATACATAGGGAGCGTATGCGCCACGGTCTTTACAAGCAACTCCCTACCCTCACAACTCAACAAGCCCCCTCGCCAACTTTGAAGTTCTTTCCAAAGCATATCCTTGACATAGGCAAAAGTTTCCTTCTTTGACTTTTGAATAAGGACTGGTATGCCTAAGTACTTATCATGGAACTCTACTCTGGTCACTCCTAAATAGTTAGCAAGGAGTTGTTTGTCAACAATGGGAAGATTATTACTAAAAGACACACAACTTTTCTCAAAGTTCACGGCCTGCCCTGACGCCATCTCATACACTCGTAGAATCTTCTCGATACTCTGACATTCCTGTAATGTAGCCCGAGCAAACAGAAAGCTATCATCCGCAAAAAAGAAATGATGGATACTCGGGGCCTGGCAACAAACTATGATACCCTTCAACACACCATTAGCTTCTGCTAACTTGAGTAAAGCCGACAATCCTTCGGCACACATAACAAATAGGTACGGGAAAATGGATCCCCTTGTCGAACTCCCTTACCAGGCTTCACATACCCAACTGGATCCACATTCAGTTTGAAAGAATAAGTCACGTTAGACACACACATTATTACCGTATGGATCTAAGTCGAAGAAAACCACATGCGCCATATTATAGCCTCCAAGAAGTTTCATTCCAATCTATCATACACCTTACTAATATCCAGTTTTAAAGCCATAAGCCTATTCAACCCTGAAGTCGTTTTATGCATGTAATGAGCAACCTCTGCTGCTATTAAATAATTATCTGAAATCAGCCTTCCTGGAATGAAAGCACTCTGAGTAGGGGAAATAATGTAAGAGAGAATGTTCATCATTCTATTCACTAAAACTTTCGCCAAGATTTTATACAACATATTACAAAGGCTGATAGGTCGCAATTGACCATCTTAGTCACCTCCTTGACTTTGGGAATGAGAGTAACGTGTGTATAGTTAATTTTCCAAATGATACGTCCTGATAACACCATTTCTCGGATACCATTACACACATCAACCCCTACAATCGCCCAATGCTTTTGATAGAAGCCAGGTGACATGCCATCAGGACTCAAAGCCCTTGTGGGATGCATTTGAAAAATAGCACACTTCACATCATCATCCGTGATAGGCCTTCCGAGTTCAGAGTTCATCTCTACTGTAAATGACGGTGCAACCTTGCATAGGATATCTTCAAAATCAACTACCTCCGAAGCCTTGAATAACGTGATGAAATAATCAACCACGACACGTTCCATACCCCCTCGATCCTCAAGCCACATACCCTCTTCATCCATCAGTCTATGCAACCAATTTTGCTTTTGTCTTCTATTAGCTTTCTGGTGGAAATGTTTAGTGTTTTGATCACCAAGCTGGACCCACTTCTCCTTCGCCTTTTGGTGCCAAAATAATTCCTCTTATTCTAACAGGAAGTTCAACCTTCCAATAAGGGATTTCTTCTACTCAATAAAATCTGCCGTGAAAGGATGACCCAATAGACTAGTAAGCTTGTCTTCAACTTCCCTAATATCTCGCAGCCCCGTCCTGGCTTTACAACTGGCCCAATTTGTCAACAGCATCCTTGTTGCTTTGATCTTTTTCATAACCTGAAAAAGGGGGGAACCGTCCACATTTAACTCTCACCTATTCCTAACCACCTCAGCACAACCCTCATGCATGTTCCAAGCATCCTATTATCAGAAAGATCTCTTCCCTCGGATAAAATTACTTCATTCCCAAGTTAAGAAAACTAGAGCATGATTAGAAGAAGTTTTATTCAAATCCTGCACTCTAAATTGTGGGAAAAGGTCAACCCACTCATGAGCCCCCAATGCACGATCCAATCGTACCTCAATACCACCGCCTCACGTAGTGAACCAAGTGTACTTATTCCCACCATAGCCCAAGTCAGTGAATCTACATATCTCCACCACGTCCCGAAAACCCTTCATCTGTCCATTACTCATACGATTTTCCCCTTCCTATTCATGAGATTGGAGAATCACATTAAAATCACCGATACATAACCAATGATGAGACGCATTCCCACATAATGTGCCAAGTAGTTGCCAAGACTTAGCACGTTCACTCACTGCCGGAAAACCATAAAAGCTAGTAAACCTCTAATATTTCACAGTCTCAGGCACCCTAACATCAAAATCCAAGTCATTCTGCGAGTAAGACCACAAATTCAAGTTGAACTTTTTCTTCCATAGCACACACAACCCATCGGAGCTACCTCTACTATCTACTGTAAAACTTCTATCAAAATTCAATTTCAACCATAAACGTTCCATCTAACGAGCATTGCTTTTAGTCTTACATAGGAACACCACCATGGTTTCCTTACTATGGATTAGGTGTTGAAGCGCATGAACTGCACGGAGGTTCCCAAGCCCCCGACAGTTCCAACTCAAGTAACTCATTGCTCCCGGCAGGGTTGATCTCCATCAACGCCCACCTATAAAATAATAGACTCCATTTTATCCATGAGTTTCCTACGCCCTCCGGGGGAATGGGGGACTTCGAATTCCTAACCTTCCCTTTGAATATATTTACCAAGTTTCAGTAATGTCGACCCAATCATAGCCTGGGGATTGGAAACTGAGTTATCCATCAACAACCCACCCCTTTTACGATGTCTACGTGAGTTCTTCCTTTTCTTCTACTGAAGCTGCTCAATGATAGGCAAAAGATTGAAAGGATATGAGCCCAGTTCAAAGTGCCCAGTCCCAGAAAAACCTAAACTGTCTGTAGACGGGTTACGATTCACACTAAAGTCCATAGAGGCAGCATTCTGACTCGGGCTTGATTTGGAGAAAAGACAAGGCCCACCTAATTCCAAACCATTATCTACCACATCACCTAGAGGCCCACACCTTAGCTGAGGTGCCTGATTTGAGGAACCGTCTTCGCCAGATGGCACAACATTCAAACCAATGCCAAATAAACGTAAGCCTCCAAAACTAATGGACGTGTCCCTAGTAATATCCCTCACAACAGCCACAATCATAGGGATCTCGTGATAAGAAACGATGGCTAAGGCATCAATGACCATCTCATTAGGCTCCAAATCAAAACTCAAAACCGCATTCAAGTAGGGTATGATAACCTCGTCATTAGGATCTCTTAACTCACGCTCCTGCCCTTGAAAATTGCCAACCAACTCTCCCAACCTGGTCACCACCTCGCCGTCTGCTACCATCCCCAGAATACAACCAGCTAACCCCGGCTCCTTGAAGGAAAAATTTTGTCCTAGCTAAGAACATGTATGAACATTTGAATACATATGCTAACAATTAACTCTTTAAAGTAGGCATGCATCCAAAAACAATTCATGAAACCCATGACTTTCAAAGCCTAGTATATGGTGAACCAAAAGACTCTTTAACAACATTAAAGATTATGAAGAATTTAGAGATTCTTTACCCTTGAAGCTCATCCTTGATTACACAAGGGATTCACCCAAGTGGAGGGCCTTCAAGTCACCTCCTTGCTCCTTGGATCTTCCTTGTGATTTCCCTCCTTTTAGTGCTCCTTTGCTTCTTTGAGGATTTGAGGATTAGTTCTCCAAAACACCAAAAGTTTGATGTCTCTATGTCTCTTCACCAAGGATGTAATTTGTGAGGATGAAAATGGATCACTTAGGGAAGTAAATTTGCTAGATAACTATCCCCAAGTAGCTTAGAAAACCCTAATTGAAAACAAAGCTATAAAGATGAATTTATACTTCATTTCTTAGGTGAGTGTCAAACTTGCAATTAAGCAAACTTGAATACCCTCACCCTAAATGGTTGGCCTATATGGTTATTGGGCTTATTGCCCATTTTGTTTTAGTTGTCATACAACTTAAACATAATGGGCCTTGTGGACCAAAACACTTTTGGGCCCCGAAGCCCTAAAACCAACTTAAAAGCCCAATACGAACATTTCGTATAATTAATTAACTAATTAATTAATCTTGACCATTCTTCAATTAAACCATTTAATTGCTTATCCATTTCATTTAATTGCTTCACATATATCCTTATTTGGTGTGCGATCCATTAGGTTCCAATTAGCGAGGCAGTGGGCGATGTTACTCTTAACTATCGATTGTGAATTGAAACCACATTTCAATTCTCCCTTTTTGATGATTAGTGTTTGCTAATCAATAGGGCTTCCACAAACCATGAGTGACACCTAGCAGTATGTCATGGTTACCCAAGCTAAGTAGAATTGGTTGGAGAACCTATCCAGTTACAATTACAATGCAATACGGTCATTCTCTAATACAATACTCTTAACCACATTGTTTTAAGTGATAGTTTGTTTCATGTCTACTATCCAATGTGATACTTTCTTATATGATTCCCTTGAATATGATTTGGAACATCTTCCTTAGTCATATTCATTTGCTTTGGCCAAAGACTTTAGAATCATATTTTAGAGTATACTCCTTTCACCATGGAAGGTTAGAGATCCCTTGTTGTGCATTCATATGCCTACATGACTAGATCACATGACCCCAACAATGCCGTGGACAATCCGAGGGAATGCCTTTGTCATGATCAAAGATCAAGGACCTAACCATTAGACATCTATGATGCCTCAGGTCTAAGGACTACTTTGCATATTGTAACCTTAGAGTTCGTACATGACATGTATGTTTGAACTCTTATTAATCGCAGTTCAGTGTACTTGATTACTCTTTCGAGCACCTATGTGTTTGTCTTAGTGTCCAACACCAAATGACTTGAGACTAGTTCATACTCACGTTTGAGTCAACATAACACATACTGGGTTCCTTTGATGAGCCTATCAAAATGCTTGTTCTTTTGATGAGCCTTGGGTTCCTTGGCTTGAGCTATCGCCCCACTATTATCACAGTACAAAGTTACTGGTGATGTGATGGTTGGAACCACTCCAAGTTCAGTAATGAACTTTTTCATCCAGAACGCTTCTTTGCCGGCTTCAGCTGCAGCGACATATTCAGCCTCTGTCGTGGAATCAGCAATTACACTTTGTTTCTTGCTTTTCCAACTGACAGCCCCACCATTCAGAGTGAATAAATATCCGGAGTTGGAACTTCTATCATCGACGTCAGATTGGAAATCTGCGTCTGTATAGGCTTCCACTCGCAACTCTGCTGCTCCTCCATAAACGAGGAACATGTCCTTAGTTCTTCTTAAGTACTTAAGGACCATCTTGACAGCTGCCCAGTGTTCTGATCCTGGGTTAGATTGATATCGACTAGTAATGCTCACAGCATACGCGATATCAGGCCTTGTGCATATCATGGCATACATGAGACTCTCTATGGCGGAAGCATAAGGAATTTCATTCATTAGCCGTATCTCTTCAGGAGTCTTAGGTCCCATGGATTTAGAAAGGTGAATTCCATGTCTCACAGGAAGAAAACCTTTCTTAGATTTTTCCATTTGGAACCTACTTAGCACATTGTCAATGTACATAGATTGGGATAATCCAATTAATCTTCTGGATCTATCACGATAGAGTTTTATCCCAAGTACATAAGATGCATCTCCTAAATCTTTCATGTGGAAGGTTTTAGACAACCACACTTTTACAGAAGAAAGTACTGCAGTGTCATTCCCGAATAGTAATATGTCATCTACATATAACACTAGGAATACAACTGCATCCCCAACGACTTTTTGATAAACACAATTGTCGTCTTCGTTTTGAGTAAAACCAAACGTTTTGATTTCAGTGTCGAAACGAATGTTCCAGCTCCTGGAGGCTTGCTTAAGTCCATAAATGGACCTTTGAAGCTTGCATACCTTAGTCTCTTCAGACTCGGACACGAAACCTTCGGGTTGAGTCATATAGAGCTCTTCCTGTAGGTAGCCGTTCAGAAAAGCTGTCTTCACGTCCATTTGCCAGATTTCATAATCATGGTACGCAGCTATAGCAAGCAAAATCCGAATCGGATTTCATGGCCTCTTGCCATCTCTTTGAATCAATGTCGGACATTGCTTCAGTGTAGTTCCTAGGGTCCTCCTTTGTTTCATTGTCACCTAGAAGGTACAATTCATCAAAGTCATTATTTAAGCCAAACCTCATAGGTGGCTTACTAACCCGTTCAGATCTACGTGGAGCTAGGGGTTCAGGAACAGGGTTGTCAATATGTCGAGTGCTTGTTTGTGGTTCATTATTAATCTCATTAATTTCCATCTCTTTGCTTCTAGTTCCTTTGAGAACAAATTGTTCCTCTAGAAACATAGCAGTTCTGGCGACAAAGACTTTCTGGTCGTCAGGATGGTAGAACTCATATCCCATAGTTTCTCTAGGATATCCCACAAAATAGCATCTTACTGATCTTGCTTCAAGCTTAGTGGCCTCAAGCTTCTTGACATATGCTTCACAACCCCAAATCTTAATATGATTAAGACTTGGCTTTCTTCCATGCCATATCTCATAGGGTGTTTGTGAAACTGATTTGGAAGGTACTCTATTAAGCAAGTAAGCTGCTGTATATAGAGCGTATCCCCAGAATGTTACTGGTAGATCAGCGGAACTCATCATAGAACGAACCATGTTCATCAAGGTTCGATTTCTCCTTTCAGAAACTCCATTAAGTTGTGGAGTTCCCGGTGGAGTCCACTGTGATATTATTCCACACTCTTTGAGATAATCTAGGAACTCATTACTCAAATATTCACCCCCTCGATCCGATCTTAGGATTTTTATCTGTTTCCCAGTTTGCTTCTCAACTTCATTCTTGAATTCTTTGAACCTTTCAAATGATTCTGACTTGTACTTCATAAGATATACATAGCCAAACCGAGAGTGATCGTCGGTGAATGTGATATAGTATGAGAAGCCTTCTCTCGACGTAGTAGACATAGGTCCACATACGTCAGTGTGGATTAACCCTAGAATTTCAGTGGCACGCTCTCCTTTTCCAGTAAATGGAGATTTGGTCATCTTCCCTTTCAAGCAACTTTCACAAGTACCCATCCGGTCATTACCTAATGGGCGGAAATATCCGTCTTTCGACATCTTGCGAGTCTTATCAAGGTTCACATGTCCAAGTTTAAGATGCCACATCTTTTCTTGGTTAACTTCTTCTCTAGCCCTTTTGGGTTTTGAGGTATTCCCGCTTTCAATACAGTGCATCCCACTATTCGTCTCTAGGTGAAAAAGTCCCTCTATCATATTACCATGAGAGATAATACGACCGTTCAAGTATAAAGTGCAACTCATTTTGTCAAACAACACTGAGTGCCCATCTCGTAAAAGCTTAGAGATGGAAATCAAATTCTTTATACATGAAGGAAAATATAAACAATTTTTAAGTTCCAGGACTTCCCCAGAGAGTAGGTTAAGCATATAGGTGCCTATTGCTTTTGCAGAGATTTTAGTGCCGTTCCCAACTCGCACAACCATCTCCTCATTGCGCAGTGACCTGCTCCCTGTTAGTCCCTGCAACGTATTACAGATATGTTGACTAGCGCCTGAATCAAATATCCAGGAATTGGAGCCCACTGTAAAAGCACTCTCTATGACAGAAATAGTCTCTTCAAAAGTCCTTGTCATAAGGCTCGCAATGCGCACCCTGTATTTCTTCTTCCAACGTTCATCCTTTCCACAATGAAAGCATGTTCCCTTGGATTTCTTTGCCTTCTTCTTATGTAACCTTTTCCTTATTATTGCATTCTCACTCCCACTGTCCCTTTTGAAACCTTTTTCAAATTTACAGCACATGTCAATCATCTCTTTCAAAGAATGATCGAATCTATTCACTTTATCGTTTACGATAAACTTAGTGAAATCATCCGAGAGAGATGCAAGGAAAAAGTCTTGGGCCATTTTCCCATCGATGGAAGTTCCTAAATTTTGAAGATCTTGAAAGATCCTTTCCATCTTTTGTCCATGTTCATGGACCGATGTCCCCTTTGCCATTTTGGCATTCATTAGACTACAAATATTTGAGAATCGTACATTACTAGTCTCAAGGTCATGCATCTTATGCAAACTTTCAACCATGGCACAAGAAGTGTCCATGTGCTTATGTAGCTTCATAAGCTCCTCACTAAGTGAAGTGAGGATTAAGCATTTGGCTTGTAAGTCATCCTCATAGTGTCTAACATAATTTTGACACTCCTCCTTTGAAGCTAGTTTCGTAGGAGGTACATGAGGAGGGGATTGCTTAAGTACATACAATATGTCTTTCACCTTTAAGACATTCTCAATGTGGCGATACCAAGCAAGGAAACGTTGGCCCTTTAGGCCCTTTTTGTCAAGTATAATGGTGGGTATAATTTTAGGCATGTCGTTCACTACATAACATAACAGAAATCGAATTAGCATTGTTGTTTAAAACTATTTTGATTGGGTCTTTTAATCAAATAGTATCACCCACCATTTTTGGCAAATTCCACATCCCTCAATAGAATTCGAGAGTTATATTGAACTCTTAGTGGGTTATGGGAGACTCACCATTACCAAGCCCACCTCACGATGATACGATATTGGTTAGCAAAAATAATGATGAGAGAATAACGCATTATTCATTTACAACCTTTTGTAATTACCCATCTCGTTTGGCCTCTAGAGAATGATGCCTCACGATGATACGATATCGGCACCATTGCACTTAGTTTAAGTTATTCCCACCATGCTTAGTTCGTGAAGGGGTTCAAGAATAGCCTCACAATGATATGATATCGGCTATCCTCGTTGCCTACACTCACCTCATCATATGTATATGGATTCCTCCTGGATGTAAGCACATGCTTTGTACTTCCCCATGATAGGGTGAAGCCGGTGCATGAGTCACAAACGATTGGAACCCACCACGATGGAAGGCCTACGAAGAGATATTCTAAACATCTCTCGCTTATCAACTTAAATATTAATTTGTTGAGGGAATAGCGTTGGGCTACATCAAAACATTTTAATCACATTAAAAGAACTTGGGCCTATCACAACCATTGGTCCAAGTTTATATGAATTAGTAGTATATAATACTCCCATTGTTTCGTTGAAACAAGCGAGACTATATGGAACTACTAACGAATGCTTTGCATCCTCATATGGACTATATAGTCATATTAGGTTTTAGGATGATTATGAACCGTTTGATTTGATCCAACACGAGCCTTGTGTTGGACCTTGGGCCTAAGGTATGTAGTTGTTGATTTTAGTTACGCGTTTAATCCAATTAAACCGTTATTTCCTATTGGGCGTTGGACCCAACTATTCCATTTTGCATACATTTAAACAAAAGGAATACATGAAATAATAATAAGGGCTTGTGCCCTTTTACAACACAAATGATGGACTTATGTCCATTTACAACAAATTGAATTAATCAAATTACATTCAAATCTACACTACCAATCCCAAACATTCATAATGTAAAGCGGCCAATCACATAGCTCAATTATCGAGGCATTTGGTTCATAATCACCCTTCTCTTAATCAAACACATTTAATTAAGAAAACAAATTTAAAACAATTGGTTTTCGGATCCATAGAATTGATTTAAATGAAACTAAATAAAATGAAAATCCAATTCTCATTTAAAGAGACAAACAATTTTGTTCTCATCTAATTTGGGCCAAAAACAATGACCACAACTTTTTGGGCCATTTTCTAAAACAAAAAACTTTTGGGGTCACTTTGTAAAAACACAAGAGTCCACAACTTCATGTAATTACAACTTAGAACCCAAACATTTTTAATAATGTCAAAAACATCATTAAAGGAGCAAAACAATTTGTCCTTTAAAGTTTTTGGACCTTAACGTAAAAACGTAAACTTTTGGGCCAAAATGCAAATACACAAAAGTATCAAAACTTTATGTAAGTGCACAAAACACCCAAAAATACCCTATTTAATAGGGTGGCCGGCCATAAGTGGTTTTTATTGGTAAAATTCAAATTTTATACAAAGTTTTGTAAGTGGGTTATGTTAGGTGAGGTAAAGATGAAATAAAATTTTGTATGAAATGATTTATGTCATTCTTTAAAACAAAGTTTGTCTCCCATTAAAATTACTTAATCATTAACCATCACCCACTAAAATTAAATCAAAACTTTATGTAAAAACATAAAACTTTTTGAATCAAAACTTCAAAACTTTTTGTTCTTGGCAAGAACTCCAAGAACATTGAAGAACACTTATGAAAACTCAAAATACATGGCACCAAATTTTTAGTTCCAATATTCATGCTTAAATGAAATACATCTACAACATTTGAGATGCTAAATTTTCTAGCAAAATTTATATTCAAAGCAAGAACAAAGCTTGTAACATTTACAACATTTAAATCATAAAACATGAAAATCACAAAACCCAAAAGGATCCACCATACACTAGACCTAGGCTCTGATACCACTTGAAGGAAAAATTTTGTCCTAGCTAAGAACATGTATGAACATTTGAATACATATGCTAACAATTAACTCTTTAAAGTAGGCATGCATCCAAAAACAATTCATGAAACCCATGACTTTCAAAGCCTAGTATATGGTGAACCAAAAGACTCTTTAACAACATTAAAGATTATGAAGAATTTAGAGATTCTTTACCCTTGAAGCTCATCCTTGATTACACAAGGGATTCACCCAAGTGGAGGGCCTTCAAGTCACCTCCTTGCTCCTTGGATCTTCCTTGTGATTTCCCTCCTTTTAGTGCTCCTTTGCTTCTTTGAGGATTTGAGGATTAGTTCTCCAAAACACCAAAAGTTTGATGTCTCTATGTCTCTTCACCAAGGATGTAATTTGTGAGGATGAAAATGGATCACTTAGGGAAGTAAATTTGCTAGATAACTATCCCCAAGTAGCTTAGAAAACCCTAATTGAAAACAAAGCTATAAAGATGAATTTATACTTCATTTCTTAGGTGAGTGGCAAACTTGCAATTAAGCAAACTTGCATACCCTCACCCTAAATGGTTGGCCTATATGGTTATTGGGCTTATTGCCCATTTTGTTTTAGTTGTCATACAACTTAAACATAATGGGCCTTGTGGACCAAAACACTTTTGGGCCCCGAAGCCCTAAAACCAACTTAAAAGCCCAATACGAACATTTCGTATAATTAATTAACTAATTAATTAATCTTGACCATTCTTCAATTAAACCATTTAATTGCTTATCCATTTCATTTAATTGCTTCACATATATCCTTATTTGGTGTGCGATCCATTAGGTTCCAATTAGCGAGGCAGTGGGCGATGTTACTCTTAACTATCGATTGTGAATTGAAACCACATTTCAATTCTCCCTTTTTGATGATTAGTGTTTGCTAATCAATAGGGCTTCCACAAACCATGAGTGACACCTAGCAGTATGTCATGGTTACCCAAGCTAAGTAGAATTGGTTGGAGAACCTATCCAGTTACAATTACAATGCAATACGGTCCTTCTCTAATACAATACTCTTAACCACATTGTTTTAAGTGATAGTTTGTTTCATGTCTACTATCCAATGTGATACTTTCTTATATGATTCCCTTGAATATGATTTGGAACATCTTCCTTAGTCATATTCATTTGCTTTGGCCAAAGACTTTAGAATCATATTTTAGAGTATACTCCTTTCACCATGGAAGGTTAGAGATCCCTTGTTGTGCATTCATATGCCTACATGACTAGATCACATGACCCCAACAATGCCGTGGACAATCCGAGGGAATGCCTTTGTCATGATCAAAGATCAAGGACCTAACCATTAGACATCTATGATGCCTCAGGTCTAAGGACTACTTTGCATATTGTAACCTTAGAGTTCGTACATGACATGTATGTTTGAACTCTTATTAATCGCAGTTCAGTGTACTCGATTACTCTTTCAAGCACCTATGTGTTTGTCTTAGTGTCCAACACCAAATGACTTGAGACCAGTTCATACTCACGTTTGAGTCAACATAACACATACTAACCTTATTGGATTGTCAATGCCCAATTGGCAATCCTATGGCTAGGAACGTTTTAGGAATGAACATAAGAGAAAGGTCTCCTTAATCTAACTCATTAGATCACTTATCTCTTATGTCAAATACATCCCTTGGATTCTCTTATTGATTAAACACATGATTCAATAAATAGTGATTAACAATAAGTATTGCCCTTCCGTTAAACATATAAAAGTTTAACATATTAAGTATTCCAAAAAGCTATTACATCAAATGAGTGGCTTTGTGGGCATACTTCCAACACTCCTTGTCCTCATCCTCAACATCCACTGGCACTTTCATGGACCACCCTGGCAATGAACCCAAAGCGAAGCGAGTGCCTTAGGGTCTATGATAACTAGGATCAAGAACATCACTCTGAAACCACCTACCATAGGGTTTTGAAAGATCATCCTTGTTTTCCCCTTAAACTGATCGCATTGCTCTTCCATATGCCTAATTATCCCGCAGATAAAGCAAGTAACCGGTAGCTTCTCATATCGAAGATCAATGCTCACCAAAGAACCCTCAATAGATAATAACAAATTTTCTCCTCAAAGGTTTCGTAATATCAAGAGCAACACGGATACGCAAAATCCTCCCTTGAATATCATCTCGTATGCTCTGATCATTGAGCACATGCTCGCCTATCTGATAGCCAATGAACTGCCCAATGTGGCGGGTCATGTATGCAAGAGGCAAACCCTTGATTTGAATCCAAAATTCCTTAGTATTAAGGGCAATCCAACTGGGATGAGCCAATGCATCGGCCTCGCCCAAAACCAGTAACGCCCCATCGTACAACCAAGGTCCACCTTTCAGTATCATCGCTTTCTTTCGCTGGCTATCGAAACCAAATGAAAATAGGTCGTCCTCCAACTCTACAATCGACACTCAAGCTTTAGGTCGCCAGAGATGCATTATATGTTGGAATAATTCGGGTCTAATTGCTATAATAGATCACATAGAAAATCAAGAAACAATTCATGCAATTATATATATCACAATAATGCATGCACATGAGTAACCAATGTTAAATGAACATGATATAATGGATTAGAAAAACCTAGAAAATACAATCAAGACAAGTGTTGGACACTTTGTCCTTAAGACAAGTTTACGCCCCACTATGGTGCTCATGGTTGATCGGCACATGTCTCCCAAGATACAATGACCACGTCCTTGTAATAGTAGCACTCCAAATCACAAGGCTCCATGAACCACGATTATGTTGAAAACTCTCTCATATGGACTCCATGAGACTCTCTAATATTTAGTGCACTCTATGTATGATTATGTAAACAATGAAAAGTTATTTTGTGATTACATGGGGCTTTCCTATTTATAAAATGTGAGATACCTCTTTGGAAAGCATGTGACTATTCATGAGTGTCAAAAGTTGCAGCTCTTCATTTGAGTAGACACATCTTTCTACCAAAAGGCTCCACTTCTAATTTCCATTCAATTAATAAATTTAATATAATATTATTATTATTAAATTTGCCAACAATCCCCCACATGAATGGAAATTGACTCAATACCATGCAAATGACAATGTAGACACTAAAGAGATAATTCAATAGGAAAAGTACTGCATCGGGATAGGTGGCTTTTGGCTTTGAACCTTCCGTAGTGGATTACTATCGAATTTACTTGGCTAATCAATGAACTCGATGTCTTGGACTGCTCAGCCATTTGTATAAACCAAGACAATAGTAATCGCACAATACCCTTCCAGACACCCCGTGGTTGCTCGGTTATGTTCATTTTGGCCTTGAACAATTCTTGGTTTCTCATTAGTGTTTTTAAAAAACTAAGCCCTTCAAAAAATTCTCATAGGAACGGCCCCATTCCTCACTCAAGATAAGCGACTTCCCATTAAAAGTATCCTGCAATACCCCACTTGTTATTTCCAAGTATAGGAATCATTAAAAGCAAAGCTTATCCTAAATAAGCTGCAGATAACATTGTTTCATCATAGGACATGTGTAGTAGGTAATCTCCACAATGCTCCCATTGAATCATCCATAATTCGGTTGTCCCTTTGAACCTAGATCTTGGGATCTCCAATCAAATAGGTGGGTTGCCATTATGGTGATTCTTAAGACGTAGGCTTTTAACCCATTCCCCTCGATGATACAACTTACTCTCTAGTCAAACCTTTAAAAATTGGTACCACTAGGTTGACTACTCATTATATGGCCATCACAAACATTATATCCATGCATGGAAATTATTTCCTTTGAGAGTAGTTGTTTTCCAATGTAATTCCTCCAAACATGCGTTCAAACTTGATAAGCAATTTGCTAACACTTGAGTAAACTCCCCCACATTTAAGATATTTATAAGAAGGTCCCCAACCTTGCCATACCTTAAATAATTACTCATTACAAGAGATGACATTTTGATTGTCTTATTCAATTAGCAAATTATATTTCCATTCTTCTTAAATAAATTTCATATCTCAAAAATAGATAAGCTACCCCCCACAATTCTTCGATAATTGTGGTTAATTTTAACGTCATCGTTAAATCGATCACCTTTTTTTTTTCTTTTAAGAAGTAGGAAACAACTAAGATAGACCTTATATATCTATCTTCTTAGGCCTTCATGCCTCACTAGCCATTATGGGAAAAACACTTCTTGGCTTTTATCCTTTCCTTCTTATGACTAACATGCATGACCATTCATATGCTTACTTAATAAGCATCATCATGTCTAATACATTTTTTTTTTCAAATATCCCACGTTTTAATGTCTAGTCTTTTCCTTTCCAAAGACCAAATGTTTTGACTTAAAACGTCACTTTTATTGTCACAATAGAATGTCAAATTGATTTCTTTATGAATAATCATGAGTCGGGGAAAACTCACTTCGCAGTGACATATCATATATCACACTGACCTTTGGATAGTCATGTGTGTTCATGTTTAAAACAAGAAAGGTTTTGTTCTTAAATCACAATAATTTGTAAAGCAACGAAAACCCAAAGGATCACATCCTCGTCGCCACACTATCTTTATACTGGTTCATGAGGAAATGACAACATTCAGTGATTACCCACTGGGTTGGCAGCCAACCTTTCATTGAAATGTAACCGATGTACATAGCACAACCATTCAAACAGCCAAATGTAATAACAGCATATGTATAAATCTCAAAGCAATATCTGAGATCGAACAACATACATGAATAAAAGGCCTTTATTGTAAATGCAGTCATACTAACGGTAGCACATAACATTTAACCTAATATTCAGTGCCAAAGATAAGTATGTTATGCGAAATGCATGGTAAATCTACCCAGTCTAAAAAACGCATCCTTTCAAAAGATAAGTTTTCCCTACATACCAATCTTAAAACCCTTACACACTTGAGACTACTAGAACAAAAGTTGTGAAACAAAACCTTTATCCTTTTGCATGCATATTTCAGAGAATTGAAATTAATGAACTCATTGTCAACAAATACATGAATTTAATTAGTGTAATGTCAGGAAATAAAATGCATATATGCAGGTATATATATTAGTATAACTTTTATGTGCCATCATTACTCACACAACAGGAGAAAATCACAATCAATTTCAACGCAGTGCATGACCAATGTTGTCCAGAAAATTAAAACCCACAAGCCAAATTATAATAGCAATAAACCAATAAACTTGTAAAGAATATTTGGTTCAATTAACTATAAACAAGCCAACAAAATAATGATGAAAGATTACGAGATGGCATCTTTTGAATCAAATTAATTTGCAATATATTTGGAAACAGTTAACATATGTATTGTTTTATGCAAAACTAGAAACCAAAACATTCTACCATGAAAAAGAAAATCCATGCAGAAACATACATGATAGAATATTGTTCTCAAACAAACATAGCAATCAAACCATAAGCTTGTCTTAAGATTGTTGGAATAAATAGGGTCTAATTGCTATAATAAATCACATAGAAAATCAAGAAATAATTCATGCAATTATATATCACAATAATGCATGCACATGAGTAACCAATGTTAAATAAACATGATATAATGGATTAGAAAAACCTAGAAAATGTAGAAAAAGATATATGGGTTTGAAGTGTATTTCATTGATACGTGAAACACAAATATATACAATTACATAATTTGGTCAGCAAGAAATTATCCCTACAAGTTAGGAATACAACTATAACTAGGATTACAAGTATACATAGATTCCAACTACGTTTCTACTTGTCTAACATTCCCCCTCAAGTTGGAGAGTGGATGTTAAGAACTCCCAACTTGCGTAACATACTCGAAAACTTGTCTTTCCCGAGAGGCTTGGTGAACAAATCCGCCAACTGGTGTGCCGTACCAACATACTTGGTTTCTATAGTGCCATCTACAATCTTATCTCGTATAAAGTGACAATCTATCTCAATGTGACGAGTCCGCTCATGAAAAACAGGATTAGCTGCTATATGTAATGCTGCTTGATTATTACAAAATAAAACGGAAGGACCATCGAAATGAATGTTCAAGTCTTTCAATAGAAACCGAAGCCAAAGTAACTCACAACAAGCACCTGCCATAGCCCTATATCCTGCTTCTGCTGAAGAAAGCGAAATAGTTTTCTGCCATTTTGTTCGCCACGAAACCAAAGAATTGCCCAAGAATACACAATACCCAGTAGTCGAACGGCGAGTAATAGGACATCCTGCCCAATTAGAGTCACAAAATGCAATTAACTTGGTCTGGTTGTCAGAACAGAATAATAAGCCTTGACTTGGAGTAGCCTTCAAATAACGAACAATACGAAGCGCAGCATCCATATGAAGTATCCTTGGCTCATGCATAAAACAACTCAAAACATGCACATAATAGGTGATATCCGGCCGAGTTATAGTGAGATAGATCAACCGTCCTACTAATCGGCGATACTTTTCAGGATCCTTGAGAAGTTCTCCCTTATCAGATAATTTTGTGTCGTCCATAGGGAAAGTAATGAGTCGTGCTCCCAAAAAACCATGATCCTTGAGAATCTCTAATGCATACTTGCGCTGTGAAATATAAATCCCTTCTTTGGAACGAGAAACCTCAATGCCCAAAAAATATTTTAAATCACCAAGGTCTTTAATCCGAAAATGATCACGAAGAAAAGACTTCAGAGAATCAATGGCACAAACATCGTTGCATGTAATCACAATATCATCCACATAAATGAGCAAGGTTGTAAAAGAAGTACCAGACTTTTTAGTGAACAATGAATAGTCAGCTTTGGATTGTTGAAAGCCAGCGGAAAGAATGGCAGTAGTGAATTTGGTAAACCATTGGCGAGAAGCCTGCATGAGACAATAAAGAGACTTGTGGAGGCGACACACAAGATTCTCCCCCTGTCGCCGAAGACCAGGAGGAACATACATATAAATTTCCTCATGCAAGTCACCATGCAAAAAAGCATTATGAACATCAAGCTAGTGAAGAGACCAAGATTGACTAGCAGCAAGAGCAAGTAGACAACGCACCATAATCATCTTAGCAGTGGGAGAAAAAGTGTCATGATAATCAATACTTTCAGACTGTGTGTAACCTTTAGCAACCAAGCGAGCTTTATAACGCTCAATGGAACCATCAGGATTATACTTCAGCTTATACACCCATTTACAATCAATGGGAATTTTGCCAGAGGGGCAAGGTAGTCAAAGTCCAAGTACCATTGTCATGTAAAGCTGTAAGCTCCTCAGTCATGGCGCAACGCCAATTGGGGTCACTGGCAACCTCGGCATGGATGATGGCTCCACATTCCGACTAACAGAATTAATATATGAAAGATGTTTGGGAGAGTAACGGTGGTGAGAGAGAAAATTACAAAGAGGATATCGCGTACCTTTTGCATAACCAGGCTGTGAAGTTGAGGATTGGTGTGGTTGCAGAATCACCTGCGAGCAAACGTAGTCTTTTAAACAGGAGAGGGTTTTGTGGGTACGAGAAGAAGTGCGTTGGGTTGGGGGAAGGTCAGGAGGATGCGTGGGGTGGGAAATAGGGGGTCTGTGACTAGGGGGTGGGAATCTGGGGTGATGTCGGTAAGTGGAGCAAAGAGGGTAGTAGTGGGAGGGTGGAGAGGGGATGTAATAACACGAGAAGGGATTGTGGAAGTGGAGGTGGGTGAGGGAGCAGGTGGGGCCGAGAGGGTGGGAGTGGGATGGTGTGCATGTGAAGTGGCAATAGGTGAAGGTGAGGTGGTGTCAGGAATTGGTGGATAGGAAAGGTCCACTTTAAAATTAGGGACACATAAAACATCTTTTAAAGTAACGAAGGAATTTAAACGAAGAGTGCCAATTAAAGTGATTGGAGCAGTAACACCACTAGGCAAAGAAACAGGTGGCAAGTGCGAAGCTGAAGTATTAACCAAACATGAAGCTGAAGGAATAATATGATCGGTAGCTCCGCTGTTAAGGATCCATTGACAAAGATGGGAAGTTACAAGTAACAAACCTTTGGCAAAGTCATTATTAAAAACGGCATGACCATGAGAAGACAAATAAGGGTCTGCAACATTAGTGAGGGCAGCAAGGACACGGGAGTGTTCTTCCGCAAAGAGGTGCGGCATTGCAACTTGGACATCCTTCAAGGTAGGTGGGTCGTGCATGTGATGGGCTTAGGGAGGGACGGTGGGAGGGTGGGCCTGGAGACTGGTGGTGGGACGAATGCCTTTAGTGTTGCTGTTGCGCGCAGTGCCGCGTGAAGAATCGGTTATTACAAGAGATGTGGAGGAACGACGGGGTGGCAGCCACGGTTGCCCATGGAGGGGATGACCAACAGGGTAGCCATGGAGTTTATGACAATTTTCCCGGGTGTGAAAGTCATAGTTGCAATAGGTGCAGTGAAGAGGGGGACGGTCGGAGGATGTACAAGAGGAGGAACCACAGACCACCATAGCAGCAGGTTGATCTGCAGAGCGGAGGGAGCCCAACAAGCGCTACTTTTTTGCCTGAGAGACTAAGGAACAAGCTTGGCGAGCAGTGGGTAGAGGGTTCATCAAAAGGATTTGGTCCCGAATAGCAGAGAATGACTCATTGAGTCCTATGAGAAATTGCATAAGCTGTTGCCGGTCATTCTTAGCGCCATAAGAACAGGTGCAATGTTCGTTGTACGAGGCAAGTTCATCCCAAAGACATTTGAGACGAGTGAAATAGGCGGAGACAGATGAAGTACCTTGGGAGATGGTGGCGAGTTCATGGTTGAATTGGAATATGCGGGGAATGTTGCTTTGAGAGAACCGTTCGCGAAAGTCGTCCCAGACAGCTTTGGCAGTGGTGGAGAAGAGAACGGACTCGGCAAGCTCAGGCTCCAAAGAGTGAAGAAGCCAAGAAAGAATCATATCGTTGCAGCGGCGCCAAGCTGCGTGCGTATCAGGATCCTCGGAGGAGGATGGTTCTTCAATGTCGCCGGTAATAAAGCCAAGTTTGTTCTTGGCGCTTAAAGAAATATGTATTCCACGTGCCTAGGTGGTATAATTATCTCCATTTAACTTTTTGGAGACAAGAACAAGATTAGGGTGATCAGAATGGTGGACAAAAAAAGGGTGATTGTGATCATTGTCTCCCATGATGGAAGAACAAGAATGGCAGAAGAAGGCTGCCGAAAAAAAAAAAAAAGAAAGAAAGGCTAGGTTTTGAAACCTGCTCTGTATACCATGTAGAAAAAGATATATGGGTTTGAAGTGTATTTCATTGATACGTGAAACACAAATATATACAATTACATAACTTGGTCAGCAAGAAATTATCCCTACAAGTTATGAATACAACTATAACTAGGATTACAAGTATACATAGATTCCAACTACGTTTCTACCTGTCTAACAGAAAATACGGTCGAGACAAGTGTTGGACACTTTGTCCTTAAGACAAGTTTACGCCCCACTACGGTGCTCATGGTTGATCGGCGCATTTCTCCCAAGACACAACGACCAAGTCCTTGTAATAGTAGCACCAAATCATAAGGCTCCATGAACCGCAATTGTGTGGAAAACTCTCTCATATGTACTTAATGAGACTCTCTAATATTTAGTGCACTCTATGTATGATTATGTAAACAATGAAAAGTTATTTTGTGATTATAGGGGGTTTCCCTATTTATAGATGTGAGATATCTCTTTGCAAAGCATATTCATGAAAAGTCAAAACTTGCAACTTTTCATTTGAGTAGACATATTTTTCTACCAAAAGGCTCTACTTCTAATTTTCATTCAATTAATAAATTTAATATAATAATATTATTATTAAATTTTCCATCATTATTCGCCGCTTGAATGTCTCCTTGACAACTGGCTTACGAGTCAGCACTTTCCCAGACCTTAGTCGTCTTGAGAAGAGACCCTTCCTTGTCATCAATCACCACTACTCGTTGCTCCTCTGTGGTCAGCGCCAGCCGCGCTGCAAAATTCTCTACCATGTCATCCATGAACCTTTGGACGACTCGCCAACCCCCGTTGATAGCCCACCAACACTGGTTTCCAATAAACTGGGCAAAACGGCCTAACATCCAAAAAGACACAAACCGGAAGAACACAAATCCCAAGGAACCAACGTGACTACGACGCTACCGCCGAATCAGACTTGCCGTCGCTCTCCTAGCAATACTTAGGAAACCCTAAGAAACCCTAGAGAGCATTATTTTCGTTAGGAGTAGCATGTGGTTTCATCATAGTTCGATAAATTAAACTTTTTTATTAAACCAATTTTTTGTAGGTATATTACTTGAATTATGGAGTAAATTCAAACAAGTGATCATTAATGCGATGTTAATTTAATGAGTTATTTTCGTGTTTTTAAATTCACCAAGTAATTCAGGGATAAGAAAATTTCATGCTTTAAGAAGTATTTTCCACCCCAAATGACAACCCTACTAATCTTTCACAAAAATGTAAGCAATGAATTGTCCTGATGCTTAAAGCATTCCTCTTTTACACACTGCGTTCCAAATTTAAATCCTCTCCTTCGTGGTAGTGTCTCACTTGTACTCAAACAAAAAAAATCTCTCACAAAATTGTGTACAAACTTCTAGGTGAGTGCAAATAGCGTGTCATTTGAACCCAAAGTCTACGTTCAACTGAAGTTTCTGTCCATTTTCTTTTTTGGTCAATAACTGACGATATAACGCTCCCAATTAGTCCCACAGGTGTTTGCTCAAATTTTAGAGAAGTCAATGCTGTCTAGTTTGTTTCTTGTTAACGGCCTAGTGAGTGGCCTGCCTAACTTCCTCCCAAAAAAAGGGAACGTTTATATTGAAAGTTTAGTTTTTGTAAATAAATTATTAGCAAATAATTTTAAAAACAGTAAAATGCACCAAAGCAAGAGCAACAAAAGAAACAATTAAATAACGGGATGACCAGTAATTTCAAGTAGCTTCCAGATCACATCTTACATGTTACGCTGTCATTATGTTGTGGAGTCTTTTTTTTTTATTGGTTCAACCTCTTCCCTACATATATATATTTAGGCAAACTTGAGAGTTTTAGACTACCTTCAACACTTGCTTTCTTTTCTTCCAATAGTACTTGTTCTGCGTGATTCACCCTAATTGCAGATTCTCAAAGAGTACATTAATCAAGGCCACCTATGGATACTAGGTTTATTTTGCATCTCCTTTCCTCATAAATGCGATTATTTTCTTCCACTAAATAAGTTTAGGTTTTGATAATTTATCGTCGTTGTATGGTATGATGAAACTTTTGAGACCTTGTACGAGGTAATGTTCTCTTGACAAACACGTGGTATGTTATTTGCCAGACTTCAAATTCACAGTTTGAAAAATTACGAGAGAACATACCCCATATCACGCGACTTACATTACCCCGTAATATTCATCTTAGTTAATCAACAATTTGACTGTTTTTTGCTTTCAACTTTAGACTTGTATTCATTGTCTTAACTTTTACCTTTTCTTTTCTTTTGTATATGCATTTATTTGAATAGAAATAATGACGAAGCGTATGTCAACTTCAACTGGGACAAGCTAGGGTTTGGCCTCACACCAACTGACTACATATATATCATGAAAATTTCTGGAAAAGATAACTTCTCAGAAGGATCTCTAAGTCGCTATGGAAACATAGAGATAAGCCCATCTGCTGCAATTTTCAATTATGGGCAGGTAATCTTTCTTGTATCATTACTTGCAACGCAAGCCAATGTTATTAACATCTAAATAGACAGAGATTTGCCAGCGACTAATTAACCATTAATTTGTGGTGTCATTAATTAGGGATTGTTTGAAGGTCTGAAGGCATATCGAAGGCCAGATGGTGGCATTCAACTATTTAGGCCAGAACTGAATGCCCTGCGCATGAAAAATGGAGCAGACAGACTCTGCATGCCATCCCCACCAGTTGATGTATTTGTTGATGCTGTAAAAAAAACTGTCCTTGCCAACCAGCGATGGGTATGAAACCTTCAATTTTACCTAGTCAGCAAAAGTTGTATATTCGTCATTTACTGACAATTTGATGAAATGAAAGAAAATATATATTTATTGACAACATTGCTAATAACATCCTTCAAAGAAAATCAGAAGTAACTGCATGAATTTTTTTCTCAGCTTTTGTTCAAATATCTCAAAATCTGTCATATTTAATCATATCTAACATCAATCCCTGTATATAATTATGACATTGAGTCAATTAATCATGTTTATGAATTCGCTTTTTTGGATTGATGCAGGTGCCTCCACCAGGTAAAGGATCATTATACATTAGGCCTTTGCTTATGGGAAGTGGACCTGTTCTGGGTATTGGACCAGCCCCTGAATGCACATTCCTCATATTCACCTCTCCCATCGGAAATTGGTACAAGGTAGGCGGGGGCTTCCTTCCTTCTTAAGAATTGTTTGTGGTGCTTATTGATGCAAGTTGAATCCAAGACTTACTAGGTTTGAATATATGTAACATGATGCCAAGTTGCGTGCCGACAACTTACAAGCTACAATGTCACATTTTTTTGTTCTTTTGCTAAGTGCTTGTTGATTTTGCTCAAATAACAGTGTGGCCCTAGCATGAATTTGTACGTTGAGAATGAGGTTCCTAGGGCTACTCCTGGTGGAACCGGAGCCATTAAAAGCATCACCAATTATTCACCGGTAAGCAAAATTGGCCTACTTCCATAATAAGAAGGATTGGACGATGAGTTGGGATTTTGGGAAAGATATATATGTTTGAGATCTTATTGGTGTCGTTATTGTATTATGTATTTAGGGTTTCTCGTGAATGATTTTCTTGCTCCAATTTCCTGTAGGTTTTTGAAGCAGTAAACAAAGCTAAGGCAAAAGGGTTCACCGATGTCTTATTTCTGGACGCAGCCACTGGAAAAAATGTTGAGGAAGTTTCTTCATGCAATGTTTTCATTGTGAAGGTAGTACTGATTAGAATTGTCATTAGCCCTCATAGGTAACAAATTAATTACGTATTCGATCACTACATCCACAGGGCGATAAGGAAAACATTCCGATCAAGAAAATGTTGCATTGTTCATATTGCTAGACATTTCGATATATCATGTTTGCTGAACAGTTAATCCGAATTGCGGATTCGAAAAATAATTTTCTTTTAAGATGGATCAGACACCAAGAACATAACAAACCAGATTGCGACATTAATTGTCTGGCAATAGAATTTTCGTAATAATATATGTATTGTTGTAATTTGATATGATAAACTCGATTTCATTTTGTGTTGTAGGATAATGTGATTTTAACACCACCAACCAATGGAACTATTCTTCCAGGGGTCACAAGAAAAAGCATCATAGAAATTGCTCTTCATCTGAAGTACAAGGTAATTAAGCAACTTTTTCTTTCCTCATCAACTATTATTCCTTGTATGGCTAGTAATATTCTACAAATACTGGTAAACAATCTTTTATTTATGAAAAGCAATTCTGCAGTCACTATTTCTCATACAAAATACCTAATTTATTGTTTTTGAAAAATTGATTCAGGTGGAGGAACGTGATGTTCCACTAATGGATGTGCTAACAGCTGATGAAGTGTTCTGCACAGGGACTGCAGTGGGTGTCACTGCTGTTGCTAGTGTAACACATTATGATAAAAGGTATAAATAGTGTTTAAAAGGTGCGGATTTCATAAAAGAGTTTTCTAAAGAAGTACTTGTTATGTGTGCTTCTTCAAGAAATATGTTAAGTGGTTTTCTCGTTGATTTTTGAAAAGAATTTTGAAATGTTTCTAGAAACACTTCTAGCATAATTGCATATAAGAAGTGTTTTCTATTGAAGCATTATTACCAAATGAGTCTTTATAATATAACATTTGAATTTCGATTAATAACTAGTTAATATTTTTTATATATATACAAACGATATATTTACATTTGTGTGGCGGAATAAATTGGTTGCGAACTTGTCATCCACTAAATTCGGATCTCAGCCTCTCACTTACAAATAAATAGAAATATCATTAGACCATAGTATTACGTTACAATAAATTATTGTGTTGAATAGCCAAAAATTAATTATGTACGTGCAGGGTTGAATACCGAACTGGAGAAAAATCAGTCTCTCAAAAGTTGCGAGTAATGCTTACAGAGATTCAAACAGGCGTGGTCGAGGACAAGATGGGATGGACCATGCAGATTCATTGAGCTGCTTCTCTCTGTGTTTCATTGCTAAATCTGAACAGTGGTTTTGGACATGTAGTCAAGCCACAAATGCAAAATAATTACATTTTCTGCTGTATTAGATAAACTAAAGTATAATGGTTGAGTACTAGGTGTGCTCGTTAAAAGTTGCTTCTCTATCCTTAATGATAATAAAATTTCTATATAAACGTGTGTCAATTTTGTGCTTTTAAATACTATTATATTATTATTTATAGATAACTGAATTAACAAAGATTCTATAACATTTGAGGTGATGATCGATCCAGCAAAATTTATCAAACATTTTCTAAAATGATGTTATTAACACACTCATTTTTATCTTTCACACACTCCCTCTTAATTTATGTTATTTGATCATTGTCAATTCATTCAACCCAATGATTGGATATATAGCCTAAGAAATTATAGAAAGAATTTCTATCACAAAACCGATAACTACATAAAATTGTTGCATGCTTTGCATGGTATAGCAAGCAGTAACTAAAGATAGAGGGAGAATAAATGAGCTATGAAGCTTCCTAACATATTGCTTCTCTCTTACGGCACACTAGTATAAAAAACACTTTACGCAACGTAGGTCCTTCGTCGCACAAAGTCAACAAATCTTCATCGTGCGTCAACCATCACGCCAAGGCAGTGGCAGCAGGATTTGCGCGGCGTAGGCTACTTCTTCGTCATGCAAACCTTTTTTCAACAGTTATAAACAAAAAATCACTATTTAACTGTTATTTTTACTCCGATTTCGATGATTTTTAACAGCTACACTCCTTGACCCTATATGAATACAATGAACTAATTCGATCTTCAATTTAATATATTTACACAAGTGGATACCACAAAATCTTATGTTATACTTAATGAAAGCATAAATAAACTCTAAATGTTAGGGAATCTACAGTTTTGATGGGATACGCATTCTACAAAACTAATTTCAACGATCGAACTGTCAAACTTGTTTGTATATACTTCAAGATTGGATACGCCAAAAATCGCAAAAAACAAACATTCAGAGATCAAGCAATGGGACAAAACTTTTCAACTGTTATAAACGAAAAATCATGATTTTACGATTATTTTAACTCCAATTTTGATGATTTTTTACAGCTACACTCCTTGACCCTATATGAATACAACGAACTGATTCGATTGTCAATTTAAAATATTTACACAAGTGGATACCACATAATCTTTATACTTAATGAAAGTATAAATAAACTCTAAATGTTAGGGAATCTATGGTTTTCATGGGATACGCATTCTACGAAACTAATTGCAACGATCCAACCGTCAAACTTGTTTGTATATACTTCGAGATTGGATACACCAAAAATAACAAAAACAAACATTCAGAGATCAAGTAACGGGACAAAACTTTTCGACGGTTATAAACAAAAAATCACGATTTAACAATTATTTTAACTTTGATTTTGATGATTTTTTACAGCTACACTCCTTGACCCTATATGAATACAATGAACTGATTCGATGATCAATTTAAAATATTTACACAAGTGAATACCACAAAATCTTATGTTATACTTAATGAAAGTATAAATAAACTCTAAGTGTTAAGGAATCTATCTTTTTGGTGGGATACGCATTCTACAAAACTAATTTCAACAATCCAACCGTCAAACTTGTTTGTATATACTTCAAGATTGCATACACCAAAAATCGCAAAAAAAAAAACATTCAGATATCAAGTAACGGGACAAAACTTTTCAACGGTTATAAACGAAAAATCACAATTTTACGATTATTTTAACTCCGATTTTGATAATTTTTTATAGCTACACTCCTTGTGTGAAATCTCGTTCCCGATTTTCACTGTTATAATCTACGCATTGTTATTATTGAAATTTTATGTTATTTTCGGGAAGTTATATTAATTTATTTGAATTTAGATTTTAATTAAACTAGTTACGAAGTTTGAAGTTTGGAAATTAATTATTTAAAATTTGTAGATCTTTCAAGGTCACAATTTATATTTCTGAATAAAGCTCGATCCCACGAATGCAAATGCGAAAGACGTTTGCGAGTCTGGATTATAACGGTATAGTTACGGACGTTTGAAGCTGTGATACTATAGATTTTAGGAATTAATTTTCTCCCACTTTGTGGGTAAGAGGCCCAGATCGATATGGGGTTAAGTGGACCATCAGAATTGAAAAAAAAAGGGAGGGGAAACAACCAATCAGGAAGAAAAGGAAAAAAAAGGAAAAAAAAAGAAAAGGAAGAAACAGACCTCCCCTCCCGTCCGTACACCCGCGCACCCACCCGAGCAAATTTTGCCATTTTTTTCCGTCGAACCACCACCATACAACACCTACAACTTCTTCTACAACATCCCTTCTACCATTTTCACCCAAGATTGTGGGTTTCTAGGTCAAAAATCGTGAAGAACAGTGCGAGGAACCCGGAGGTGTTCGACAGCAATTCGGTCATTCCAGCGAGTTTCACCACCCATCACCACCCTCAATCAACCCCCCTTGGACCCAGGAACAAGACCCAACTAGTGGTAGGGGCATTAGAACATCGAAGAAGGAGAATTGAAGAACACTCACCTTAGGGTTTCTGGTGGGTTCAAGCCTTTTCCTGGCCAAATTGGACTTAGCCACAGGTATAAAGTTTGCTCTACTCACTAAGATCTACATTTCTGTAAAATTTGGTAATTTTTAAAAATAGTTGAATTTTCTGGTGAGTTGTGACGGCTGGCCGCCGTGTGCGGCGGCACGTGCGGCGGTGGACCGATGATGTCTTTCTAAGTCCAATTAGATGCCCTGAATTTATAATTGATATCCGTATGAAGTGGTTTGATTGTTTGAACTTAGTTTCATTATGATACATCAATTG
The DNA here is from genome assembly GCA_035220775.1 of Malus fusca. Classification (NCBI taxonomy): domain Eukaryota; kingdom Viridiplantae; phylum Streptophyta; class Magnoliopsida; order Rosales; family Rosaceae; genus Malus; species Malus fusca. The sequence goes on from CM069063.1 coordinate 22,783,389, forward strand.
ATCAAAATTTGAATCGACGATCCGACCGTTGGATCGTCACCAAACTTTAATGCATTATAGAACATAATATTTGAAGATAGCTAGAACTGATGGATCGGGAATCCGAAGTACAAATCTTCCTGAATTGGATTTCTAAGTTAGTAAAATTAATTGTTAACCGCCACCTAATTCTAGCAATTGGCGGAGATCCGGCCGTCGGATCTCTATGAGAATTTAGTATGTTGTTCTATGAAAATAATGAGGACCCTAAGAAGTTACAGATCCAAAATCTGATGGGCAGATCTTTCGGATCGAATTACGTGGAGTTGCGAACCCTACCGTTGATCGAGAGTTGACTTTTGGTCAACATGTCCCGAAACATTCTGGATACTAAAATTGGTACTACGGGAGACTAAGTGAAGTCTAGTGGACCCACATTGGTTAAAGAGTGACTTAAATATATGGGGTAGGGTTATTACCTTAAATTCTTATATTAGTATCCGTTGTGAACATGAATTGGTTTTATAAGTGTGATTTCTATTGAAATGTGATTTTTATATATTTAGCCATAGGTATGAAACATGATTTGGCTTGTGTACTGATGATGGTTGTGATATATGTGTGTTTAATTATCTCTTTTTAGCAATGTGAATGATAAGTATGATGAATTAGTATGTGATCTTAGAATCCTATTAGAAGTATTCTGTAGAATTTATATGATTGTGTGATGTATTAGTTGGTGGCCATGAGAAGTTGATGGTGTAGTGACTACGTTGTAACCCATAGGGGTTGAGTTATGGGTAGGTTGTGTGTTGAATTTCTTGCACCATGTAGCAGTGGTACATGGATGGTTCTGCTTGGTTAATCCGCATTGGGGGACCATACTATATGTGGACCATGCTTGGTTAATCCGTGTTCGGCGATTTTTATGGCCATTTATACTTAGGGGTGATCATGCTTGGTTAATCCACGATAGGTGATCACTGCCTAACAGTTCCGTAGGTGTGACTCTGCTTGGTTAATCCACGATAGGGGGTCACTACCTACTTGGTTATCCTGGTCCTGCTTGGTTAATCCGCATTAAGGAACCATAGTCCTGCTTGGTTAATCTGTGATAAGGGACCATATTATTTGTGGATCGTGCTTGGTTAATCTGCGATAGGTGATCACTGCCTAACAGTTCCGTAGGTGTGACTCTGCTTGGTTAATCCGCGATAGGGGGTCACTACCTACTTGGTTATCCTGGTCTTGCTTGGTTAATCCGCAATAAGGGACCATGGTCCTGCTTGGTTAATCCGTGATAGGGGACCATACTATTTATGGATCGTGCTTAGTTAATCTGCGATAGGCGATCCTTATGGCCACACACACACACACACACACACACATAGTTAGGGGTGATCATGCTGGGTTAATCCGCGATAGGTGATCACTGCCTAACAGATGCGTATGAGTGACTCTGCTTGGTTAATCCGCAATAGGGGTCACTGCCTACTTGGTTACTGTAGTGGTGGTTCTGCTTGGTTAATCCGCGATAGGGGCCACTTCCTGTTTGGTTACTTATGTAGGCTTCGGCCGAACAGGCGTCCCTCTAGCCCTAGTTTTTAATGTATTTCTGAATGATGGTTTTAAGAATCTTGTGGTTGAATTAGAAAAAATGTTGGATGTCTGGGTGACTCCTTCGGAGATTTCAGAGACTCGATTATGATTTCATAAAAATATGATTTTATATATGAGGCTTATAAACGGTGATCAATGGTATTTTTTTTAATGAATATCACATACTTGTATTATTGTCACTCACCCGAGCTTCGCAGCTTATCCAAGTTCTGATTTCCCCAATGCACAATTTCCATGATGTAGGCACTGATTTTACATGCAACAGGTATGGGTAGATTACGAGAAACCGATTGATATTTTGGTTCCGTTGAGTGGTCTGGAACCCGATGTGGTTGGATTCCGTTGAGTGGTCCGAAATCCTTACACTTGCACATTTCCAAAATGTTAGTCTAGAACCCTAGATTCGAGTGAATGAGAATTATTCACATTAGACGTAGTGAATATAAATTAGATTTGCCATGTTGTTACTCATAATCCAAGTAGGGAATTATATGGAGTTCTTTAATTAAATACGTGAAATGATATGTTATCGTGTTGATTGATAACGTCGTTAAATACTATGATCATGCATCCTTGATTTATGAATGGATTGATTGACGGGATTGTGGAATGACCTTGGTTATGGTTGTTATTATTATGATTATTTTAGTTGATCAATGTGGCTTGAGAATAATATGTGCTTCGTTGTTATTTGATATGTTACATGCTGTGGATGGAAGTATCGTGCTGAAAACATGGAATTTATATGATAGATAGAATGAGAATCTTGAATGGCATGTTGGTTTGTTTCGTACCTTGAACTTGGTAATGTCATGCATGTCAAGTTCTAATAATTGATTACAGAATGCTATGTATTCCTGTTAGAACGCACTAGAATAAATGTCTAAATTAGTGAACAATGAACTACGAATGGCTTGATCGTAGGTAGTCTAACGAGGATGTTAGATGCAACCATAAAGTCTACGAAGAATTATTGCGCAATTGGTTTTTAAGTTGTGTTTTGCCATTTTTCGGAGGCGGGTTATGTTAAAGATACGGGTATTTGGTGACGTCACGTGTCGATCCTGGATGTATGTCGAGATCGAGGCATGACACCTTGACCCTATATGAATACAACGAACTGATTCGATCGTCAATTTAAAATATTTTCACAAGTGGATACCACAAAATCTTATGTTATACTTAATGAAAGTATAAATAAACTCTAAGTATTAGGGAATCTATCGTTTTGATGGAATACTCATTCTACAAAACTAATTTCAACAATCCAACCGTCAACTTGTTTGTATATACTTCGAGATTGCATACACCAAAAATTGCAAAAAAAAAAAACATTCAGAGATCAAGTAACGAGACAAAACTTTTCGACGGTTATAAACAAAAAATCACGATTTAACGGTTATTTTAACTCTGATTTCGATGATTTTTTACAGCTACACTCCTTAACCCTACATGAAAACAATGAACTAATTTGATCATCAATTTAAAACATTTACACAAGTGGATACCACAAAAGAAAAAGGCAATGCAAGAACCCCAAAAGAAAAGCAAAGGGGAAAAATAAACTTTGCGCGACATAGGTGCACATGCGTCTCGCAAAACAGCTTTGTGCGACGAAGAACTATGTCGCGCAAAGCTGGGAAAAAAGCAGTAAAGCATTCTTGGTTTGGCACCAAAATGTTGCGCAACGCACAAAACATCACTCAACCATCCTTTGCGCAACGACACTTCGCGCGACGAAGACTGGCGTCGCGCAAAACTGTTTTGCACGACAAATGTGCACCTACACCGCGCAAAGATGTTTTGCGCGACGCCAGTCTTCATCGCTCAAAGTGTCGTCGCACAAACAGTCTTTGAGCGACGAAATTTGTTGCGTCGTGCAAACAAGTTTTTGTACTAGTGGCAATTACAAATCAGGGTAAATGAGGCATTTCACCAATGCAAAATATCTAACAATAATAATAGGTTACTGATACAATGACAGTTAAGAGCATATTCAAAAGAGATATCAAATACAAAACATCAAATTTAAATTTGAGTGGCTTATGTGGAAATTTGGAATCATGCAAAACTTCTTACTTACAAGTTCATATGTTATGCGCCTATTTTGTGTGTAGCCTGTATATGTCAAAATGTTTCATTTTATATTAAGGAATTGTTATTAACACTCCTAAAATCTCATTCTACACTCTTTACAAAAATAAAAATTTCTAATTATAAAAAGTTTAGAATGCAAACTAAGATTTTTTTTAGTACCAATAACAATTCTCTTATATTATTTTCTTTTGTAATCTTTATTAGTTATTTATTAAAGAAGGTTGAAAGTAACAATTTCACATAAACAAAATAAGTTGTATTCATTGTGGGTCCTACCATTAATCAAATTAAAAATAATTTGGCATCAATCTCTCTTCTTGTCATTTTTTACGCTGGGAGCACCTTCTTCAATCCAACTTAGCATTTTTTTTTTTTTTTTGAGAAACATCCAACTTAGCATTTGGCTCCACGGTTGAAGCCACTTTTGCTGTTAAAAGTATCCGTTTTTGTCCACCTAACATTTTTGATATTTTTATTGAAGATGCTCTAAAGGTTAAAACAAATGGAGTTTTAACGAAAAGTCTACGGTACTGTTCACTTTAACGAAAAACCACATTTTTATACTAAAAAGTCAATTCGGTTACTATTCACTTTACCATTTATTTTGTCATTTTAAAACTCAAAGTTTTCAAGCCATTTGCATTAGTCCTTAAAACAAAAGGTTAAACACATTTATCCTAACATGAGACTATGACATGTGAAATGCAAATGCAAAAAAAATTCAATACCTTAACTTGCAGTTTGACTTGAATATTTGGGTAGACTTTATAACTCGTTGCAAAAGCAACCCTCCAAAAATTCCAACCTAATTAAACTAATCAAATATTAATTGTGCGTAAGTGATCATTTAAGTGGCTCAAATCAACCAGCTTTCCTATTGGCCAACTCTATCTTGTAGTCTAGACATAGAAGTCCAAAAGTCTTCATGCTTAGGTCATCCAAATTTATAACACTAAACTAGAGAAAACCTTGAAGATATGCAAAAGGTGTCACATCATAGGACCTCGATTCAGAAGGACTCCAAATTTTCTATACATATACACAGACACATATGTAGCTATATTAAAATATGCAAATATAATACCAAAGTTCTAATCTAGTGCTAGTGGCTTAGGGTTTTTACCATTTTGAGGCTTTGAGCATGAGCTAGGTTCGATCTGTGGTTTTGCCTTGCTGATTTCAAAAACATGCAATTGTTTCGAACTCATGACCTATTGAAGACAGGAAACACTTTTGTCCACAAAAACAAACTTATTTTTATTCACTAACTTGTAATACTTCAATTTTATAAAATTAAAGTTCCCAATAATAAAATGTCTCCTTGTAAGTTTTTCACAAAGCACCAAAATGCTTAAGGCCGCCCCTGCATCAAACTAACAAGACTTCTTGACAAAATATATATATATATATAATATGCACCAAGACTTCGTGGAAAAAGTACTCTTAGCCAGATATCAAATTTGACGTTTATATATATATATATATATATATATGTATGTATATATATATGTATGTATATATATATGTATGTATATATATATGTATGTATGTATGTACCAAGGCATCATGGAAAAAGTGGACAATGATTGTTTGCGCTCCCACTTCCGATGCCATTCTGTTTTGTGTGGTCACGGTTAAGCCACGTCAACATTTTATATTATTTTTTTTATAGAGATAATAAGACCAAAATGAATAGTAATATAAAATGTTGACATGGCTTAACCGTAACTACACAAACAAAAAATGACTTAACCGTAACTACACAAACAAAAAGGCACGGAAGAGCACCAGAAGTGGGAGGGCAGACAATCCTTGTCCGAAAAAAGTACTCTCAGCCAGACATCAAATTTGACGCCAGAAACTACAGGGCACCGATATAGTATTTTGGTTTGAATTTTTTTGACGAAATTGGTGCTATTTCAGTTTGAAAAATCACAGTCACGTTTTTTATTTTTCCTATACAAAACTTTCTCACTTTCACTTTTATAATAAAGTGGTGTTATCTAAATCTAAATTACATATTAATAGAACTTTGTTTGTCAATTAAAAATCATCTAAACTACATATTATTAGAACTCTATTTGTCGTCACTTAGTAGTGGCACTTATAAATGAGAGGTCTTAGCTAGGTTCGATTCTCGCCAAAGGCGAATTTGAACCACATTATTGATAGTTCATTGTGAAACTCACCCCACCCCCTCCCCTTAGTGTAAATAATATCGTTTGTTAAAAAAAATTTAAAAAAAAAACTATTTGTCAACTAAAAATCAATGAAATTACTATTATACCCTTTTATACATAACTAAAAAAAATTAAACATTATAGTAATTTCACACAAACAAATTTTTACTATTTTTTTTTTAACCTCACAACCATATCATCCTATCAATACCTAAACTCACTCTTTGTTTCTATCCCTCTCATTTGCACCCACCCATGTCTACTTTTTTCATACTTTTTCTAACTTCCCCAATCCACTAATATTTAATTCTTTATAAATTTTAAATCACACACAAGGGGTGTCTACTGCATCTAGTTGTATATAAAGTAAAGGGAAAAGGGTACTAATCACCCTTTATTTTTCATAAAAAATTTGGATTAAAATATGTCATGATAGGAAACAAAACGAAAATAGAGACGAAATTTTCTTTCAAATGATGTGTTAAGATGAAGAAAAAAAAACCTGCTTTTATGTAACACAAAGGAACACTAGTTTGAAACGAAACCCTTTTATATTATAAAATCGAAGATTATTACCAGTTTTCTAAATTAATATCTCACCATAATGCGTTTATGTTATAAATTGCTCACTCAAAGGTGTTTTGTTTCTTTGTTGCGGCTGTTTTAGACTTTATTCTACATTAACTTGCAGCCATGACTTCTGAATCCATAGTTCACAGGTGATTTACTTCACCTTATCAGCTTTCTTAATTTTATCTCTTATACTTAATTTCTGTAAGAATTTCTCAAAGCAGTCATGAAGCAGATGAAAAACACGTTGATGCCATGAACTGGGATGAACTGGAATTTGGGGTAATTCCAACCGATTACATGTACATTATGATATGTTCCGATGGAGAGAACTTTTCACAAGGCCATCTCGCTCCCTATAGAAAGATTGAGCTCAGCCCATTTGCTGGAATCTTGAATTATGGACAGGTAATTACACTTAGCTGCCCTTATGTTTGTTTCACAATGAGGCTGAATAATCGGATCCATGCTCATTAATAGATGAGTATCGATCCGAGGGCTTGTAACTCTAGTAGTTAAGAGTATCTACGTGATGGTGTCATCAGGGAATATTAGAAGGTCTCAAGGCAATCAGGACGAAAGATGGTCACATTCAGCTGTTTCGCCCGGAAGAGAATGCTCTAAGAATGAAGATGGGTGCAGAGAGATTGTGCATGCCATGTCCATCTACTGAGCAATTTCTTGCTGCTTTAAAACAAGCAGTCCTTGCCAACAAGCGTTGGGTATTTTCACTTTATTCCCTATAGTTCTAAAGTTTACAGACGTAAAAACTGACATTTTAATTTTCATATGTATATATGTATGTATGTATGTGTGTACGTATGCATGTATAGGTACCACCTTCAGGGAAAGGAGTATTGTATATTAGGCCATTGCTTATCGGAAGTGGTTCTGTTCTTGGCTTGGGGTCAGCAACAGAGTACACATTCCTAATATTTGCTACTCCAATTGGTAGTTATCACAAGGTAACTTATTTGCCAATGCAATTCGTTTTAATCACCAATTGGTTTTAGATTGGAGACTTTAACTTTGATATAGTTTCAAAGTCGAGAATTAAGTCACGTATTGCTAATTGATTGGGATTCGATCACGAAGAAAAATACTTGGTTCTGTGGTAATTTCTTTCACATAAATTATGATTTTCTCAAATTAAATTTTAGATTTTTCCTGGTTACTCTCTATTTTTCAGACCCATTTTTTTTTTTCTTGGGAACTTTATTTTTCAAACTTTGATTTTGTTTATACAACAGAGTGGCAGCACCATGAATTTGTACATTGAGAATGAGGTTCGTAGGGCCACTCCTGGTGGAACTGGAGGCATCAAAAGCATCACCAACTATTCACCAGTAATTTACTTGGCCAACTTATATATATAATTAGGTTGAAGATATTGGGATCTTCTAAATAATTTTTATTTTTTGCTCCATTTCAATGCTACAGATTTTTAAAACAGTACAGAAGGCTAGGGCCGAAGGGTTCACTGACGTCCTCTTTCTGGATGCAGCCACTGGAAAAAATATTGAGGAGTGTTCTTCATCTAATATTTTCATTGTGAAGGTATTAGTAATTACAATTTGCATATATGGTTTCAATATTACAATTCACCAACATTCTGAGCATGTTACGTGACCGGATTGTTAAACCCTAAACCCTAATTTCTCCGTAACATGTTACATAACTGAATTGTTAAGCTACACAATCAAATAAGAATTATTTTAATCGACAACAAATAAAACGTGCATTATTAAGCTTGAAGTGTTGTTATAAAAATTAAAAACAAAAATAACAATGTTATCGAAGGCTTCTATGTGAAATGCCGATTCAAGTTTGGCCTAACAATTATTTTACTGGTGTAGGATAATGTGATTTTAACTCCACCAACCAATGGAACTGTCCTTCCAGGGATCACAAGGAAAAGCATCATAGAAATTGCTCTCCATCTCAATTACGTGGTAATTAACGACCCCTTTTTACCTTAATTAAGCATTAACTACTGCTTGTACAGCTTGTTAATTATATTTCACAAGTCTAAAATGTAAATTTGACTCATGAGAAGTGATTTTCTAGCTAATTGCAACCTCTAAAACCATGTTTTGGGAAATGGATATCAGGTGGAGGAACGTGATGTTTCACTAGAGGATGTGTTGGCTGCTGATGAAGTTTTCTGTACTGGGACTGCTGTGGATGTCATTGCCGTTTCTAGCATAACATATCGTGACAAAAGGTACAAGTGTTTGAGGAAAATTCTTAAGGAAAAGCACTTTTGGTACTTCTATGCCTTGAATTTTTAATTTAAAATTTTTTATGTGCTTTTTAAACCAAATGCACTTCATACAAAAGCAGTTTAGAACAGACCCTCAAAATCGTGGCATTTTTTTTTTATAAATATCGTAACCCTGGAATTTAGTAGCTAATAATGGATTATGTTAATGCAGGGTTGAATACAGAAGAGGGAAAGAAACTGTGTTTTGCAAACTGCGTGAAATGCTTACTGAGATTCAAACAGGTTTGATTGAGGACAAAATGGGGTGGACCTTGCTGATTGATTGAGCTGCTGCTTGATCCCCGTTTCATTTCCAATGAAGCATGTGCGTTCATAATATGAACTTCGTATGGATACCAAATAAATTGAGATGTTTTTCATATTGTTCTTCATTGCTAAACCTGAAACCAGGTTCTTGGATTTTTTTTTTTGTTGAATTTGTGGGACAATATATGCAATCGTATGTTTAAATTGAAAATATACTTATCTTTGTTTTTTTTTGTTTTGTTTTATAAATATTGCTTCTCTACCCTTTACTATATGAACATTTTTTAAACACTACTCGTAGTACTAAGTGTCTATATGAACATATTATTAAACACTACTCGTCATGAGCAAAGCCATAAAAGTTTTTTTTCTTCATATAGTATAAACTTGTGACTAAGATATTAATGTAATTGGATGTTTTATAAGTTTTAATATAATTTTTCTCCCGGTCTGTGATTTATTGTGGGTAATTAAAGAGTGTAGCCGCTAATTATCATTCTAACATTTTCATTTTTCAACATGGTTATGGCCATACACTTTTTTTTTTTTTTTCTCAAATGATAATATACACTATTAGTTTGTTGTATTTAAACACAGAAATAAACCAAAAAATAAATCAAAGAGATAAGAAGCTTTTGTGGGTTCCACAAAGAACATATCGGATATAACCATCTAGAGGGTTACAAGTACCCACACATGGGCTTGATTAATGAAAATTAAGAAGAAATAAAAGCAAGAGATTTGAGGAAAATAAGCTTATCTAAATTACTTATTAACATCACAAAATAAATTTATGAGCATTAATTCAATTTCTCATAAACCCAATTTTGCTTTTTTTTATTCAAGCCTTTCAAATACCATCATAAAATCTCCAATTTAAAAAAAATAAAAATAAAAAAACCTCACTTTTTTACTCTCTCTTTCTCTGTATCACATTTGTCTCCAACTTCTCTCTTTTTCATATATTTTTTCTTTTAAAAATTTTTATATTTACACACACATAGTATATGGGCTTCATCTAGTAGTATATATAGATGTTTAATTAGCATCTATATATATGGTTGTTTCTAAGCTGCAGACCTTGCGTGTAGACCAGAATCTAACTGCTATGATCTGATGAGCTCACATGTGGAGCTGAGTTGTTAATTCAAAACTTTTGTTTTTTTTATTCACTGGATATGTTTTTGTTGGAGAGAAAGGGAGACTGAGAGATTATTCGCACATTCAAGAGGGAAAGAAAGGCAAAGAGAGGAAGCTGGTGTGAGGAATCGATTTCAGGTGGATTGAAGCTCCGTTTCGATTGTGACCCGGTAATCCTATACTTTTAAATTTTATTTTATTTTTTGTTCCCTGGGTGTGTTTTTGTTGGAGAGAGAGGGAAAGATTATGGTTTTCTTCGCAAGGAAAAAGAGGCAAAGAGAGGGAGCTGGTGAAAGGTGGGAGTGTTCGATTTCAGGTGGATTGAAGATGAGGCTCGATTGTGACCCTGTAAATCCTATACCTTTATTTTTAGAGGTATTCATCAATTTCCCCCTGAACTTGTGACAATTGGCAAATTTCCCCCCTCAACTTTAATTTTGGCCAATTTCCCCCCTCAACTCTCATAATTAGTCAATTTCCCCCCTCAACTTTAATTTGGCCAATTTCCCCCCTCAACTCTCATAATTAGTCAATTTGCACCCTACTGTTAATTTTTTTTAATTTTCCATCTTTTTTTTTTTTCTTTCAATCTTTCTAATAACTTCCAACAAAGTACTAAAATTAACATAAACTCACATGCATAATATAGGGTAAAATGTACAAAAACATAATACAATTAGTATGTGATATGGGTTGATTATAAGAAAAAGTTATGAATCGGGTTTAAAGCATGTAGAAGAAGAAATAATAATCCTAAACTCATGGATCAGACCTATTTCAATAAAATGGGTTATTCTTAATAAGGAGTCGAAAATTATGAATTGACTAGCCATTTTTGCACTAAAACTCTATTCTCCGCAATTTACTTGAACTTAGCTTTCACTTTTATAAAGAAAATTGTATTCACATACAAAAATGTACACATCAATCTTTTTCGTTATCAATTTTGTATAGTAAAAAATCAAATAAAATTACTCCATACTGATTTATTATGACTAATAATACTATCTATGATAAATTGTAAAATTCTAAATTTTAATCTATTTGTAATAGGATAAAGACATAGGAAAATGATTAACATACATCTTATTTAGTTTCTTACACACACTTGTTTAATTATGATCAAATTAAAAAATTAACAGTAGGGTGCAAATTGACTAATTATGAGAGTTGAGGGGGGAAATTGGCCAAATTAAAGTTGAGGGGGGAAATTGACTAATTATGAGAGTTGAGGGGGGGGAATTGGCCAAAATTAAAGTTGAGGGGGGAAATTGGCCAATAGTCACAAGTTCATGGGGGAAATTGATGAATACCTCTTATTTTTATTTTTATTTTTTTTGGTTCACTGGTGTGTTTTTGTTGAAGATAGGGGGATAGCTGATGGTTATATTCGCAAGGAAAAAGAGGCAGAGAAAGGGAGCTGGTGAAGGGTGCTCGATTTCATATGGATTGAAGCTCTGCTTAGATTGGAGTTGACAAGGGTGGTGCGTCCAGAACCTCTGAAGAAACTCAGATTGTGAAGTTTAGTTTTCTACCGTCATTTGATCCATTTCCGTTCCATTGTGGTTCTAAAAACCAACTTTGGGTACGTGTGTATGATATTTATAATTTTGGGATTTGAATCCATAATACTGGGTGGTTACCACTAGACTTGATTGAGATCCTGAAATTGGATTAGATATATAGGTGTAAAATTTGTGCTAGGTTGTGTTGTAGTTGTGTACATTTGTAGCAGGTAGATATTGAACTGTAATTCGATAGGGAGTGAGTTAGAAATAGAAGAAGAAAGGATGTAGATGTAGGACATCAATTTGGTTCAGGGAAGGTTGAATTTGTGGTACCAACGGTAGACAATGAGTTGAAAAGCAAATTGAAAATGGAGTTTGGTTCGTTGGATGAAGGGTATACTTTTTACAAAACTTTGATCTTCATTGGTTTTTCGAATTCTCAGTCTGATTATTCACTATTTGTGAAATTTGATCCTTCTCTTCTGATTTTGTTGGTCTATGTTGATGCTATTTAGGTAACTGGTCATAATCCTACAGTTTGTACCATTATACTTCACTGAGAAGAGATCTTCGACCTGGAAAGCAAACCGTAACATTATACAAGAGCTTAATTGAAACAACACAAAGTAGAAGGGGTTTGTGCTTGGGTACAAATCATTGCTTCATAACATGTAAGTGTAGCTCAATTAACTAAACATAACATTCATTTTGCTCAAAAGTAAAAACAGACATGACATCCATTTGGGTCATTATAGCATCACACAACTCACCTGCTCTACCGATAAAGGATTTACCCGATTACAAGAGCCACCTTGGTCCCAGTCACCCCCTTCAAAATGTCTAGGTGACTGAGTACGAAATAATTTGATTGCACCTGCTTTCGTTCTGTTCTCCATGAGCATTACCTACAATGAACGAATCCACTAAAAACATGAACACCAGAATACTACCTCTTAATTTCTTATGAAACATAAAATTAAACAAATTATGAAGCTTTTATCTTAAAAAATTGGTACCATGTGCTTCAAAACGATATCAAGGCCGACATCAGGGAGTACTGGAGGAACCACTGGACGACCCTTTTCAAAGAAAAGCATGGGTGACTTTGTCGGGTCAAACTTTGAAGGAGCCCACCACCTGTTTATTCATAAGACCCGAAAAAACGAAATGAATAGTCAGCAAACTTAATGACACATGAAATTTCCAACTCGTCACATTTACAAGTTTACTAATTCTGGTATTTATCTTAGAAACGTTCTCCTACCTTCTACATACTGATTTAAGCCTATCTATATGGCTGCTTTATAGCTCTCTTGAAAAGATATTGGTTGGTTTGTATTCCTATTGTACTTGGTATTTACTTGGAGGGTCAATTAGATCTTAGAAACTATAGTTCCTGATCGTCTCGTGGGAAAATCAACAAGCTCTGCGGCAGATTTCAAATTGCTTAATCTTTTCTATCTCAACTAAATTGTTTTCCTACATCAACATTCTTCTCACTCACCACTTATATGAGTAAACTGCATCATGATTATCGACACTAGGCTACTAGTCTTGGGATCAATAAAAATGATACACACAACTTATTGTATTTTTTTTATAAACAGAATTTATTTGATCACATCACGAAATTAAAAGAAGACTAATACTAAACCCAAGTAACAAATGTATCTGCTACATGTACAAGAATCTTGAGCAAGCATAACAAATAAGAATGAAAATACATACCAGTGCCCTGTATTAAAGATCAGAATGTCATGAAAGCTTAGAGCTTCTGCCCAGTGCCGTCTGGAATGTCAACATCAACTCTATAACCCTCCTTATATCCAAGAGATTCCAGCACCCCACCATTAGCATCGGCTGACCACCTGCATCGAATAAAAGCATAAAAAGCCTAAGTGTACAAACAAACAGAAGAACATCAAAGCTTAGCATGTGCAAGATGTAATTCAGTTCCCCATCAATTTATCTAACAAAACTAGTGCATAACCATCATATAGTTGCAAGCATAGCTTACCTACCATAACGTGCCAAAAGATTTGTTCGATGATATGCAAGGGTGAGATTAGACTGAAGAAATGTAAACCCGCGATCAGCACCGGCTGGTCGCCACTTCTTCACTTCACTTGACACTCGTTTTAGAGAACAGAAAAGCGAAACAAACATATTTCTGTTCAATGAATCACCAACAAACCCTGCACTGTAGAACACCCATAAGGTTTCCATACATACAACCCAGGATTCAATATATATCACTCTACCACAAAGCCTTTCAAATCATCCTATTTATTGCATTTGATGCGACGTTTAAACTAAATACCAAATGCTGGTTTATCAGATATCCGAAAAAAACTTAAACTTTACGTCAATTAGAATTAAATAGCTAAGAAAACAAAGGCCTGCATTCAACCAAGTAATATAAAGTTCAAAATTCCGGATATCAGTTTGTTTATCTCTTGCCATAGCATCAAATGCAAGATTTTCTCACTCTTTCTCAGCAACCAAACAGACAACAACTTCACATCACAACTAAATAACTTTAAAACCAACACGCAAATATAAACAAGAGAGAATACCAATGCTGGTGTCTCTGTACATCTTCAGAAACCTAATCGGATGGAACGGCCGTAGATCACAACCCTTGGGCTTCCATCTACACTTGAGTAGTTCCCGACCGTTGGATTTGTCGCTGGAAATGCAATTCCATCCCTTGAATATTTCCTTGCAGGTATTGTCGTACCTCGGAGGATCATCCGGAGATCGGATCCAGCTTCCGTCGGAGTAGTCGCACGACCCGCCCCGGAGACTCGGGTTGGATCCTTCAGTCTTTTGGAATTCGAAGCTGGCGTTATGAGGCCGCGGAGGAACGGAGAGTCTTCCGAATGGAGGAGAGGAGGAGGAAGATGGAGACGAAGCAGACGAGGGAGAGGAGAGGGAAGAGTGAGACTTTCCTCGTCTGGTTTTGCTGTTGAGAGTGTTGGTCTCTGGAGGCCATGCCTTCACTGTCGTCGATGATTTTTGGCGCAGGTTTTAGCCTTAACTGCCAACTCCAACTCATAAAAGCACGTCTCCAACAAAAAACAAAGGTTATAAAAGCACTTTGCTGCTCAGTTTTTTTAATTTTTTTTCTTGGACTTCTTCTTGTAAAAGCACGTTTGCTTAAACTTAAGAAGAACTTCTATTCAAATGCTTGAAGTGCTTCCGAAAAAAATGTGCTTAGAAATACTTCTTGATATGTTGTCGTAAGCAATTTTGGACATATGAAGGCGTTTTAAACCTTTCTGAAACCGTTCTTATTAGTTCCTGTTAAAAAAATGTGAAACAAGCCTTTATTGACGATTTTACATTACTTTTCTAGTGCCAAAAATAGAGTAAACCTAAAACTAATTGTGAGCTTTATGAACTTATGTAACAATTTTGAGTTTCAAAGGGTTGTAGGGAAAACCTAAAAATAATTGAGAGCTTTTATGAACTTAAGTGACAATTTTGAGTTTCGAAAGGTAAAGTACAACTTCAGTTCTATTTTAGACAGTGAATGAATAACCAAGCTTCCGTACACTAGTAAGCTTTATTCACCAAATGATATGGTAGTTTCTCAAAACGAAATCATTTACACACCCTTTCTCAACCCCTGCTCTTAATTATCCATTGATTTATTCAATCCAAAAGCTCTTAATTATCCTTTGATTTATTCAATCCAAAAGCCAAAAGTGATGAGGGGTGTGTCGAGAAATAATCTCGGAGAGTAAATACCATGCCCCTTTAAAATTTTAATGGAGTCTGGATGTGGTAAATATGGCGATCAGTTGTTTTGGAAAATCATTGGATCATCATTTCCTTTTAACCATAAGAGACAAGATGCCATCCATTCATGAGATATTATAGTGATCACTAAGAAATTATTTTGTGTTTTATAAAGCCAACAAGCGGGGAGGGGGGAATCTATCGTATGCAGTCTTACACTTACTTTGCAAATAGGCTATTTCCATGACTCGAACTTGTGATCTTTCGGTCACAAAATAACAACCTTTGTGTTTTATAAATATAATAAACAATAAAAGATGTAGAGAGTACTAACAAATCTATTACTGCAACAACAACGAGGAGCAAGAATGTTGAGGAAAAACAAATACATCATGTTAAAGAATACATAGAGAGGATGAAAGCCAACTCATGAGAACTCACTTCCCCTACACAGATCGATCAGAGGGTCATGCATCAAACCCGAGCGCACAATTTGGCTCTGTATTCCCATTAAATATAAACTTACCCTTCGGGTGCTGAAAACGTTTTGTACTCGGTGTTTTCACCAAGAGGCTGATAGAGTAAAGATGCAATTTTGTGATTTTAGTGGTATGACTTGAGGTGGAAAACTTGGCAGGTAGGTGTGTAAGATTTCTTTAGTGCAGCCTGTTCAAACTTCTTTGAGGCCACTTCGTTCTCTTCTAGGCTTGTTTGAACAAAGTACCTTATCCACCAAGATGAGCTTCGCAATTTCGCCTTCAAAAGAAAATCATTGCGTCATTCTTCCAGATTTAACTTTTGCAAAATTAATAGGAAGTTAAACTTGCCACATCCATACAATCAAAGCAAGAAAATGAAATTGAGAAGCAAAAATAGTATTGCACCAGCAATTGTCATCGATGTGTTATTAAACATTAATCACTTACTGGACGGCCAAATTTGGATAGCTCTGCAACGTTAGCTCTATGCTGACCTGGATAACCTATAAAAGGAAACGACAAGTACGTAAAAATTCAAAGAGAACAATAACTGTCATGTATGATTTGCATAATCAATCACGGGCATGACCAACTAAAAGATTGTGTTTAGATTTTGATCAGTAAGGCAGTATGCCTGCACCTCCACCATTTAAGTTGAAGTATTAGCTTCTGCTAACCGATTTTGAATAGAGATGCAGACAAATACCATCAGTAAATCTCATTTGGACTGGGGGTGGGGTGGTGTGTTTACTGAGAAAATTTTACCACTAAAGATAACAACACCATCAGCAGATACCCGCGCCAACTCTGGAAGAGTTCTGTTGAGGTACTTTGGAGACAAGTAATCTAATGCATCCGATGTTATTACGAGAGAAAATGATTTTGCCCGGTATGGCAGTGGAAACTTTATATCAGCCGCCCGCACAATGCCTTTGCTAACAAGACTATTGCAACTTGCGTCAGCATCTTCCAAGTCATATGGTTCCACACCCCATGCTTCAGTATCCTCTTCTTTTAGTAATTTAGATACCACTGAGCAGGTTTCAGGGCCCACATGCAACACCTTACGCATGCTATCACCATATGCTTTCTTTAGTATAGGTATTACTCTTTGAACTTCAAATGTACACGAAAAACCACCTACATGTACAAATTAGAGATTTTCAAACTCTAAAATAGTTTTTGTACCTGGAAAAACCTACATGCTAAAATACAACACAAAAATACAGAAAAAAAATCTCTCACAGCAAAGAGTTTCTAATTCTTAAAAAACGTAAATTAAAATAAAAGGAAACGGAGACTTTATAATGATATTTACATATTTTGAAACAACTAAGATCAGTTTGTCTGAACTGTTCAACAGAATAATTCTGTACAGCCTTGTTCCTCTAGGACAAAAACTATTACACCAACTCCTGACGGAATCTATACAATTCTACTGAGAATCCAACAGAATTGGATAGGCTCGCTAAAAAAAACATATATAGATAACTAGTGAGTTCAAGGATGCAATGTAAGAAATTTAAGATGGACAATATGGAATTCTAGCATCCCATTTTGATAAGTATGTGTGCTACTGCATTCGATAACCCAAAACTTTTTAAGAGTTATGGACACTAGACAATAGAATAGATCATGAAATATACCTTCAAGTTTAATTACAGCCTCTTTAGTGCTCTGGCCACCTGTAATACAAACCATAATAATTGAGAACAAAATGGAATGTAGAAAGGACAGCGTTGGTTGCTGTCAGAGTTGCAGAGCTTGCCTAAACACTTTTCTTGAAAGGTGGATCGAAAAGATATATGCCCCCATCAACGTTTTTTGTTAGAGTTGGGATGACATTTGAATCACACTTCTTCTTCGTACCATAATTTTAGGAAATATTGTTTTTGATAAACCTCACTTGCAAGTAGAAGTCAAAACAACTACTAACCTGACCCGCTAAAAGCGTAGAAGACGAGAAGAACTGCACCCTGAAATTTAAAAGTTAATAGTCAGTATTTTCCTAAAGAAACTAGACTTGCTCGTGTAATTGGGCTCAGTGACGGTATTACTACTAGGATTGAATTTATAAGATGTGTGGACACATTTTAGTCATCTGTTTGTGCTCAACTTTGTCAGGACTGTTTGTTTCTGGATATGTTAGGATTACACCATGATCTCAAAAAAAATAATGATGCACCGGAAGAAAATGGTGATAGAAAGTACCACAAGCACAAGTCCTATGGACAGTAGAGGTGATGAGCGTGCTTTGGATTGCACTGCACCCACAAATGGGATACTTCCACCGTCACCAATGCGTCTGGAAGGATTTACTGGCCTCCTCGACATGACTATAAATTTTGCAAACTAGAAATCCTAGCATAAGTTAAAAAAAAAAACTTCCATTAGCAGTGTTTCCAAATCCCTTCTGCCGAAACATTTTTCTAACTGTTTTCTACTCACTGATCTCAAGTTATTCACATCATCCCAATTAAACCGGCACAAACATCTATGACAAAGCCGCAGAGAGATCTTTCGGCATCCACATCAAACACAAAATTCGCATTCCAAACATCAATTCAAACCCATACAGATATACTGCACTCTGCTAGCTACTCCAAATTATACACAATATTGCTTCTCACATAAATCTACCCACAAACCATCAACGAATGCAGCAGTATCAATCTAAAAGTTGCGAAATTGAGGAAGATTCCACTGAAACATGCAAGTTTCAGCTCAAAATTCTTGCAAATAAAACCAACCCATATATCCAATCGACTACGAAATTAGCAAGAACTCAAAAAACACATGCATAATAATGCAATCTTCGCCCAAATCAATACACAATTCAAATTTTGATCGATTAAGCAGTAAATTAAGCTATTTGCGGATAAAATTAGTCGATTGAATTCACATAAACGGATCTAGAATCCGAAAAGGCAAAGCAAAAAGCAATGATGCGAGAAGTAAATGGGGAGAAACCTGAGGAAAATGCAGCGGGAAAAGCTGGATTAGGAGATCTAGGGCGTGATTCAGATCTGAGCTGGTGCTTTCTTACTCTCTTTAGCTCGCAGAGAGTGTTTGGAATCTATTTAATTTGTAGTTGTAGACTTGTAGGAGGAGGAGTTTCATACAACTGCAGGTCCTACCCACTGCAAAGTCTACATCTCCATTAAACAAAGAGTAATGCTACAAGATTAAATTTGTATAATAAATTAGCAAATTAAATAAAGTTTCGTTAATAGAAAATAAGCATGTTTATCAACGGTTAAATAATAATTCAATCATCAACTTCCATGTTACTTAGTTTATAAAATTTAATCTACGAATTTTAGTTTGTCTAACACTTAAATAAAAGTACATTTAATAGACTAAAATAAAAGTAATATAATAAACATGTAGGATGTATTTTCCCTGTGCAAGTGCATTTATTTATAATAAATCATTAGAAGAGAGAAATGTGTTCCCCAGGTAATACAAACTTACAAAGTCTAATAGGAAAAAAATCACGAGAATAAAGAGTAATCGTAAACCCAATTTACCTTGGATTTACATAATCACACATGTACTAAATATTAATTACAACACTCCACCTTAAATGTTTAAATAATCAAGTAGTTATCACATCATATCTTGCAAAGATGGTTGATGAAGTGATATCGTCAACACAGATAAAGTAACATGCTAGTCTCAAAAAAGGAAAACAAAACCGGCTTTGTAAAACCCCATATGGGAAAAAAATACCTATAGTCTAAAGAAAAAGGTGAGTAATGCAAAGTCAAGTTTAAGTGTCTACTTGACGTACACAAGGGTATGACTATTCTAGGTTAAAACCTAGTCAGGGTATGACTATTTTTTGGGTCTTCATTCATAGATTATCCTTGTAAAAAATCATTTCAATCCGAAACCATTTACCCATTTGATTGTCATGATGAAATTTCATAACACAATGTTTGTTAATTTCTTTGAACTCAATTAGATGCTTCAAACATTTCCGATTGGGCTAATATTTTGCAATGATGATCTATAAGTACAACTTGAAAAACAAACGATTTAAATCGTTGAAGTTCAATGTGGAGTATGCTCAAGTAGTCCCCATTTTTATCACAAAAAAATAAAAATCCATTTGGATAAAAGGCACATATGTATATATAGTATATTGTTGACAAGAAAATTATAAAACTAGAGTAAGCAAAAACGAGAATTGTAAGAGCAACTCCACCCCTAAACAATCCCCTAGGCTATAGGCAACCCAATCTCCCAAAGTGAATAGTAATTGTCCAAGTGCATCTCCACTCCTAAACTGAATAGTCTAAGCTGCTGGTATTAAAATATTGTTTTTTATAAAATAATAAAAGATGATTTTATTTTTAGTTTCGGGTATGATTTTTAACCAATCTCATCATGTATTGTGTCATTATTTAAGGGTACAATTTTTGTGGATAGATGTTCGAGTAGATTTTTAACAAATTCCATGGCACCACGTGTCATGATTATGTAAGAATTTTGTGAATAAATTTCCGATAATTTTTATAGAAAAAAGATTATAATTTATTTTATAGTTTTTGTAATTTTATTAACTTAATTAATCTGGACCATTGGATTACAAAAAAAATTGAAATCCAACAGCCCAATGGTGACACATAGCCAACAGTAACAATTTTTTTTAAGCCGAAAAACCTGGACCGTTTATTGGAAAATCAAATGGTCTAGATTGTGACACATCGTCTAATCGTTGGGGTTAGATTTCAAATTTTTTTTACTGTTGGAAATCCAACTATCCAGCTTTCGCCACGTAATGTTGTTGGGGACTAGCACCCGCTCACTCATGTTTTCCACGCTCCTAGTGCAAAAAAAATTTCAACAGTGGCTGACGTCACATTGCCTCAGTTGTTGGCCCTGTCGATTCGAGCCTGGGGGAAAAGTCGGGCTCCCATGGAGCCCAGTGGATTGGCATGAACTGGAGGATATTTTGGGGGAGGGGAAGGGAATTTGAGTTACTCTTACCATCAGTCGGCGGCTCGCAACGTCGACAAAGGCATAGGAGTTTCAGACTAACAACGTTGTTGTCAACAACGCAACCACCTGCCTCGCAGGGCATAATTTCAAGCCAAGAATGGTGAGAAGAAACATACAACAAGTTGCAGGCACGGATATTCCCACACCTTCCGCCATCAGTGGTCAGAATTTTTCTTTGATATCTAATTCAGCTCGAAACCACCAACCACAAAGTATGCGTTAACCTAACTCCCACCGAAATTGTTAAGCCATTAATATTAATCTATTTCAAGACACTTTTGTTTGTTTGTTTTTTTTTTTGTTATTGAGAAAATAAATATTATTAACTCTCTTATCGCTACTATAAAAAATGTGATTGCTAGCCGACATCTATAAATCGTCTTTGTTGTGTTTTCAGAGGGACAAATTTTGTATTCTCCAAGTCCGTTGTTGATTTATTAAGACTTCGACTCTGTCTATAGTGCTCTGTAGCATCGTATATTATAATCTAATTCACAATGTAGTTAGCATTATATTAATCTATCATCAAATCTTATCGCTACTACAAAATACATGATAGAGAACAACTAAAAACATCTTTTTCTTTTTTCTGTAAGGAAAAAAGAGAGTATAAATTATGCATGTCATGCCACTATATGTTGAAAAATATTTTCCTTTAGGTTTATTTTAATGTTTGGTTTTTTTGAGCCTAGCATGCTAAAATTAGGGTTTCGTTTCCTTACCTATTAGAGTTATGTTTGTTCTATAGAATAATAAGTTAGTCACAAATGTAATCTTTTTGAGTTATGTAGTTGGTTTCGGGGAGTTATAGTGTTTCTTCATTTCCAGTACTATTCCTAATTTAGTAATCCATTTATTCGTCTATTCATTGTGTGTATTTTGATTTTCAACTCTATATACGAGGCACGCATAGAGAAGTGGCATTCGCATTAACGCTAATAATATTAAATAGTATGATCAGTTCTTCGTCTCCTGGTTAATTATTTTGTTAGTTAATTAATTAAGCTTAAAGTTTGAAAGGTTGACGATTGCCAAAAGGTGATCAGGGTTTGTATCAGTGTCCCAGGAATAAAAGGGTTTCTTAGCACCCCCACGTAGTTCGGATTATATTACTTGCATGCCACACATTCCATCTGATTTGCAACTTATTTTTTTCACTTTCCGATTCATGATTACAAATCTCAAATAATGATATTAAATCGGATTATTCATTCAATATGAGCTGAATCTGCCGATATTAGGTTAATTTGATTCGAATTAAATTAATTATTATATAATAATTTTACATGAATAAATATTTTGTTGTTGTCATGAGAATAATGTTATCTTATTAGACAGTTAGAAGACGAACGTTGGGTATATGATTCCAAATCAAAGCTTCATGTTGGAGCATCGTTCTCCTGCATGAATGATAGTGCATGTTTATCATTATTTGTTAGTTGGCCCCAACATTAATTGAGTATTTCTTTAAAGTGAGACAAAATTTTTGATTAAGTTTAGAGTTTTTCTATATGGATGCCTTTTTATCTAATACCCTAATTATCACATATTTCTGCCTCTGTTGTAAAATAAAACAAAATTTGGAAAATTTTCATTATAAAATAACGAGGTTGGCGTTTTTACAAGAAACATAAAGCCGAGGAATATTCTCATTATCTAAGACCGTCTCCAATCTTTGGGTTAAACTTAAAATTTTTTATTCATAAAAAATTTATGTTTTAACCCAGAAGCAGTTTTTTTCTCTAATGATCATAAGTTAAAATTTTATCCCGAGATTATTAAAGAATGAATTTAGGAGAAAAAAAAATTTAGTGACTTTATTTAAAATAAAATTTATGTAGATTATCTAAAAGTTGAAAATTCACTAAATCGACCCATGAAACATGTATTTATAGATTTTTTTGGTGAATTTTGATTTTGATTTTTTTTTAATTGTTAGCTGTTGAATTTAATTTTGAGCTGTAAGAATTCGATCTCAGTTGTTAGATTTAATGTATTGAAAGATTTAAGATTTAAAATTTAAAATTAAATAGGTTTGAGTCTGGATCGTTGGATCGAAAAAGAGTTGTTGGGCTCGTTTTGGGTAGCCAACATTCTAGTTAGGGGCAAGCCCCACTTCTTGTAAGCCCTCACGCCTCTGGTGCGTTAGGCGCGTCACTTTGCTGTGACCTCCATTTTTTTGGGCTCGTCCACATGCATAAGATGTGCCAACCTTTGACCCTAGCGGGAATCCTGGGTTAAATTTGCCCAAATTTTAAGTTTTAATTCAAAACATATTTTAGCTCAACCATTAGACAAGGATTGGCTTAGTTTATAACCTGAATTTTAGGTTTCAATCGAATGGTTGGAGATGGTCCAAAAATATTATGTTTTTTGCAACACAAGGTTTCTTTTACTAATGTTTTAAGGTTATAATAAGAGCGAATCTTGTATAGTTACGACATACGGCAACAATCACAATAAAATTGAATTAGATGAGACTAAAGTACAAAAAGTTTTTCTTCTTATATTGTAAGTGTATATGTTGTATCACGTAAAGTTGTACTTATCTTGTATGTATTTACTATTTAATATAAAACTAAATCACAACAAATTGGAAAGAGATAGGAGAGCGAATCACTTATAGGTTGTCTCATTAATAATTTTATCCCTCACTAATCTATTATTAGTCAGCAAAATCGAGAAAGCATGTGATTAGGGTAAGACACCAAACACAGTGACAATGCTCTCTCTCTCTCTCTCTCTCTCTCAGCCAGCCGCTAGCTTGCAGCTGCATGCCGGTTTAGCTTAACGTGGACCCGCCAAATCGATGACGAAGAAATGAATATTATAACGACGCATATTCTGTTCTCCAAGTCGACCACTAGCTCATCCCATCTTTGTACCACACGTCAACCCCCACACAATGCCAACCCATTTCCAACTATACATATAAATATAGGGGCGTGTTATCCACACACCCCATTTTACTTCTCACACACCCCTTAAAAATTTATGTCCATTGATCTTCTTCAATTAATCTGATCCAACGGTCGAAAATTAAAAAGGTGTGTGAGAAGTAAAATGGGATGTGTGGATATCACACCCCTAAATATATATACACACACGTTATTATCATCATCAACCCCTTTCACCCCTTCACTTTGATTTTAACAACACTCCTGTTTCCGCGAATTAGTATCGTATTCGTTATTTATAAAATTTGAATAATAAAATTTTTCACTTACAAACAAACATATATTATTAAATTGTAATACTAAGTAACATTTACTTATATATGTTAATGAAAACAGGGTAAAAGTATTCAATATTGTTGGAAAATAGTTATTTATTTAGTGTTTGGATTTGGGCTTACCCCATTTGATTAGGTTTTCGTTTCCTTGCTTATTAGGGACTAGGGTTAGTTTATTATAAATAGAGAGTTTTGTTATTCAAAGAAAGTAAGCTATTCACAATGTAGTCTCTTAGGGTTTTGTAACCATTCCAGCATTCTAGTTTGTTTAATAATATTCTTATTATTCTTGTTAGTCTTGTTCGTTGCGCACTATGATATTCAACTTTGTATCAGAGTAGGTTCAATCCTTTGGGATTTAATTTGCTTGGTTGGGTTGGTATCTGTTTGTCAGCATGTATGTATGCTAGTTTATTGTCGTTGGTTTAGTTAGCAGAAAAACAAAAAGAGGATTGTTGAAGCTTTGTTGTGCTTTGCCGCACATTGTTCCTATCCCGCATCAGATCACCACCACACAACCGTCGCTCCACCTCGCTGCCCCACAATCACGACTCCACTGCTTGAATTGATTCAGCCATTGTCCACTGTCGTCCACACCATGACCCGCTGCTGCAATGTACTCGCATCCCCGCTGCCACATCTGGCTGACCCGACGCAACCCTACCCTCTTGCAGAATCACCCATTTTTGGATTTCATTGTTGTTGCTTGACTTACAAGCCTATCCACTGATCAGAACTCACGTTCTGGAAGAAGAACCCCATGAAATATTGGAAAAGTATGAAAGAAAAAACAAAAAGAAGAAAAAAAAAACAAAAGAAAAGGAAAGAAAAAAATATTTGTTGTTTGTTTAGAAAGGCCCACACGGGGTGGGTTGCTGCTGCTGATTTGAGGCCCATAAGGGCAAGGAGAAAATCTGCTGTTTGTTTTTAACGTTTGGGCTTTTTGAGGCCCACACGGATAACATGGAAATAACATGTTGTTGGAGCTTGTTGTCACTTATCGCAACAATCACTCGAGTGCTTGGATTGGTGACCACTTGATTGATGTTGTGTACTGGTGAATTGAAAAGTTTGTTTGTTCGGAAGTTCACATTGGCATTGGAATCTTGCACTTGATTGCTGGAATTGGTTGTTCTCTCGCTCGCCTGCTCGCTTGGATTGTTCGTTTGGTCGCTTAAATAGCTTGCCTTGTTGTGTCCGCATAGCGGAGCCTGCCTGTCTGTCTGTCTTCTTGTCTGCCTTGGTGCTTGCCTACCTGTCCGCCTAACGGAGCTTGCATCTGCATCTGCTTTTTGGCAAACTCATGACGTGTACCGCCATGAGTTTGACGGGGAGGGGGTGTTGGAAAATAGTTATTTATTTAGTGTTTGGATTTGGGCTTAGCTTATTTGAATTAGGTTTTTGTTTCCTTACTTATTAGGGACTAGAGTTAGTTTATTATAAATAGAGAGTTTTGTTATTCAGAGAAATTAAGCTATTCATAATGAAGTCTTTTAGGGTTTTGTAGCCGTTCCGACATTCTAGTTTGTTTAATAATATTCTTATTATTCTTGTTAGTCTTGTTCGTTGCGCACTTTGATATTCAACTAATATCTACTGAACCCCAAAGATCTAACAAGCCCTAATGACCATGTCGCCATTACCGCTTAATATGGGAATTAGTGTAACATCCCACATCACCCAAGGGAGTGGATCATGTAAGTGTTATATGTATATTCTCATCTCTACCTAGCACGAGGCCTTTTGGGAACTCACTGACTTCGAGTTCCATCGAAACTCCGAAGTTAAGCGAGTTCGGGCGAGAGCATTCCCAGGATAGGTGACCCACCTGGAAGTTCTTGTGTGAGTTCCCAGAAACAAAACTGTGAGGGCGTGGTTAGGGCCCAAAGCGGATAATATCGTGCTACGGCGAAGTCGAGCCTGGGATGTGGTGGGGGCCCGGGCTGGGATGTGAGAATTTGGTATTAAAGCCAATCCCTGGTCGGAAGTGTGCCGACGAGGACGTCGGGCCCCTAAGGGGGGTGGATTGTAACATCCCACATTGCCCATGGGAGTGGATCTTGTAAGCCTTGTATGTATATTCTCATCTCTACCTAGCACGAGGCCTTTTGGGAGTTCACTGGCTTCGAGTTCCATCGGAATTCCGAAGTTAAGCAAGTTCGGGCGAGAGCATTCCCAAGATGGGTGACCCACTGGGAAGTTCTTGTGTGAGTTTCCAGAAACAAAACCGTGAGGGCGTGGTCGGGGCCCAAAGCGGACAATATCGTGCTACGCGCGGAGTCGAGCTCGGGATTTGACAATTTGGCATCAGAGCCAATCCCTGGTCGGAAGTGTGCCGACGAGGACGTCGGGCCCCTAAGGGGGGTGGATTGTAACATCTCACATCGCCCAGGGGAGTGGATCATGTAAGCCTTATATGTATATTCCCATCTCTACCTAGCACGAGGCCTTTTGGGAGCTCACTGGCTTCGAGTTCCATCGGAACTCCGAAGTTAAGTAAGTTCGGGCGAGAGCATTCCCAAGATGGGTGACCCACTGGGAAGTTCTCGTGTGAGTTTTCAGAAACAAAACCGTGAGGGCGTGGTCGAGACCCAAAGCTAACAATATCGTGCTACAGCGGAGTCGAGCCCGGGATGTGGTGAGGGCCCAGGCCGGGATGTGACAATTAGTCAAACTTGGCTCGATGTAATCAGATGACGCATGATTAGCTGAATGGAAAAATCATCCAATAAGTTGTGGCCCAGTCATGGTCTATGAATTTTTACTATAAGAATCCCCAACAAGATCCTCTTCGGATCCTTTTGGTAAGGATCCTGGGGATTCGTAAATCGTATCCGTTCATTGTACATCGTGCCATCAGTTTTTGTCAGGTACTGTTTGTGTTTAATTTTAAATAAAAATATTTAAAATGATTTCTGACCGCACGATGTACGATGAACGAATATGATTCACGAATCCTCATAATCCTCACCAAGGTCTGAAATGCCGATATTTCGCCGATAATATCGGTTTTGTGAGAGAGGGATATTTTAACACTTATCCACTGAAATTTCGTCAAAATAGCGCGATATTATCGATAATATCGCGATATTTTAGAAATCAACCCCAATCTTGACAAACCCTAGAAATCAACCCAAAAAAAAATCGAAATAAAACCTTATATTTTGAAATCAACCCAGAAATCTCATCGTTCATTCCGGCGGCTGCTTTTTCTACGACTGCTTCGTTCCTTCCGCTCCCTGGAGCTCCGCTGGAGAGGAGTTGCGACTATCGAAACCATTGGACTCAGTATACGATGCAGAATCGTTGTCAAATCTTCTGCGGCGACTCTTGGATAACAACAACGTCGACAACTCTTGGATGACGACGATGGTGCCTCCTTCATACTTCTACAGAATGAGAGGCAAGAGTCTCGACGACGGCGCCTCATTACTTCTGACGACAACGGCGTCCCTTTTTTCTGCGGTGACTCTTGGATGACGACGATGGCGTCTCGACGACTGTGGAGTCGAGACTGAGAGAGATGAGATTGGGAAATCGAGACTGAGAAAGATGAGATTGGGTTCAGACTTGAGAGAGTTCGAGAATGTGTGTGCGTGTCTGTGAATCAGAGATTCAGAATGAGAGACAGAGAGGAGAGGACTGAAAAACTTAAGTTGGATTGGACGATTGAGATTAAATCTCAACCAATCCGACGGTCCACATAATTCTTAAACCTATTTAAATTAAACATATATTTTATAAATGTCTCTGTGTGCGTGTGTGGTGGCGTGTGAGAGTCTCTGGCTCTGTGTATGTGTGTGGTGGCGTGTGAGAAAAAAAAAAGCATCCAAATAATTCATAACCTTGTCTCTGACTCCCTGTCTCTGACTCTCGACAACTTTTACAACTTTTGACAAGACAAAAAGTAATGGTGGTTTCTTCAAGATTCTAAATCACTCATGTATCTTACCCTGCAATGTATAAAGTGTAAAATATTGTAGTAAATCATTATATATAAATGATTATGGTGTGTTTAATCTTTTTTTCATTAATTACTACATATTTTCTACACTCACAGTGTTTACCAGCTCGCTGTATAATCAACTTAAATCAGTTAAATCCATCATGTAATGCATTTCCTTCTAATTTTTTTTGATAAACTAATAGATAATTGACTAAATAAACATTCTCCAAAGTTTCAATAAAAATTTCCAAGTTTTTCTTACAATTTCCGTGGTTTTTATTCAATTTTTATCGATATCGATAATATCCCGATATTTCCATCGATATTTCCGTGTTTTTAGACTACCGATATTTCCGATATCATCGATATTTTATACCTTGATCCTCACAAAGAGGATCCAGCGAGGATCCAGATTCTAAGAATCCCACGAACTAAGAGCTCTTAATGAGAGGCTTTGTCAATCAAACGCAAGGCAATAAGTCTCAAACACATCACTTAGAGCATCCATGTGTATCACAACCAGCTACAATCACACTCAACTCTACTAGTATAAAAGAACATGATGCTTGCCACTTAGTAGTACGATCTAGTGAAATTTCTCTTCACTTGCAAGTGAGAGGTCTTAGGTTCGATTCCAGCAAAAGTGAGTTTGAACCACATTATTACTAGACCATTGTGACGCTAAGTCTATCCCTTTTCCCTTAAGTATAGATAATATCGTTTGTTAAAAAAAAAATACATGGCGCTTCTGAATTCTCATTCATCTTCTAAAACCTTGACTCACATCAAACTGGTGAGACAAGGCTTAACATGTCAATTCATTCTTGCTTGTAGAGACATCAAGGTAAGGTAATTCTAATACATAGCCTCGTTTGGTATATTTTTTTTATTTTTTTTTAGCATTTGTTGAGTTTTTGAAAATTCAACCTTAAGTCATCATTGGTTTGTATATATATGAGTTAGGATCCGGAAACACTCATTTATGACACTCATTTGTATGGTCAACTTTGTAATATATTTTAACGATCCGAACTGTTTAATTTTAATACATCATTCATAGATCATCCTTGAAAAAAATG
Source organism: Malus fusca (assembly GCA_035220775.1). Classification (NCBI taxonomy): domain Eukaryota; kingdom Viridiplantae; phylum Streptophyta; class Magnoliopsida; order Rosales; family Rosaceae; genus Malus; species Malus fusca. The sequence goes on from CM069063.1 coordinate 22,812,500, forward strand.
AAACAAATCCAAAATCCTTAAGACATTCATTTGTAGTGAATAATATGCACAAATACGCTTCTAGAAAGAAATACTAAATTTAATCCAACAACCATATGATTTCAGATTTGTGTTAGACATGACCATTGAGGTAAGACACAAAAAATAGACAATTGGATCGTTAAAATACATGACGGAGTGTGCTTCACAAAAACGTGCGTCAAAAGCGTATATCTCTGAATCCTAACCATATTTTCAACTTTTTATTATCAAATAAGTCAAACTTGTTCTTCAAATGTTTTGTTGTATGAAATATTTAATGGCATAACATGATTTGAAGAATAATATCCTTTGCATATTATGTATATATCATTTTTATGTAATAGTGTAGTGGGTAGGGTACATGGTCAAGAATCAAATCAAAGTCCTATTCTAATCCTGTCTATCTTTCTCCCCACACTTTCTCACCATTTTACGTTATAACATTTCGTGAATTATAACCTAAATTTGGTTATATTTTTCTTTCAGTCTCATGAGTCAAGCTTTCCATTTTTTCTGCATATTTTGTACTTACACATAAATATATATATATATATACATATATATATCCATATAGTTATATGGATATAACCGTTCGTTTCTTTTGCAAAAAGTAATCTAAATAGAAAAATTTTGAGCCGAACTTCGACATCAAATAAAGAAGTAAAATGCTTTCAACTATCATAGCTACAAGCCTACAAGCCACCACCTGAAAAACCATTATCATCAATTTCTTGTTAAAACTGTTTTTTATCATTTTAATTTTTAGGATGGATTTGACAATTTGGTTTTTGTTTTATTTTCTGGTATTAGTTTAAAAAATAAGGAAAAATAAATGTAAGAAAAGAGACGAAGAAATAAGAACAAGACATATAACAGAAATGAACAATAAAACTAAAAAAAGTTTATTTTCAGACAACAAAAAACGTTGTGAAAACTGTTTATTTATTTTTAATAATTTGATAAAGTAAAAAAAACTAAAACGTGAAAAAAAAAAAACTAAATTATCAGAGTGGATGAAAAAGGTGATTCCAAACGCTGTAGTGCTATAAATTCCCAGTTCCCACCATTCCCTGGAAATTCCTCTCTCTCTCTCTCTCTCTCTTCTTCCTCTCTTTAAATTCTTGAGTCGGCGTTCGGTTGAAGAAGCTCGAGCAATCAGCAATGGAGGTTCTTCTCTGAAAGGGAGCGATATCGGAGCTCTGGTTTTTCCAAATTCGGAAGCTTTGGGGAGGACGTAGCTGCTTAATCAGTTGATTGCGAGCTGAGGAAGAAGAAAGGTTGCAGCTTCAATGGCGGTGGAGTACGAGTGCTGCACCAGTGGGTTCTTCATTCACATAGTGGTCATCGTGCTGCTGGTGCTGTTCGCGGGGCTAATGTCCGGGCTCACCTTGGGCCTCATGTCCATGAGCCTCGTCGATCTCGAAGTCCTCGCCAAGTCCGGGACGCCGAAGGATCGCAAGCACGCCGGTACGGCTTCTGATTTTGATTTTGGTTCTGAATTTTGGTTTTGTTTCGTTTTGAATTCTCTGTTCTGTTTGGCTGCTGGGAAAATGCGAGAAAAGGTGGACAGAAAATGGTGTGGGACCCTATTTGATGTTTATTTCTACTATTTTTAGTATAATCTGGATTGTTGTTTTTTTATGGATTTCGATTCGAGGTTAGTTGATTATAAGGAGATGGATATGATTGTTTGGAATTGGATTGTTCAGCTGTGGAAATATTTTGCCCAATTATATTGATAATTTCACTTACCCTTGTTAAAACATGAAACTTTAGTTCTCCATTGGCATGAATAGTGATGTTTTGAGAGGAGAAAGGGTGTGTCAGTGTTGGAATTAAAGAATGAAAAGTGATTTCGTGAGAATTAGAGCCCGTTTGGGATTGCTTCTCGCAGGGCTAAAAGCGCTTTCTGGCAGCCAAAAGCGACATCTTCCATGAGGATTAATACTGGGTTTCTTCTTTGTTTAATGTCTTGTGTTATAAGGAATCTGTAAATTTACTTGAAAGATATAGCATAAAGGTTCCCATGGAAAAAGAATGTTTTTGTGCAAGGGTTTTTAGCTTTGTAAAGATAGATTCGGTTGTACTAGCTTCGTTTGATATTGATTTGGACAATGCGGTTTAGCTAATCATTTCGCCTGCCTCTGTATCCTTTTTCTAATTGCAGCGAAGATATTACCAGTTGTCAAAAACCAGCATCTGTTGCTTTGCACCCTGCTGATTTGCAATGCTGCTGCAATGGAGGTACATGTTATTGATGTTTGTTGGAAAAGATACTAACTTCAATAAAATAATAATAAAAGGTAAGACGATATTGAAATCTCTGTTCCTTCTCTCAGACGCTCCCAATTTTTCTTGATGGTTTGTTGAAAGCTTGGGGTGCAATCCTCATTTCGGTGACACTGATTCTTCTGTTTGGCGAGGTAAGTGATATATCATTTTGTTTGTATTGTAGGATGGCCTAGAACATCGATAGTTGAAGTTTGTAAGTCTGACTTCTGCGAGGATGTTTTCATTTTGTTAGTTATTTATGATCTGAACTAACCGGCTCTTTGAGGCAACACTGAGAGGGCATATCCACAACCCAACCCTACGTTGATGTTCATTGGTTTGCTTAAGAAAAATTACTTTGAGAACGTAAAGTTAGTTTTAGCATCACAATGTTGATATACCATTGTTACATGTATATTTGAAGTCATTGACGATATAAAACACGCCATGTGCGTGCCACTAACTTCTGTTTCACCTGTGTGTGCAGATTATACCACAATCTGTTTGTTCCCGATATGGTTTGGCTATAGGCGCAACAGTGGCTCCAGTTGTCCGTGTTCTTGTTTGGGTCTGCTTTCCTGTTGCATATCCTATTAGTAAGGTATGATAGTTTTAGCACTTACTTTTTTCTTTGCAATTTCTTATGCTAGCGGAATGAGGTCAACTCTCTGACTGTTACGTTCTATGTGGTTTCCAGCTATTAGACTTTCTGTTGGGCCATGGACATGTAGCTCTCTTTCGCAGAGCTGAGTTGAAAACGCTTGTAGATATGCATGGCAATGAGGTACGTATGACAGCTCTCTTAAATTTAATTGTCAACTGTCATATCAGCTTCATCATTCTTCTGTAATTCTTTCGTTGGGTCTTTTTCTCACTTCTGTTTTTAGAGTACTTACAACCTGCCTCATAACCATATATGTCTGTCTTGTTCTAGGCCGGAAAAGGTGGAGAGTTGACACATGATGAAACAACCATTATTGCCGGAGCACTTGGACTTTCTGAGAAAACGGCTCGTGATGCCATGACTCCTATAGCTGAAACTTTTGCGATCGATATCAATGCCAAGCTTGACAGGTTTATTATGCTTTACGCATTATAGCAGAAAATACTTTTTTTGACTGTATAATAATGTTTTGATTTCCAACCCTAAATGCTGCTTATCACACAGGAATTTGATGAATCTAATATTGGAGAAAGGGCATAGCAGAGTACCGGTTTATTATGAGGAGCCGACGAATATTATTGGACTCATCCTGGTAAATTTTTAACAATGCCCTTTTCTATACATCCCAAGTTCCCAACATGCAGGTTAAAACCAATGTAAATCAGAGTTAACTTGGGTTAAATATCTCTATCAACGTTGAGTCTGAAAATATCTGCGCATAGGCAATTTATTTGACATGTTGAAACGCTGTGCTATGAAACTTAAACAGGTTACTAAAATAATTGTAATCCAAAGTCATGTTGAGTTAATTGGTGCTTAAATTTCGAGCATGGTCGACAAGTTAATGTATCTTGTTTTCTGCTTTCATTCCATTTGATTTATCTTGATTTTAGTTTGCTATATTTTTCTTTGTGACATACTTCTCTCAACTACTGAAAATTCAAAATTTAGGTAAAAAATTTGTTAACGGTGAATCCAGAAGAAGAAGTACCTGTAAAGAATGTCACTATACGCAAGATTCCAAGGTATTTTGCGTTGATTTAAGTTCACGTTTGTTGTAGGATTAATTTCAGTACAAATTGAAGATGATTTACATAAAATGATGTTGTACTCTCATTTGTTTGATAGGGTTCCAGAAATGTTGCCTTTATATGACATATTGAATGAGTTTCAAAAGGGTCACAGTCACATGGCTATTGTTGTAAGAAGGTGCAATAAGAATGCGGAGCAGACTAATGGCATTCCGGGTGACAGTAAGTACCTGTTTCCTACTGTAGAATGCCTTGACAATTTCCTTAGCGAGAAATTTTCCATCCGCCCCTTCGAACTCTACGATCGGACTTTTTTGTTTTTTTGTTTTTTGTTTTTGTTTTTTGTTTTTGTTATAGGCTGATTGTAACTGTTCTCTATATCTCCCTTAATAGGTCCAGTGAAAGAAGTGAAAGTCGACATTGACGGTGAAAAGCCTCTTCACGAGAAGTTGAAGAGCAAAAGATCACTGCAGAAGTGGAAGAGCTTTCCGAATTCAAACAGTGCAAATAATTCATACAGGACCGGGTCCAGAAGCAAGAAATGGACAAAGGAGATGTACTCGGACATCCTGCAGACTGATGGTGAGCTCCCCAAACTACCTGAAGAGGAAGAGGCTGTTGGCATCATAACAATGGAAGATGTTATCGAAGAACTTTTACAGGTACTAGATCTCATTTGAAGCACTATTTCTATTTTTCGATGCATCATAATTTTGCTAACGAGGCCTCGTATCCTGACCTCAAATGTTCGTATTGTAGGAGGAGATTTTTGACGAGACGGATCATCAGTTCGAGGACTCATAACACTGGCATTTCTCGGAAGCAGAGTGTCTTGTGTGTGTAAGTGCTGAAATAGGTTTGTTAGAAAACTCTACTAAAACTGTATTAAACAGTCATACGGTTGAGAAGTTAATGGATATATGGAATTACGTACACTCTAGTATTAGTATCTGCGTATGCCAGAGATGAATGTCAAAACTTTTCTCCACCCAATGTTGTGAATATTTTGGATTTATGGTAAATGAGCAGGCTTTTCCTAACACATGGACAATGCGCACGCATCGCTTTGTAGCGTTTCGTACTCAGCAGCAGTTGCACAAGTTTTTTCTTCCGTAAAAACCGGGCTTAAAAAGATAGAGCCGAAAAGGAAGAGCTGAGCTACTTGAATATAATTTTCCAACTTGAAGACGAACAAGAAGAATCCGATTCAATGATACAACCGAAATACAACTCCGTCTTCGTTTTCGTTTTCGTTTTCAATAACAGTGGTTGCGTTGCGTTGCGCTGCGCATCAACTCCGTACAAGGCTACAAGCATGAAAAATTGCGATATATATTTCAGATTTCGCCTTCAAGTTCCGATGAAATATCTCTACAAACTAGGATGACCCCTCCCTTTAAAGCGCCTCTTAAGTATGGTATTTACTTCTTTTCTCGTCCTTCCTCTTCTTCTTCTCGTCCTTCCTCTTTTTCTTCTTCTCTTTAGATTTTTCCTTGGATTTGTGCTTGTTAGAGCTACCAGACTTCACCTTTTTATATTTCTTCCTCTCATTGTCGAGCTCCTCTTCAGAAGAATAACATAATTTATGTGAAGGCCTCTCTGGTCCACACACACGGCGTTCTTGTACACTGGGGCTCTGTGGCAGCGCTTCCTTGGAGTCTGAAGAACGGGGAAGATAAGGGCCTGTTTCGTCCATCCTTGACCCAACAGCACCTCTGCCACGCTTGATTCTGTCATACAAGGAAATTCATGCTAATCAGTCATATATTCTCTCCCACGCGGGGAGGTGGGGAGGAACAGAGAGAGAGAGAGAGAGATATATATACCTTGAATGTAAAAATTCTTCAAGTTCTTCATCCCTTAAACCATTCTCTTGCCTTGAATGACAGCTCTCATATTCTCTTTTCCTTGACGAGCAAGAAGGACCAGCAGCACTATCATCTGGGACAGCACGTCCCTTACCGCTGCTTCTTGGAGAGTTACCGTCTCTGTGACTCCTGTCATTTCTGCTCTCATCCTTCTTCCCCTTAAGCCTATTGTCCAATTCTCTCTCTTTCTGCCTGAGTCGCCACATCTCATTCACTTCAACAACTCGATTTGCTGAAGAAAACAAACGAAAATAAAAACTTTAGCTGAATGACACAGCAGTCACCAAACAAATAAAACATGGTGCGTATGAAAATTCTAATCGTACTTTTAACATAAAAGCAATAGAACCTCGTACATGCTAACAAAAACATACTAGGCGCATCATAGATTTCTAGTTACACAATTTGATGCAAGCTAGGGAAGGCAACAGTGCATGATCCAAGACCTTTTCAGAAACCGGTAAAGTGTCTACTTTTTAAAAAAGAAATGTCTACACTCATAAGGATCATTTTTACTCCAAAACGGAATTATGAAGTCCTATTACAACTAAATTACAAATACAGCAGTATAGGAACTGACCTTGTTGCACGCCACGAACAGTAGCACTGAGGAACCGTGAATTTGGCCGAAATCTTGTTTTAGGCTGTTGAAGATAAGCATGCACACCTTCCTTCTCAGCTTGACGCCGCAATTCAGCGGCTTCTCTCATAAGAATTGAAGCTATTCTGTTCTCTGTTTCAAGATCCATCTAACCCTTATAAGCAACTTCCTGGAAAAAATAAATACTGTAAATAGTCTTGATAAGTTTGGAATCACAGAAAACTTAATATGAATGTGAAAAAAGAGTAGACACATGTCAACAAGCTATTAGTTGTTAAAACTTTAGAAATAAAAAAAGGGAAAGAGATCCTCTCCGGATCTCTTCCACCAAGGCCATTGGATCAAGTGATCCGGGCCTTCCAAATTTCATCCAACGGCCCACCTGTTTTGACCCCTTAAAAGCGTGGGCCGTTGGATGAAATTTGGAAGGCTTGGATCACTTGATCTGGTGGCCTTGGTGAAAGAGATCCAGAGAGGATCTCTTTCCGAAAAAAAAGTACACTTTATACAGAAGCAATATACACTCATGTCAACAAGCTATTCATGTTTGCTACATAATTAAGGTACCAAAGCATTTTTGGGAACAAAATTTCGAAACAGCTAGAAAACGTAACTAAATTCCAGTCCCCTTTTCTGCCCTTTTTTTGTGTGGTGTGTTTTGGGGGGGGGGGGGGGGGGGGGCGGGGGGGGACAGCGGTGGAGGTGGATGAGTTGACATGAAGTATATATACATCATCTTCCACGGGAAGAAAAATTGAAACGAGATACAATTGATAAAAAATTGCAGGCAGACTGCTAAACACGATCTATTCTAGTTACACTAAGAAGTTCGTATAATTCTCCTGGTCACTACTCTACTTCCTTGAGGGAACCGTACCATACAAGAAAAAAAAAATCTTTTAGATTTACTACGATAGAAACTAATTTAAAAGCTCCGAATTCTATACATTTTTTTACAAAATTACAATCAAGAAAAATTTATAAACAAAAGTAAAGATTTCATGTTAAACGATATTGGATCTGATTTCTACTTGCAAAGTTCAAAAACAAATTGACAGTGTAGTGCGCACTGATGAAAACCCTTCTACTCTCCTTACATAAGGTATGCCGTCATAAAAGTTTGTAGTATTCTTACGGTAACCCCTCTACTTGCATAAGGCCACCAAATTGGTAACATCTTGAGAAAAATAAACAAATTGATCTCCTGGACTTTCTAGAGTTACAAACTAATTCAAAAACTTAGTTCTGTACGCATCTCTCCTATATCCTAATGACCACATAGTACATACACAATTTGCAAGACGCTATTTCAGAACTTAGTAATACACAGATTAACTAAAGGAAAACCAGGCAATTTCTGGGAACATGAGCTGGGATTTTGCAGAGGGTAAACAACAAGCGTACCAAATGAAAGTATTAATCTTGAACTACGTTTTCTAATACGCCAAAACAGACTAGTCACACTTTGGCAAGTTATCTCTATAATGTAAAGTGAATGCATAGATGAAGCAAATTACCGTACGGAAACCTTGTCGTCACTCAACTTTATTAGCTTCTCAAACTTTCTTATGCAACTCTCAAGTCTCAATCTGATACAAAAACTCTTCAATTAATGCAGGGGACGTTATAATACTCAAGTTGATTTGAACTAAAAATTATGCAGAACCATGCAAACAGCTAAACCCACGCGAAAACTCGCATCGAAACAGCCACAGACCAATCAGAATTACAAATTTCATACAAACCCAATACAATTACAGATAATCAAGACAACCCAATACGGAAATTTGAAAATATAAACAATGAAAAAATTAACTAATTACGAAACAGGCAATCAGAATCACAAAATTAAACACAAAATCAAGTAAAAAAAGAGGGCTTTTGAAAGATACACATGGAAAAATCTGGGCTTGATGTTCTTGATCAAAGTGGTGGCCATCAGAAATCAAACTCAAACGAAATTCCAAACTCAAATTTGTGTTAACGAAAACCTAGAATCTCATTCCTACTATTTCAAATAATTTAGCTCTCAAGAATCTCAATCAAACAAAAACCACAAAGAAAATTATTAAAAAATAAATAAATAAATAGCGGCGGTGGCTCACCCGGTGACGGCGTTTCCTCCGCCGTTAGCGGCGTCGCCGTTTGCTTCTTTTGGAGGTGATGAGAATCGAAGTCAGGACTGAGAGGGAGGAGAGAGAGAGAAGGAGAGAGGAGTCTTTTTCCTCAAAACGCAAAACTTAAACGAAAATTAATGTTCGTTCGGACCAAAATACCCATACATTTTCACAAACGAGAAAGGCAAGTTAAAAATACAATGAAACCTAGAGAAATTCACTTAATTATTTTTTGCAAGAAACACGTATTAATATGTTTAAGCATTTTAAGTGCTTTTAAACGTTTATTTAAAAGAAAAATTAATAAAAAAAATTGAAAGTTTTGAATTTTAAGAATAAAAAATAAATAAAAAATGAAGTAAATAATATCAGAATTTATTTTTTAATATAAAAATAAACAGTATTAAAACATTTTCGTTAAAGTTGGGTTTAAAAGCACTTCCAAATTATTAGGCAACGCCTTTACCCTCATCTGCTTTTTAGCGCCGCCGAGAGCTAACCAGTACAGTAGTATCCAACACTTTCTGCGATTCTTCAAAATCCAAAAATGTCTTCTTCTTCGCTGCTGCAGACTTCGATGTCGTCGTCTTCCTCCGCTTTCTTCGCCAACCACAAATTCACATTCAATTCCAGGTACTATTTTCCCACTCATAAACTCGTTTTCCTTCCAATTTTCTCAGCCGCCAAACACATTTTAACACTTAATGTTTTGCAGAGCTAATAATGCATCGCTTCCAGCAAAACCCATCAGCATCTGCAAATGCGTCGCCACTCCGCAGGCAGAGAAGACCGGTCTCTCTCTCTCTTCCCCCCCTCCCTTCTTTTTCTCTGAATCAATTCATTTAATGTGAAAAAGTCTAATTTTTTTGAATTTTTAATGTGAAGAGTACAAGACCCAGGTGTCCCGGAATGCCAACATAGCCAAACTTCAAGCTGGGTATCTTTTTCCAGAGGTTTGTGATGAATTTCACTTGCTGGGTTTGGGGCTTGGTGTTGGGTTTCTCAACTGGGTCTCTCAAATATGGCATTGCCCTTTTGATTTACTTGTTCAATTGCTACTGCATCGATATATCTAACCTGCGTCTGTAATATGATTATGAATAAAATGTTGGGTTTACACACTTAAGAAAGACTAGTCGTTAAATTTACTGTAGAGGCTAAATGTTAATGCTTAGTGTGGTTTTTTTGTTTGTTTGTATTTTTGACTTATTGCTGTACTGTATTCATATATTGATTGCTGTTTCCCGGTTTGTTTGTGATTTTACATTACATTGAATTGTATAGGTTGCTAGGAGAAGGGCTGCACACTTGCAGAAGTACCCTGATGCACAAGTGATTAGCCTTGGGATTGGTGACACTACCGAGCCCATTCCAGAAGTTATAACCTCTGCAATGGCTAAGGTACCTTTTATTGTCACTTTTAATATTGTGTTATCCCAGACATGATTGAATCAAATGAAAAAGCCAGTTTCGTTTTTTGGATGATTGTATGTATGAATGTGTTGAGTGACAATTTTTCGGAAAAATTGTCTCTCAACAGAATGCAACAGAGACAGCATACATGTCTGTAAATGTGTAAAGTTATTCAAATGGCGATCAAGGAATGTAGCCATTTCCTCCTTAAAATTTTGTTGATGTTGCTTTGTTTCTGTCTCCAATGTGTTTCTATTTCTATGTAAAACTCGCCTGTTTATATGTGTTTCTTTGAGGCAGTTAACATCAACCTAACCAGCCCGAGCGTCAATGTGAAAGTACCCAAACAATAAACATGGGTTGCCTTTTTTAAGATTCTTGATCTCTGATTATATGATTCATTTATCTTTACCTCTGCTAGCCGACCAAGTCAAGTTCATTGTTAGAGTAAACTGAGCTTGATTTTGGCTGAGTTGGAAGTGTTGAGACAGTCAAGTACCCAACCTTTTGATTGAGCCAAACCAGGTAAACTAATCTAGTGACCGCCAATTATTCTCAGACCACATACAGTAGATTATCTTGTTCTCATATGTTATCCTTTGAAAATATAGGCTCTCTATCCAAACCAAGAAAAGTTTTTTTTTCTATGAAAAGTGAAAATATTTATTTTTGTGGTACATTAACCATGCGTTATGAGCAGCTTTATGTCAAGGATTTATACACATTCTAACACATCATTATATGTGTATTACCTTAAAAAAAAAAATACAAAGTGTAACATATTGTTGTTCGGCATTTGTCTTTCTAAATCCATATTGTTTCTGATTTGCAGAGGGCACATGCTTTGTCCACCCTAGAGGGTTACAGTGGTTATGGAGCTGAACAAGGTGAAAAGGTATTTGGCCTTCTCAATAAGTTAGCTAGTTGACGAGTTTTTAAGTTATTCTATGCAATTATATCCTCCCATATATAATATTAGTGGTACTGAAGACTAAGCCAGATTGTTAATCTGTTCAGCCACTAAGAGCTGCAATTGCCTCAACATTTTATGACAACCTTGGCATAGAGGAAGATGACATCTTTGTTTCTGATGGTGCAAAATGTGACATATCCCGCCTTCAGGTTTCATGCTTTCTATGTATCATGATTTTATATATTTTCATGTTAACTGATTCAGACTATAACTGTGCTTATACGGGGTTTGCCTTGTTTCTACCGTGGTAGGTTGTTTTTGGGTCTAATGTCACAATAGCAGTGCAAGATCCATCGTATCCGGTAATCTTTCGTACTTATTCTTTAGTTGCCTGTTTATCTTGTCATCTCTCGTCTCTCTTGCTATTATTGTCATGTTAGGTAGGATCTTTTTGCTATTTTTAACATACACGATTACACTCTGAATAAAGATTTTTGGACAGAGATTGGGATAAAGAAAGATCCATCTTCTTCTGTTAGTGTTTAGTGTCAAGTACTGTTTAAAACTTAGGAGAGTTTACTTTTCTTATTTGCAGGCTTATGTAGACTCAAGTGTTATTATGGGCCAGACTGGACAGTATCAGAAAGATGTTGAGAAGTTCGGAAATATTGAGTACATGAGGTGTACTCCTGAGAATGGATTTTTTCCTGATTTACGCACTGTTGCTCGAACAGATATCATATTTTTCTGCTCACCAAACAACCCGACTGGTTCTGCTGCAACAAGGGAGCAACTGACACAGCTGGTACAGTTTGCTAAGGATAATGGGTCAATCATAGTATACGATTCAGCATATGCCATGTATATGTCAGATGACAATCCACGCTCGATTTTTGAAATCCCCGGAGCCAAAGAGGTAATCTATAATTTGCATATTTGCAGGGCTCTTGATTCTTTGTTTTATTAAAAACTTCTCTTTACCTGCTGAAACTTTTGATAATATGGTAGAGAATAATGCTGTACACAGTTTTGTTTCTCAAGGTGCATCTCCACTATAAAAATTAGTCAGACTTGGCCCAGATTGGTTGGCTAAGAATATGCATTGTACATTAGAAATTTCCTTCGTCTGTCATTTCACGTTTCATAAGCAAACCCTGTTGGACTCTTATATTTATGAATATGCAAAATCTAATTTATGTATTATGTTTCTGTGTGGCCATTACAGGTTGCGCTTGAGACATCATCGTTCAGTAAGTATGCTGGATTCACAGGAGTTCGTCTGGGGTGGACTGTTGTTCCAAAGCAGTTGCTCTTTTCAGATGGATTCCCTGTCGCCAAGGACTTCAACCGCATCGTTTGTACTTGTTTCAATGGTGCATCCAATATATCCCAAGCTGGTGGTCTTGCTTGCCTTTCACCAGAAGGCCTTAAGGTGTGTTCTTATTATGTGTCTTGATTCGTAGGTAAAGTTTCAAATTTGAAATCCGCCTGCATTTGTTACAAGCTTTGGTTACATTTGTTTGATTTCTACTCCTTGTAGGCGATGCGTGAGGTGATTGGTTTCTACAAAGAAAATACAGAAATAATAGTGGAGACATTTGAATCTCTTGGCTTTAAGGTGTATGGAGGGAAGAATGCACCCTATGTGTGGGTGCACTTCCCTGGCCGAAGCTCATGGGATGTATTCAGCGAGATTCTTGAGAAGACTCATGTGGTCACCACACCTGGGAGTGGTTTCGGATTTGGGGGTGAAGGTTTCGTCAGGGTTAGCGCATTTGGTCACCGGAAAAATGTATTAGAAGCTTGCAAAAGGTTCAAGCAATTATACAAGTGAGCCGGAGTGTCTGCCTCGCGAGGCTAGTATCTGCTGTCTAGTATATTTGATTTGAAGATAAAATCGACAGTTGCTCCGTTTATGTTCAACGTTGTGGATTCTATTTCTATGTCTTAGGAAATGCAAATCATTTTTCAGCTGCTGCAGAAATTGATTTATTTAGCATCATATACTTAAATTCGCTTCGATAATTAGCACAACTAATTAACTTGTAATTAGCACAACTAATTAAACCGCACATTCCAAAATGTATCATTCGATTTCGAACTCTTCAACTAATTAACTTGTAAATACAAGATATTGGGCCGGCAACCCTGAGAAACGACCCCGATATCTTGGTATCATATGTTACCTTGATCTCCACTGCAAAAGTGAGCTGAGCCCCAGAGAGAGACAGAGGGTACGAGAGTGAGAGGAGTGAGAGGAGTGAGGGACCGAGAGAGAGAGAGAGAGAGAGAGAGAGAGAGAGAGAGAGTGAGAGAGAGAGAGAGAGAGAGAAGGAGAGGGAGAGAGAGAGAGAGAGGGAGAGTGAGAGAGTGAGAGAGAGAGAGAGAGAGAGAGAGAGAGAGAGAGAGACCATGGAAAGAGGTGAATTATTGAAAATGAGTAGGCGGACTAGTTTGAAACATAAAAGCGGCAAAAAATATATGAGCACTCACCGTTATATTGATATTAAGAATTGAGATTTAAACATAAAAACGCATTCATTTATTCTCCACACTAACATCAAATGCAAAGATGAATGACTATGCATTCTTTGGTGACCAAGAGAAAGAGACGAACCAAGAGGAATGCAAGGACCCTCATACTACGAGTGAGTTTAATTAATAACAAAAATATGGACCTTCAAATGAAGATCCGACATTTTAATACATAACCTACAAATGATGTACAGACCAACAAAAATTACAATATGATTCATCTGTAAATAAATAATAAGCATTCGTTCTATTTCAAATAATAATGCTGAGTCCATTGGTGACCAAGAAAATAAGACTCATAAGACCATATCAACAAAAACTAAAGGACAAGTTCAACATGTTGGATTACATGCTTACAACACAACCTACCAAAAAAGAGAGAAATTACGCAAGAAACAAAATCACTATGACGTTTTAATTTGATGAAATTGTGTCCATCTATATTTTTTGTCTCTTTCAACGTCTAATCCTTCATGGAATTGACAAGGTTTTTTCTCTGGCCAATGTGATGAAATCTGGGCTTAGGCATTGGCTCATATATAAGGTTTCATGTTCACCTTGTCATCAAATTTTTTTTTTCTTCTTTTCAAACAAAGGAAAGGGCTACAACCCAACAAGAAAAATCTAGACAGAAACAAATCTAGGCCTAAAGCATCATCTTGGATCATTCGGCCAGCACCAAAATTTATCTAAACGAAATTTTTACAAACAATTTATCTTTGTAAAAAGAGTAAATGGTAGTAATGGTCCCTTAACTTTAACTCAACTGGAGCAATGATCTCTTAACTAAAAATCCATTACCATTGGTCATTCAACTCATTAAAACGTGTAGCTATGGTCCATCAACTAAAAGTCCATTACCATTGGTCCTTCAACTCTAATCCAACTGGAGAAATAGTCCATCAACTTTAATCAAATTGGAGAAATGGTCCATCAACTTTAACCAAATTGTAGCAATGGTCCTTCCAACATAACTTATTTTGACGCAATTCTAACGAAGTTGACGAAAAGAACCATATCTATGCGTTTTGATGAGTTGATGGACCACAATTGTAGCAATGGTCATTCCAACACAACTCATTTTGACAAAATTCTAACGAAGTTAACGAAAATGACCATAACTACACATTTTGATGAGTTGAGGGACCAATAGTAATGGATTTTTAGTTGATGGACTATTACTCCAATTTGATTAAAGTTGAGGGACCATTGCTACAATTTACTCATGTAAAAAAAATATACACTAATAGGCATTTTTACACATGTGGTGGATTGCCTTAGTGTTTCAATCCATTATGTTCCGGATTCAAACACTCTCTCCTGTCTTTTAGTGTAGATTATTGTTGTAATAAAAAAGCAAAATAAAAAAAATGCATTTTTACATATTATTAAAGAGATGAAAATAAATATTGAAATTTTGTAATGGCCTCACTCATTTTATTGTCATAAGAAAATTAACATTTTGATAACCCATACATTTTCACACACTATATCCGTTTTTTTTTATTTTTAAATATGGTTCTAATTGGTTTCCAGCGAGAATTAGAAATGAATATTTCTAAACCGTAGTACTAAATGACATTGTATCTATTCTTTGTTGTTCTTTGTTTTACTAATATGGTTAAACGAGACACACGAATAATAATCTCAATTAAAAAGAAATAGAAAAAAGAATTCACACGTGAAACCTCATCTGTCAAGCCGTATTCTTCCCCTCACAGTCTCTCTCCGCTCAATTCCTTCTTTCTCCCTCATCTCCATGGCAGCGACAACATCTCTTCAGCCAAGCCCAAAACCTGGGCCCTCGCCGTCGAAATGTAGGAAGCCAAATTGGAACGTCAAGTCAAATACCACGAAGCCTCCCTTCGTTGAGTTCCCAACTCTTTGCAACAGTTGCCACCATGCCCTAGAATAAGACATTGACCACCTCTGCCGATTTGAATTGAATAGCCCAACCTTGCAGAGTAGCCCATGTGTCTGGTCCACAAGGACCAAATGCTTTTGTAGACCATACAGCACAAGCAAACAACTGAAGAGCTTTATTGGAATTGGCTCGGCAACATGGGAGCAATTGGAAGGAACAAACCCATATGGGCATTTGAAGGCAGACGTGATTGTTGATTGAAGGAAGATGAGGTTGATTCACCTCTCCAGAGGTTTGTGGGGGGGGTGTAACAAGGACAATTTAAGGTTATATATTAATTCATTGTCAAATTAATCTAAGGGTTTATATAACAAAGGACCTCACAGGTCCTTAAAATGGGGACCTTAGGCCATCTTCAACTAACTCGACCAAATGGCCATAGGGCTAAAAATAGTTTGAAATGACACAAAAATCGTCTCTAACCGAGGGCTAGACCAAAAGGCTTGTGAGCCCCACCGGGCCAAAACCCCCAAATCAGGCCAGCGGGCTGGCCATTTCCAACCAACCAGCCCTCCAGCCCAGCCCACTTTCCCTCAAACAGCTAAATGACATCAGAATGTCAAGCATGGCTTTATGGTAGGTGCAAGAATACCACACTTTCTTCGTTATTGTGCTTTCTTTATGCCAAAGGGTGTTTCAATGGACCATTTTCTAACTCAAGACGAACTGCAATGGAAGATCAAAATAAAAGAGATGAAGGAGAAAAAGAAGTAATATGGAGAGTTACTATTTTAATATGGTAGTTTAATTTAATTAACCATATTATAATAAATGATTAAGGAGGTTATGTTTGGCCTATAACCCTTTGACTCCCTCGGTTGGAGATGATTTTATTTCAAAATGCTATGTTTGGCCTATGGCATTTTGGTACCCTATGTTGGAGATGCTATAAAATATGGTCTGACACTGTTTATTAAACTATAATTTCTTATAGAACTATAAGACTAAACATGACATTTTAACCCTTTTTAAGTAGAGATGGCCTTAGGAGAGCATTAGGCCATCTCCAACCGAAGGGTCCAGAGGGCCAGAAGGCACAAAATAGCCCGAAAACCGTCTCCAACCGAGGGCTAGGCCAGAGGGTTGTGGAATCTGAGAGGGCCCCACGAAATTGGAGAGGGCTGGCTGCAAGCAGCTAGCCAGCCAGCCCGGGACTGGCCAGAAAACCGCTTAATCCTGTCGGTTATCTTAAAAAGAATTTTGAATCCAACGGTTAGCTGGCGCCAGTTACAGTTGGATTCATTTTTTTTTTTTAAATTCTCAAAAATTCTATTTTTTTCCTATAAATACCTAAACCATTCATTCACCATTCCTCACAAAATTTTCACCATTCCTACACCATTTCAATTCTCATATTTTCCTTCCTCTTTCAAAAATCTATCCTTCAATTTTTTCAATAATTTTCAAATGGCTTCGTCTGCAATGAAAGGTAGGGCTTGGACCCGAAAAGAAGATGAAGCTCTTTGCAAGGCTTATAGATGGGTGTCAGAAGATAGTATGAGGGGGAATTGTCAAACAAATGACGGTGTTTGGATTCGTGTGTCCAAAAAAATACTTAGAGTTCTATGAAGGCACCACTCCAGTGAATATTCGAAACCACGAGAGTTGTTCTTCAAGATGGAAGAAACATCTTCAGCCAAGTTTGAACAAATGGCATCAAGCATTGTTAGCAGCCGCAAGTAGACATGAAAGCGGCGCTAATTACTACGACGAAGTAAGTGTTTTCACAATTTATTTTAAATATTTAATTATATTTAATTTCATAAATTAATTTCCTTTAATTTTTTTCTAGGTACGCTAAGCGGAGGAATTGTATATGAAGAGCAGCTCGAAACCCTTTCAGTTTCACAGTTGTTGGGAAATTTGTAAAGGGTGGGTGTTATTTGAAGATCCACCACAGAGAGCTCCTACGTCGGTGTTCGGAACTACATCCTCAACTGCAGATATGAATGAAGATGGATCTCCAACCATTCAACAAACAATGGTAGAAAATCTGTCTTCGGGTGAAGGTTTCATACCTAGGGCTATGGGACGAAACTAGGCGCGAAGGTTAAAGGAAAAGGGCAAGGCAAATGATGATTACGCCGCTCAACATGAAGTGGCGGCCTCATTGCGATTATTGAAGGAGCAAAATGCCCTTGAGGCGGAAGAAAGGAAATGTAGGCATGAAGAACGGGCCAAACAAATACAAGAAGAGATGGATGATAAGAATATGGAAAGGAACACTTCGAATTACACTCCAATGAGTAAGGCCTATTTTGATAGAAAAAAAAAATTATGAGCCGACGGCAGTTGTTTACCTTTGACTATACTCCTACGATGGCGGATGATGAAGATGATGTTTGTGGATGCAAATTTCTTCCTCCTTGATCTTGGACAAAATTGCACCTACAAAACAATTAACACCTTAGGTCAAGGCCAAGAGCCTCACGCGCCCACGATGAATAGGGGGGCTTTGGCCGAAGAACCTCCGATGCCAAAGTTAGAATTTAGAGAGAAAAAGTGTTTGAGAATTCTAGAGAATTTTAGCAAGAGTTGGAAGTGTGTTTTGGAGAAAATATGAGCCTTTTTATAGGAGAATGGGAATAATTGACTAGTTAATTTAGCAAATAGAATTATTGCCAAATTAACTAGCTAATTAATATAATAAAATAGGTAAATATGATGAGATCAACAAGGGTGGCCGGCCCTTTGGGATTTTTGGGTATATTATGGGGTGCATTTTTGCTCACCCACACTAACTTTGGGGTATGCTCACCTTACACCTTATTAGGTGCCATGTGTCCATCCTTCTAACCTTAGTTACTTGCTAATTAAATATATCATTTTCAAAATTTAAACCTAATTTTAAACATTAAAATAAAAAATAAAAAATAAAAAATAAAAAATCAAACCCTTCAAGTTCCCCACCCAGCCAAACCCGAGAAACAACTACCCTCCCACGCCACCCCTTCAATTTGTTCTTCAAAGTATACCCCCACCCAGCCAATCTTCTTCGTGCCATGGTGAATCACCATGTCTCCGTTCTCCTTCTTACACTGTAACTCTAATTTTATTTTAGTTTATAAAGAAACCCATCAAATGTCCTCGCCAAGAAAATAATCCCAAATCGGAAAATCAAATATTTACATGCACAGAAATATCCTCGCAAGAAAGAGAAAGTGTTGATTCTTTAGGTGAGGTTGCTATTGAATTTCATGGCTGCAAAGGCGCAGCCGTCGTGGTGGTCTCCGGATGTTGTTACAGTGGAAGAAAAAGGAGGGAAGGCGGAGGACGAAGTCATGGCAGATTCGCCATGTACCCGAAGAAGAAGATTGGCTGGGTGGGTGGGTGGAACTTTGAAGAATCAATTGAATGGTTGGCGTGGGTGGGGAATGAAACATTGTTGGGCAGGGTTTGAGTTATTTATTTATTTTTAAGTTTAATGTTTAAAATTAGTTTTAAAAATTGAAAATGATATATTTAATTAACAAGTAACTAGGGTTAGAAGAAGGGACACATGGCGGCTAATAAGTTGTATGGTGAGCATACACCAAAGTTAATGTGGGTGAGCAAAAATGCACCCTATATTATGTGGTTAATTGGGTGACTTAATTGACATTTAATGGATTAATTAGGTAATTAATCCATCAATTAGCCAATTAACATATTTTTGGAATGAATATTTTGAAGGTTATGTAATGATAGCTAATTGATTAGCTAAAAGAGGGAAAAAAGAGGTAAGAAATATATGGAATGAAATAGGTTTTGAACTGTTACCTATTTTGGGCATTTCTGACTTGGTTGTGGATGATTGCCCGTTACTCGCGCGTAGGAATCCTAATACACCTCAAGGGTATTTTTGTCTTCTTTATCCAAAAATACACGTGTCGCCTTGTGATTATTTTTGGCTCCACAAATGCCCCCACACCTGTTGGGCTGCTCGTGGGAAAAGGCAGCAGGTGTAGAGATCATCTGGCTTTAGGAAACGTAGGACTGCTTCCTATTTTGATGTAGATTCCCTCTTTAATACGAAATTAGGTCCTTCTAGGAGAGGGGAAATTTTTTCTCTCAAAGCCTATTTAAGTCCACCTTAAGTGAGTTATTAAATCAACTTTGGAGAACGATTTATTCTACCCTACAAGAGAGAGAGAGAGCTTAGAGGATATTTGTTCCCTCTCTTCTAGCAATCTTCTATAGCTTGCCCGTGCAAATGACCGTCTTTCGTTGATCTCTTCGTCTTCTCAGTGCCGCACCGATGTAAGAAAAATTTAATTTTTTCTTGTCTTCTTCTTGGATAGTGCTATTGCGGGGCAGCCGTCGGGGTGGTGCGGCATGTCAGCTGGCAGGGGCCAGGAGTCAGCTCGGCATGGGCCGATGAGGCGTCGTGGCAAGGGCCACTGCTTGGGCTGTTTGGCTTGGCTAGAGCCAAGGGCAGCTTGTGCGGCCGAGGCCGCAGATTGTAGCACTGGGCGCGCAGTGCTTGGCGAGTCACATGGCTTATGTCTTTTGGGCTCTTCGACCTTACTCGGGCCAGGCTGGCGACTGAAAGAAATGAGGAGGTCGTGGGCCTCATGGGTTGCTGGAATGTTGGGCATGCAGGCCTCCTGCCTGCTAGAATGCTGGGTTGAGCTCGTTTACTGAGTACCGTAAATGGCGTTGGCTGCTTAGTTTATTTTACCGAGAGAAATGTGGGATGCTCCCGAAAGAGGAGGTAAAGAGAATCAAGGCGGATGCATTAGCTCGTCTAATCGCTGTCATGGAGCCTACTATGAATGAAGATGGAAAGAAAATATCTTCCCCGCTTGCTCAAGAGATGCCGGTCGAGAAAAATTGAAGACTTTCTCCATTGCTCATAAGGGTCTGCCTGCTGCCGAGATGATTGTGATTGACATAACTTTTTCCAATGGGAAGAAAAAATAAGGCTGCTAGATCTGAGCCTGTGGTGCCTGCCATGTCGAGAATGGCTAGTACGATTGCTGATAGGATTGCTCAGCGTAAAGGTCATGTCGTGCCCCCAGTGCCGAAGTCTGTACCAAGATGTCTGTTGGGAGCTAAGTCTGGTTCACCTTTGTAGAGGCTTGCTACTATGAATAGCGATAAAGTGGACTCTGCTGCTAAAGTGGCGCCAAGGCCCACTCATTTTGCTGCTGAGACTGATTCACTTGCTAGGAAGGAAGAGACTGCTCCCGTGGGCAACTGTGAGAAGTCCACTAAGCCTGCTTCTGGGGAGGCTGCTCAGATATGTGTCCTTTTGAAACTAGATCTGCTTGAAGACATAGACGCTTGTGCCAAGTTTGTTGATGGCGGTAGAAAGGTTGTTTGCCCAAGTTCCTTTGCCAAGCATACGACCCAATATAGAAGGACTGCTCTGATTGCTATGATGCATATATAGCAAGGTTGCTAAGGAGGTGGCGAAGACTATGGCAGCTGAAGCTTATTCCTCAGCCGAGGAGATCAAGAGGTTGGATTCTGAGCTTGTTGCTTTGAAGGGGTCTAATATTTCTGCCCCCACTTCTCTGCAGCTTGAGACCGCTCGCCACGAGATCGTTGACTTGAAGACTAGGCTTGACGCGATCCAAGTTAAGTATGAAAGTGCAGAGAAGGAGATTGAATGTTACATACCTCAGATTCAAGATCTTGAGTTTGCAGTTTCTGAGCTTCGTTTCGCTACTTATGCAAAAGATGAAGAGCTGATTGCTACTTATAATCAAGTGATCCACTTCAAGAGAATCGTTGATAGGCTTGAACCCCAAGTGTTGGAACTTCAAGATGTACTGACGATCAACGAAAGTTTGAAGAAGGGAGTGGATGAGCTGCAACGCGTTCATGTTAGTCTGCTTGAGAAAAATGAACAGCTGAAGGGTGAGAATAATGGGCTTAAGGTTTCGAGACCCTCTCTATTTCTCCGGAAGACTTGCTTGCTTTTACTTTTGAGGCTTCCATTGGTGAAGTAGTTGGAGAAGTTAGTGCCCAAGTTGGGCAGCTGGGTGAAGCGCCGGATGATGCCGCTGCTAAGAGCGTTACGGCTACTGAAGGTGTGGCGACCGAGTAGTCATGGGATGTCCAAGCTGCTGTAGTCTTCTAGGTAGTCTTTAGGATTTTATTTGTTTTTCCTTGTAGCTCTTGTTTTGCTTGAACTCATTCGGCCTTTGCTAATTGTTTATAAACATGTTTTCCTTCGCTTTTCTTCATCTTCACTTCTTTTGTTCAGACCCTAACCTTTAGACTTGATAGACCAGTGGCAGGCATGCTACTTTTTATAAGCAGACAAGCTCAAGTAGCCTATGCAGCCGTATGTGTTAGTGTAGAACTTTGCAAAGTTGTTAACCATAGGGTTGGCAGTCGGATGCCTTACTTACAGAAGCAGACAAGTGCACGTAACCACTAGGCTGTTAACCTTGGCTTTCTCTAATTCCGTAGGTTGCGTAACAAGTATCACAACACTTTAGAACTTGGTGTAGGTTGTTCCGCGCTTGGCAGAGGTGAAGCTTATCGACTAAGTAGCATGTCGACAGTGGATAAAACTTCGTATATGCACGCTAGCTTGTTTAACCTTTCACAAGAATGTGCGGTTGTATAAGTTTCACCTCCTTTGGCTTTACTGCTCGAAGGTCAAGCCTTAGGCAGTCTTCTGGAAATTGTAGGCTACCTTAGTGCACTCGGTAGCAGCTTTAGGGTTCTAGGGCAGTCGTTTGTAGAGCGTACTGCGTAATGTGCCCCATCTGTCTCTAGGGCCCGGTTCCCCATGGATTAGGCCAAGAGACCCAAAATCCTTCAGTTAGCTAAGCCTTGAAAAAGACCATTGTGGCTACTTCTAGGAATCCCGGCACAAGCCATCGTGCATCTAGTTATACCAGGGCAGCCAGGCTCATCCACGTCTGGATATTCGGAGTGTAAAGTTTATCCTCCCGTCTTGGAGAGCTGACCCATATGGGTGTCGGGGAATTGGTTTACCCTATCGCACTGGAGAGCAATTAGTTTACCCTCTCGCATTGGATAACATGGTTGGTCCCTCGGGGGGCGCAATTCCTGCGATGAGTCCCTAAGAAGGCGCAATCTTCTTTTGAAGTGCATGAGTGATTAATTGTTGTAAGCATGCAGCCGAGCCAAGTTGTGATTACTTCTAAATTCCTTATTGAAAAACGAGTGAAATGAACGAGAACTTAGCTGTAAGGTAGAAACTGCATAACAACTGGATAGTCCTCGGCTTGTGTAGTGGTGACCATCGAGCTTCTTGAGTCTTCAGGCTTTGATGTAGTGGGAGGTCACACATGGTATTTCTTCAGATTGTAGGCGTTCCACTACTTTTCGATCTTTTTATCGTTTCATGGTGGCGAGGGTGTAATTACTCTTGCCGCCTACTCTGCTGATCTTGTACGGACCTTCCCAGATTAGATCCATCTTTTTGGAGCATTCTCTGTGGGCAGTGATAAAGGCTTTTCTTAGGACTAGATCTCCGAGGTGGAACTGCCGGATCTTGGCCCTTTTGTTGTAGCTGAAGAAGAACTGTTACTAGTAAGCTGCGATGCGGGTGATAGTCAGCTCGCACTTCTCCTCTGCCAGATTTAAGCTTGTGGCCATCTCCTTTCGGTTGCTCGTCTTTTGGTGGTGCGATATGCCCATAGACATCCAGGGAGTTCGTCTGGCCATTTTCTTTTCTTACTGGTGGGGGATTTGTTGTGGCAGTCGATGATCATCTTGGTGGATGCTTTGGCCCACCTATTGCCTTGAGAATATCTTGGCGTAGACATGTGCTACTTGATGCCATATTTTTGGAAGAACTTCTCCAAATCTTGCCCACGAATTTCGGGCCGTTGTCGGTGACGATGGATTAAGGGATGCCAAATCGGCAAATAATGTTCCTCCATATGAAGCGCTCTATGTCCGTTTGAATCGTGGTCGTCATGGGCTCTGCTTCTACCTATTTGGTGAAGTAGTTGGTTGCCACGATCATCATGCCTTTACCCCTAGTAGTCTGGCTGGTGATTAGCTAGGAATCGAAATGAATTGAAAGTTTTTTGACCGCCAAGTCTTTTGTCATTCGAATGCCTGCTAGTGGGGCTTCGTACTCTGCTTCGTTGTTAGATGCTTTGAAGTTTATAGTGATCGCCTGTTCGAGCATTGAGCCGTCTGGGGTGACAAGAACCACGGCTGCTCACGAACCTTTGTAGTTGGATGCGCCGTCGACATGCAAATGCCATAAATATCCATTAAGGGATCAGGTGTGGCTAAAGTGTGCTCGGCTGCCTTTGGGTCGTCGTTGGGTCGTTCTGTTGCGTTGTCAAGGCTAGGCTTGAAGGCGCGGTAGGGAGCCGTGGAGCTAGGGCCATGTTACATGTAGCAGAATATGCTTAACTTCCGGTATTGGGCCACTTTAGAGTTGAATAATGGAGCAAAGGTCGGCTAGGGTCGTGTGACGCGCAGCAGGAGGTAGTGCTCGACTGCCAGTACATGTTGCTTTTATGTAGAATCTTCTGGGGCGACGAGGACAAAACTTGCTTCTGAGTGTTCCTTCTAGTGTTCGTCTGCCCTTGGCGTGTCTTTTGGGCCGAGTTGTTGCGTTCGTCTATAAACTTTGCATCTGCCAGGGTCTACGCCATTATCGTCGCACGTCTGGATTCGGCAGAATAGTGCATCATGACGATGACTGCGTGCGTTTGAAGGTAAAACTTGAGCTTTCGGGTTACAACAACTATCGCCAAAGTTAGCTTTTGAATTTCTAATAGTATCGAGGAGAGCTTTTGAACTGTAGAATACAGGTAGTCGGGCCCCCAGCTCTTCTCGCATGATGATAAACTTATTGCTGCTTTACATATTGTCAAACATGCAAATAAGTCATCCGCTGCTTTCGGTTTGGATATTAGGGAGGTGATGTCCGGTACTTCTTCAAGTCCTTGAATGTGCATTGACGAGCCTCGTCCCAAAGTGCATGTTTCTCTGCCAGAGCGAAATAGTCTGCCAGAGTTAGATCTTCTTTCATGATCAATTTTTCGAATAGCGGGTGGTCTGCTGGAAGTCCTTTTTGGAAGGCTGCTCTAGCTATCGAGTCGTTGCATCCGACTATCTTTGCCTTCTCTGCTTTGAACCTTCTCACATAGTCGCGAAATGACTCATTTGGGTTCTTCTTGACGTCGAACAAATGGTTGGACTTCTTTTTGATCGAGCGATATGATGAATATTCTTTGGTGAAAACCAAAGAGAGTTCGTCGAAATTCCGGATGGATTGTGGCGGCAGGGTGTAGAACTAATCTTGCGCCTCGCCTGGTAGAGTGGTGGCGAATATCTTGCACATGAGATCATCGTTGTTTCGATAGAGGATCATTGTTATTCGGTAGTGCTTTAAGTGTCTCTCCGGGTCTTCATCCCATTTGAAAGATGTGAAATGTGGCATGCTGAACTCGCGTGGAGGCTCTGCCTGCTCGATCTCTTCCGTGAAGGGTGACCTGCTTAGGTTGGTCATGTTCCGTCGTAGTGCCTCGTCGGTGACCTCGTTGCGTTGGAAATTGCGCAATCGCTTGGTCAATAGTCTTTCTACTTCTTCCTGAATTTACCTTTGTTGAGGTAGTGGAGCTCTCGGCTGCCCCCAACCTTGACTTGTTGGTCTAGGCTGCTTTTCCATGTGTTTGGCTCGTCTATGTCGCGAATGCGGTGAGTGTAGAGCGTTCCTAGCAGGCGAGCGAATTCTTTGCAGGCTGCCGGTTGAACTTGAGCCGTATTGAGTAACTGCTTCTCTCCGTCCATCATGCTGTCTACTCCGATGTGAGCTGGATGATGCTCCTTGCGGGCTTAACCGTGAATGAACACTTCGCTTGGAATGTTGCTCATGTTGACTATCGGAGTATAACCCCGATCGCGAATGTATGCTCGTCTGTGGGCCTAGTCGAGAGTGCACGCTTATCTGCGCTCTAAGACGGGAGTATACGCTATCTCGGGTGCCCAATCGGGAGTGTACACTGCCTGAATGCTCGGTTAGTGGCTAGTCGAGTGGCTACTTGCCGAGACGTTGTTGGAGAGGTTCTTTGTCTGCCCTTGTCCTACTTCGGGACACCTCGTCTAGGGCACGTTGCATCTCGGTGCGCTGCAAGAGCTGGTTCACCAAGGTCGTCTGTTGTGCGAGGGCGCTCGTCAACTCTATGACTTGTCGAGACAAGTGTTGTTCGCCACTCCACTTGGATTGGAAGAGTTTGGAAGAAATGTGCCTCCTTGGGCAGTGGAAGGGTGGTAGACTCTAGGCGTGAGATTTGAGTTGGGAAATGTCAAATCCGCGGAAAAATGTGGTGAGAATGTTCCCGGCTCAATGGTAGGTCTGGATGGTTGAGATAGTCTTGAGGTGACTTGGGCTGCTTCGAAAACCACGGAAGCAGATTGGGCCGCGGGAGCAGGCTGGGCCACGAAAACAGGCTGGGCCGCGAGAGCAGGTTGCTCGACGGGAACAGGCTGGGCCACATGAGTGGGCTGCTCAGTGCGTGATGCATGCGAATGCGATGCTTGGACTCGGGCCCGTGCAAGCTTGGATGGCATGGCTTCGGCCATGGTTGAATCTCGTAGTGGTGGTACCACTCCGCCTATGACCACATTTAGCCGCATGGATCACCGCAGTCCCATTTCTTGAGTATTAGAATTTTCACTTGTGAAATTTTCTAAATTTCTAGCCATTATATTTTTCTTAAACATTTTATCAAAGAACATTTGCAAATAAAAAATTCTAATAATAAGAACGTATGAAAAATATTCAAATGGACTAGAAAATAGAGAAAAACCTTTTTATGCGAGAGTCTTCTACAAGTATGGATCTCAACTCTCAATGAAAGCACCAATTTGTGGATGCAAATTTCTTCCTCCTTGATCTTGGACAAAATTGCACCTACAAAATAATTAACACCTTAGGTCAAGGCCAAGAGCCTCACGCGCCCATAATGAATGAGGGGGCCTTGGTCGAAGAACCTCCGATGCCAAAGTTTGAATTTAGAGAGAAAAAGTGTTTGAAAATTCTAGAGAATTTTAGCAAGAGTTGGAAGTGTGTTTTGGAGAAAATATGAGCCTTTTTATAGGAGAATGAGAATAATTGACTAGTTAATTTAGCAAATAGAATTATTGCCAAATTAACTAGCTAATTAATATGATAAAATAGGTAAATATGATGAGATCAACAAGGGTGACCGGCCCTTTGGGATTTTTGGGTATATTATGTGGTTAATTGGGTGACTTAATTGACATTTAATGGATTAATTAGGTAATTAATCCATTAATTAGGTAATTAATCCATTAATTAGCCAATTAACATATTTTTGGAATGAATATTTTGAAGGTTATGTAATGATAGCTAATTGATTAGCTAAAAGAGGGAAAAAAGAGGTAAGAAATATATGGAATGAAATAGGTTTTGAACTGTTACCTATTTTGGGCATTTCTGACTTGATTGTGGATGATTGCCCGTTACTCGCGCGTAGGAATCATGATACACCTCAAGGGTATTTTTGTCTTCTTTATCCAAAAATCCACTTGTCGCCTTGTGATTATTTTTGGCTCCACAATGTTGATTATAGATATTAAATTTAAGTTATTGTAGTTTTTAAATTTAAGTTAATGTTGTTTTCAAATTTAATTTGTAGTTTTTAAATTTAATTTGTCGTTTTTAAATTGTAGTTGTAGTTTTTAAATATAAGTTGTACTTTTTAAATATAAGTTGTTGTTGTTTTTAAATTTAAGTTGTTGTAGTTTTTGAATTTAAATAATAAATTATGTTTGGCCCTATGGCCCTCGGTTGGAGACAATTTTTTTGTGACAGGGCTAAAACGAGCCATCTGGCCCTCGGTTGGAGATAGAGGCAAATATGGCCATATACTGTTAATTAAAATATTAATATATTGGAGGATCTTGGAGGGCCAGAGGGCTAAAACGAGCCCTCTGGCCAGCCATCCATATCCAACCGAAAGGTCTAGAGGGCCAGAGTGCCGAAAATAGCTCGAAAACCGTCTCCAACCGAGGGCTAGGCCAAAGGGCTCGTGGGCCCCGCGAGATTTGAAAGGGCCAAAGGGCTGGCCCCTTCCAGCCAGCCCTAGGCTGACCAGAATTTTTTTAAATGTGTTGGATTTCCTGTCAATTATAACCGACATGAATAATTTAGATTATTTCAATAGTATCGGTTATAACCGACACAAATAGTGATTTAAATATTATGGCTAGACATGAATATTTTTTATTAATTACTATTCGTGTCGGTTATAACTGACACGAATAATATGAAAAAATTTGAATACAACGGTTAGCTGACTGCAGCTAGCCGTTTTATTAAAAAAAAAAATTTTGAATGTAAACCTTTTTTTCTTCTATAAATATGGTGAAGCTCTTTCAATTCTTCACTTCACTTGCAATATTTCCTTCAATATTTCCTTCATCTTCAATATTTCTTTCAATTTTTCAATAATTTCCTTCAATATTTTTTCAATAATTTCCTTCAATATTTCCTTCAATTTTTTTCAATAAAAATGGCCTAATCTACAATGAAAGGTAGGGCTTGGACCCGAAAAGAAGATGAAGCTCTTTGCAGGGCTTACAAATGGGTCTCGGAAGATAGTGTCCGATTTCTCAAACAAGTGAAGGTGTTTGGAGTCGTGTGTCCAAAAAATACTTAGAGTTCTACAAATGCACCATTCCACCGAATACCGGAAACCACGAGAGTTGTTCCTCAAGATGGAAGAAACATCTTCATCCAAGTTTGAATAAATGGCATCAAGCACTATTAGCAGCCGCAAGTAGACATGAAAGCGGCGCCAATTACTACAACGAAGTTAGTGTTTTCATAGTTTATTTTAAATGTTTAATTATATTACATTTAATTTCATAAATTAATTTCCTTTAATTTTTGTAATTATATTTAATTATATTACATTTAATTTCATGAATTAATTTCCTTTAATTTTTGTAATTATATTTTCAAGGTACGCCAAGCAGATGAATTGTATATGGAGGGCAACTCAAAACCCTTTCAGTTTCACGGTTGTTGGGAAATTTGTAAAGGGTGGGTGTTATTTGAAGATCCACCTCAACATAGAGCTCCTACGCCGGTGTTTGGAACTGCATCCTTAGCTACAAATATGGATGAAGATGGATCTCCTACCATTCAACAAACAAGGGTAGAAAATCCGTCTTCGGGTGAAGGTTCCATACCTAGGGCTATGGGATGAAACAAGGCGCGAAGGTTGAAGGAAAATGGCAAGGCAAATGCTGATTACGCTGCTCAACATGAAGTGGCGGCCTCATTGCGATTAATGGCAGAGCAAAATGCCATTAAGGCGGAAGAAAGGGCCAAACAAATACAAGAAGAGATAGATGATAAGAATATGGAAATGAACACTTCGAATTACACTCCAATGAGTAAGACCTATTTTGATAGGAAAAAAAAAAGGAAATTATGTCTCGGCGGCAATTGTTCACCTCTGACTATACTCATACAATGGCGGATGATGAAAATGATGTTGATTATGGATATTAAATTTAAGTTGTTGTAGTTTTTAAATTTAAGTTAATATTGTTTTTAAATTTAATTTGTAGTTTTTAAATTTAATTTGTCGTTTTTAAATTTAAGTTGTAATTTTTAAATATAAGTTGTATTTTTTAAATTTAAGTTGTTGTAGTTTTTAAATTTAAATAATAAATTATGTTTGGTCCTATGACCTTTTGGCCCTTGGTTGGAGACTGTTTTTTGTGACATGGCTAAAACGAGCCCTATGACCCTTTGGCCTTCGGTTGGAGATGGAAGCAAATATAATCATGTACTGTTTATTAAAATATTAATATCTTTAAGGATCATAATGTTAAAACGAGTTATCTGACTAACCTTCGGTTGGAGATGGCAGAACGAGACAAACCATTGCAATTTCGGGCCGGAAAGAGAGTTGCACGCACCAAAAATTTTATTTGAAAATATAATTGCCACGTGCCAAACTTCAGTGGTTGTGATCTGACCTGGTGTCCCAGGGTATGAAAAGTTATTCCCCAACAAGCAGCCCGCCTCTCTTTTTCCCCCTTCTTTTCTCTTCCTCTGGTTCCCTGCCTCACCTTCTCTTTTGCTGCTGCCTCTCTTCTTCTTCCCTCTTCAGCTCTTCACTTCCAAATCCCACAGCAGTCTCGGAGTTTGAGGCTTTTTCTCTGTTGGGTTTTCTTCCAGTAGCTCAAAGCTCCAAAAGGTATTCCCCTTTCAGATTCTTCTCTCCCAGTTTCTTTAGGGTTAATGTCGATTTTCTTATGCTGTTTACAGTGGTGCTGTTTAGTTTCAGAGATTCATTACACGTACAGTTAATAAATCAAAATTTTGTACTACTATCTGATTGATTAATACACCATGATTAATTGGGCAATATCGTGCGGCTTAAAGAATTTCGGATGTGTTTGCCGGCATTGTTGTACTCTGAATAAATCTGATCACATTTCAGTGGTCCTAATCTAGAAGGTCATAGTTTGTAGCATATAATGGAAGGGTTCGCAGATACTTGTCAATTATCCGAAGCTGGATATTGAGGTCTTTAAGCGTAGTGTCTTTTTGTTTGTGTAGCATCTGCTTCGAAGGCTTCAACTTTAATGTCTGATAATGTCTGTATGTGTTGTTATTCGTCACCGATTGACAAGAACTGAGATTAAAGAAAACATCCCTTAAACTGTAGAGACGGGGCAGGTTATAAATTCAGGCGAAATGAAACTAGAAATATATAGTCTCGTGATTTGTGTCTAAAAACATAATAAAAGGGTATTAGATCGATCCATGATAATAATAAGATTGTTATTGATGTGGTTATTTGTTATCTCATTTCTCAAAGTTTTAAGTCTCTTTGATTAAACATTGTCTTTCTCACTCAGGTGTTCACCATGAACAACCTCTCTGCTTTCAGAGCCCTGGACTCCAGTCCACTCTCCAGCCCTCGCTCCTTTGTGCCCCACAACCACATACCTATTCTCCTCCGGCTCCCGAGGAATGCTGTCGTATGCTCGGTGAAACAATCAATTGCCACCCCTTCACCTCTAAGTGTTGATAGTTCCCCTAACCAGGGGCTTAATCGAATTGAATCACTAACCCAGGTTTCGGGGGTGTTGGGCTGCCAATGGGGTGATGAAGGTAAAGGAAAACTTGTTGACATCTTGGCCCAGCACTTTGACATCGTTGCTCGTTGTCAGGTAACAGAAAACTCGCACTACCATAGCCAAATTTTGCAGTTTTCTCATTGGTTTTATTATCTTTACAGGGTGGAGCTAATGCTGGACACACCATTTACAATGCAGAGGGAAAGAAGTTTGCACTTCACCTTGTTCCGTCGGGTATTCTTAATGAAGAAACTCTTTGTGTTATTGGGAATGGAGTTGTGGTGCATCTTCCAGGGCTCTTTAAAGAGATTGATGGCCTTGAATCTAATGGAGTCTCCTGCAAGGGAAGGATATTGGTCTCTGATCGTGCTCACCTGTTATTTGATTTCCACCAAGTAGTGGATGGACTTCGAGAATCTGAGCTTGCTAAATCTATCATTGGCACTACCAAGAGGGGCATTGGACCATGTTACTCTAACAAGGTTATCCGAAATGGTATTCGAGTGAGTGACTTGAGGTACATGGATACTTTTCCTCAGAAGCTAGATCTTCTATTATCAGATGCTGCATCAAGGTTCCAAGGTTTTGAGTATGGGCCCCATGTGCTCAAAGAAGAAGTTGAAAAATACAAGAGATTTGCTGAGAGATTGGAACCCTTCATTGCAGATACTGTGCTTGTTGTGAATGAAGCCATCTCTGAGAAGAAAAAGATTTTGGTCGAAGGTGGTCAGGCAACAATGTTGGATATTGACTTTGGAACTTACCCCTTTGTAACATCCTCTAGCCCATCAGCCGGTGGGATTTGCACTGGTCTCGGAATTGCTCCCAGAGTTTTGGGTGATCTGGTTGGAGTGGTAAGTAGATGTTACTCTTTTAGTTGCAGAATTGATTTTCATTTGATATAGTGTGGGAATGGCTTGTACCCATCAATGTGGGTTGCTCTCCAATTCTATTTTTGTATATAGTTTTATTTTTTCGGGTGACGGTGTACAGGTTTTTACGTTATTGCTCTCCAATAACTAGAAACAATAACGTAAAAACCTTGAATTTCGCCTGTGCAGGTGAAAGCGTACACTACAAGAGTTGGTTCTGGTCCCTTTCCCACAGAAATCTTGGGTCAAGGGGGTGATCTTCTTAGGTTTGCTGGTCAGGAGTTTGGCACAACTACTGGCCGCCCTCGTCGTTGTGGTTGGCTTGATATAGCAGCTCTGAAGTATTGCTGTCAGATTAATGGCTTTTCTTCACTCAATCTCACCAAACTTGATGTTTTGTCTGATCTTCCTGAAATTCAGTTGGGTGTTGCCTACAAACAGATTGATGGTACACCAGTCAAATCATTCCCTGCTGACCTTCTTGATCTGGAGCAATTAAAGGCATGTCGCCGCCACTCGCCTCTATTTGGATGTTATGTTTTTACTGAATTTTCAGTAGGATAGTTGATACTGATTTTGTTTTTGATACCTAATGTTCATGGTTAACTCCTGTTGACGTTATTGCTCTTCTATGTTCAGGTGGACTACGAAGTATTGCCCGGATGGAAGTCAGATATTTCGTCAGTCAGAAACTACTCTGACCTTCCAAAGGCTGCACGTCAGTACGTGGAAAGGATAGAAGAACTTGTTGGTGTACCCGTCCATTACATTGGTGTCGGGCCTGGACGCGATGCACTCATTTACAAATGATCTCCATAATATTTCCTTGAGATTCCAGATGATTTTCAGACCGTCACAAGTAATACGAAGCTGCAAGTGCCGGAGGAATTTACCTGAGAATTTTGTTTCAGTACCATTGCTGCTTGTAATACATCAGGTAGCAAGTTTTTACCAATAATTTGAAGTTTGAAGAGTAGTGGGGTTTGTCTTTGTAGTTTCCGTTTGGATCCGTTTCGACGAAATACAATGTCTGCGTTTGTGGGGAATAACATTTATTCTTGCACCCGACTTCTGCTGGTATTAAAATTGAAAACAAAAATTCGGGGAGTGTAAAAAGAGAATAAGTCAGAAACCATCCGACTTTTCCCTTGCAAATTGCAACATATTTTCCAATCCCAGAAGTACCGTTTTCGATACCTTGAATTCAAATACAACAAAGCCAACTGTACAGCCATATACAGGGTACGGCAACCCAAACAGGAAAATGAAGCAGACATAATCTTCATGGAGTTAGGCATGCTAGCAACTTTCCGCAGACTTGCCGTAGCTCGACTGAAGCATCTGTCAAGGCTATACTCGACAGTATCGATCTTGCTTCTATTAATCTTGCTGATATACTTTCTACGATTGCATCATCACTGGCCATTAGAGACCCCATTAGCTTTGCACCTGCCATCTTTTCCTGAAGAACAACATAGGTCTCCGATCAGTATTCGGCCATCATTAATACTAAGACAAAGACAGTAACTAAAAAATTAAAACTGTGTCCGATACCTTCTCCGACCCTTTTCTAAGTGCTTTTAATGAGACTTCAAGAAGATCAGTTGAGTAAGGAAGAATTGCAGATTTCAAATGGTACACCGATGAAAAGAGAACCTCAACGCATGCAGCTCGGATCTCCGGGTTCGTCATCACCTGAAGTATTTGACACCACATGCAAGAATGAAGTCAGGCAGAGCACGATATTAAGAGCCAGATACTCACAAATCTGAAAGCAATGAATAATCAAATTACCTTAACAGAACGGATGAGACATGGAATAGTTTTTCGAGCAAAAGGTTTTCTTCCAGAGTCCAATATCTTTTGGCAAGCACTAATGAGAACATTTGCCATGCACACATAGAACGAGAGTGGAACTGGCACCTCACTTGTGCATTTCACATCATCCAAGTCAGATGATAAGGCAGGTTGGTTGCTATCTTGTATAAGTTTATTGATTACATAGGTGAGGGCGGAGTCTCTTGATGCAGCATCTCCTGTATTTTGGATCATAAAAGTGAAGTCACATGTGCCCAACTCAAAAAAAATTAAACTCAGACTGAGGATATCATAGCAACCAAAATTACGCAATAGCAAAGTTACCTTTCTTCCCAACAATGCTAAATGAATCTGGATCTTGCAGTTCAGCACATATCATAAGTGCGAGGCAATCAATGCAACCATGTTGTGCTTTGGAAACTACCGGAAAAGGAACCTTACCCCAATCAATTTTAACAAATAGAAACAAAATTTCTTAGTGTTTGAAATCTTTACTTGTTACACACCTTCATCCCCATCACCAGAAGGCCATAATAGCATTGTCTCCAATGTCTGTCTGATTTTGAGCATAACAGGATGAGAAAGTGAATCCCTGCCTCTGACCTGTCAAAGATAAGAACCTTAATTAGCTCAATCTCGATGTGAATAAAAACAGTTGATGCCTAGGATTGTGGCAGAAGAATAAAGCACAAACTCTTAAAGGCATGAGATAATGGCAACCAAGATGTTGGTCGTGAAGGATAATTACCACAAGAGAAGTGCAAACTGAAAATAAGCATGATTTAATCTTTAGTATATCCCGAGAACTTGCAGCAATTTCTAGCTGGGAGCTGACAATTGGAATTAGCACCTACAGTTTCAAATGGAAGGTACAGAATAAAATGATTGGTATTTTGTCTAGTACAGCATATACAGAAGCACAATCAACAAAAAAATAGAAAGCAATAACCTATTATGACACGCAACTGGTTCATGTTCATACACAAAGTTTCATAAGGCACATAACTTCGCAACTTCCACGATGAAGGGGGATAGATTTTAATTTGTAACTGCTACCACAAAAAAGATGCGGAGGTATTGGTGAAATCTTTATGGAAAATAAAATGCAAGCTGATGAGCAAGCACTTTGGAATAATTCTTTAGCACTGAGAATGGATATAACCCAAATTACACATCAATGATGAAAGTTCAGAGGATCCAAAATCATAGAACCTTTTTTCATAAAAGCACATGGATATTGGATACTCAAATGGATCTAATACTAGGCACATCCAACTATGTGCATAACCAAAGTTACTTACTAGTTAAAGTGACATAAGTTCCCAAACTTTGACTAATTACAAGAAACGACAATAAGCTTCTTTTATGGTCAGTATGGAAGTCAAGAGTAGGTAGCTAAACAGATTCAGTTATAATCCACAAAGGCCTCACATATTATAGCTTTAAATAACCATTTATGGATACAAACATGCATATCATCACATAACCCAGTTCCAAACATTAAAAAAATAAAATTCCATGAAGTAAAAATCAGTCTCCAAGAAGGAAAGATGCAGTTATAATAAAGATATGGTAAAAGTCACTATTGTATACTTCGGGATGAATACGCCCACAGAGCTCAGCCGCAAGTTTCCGTACATCATTGAATTCAAACTCACAAAATGTCCTGAAATAAAAATAAAATAACCAGAAAAAAAAACCCATCAGATTCCATTTGTACAACTGAATCTTTATGATGGTCATGTTGATGGATTTACCTTTTCAGAAGAAGAGCAGTCACACAATCCTGATTGATAGTATTGATATCTCCACAGTCTGAAATCAAACAGAGACCAGAAATAGGTTAAAACTAGAAGTGCAGTTCCTCTAGAGAATTTTTAAAGATGTCTGACAAAAATCATGCAGTTATTGGAGAAATGGCGATTATTTTTTTGACATAACTGAATATTGAAATGTAGTCATGGGTAAACAGATCCCTAGTGAATACCGACTAGCACATCCTCTCTTTATTATCATGAGAAGAGTGGGCCCATACAAAATTGAGTTTGACTTCCAGTCATGAGAGAGAGAGAGAGAGAGAGTACCGTGAAAATTGCCTTGATTGAAAAGTTGTCCATAAATGATAGGTGAATTAAGGTCATTAAATACCCTCAGTGGAAGCATCCTAATTATGAGTAGCGGGCAAAGGTGTTCAAAAAGGGTCTGCTGCATGTTTTCAGAGTCATCACTTTTATAGGTCTGGCACTCCCGTCCAGAAAAGCTGTTTCCATCAAACCTGAAAGAGGAAACGGGCAGAGAATAAAAAAAGTTTAACCACAGCATAGAAAGCCAAATAAAAGTCTCGGATATGCTGAAAATAAAGAGAGACGGGGATAATCCTGGAAGCCTCCAATTCATACAATCAGACAACTTCTTTGCTTTAAGGTAAAAAAAGAACATGTTCTTAATTTTTGAATGAAGAACATGTTCATTTTGCCATCCTGTACTTTTCTGGACTATGCTTAATCGGAAAATGATGGATATGACATGGAAATGACGGACATGCTGGCCCAGGAAGAGACATTAAGAACACCCTGGTAAACGTCAGAGACAACTTTACCAGTGTTTTTTAGGGAATATGTTTTTAAAAAAAATAAAAAACAAGTGGAAACCCAAAATTACCCTCCAAATGCCCAAATGTCATAGAAAAGTATGGAATGGCAACTAATACACTCGCAACATTATGTAATTTTCCTGCAACTACTGGCCATTTATCTCATAGAACTATAAAAGGGGGATTGTTGCCAGCCAATAACATGAATCTAGATTTAGGATTATTCCCGCTACCTAGCTCACAATGACAGTTGGCTGAATGAAACAGGCTCATACATATCATCACTAGGTACTAGTATAAACTACTGAGGGTCAACTATTAACAAGGATATGGGACTGCTATAGATTTGATATAAGTTGTATAACATAATGTACTTACTCTTTCCGTCGTTTAGCATGCAATAGAACACAAGAGAGAACGGCATCAGCAGCTTCTGCCAAGTGCTCACTTATATAACTCAAAAACTTCACCATTGTTGCATTTGATGGCTCTGCAAACATCTTCTCAATCAATGGACCAATCAAGACGTCCCAGCTTTGAACCTGTGGTAATGCAATTGTAAACAAAAAGATCATCGAGTCGAAAAAAACTCAAGAAGCAAGCCAGTGATCAAAATTTGAGTTTAATTATGAAAACCTTGAAAAGACGAAAGTTTATTATGGAAAATTCATCTTACACTTTTAGACCACTCTGGGATCAGCCTAAGCACTCGTTCACTCTCCAGTTTTGATCCTGAAACTTGCAAAATGAAGGGCCCAAATTGGAAATATTAGCATATAACAGTTACATTAATCAAGTGTAATACGTTTCATGTTTCTATGTCATCAAATATAATTGTATTAGCGTCAATGTGGGTAGACTACAACTACATAATAGAAGAATGATATTGTTACTTGTCATGTTGTAATGCATTTGAGCATTACTGTTCGATATCAAGTTATCAACACATACATAATTAAAGAATGGTGGGTAAAAGACAAATGAAAATTTTTTGGTCATGCATCAAGGGAAAAATACAAAAACAACTTCGGCATAGAATAGAATATCTGCCAAGTGGTCACATTGAAACAGATCCTCACCTACATCCCCTGCAGTGTTCTGAAGATTTACGCTTTGGCTGAGGCTGCTGCAAGCAAGAATAATTAATAAAAGTGTTCAGAAGTAGATGCTTTAACTCAATACACATTTCTCTGTATATAAAAAACTCAATAGACATTCTCTTACCCAAACCCAAAGAGCAAAAAAGTTTCCAACAGACATTTTCATAATAAGATAAACATCTTAAACTTTGAGAACATGAGGGAAACAACAATGAATGGGAAAGGAAAATACCTAAGACAGTCGAGCAGTAAACATATA
Organism: Malus fusca; assembly: GCA_035220775.1. Classification (NCBI taxonomy): domain Eukaryota; kingdom Viridiplantae; phylum Streptophyta; class Magnoliopsida; order Rosales; family Rosaceae; genus Malus; species Malus fusca. Next base: position 22,849,560 of record CM069063.1, read on the forward strand.
ACCTCAGCATTCTGGCTATGATATTTTAGTACCCCAACACAGGCATCACTTGCAGTTGATTGCAATTCTTCATCCGATGAATAAACTAGATGAACTAAAGCAGGGAAAACTAATGAAGGGTCTGCAACAACAGGCAGGTATATTTCATCAATGAAAAGTACTAAATCAAATGTCAATCTAAGATTCTTAACTGAAAATAATATTTGCCCAAAGAAGATGACCATATACAATCCTTTGCAATATCTTATTGTTTTTACTCAAAGACTGAAGCATAACCAGCTTGTATGTAACATGTTTCTGGTATTATGATCCTAACGATTAAAATTGCTACTAATTATTAAATACTGAAACACCAAAATTTACATAGAGATAATCTGGAGAATTTCAAACAAGATTTGGCATAAAACAATTCAAACTGTCAAACGAACCAATCATTGTAAGCAAAGTAGATGCTTGTTTTCGAATGGCAATTTCTTCATCTTCAAGTCGCTCAATCAAGTGGTTTGCAATATCTTGCCTGCAAATATCACAGGGAAAAGATACAGAAAGGTAGAATGGTGAAAACACAATAATATTACAAAACAATAAATGCCACTGGAGCACTTTGTATACCATGATAACTGGGGAAGTATGTCATTTGAATCTGACGACATGCGAATGAGTTCTGATACAACATCAAGGGCATTCCTCCTCTGTTGAACATTTCCACAAGCAAGGCGTTCTAGAACTTCTTTAATGCAATGGTTGTCTCTGCTCCTGTTGGGCCATTAATGCCAAGTTAACAACAGGTACAAAACAAAACTGAAAAAAAATACAGATCATAAATTTGATTTACACTTCCAAGAAACAAAAGAAACTTAAATGAAGAAGAAAAATACATCAAACAGTATTCAGCTATCAGCATAACAACAGCTCTAGCTGTGCCGTCCCGTTCATCTAAAAGATGAATCAGCAATGGTAGCATAGCATCCACCTCACCAGAGTCAGTGAGACTACTTCCAGATAATTTTGGCTTAAAAATGACTGCTTTGAATATACAAACAACCCCATCTATCACATCATCATCAGCAGAATGAAGCTTCAAAGAAGAATAAATGTTGATGTCAGTAAGATGACAGAAGAACAATGGCCTTCCAAAAAGCACTCTAATACTGTGGCTAGACACATTGATTTAAAAAATATGTGATGATTAAGTAACCTAACTGTACCAATAATGCCAAGATTGGATGCAACCATAAGACCATTAATATCAAGATTGGATGCAAGCATTAGTACCTGTGGTAGAAGAACCTGTGATATCCTCATCCCATATTCTGACACTATGCTCTCAAATTTCTTGCTGTCAAGACGCCCCAATAGAAGGCATAGACAATTCAGGAAAAACTTTCTGGTCTCTGCACCACCATCCTTATTCTCACTGGGCCCTCCTGAATAATTATCTGTATAAAACTGCATATATTTTTTGTATAAAAAAATTAAATGATTCCATCAAGTACAAGCAAATAAAAAGTTGCATAAAAAAAATTGTTCAACACCCAAAAGTGGAAGAAATCATGGTCCAGAATCAGAATTTAAAGATATACAGTTAAGTTACAAGATTTATTATTATTTACTATTTAGCAATTAAAAAATGATCATATAACCTGTATGCCGTCCAGAATCAGAATTTAAAGATATACAGTTAAGTTACAAGATTTTTTATTATTTACTATTTAGCAATTTAAAAATGATCATATAGTCCAAGATCAACCTGTATGCCTGCTAAGTATTGGTCCAACAATTCTTTGTAATGTCGAGAAAATTTCTGATCTTCCAAGTGCATTAACATGCCATAATGCTTCCAACAAGAATACAGTAGCAATGCTCCAGTTTTGACAACCTTCGAACCTGTCTTTCATGTTACAAACAAGTAAAGCATGACCTTTGGAAATTAGAAACCATAATGTGTGATATTTAATAAAGAATGGGTAAAGGACCTGCCTCAACTTCCAAGTGACGATAATGTCCCTTTATCTCCTCCAACCACTTAAGAACTTGCTCCAATCCTTTGGCATGTAATGGTCGGCTTTTTCTGCTCCACTGCAGAGTAGGGTCACAAAGTAATAGGGTTCACGTTTGAAGCAAGTGACATACAATACAGAAATAGACATGAATATGTGAGTTTTCTTTCTAGATTGAACGGTAACATTCGATATTAGATTATATGAACTGCTGATAGAAATGTCTTCTAGTTATTAACTTTTACAACTAACGGTTATATAGAGATGGAGATGCTAATTATTTGACTTATTTTGGAAAATAGCATCACAACCACAAGGATCCCACCTGACCTGTACAACATCCCAATAATTACCTACTACAAACACTCATGCACAAGTCCATGGACCACCACTTTAAAAGTAAACATAGGACAGATTAAACCCAAAATGCAGTTGAGAGGAACTTACAGCAAGGAGTTTCTGCACTAGCCGAATAAGTTCCTCTAAATGATCCCATAGGATATTCTCCATTTCCATGTTTGAGGCTACTAGAGATTCGGAAGCTGGTTTTGATTTCTTTTTGCCGCTATCACTGGACACTAAAGTAACAGGTCGCTTTGTTGCATTTGAATCTGACAATTTCGGCCTGTTACTTGGAATCTTAGCTTTTTTTGTCAATGCTTCTGTGAGAGCTAAAAAACAATCAGCAGCAGACACAGCAAGGCGAGATGGCAGTTCATATCCATCCTGCAAAGTGCTACCAAAACAAGAGGTCGAAAATACGACCAAATATAATCAATACATAAGCATTGTATTTATTGTCATTTGTCACCTAAAGTATAAAACTTGTATTCCTAATCTTGTTATACAAGACATTGCAATGATTTCGAACACACTGTGCATTTTATTCCAAACCTTATAAATCTGAATATGACAAGTAATTCCAAATATAAGCATAAAGCAAACACCATATAAACACTGCATCCAATTGGCTTCAACTTTATCACGTACCTGCCCTTGCGTACAACATGCCAGAGATGCTGAATACACGAAGAGAGTATCTTCACCAAATCACCGTACCGCTCCCTTATACCTATCATTCGAAGCAGTAAATACTCAAATTTCCGCTATTAAAGATAATTAAAGCAACGGCTTTCTAACTATCTTCACTTCAACAACTTCACATTTGGCTTTGTTACCATTAGGCTTTGTTACCATTCATGGGAAATTGGGTCACTGTGGTCTCGTAGTCCAGAAGAGCACGCACAAGAGTACACCAGCCAAGCACTATAAAGCGATCATCTTTCGTCGAAATAATTTTCGCGAGTCCTGCCACAATAGCTTCGAAGATAAAATCGTCCTGAAATAGCCAATTCAAAAGCACCATAGCTTGCCTGGCGCGCTTCGTGTCCTTGCAGCTCAATGACTGAATTTAGAAAATAACACCAATAATTTAAAGAAATTTGAAAAGAAAAAAAACCCAGAAACAATTGCATTGTGATTGAATGAAAAAATGCAAAGAAAAAGTGAAATTGCGTACATTTTCGAGCATGGGGACGAGAATTTCATGGAGGGGCTCGTTCCTCTGAGCAGCGTCGTTTAGGTATTTGTGCAGGAAGCGGAGGGCGTCGTCGAGAGAGACCGAAACGGAGATGTGAGGGGCTGAGCTGAGGGGCGGAGGGGAGAGTCGAGAAACGGCGTCGTGGAGCTTTCTGGGGCGGGCGGAGAGCAGAGCGGTCATTGCTCTGCCGAGCGTTACTGACATCATTGACGGCGAGGGAGATTCCGACGAGTCCGAGGAGTCGGATTTCCATAGCAAATATTGCGTTTGTTCCATTTGGATTGGTTGGATTGAGAAATTGGAGAATTTGAGTCTTGTAGGCTTTTTGGTGTTGCTGTTTCAAAAACCTAACTTTTGGGTTTAAGAGAAAATGAAATAGATTTGAAAACTTTGACTATTAATTAAAAGGAAACTAATGAAAATGGCTTGAAAACTTTGAGTTTTAATGATAAGGACAAAATAAAGGGTAAATTGAATAGTACCAGGTTTGACTTTTTAGTGTAAAAATGTGGTTTTTCGTTAAAGTGAACAGTACCGCAGGCTTTTCGTTAAAACTCCCTTAATTAAAAGGATAAAATGTGTTGTAAGTGAATAATACCATAAGTTATTTTTAGAGTAAAATTGTCCTTAACCTTAAAAGTAAACAGTACATAAATATTTCATTAAGACACCCTTGGGTTTAAGATCTTGCTAAGTGCCAATGGGTGCAACTGCGTTCTAATTTTTAGAAAAAGCAATGTGCTCTATCCACACACACCAAAAGCAAATGTAGATTTGGTTTAATCTAAATTACATATTAATAGAACTTCTTTGTTAAAAAAAAAGAACCAATGAAATTACAATTATAACCTTTAATACATAAGCGGAAAAAAATTAGAAAATGAAAAAAATATGGCCATTAAAGTAATTTCACACAAATAAGTTTTTTGCTTTTTGTTTAGAACCTCACCCTATCACTTCCCTCTAAACTCATTCCCTCTATTTCTCCTTAACCCCCAACCCAGTTAAAAACAAATAACTTCTCCCATCAAAAAGTTAAAAAACAATATTTGAGAAAATCAAAATATATTCTCACATTAAGTGTGGCCTTTACTAGCAAAGGCCACACATTCAGTGTGTGAGAACTATTTTTTTATTTATAAGAGCAGTGATTTGTTTTTAACGAGTTGGAAGTTAAGGAGAGTAGAAAGAGCAGTGGGAGAAAAATGTGAAAGAGAGAGGGAGGTGGGAGTAAATTGGAGATCACTCGGCTGTGAGGGTGAGAAAAAAATACAACAAAATTGTTTAGTGTAGGGCTGGGCAAACGGGTCTAGGGCCTGCGGGGCGAGGTGCGTCTTGTAGGTTCGGGGCGTGTCTAGATTTTGTAAACTCAAAACGGGGCGGGGCGAGTTCATGTAATTGGCGGGTCGGGGTGGGTGCGAATTTCTTTAAAAAAAAAGGGCCCCGGACCGGACCATTTCCACTGTCCATTATATGGAGATTACATCTCCATCATTCATTCCTAACACACATCTATTCTCTCTCGGTCTCTCATCTCTCGAATTGTCAGTTCACTCTCTCATCTCTTGAATTCCCAACTCGAGCCTCGAGGTCTCCCTCTCTCGACTTCAACCACCATCTTTTATGTCGTGACTTCGTTTTCTTTGTCAGTTTGTACGTTATGTTCGCCGCAAGACACTAGCAGGGCTCAGGTAAAAATGACCAAGAAAGACGAGGACATCACCGCCTCTCTCAACGACCTCATAGAGAAGGATATCGGCATCCTCGCCAAGTATAAGAAGAAGTTCGAAGGGTCGAAGCGTACCAGTTGTTAGCTGCGCCTAGGTATATGATTTGAGGCTTAAATTTATGTAATTTGAAGCAAAATAAGTGCTTTTAGGAAATCTGCTTATAGGTATGTATGATTTTGTTTTGATTCATCAATTGGTGTACTTTGTAATGGCAAGGGTGAAAGTCTTGGATCCATGAGGAAGACAACGTCTTTTTGGATCGATATGTGTGTTAGGTTAGAAGTTGCTGGTGTGGTTGGGCTCAAGCAAAAATTGCAGACCCTGTTGGACCCGTGAACTCGGCCCGAACCAGCCCGTTTGAAACGGGCCAGGTTAGGTCTGATTCCAAATTTATAAATTTCATTACTCGCCTCGCTCCATTTTGTTTCATTTTAAAACGGGTCCAATTCGGTCCCTCCAAATTTGGGCCCAACCCTTGTTTAGTGTGTCATTTACTATATTGTTCATAATTTTATTTTAGTCAAGGGTGTGATATCCATACACCCCTTTTTACTTCTCACACACCCTTTATTTATTTCTATCATTTGATATTCTTCAATTCATATGATCCAATGACTGGAAATTAAGAGGGTGTATGAAAAGTAAAAAGGGGTATGTGAGAAGTAAAAAGGTTCACACACCCCTTTAGTTATTGTTCTTTAGTTTTGCTGATAGGGCTAAAATGATCTTTTTACCCTTGACAAAGAGGGTTATATTAAATAGTAGAAATTTTGTTATTGTTATAAATATAGGTGTCAATTATTTAATTTGAGTGGATGACATCATGTATGTGCAAGTAATGATATCATGCCTATGTAAGCAATGATGTCATGACCTATTCATTTGCCTATATAATGAAGGCCAAGGCCACTGACAAATAAGAAAAACATACGGAGGAAATGAAAGAAAAGAGGAAAGAAAGAGAGAAAAGAAACAAGAGATATGCATGAGAAATACCAGTGAGTCACAGGAAAAATAGTGAGAATTATTTTGTACTCCTATTATTTCAAATAATGAAAGAAAATACTACTGGCACCCGGAGGATGTAGACATACTTATTGTGTCTTATTTACTATATCCCACTGCACACATATCCTCAATTTCAAACAGTTTTTGGTTTTTTATTTTATTTCTTTTTGTCAAATTGCCTTTTTTTTTTAAATTTGAAACTCGTTTCAATTTTCAGTTTTTTAAAATGTGAAAACTGAAAATAAAAAAGTAACCTAGTAAGTAAATTACTTATAGGATTCTATAATATATTTTATTGTAATTGTATTCCTTGCGGAGTAAGATTGTTTCTCTCTTATCACTATAAATAAAGGCACAACGAGGTTAAACACCACACTACAGAATCACCAAATTCTCTCTTCTCTTTATCCTTGCCGTCGCCAATCTCCTTTTTGTTGGGCCATAATTGTCCAGGGCAAGAGTGAGGTGGATCAGAATATGCATACCTTAGAAGTCCGGTCATGGACTCGACAGCCTCCGATGTAGAGCTAAATAAACGGACAGGGATGCCACCGTCATCCTATTCTGGAATCAGTGGACAAAGTTTGACGACTTTGCTGAGATTTATCATGCTTATTCTGCAAGATACGAAAACTTAATCCAGCAAGGAATCAACATGTTTTGTATAATCTTGGAGTCCTTACAATCTAAGGATTGACATATGTGACATCCCACATCGCCCAGGGGAGTGGATCTTGTAAGCCTTATATGTATATTCCCATCTCTTCCTAACACGAGGCCTTTTGGGAGCTCATTGGCTTCGGGTTCCATCGAAACCCCGAAGTTAAGCTAGTTCGCGAAAGAGCAATCCCATGATAGGTGATCCACTGGGAAGTTCTCATGTGAGTTCCCAGAAACAAAACCGTGAGGGCGTGGTCGGGGCTGAAAGAGGACAATATCGCGCTACGGTGGAGTCGAGCCCGGGATGTGGTGGGGGCTCGGGCGGGGATGTGACAACATGCGCCGCAAGTAATCACATTCGTAAAATGATGCAATATCTACTTCCTAGACATCTTTTGTGATTCTCCCGGTTTGATAATGATTATTATTATCCTAAGATATGCATCTCTGCTCCCACAATTATCACATACTTATTATATTGTTTCTTGCTTGAGTCTTATATTGCTTGCTAACTTGATCGTTTGAGAGCCTTTGACTAGCATACACCACCTCCCCCCTTGCACCCTGATTATACTTGCTCACGGTAATTTGTTCTTTTACAGTTTAGTTGGATTTGTGCATCTTTACCGCTTACAGCGGTGCGAATTTGGTTCCAACAATTGGTGTTTTCATTGAGAGTGAAAATCATATGCCTCTTGACCAACTTAATCTATCACATACATGAACACATAAGAAAGCTCTATTAAATCCAACACTAACAAGGCAACCGATGACAGCCTTGCCCTTGATGTCTCAATCGCATCCGTTGAGAATAATCTTGTTGTTGACACCACCAACACTCTAGGGGCAAGCAATCAAACCCTTCATGCTCTAGCCACCCCAAAGGGCGGCGAGGCTTTGCTTATTGGAAACCCCCCCAATATGAGGCATGTATGAGATACTTTACCAAAGATCAACGTTTTTGTTGATAAGTTGCAGCATGCCTATACTGCTTTTCGGGTGATGTCATGCAAACTTCGTGGACGTTGAGAAGAGAATGAAGGCTCTCAAAAGATCCAGCAAGACCATCCCGCAAACTCAAATTCCTATTTTTGATTATAGCAACATAAGTACCATAAACCCAGATGAATAACTCATCGAGCCAACTTATACTCCAACTTTAGCAAACATCACTAATCCGAGTACAAACCCGCTTCACAATGATCAAACTACCAATAACACCACTCCAAATAGGACAAAGGTTATACACAACCCTGGTCCCTTGGCCGTTGCAAGAGTGCCCCGGATAGAACCACGACACTGAGCTTTAACAACCCAAAGTCTTCAGAGGAGCCAAAGAGACGTCGGCTCGATAACCACGACATGACTAGAGATGCCCCAAGGGAAACTCCACTTCGTATCCCTGGTTGGACTGTTGTGAAAGTGAAAAGCACACTCTTCAACAATCGGATATGCGCATCCGCCTTATAAGTTTTCTCAACCTCGATTTAAGTACTTCTGCAGTGACATTGATCCAGATTACCACATCATGCACTATATGAGAGTCATGGCGTTATACACCAACAATGACATTTGGAAGTAGAAGATATTCTCCTCTATCCTAGAAGGGACCGTCATGAGGTGGTTCTCGGAGTTATCAACTCGTTTGATTGATTGCTTCAAAAATTTAGTCAACATCTTCACCAACATCTATTTGGTGCACCATGATGTCCAAAAGCAACACAAAGCCATATTCATCATGGTAGCTCAAAGCAAGGACAAAATTCTTAAAGCTTACCTGAAGCGGTTCCATAGGCTTGACGACATACTTGCCACCATGGCTTACAAGCAAGGACTCTATGTCAACTGGCCCTTCTCCCAAAAGTTGAACAAGAGGAACTACGACTATGCCACCTTAGCGGAATGTTTGACCTCACTAACTGGGATGACAAAACCAAAAGGAAGGTTCCTTATCAGGACCGCAGTAGGAAGCTCAAACGAAAAAGAGAAGATTGAAGCAATCCACCTCTGTCTTCCTTTCGAAATGACATGAGAGGACGAAAAGATAAATCAGCTCCACTTAGATTGAGGCAATATACAGACCTGCACACTATCATCAACAACATTCTTCACATCATCAAGGACAAACCCTTCCTTGAACGGTCGGAACCTCTTTTTGAACATCTGGTAAAGAAAGTCAAAAGAGTATTGCTCCTTCCACCAATGCATAAGCCATACCATTCGAAATTGACAAACGCTCAGAGACCACATCGAGGAAATCATCAACCAATGGCAATGTTAGGAGTTTGTAAGAAGCAAGGCAAGGAAAGAAAATGCCCCATGAAGAAAGGGACAAAGGTGAATCCGACAGGTACGAGTTGACTGATGACGAGGATGACAAGCGGTCATCAAAGAAGCTCACTCTCAACATCAATTGCATCTATGGAAGGCAGAAACTACAATAAAGAAAGGGAGATCATGGTCCGAAGAAATGAGCATTGATGACTCTAAGGTGGACCGTCCTCAGAGATTGTTTAATCGATTAAAAAAAACTCTCCAAACTAAACATGGTTTGATTCTTCAATGATACGAGAAGATATGTAGACCACCACACCGAATTTAACCACAAATAATATCAATGCCGTAGTCTGTGTGAAGACAAGTCCATGGAGAACTCATCTCCTGCTCGGCTCACCATGTACTATCGCAAAAAATGACCCCTTATGTAAAACTTACGTTGTATCATTTTTTAATTAGAACTACACCAATGATTTGATTCTCTTCTAGGAGATATGTGGGTAGGCATTTCTGGATTCAGACACATCTCCTATCAAATTCACCATTCTCTTTTGAATAAGAATTTCAGTGTTTGATAATGCAACGACTTCCATCTTGTTTATTCTTTCTTTTCTTTTTTGTAGTAGTGCGAATACCCTAAAATCCCAAAATAACACACAACTTTGAAACTTCGCATAATTGCAAGTCTAAAACTTTAAAATGGTAGTGTCTAAGGAGTCTCATTTAGCCTACTCCATAGTGTTTGGTTAGCAGCTTGGAAGGCTTGAGTTGTATTAAGCACGGTTACGATAGAAGTTTATACAACCAAAATGTTATGGGTTATAACATTCAAATCCGGGCTCTACGCCATTCGAGGGAATAATCGAAAGAGCTTCGGAATCATCTGAGGGGCGGCTTAGAATCCTGACCCTGGGTACGATTACTCCCTCGGTCTACTCCTGGATTATGATATTATCCTTTTATTTGACAAAACCAATCCGCAATTAGGTCTCGGCAGAATCAATTCTCCACCCGATCCTTTTAAGAATCTCACTTGTATTAGTACTCGGCCGAATTTCATTTTGGGTTGGACTAGGGATGGGCAAATACCCATTGGTTATGGGTAACCGTGGTTATCCGCCCATTTAAATTTGACGGTTACGGTTATAGGTATAACCGTTTACCCGTGAAATTTAAATGGACGGTTATGGGTATTACCCGCGGTTATAAATGGGTACCCATTTAACCATTTATTTTAATATATGTAAAACTAAAAAAAAAAAAAGTTTCTAGCTAAGTTTACTATCCCGAAACATATTTGGTTATAAAGGGCCATAATATATATATATATATATATATATATATAATGGGCAAATGTTTAATATATGTGATTGAATGTGCTAAACATTAGAGTATTCGACAATTTTGTTTTGGAGTCTTTTGGAGCTTTGGCCAATTCAAGATAATGATTACCTTGAGCTTTTAGAAACATGTTATTGTCGGTTGATGCGTACCTATATATATGTATATATATTTAATTGGCCTCGAGTACCTATATATATGTATATATATTTAATTGGCCTCGAGTTTTCAATAAGTATTTGACCCAAAAATTAGAAATCAATTAAATGGCTTGGATCGATGAACATATGTTTCTAAATAAAAATCCAAATATTTATCAAATTAGCTTATTAGCAGACTAATGCATACTTACATATATATATATGTATATATATATTTATCTATGTATGTATGTATGTATGTATGTATACAAGAATATTAATTAACCTACAACCATGCATGATTCTTGTAATAGATTGACGGTCAAATAATTGGGAGACATCGCATATATTCATAAATAATATTGCCGTTAATATCAAAATTCATGTTAAATGTATTTATAACGGTATTTAATTGTTAAAAAAAGAAAATTATGACAAATTTCTTTTTAATTTTCAAGTTGTTAAAAAAATAGGTAGACGGGTGAAAAAAAGAGTAAACGGGTTAAAAATGGGTAAACAGGTACATAGTTATGATTAAATGGGTATGCGGTTATGAGTATGGTTAACCGTTTATAAACGATTATGGGTATGAGTATACCCTTTTATGTAAATACCCAACGGGTAAACGGTTATGCGGGTAAAAGCTTTAACGGTTATGGGTAAATAACCGCGGTTACCCGCCTGCCATAACCGTTGCCCATCCCTAGACTGGACATTAGTACTCGGCCGAATTTCATTTTGGGCTGGACATGTAGATATTATTTGGGTTGAAAGGTTACTAGTGAGCCGAGAATTAAATCTTAATACAAACTACCCACCTTCGGCCCAAGTCTAGTATTTCAAGCCCAAACAAGATTATAAGCATGATATTTGTTGACTTACCGATGCATCATCTGTTGCCATGACCTAATGGTGCATCATCATCGAATTTAAAAAAAAGACACAAAGGTATTGAATTAAGATTTTATTTAATTTTTTGGGAATTATTTTGTTTACACGGAATGGAATGGAAGAACATGTGCTAAAGCTAAACACATATTTTTTCAATTTTCATCATGTTAATTAATTAATTAATAGGAGGAGTTCTGTAATATGATGCCACTGTCACAGGGAAGAACATTTGCCTCACTCCTTCAGAGTTGATTATGGGGAATATGATTCCTGAAGCACCCTACAAAAACAAAAGGTGGAAAAATCAATACAAATGAGAAGAGGATCGCACCAGATGCAACTGAATATCTCAACAAATGGAGATAGATACACACCAAAACCAATCTGGCTCCAATCCACATGCGTTTTGGGCAAGGGAATGGAAGTAGCAAGCGCCCAATGGCGTAGACAGCCACCGCAAAAAAGTGGAGAACCAAGCTCAATGGTTGCGGGTTTAGGCCGGAAAGAAGTGCTAGAGGTCCATTCGAGAACACGCCTCCAAGGCTCAAGTAATCGAAACATGCTTGGCGCATTTCCATCCTTGCCGGATCAGGTGATGCACAAAATACCCTGTATAGTGCACCTGCCAATGTGTTTATGGTTGAGGCCACAGGCTGCACCAAAACCAAGCATTAGAATTTTTTTAATTTACCATTCAACTCGAGTTGAAATAAGAACTTTACTAATAGTTTCTCAATGAAATGCATTGTAAAAGTATTGAGTATGTGTGTAATAACTTAGGCTGCTTACCTTGCGCAGCGTATAGAAGGATTCGAGGTATTTACAAAGGGCAGGTGCATCATTCAGATTCTGCAGAGGTCTTAGAAGATTTCTAAGAACAACAATGTCTGAAAGAGCCACAGTCATGCCTCCTCCAGTTAGAGGATGCCTCATGTTGACAGCGTCCCCCATCAGAAGGACACCAGGAGTGGGACGAGGAGCAGCAGGCATGCTCCTGTTTGGCATTGATTTTATGTTTCCTTTATCCGCGGCAGCCATAAAAGCGGCATACAGCTCAGGGGGAACCTGCAATAAACAATTTGCAAACCCCTTGATTAGGCCAAAGATTCAAATACGTAAAGTATTCATGAAAACAGAGATGGTTGTTATTTAGAGAGGTAAATAACAAAGTGATCGGTTTATTTGTTCTAAATAGTTTATTCCAAAACAAACTATTTGAAGCACAATAGACATACTTGGGGTGCCACTTTTGTTTTCAAGTAGTGAGACATTTCACCACCAGAAATAGAAGGTACTTTTTGGCCTGGTACATCAACAAGGCAACGAATCTCGGTGCTGCTTATAGGATAAAACAATATCGGCGAAGGATCTGCCAATATTACATGCCCGTGATTTGCATATGGAAGCTGGCAATTCTCCAGAACCAAACCAACAAAACAAGAAGGTATATCAACCTACAAAAAGAAAAATAAAACATGATTTTATATTCAAGTAATAAATATATATTTCAACCAATTATCCTTTCTTGTTTTTGTTTATTTTACAAGATTTGCAGTTTATCTTCACCTTAGGATTGCAGAGAGAGTGCCGTAGGTTTGAATAGCATCCATCGCATACTATTGTGAGAGGTGCGTGTGCATTGAGTTCTAGATCACTACCTTTGGATTTATACTGCACCCCCTTGACAGTACCTTTTTCTTCCAGTAGAGATGTCACCGTTCCTTGTTCCAATCTTACACTGATGTCGAAATTTAAGAAATGACACACAAATGAGACTCCAGCAGAGTATGCAAATCTCCTTCATAATGAATCTCACATACCATGCATTATCCGATATCGTATAGATTCTTGTTAAATACATGGTTAAGTTTTTACAGTCTGACAACATAGCATGACAAACTTTCAAGCAAAGAGAACATATTAAAGATACATTGCAATGTGTAATCAAATGATCTATCTTTGTATAGCAAAAACATACCGGACGTCAAATTATAACAGATACTTGAAATAGATGACTGAAGCAGAGGGAAAACTTTGTGTTTTCCAGACCTCTAAAACTTTGAATTATACAACACATGGCGAGCCTACTGAAAAAAGAATACTATGAAATATATTTGAAGGGAAAGGAAGAGTACTTGGGAAGAGATGAAGCTTTTTCCCGCATCCTTTGAATGAAACGCCCGTGGTGAAAGCTTCTCCCAGCCACATCAGGATGGAAGTTTTCCAAAGGATATGGCAGCTTGGTACTTTTTCCATCCTTGTAAAGAGCATATCCGAAAACCCGTTGAGCATCAATCTCATTTACACAATCTTCAACCAAACAGAAATATTAACAATTATCATATGTAGTTGTCTAACTCAAAGTGGAAATAAATGAGGACAGTTATGGAACATTCATATAAGTCCTCAGGTTTATACTTCTTTGCTTACCCTCAAGGCCTAACTCAACTAATCTGAGATATCCCCCTGGTTGCAGCAGCTCGCCGACGATTCTGTCTGGCTCACTCAAGTCCCTTTCAATCACATGCACTCGGCGCCCATCCTGCGGTATGCAGACATTGTAAACAAAACATAGCAATAGTAAGAAGACAAGACATGATAACTTAGATTTGTGCAAATTGTAAATATTATGATCCTGATGTTACTATATACAATCTAACAAAAATATATGAAAAGATTTTCCTAATGATCCACACCTCAGATGATCTTGGAGACCCCAAACAGATCTCAAGGCGTTATCTTTAAGTTTTCTTCCCACCGAAGCAGAAATATAATCTCAGATAAAAGGAAACAATTACATATTTTAATGAACAGATAAATAAAGAGTGATAACCATTAAATTTCGAAAACCTTAAACCTCGTCAAGTTATATATCGCACAAATATAGGAAGAGGCATAGAATCCTTAGAGAGTGAGAGAATGTCACCTTCCCAAGAGTGTAAGCGAGCGCCGAACCAACAACCCCAGCACCAACAACGATAATGTCTGCACTTTCAACCATCTTTGCCTCGTCGCACGTTCCATTTTCACAGCTCTTCAAACAATTCCCATTTTGATGAGCTCTGGCCTTCTTCTGTCGTCTTAGACTGCACAAGAAAACAAACCCGAGCAGCGAGGCTATAACAGCACACACTATATTCAGGTAAACCATCTTCAAAGATCGTGAATTCGGTTAGAGAAGATTATGGTGGAGCTCTCTGAATTTTAGTTCTTTTCAAGTGTTTGAGTTGGTTCCCAGACTTAAGTTGGCGCCTATATATAGTGAGCCAACTTTTAAAAAAAACTATTTTTTGGTTTTGGGATAGAAACGTGGACAAGTTATGCGCCTACCACTGTAAATTATTTACCAGGCCAAATTGGAAGACCTGAAAGCAAGTCATTGTGTACAAGACTGCGTAATTTAGTAAATTTTATTCCCCCCCAAGATTTAGTGGAATCATTTGCAACTAAAATATAGGTAATGTTTTGGCAAATGAGAGTTAAGGCAGTCGGCTAAGACAATATACCATTCCTCTTACATATGAGTTTGAGTTTTCTTTTTTGTAAATTAGAATATATTTTTGAATGGAAATAACAATGTAACCGAAACTACAAAAAATGTTTGGAGGTTCTTGAACAATAATGTAATTTACTTCACAAATATAATTTTTATTTCGCAACTATTATGATATTTATATGTTACGAGATAACAAAGTTACACGCTATAGTGATGCTAGCCACAACTCGGTCTCTAACTCATTACAAATGTATATCATTAACATATTCACACGAGGCTGATTATAACCCTTTTCTCTTACATTTTGGAACTATTAGTGATCCTATAACAGAACCAGAAAATTTACATGGTCAGAGAGTAAGTGCATTGGAATGGCTGTCCAAGTAAGACTTGATTTAGTCAGAGAGGGGTTGGTAAGTGTGGAAGTGGATCATATATTATTATACATAGTATAAAATATTAATATTCTGCCATGCAAATGTCAAAAAAAACCAAATTTTCTCTAGGTTTTGAAACCATGGGTGCCAAACAGGGGGTGACAACTAGCAATGTTAAACTAAAACATAAAAAGACAAGAGAAGAAAAAAAAACAAACTTCCCTAATCCTCCTGTAAACTCCTGTAAACTAATTATAGCATATAATCATGACTGTTAGAATAATTATCTGTCAAAAATATGGGATTATGGATCAAGTCAGTATGAAATTTGTTTATTTTATTTGAATATAATTGCAATTGGACAATGATACAATGATGGCGTGTAAGTGATACAATAATGACTGATTCCTAACTATTGATGCATGCAAGACTCACTTGCATCTACGGTCAAGAATCACCCACGTTAGTAACTGACCTAGCAGTCCTTGCAATTATATAATACAAAGTGAGTATACTACATGAGGTGAAGAGAGCGTGTAGCAATAGTTACATGGAAGAATCCAGGATTTGAAATTGTTACATGGAAGAATCTGTAATTATACAAACAAGCTTATCTTAAAAGGTTGAGAAAATGTGCTACGAGCCTACGACATTCATTGTTTTCGGTTTTCTGAGTATCTTGTTTATATACCGGAGGAAATCTGCGTGCAGGGAAGAACATTTGTCTTACTCCTTCAGTGTTGATTATGGGGAGAAAGATTCTTAAAGCTTCCTGCAAAATTATAATTGTTTGGACCGAAACTTGACTTTGGGCCCAAGCAAATCTGGCCCAAAAAGGAGACCTGAAGGGAGAGTCGGTCGAAGCCCAGCAACTTGGCCGAAGCCCAACCGAAACCCAGAAAAGCAGGAAAGGGCCTCCTCTGACTTGGTGCAGCTCATGAAGACCACTTGCCCACCTACCCAAAGACCAAGTGGTGTAGACTGACCAGCTACACAGCCCATAAAGTACTTTATGGTGGCATTACATGTAAAAAAGCTGATGAGTCATCACCTTCAAACCGCATTCGGGCAAGGCTGCTGCTACAGGAGGACATGCTGGGTTGTCTATAAAAGAAGAAAGAGAAATCAGGATTAAGGACACTCAAACAAACAAACAAAGACACTTAAACAAACAAACAAAGACACTTAAACAAACAAACAAAGACACTCAAACAAACAAACAAAGCACAAACTCTGCTCAAAGCCAGATTTGCCTTCAAACGATAGCTGTAGTCAGCCAAAGCCTTCATCCCTCTCGGGATCAACTCCCCCTCAACCCTTTTTGTAAGCTCTGCTACCTTGTCTAAAACACTTGCCGTAGTATCGATCTCCCTCTGAAAACTCACTTCTCAAACCTCTTTTCCTCTAAACTCTCAGCCCACTGATAAACCCCAATCCCAAGAGGTCGCAAGACGCCCAGTTTTGCCCGACAAGGTGAAAACCTTGCCTGTCCCTTCTTGGTTTTGTCTTTTCATTTATTAAACTAGCAGTATGTTGTCTACTTTCAGTTGTATTCAAGTTATTTCTAGTAAAATGATGATTAAGAAATTCTCTCAGTGCTTGAATCCGATTTAAAGATGTCTCCACTATTTAAATCAGATCTAAGTTCTAATCTCCCGGACATATAAGAGTGATCATGTAAAAGTCCTTGGTCTCAAGGCATAAAAAAGAACTTTATGTGGACTTAACCCATCCACGACAATCCTTGATAAACAAAGAAGTCCGAAGTTACTTGGGGCGCAAGTAATCGACTGATCTAGTAGTTTTACCGCTGTTATATTATGATTATACTAGAACGTTTGAGTATGGAATGAGTTATGATAGGAAGCCTCAAGGCCTACACCTAAGGCCCTACAAAGGCACCTATTTGGATTCGTTCTAAGCTCTGCGGGCTAGAACGTTTGAGTATGAAATGAGTTCTGATGGGAAGCCTCAAGGCCTACACCTAAGGCCCCACAAAGGCACCTATTTGATTCGTTCTAAGCTCTGCGGGCTAGCTGGTCAGAAATATAACGGTGGTAATACTATGTGCGACAATGGAACCAGCAGTGTATATATCCAAGAGCTGGATTGGTTATGGATTGGAAGCCTCAAGGCCTATATCTAAGGCCCCACGAAGGCACCTGTCATAATCAATACAGTCCCTCGAATACATACATACATACATATATATATATAATTGGATTCAACATCCGATCTACGTCTGCCATGCTAAAGATGGCAGTGGCACGCCTAAGCATCTCAAAGTTAACCTTGATTGTGAGCCTTAAGGCCTACACCTAAGGCCCCATGAAGGCACCTTTCAGAGTTAACTATGTCATTCTCTTTCAGTCTTGCCCGACAAGACGTGCCCGACGAGCCTTGCCTGACGAGCCTTGCCAGACAAGCCCGACAGTAAAAGCAGAAGCCCGACAGCAGCCCTCAACCGACACCAAAACCTCTCCCGGGGAGCTGTGTGCTCGTCGGCCAGGAAGCCTCCCCGACGGAAATTCCTGACGCGAACAATAATAAATAGCTTTCCAAAAAATAAAATAAAATAATAATAAATACATATAAGGCTGTTCATCTATCTATACATATATAAAGCCACAAGACAATAAAATGGGAATCATTACCCTTCCTTAACTATGATTTCAAAATCAATTTAATTTAAAAAAAAAATCCAAACAAACAATTTATCGTCAAAATGAATTTGCACTATATTATTGCTAGCATACTGTGAGACTTAACCTACTCTTCCACCCCTATTGTAGATCATATCATTTGTTAAAAGAAAGAAAAAAAATTAGAAATTGTGGTGGACAGTTTTTTTTCCTTTATTTCTTTAATTTTTAAAACAAAAATAAAAAAAGAAAAACCACAAGTAAAAAAAAATTGTAAAAGAGCAAATTGTCACATGCATAATCGTGTGGCAAGATGCTAGTTTATTTATAAATTCTGAAATGAAATGGCGGTTAATTGTGAAAACCAGTCACAAGACGTTATTAATTTACAACCCAATTTTTTTTTACTCTCTCCACGTAAGATCATAATGTTGTTTTTTATTTAATTGTTTTTGTTGTCAAAGTAATGTTGTTTTGATTCAGTTGGAATCATAGTATTATGGAACTCGTTAGGACTCCAATGATCATCATGTGTGTTGCGAAAAAAATTTGGAACAACAGTCGGGTTTTGCAGCATCTTACTTTCTTAGGTGGTTTGAACATGTGAAACAAGACCTATAGACGCTTCGGTTAGAAAATGTAATTATGAGACAAAGCCAGAGCCAAAGGGTATATAGAAAATGTACCAAATTTTTAGAATCTTCTTCCAAGTCTTCCAGGGGTAATAGTTTAGACCAGAGAAAGCAGCGAGAGCTCCATTTGAAAAGACGCGTCCAAGGCAAAAATAATCGAAGCATGCTTGGCGCAATTCCTTTCTTGCTGGATCAGGGGATGCACATAACACCTTGTACGCGGCACCTGCCAGTGTGTTTATGGTAAAAGCCGCTGGCTGCTGCGAAACCAAGAATTATCTTATATGAAGTTACCTCTAAATTGGAGCCAACTGCTAACAGTGAAAGACATAGATTGTTGGAGAACAATTTAGATACAAAAATAACAAAAATACAGAACTTGAAATACTTATACTTTATTACTCAAAATTACTTGTAATACATAATGAAATTACACAATATTACAGAAATAAAATGATACTAACTTGAATAAATCAAAGGTAGAGGCTAGCGCAAAAACTATGTCATTCGAACAGTATTTCCGTCCCACTCTTGTGCTTATGGTTCTACAATGTCTGCTCGACCAAGATACAACTACCTAATTCTACAACCCGCACTGGATTATAGAATTCTAGCTAATTGCTTTGTGTGTTTACTCTCTAGAAAGTTTGTACGGAAAAAAAGGAGAAAGGAAAATGATCATCTACGATGGAAATGAGACTCCAGTTATATAGGCTCTTTCATCTCTCTTCAAATACCTTTTGGGTGTATCTGAAGCTACACAACTCTTATTAATCAAAACATTTTTAATTAATTTTAATAAAAAACATAATATTATGGTATAATCATCAAATCTAATCCACACAATTAATGGATCAAATCTCAATTCTCATTACAAATGATCGAACACCTAATTATTAATGAAGGAGACTGAATTAATATAAGGACCTCAATTTCCCTTGAGTTCCCCGATGTGGGACTTAAAGCAGCTCAAAACTCCAACATAGACTGCTTACCTTACGTAGGGTATAGAAGGATTCGAGGTATTTAAATAGGGCAGGAACATCATTCAGATTGCGCAGGGTCTGAGAAGATTCCTTAGAACAACAAGGTCCGATAGAGCCACAACCATGCCTCCCCCAGTTATAGGATGCCGCATGTTAACTGCATCCCCCATTAGGAGAGCACCTGGGGTGTGATAAGCAGTAGCAGGCATGCTCCTGGTGGGCATTGTTTTTATGTTTCCTTTATCAATGGCAACCAAAAAAGCAGTGTACAGTTCGGGAGGAACCTGAAATATTATACGACTAAATTAGTCCAAATGGTTAGATAAGTGAAGTACGAATAAAGTCAAACACATATTTCATTAAGTTTCCAAGATGTAATCCTACCTGGGGTGCCACCTTTGTTTTCAAGTAGTGAGCCATTTCACCACTAGACATAGAAGGTACTTGCCGGCCTGGTACATCAACCAAGCAGCGAATCTCCCTGCTGCCGATGGGATAAAATGATACGAGTGATGGATCCCCCAAAATTACATGTGCATGATTTGCATATGGAAGCTGGCAATCCTAAAGAATCAAACCAACAAAACAAGAAGGAATATCAACCTGCAGATAAACAATGGCAATTGTTGATTTGCTGATTGAAAATTCTTAAAAATCTGGTTCAGTATATTTGTTTTCATGTCATTTGAGATAATTAGCATGCACCAGAAAAAAGAAGAATACAAAACTGGCACGCTATTTTCACCTTAGGATTGCACAGATAACGTCGCAAGTTTGAACAGCAACCATCACATACAATTGTGAGGGGTGCAAGCGCAGTGATTTCTTGACTACCTTTGCGTCTAAACTTCACCCCTTTGATAGTACCCTTTTCTTCAAGCAGAGATGTCACCGTTCCTTGTTCCAACTTTACACTGATGTCAAAATTTTGGAGGATGACATGAATATCATGTATGCCAATTGTACTAGTGAACTAGCTTCGTATAGTAGAACTAGAAACATTTAGAAATCAACTTATAACATTACTTAATAGAAAAGGCTGAAACAGAGAGAAAGTCCGAGTATTTAAGTTTTCTACCAGCTTGAAAAGACAAAACTGAGTAACTCTACATGCACCAAATTTCAATGACATTATTCACCATATCGTTATATGTAACTAGAATCCGTTTGTGAGATACAAGTTCAGCAATGCTGTATATACAGAATAACTTGGGAATGTTTGAAAGGAAAAGAAGGATACTTTGGAAGAGATGAAGCTTTATCGCGCATTCTTTGAATGAAACGCCCATGGTGAAAGCTTACCCCAACCACATCTGGATTGAAAATTTTCAAAGGATATGGCAGCTTGGTCCTTATCCCATCCTTGTAAAGAACATATCCGAAGATTTACTGGGCATCAAATTTGTTGACACAATCTAATTATACACCGATTATTATTTAGCATATATGTATAACTAGAAAAGGAAACACAGAAGGAAAGGTCAACCACATTAGAAGCTGGCAGAAATTACAACAATTTGAGCAAATAATGCGAGTCTTCAGGTTCATTCTTGACACGACTAAGTAATATGAAAATATTTCATATGCGTAAATATCTTAATTACCCTCAAGGCCCAACTCAATTAGTCTTCAGATAAGCCCCAGGTTGTAGCAGTTCACCAACGATTCTATCTGGCTTGGTCAAGTCTCTTTCAATCACATGCACTCGGTGCCCATCCTGCAGTTCAATGCAGATAATATTGTAATTGATCACTATCTTAAACATTAAAAAGAACATTGGAAGTTCAATCATTTCCATAAACCAAATGAATCCAGCATAAACCTTAAACCATTTCAAGTATAGATCAAAACAATGTATACAAAAGACAGAGCCCTCAGAGAGTGAGACTGTCATCTTCACAAGAGTGTAAGCTAGTGCTGCCGAACCAGCTGTTGGAAAAATTAGGGTCTAATTGCTATACTAAATCATATAGAAAATCAAGAAATAATTCATGCAATTATATATCACAATAATGCATGCACATAAGTAACCAATGTTAAATGAACATGATATAATGGATTAGAAAAACCTGAAAATACGGTCGAGACAAGTGTTAGACACTTTGTCCTTAAGACAAGTTTACGCCCCACTACGGTGCTTATGGTTAATCGGCGCATGTCTCCCAAGATACAACGACCACGTCCTTGTAATAGTAGCACTCCAAATCACAAGGCTCCATGAACCACGATTGTGTTGAAAACTCTCTCATATGGACTCAATGAGACTGTCTAATATTTAATGCACTCTATGTATGATTATGTAAACAATGAAAAATTGTTTTGTGATTATAGGGGGCTTCCCTATTTATAAAATGTGATATACCTCTTTGAAAAGCATGTGACTATTCATGAAAAGTCAAAAGTTGCAACTCTTCATTTGAGTAGACACATCTTTCTACCAAAATGCTCAACTTCTAATTTCCATTCAATTAATAAATTTAATAGAATAATAATATTATTATTAAATTTTCCAACAATCCCCCACATGAATGGAAATTGACTCAATACCATGCAAATGACAATGCAAACACTAGAGAGAGAATTCAGTAGGAAAAGTACCGCATCGGTATAGGTGGCTTTTGGCTTTGAACCTTTCGTAGTGAATTACTATCGGATTTACTTGGCTAATCAGTGAACGCGATGTCTTGAATTGCTCAGCCATTTGTGTAAACCAAGACAATAGTAATCACACAATATCCTTCCAGACACCCCGTGGTTGCTTGGTTGTGTTCATTTTGGCCCAGAACAATTCTTGGTTTCTCATGAGTGCTTTTAGAGAACTAAGCCCGTCAAAAAATTCTCACAGGAACGGCCCAATTCCTCACTCAAGATAGGTGACTTCCCATTAAGAGTATCCTGCAATACCTCACTTGTTATTTCCAAGTATAGGAATCATTAAAAGCAAAGCGTATCCTAAATATGCTGCAGATATCACTGTTTCATCATAGGACACATGTAGGAGATTATCTCCGCAGTGCTCCCATTGAATCATTCACAATTCGGTTGTCCCTTTGAACCTAGATCTTGGGATCTCCAGTCAGTTAGATTGGGTTGCCATTATGGCGATGCTTAAAGATGTAGGCTTTTAACCCATTCCTCTCGATGATACAACTTACTCTCTAGTCAAACCTTTAAAAATTGGTACCACTAGGTTGACTACTCATTATATGGCCATCACAAACTTTATATCCATGCATGGAAATTATTTCCTTTGAGAGTAATTGTTTTCCAATGTTAAGTCTTTCAAACATATATTGGGACTTACTAAGTAATAATTTGCCTATGCTTGGGTAAACTCTCCCCATATTTAAGGTATTTATTGAAAAGTCTATAACCTTTCAATACCTTAAAATACCATTGCAAGAGATAATCTTTATCTCTTTCTAGAAGCAAATTATTTTTTCATTCTACTTAAGTTGATATATAATCCAAAGATAACTATGTCACTCCCCCACAATTCACTCACATTGTGGTTACATTTTAATGCTATCAATTACTCCTTCATCATACTTAAGAAGTAAGAACCAGTGAAGATATTTTCTCTTTATCTATTCTTCACTTCTAGGCTTTCAAGCCTCACAAGTCCTTTCTATGAGAAGTACTCCTTTCACATTCAACTCCGTATTCAGACCTTTTGTTTCTTGAAATTAAACAAGAACCATAGTCAGAAATCTATTACCATGTTCTTATAGTGCAAACTAGCCAGCGATGATCAGTCAGACATTGCCATCTATCCGTTGATCAGAAATAGATGATCATCTCTTGACCTAAAACCCCCAATTTGATTAAACCTCTTTTCATACGAATGATCTGAAACCCACCCAAATTGAAAGAACACTAGTGATGTGCAGAAAAGATAAACTTGTGAAGACAAGAATGATGAGTTTGTGAAACTCTTTGACAATCTTGAACGAGGCTTTTTTTAAGCGATGAAGAGAGTTTTCAAGTACACACTAGATATGTCATTAAAACAAATCCTAATGCAAACCCAACTACAAAATCCAAAACTTTTTAAAAGTAACAAATGAAAAGAAGAGTTATAATTGAAGGGTAATGCTACAGAGACAAATTTTCTAAAACCAAATGCCGTGTCACTAATAATAAAGAAGCACGTTAATCGATACTTATCCATGCATGTTTATTAAGAAGTCACACTTCGAATTTCCGATCGTTGTAGTTTATGTCGACGACATGAATCTCATTGGGACTTTCAGAAGAGCTTGAGAAAATTGCCCCTCACTTGAAATCAGAATTTGAGATGAAAGATCTTGAGAAAACTCAAATTGAGCACTGTTAAGATGGAATCCTATTACATCAAACAAACTACACCCAAAAGGTGTTGCGACGTTTTAATGAGGATAAAGTGAAGCTTCGAGTACTCTTATGGTCGTTCGTACTCTAGATGCTAAACAAGATTCTTTTCGTCCTAAGGAGGATGAGGAAGATATTTTGGAGCCTGAAGTTCCATACTTAAGTGCAATTGATGCTTTATTGTACTTGACTCAATACACTAGACCCGACATCTTTTTCGCTGTGAATCTTTTGGCAAGATACAGCAATGTGCCTACACGTAGACACTGAAATGGTGTTAAAGACATTTTCCGCTACCTTAAAGGTACGACATATTTGGGTTTGTTCTTCCCTTATGAATCCTCGAGAGAAGTTGCCGCCCTCCTCTGTCATCGGCTTGATTCTTGTCTTGTTGGTTATGCTGACGCATGTTATTTATCTGATCTGCACAAGACACGTTCTCAAACTGGTTACATCTTTACCATTGGAAACACCGCAACTTCTTGGAGGTCTACCAAACAATTATTTGTAGTGATTTCTTCAAACCATGCTGAAATTCTCGCTTTGCATGAAGTTACGCATGAATGCTTTTAGCTAAGAGCAATTATGAAACATATTCGAAGTACTAGCGGTCTTTCTACCATTGTTGACGTCCATATAACTATTTTTGACAACAATGCTGCTTGTATCAACCAACTGAAGAAATGTTACATCAAGGGAGATAACACCAAGCAGACAAAGTTCTTTTATTCTCATCAGCAACAACAGTATCAAAACATTGAAGTCAAGCAAATCCATTCTCAACAACCTGGCCAATCTCTTTACAAAGTCATTGCCCAAGTTTACTTTTTAAAAGCTCGTCCAAGGAATCGATATGCGTAAATTTTCTGACCTGAATTCTACTTTTCTTTTTCACTATCCAAAATATTCAAAATAATAAAAAATAAAGAAAATAAAAATGTGGTTGTGATCAACTCAGTCCAATTGGATGCAGAACAAAAGGGACATGCATCCTCTCTGGATCCAATTGTCTTAATCCTAGGGATTCATCAATCCGGGCCGTTGAAATTTGATCTAACGGTTAAAGTTATTATAACTTTTAAAGTGGGCTCCTGTTTGTAGTCGTTGGATCAAATTTCAACGGTCCGAATTGATGGATCCCTAGGATTAGGACAATTGGATCCGGAGAGGATCCATGTCCGAACAAAAGAAGAAGGGTTGTAACACACAAGTACAGACGCATACGCAAAGATAATACATTAGGATTTTTTTTTCTTTCAAGTTATGAAAAGGGAAAAACCTGAAATGAAAAGGGAAAACTCCAGAAATTCAAACATGCAATTCTTCATAATGCAATATTTTTTTACGATTAGAACTTGCCACAAAAATATCCATGATGGATGAGGATGAAGAAGATGAAGTCGAAGAGAAGATATGTCCCAAAGATGAGGAAGGTATAGAAGAAGAAGAAGAGGTTGGCAGGTTCTCTTCTGTTTGAGCTTATGGGGCATGAAAGAAATCAAAGAGGGAGGAGGGTTGGATTATTGATGGCATTTGGTATACTCACCTTAGGATCCATCTAAATCCCCAATCATCTTAGCAGACACTGAAGAAAATTTCCTTGTCACTTTGTCGCTCCAAACCTATTAAGGACATTTCCATCAAATTTATGTAAAAAAAATATAAATTATTATAAACTTATTTATAAAATTATTTATTTGATTTAAAATAATCTAAAAATGAAATAAAATTAAAAATTAAAAGAAAAATCATTCTTCTCCCAACTCCTCGACCTCCTCACTAACATTACCCCCTTTCTTTTCTATGTCACAACCTTAATCATTTTTCAGATTGGAAGCTTTATCTCTTATATGTGTTATTTCTCATTGATTTGCATTTTTTAGTAAAGAGAAAGGATAATTATATCTCATATAATTTTTCTATGATTTTTTTTTAAAAGAGATTGAATTAAATATCTTTAATTGACTAACAGTGACAAACACAAGGACTAAATTAGCCAAATAGAAAATACAAGGACTAAATTGGCCATATGGCTATAACACATGGACCATTTTGACATTTGAGCCTATAAAAAAATAAGGTTTTAAATGAGAGACTTTTTTTTCTTTTCTCACCTCTCAATAGATACTATTAGATTGCGTTTAAAATCCTAGCAAATTCTTGGTACTCTCACTACACTTAGACTTATGTGGACTTTTAATCTTAAGATGCGTTTGTTGCACTAGACTATTTCGAACTAGACTAGCTTCAGGGACTAAACTGAATTAGTTTAACATGAACTAAGTAGTAAAAGGATAATGAAATGTTTGGTACAGTATCATAATACATCATGGACTAAAGTATTTTTTATTCAATTTTTTTTTGTCATTTTTAATTCATTTTATAATGTTTTATTATTAACTACACTTTTTTTATTTGACTCATTCTTCTTTCCATGTCTCTTTACTTTCCTTTCTCTTCTTTTCATTTTCTCTCTCTTCGTCGCTCCCTGTCTCTGTACCTCAACCTAGAAGCAAAGATTGAACCAAGAAAATATCCCAAATATTTTTCTTTTTTTTTTCAATTTGTATAGGCTTAGTCGAATGGTGCAGATGCTTCGCCGGATCGCCGATTGTGCAGAGGCTACGTCGGATAGCCGATTGTGCAAAAGCGTCATTGGATCCCAAATTGCGCAAAGGCTTTGTTGCCCACTTTCACATCATAACTCTCTTTGTTTCTCGCGCCTACTTTGATTTTCTTGGAAAATCTTGGAATTTTCTAGAGAAAAGGGAGAATTTTTCTTTTGGGATTGTTGTTGTTTCTTTTTTCTCACAAATCACCAGAACACGTTGTTGTTGACGGTGGGTGGGGATGGGTTTCCGATATGGGCATGGTTGGGAGTGTTGCAGACACACTGCGCAGGCGTGCAAACAAGCAGGTTTGGAGACGGGATTATCAATCCCATACATTTTGGCGGTCGCGCTTCTGAACACAGACCAATAGCCCTAATTAAGCCAGTCCAACACAGTGAAACTTAGAGAGCGCAAACAAATGCGCCCTTAATTTGGATGTATTCTTTAAATTATCTTAAATTGTAATTTGATTTCAAAGTCTTCTAAAATTCTCTTTTTAAATTTTAAAGTCCATTGGGTGATATTCTACACTAATTTACATTAATTAATGTTCAATTATTGGGTTTTTTTTTTATTTTTATTTTTTTAGTAGAAGTAATATTCTACTAATCTATACTAAGTGAAGGGAGGAAAGTTTGAGCCCGAGACGCAGTTAGTTGACTAAGAATGCCTAAGTATCATGACAGTTCACCACTTATAATTCATTATTGACTCTTTGTTTCTTTTCTTTTTCCCTTACTTGAAGAGAGTTGAAGTTGCACTTCAAAACCAATTGAAAATAGAAGAGTGACCAAACTTCTCATAGTACAAGATTTAACTTTCCAATGTTAGACAACACCTCACAACATTTTTCCCTTTCTAAATCACCACCTCAAAAAAACTTACATCACATGCATTCTGTCATGTCTTTTTTTAAATTTTTTTTTTTACTATTATTAAGGATTAGGGGGAGAATTCGAAACCATTACATTAATTGAAAAAAAAGGAGAGCTTTGAACCGGGACACATGGGTACAATGGTGGAGCTAGCATAGGTCACTCGTTGTCCTTGACCCCAACAACTTCAACAACCCCATATATATTTGTTTAGTATATTGTATTTGACCCCTATAAACACCTAAGACAAACTAAATTACAACTTTCTCCTCCTACTTCTTCTATTTTTTCTATCATATTTGTCTTTATTTTCTCTCTTCTTATGAAATACTTTAGCTGAAAAGGATTATCAGTCTTCAACATTACTTTACAGTATCCTGCATCCACCATTTACAAGCTTTTACAAATAATAGTAGTTGTCAACATATGTTGGCATAAACTTTTGGCATATGCTGACATGAATTGACAGATGTCTACTAGGTGCTCGACGAATTGCCTCAATGAAAATTTTTAGTTGATATTATGACCCAATTATCTGAAAATTCTGGCTACACCACTTATCCTCAACACTTACCCACAAAAAATTAGTAATTTAGATTTGAGGTTAGGTATCGAATTGCGAGTTGAATTAAGTCTGGACAAGTTCAGACTCGACCTACCAAAATTGTACCATATACAACTAGGATTGTAGGATAAGTGTTAGGTTAGGACTAGGATTCCATCCCCTCCTCTTTCCATCCCCTTCCATCCCCTCCTCTCTCCATCCCCTTCCATCCCCTCCTCTCACATTCTCTTATTTTGTCTTTCTCTTGCTAAGTTTAACCGTGACCATTCAAATAGGAGGGAAGGGAAGGGGAGGGGAGGGAAAAAAAGAGGGGAGAAAATCCTCCGTTAGGTTATATGGTCCTCTCTTCCCATGAACCCTTTGCCTACGAATTATTCTCAAATGTCACATATCACCGTATATATCGATATCTTTCTTTTTCACAGCACGCCAAAATTGATAATAAAAAATCTGCCTTAATGGCCAAATTTGTGACACATGAACAATTATGCACAAGAAAAAAATATACGAGACAAAAAGGAGTGGACAAAATAAGAACACATATATTTTATTTAAAGAAAAGCAACTACCAATTCAGCCCCATTATATTTATGCGGTCCCTCCAATTATAATATCCTCTCACGTCAAAGATGTGACTTTGTCATGCATGTTTCACAAGAAAACTCGTCAGTAATAGACGTGGCGGAGCTAACAACGTTTTTTTGCAGACCAAGAGATGAAGCTTGAGTACCACTTTGGCCAGCTGTGTTTGGCTATCTACTCTGATCGAGCCGCTTTGAGTCATTTTTTGTCAAGTATCTTGCCATATATATACCAGTAGACATAGTTGAAGATAGACGGATAGAGCATATACGTATGTGGATCGCCAGCGCCAATGGAGACAAAGTTGTGTTAGTTGGAATTTGAAAAGCCGCCAATGGAGACAAAGTTGTGTTAGTTGGAATTTGAAAAGCCAGAAGCAGCTGACCGCAAAAGCATATTCGTGTGTAACTATGAAAATCCAAAAGCTAGGGTAGGTTGAAACTTTAAAACTTGAGAAAAGGCTGGAAAACTGGCAAGAGTTGGAGATCTTTAACGTGTAGAAGTTAATTAAGCCAAAAATTAAGTGTGAATTATTTACGAACTGCTAGAGCTTGATACAAGTTTCTTGTGGGAATCTTGTCCCTATTTGCAGAACAAAAAATGCTGAAAAGAATTAAGAGCATGTATAATTGCTTTCTCTCCTAATTACAGCATTAACCCTCACCATGATTTTATTTTTTGGGAAGGTTGATGCTGATATGAAACAAATTAGTTCCTCGTAGCAATTAAAAGCCATTACGGTACAAAGTTTTTGGTTCTTCATGTTTTTATCCTTTTCATGTATGCTTGTTTCCAATTCTTCATTGAAGAGGAGGAGCCCTGTAATATGCCGGGATTGTTGCAGGAAAGAACATTTGCCTAACTCCTTCACCCTTAATAATGGGGAATATAATTCCCGATGCACCCTAAAAACAAAAAATCATAAAATTTAGTTTAAGTGAAGGTTTAGTAAATGTATGAATTTGTATAATTGACAAGCATGCTGATGTGAGAAAGTACTGGGATATTTAGTGTACGTACCAAGAGCAATCTAGTCGCAAGCCATACACGTTTAGGCGTAGGGAATGG
Source organism: Malus fusca (assembly GCA_035220775.1). Taxonomy (NCBI): domain Eukaryota; kingdom Viridiplantae; phylum Streptophyta; class Magnoliopsida; order Rosales; family Rosaceae; genus Malus; species Malus fusca. Next base: position 22,879,332 of record CM069063.1, read on the forward strand.
AATCATTAAGCGGCCTACTCCATAGACAGCCACGGCAAAGAAATGGAGAAACAGGTGTATCGGGCGAGGGTTAAGGCCAGAGAGCAAAGATATTGGTCCCCTTGCACATAAGCCTCCAAGGCTCAAATAGTCAAAACAAGCTTCCCTCATTTCTTGTCTTGCCGGGTCAGGTGATGCACAAAATACCTTGTACAGGGCACCGGCCAATGTGTTTATGGTAGATGACACAGGCTGCAATTCAAAATTAACCACAATTATCAGCAAAGAAGAAATCGCTAACATTTCATATACAAGATAAGATATGCTTGTTTGCCAAGATATCTGACGTGTTATGTTGTCAAACATTGAATTAAGGCCAAATATGATAACATAAAATATCAAACTATCTAACATGAGAAAATAAATTGCATATAAGAGTTCTGATTTATACCTTGCGAAGTGTGTAGAATGATTCTAGATATTCGCACAAAGCTGGTGCGTCGTTAAGATCAGTTAGGGGTCGAAGAAGATCTCTTAGAAGAACAATGTCGGAAAGAGCCACGGTCATTCCTCCTCCGGTTAAAGGATGTCTCATGTTGAATGCATCCCCTAATAAAATTGCACCGGGAGTGGGTTGAGGATGAGCAGCCATGCTTTTGTTTTGCATTGTTCTGATGTTTCCTTTCTCAACTGCGGCTAGAAAAGCCTTCAAGAGCTGAGGGGGAACCTGAAATAACCAAGTCGGCGAATTAGTCCCTTTTGGTCATTGAATATTTGTCAGATTGAGATCCAAATGACTGGAAATTAAAAGTTCTAAATGTGAAGCAAATAATAAATACCTGAGGAGCAACCACATTTTTCAAGTACTTGGCCATTTCACCATTAGCCACCGAAGGTACTTTTGTGCCGGGAACATCTACCAAACACCGAACTTCGGTACCGCTAATGGGGTAAAATAAGATAGGTGAAGGATCTCCCAAAATCACATGTCCGTGGTTTGCATGAGGAAGGTCACAATTCTCCAAGATCAAACCAACGAAGCAAGAAGGATTTTCAACGTTAGGAGTACAGAGATTGCGGCGGAGATTTGAAAAGCACCCATCACATACTATTGTTAGTGGAGCATATGATCTCATCTCCTCTCCAGCCTTGTTCTTGTACATCACACCCTTGATGGTGCCCTTTTCTTCAATTAGGGTTGTCACAGTTCCTTGTTCTAGTGTCACGCTGTTGAGAAAATTTGAGGGACATGAGTAACAATTTAAAAAATATTATATAAAAAAAATCGAAACACCACCACTAATATAGGGATAAATTGGAATTACTTTTTAAGAGTTGCAACCCTCTCACGCATTTTTTGGATGAAACGCCCGTTATGAAAACTTCTCCCGGCGATATCTGAAGTATAGTTTTCCAAGGGATAAGATAGTTTTGTGGCATTTCCATTTTTGTAAAGAGCATAGCCAAACACTTTCTGAGCATCAATGGACTCATTTGCACAGTCTGCATGTAACAAATATAACTTGTTGATCAAAATCGATGCAAATAATTTTGTACTAATTAATCATTTAGAGTAGAAACTATGAAAAATGATTAATCCAATTAAACAATTTTAAGCAATTGCTTACCCTCAAGACCCAACTCAATCAATTTGAGATAGCCTCCAGGCTGCAACAGCTCACCAACAATTCTGTCTGGCTCACTCAAATCTCTTTCGATCACATGTACGCGGCGTCCTTCCTGTAACAGTGAAGAGAAACATATGTTCAGACACAAAAGCTCACATGATTACCCAAGAAATTAGAGAAGATCTGAACTAGCCTTCTCAGTTTTTATACTAAAAATGGCTTGGACTGCACTATTGAAATCATCACCTCAAAAAGGAGAAATTTTTTTTTATGTAAAATTCATAGAATATAAATTTAAGTACTTATTCACTAGAGAGAAAAATAAAAGAAAAATGTCAGAAAACACGGATTTGAAGCTACTTCTTAGCTGAGCTTAGCTGGGTTGTTTGAGGAAAATAAAATTTAAAAAGTAAAACATTTTAATTAATAAAAACTAATAGTGATTAAACGACTAAACGTCTTCAAACAGCAAGGAAATACAATTTTTCTTTCATTTTCTCTGTCACCAAACTGGAATCCCAATAATAATCACTTCTTATTCATTGATCATCAAAATTCTAAATTTATAAAACTTGGGAATTGTTTAAAAACCATAAAATTCATTTTATATGTAGAGAGAATTATTTAGTCACCTTTCCAAGAGTGTAAGCAAGGGCAGCACCGGCAACTCCGGCACCGACAATGACAACGTCCGTTCCCCTGGCAATATCCGGTACAAAACTGCCGTTCTGGGACGGCATCCACACGTACCCATTTCCGTTAACGCCGTTGGAAACTTTCTCGACAACCTTCTTCTTCTCGCCGCTGAGAGTGGTGTTGATGATCATGAAGAAAACCGACCCAAGCAAAGAAACCAACACCCCACCAAGAACATACTGGTAATCCATCTTCGGAATCGAAATAAAAAAAATATCGACCAAAATTGAGAATTTGGAAAAAGAGGGATTTGGGTTGCGGCTGTTTTCACAATCTGTAAGCTTACGTGTGGTTTTTGGTTGTGAATGTGAAGAGAAGAGAAAGTGCTTATGGTTGTGAGACAGCAATGGGAACTTGAAGGCGTTTATATAGAGAGTCGTTGGGCAAAAGCTTTGAGGGTTGAGTTTTTACTGTAAAACGTGTTGGCGCCTACCGGTGAGTTTTGGGCCCATTTTTTAATATTGTGGGGAGTTATGGTAGGATGTAGGTGAGCCTAGGGTAGAATTGGGTGGGAGAGAGAGGACAAAGTTAGAGTCACCTGTGGACAATTTAATGGTCTCAATTGCAACACTGCTTATCAACGGTTAGTTATGTCGAAAATTCTAAAATTTTACGGTAGTTTGGAGTATAATATTTTAACTTTGAAGTACGACTTTTTTGAGTGAAGGTATGATACTCATTGATAGGAAATTGAATATGTACAAATAGAATAGGGTGCATACAATGGGTCTCGATAAAAATTTTGCCGAGAATTTCAACCCGGTCGAAGGAAAAAATGGTGTCCTACACTATAAGAGATTACATATAATTACTAGCCTCAATTAAAAGGTTTATTATTATATCCGGAGTGACACGCCCCAATCTCGATATCTCCAAATATCAGGGAAGGCACAAGCCATTTAAAACGTGCAAACAAATAAAGAATATGTAATTAGAACGATTATGCCAAAGCAGGAATGTGTTCAGAGCATACACCTACTAAAAATAATATGGAAGAATTACTAGGAAAGGATACGAACAAGGAAATGATACCTATACTGAGGAGACTTGAGGATACCTATGCTGTAAAGTCCTGACGCCAGGATCACGTGCCTTGATTCTAACTCCTGAGGGGGTGCAAAAACCAAAAGGTGAGTGTACTAACTTTATAATAATAATACTAATAATAGGGAAACCATTCTGTTTATGAACATAATAACCCCTTGTTTTGAAAACATATATAATACTTCATATACACATTTGTAAATCATGTATAGTGCTTAGAAATGGTAATAACGCCCGAAGGAAAATCCGTAAATCTCATCGATGGTATAATCAACTAGTGGTATCATAGTGGCCCGAAGGCATAACCATCACCAAAGGTGAAGCTATACGACACTGGGTTACGCTAGTGAAGAAACCACGGTCCATCACCCAAAGGTGAAGCTGTACATCTCCGGGTTACACCGGAGAAGAGGATATAACATATCTATATGTATATGCAGTAGGTCCATCACCCGAAGGTGACGCTGTACATCTCTGGGTTACGCCAGAGAAGAAACATAGGGTCCATCACCTGGAGGTGAAGTTGTACATCTCTGGGTTATGCCAGAGAAAAGGCATATACATGTTACATCACACACCGACACTAGCCCTGGGCTAGTGAAGCTGGGGGTATATCATCAATACCATCGACCCCTCATCCGCCCAAAGGCAATACCTGTCCATCACCCGAAGGTGAATCTGCATGACACTGGCTTACGCTAGTGAAGAAACCACGGTCCATCACCCGAAGGTGAAGCTGTACGACTCCGGGTTACGCGGGAGAAAAGGTATATACATCAATATCCTCAACTGTGTCCTATGGCCAAAAACATTTATACCCGCGTTGTGTGGATGTGTTGTATGATAACCCACTAGATAAATACTGAAAATATATCTCAAAATCTCATGTCCAATCCAGAACTCAGAATCTCAAACCTCATCTCGTAAATCCATGGTAAATCATACTTATAAATCCATAATAAAACATATGTGTGACTCCATAGAAATTCATAAAAGAAAATCCAGTGAACGTAATCTTGATAATTCATGAATATTTTGTAAACCATAATTATAGAAATCCATAAGCATATTATAAAACATATTTAAATCATGCAATATATAAAATGCATGCTAGGCTAATATTTTATAAAAATATGTAAGTTAGGAAGGGGTCTACTCATAGATATTTCGTTGCCCGGGAACCGCTCGAGCTAGCCAGGATGACGTCGCTTCCTGCCAACGCACCTGTGCCGAAGTCCAATTCGGTCTGGAAGTAGCCTGAAAACCACCACGAACCATCAAAAACCCTAGATTGGGTGGTTGTCAATTCGTTCTCTCCGATACTCCGCAGTACCAACCAAGGCTTGGGACATGTTCTTGGGTTCACAAGGAGTCGAATCATGGTGGTGGTCGACGATGGTGGCTTCAGAAAAGGCAGATCGCCATTGTGAATGCCCTCAGACTTGCTAGAGAAGACGACGTTTGTTTGTCATGAAATCGCAACCCAAAACCGTCAAGTTTAGGTGGGAATGGAAGCTGGGATGACGCTGAGTTAATTGGTGGTGGTGGCGACGCTCAATTCGCTGGGAAAACACCAGAATCGGTGTCAGGGTATGTGGGTTATTTGGGTTAGGTCACGCGGGTCACGCGGGTCAAGGAGAACCCAACCAGTTCCTTTCATTCTCTCCTTCCTCCTTTCCTCTCATTTCCTCTCTTCTGATTGGGCAGTCTCTCTCCTCCGTCCATCACTCTCTTTTCTCTCCTTTCTCCTTTCATCTTGGCCACACACGTGGCACCATCTATTTGCTCCAGAAATTTTGGAGTCTTCTAGATTTATGATCAAATGACAATTATGCCCTCAACTTCGTTCGCTAATAACTCTTTCGTTATAACTCTAAATTACGTTATGTTTACACCCACGCGTTCGTAGCGACGAGTACTACTAGGATATGCCAAGAAAACAGATCTTACGTGACATGACAAGAAGGTCAACAAAAGTCAACGCATTCGCCTCGAAGGGCATTTTCATAATTTCACATTTAAGACTATAAAATTCGTAATATTTGGGGACGGGTCGTTACACGGAGGTTCCTTGAACCAAGCTATCAGAGTGTCAAGGGCTAAACCTAATCTAGCCAATCTATGTGCCACCTTGTTCGCCGAGCGTTAGCCAAATGTAACCTTGCACTATAAAAGCCATTTAAAATTTGTCTAGTATCTGCAGTAATGTGCCCAAAAGGAGATGAATCCTTTAGGCCCTCATGTTGAAGTGCAGTGGTCACCATTAGAGCATCCCCTTCAACTTCCACGTTTGTAGTCTGCTGGTGTTATGAAAAAATCACTGCTTCCCTTGCTGTCGTAATCTCTGCCAACAATGGAGAACCGATTCCCTCAACTCTCATAGCTAATGCAGCCATGACAGTCAATACCCAAGCAACCCTTCAACTTCCACGTTTGTAGTCTGCTTGAAGTATGACTTTTTATTTATTTATTTTTTTTTTAAGTTTCAAAATACCATAGAATTTTTCTCGACAAAAAAAAAAGTACCATAGAAATTTCTAACTTTGTTAAACTCTATTATGATAGTCGATACCCGCGCAACCCTCGCGATTGTAGTCATCATCATTATATTATTGTAGATTCAGCATGATTTTCGTTAAATATGGCATTTGAATGGGAGTTTTTATACGCGCAATCTTTTCAATCAATTGATTTGTAAATATTGTTGTACGCACTCTTTTCAATCAATTGATTTGTAAATATATATATATATATATATTTTTTTTTATTTTATAGAAAAGCATTCATTAAAGAGAAAAGCCTTTAGTACAACTGTTACCAATATAATCAAAATGGAAAGCTGGTAAAGCACTCGAAGGCAGACAATGGTTCCAAATGTGGGGTGAAGTAAAAGCAAGCCCAAAATGTTTCAAAGCATCCGTGACAAGGTTGGCTTCACGGAAGGCATGCCTCCATTCAACCCGCCAGAACGAAGCAGCAGTAAACCGAGCCTCCTCAATGAGAGTTTTAATCTTCCAAGGAACATCCCAATTACCTATCACTGATTCGAACACCACTTTGTAATCTCCCTCCACCATTAACTTCCGAATGCCCTTGGCCTTAGCAAGCTTGAGACCTTCCTTTAAGCCCACTGCATCTGCAAAAGTAATAGTAGCTTCATCAAGGTTGAAGGATCCTGTTCCCACCACCTGACCACCACAATCTCTAAGAACAAAAGCCGCTGCCGCTTTGTCATTGCACACTGAGCCATCAAAGTTTAGCTTAATCGTATTAGGATTCTCATGAGGCATCCATTTGATGCAACTATTAGCATGAGTCGAATCCACTCTAGACTTCTTCTTGTTGGCGTTCCAAAAGGCCTTCACAATACTGAAGGCAATGACAGCCCACCTCACATGGTTCGGAGGAACTCCCCTAAAAACAAGATTATTCCTTTCACACCAAATTTGCCAACAAAACAGAATAGCTTTGCTTAAATTTGAGTTTGAGCCTGAGTGGTTGTTCAACACTCTAGCGTCTGATGTAAACATTTCAATTCGTATTTAATAATATCTACTCTTTGAAAAAAAAAAAAAAATTAGATAAACCATCCACCTCATTGTAATTAAAAGTTTCCAACCAATATTGGAACTGATTATGCCTGTTACTAAATAGGTCCATAACCTGAAGGGTGGCTTTTGACCATGTTGCTTTCGCAAACTGACATTTAGTAAAAAGATGGGAACTCATCATCTCCCTTACATATAGGGCAAATTTTATCAATATTATTAACAAACCTACTTAGCCACAATTTAGTTTGAAGTCTATCATATCAAAAGCCAAGCAAAAATTTTAACTTTTGGAGGTAAGGTAAGTTTCCACATACACTTCAAAAGAGAACTTCTTGTATTTGAGTTATTTGTTTGGTTTTGAAGTCAAGTAGCAGATTTAACTGACAACTCACCATTATTGGTAATTTCCCAAATTAACTTATCTTCGATATCCCTATTAAGAAGAGGGATTAAAAGAATCTTCCTAATAATGTCATGATGAACTGTCTCATTGAGTCTAGTTACATCCTAACAATTATTAATAATAAAATCACTAACTTTAAGATCCCAATTAATGCTAACTCTCGCATTCTTTGGAATAAGGTGAAATAAAGGGTAAGGAAAACCCCAATGATGGGACCAAAACAATATGTTCTTGCCATTACCCACAATCCACCTCATCCCATTCTTTAGAACGTCTCTGGAATTCAGAATACCTTTCCAAGCAAGAGGGTGATTTTGCTTAATATTGCTACTTAAAAAAGAATCATTTTTGAGGTATTTGTTCTTTACTATTTGGACCCACCAGTTATCCTCATTCGTTAACACCTTCCACCCGAGTTTACCTAAACACGCATTATTGAAGTGGTCAATGGGCCTGATTCTCAGACCTCTCATTTCTTTTGGGGTACATAAACTATTCCAGGACATGGGGTAAATTTTCTTATTTCTACCCCAAAAGAAATCCCTGCACTCATTATTAAAAAGTCTATTGGGCATTTAAAGCAAGACATAACATGATTAGGCATACCTGTAAGGTTTGAACGAATAAGAGTCAATCTTCCAGCTTTTGAGAAGGTATTAACCTTCTACCCAGCCAGTTTTTGTTTAACCCGCTTTAGTAACTCATTTACAATATTATGTATTCCCAAGTACTAACCAATAGTAGTTTTATGTTGGATTTGAAGAATATTTACTATGTCAATTCTAGTTTGGTTAGTGTTCTAAAAATCGGCCTAGGTGGCTGCCTAGGCGTTGGGCGGTGGCCAACCGCCGGGATTAATGCATAATCGGGAGCAAAACCGGGACAGGGATTAGGTGGGCTCCGAGGCTGCCTGAGCACCCTTTGGGTGGCCCAGGCGGGCGACTGGGTGTCCTAGGCGGTTTGGGAATTTCAATTTTTTCTGTTTTAGAACTTGAGAAAGGATGAATGCAGATCAATTGTGTTCTGGTTTTTCTGGACTTCATGAGCTTTTGGTTTGTGTTCTTGCGAAGAGGAAGAAGATGAGAGAAAATTAGTTTCTCTCTTTTCCTTCCACACCCACGTGACCACTCTTAAACTATTTAATTTAATTTTTTATTTGGTTTCTGTCCACTTAGTTTGGATAGCTAGCATAAGTTGCTTGACTTTTCTGAAAGAAAAAATGGCTGTCGGTCCATAACATCAAGTGCTATTGATTTTTTTTCTCATTAAAAAACATAGTTTGCCAAGATTGTCAGTTCATAGCATCAAGTGCTATTGATTTTTTGGACTTGTTAGTTCACATTTTATTATTCTTTTATTATTTTATTCATGAATTTCATACAAGTATAATTTTTTGTAAGTGTCAATATGCACTTATTTACAAGATATACAAGAAATTTATTTAAATCCGTCTAGACCACCTAGGCACTAAGCGCTAGGCCACCGCCCGACTAGGGCCTAGCGTTTTTTAGAACCTTGAGTTTGGTTAACCATATTGTTGGAGAAATAAAGAGATGATTTGTGGAAATTTACCTGTTGGCCTCCGGCATCAGTAAACAAATTAAGAAGCCGTAGAACGTTCCTAGCTCCCTTAGTAGTAGCTTTAGCAAACAAAATGCAATCATCCGCAAAAACAAGATTAGAAATTCTCAGACTTCTCGGGGAAGAAAGGATGCCCACATGAGATTTATGGTTGTTTGCCAACAAATTAAAATGGCGAATGAGTGGCTCCATACAAGGGATAAATATGTAAGGCGACAAAGGGTCACCTTGTCGAATGCCTCTTTTAGGATAAAAATACCCATGCGGAGTACCATTTACCAAAACTGAAAACGAGGCAAAGGTAATACACTCCATGACTAAACTAACCCACTTATTTTCAAACCCAAATTTAAGGAGTACATGTCTAATGTAATCCCAATTAAGGAAGTCATAAGCTTTTTCGAGGTCCAATTTAACACCCATTGTCCCTACACGTCCTTTCTTGTTTTTAAAACTAGTAAATAACTCATGAACAATGAGAATATTATCTTGAATAGACCTACCTGGGGCAAAAGCACCTTGATTTTTGAAAATGCATAAATCCAGGAGCGGCTTAAGCCTATTAATGATTATCTTTGTAATTATTATCTTATAACTAACGTTGCAAAGAGTAATGGGTCTATAACTACTAAATGTTTCAGGGTTCTCGACCTTAGGAATCAAAGCTATATTTGTATGGTTTATAAGTTTAAGACTAGAGTTGTTTTGGAAGAAATCATTGACCATAGGAATTACATTACCTTTAACCACTTCCCAGCAATCCTGATAGAATGTAGCTTCAATACCATAAGACCCTGGACCCTTTAAAATCTTATAGAAATAAAAATAAGAAAATACAAAATTAAATACAGTGATAATATTGTTAAAAGAAACAGAAATTTAAAATTCGTTTTATTGAAAAAACGAAAAAAAAAGGGAACGTGTTGAACCCCTCAAAATAAATTAGAACGTAGAAACTGAAAAACTGCAACACGTTCAAAATAAAGCAGTTTCTTCAAATTGAACTGCCAATATATCCTTACATAAATATTCTCCTTGAACTTTGTAAATTATAAATTTCTAATTTCTTTTATGATCGACTTCTAGCTTTTTGGTTAGAGTTTTGGCTTGCAGACGATTGTGGAACAGTTGAGAGATGGGGTTTTCAATTTCATCATCAGATAAAGGGAAGTAGTGTCTCACGATTTTTTACTTCTTCTGGTATTGTATTTTTATTTAGGAGAAATTAGGTTTACATCTTTTTTTTTACTACTTCATTGATTAAAATCCTATTCATTTTCAATTTTTGATCAAGGTCCTTGAATATTAATAACATCATTAATTATTTGAATAATAAAATATTTTTATTTTTAAATATATTCCTTTAGTGTTAAAAATGTTACAATTAGTATATTTATATTTATGGCTAAATTTTTTATCATATATTTTTATTTTTAGTTTGTACCTATTTTTAATTTGTACCAATTTTTTTTTCATTTTTAATTTGTACCCATATATTAGTTTCTTTTTGTGCCCATATTTTTTAAAGTTTTATTTGTGTTTGTACCCATGTGTATACCGTCACGTGACATTGTATATTTAATCAATGATAGAAAAATTACATATGGTATATTTATGTTTTATGCCTAAACTTTGTATCATATATTTATATTTTTAGTTTGTACCCACTTTTTGTCACAGCCCGTCCCAAATAATTAATTTTTCGATAATGTGAAATGACGGTTTTATCCTTGGACGGGGAAATTGTCGTGTGTGTGTATGACATATTGAGACTTAAACATTATTTTGTGGTTTTGGATGGGTGACCCATGTGGATCACACACACACACAAACCTCATTCTCTTTCTTCCTCCCCGTACACTCTCTCTCTCCGTTTCACTCTCTCTCTCCTTGCTATTCGTACGGACAAGCTTCAAGATCACCCCAAACTTCATAGATCGAAGGTTTTGGGTGCACCATTGTGTTCCTCGTGGTGCTACGAGTTGATTGGTACCCATTTTAGGTAAGAATCCATTCGAAATCTCAAGAACCAGTAACCCAATTTTCATGCACTATTCATGTGGACGTAAAACCTTGCATTTCAGGGAATTCTAAGCTTATAGGAAGCTTAATGAGGTCCTCACGAGTCTCGGGGTAGCTCGTTCGAGGAATTTGGACGTCGGGATCACGAAAGACGTCGAGTTGCAGTTTTGGTCGGAATTTCAAAGCTTCCCCGACGTTATTTCGTGAGATTTGAAGCTTCAAATAGGTATAACTCCATTCTTCTCACTCTAAGCTTTCATTTGGTTCAGATTTCATGAGAAATGGTTGAGAAACGAGTGAGAATAGTGAGTTTGAAATTTTACCCAGTTTTCCGGCGACCGGCGACTCGCCGGGGACGAAGACGGAATATTTCGTCAGTTTGGACGGAATATTCTCACGGTGTCAGTTAGATTAGACGGAATCTGTTAGGTTTAACGGAATATTCCCTAACGGTGGTTAGGGAATCCATCAGGTTTGGGCCGCGCGTGGGGGCGCATTTTGCCGTGCCCTTGCCGGCACGTGGCGGCGCGTGGGAGGTTCCTGAGGTTGTGTAGATCACTGTGGTATGTTCATATACCTATTTTGAGCAATGTATGAGAAGTTATTAGCTAGTTTTGTATATGTGCTTAAAAATAACGTTTTTATAGTTAATTCGCATATAGGTGAGACTTATCCCGAGGACGAGCGTATCCACGGGCGACTCGGGGGCTACGACCCTTCGACTTATCAGTGAGTGAGCTTTTGTTTTTAGTATATATTTATATACTTGATATATTTCCCAGAAATGCATTTTTAAGAAAAGTATGCTTCGAATTAATATGCCAAATGCTTCTATATTTTGAATATGCATTGCTTGGTTGCATATATATATAAATGTGGTGCTGTGGAGGCACAGGTGAGTTCAGGTAAGTTATGTTTGGTTATGTGAATTATCGATGATGTGATATATGATATGGGATTAATATGATATGGGATTAAGTAATGCTGAGCTCATAAAACTGCACCTAGGGTGATTGTAAATTAGCCAGAGATATGAAGTACATGCCTATTTATTTACGTCACCTCCCGCACTATATGCTCATATTGGATCCAACTTAAGTGCACAGTCTTGTCGTACAGACTTTATTTATGGTTTCGACTCGTAGGTGACTAGCGAACTATCACCCGACTATTATGAGAGAATAGAGTTTGTGCATAATTATATTTCACCCAATCTTGTCGGACATACCCTTTTCAGTGGTTCCGACTTATGTACATTATATTGTCGTACAGACCTTATTTATGGTTTCGACTCGTAGGTGACTAGCGAACTATCACCCGACTATTATGAGAGAATAGAGTTGAGCATAATTATATTTCACCCAATCTTGTCGGACATACCCTTTTCAGTGGTTCCGACTTATGTGCAGTATATTGCCGTATAGGTCATAGTAGTGACTCCGGCTAGATTGAGTTTGAGCTATGAATTCAGCTGTACAGACTACCTCAGGAGTTCCGGCTAGCATGTCACATTTCTATGAAATTATTCTGACCTGGATTGTTTACTTTGTTAAATTTTGGCATAGCATACATATGAATATGATTGTGTGAAGCATGAATTTAATTGATATGATTCTATATACATATATATATATATGCTTATATCTTAATTCTGGGAAAATCTTACATGTTTTACAATGAGGGGTTAGTATGTTGATAAATGAAATGTTTTTGTAAAACATTTGTTTTTGCCCACTCACGTTTTCTGTTTTGCCCCCTCCAGGTTCTAAGTAAGTTGCTGTAGGTGGCTCGGGATCGTCAGCAGTTCTGACCTATTTGAATAATAGTAGGACATTCCTGGTACTGTGTAACTAGTACTTGTCCTACTGGACTGCACCTAGACTTATTATGCTCTGATTAGGAGTGTTCACTGTTGTAACTAACTCTATCACATTCGTTTAGTAGTGCACTCTAGTAATTTGGTTTTTAATTATTCGTATATTTGCTATCTTTATCGCTTCCGCACTGTGCACATGGCTACATCACTCTCACGTGACGGCCAACATGCCTTGACCTCGGTCTGGGTGTGTCACTTTTAATTTGCAACATTTTTTTTTAAAAATTTGTAGTATTTTCTTTTTAGTTTTATTTTGTACCCATGTGTTAATTTCTTTTAGCACCTATATTTTTTAAAAATTCATTTGTACTCATAATTTTTTAATTTTTTATCTGTACCCTAATTTATTTATAATGTACCCATTCTTCTTTATTAATGTACCACTTTGTTATATGTGAAATGTACCAATTTTTTTAACACTATGGATACATTCTTTTGCCATTTATTATTTCTTATTTTTACGTAGTTTTTATCCATTTATTCAATCAAAATGTTTAAATTTTTTTATTATAACCGTTTTTAATAGTATTATAATGAGGGATTTTAAATTTATAGGATTATAAATCTCATAAAATATCAAACAATTAATGTCAAAACTATAAAAATAAAAATATTAATTGTAATATAATGAGGTGTACAAAGTCAAGGGACTTTGATCAAACTTTGAATATCATTAAGGTTTTAGTCAAAGAATGTTAAAGATTAGGGACCGCATCCAAAGTATCCCTTTTATTTATCTGATGCCAATGTATTTCTGTTTGGAAGTAATCCGTCTATTTTTAAAAGCAGGGAAGAACCATTGGCGTTGCTATGAACGTACACAACTAAATCTCATGGGCTGCACTTGCGGAGAACCATTTGCACGATTATTGCCTTATCTGTTGCTCCTTACTGTGATAGAACTCATTTTATTCCTTGTTTTTGTAATTCATATTTGATGTCTTAGAGATTAATGTGTTTGTGGACATATATAGTTTAGATTTAATAATTAAAACCCAATTTAACTTTAAAATTGTAGTTTTCCTTCATAAATTTTTCTCTGTGAATGTTGGTAACGTAACAGATAAAAGGAATAACTAAGTTATTTTCATATTTTCTTATCTTTGTGGAACCAAAGAAGGAAAATGCAGAAATCTGGTTGTTCAAAATTTAAATTAATGTTGTTTTTTGCGTTAATAGTTTTAGTAATCATTTTAATACTTTTTGTTTAAATTTAAAGCTGTAATACTCTGATTTCTTCTCCGCATAGGGAAGAAGGATCAATGAAATTGCAGACGCAGTGTTCCATTTAATCCAACCAGTTCTCTTCAGTTTTTCTTTTTTCATTGTTTATACAAATAGATGGTTATGAATTTTAGGGCGTAAATCTCTTTCAGAACAAATTATTTTCCAAAAATCAAATTTTTTATTGGGTTAATAATTCATGTCTTCAATCTTCATTCTCTCTCAATATTCAATTTTGATCACATATTTGCATTCAATTAAATTTTTTTAATAATTTTGATGGACTTCTTGCAGCAAATTAACTTCCTCTGGATTTTTTTTAACACCATGTATGAATTGTCGGCCATGTTTCAAATGTGAGTGTGTTGCCTCATTTCATTTTATGGTTTTAGTTCATAATCAACTAATCCACTAATTTAATTTCCTCTCCAATAAAGGAACCATTTGCAAGCTTCCACCAAAGAAACTCGAGAAAAAAGCAACTATTAAATGACCTTGAAGACAATTCGAATGGAGGACCAAACAGATAACAATGGACATTGTAATTTCTGTTTCAACTTTTTTTGTACGCTTCGCTGCGCATAGCACGTCGTGATGTAAAAAAGATTTTTCACACATGCATAAGCGCGTGCTGAAAGGTTAGTACCTCTAATGATTCTCCAACAGGCTCTGGAAAACCAATTCCCACATCGGGTCAATTTATTATGTTGGAGCTAATGCAACTTTTCAAGAGCTCGATCAAGATCTATTGACTTGATCCAATGCAACTTTTTGAAGAGCTAGTAATTTAATACCTTAAGTTGGAGCTAACTTTTTCAAAGCTTAACTAATTAATTAATTCGGGCCAGGTAAGCTAGAGCTATCGTAGCTTTTTGAAAGCCCAACTTAAGAAGGTAAATTTGAGGCAGATCCACACCCTATTGGGCTCGGGAATAGTAGGCAAGGCCTGCACGCAGGTTTTGTAGAGAATGACTATGCTTACTCTGCAAGACACGAAGGCAGATCCTACTGGGGATCATATTGGTTTTCCTATAATTTGGGAGATTCCTACAATCTAGGGATTGACTTGAGCTGCAAGTAATCACACTCTTGAAATAAAATGATATCTAATGTTAGATATTATGTAGGATTTCCCGGCTTTATATGGATTCATTATCCTAAAAGGACTATCTCCCGACTAATATAAATCCACCCATCTAAGTATCATCAAATGTATTTTGATATCGTGCACTCTGTATACATATCACTTTCCAGTATACTATTTGAGTTCTAAGGCTTTTACTAGCTTGACAGTCGGAGAACCATTGGCTGGTACCACACCGGTAGCTTAGGAATTTCACGGTTGTTTAATCTCTTTCGTAGGTGACCGTCTTTTTCACCTCCATCCGCGGTGATGCGGAAATTTGGTTCTAACACAAATGTATGGAACAAATTAACTGTGTAAGTACAAAGTAATAATATATTCACAATGAACCTTTTATTTGTTACATTTAAACAAGGCTCCTTGAACTAGCTAAGAGAACAATCATTACCAATTCAACCAACTTTTATTGACACATATTGTTCTCAATAGAGGATACAAGTATTATTCTTAATATTTTAGTAACACTGATTAAATGGGTGGATGACTAAAGATCACTTACCGAGACGGTAGAGTAGAGTGAAACACTAGCGAGTTTATTTTGAAAACTTAGTCAAAGAGTGGCACTGCCACTAAAGCTTTCCTGGCTCTCCAATTGAGACCAAGTTTGGTCAAAGACAGCTTTGTTGATTGGTACATGCGTGGGTATTAGATGAGCACAAAATAATTTACAAATCCAATTAGGCAGCTTTGTATTTTCACAGGTTTTTCAAAAACCGTGGGAAAGAAACTAGGAGCTGCTGATACAGATCAGATAATTAATTACATATGACAAAAGAAATCATTAATTAATTAAGTAGTGTTTCGTTCTTTTACAAAAACTATTCTAATAGTCTTTGATTTTAGAAGTTAAACAAACAAATGATCAGACATTAAGTCCACGAGCTTTCGTCTTGGCGTATGGAGAATTGAGGGCAACGGGGAAGTTGGGTCAAGTCATCATCAGTGTGGAGCAATACTTTGTCAAAGCCCTTGATTATTAGTTTGTTATAACCAACCACTAAGAGGTTTAGTAAAACTAGTCTCAGTCATTATCATTACAGAACTAACAATTTTTTTTTAGTCAAATCAGCCAAGTTTATTTATAAAAACTTAAACACTTCGTCAAGACGTATTTAAGACACTAATCTCAATAGGACTAAACTAAAACACATAAATTTGATTAATATAATGTGTTTCTTAAAAACATTGATCACATATGATATGATACACCTTTTTTTTAATGCATCTAAATGATATAAGAATCATGAAGAGATGATGGCTATGATTTTTTTTTTTTTTAAATTCTTTATGAGTTTCACTATGACTACTCAAAATTATGAAATTTTCAGGCCCTTGTATACGACAAATTTGATTAACCAACAATATTTTCTTTAGTCACTTAGTACTACGGTTTAGTGATATTTTTCTTTACTTGTAAATAAGAGGTTTTAGGTTTGATAATCACCAAAAGTGAATTCGAACGACATTGTTGCTAGGTCATTGTGAGACTAAGTCCACCCCCGTCCCCTTAATGTAGATTCTATCATTTGTTCAAAAAAAACCAAAAAACAGTAGTTTCTTTAGCTTCAGTGAAACCAAAATTGTCATATTAAATAGTACATATAGCCAATAATATCGTCACAAACCTGGATTTTTCTGGAATAATTACTGAGCGTGCCTCCACAAAGGGGATACAATGGAACAAAAAAATAAGAGAAATTAACACCACCTTCACCTCATTTATCAATATGAAAGCCAGATTTAAGAAAATCTAAATCACACAAGCCTAAGTTCTGAAAAAAATTAAGTTGATACTTTTTCTATTTTTCAAAAACAGTTTTCGAAATAATTATAAATAAAAGATACATTATAAAACAAAGTTAGAGTTTTCATAAAAAATAAAGTCATGTATGCCACAACTACCGTCACCAAAGCCGCCACCACCACCACCACCATCACATTCTCTACCGTCTCACCATCACCACCATTATTGCCACCATCTTTAACACCACCACCTCAAATTATCATATCCTCCACCGCCATCACCCTCGTCACCATGGTCACCACCACCTCAACAATCTCACCATCGTCACAACCAACATTACCGTCCCTGTCTCACCATGACCACCTGTACTTCCGCCACCATTGTCATTACCATTATTACCACCATATTATCTATTGCCATCACCCCCCCCCCCCCAAAAAAAAAAAAAAAAACGGTGGGAACACCACTTCCATTGTCTCACTCTTGTGGCCACCACTAGTGCCACCATCACCACCATCTTGCACCACCATTGCCACCACCACCATCATCACATTTTCCATCTTATTATCATCACAATGATCCCCACCTCTCAACCACCATTTTCACAACCATCCCTCATAACCAATGTTAACATTCTATACCACAATTGCATTAATCGCCACCATCACCACCATCACTCCCTTCATTGGTGCCCTCTACCCCTCTATTACCACCACCACATATATCCCACCACTATTAACAACTTTATTGTCACCACTACTGTTAGTACTCCGACCACATTGCCACCAACACGACTCTCGTCCCAATCACCATCCTTACGACCACCATCATTGTTATTATGAAACACAAAATATATTCAATGTTTTCATTCTCTAAAATTATTCTCGGATTAAACTACTAGGTACATTCTCAAATCATAAAAATACAAGATCGTATTTGTTGTTTTCGTTTCACAAAGATCGTATTTGTTGTTTTCGTATTTGTTGCATTAAGAAGGTTAATCATATAACTATATATATATATATATATATCTCATATCCATTACCACAAATATGTAATTTACTAGACTATCAAGCGCTTCTCTTTTGTAGAGAGAGGGATGATAATTGAGATCCGGGAATCCCGCTCTGCATGTGCTATGGACTGGAAAGGTGCCAAAGGCTGATGAAGTTGTCGGACCACTGTAGAATCACGCTTCTTCTTTTCTGAAATGAAATGATGGCTACCGCTGATGAATAGTGAAAAAGTGATTTTACTATTCATGAATAGTAGAATGTCTGGAATGATTGTTGTTGACTGCTACTGCTATTGATGTCTTCTTCTGTTAATTATTACATGGTAAAACTGTTTATTCACATGCTGATTACAAATCAAATGGGTCCTGGGAATCTTGATAATCTGCCCATGGGGTCTTCTGGCTAGCTGGATTGGTAGGATGTTGTGATGAAGCATCTGATGAATTTAAACTTGAATCTTCGTCTTCATCTTCACTGTTTAGTAAAGCTGCTTTTGCTATAAGCTTATCTGCCATTTTCAATAATTGTGAGGATTTCCCTTTCTTCTTCGAACTTGAAGTTTTTGATGATTTGGATTTTCCTTTGAGAGATGATGAAGGACTAATGTCTGATAGTGATTGGGTATTTTCTGGGATTTCTGGCAATGCCTGTGTCGATGTTGTTGGTGGAGATATCTTTGGAACAGGTGTAATTGGAAATTTTGATGAGACTAAACTGACAATTTTTCCATAGTCGTATTTATCCCACCACTTGACCCATCTGGCTCTATAAATTTCACCTGTTTCATACTCATAATTCCATTTAAAAATCCAAGGGACTTTATATTTAGCCATAAATAATGAAAGAAGAGTAATTCTATCTTCGAAACGGCTTCTATCAAAATGCTTCTGGAAACCAGATGAAAGGAATTGCATGAGTTCTTCAGGTAGTAGGCTGGCAGTTGGGCCGTGAGCTAACCACCAGTTTGGAAACCAAGCTGGAAAGTTCATCCTGAAACTTTTATCAAATGTAACAAACCATGAATGACTAAAGTCAGATGTTTGGTGAAGAAATATGTTGTTCCAGGCTTGGATGTAGTCGAAATAACTATATTTGTTGTTTGGGATGAGTTCATGTTTGGTGTGAAGTTGTTTGGTATGATAGAGGGGGAATCCCCAATCTTGTTCGGTAAGAAATTTGCCAATATGGAGTGAGTGGTAAAGAAGTTTAATTGGATGGGTGGTGTTGTAAATGGGTTTAATGGAAACTCATTCGGTCGCACTGAGAATGGCTTGGTAATATTGGAGGGTTTTGAAAGATTCAGTTGGGACATAGTGGAAATTGGGGGTAAGATGGCTTTAACTATTTTGTCTGGCGATTGCCTTTTGTTAATGTGATTTGGAATGCAGAAAAGTTGTTCCATAGGATGTTTATTAACATATGGGGATGTTTTAGCAAAGCTAGGTGTTGAATGTGATGGCATATTATGTTCGTTTCCAGAGAGTCTTACAAGACTATCAAATAGCCTTACAAAAAATTGTAGATTTATCTGTAATCTGTCAGCCAAATATCTGATAATTGTTTATGTAATTATAAGTGATTCATTTGGTATCAGAGCCAAGTGAGTGGTAATTGCATTAGCATCTACATAATCTGCAAAGTAAGTTCCAATTCAAGCTTTCAATTCACAGTTTATCTTATCTGTCAGTCCTCATAGTCGTTTGTTTAAATCCCCAACCAAATAGTAAGGCATGTTCTAAACAATAAGACCTAGGAAAGGCATGAACGGATCGCATGAGCGGGGAAAGGGTTTAGCTAACGCAAGACGTGTTCCAAACAACGTTCCTAACTCATACTTAGCGATGGATTTATCAAACAATGGATTATCTTGAGCTTCTCATATCCATTTACATATTTGGCACTAGCCAAATTCATTCTACTCCCAAAATCTCTCTTAGCACAACTTTAGAAAGGTTTAATAAGACTAAAAAAGAAATTACCATCAAATATCTCCAACAGGAAATTAATAAAATCAAAGAAGAAATTAGGCTTATAAAATCCGAAAATATAGAAGTCCGAACACAACTTAGTAAAGTTCAAACACATTTGTTAGTAAATCCTCATGACGAAGAACTTGCCAGTTCTTCCTCCAGTTCAGATACAGGTTCTCAATCCACAGAGAATTTAGTCTCAAGTCTTTTAGACAAAATAAGAATTCAAAAATGGTATTCGACTGATATCTGACCACTTAATGGTTCTTGGTACTTTAATGTTTGCATTTTCTTGGTTAGTTTGAATTAAAAGTGTATGATCTCTTAGACTTTTGGTTAAAGCCTAAAAGTTCATATTTGTGCCAGTAACTTTGTAGTAGACTCGATAGATTAATGCCAAGGGTTGCGTCCCTTCAAAGACTTGGTATCCTGAAGTTTTAATATTCAAAGTGAGTGCTTTCAGCATATGTGGGTCTGAAAGGCTTATGGTGAGGTCCGAAAAACAATCAAAATGGATAGGTCCATGATAGAGACTCGACTCTATCATACCAAGTATGCTATCACTAAAATTAGTGAATGTAGCATCTCGGAGACATAACAAAATGGAGGTATTAAGACCTTTTCTTGTTAATGGTTTTACGGCTATTTGAACTAAGCCTATATGAATGTAGTTATGACCATCTTTCCTATGGGATTTAATTTGTTCAGAAGAAAATAATTGACAAGTCTCATGTTCTTTACTAAGAGCATAAGCCTTTTCAACTGTTTTAATATGATGTTCACTCCTGAATGAGGCTACTGACCATTTCTTTTTATAAATATTTTTACTTGAGACTTTGGGGATATTCCAATCTCCAAAATTTATACTATTATCTGTTTGAAAATTAAGTTTTTGTTCTTCATTAATTATGTCTGGAATATTGCCTAAACTAGATCTAGAGCTAGTGTTGGCCATTGAATTAGATTTAAATAATCTACTCATAAAATCACAAATCAAACAAGCAAAATACAGAAAACTTAATCTGATTCACCTTCCTCTTGCGTTAGCTAAACCCTTCCTCTTGCGTTAGCTAAACCCTTACCACTCACTTGGCTCTGATACCAATTGAGGGCGGAAGCTGAATATGTATACGAAGATAAATCAACATAGACCAATATTTTGACGGGACTGTCAAAATCAATTTTGATCGTCCAGCCAGAAGGTCTTGTGAGTCAGTCCACTAGCATAAATCATTTGCTCCTAGCAGAAATTCTTTTTCTGGATCCATACCAGCCGATGGGATGGGTCAAGATCAAGAATTAATCAATTCATTAGCCAGTAGGAAATTAAAGTCCGTAGACACTAGCTCATCAATAACCCAACAAAAGTTGATTAATGATTTAATTAATATCAAGCTAAAATCAGTAGAAACAGCTTCTCAGGTTACACATCCAGTTTATCAACCCTAAACCCAAGAAAGAGGAGGACAAACTTCTCCTACTGAATCTGACTTCGAAGCAAGTCATGTTTACCGTCAACTTTTAGTTTTAAATAAACCATTAAAAAAGAATAATAAAAGGCTCAATGCTGATATTGTAGCTGAAGATAATATTCCACGATGGAATATTTTTCGAAATAAATACACTCAAGAAGAAAAATTAGAAATTTATAAAAAATGGAATACCTTTATGGAAACTCATAGATTTGAAGTACTTTTCTTCGATTATGTTGAGAAGTACTATGAGTCTGATAAAAAACTTGAGGTAATAACCAAAGAAAATTGGCTTAAAGAAGACAAGACTATTGTCTCTTCTAGTCATCCTCCACAAGAAACTATTCTCATCACAACTGCTAATAAACAAATTCCAGCAACTCCTTTCAAAATTCCGAAAGAAGATGCAGGAACCAAACCCATCATTGAACAAAATAATTTCACTAATCAAAGTCTTCACACAATTGGTAAACAATTAGATAAAATTGAAACAAAGATTGATAATCTTTCTATTTCAAAAATTAAAGAAAAACCTTTGGTAAGTTTCTCAGAATCTTCTTCAAAGGCAGTAGCCTTAAAAACATCCCCAACCTCCACAAGTCAAAAAATTGATCAATTACTATTAGAATTAAAGAAAGAAAAATTAGTCCAGACCATAAATCATCCTGATGAATCTTAGTCAGAATCATCTCTTCCATCTCTATCCTCTGAACCAGACACTGGTACAGATTCCATTCGAAAGGTTGAACAAGCTTTTCAAAATCTTGAACTTAAAAGAATTAATAACAGACGCATTAATCCTACATCTCTTACCAAAAACTGGTATCCCAGACCAACTCCTCCTGATATTCAATTTGAAGAAAGAAACATTCAAAACCAATTCTCAGTCTTTTCTGATAAACTCTATGAATGGAATATAGATGGTTTGTCAGAACAAGAGCTTCTTAATAAACTCCAACATATGTCCATGGTTGCTAATAGTTATATTACCAAGCATAATCTTAGCCAATCTCAAATTGTCGACCTATTGGTCACTGGATTCACTGGAATGCTTCATTCCTGGTGGGAGAAACATCTCACTAAACAATCCAGAAATGAAATTTTACATGCTTTTAAAAAAGATGAAGAAGGAATACCTATTTTTGATGAACACATTGGACAAGGTGTCCCTGACGCAATTAACATACTTCTTTTCACAATCATAGAACATTTCATAGGAACACCTAGTAATGTCACCTTTAGGATCCATGATCAACTTAGCAATCTGAGATGTCCAACTCTAAGCGACTTTAGATGGTACAAAAATGTGTTCATGTCTAGAGTCATGCTCAGAGAAGACAGTAATCAACCATTTTGGAAAGAAAAATTTATAAATGGATTACCAAATCTTTTTGCACATAAAATCAGACATGTTTTAGTAAATGAAGATGATATTATACCATATCATACCCTTACTTATGGAAATATAATAAATATTATCCAAAAGGAAGGGTTGAAAATGTGTATCGATATGAAAATTTCAAAACAGGTTAATAAAGATAAATCCATCGCTAAGTATGAGTTAGGAACGTTCTGTGAACAATATGGATTACCTCCTATTGCTCCTTCCAACAAAAAGAAAAGGTCAGATACCTACAACAGGTACCCAACCAAATACTCCAAAAGACATTCTAAATACAACAAATATAAAAACAAGGATTTTCAAAGAAATGAATTTTATGAAAAACCTAAACATTCAAAATGGAAGAAGAAATCTTCCAAGAAATTTCCAAAAGACCAAACCCAGAAGGGCAAATGCTACAAATGTGGCAAATTTGGTCATTATGCCAACAAATGTAGAGTTGAGAAAACTATCAACCAGTTGAAAATTTCTGAGGAAGAGAAACTTCAATTAATCCAAGTTTTGGAATTAAAAGACACAGACCATAGTCAATCAGAAGATGATTTGGAATTATCTTTTTCTGGTAACAATTCATTGAGCAATAGCTCATCTCCAAATATCAAGGTAGGATGTGTAGATTCTTGTTGCAATAACAAGATCTCAGTCTTTAATAAACAAGAAGAACAAGAAGATTTTCTACTTGAACTAATAAGCAAAGTCGATGACCCAGAACTTAAATCTTTTTATCTCAAGAAACTAAAGAAATTAGTTTCTTCAGACGAACCAGGCACTAGCCAAACCCATTCTACTCCCAAAATCTCTCTTAGCACAACCTTAGAAAAGTTTAATAAGACTAAGAAAGAAATAACTATCAAAGATCTCCAGCAAGAAATTAATAAAATCAAAGACGAAATTAGGCTTATAAAGTTCGAAAATATAGAAGTCCGAACACAACTTAGTAAAGTTCAAACACATTTGTTAGTAAATCCTCATGACGAAGAGCTTGCCAGTTCTTCCTCCAGTTCAGATACAGGTTCTCAATCCACAAAGAATTTAGTCTTAAGTCTTTTAGACAAGATAAGAATTCAAAAATGGTATTCTAAAATTAAAATAATAATTGAAGATTTTCATTTAGAAACCATAGCTCTAATCGATTCAGGCGCAGACTTGAATTGTATTCAAGAAGGGTTAATACCTACTAAATATTTTCATAAATCTACAGAAATACTTAGTGCTGCAAACCAGTCACCAATGCATTTGAAATATGAAATACCAAAAGCGCATGTTTGCCAAAATGATGTTTGTTTCAAAACCCCATTTGTTCTAATAAAAAATATTTCTGACGAAGTTATTTTAGATCTCCCCTTTTTGGCACTTATATATCCTTTTAAGGTACATCACAATAGGATTACCACCAGAGTCTTAGAACAGAAGGTCATATTTGAGTTCTGTCTGGAAACAGATCTCAAAAGATTAAGACATTTACAGAAAAATATTATTTCAAAAACTATTAGTATTATCACTAATAAGTCACAACACATTAATTTCTTAAAAGAAGAAATTAATCACAAAAGAATTAAAGAACAGCTAACAAATAAAACTTTGTTAGAAACAATTGATAAATTTCAAAAGAAACTTATTAATGAAGTCTGTTCTGATATCCCCAATGCTTTTTGGCACCGTAAACAACACATAGTTAAACTTCCTTATATAAAGGAGTTTAATGAATCTAGGATACCTACTAAGGCTAGAGCTATCCAAATGAGTCAAGAAGTCATGGAATTCTGCAAAACAGAAATCCAAGAACTTCTTAATAAAGGAATTATTCGTAAGAGTAAGTCACCTTGGTCATGCCCTGCATTTTATGTTCAGAAAAACACATAATTAGAAAGAGGAACTCCCAGATTAGTTATTAACTATAAACCTTTGAATGAAGTTTTGGAATGGATTCGGTATCCAATTCCCAACAAAAGAGATTTGATAAAGAGACTTTCTCAAGCAGTTATTTTTTCAAAATTTGATATGAAATTAGGCTTTTGGCAAATTCAAATTCATGAAAATGATAAATACAAAACAGCTTTTGTAACTCCTTTTGGACATTATGAATGGAATGTAATGCCTTTCGGCTTAAAGAATGCCTCAAAATATTATGAATGAGATTTTTAATCAATATAGCCATTTTTCGATTGTTTATATTGATGATGTGCTTATATATTCAAAGTTAATAGACGAACATTGGAAACATTTGCATTTGTTTGCTATAATTATTAAGTCCTATGGATTAGTTGTATCAGCTTCTAAGATTAAACTGTTTCAGACTAATGTTAGATTTTTAGGTTATAACATCCATCAGTCTACCATCCAACCAATAGATCGAGTTATTCAATTTGCTGATAAATTTCCAGATTAGATCACTGATAAAACCCAACTTCAAAGATTCATTGGATCATTAAATTATGTTTCAGAATTTTATCCTCATCTTCGTCAACAGTATAAACCATTGTCTGATATTCTTAAGGATAATCCTCCAGCATGGTCTACCATTCATACTTCCATTGTCAAACAGATTAAAACTCATGTTAAGACATTGCCCTGTCTTGGCATTCCAACTCCCAACTCTTTTAAAACAGTTCAAATTGATGCATCTGATGCAGGTTATGGAGGTATCCTCAAACAAAAAACTTCTTCTGAGTCTCTTGAACAGATTGTTCGTTTCCATTCAGAAGTTTGGAATCCGGCACAAACTAATTATAGTACTATAAAGAAAGAGATATTATCTATTGTATTATGCATTAGTAAATTTCAAGATGATTTATTAAATAAAAATTTCTTAGTCAGAGTTGATTGCAAATCTGCAAAACATGTTTTACAAAAAGATGTTCAAAACATTGCATCCAAACAGATTTTTGCACGATGGCAAGCCATATTAAGTATATATATATATATATATATATATATTACACCCAGTCCTGTCGTACAGGTCGCATTAGGCGACTCCGACTCGTGTGCTAGCATAGATTCATGAGCAAATTAGGTCAGTCATACATGTCGCATTAGGCGACTCCGACTTGTATGCTGTTGAGCATTTGATTTCTCTTATGCTACTGTCGTGATATCGTGATTTGGCATGCTTTTGGATTTACTGCTGAGTTGCATTTGATTTCATACCTATACGTAGTATGTTTTCTGGAAACTATGCATGTTTTACAACGAGGAGTTAGTATGTTCAGAAAATAACTGTGTTTTACAAACCTTTATTTTTGTGCCCACTCACCCGACGATTCTGACATAGTTCTATTTAATGTAGGAACTGTTTCCAGTTGTGTACTAAGTACTTTTCTAGTTTCCACTGCACTATTTGTCATCTATGCTCTGAACATTTGTATTCTATGGGTTCTACCCACTATTGCGCACTGACTTTAGTAGTTTAAATAAGTTCTAGCTTCAGTTTTAATTTATCCACATTTTTACATCATTCACACTTTTGTTACGTCACCTTCGAGTGACGGCCATCATGCCTCGACTCCGATTAGGGTGTGTCACCAGCAATACATGTATCTCATTTTCTTGTCTAACAAGAAAATTGTGGGTTTGATTTATTTTAGTGGTACCTGTGGATGCAAATTTCCATCGTCTTCTCCTTTCACGAAATGCATCTGCAAAATAATAACACGTAAGATTAAGGCCAAAACCCTCACGCACCCACGATGAATGAGGGGCTTTGTCCGAAGAACCTCCGATGCCAAAGTTAGAATTTGAGAGAAAATGTGTTAGGGAATTTTTGGGAGAGAATGAACTTAGGATTTTGGTGGAGAAATGAGGCTATTTATAAGGGTGTGGCCAGCGCTATTTGGAGAAATAGGGTCCGGCCATATATGGTGGAAATTTCAATATAATTGCAAGATATTATTTCACATAATATCTTGCAATTAATTTGTCAATTAATCCCAAATTGAATAGGAAAATTGAGAGTTACCTTTTGAGTGAGGATTTGATGAGGAGTGATGAGATGAATTTGAATAAATACCATTTTGATCACCTTTGACTCTTCCATGATTTGAGCTGTCATTGTTTGTTGCATGCGCATGGAAATTCCGGTGTACCTTTGGCTCCACAAATGCCCCCACATCTGTTGGGCTGCTCGCAGGAAAGGGCATCATGTGTAGAGATCTTCCTTTGTTTTAGGAAACATAATATTGTTTCCTATTTTGATGTATATTCCAACATTAATTGGAAATTAGATCATTCTAGGGAAGGAAAATAAATGACTTCTAAAGTCTATTTTTAAGTCTACCTTAAGTAGATTATTAAATCAACTTCAACAATTTATTCTACCCTACAAGAGAGAGAAAGCTAAAGGATATTTGTTCCCCCTCCCCTAGCAATCTTCTACACTTGCCCGTGCAAATGACCGTTTTTTGTTGATTTCTTCATCTTCACGCCGCACCAAGGTAAGAAAAATCAATTTCCCTTGTCTTCTTAATTTTTGGGAGCCTCGGGGCTTGAAGTTTACGTCGACGGGGGTTGAGGATATGTGAAAAAATAGTTGGAGAGGTTTATGTCGACTCAACGTGGGTGGCTGCTGTCGGCTTGGTGCGGTGGCGGCTGGTCGCGAGCTGAGGTATGGGTGTAGTGGTGTGGGTCGAGGAGACGAGCTGGGATTTGGCTTGGATTCGACTGGCATAGACCAGGGGCCACTTGGCTTGGACCAAGGCTGGTGGCGCCGGGGCACGAAGTCTGAGTCGTTAGGCTTGGGCTCGTTCAATTGGGCCATGGGCCGTTAGGCTGGCCCGCATGAGAGATGAGAAAGAGAATGATGCGCGGGGGTGCCAGCCCCCTCCAATTGGGTTGGGCCATACGACTTGCTGTGAATGAACGTGGAAAAAAGAGATCTTCCCCGCCTACTCAAAAGATGCCGGCTGAGAAAAACCGAAGACTTCATTTGCTGCTCATGAATGTTTATTCTGTTGCTAGGTTCGTGATTGACTTGACTTCTTCCAAAGGGAAGAAAGATGGGGCTGCTAGATCTGAGTTGGTGACGCCTGCTATGCCAAAGGTAGCTAGTTTGATTGCTGATAGGATTGCTCAGCGTAGAGGTTATGTCGTGCCCCCAGTGCTGAAATTAGTGCCAAGATATCCGTTGGGAGTTAAGTCTGGTTCACCTTTGGAGAGGCTTACTTCTATGAAGATCGATAAGGTGGTCTCTGCTGCTAAATTGGCTCTAAAGCCCACTTCCCTTAATACTAAGACTGATTCGCCTGCCGAGAAAGAGGAAACCGCTTGCGTGGACAGTTGTGAGAAATCCACTAAGCATGCTTCTGGGGAGGCTGCTAAGATATGTGCGCTTTTGAAACTTGATCTGCTTGAATACATGGACGATTGTGCCAGGTTTGTCGATGACGTTAGAGAAGTTGTTTGCCCAAGTTCCTTTGCGAAACATACGGCCGAGTATAAGAAGACTGCTTTACTTGCAATGATACAAAAGACGACTATTCTAGCAGCCGAGTCTATGCTCTTGGACCAAGAGAATACCAAGGCTGCCAAGGTGGTGGCAAAGGCTATGGCAGCCAAAGCTTATTCCTTTGCTGAGAAAATCAAGAGGTTGGAATCTGAGCTCGTCGCTTTGAAGGGGGTCTAATATCTCTGCCACCATTTCTCTCCAGCTTGAGACCGCTTACCAAGAGATCGTTGACTTGAAGACTAGGCTTGACACGATTCGAGTTATGTATGAAAGTGCAGAGAAGGAGGTAGGATGTTATATACCTCAGATTTAAGATCTTGAGCGTGCCGTTTCTGAGCTTTGTTCTGCTACTTATGCAAAGGATGAAGAGTTGATTGCTGCTTATAACTAAGTGATCCACTTCAAGAAGGTCGTTGATAGGCTTGAGCCTCAAGTGTTGGAAGTTCAAGGTGCGCTGAAGATCAAAGAAAGTCTGAAGAAGGAAGTGGATGAGCTGCAGCGCGTCTGTGTTGGTCTGCTCGAGGAGAATGAGCAGCTGAAAGGTAAGAAGGTTGGGCTCGAGGCTTTGCTTGTTCAGAGTCAGGCCGATTTCTACAAGCTGGGTTATATAGATCATCTTTTTGGTAGGTCGTCTGAGAGTTTGCTGGGAAAGACTTCGAGACATTCTCTATTTCTCCGGAAAACTTGCTTGCCTTTACTTTTGAGGCCTCAATTGGTGAAGTAGCCGGAGAGGTTGATGCCCAGGCCGGGAGTGAAGCTCCGGAAGATGCCGCTGCTGGGAATGTCGCGGCTACTGAAGGTGTGGCGGCCGAGTAGTCGTGGGATGTCTAAGCTACTAAAGGGTAGTATTCTAGGTAGCCTTTAGGATTTTCTTTGTTTTCCTTGAACTCATTCGGCCTTTGCTATTCGTTTATCAATTCTACTAGAAAATTTAATAAACTTGCTTCTTTTGTTTTTCTTCATCTTCATTTTTTTGTTTACGCCCAACCTTTGACTTTTAGACCAGCGGGAGACATGCTACTTTTCTATAAGCAGACAGGCCCGCGTAGCCTATGCAGTCATAGATGTTGGTGTAGAACTTTTGCAAAGTTGTTAGCCATAGGGTTGGCAGCCGTACGTCTTACTTACATAAGCACATGAGTCCGCGTGACCACTAGGCTGTTAACCTTGGCTTTCTTCAATCCTTTAAGCTGTGTGGCCTGCATCACAACATACTAAAGATTTTTGGGTCATGAAATTCGCTAACCTTTGGTATTAAAAGTGTGCGGTTGTATGGAATTTCGTAAGCAAAGGTTCGAGAAAACTTCTTGCTCTTTATGTAACCAATTCCGTGGGTTGCATAGCAAGTATCACAACACTTTATGAATTTGTGTAGATCTAACGATCATTTTGCGCTTGGCAGAGTTGAAGCTTATCGATTGCGTACCATGTCGGCAATGGATAAAGCTTCGTATATGAACGCTAACTTGTTGAACCTTTCACAAAAATATGCGGTTGTATAAGTTTAGCGCGGCTTATTGCTCGAAAGACAAGCCGTAAGCAGTCTTTCGGAAATGGTAGGCTACCTTAGTGCACTCGGTAGCAGCTTTAGGGTTCCAGGGTAGCCATCCATAAGGCATACTGCACAACGTGCCTCTTCCGTCTTTGAGGCCCGGTTCCCCACAGATTAGGCCAAGAGACCCAAAATGCTGCAGTTAGCTAAGCTTTGAAAAAGACCATTGTGGCTACTTCTAGGAATCCCGACTCAAGCCATCGTGCACCTAGTTACACTAGGGCAGCCCAACTCATCCACATCTGGATCTTTGGAGTGTATAATTTATTCTCCAGCATTGGAGAGTAAACCCATGGGGGTGTCGAGGAATTGGTTTACCTTATCGCGTTGAAGAGCAATTGGTTTATCCTCTCGCACTAGAGAGCAGACCCATGAAGGTGTCTGGGAATTGGTTTACCCTCTCGCACTGGAGAGCTTGGTTGGTCCTAGGGGGTGCAATTCCTGCGATAAGTCCCTAAGAAAGGTGCGGTCTTCCTTTGAAGTGCAGGAGTGATCAGTTGTTGTAAGCATGCATCTGAGCCAAGTTGTAGATTACTTCTAAATTCCTTATTGAAAAACGAGTGAAACGAACTAAAACTTAGCTGTAAGGTTGTAACTGCATAACAACTGGATAGTCCTTGGCTTGCAAGGTGGTGCCCGTCGAGTTGTTTGAGTCTTCGGGCTTTGATGTAGCGAGATGTCACGCATGGTACTTCCTCAGATTGTAGGCGTTCCATTACTTTTCGATTTCTTTGTCGTTCATGGTGGCGAAGGTGTAACTACCCTTGTCGCCTACTCTGTTAATCTTGTACGAACCTTCCCAAATGGAATCCATCTTTTTGGAGCCTTCTCTACGAGCAGTGATGAAGGTTTTTCATAGGACTAGATGGGCGGATATATCCGTCTTTCGACATCTTGCGAATCTTATCAAGGTTCACATGTCCAAGTTTAAGATGCCACATCTTTTCTTGGTTAACTTATTCTCTAGCCCTTTTGGGTTTTGAGGTATTCCTGCTTTCAATACAGTGCATCCCACTATTCGTCTCTAGGTGAAAAAGTCCAACTATCATATTACCATGAGAGATAATACGACCGTTCAAGTATAAAGTGCAACTCATTTTATCAAACAATACTGAGTGCCCATCTCGTAAAAGCTTAGAGATGGAAATCAAATTCTTTATACATGAAGGAAAATATAAACAATTTTTAAGTTCCAGGACTTCCCCAGAGGGTAGGTTAAGCATATAGGTGCCTATTGCTTTTGCAGAGATTTTAGTGCCGTTCCCAACTCGCACAACCATCTCCTCATTGCGCAGTGATCTGCTCCCTGTTAGTCCCTGCAACGTATTACAGATATGTTGACTAGCACCTGAATCAAATATCCAGGAATTGGAGCTCACTGTAAAAGCACTCTCTATGACAGAAATAGTCTATTCAAAAGTTCGTGTCATAAGGCTCGCAATGCGCACCCTGTATTTCTTCTTCCAACGTTCATCATTTCCACAATGAAAGCATGTTCCCTTGGATTTCTTTGCCTTCTTCTTATGTAACCTTTTCCTTATTATTGCATTCTCACTCCCATTGTCCCTTTTGAAACCTTTTTCAAATTTACAGCACATGTCAATCATCTCTTTCAAAGAATGATCGAATCTATTCACTTTATAGTTTACGATAAACTTAGTGAAATCATCCGAGAGAGATGCAAGGAAAAAGTCTTGGGCCATTTTCCCATCGATGGAAGTTCCTAAACTTTGAAGATCTTGAAAGATCCTTTCCATCTTTTGTCCATGTTTATGGACCGATGTCCCCTTTGCCATTTTGGCATTCATTAGACTACAAATATTTGAGAATCGTACATTACTAGTCTCAATGTCATGCATCTTATGCAAACTTTCAACCATGGCACAAGAAGTGTCCATGTGCTTATGTAGCTTCATAAGCTCCTCACTAAGTGAAGTGAGGATTAAGCATTTGGCTTGTAAGTCATCCTCATAGTGTCTAACATAATTTTGACACTCCTCCTTTGAAGCTAGTTTCGTAGGAGGTACATGAGGAGGGGATTACTTAAGTACATACAATATGTCTTTCACCTTTGAGACATTCTCAATGTGGCGATACCAAGCAAGGAAACGTTGGCCCTTTAGGCCATTTTTGTCAAGTATAATGGTGGGTATAATTTTAGGCATGTCGTTCACTACATAACATAACAGAAATCGAATTAGCATTGTTGTTTAAAACTATTTTGATTGGGTCTTTTAATCAAATAGTACCACCCACTATTTTTGGCAAATTCCACATCCCTCAATAGAATTCGAGAGTTATATTGAACTCTTAGTGGGTTATGGGAGACTCACCATTACCAAGCCCACCTCAGAAGAATATCTTATTGGTTAGCAAAAATAATGATGAGAGAATAACGCATTATTCATTTACAACCTTTTGTAATTACCCATCTAGTTCGGCCTCTAGAGAATGATGCCTCAGAAGAATATCTTATTGGCATCATTGCACTTAGTTTAAGTCATTCCCACCATGCTAGTTCAAATAGGGGTTCAGGAATGGCCTCAGAAGAATATCATATTGGCCATACTCGTTGCCTACTTTCACTTCATCATATGTTTATGGGCTTCTCCTGAATGTAAGCACATACTTTGTATACCCCAGAACTGGACGAATACGGTGTACGAGTCACAAACGATTGAAGCCCACCACGGTGGAAGGCCTACGAAGAGATATTCTAAACATCTCTCGCTTATCAACTTAATATTCATTTGTTGAGGGAATAGCGTTGGGCTACATCAAAACATTTTAATCACATTAAAAGAACTTGGGCCTATCACAACCATTGGTCCAAGTTTATATGAATTAGTAGTATATAATACTCCCACTGTTTCGTTGAAACAAGCGAGACTATATGGAACTACTAACGAATGCTTTGCATCCTCATATGGACTATATAGTCATATTAGGTTTTAGGATGATTATGAACCGTTTGATTTGATCCAACACGAGCCTTGTGTTGGACCTTGGGTCTAAGGTATGTAGTTGTTGATTTTAGTTACGCGTTTAATCCAATTAAACCGTTATTTCCTATTGGGCGTTGGACCCAACTATTCCATTTTGCATACATTTAAACAAAAGGAATACATGAAATAATAATAAGGGCTTATGCCCTTTTACAACATAAATGATGGACTTATGTCCATTTACAACAATCTTGAACTAATCAAATTACATTCAAATCTACACTACCAAGCCCAAACATTCATAATGTAAAGCGGCCAATCACATAGCTCAATTATCGAGGCATTTGGTTCATAATCACCCTTCTCTTAATCAAACACATTTAATTAAGAAAACAACTTTAAAACAATTGGTTTTCGGATCCATAGAATTGATTTAAATGAAACTAAATAAAATGAAAATCCAATTCTCATTTAAAGAGACAAACCATTTTGTTCTCATCTAATTTGGGCCATTTTCTAAAAACAAAAACTTTTGGGGTCACTTTGTAAAAACACAAGAGTCCACAACTTCATGTAATTACAACTTAGAACCCAAACATTTTTAATAATGTCAAAAACATCATTAAAGGAGCAAAACAATTTGTCCTTTAAAGTTTTTGGACCTTAACGTAAAAACGTAAACTTTTGGGCCAAAATGCAAATACACAAAAGTATCAAAACTTTATGTAAGTGCACAAAACACCCAAAAATACCCTATTTAATAGGGTGGCCGGCCATAAGTGGTTTTTATTGGTAAAATTCAAATTTTATACAAAGTTTTGTAAGTGGGTTATGTTAGGTGAGGTAAAGATGAAATAAAATTTTGTATGAAATGATTTATGTCATTCTTTAAAACAAAGTTTGTCTCCCATTAAAATTACTTAATCATTAACCATCACCCACTAAAATTAAATCAAAACTTTATGTAAAAACATAAAACTTTTTGAATCAAAACTTCAAAACTTTTTTGTTCTTGGCAAGAACTCCAAGAACATTGAAGAACACTTATGAAAACTCAAAATACATGGCACCAAATTTTTAGTTCCAATATTCATGCTTAAATGAAATACATCTACAACATTTGAGATGCTAAATTTTCTAGCAAAATTTATATTCAAAGCAAGAACAAAGCTTGTAACATTTACAACATTTAAATCATAAAACATGAAAATCACAAAACCCAAAAGGATCCACCATACACTAGACCTAGGCTCTTGATACCACTTGAAGGAAAAATTTTGTCCTAGCTAAGAACATGTATGAACATTTGAATACATATGCTAACAATTAACTCTTTAAAGTAGGCATGCATCCAAAAACAATTCATGAAACCCATGACTTTCAAAGCCTAGTATATGGTGAACCAAAAGACTCTTTAACAACATTAAAGATAATTAAGAATTTAGAGATTCTTTACCCTTGAAGCTCATCCTTGATTACACAAGGGATTCACCCAAGTGGAGGGCCTTCAAGTCACCTCCTTGCTCCTTGGATCTTCCTTGTGATTTTCCTCCTTTTAGTGCTCCTTTGCTTCTTTGAGGATTTGAGGATTAGTTCTCCAAAACACCAAAAGTTTGATGTCTCTATGTCTCTTCACCAAGGATGTAATTTGTGAGGATGAAAATGGATCACTTAGGGAAGTAAATTTGCTAGATAACTTTCCCCAAGTAGCTTAGAAAACCCTAATTGAAAACAAAGCTATAAAGATGAATTTATACTTCATTTCTTAGGTGAGTGGCAAACTTGCAATTAAGCAAACTTGCATACCCTCACCCTAAATGGTTGGCCTATATGGTTATTGGGCTTATTGCCCATTTTGTTTTAGTTGTCATACAACTTAAACATAATGGGCCTTGTGGACCAAAACACTTTTGGGCCCCGAAGCCCTAAAACCAACTTAAAAGCCCAATACGAACATTTCGTATAATTAATTAACTAATTAATTAATCTTGACCATTCTTCAATTAAACCATTTAATTGCTTATCCATTTCATTTAATTGCTTCACATATATCCTTATTTGGTGTGCGATCCATTAGGTTCCAATTAGCGAGGCAGTGGGCGATGTTACTCTTAACTATCGATTGTGAATTGAAACCACATTTCAATTCTCCCTTTTTGATGATTAGTGTTTGCTAATCAATAGGGCTTCCACAAACCATGAGTGACACCTAGCAGTATGTCATGGTTACCCAAGCTAAGTAGAATTGGTTGGAGAACCTATCCAGTTACAATTACAATGCAATACGGTCATTCTCTAATACAATACTCTTAACCACATTGTTTTAAGTGATAGTTTGTTTCATGTCTATTATCCAATGTGATACTTTCTTATATGATTCCCTTGAATATGATTTGGAACATCTTCCTTAGTCATATTCATTTGCTTTGGCCAAAGACTTTAGAATCATATTTTAGAGTATACTCCTTCCACCATGGAAGGTTAGAGATCCCTTGTTGTGCATTCATATGCCTACATGACTAGATCACATGACCCCAACAATGCCGTGGACAATCCGAGGGAATGCCTTTGTCATGATCAAAGATCAAGGACCTAACCATTAGACATCTATGATGCCTCAGGTCTAAGGACTACTTTGCATATTGTAACCTTAGAGTTCGTACATGACATGTATGTTTGAACTCTCATTAATCGCAGTTCAGTGTACTCGATTACTCTTTCGAGCACCTATGTGTTTGTCTTAGTGTCCAACACCAAATGACTTGAGACTAGTTCATACTCACGTTTGAGTCAACATAACACATACTAACCTTAGCGGATTGTCAATGCCCAATTGGCAATCCTATGGCTAGGAACGTTTTAGGAATGAACATAAGAGAAATGTCTCCTTAATCTAACTCATTAGATCACTTATCTCTTATGTCAAATACATCCCTTGGATTCTCTTATTGATTAAACACATGATTCAATAAATAGTGATTAACAATAAGTATTGCCCTTCCGTTAAACATATAAAAGTTAAACATATTAAGTATTCCAAAAAGCTATTACATCAAATGAGTGGCTTTGTGGGCATACTTCCAACAGATGAAGGGTGGACTGAATGGCGCTAGCAATCACTTCACCGAGTTGCCCAAAATTGCTGAAATTAGTCTCAGAAGGGACACGTGGGTCTCTACGAGGTGGCATGATTCTAACATAAGAGATCAAAAATTGTTAGGACATATAGCATATATGAGGAATGCATGACTGCCTAAACCTATGCTCTGATACCAAATTGACACACTCAAACCGAAGTCGGGGCATGCTGACCGTCACCAGAAGGTGACATAACCAAAGTGTGAATGATGAAAAAATGTGGATAAATTAAACTGAAACTAGAACTTATTTAAACTATTAAAGTGAATGCGCAGTAGTGGGTAGAACCCATACAACACAAATGTTCAGAGCATAGATGACAAATAATGCAGTGGAAACTAGAAAAGTACTTAGTACACAACTGGAAACAGTTCCTACATTAAATAGAATTATGTCAGAATAGTCGGGTGATCCTCGTGTGCCATAGAGTGAGTTAGCTATCTAGGACCTGGAGGGGAAAAAAACAGAAGGGTGAGTGGGCTCAAAAATAAAGGTTTGTAAAACATAGTTATTTTCCGAACATACTAACCCCTCGCTGTAAAACATGTATAGTTTCCAGAAAACATACTACGTATAGATATGAAATCAAATGCAACTCAGCAGTAAATCCAAAAGCATGCCAAATTACGATATCACGACAGTAGCTTAAGTGAAATCAAATGCTCAACAATCTATGATATCATACCAGTCGGAGTCGCCTAATGCGACTTGTATGACTGACCTAATTTGCTAATTAATTTATGCTAGCACACGAGTCGGAGTCGCCTAATGTGACATGCACGACAGGACTGGTGTAATATATATAGTGTTACGATCACGCGAAGACTGGAGATAATCGCGGTCACGTACGAGTCGGAGTCACCTAATGCGACCTGTACAATAGGACTGGCACTTACTTGGATATAAGGCAAGCGTGCGGTGCGGGAGATGAACATCACGTGAAAGACTGACACTGGCCCAGGGCAGGCACTAACGACGGGGTGCAGCAATGATGAGCGGACTACATGAATATATGTATGCTACAATGATTCAATGATTCCAAATAGCATAATAAACTTACTTGAACTTACATGCGCATCCCGTAGGATTATTTTGGCATTTCACAACAGTGCAACATTTATAAGCAGGTAAAATGCATATGAATATGCCATGACAATATATAAATCTCAACCACATAACAACATTTTTAAAATTAAATAAATCATGGCATAGAAGCATAAATCAATTTAAAAGCATTTGTGGAAACTATAAAGTTTATATACATATATACGAAAACAAAATGCCCACTCACCGATATGTTGATGGATCGTAGCCCCCTAGCTTCGCTTGTCCTCGTATGTCATCAGGATAAGTCTCCCCTATATGCGAAACAACTAATAATAATTACTTAATTAACACACATACGAAAAAGCTAGGAAAAACTCCTTATAGCTTGCTCAAACGGAAGGTTTGAATATACGAAAATGTTATACTCTAAGTCACGGACCTGCACTTGTCAACCACTCGTCGGCTGGAGGCCGGACGCGCCTTCACGCATCGCCCAACCCACGGCCACGTGCAGGCACGCGCCTGGCAGAGACTAACAGAAGACAGGGAATATTCCGTCAAAGTTGACGGAATATTCTGGTAAATAGTAACAGAACCTAACGCCGTTACCTGAAGCCATTAGAATATTCCGTCAACTTCGACAGAATATTCTTCGTCTTCTTCGGTTATCCTTGCCGTCAGCCGTCGCCGTCTGATTTTGCCGGATTCTAGAAAAAGTGGTCGGTTTCTAGAAAATTTTCAAACTCATATAACTTCTTCATTTCTCAACCATTTTGACTAACTTCATATGGAAATGAATCTCTTAAGGAGAAGAAAAAGATAATACCTTCCAAATCCCCAAAAATGGATGAAAAATGGCATGAAAAAGACTCGAAAGTCTCAGCCTAAAACTCGACTCCTTCAAACCGTGCTTCTCAACGTTGTCTTCACTCCAAGCTTGGCCTAGGGACTCCAGGGAATTGTATGGATGCTCCCACAACCTTCAAAACGTCGTAACTCGGCCGGAATCATGTCGGAGCAAACTCGTCTGAGTCGGAGTTTCCGAGTTGGCGAGTCAAAACTCAACCACTTCAAGATCAGTTTGTACGGTTGGGTTCGTGAGGATGAGAGGATCACGATGGTGATATTTTTAAGTTTGATATGTGAGTGTTTGATGAAGGTCCTTGCAATTGCAGAGAAAAGGGAGGTACGGGTGAGAGAGAGGAAGAAGATGAGAGAGAGAGAGACTAACAGCTTTTATGATTGGTGGAAAAGTGAGGGAAATTGTTTGGTTGGCTGAGAGAATTGAGGAGTGAAAATTGATTGGTGAGGGAAATGGGTACACATGACTTGTTTTAAAAAGGAAAAAAGATAATGTTTTTTCAGATTTTGGCACAATAAATCGTACACAAAAATCCACCTCCTTATCAAAAAACAGTGTTTCCAACACGTGTACCACTCCACCCGTTGTTAACGTACTTTAACGTAACCTAACTTTTTCTTTACAGGTCCGATTCGGGTCTAACTCACGCCCACGTGTTCATAATAACGAGTACCATTTAATTACGATAGCGAGAAAAAATAATTTAAAGCTGCATAATCAAGTCCACGTCACTTTGCCAACAAGGGCATAAATGTCAATTTACACACTCGGGGAGAAATTACATAGAAAATCAAGGTCGAGTCGTCACACACCCCCTCTCCTTTGCATAAATAATACTGTTTGCTAAAAAAAAGTGAGAAAATTGGAAAAAAGGCAATTGTAAGCATCACTCGATTTTGTTTATTTTTTATTTAGAATCACATTCAAATATAATGATTCTGTATATTAGATCGCAAAAACTTTTTCGGGGTCCTAAATTTTATGGCCTTGTGTGGTCGAGCTGTTTGCTTCCCCAAAGCGGCCACTCCTTTACCACTAGTTCATGAAAAATCATTCTAACCTCTCTCCAATATCAATGTAGCAGATGAAAAATCTAACAGAATCCAAACATATGTTACTTGTTCAAAGTACTCCCATGAATTTGGACCATTCCTGTCCAAGATTTACTCAGTAGTGATTATTATTATTAATTTATCAATTACAAAAAAATATAGGGAGCTTTTTATATAGAGACAAAAAATTTCACTATATTTGAAGGAACTCCACTAGTTTTTAAACATGTTAAGGAGAGACAAAAGTATAAAAACAACTAAAGCTCAGCCCAAAAAATATGGAAGCAATGTTTTAAAATACCAACTACACCCCTAAGGCTTTAGGGCTGTTAATAAAACTCAAATCTCACAACTCCAACAAAATTAATATGTGCCATAAACTTAACCCATCATCGACTATTTCTGCAGAATCAGTTCAACCTGTCTTTAACCATTTTTGCAGAATCAGCTCAACTCGTCTTCAACCAGTTTTGCAAAGTAGCTCAACCTCTCCTCGACCATTTTTGCAGAATTAGTTCAACCCATCTTCGAACATTTTCGCAGAATTAGTTCAACCTATGCTCGACTATTTTTACAGAATCAGTTTAACCCACTTTCGACCATTTTTTGCAAAATCAGTTCAATCAATCATCGACAATTTTTGTAGAATCAGTTCAACTCGTCTTTGACCATTTTTTTCAGAACACCATTTTTGCAGAATCAACTCAACCTGTCTTCGACCATTTTTGCAGAATCTGATACACACCGACCCGGAATGTCCACTAGGACTCCAAATCGAGCTGTGCTGGCCGGCATCTGGAATGTGACGAAGCCATAAAGTGTGATGATGTGGAAAAATTGTGAATAAATTTAAACCTAAGAGTGCCTAAATACGAGAGTGCATTGGTGAGCGGGTATGAACCCACTTCACACGTGACGTTAGAGCAGTTCCAGCGTGGGAACCCTCCCCCCAGGCAATACACTATGTTATCCATCCAGTGAACAGTAACTGCCCTTAATGAACAGTAACCACATTTTGCATCTCCACCGTTGCACTTCAATAGCCCTGCCAATAGGCAATAAAATATTAGTTTTTTTTTAAATAATACAAAATAATTTTATTTGTAATTTCGGATAGAATTTTTAATCGGTCTCGTTGTGCCATTTTCTACTAAAAAATTATTTTTATTTTTTCTTTACCCATGGTGCAGCACACCATTCCAAAACCTTTTTTCTTCTTCTTTTCACATGGTGCCAACGCACCATTCCAAAAGCACCCAAACCCCTTCTTTTCAACCCGTGTCCCCCATCCCCCCAACGCACCCAAACCCTCATCACCTATCTTCCTCCATCTTCACCACCCCACCACCGCATCTCTTCCTCAATCTCCACCATCCCACCCACCTCAGCCTCCATCAACGGTCCCGATCTTCCCCACTCCCTAACCAAACTCTCTCTTTCTCCTCTTTCCCCCCAAAACAAATCCCAAATCGTGCGATCTGGGTGTGCCAGTGGAAGGAGGAGGATCGCGAGTGCGTGGGGGCGAAGACGGTTTGGGGTGCGGCGGTAGCTACGATGGAGGAGGGACTGGATCTCTGCCATTTGTCTGTGGGTGTTCATCAATCTCGACGATGAACTCCGACGAGAGCCGTTGAGTTCAAAGCCTGGGTTTTACAATTTTTTTTATTAATATTTTATATTTTTATTAATTTTATATTATGGCTGACGTCAGCCCACGTCACGTTGCCTTCGGGCTTTCGGGCTTTCGGGCTGGCAACTCGTGCCGGGCCTCTACCTCGGGCCCACTTGGGCTCCATCGCCAGCACACGCTAGGATTGGTTGCTCGGGCTTTCTGCCACTGTTCACGGGCCTGTCCCTTGGGGGAGAGCACACGCTGGAAGTGCTCTTAGAGCATAAGCAAGTACAAAAGAGTGAATTAAGAATCGTACCCTCGAAATAATCTCCAATACTCAGAATCGCCATGAATCTTCGACGATAAGAAAGCTCAGCTAATAAAACCTGGAAGGTGAAGACAAGACAAGGGTGAGTGGCCCTGTAATAAAATTTTAATAGAAACCATATAAAACATCCTAACCCCTCGCCACGACACTTGTATAATTTCCAGAAAAATCATAAATATATCACAACACAGCATCTCGTCAGCAATATCGAATAATTATGTGATTAATAACTCATACAAGTACGCAAGTCGGAGTCACCTATGGTGACCTGTACGACTTACCCATATCTCATCACATACACTATCTTATCACATATTCATCACATATGCTACCTCATCACATATTCATCACATATTCATCATGTATGCTAGCTCATCACATATTCATTACATATGCTAGCTCATCACATATTCATCATGTATGCTAGCTTATCACATATTCATTACGATTGCTAGCTCATCACATATTCATCACATATGCTAACTCATCACATATTCATCACATGTTCATCACGTATGCTAGATCATCACATATTCATTACATATGCTAGCTCATCACATATTCATCACGTATGCTAGCTCATCACATATTCATTACATATGCTAGCTCATCACATATTCATCACATATGCTAGCTCATCACATATTCATCACATATGCTAGCTTACAAGTCGGAGTCACTTGTAGTTACCTATATGACTTATCCATATCTCCTCATATATCTCATTAATCATTGCTAACATATAAGTCAGAGTCACCTATATTGACATGTACGACATATTCCTATCTCATCGCATATGCAAATGATATGTCAGCCGAATCCACCTCTTGTGGCCTGTACAGCTAAGTCTATAGCTCATAGCTCATTCTAGCCAGAGTCACCTTTAGTGACCTATACAGCACTACGCCTGCACACGAGTCGGAACCACTGTAGTAGTCTGTACAACAAGACTGGGTGTAAATGAATACGCTCAAGTGCTACGATCATGTGAAGAGTCACTTACGAGTCGGAACCACCTATAGTGGTTTGTACGACAGGCCTGTGCACCTACCTTGAATTCAAGGTGAGTGTATGGTGCCGGAGGTGAACATTACGTGGAGGACTGTGCCCTGGCCACAGGCGGAAACACTAACACCGGGGGTGCATGTTTATGCTTTAAATGCATTTAATACCACATGTACGACTCATAAGCAACCTGTACGACAATTCCTTAAACAAGGCTATTGTCTCGATTATTTAATCTCATTTCCTATATGGCTGCATCTAACGTCTCGTTAGACTGCCTACGTACCCTAAACAGGGATCAAGCCATTCGTAGCTCACGACAATGTTCCAAAGCATTCACAGTAATCATAAGCAATAATCAATTTATAAACATTTATGGAATTGTCCATTATATATATATATATATAATATACGATAGAAAGGAAAAGACCCACTCACCTGAGGTCCGCGCTACGACTCCCTAGCAAGCATATCGAGACATCACGAACAATCGTCGCCTGTGGCCAAGTCCCATTTGGCCTAGAAAGGCTCCAATTTTGCTAACGCCGTACGAAACCCTAGAATTGGGTGTGATTCGATTCGACCTCCAAACTTGCTTTGATACTTCCATCACTGCTTGGGCTTTGCTCCTGGGTTCTAGGGGATTATTTTGGTTGGGGTAATTGAAGAAAAAGGTTTAACAAAAGGGTGGATTTCGAGTAACCTTTCCCGCGGCACCCATGGTGGTTTTTCCACCAAACTTCAACCAATTTCCTTCTAATTTTGGGTGGAAATGGAAGAGGAAAGGTTATGGAGTAGGTTGCAGGTAGTGGGAAGGTTTGAATCGCTCGAAAATGGCCAAATTTGGCCGGGTGCTTGTCGGGTCGAGCGAGTCAAGGGGGAAACCCGGTTTCTCCTTTCATTTTCTTCTTCTTCCTTTCCCTCATTTCTCCCTTCTCTGGTTGGTCACTTCCTCCTCTCTCCTCTCCCCATTCGTCTACCCTTTCTCTCTCCATTTTCTGATCGGGTAGTAGCCCTTTCTTTTCTTCCTTCCCCCGTTCCCCACA
The DNA here is from genome assembly GCA_035220775.1 of Malus fusca. Taxonomy (NCBI): domain Eukaryota; kingdom Viridiplantae; phylum Streptophyta; class Magnoliopsida; order Rosales; family Rosaceae; genus Malus; species Malus fusca. The sequence goes on from CM069063.1 coordinate 22,922,111, forward strand.
CTTCTTCCCCTCCTCTTCCTCTTTCCAAATAACTAAATATATAAAAAAATAATTATAAACATTATGAAAATATATAAATAGTGACTTAAACCAAAAATACTTCTCGAGTACTTCAGGAAAACGCTAAAGGATTAATTCATACACCTCACTATATGCTGATCCACAAAAGTCAATACCCTCGCCTCTAAGGGTATTTTTCGTAAATTCACATTTTAAAATTTATAAAATAATAAAATTTGGGACGGGTTGTCACAATCTACCCATCTTAAAGAATTTCTTCCCCGAAATTCAAAACTATTGTTATACCACACTTGAAGATAGGAGTATAAGATACATATAGGTAAACCAGAAATCAAATTAGAACATTTGTGCCAAAGAGAAAGTGACATTCCATCGTGGTCGGAATGTAATTATTCCTCTTTCCTGTTTTCAAGCTCAAGCCTTCCTTCTCTTTATAGGTATAATAATGCTATATAATATATGGTAAAATAATTTTCCTCAAAAATAATCGTCACACAAGACACCGCTTTCATGGGCCCTATGGTGTTACTTTCGAGAAAATGAAGTAACCAATATACCCAAAAAAGCTCAACAGATTTGTAAGTCCAAATTCCTCTTTCAAACAGATAAATAATTGTTGCACTTGTCTGGAAAGGTTGCTGCTCACTCATGGGGTTTTGATCATCGGCGCACGCGCCCGCCAAATAGATTTATTATGAATCCCTCACTAATTGAGCGAAAAATCATGTCGAGAAGGTTAAAAGAACACTCAAGAAATTGAGGGTCAAAACATTTTCATGAAATCCAGAGTACAAGATATTTGGACTAAATGTACAATTTTCCTATCGAAGTGGTCCTCCTGGACAATTTGTTTCTATCGGAAATGATATGGGAAATAGGCTGGTGACTCTAAATCAACCCAATTACCTTTAATACCAGGAGGTGAAATTGGGGGTATAAACATAACAGGGGCAGACTAGAATATCAAAGAGTCAAACAAACAATGAATTATGCCGAAATACTAAACAACTCCGTTGTGGTCTTAGGCCAAAAGTAGCAAGGTTAAATTTAAGAATGAACTAACAAGGTTTTTGATGATCGAATGGCAACATCACAAAAGTATTAAACTATTAGGAACCAAAAGTAATTTCCCAAAATGTTCTTCCGCCGAGTGTTACCACATTAGCACCACATTGCCACAAGAGACATTTCCAGAGTCTTAATAAAAGTAGACTTCGCAAGAATTCTATTAGGTGATATTCTAACAATACTACCAAGAAATTAAAACTAGCTGAAATTTCCAATCTCAAAGGATCAATGTTAACAGCGGGAGAATGATGATAGATTTATTTGATAAGAAGTGGAATACGTAACACAATACAGTATAAATACATGAATATGATAATCTTGTTGGGTTTCTGATTGCCTGAACTTGTATAAAGATCTAGAAGCAACTTTCTCATAATACCATCATCCTCCAAAAGTAAACAAAAGAAATTGTGGTTATTCAGGTTGTTTGGACCTTCTTTCCTCAACATCATTCCGCCCTAACCTAAGGCGAGACGCCTTGACTGAAAATTCTCTTCCATCATCTCACGTGGAGTCTCAATTTTTATTTCTATTTTAGTTTCACATTTGATCATGTCCCACGGGTAGAATTAACAACATCCCACCTTATATCTTAGTTGTTTTCACAAGTGTCTTGTTTGTTGAGATTTCAACGCCCATAAAAAAAATAAACCCTCGCCAATACTTTACGCTTTGAGGCTGGAAGAATACTGTTTTTTACTTAAGTAAAACTACCACCAATTGAACGACACATGAGCATAGCATTTGTTCAGCATCATAATTATTGGTTTTCACATTCTCAACACGTACAAAATATTTCGTACTAAAAGTTGTATAATGGTACTTCCTAACTCCATTCATATTACAAAATGATTATAACCATTCAAACCATTTCTCGATAGGTTAAAGATAATTCCATATTGACACTCGTATTTTCTAATTGAAATAGAATAGGATAAACTGAAAGTGTTCGAGAGTAAATATGTCCTTTTCAAAAAGTAAGTGTATTTAAGAAGTTCTAAGGTTGATAAAGATTCTAGGCACATTCTTCATAGAGAAATGTCATTCGATTTCCAAGCAAAGGTGAAAATCGCTAATTTTAAATCACAGATAAAATAGTTCATTCCAAATGACTCCATACATTGGTAAGACTACTATGAATTCAACAAGATTCACGAGAAAAATCCAAGTTTAAAAAGGTTGTTACATAGACCACCAATTGAAATAGGATTTGTGCGAAAAAATGCAAGAAAACTAATGTAGCACGAAAAATGGAATGGTGGTATTCTCCTGGATATCGCCAAGGAATTAAAACTATTTTCGATTTCTACTCTCAAAATATTTAATAATGACAGTTAACAATAGGGATGAGATTGATCTATAAATCCCTGGCGATACACCAATAATGATACATCAACTCCACATTAGGGCCATCGACGAGTCTCAATTCTACACCTTTCCTTGGCAGAAAAGTTCATTGATTATAATCTAGAGACACTCGCCCAAAACGATCTTCTAAAGGTCGACAAGTCATCGATTTTGCCCAAAACTTGGGAATAACTAAAATATTTTCCGTATTCGACAAGGTGGCAAGATTCAAACATTAGACTCAAAAACCAAAAATGCTCACATCACGCGTGTGATGAACGCAATACTGCCCAACTTATGCTCTGATACCAAACTGACACACCCCGACCCGGAATGTCCACTAGGACTCCGAATCGAGCTGTGCTGGCCGACACCTGGAAGGTGATGAAGCCATAAAGTGTGATGATGTGGAAAAATTGTGAATAAATTTAAACCTAAGAGTGCCTAAATACCAGAGTGCATTGGTGAACGGGTATGAACCCACTTCACACGTGACTTTAGAGCATAAGCAAGTACAGAAGAGTGAATTAAGAATCGTACCCTCGAAATAATCTCCAATACTCAAAATCGCCACGAATCTTTGACGATAAGAAAACTCAGCTAATAAAACCTGGAGGGTGAAGACAAGACAAGGGTGAGTGGCCCTATAATAAAATTTTAATAGAAACCATATAAAACATCCTAACCCCTCGCCACGACACTTGTATAATTTCTAGAAAACTCATAAATATATCACAAAACAGCATCTCGTCAGCAATATCGAATAATTATGTGATTAATAACTGATAGTAGTACGCAAGTCGGAGTCACTTATGGTGACCTGTAAGACTTACCCATATCTCATCACATATACTAGCTTATCACATATGCTAGCTCATCACATATTCATCACATATGCTAGCTCATCACATATTCATTATGTATGCTAGCTCATCGCATATTCATCACATATTCATCACGTATGCTAGCTCATCACATATTCATTACATATGCTAGCTCATCACATATTCATTACATATGCTAGCTCATCACATATTCATCACATATGCTAGCTCATCACATATGCTAGCTCATCACATATGCTAGCTTACAAGTCGGAGTCACCTCTAGTGACCTATACGACTTATCCATATCTCCTCATATATCTCATTAATCATTGCTAGCATATAAGTCGGAGTCACCTATAGTGACCTGTACGACATATTTGTATCTCATCACATATGCAAATGATATGTCAGTCGGATCCACCTCTTGTGGCCTGTACGGCTAAGTCTATAGCTCATAGCTCATTCTTGCCGGAGTCACCTCTAGTGACCTATACGGAACTACACCTGCATATGAGTCGGAACCACTGTAGTGGTCTGTACGACAGGACTGGGTGTAAATGAATACGCTCAAGTGTTACGATCACGTGAAAAGTCACCTATGAGTCGGAACCACCTATAGTGGTCTGTACAACAGGCATGTGCACCTACCTTGAATCCAAGGTGAGCGTATGGTGCGGGAGGTGAACATTACGTAAAGGACTGTGCCATGGCCACGGGCGGAAGCACTAACACCGGGGTGCAGGTTTATGAGCTTTAAATGCATTTAATACCACATGTACGACTCATAAGCAACCTCTACGACAATGCCAGAGTTGCCTACTATTGCAACCTGTTCAATCGTGTCGGAGTTACTTAAAACATAAATGTAGTCATACCATAACCCCATCAGTTCAACTAATACCGTATACTTACTTGAACTTACCTGAACTTACCTGTGTGTCCTGAATTCACCTTTGCACTTCAGAGTGTTCACAATAATTATGTGCAAAGAATATACGTATGGATATGCCCTGATGAAATTTAAACTTAAAACATTTCATAATATTTCCAATTATAAAATACGGTGTACTAACTATTAATCACCAAAACATAAAGTTAAAACGCACATTTTTCACCAATATCCCTCACATTGCTCAATTCCTTAAATAAGGCTATTGTCTCGATTATTTAATCTCATTTCCTATATGGCTACATCTAACGTCTCGTTAGACTGCCTACGTACCCTAAACAGGGATCAAGCCATTCGTAGTTCACGACAGTGTTTCAAAGCATTCACAGTAATCATAAGCAATAATCAATTTATAAACATTTATGGAATTGTCCATCATATATATATAATATACGATAGAAAGGAAAAAACCCACTCACCTGAGGTCAGCGCTACGACTCCCTAGCATGCATATCGAGACATCACGAACCATCGTCGCCTGTGACCAAGTCCCATTTGGCCTAGAAAGGCTCCAATTTTGCTAACACCGTACGAAACCCTAGAATTGGGTGTGATTCGATTCGATCTCCAAACTTGCTTCGACGCTTCCATTACTGCTTGGGCTTTGCTCCTGGGTTCTAGGGGAGTGTTCTGGTAGTGGTAATTGAAGGAAAACGTTTAACAAATGGGTGGATTTCGAGTAACTTTTCCCGCGGCACCCATGGTGGGTTTTCCACCAAACTTCAACCAATTTCCTTCTAATTTTGGGTGGAAATGGAAGAGGGAAGGTTATGGAGTAGGTTGCAGGTAGTGGGAAGGTTTGAATCGCTGGAAAAATGGCCAAATTTGGCCGAGTGCTTGTCGGGTCAAGGGGGAAACCCGGTTTCTCCTTTCATTTTCTTCTTCCTCCTTTCCCTCATTTCTCCCTTCTTTGGTTGGTCACTTCCTCATCTCTCCTCTCCCCATTCGTCTACCTTCTCTCTCTCCATTTTCTGATTGGACAGTAGCCCTTTCTTTTCTTCATTCCCCCGTTCCCCACACTTCTTCCCGTCCTCTTCCTCTTTTCAAATAACTAAATATATAAAAAAATAATTATAAACATTATGAAAATATATAAATAGTGACTTAAACCAAAAATACTTCTCGAGTACTTCAGGAAAACGCTAAAGGATTAATTCATACACCTTACTATATGCTGATCCACGAAAGTCAATACCCTTGCCTCTAAGGGTATTTTTCGTAAATTCACATTTTAAAATTTATAAAATAATAAAATTTGGGACGGGTTGTCACATAATCATTCAACTCGTCCTTGACCATTTTTGTGGAATCAGTTAAACTCATTCTCGACCATTTTTGCAGAATGAGTTCAACCCGTCTTCGACTATTTTTGCAAAACTTAGCTCAACCCGTCATCGACCATTTTTTGCAGAATTATTTCAACCCGTCTTTGAGCATTTTTCGCAGAATCAGCTCAACCTGTCCATGACCATTTTCGCAAAATTGGTTCAATGCATCTTCAACCATTTTTACGAAATCATTCAACATGTCCTCGACCATTTTTTGCAAAATCAGTTTAACCCGTCTTCGACCATTTTTGCAGAATCAGTTCTCGACCATTTTTTGCAGAATCAATTCAGTTTGTTCTCGACTTTGCAGAATCAATTTCAAATAACTTGACCCTAGTAAAAAAAAATCTATTTATGTGGTCTCTTCCACTTTTTTACTAGTTAAAAAAAAGTCTCATACACTCATTTTGTTAACTCTTTCCAAAGCTAGAGAGATTTCAAAAGCCAAAAGAACTTCAAAAAAAAAAAAACAAACAGTGGTGAGAGAGAGATGGGTGGAAGAAGTGACAATTTTATTTGATTAATCCTTTTGCGGACAATTTAATTATATCTAACTTATGTTATTTGAAATTGTTTTCTCATAGATCCATATTATATCAACAATATGTGTTTCTTGCATATATAATAGTATTCCGTTCCTCATCGGTCCTCTAAGACCATCTCCAACCCTGACCTAAAACCTAAATATATTTCGCCCAGAAAATTTAGGTTTTAGCCCAGAAACAGTTTGTCTGCTCCAACCTTTCTGACCTAAAATTTTAGCCCCAGATTATTAAAGAATAAATTTAGGCTAATTTGTTTTTTTAAATTAACTTCTTTTTTAAAAAAAAAATTATGTAGATTATCCTAAATTAATTTTATGAACATTTTAACCTAAAAATATTTAAATTCCGATAAATTTTGAAAAATCACTAAATCAATACATGAAAATCATGATAAACCACATAAACTTAATACAAACAACATTTAATAAACCACATAAACTTAATACAAATGACAATTAATAAACCACATAAACTTAAAAAAAAAAAGACAATCAATAAACCACATAAACTTAATACAATCGAAAACTCATAAACTACATAAACTTAATAATGATATCCACCATCTTAACTTGGTGATGGACTTGGGTGATAGTCTTGAGATGAATCATCACCTTGAAATATACTCCTTGTGGCATTCCTTCGTAAAATGTCCTTTTGCTTACCACGTAAGTATTTGTCGAGGTCCTCCATCATCAAATTAATTTCGAACCTTTCTTGCTCCCTATCCCCTTCTTCCTTCATGGCCAAACACATTTGAGCCGATTCTTCTTGCCGAGAGATATGGTTTTCGTTCATTCTTGCAAATCCGGTAGCAATTTGTGCACTTATCAGATCTTGGGATTTCCATTTCTCTTTGCTTATCTCTACCCGGGGGCCTTGCAAAAGAAGAAGTTGGGGTCATTTGTTCGACACCTTCATTGTCGGCAAAATTCACACCTTTATTGACATCATTTGGGGGTGGGGCTTCACTATGAAATAATCTTCCCCATTGTTGGTCCGCATCAGTTCTCCACCTCAGACAATTCTTGAGGATGTTCCAAGCATGACGCAACTTAAAAGCTTGATTTTTTGGTGTAGTTCTTGTCTTGTAAATTGCCATTGCTTTGTCACCGTATGCAACAAATACATAAAAACAATTAGTTGCAAAATACTATTATGTACATGACAAATAAAATATCAACAAAGAAACTCACAATTTATGATGCACCCCTTCCACTAGGCATGTCAACCATGGCTCTCTCCAAGCTTCCCTTCCACAAAGTGCACACTTTGTTGATAATCTTCCACCGATCATAAACACCACCAGCTTCTCTTCGTGCCAATGGCACCATCTTTGCTAACAGAAATCCATGCCAAACATAAAGCAATATCTTTGTCAAATGTCCAATTACGACCTCTAATATGCTCTTTTGCCATCTTGAAAATTTTGGAAATGAGAAGAAATGGTAGAAAGAAAAATTGGAAGAATTGTAGGAGAAAAGTGAGTTTTGTGTGGATGTTTGAATAAATACATAGGTATTTATAGAGTTTATGGGTGAATTTTGAGTTAAATAATTTTTTTAAATTATTTTAGCCGTTGGATTTATATTTGGACCATTAGATCTTTTTTTTACCATTAGATTTGATTATATTCGATTTAAGCCGTTGAATTCACTAAATATATAAATCTAAAAGTAAAAAAAAAAAATATTTTGAACATGGACCTTTGGATTAACCAACGGCCCATTTAAATCCAGTCGTTGGATCGAAAAAAGTAGACGTTGGGCTACATAAATGGCTGACACTCGGGGGGACAACCCCATGTGGGTGGGCTAGGCTGGTAGGGATGCCTGGCGCGTGCAGCGCGTGGGCGACTGGGTTTTGGGGTGTAGGCTTCACAACCCTGGTTTCAGTCTCACCTTGTGGGGTCCACTCAAATTTGTGACCTAAACTTGGGCCGGTATTTGGCCTCGGGATGAGTTTTAGGCCATGGGTTGAGTTGGGTTTTTTTTTTGGGGGGGGTGGGGGGAGTGGGGAAGAGAAATTTTAGGTTTTAGGTCACAGTTAGAGTGAGCCTAAGGAGAAAAAAAAATAGGACGAAATATAACAAGAGCATGCATAGAAAATAAAGGAAAAAGAAAAAACAAGTTTGTCCATAAAGTGGACTTGAACACGCAGCAGTCTCACAGCCACATGTTCGTGTCCGCTTACGGAGCTGGCTGGCAATGTGCATAGGTCGGGATTTGTTTGCACTCTTTGTCTCAACAGTTAAATCAGTAGACATATATCTTTTTGCATTCCTTGATCTACCCGCTCCTGATCTCCGCCATCTCTCTGCGGCAGATCCAAATTCGTGGTTGAAAACACCACCATCTTCGAAGCCGCCGCTATCATCCTCGCAACCCTCCCCCAAATTTCTAGCCCTCCGATTTGATTCTTCCCCTGATTTTTCTTCTTCTTCGAAGAAGAATTCTGATAATTCATTTTTTTATTAAATTGATTACATTGAAAGCCTTATCCATTAATGTATAGTAGGACGAAGCTGCTTGATGTATAAAGGAAGGCTGATATGAAATCATATCAAAAACTAGTTGATGGGTTTATAGAAGTGAGTTCTCTTATGGTGGATGGTCAATTGGAGCTGTAAAACCATTTTATGAATGGCAATAAATTATGCTAATAATAATTGAGGGAAACGTTGATTTGGCAATTAAGTTAATGAAATCTCTAGGACTCTCGGTGCTTTAAGGAAATAAAAATATTGAAGTCCTAATTACATGCAATCAATTATGGATCTTTATTAAGTAAATACAATGAATAAGAGTCATGATGAGACTCTAATTGATTAGATATGATTTGGGTTTATATCCTTTCCCATAATAGGGAGGAATTGGTTGAAACCCTAGCTATATAACCAAGGAGCCATACCAACTGAAACTCACTAAAACTATAAGCCTATTTCGATAGTAGAGTTCATTGAGAGGTACTGGAAGTAGAAGACTACTTCTACTTTGTTGCAAGGATCAATGACTTCATCTTCATAACCATGTGTTCCGTATTCTACATATAAGTTTAATATAATTAGTCAATCTCTATTTTATATTAATTTGATTTATTCGTGATCCTAATATCTTGTTATTGTGATTTCAGAATATATCTTACAGGAGCCTCTAATGCTTTGTGCTTCCAAGCTTCGGTTTACTTCCAAGTAAAATCATATGCGTTCCTTCCATCTTTAGAAGTCTGGGGTGCACCACTACCAAGGTATAAAATATCGATGATATCAGAAATATCGGTAGTCCAAAAACACGGAAATTTCGATGGAAATATCGGGATATTATCGATATCGATAAAAATTGAATAAAAACCACGGAAATTGTAAGAAAAACTTGGAAATTTTTATTGAAACTTTGCAGGATGTTTATTTAGTCAATTATCTATTAGTTTATCACAAAAAATTGGAAGGAAATGCATTGCATGATAGATATAACTCATTTAAGTTGATTATATAGCGAGCTGGCAAACATTGTGAGTGTAGAAAATATGTAATAATTATTGAAAGAAGTTTAAACACACCATAATCATTTACATATAATGAATTAGTACAATATTTTACACTTTATACATTGTATGGTAAGATACATGAGTGACTTAGCAAAGTCTAAAATATCGATGATATCGGAAATATCGGTAGTCCAAAAAAATATCGATAGTCCAAAAACATGGAAATTTAGATGAAAATATCGGGATATTATGGATATTTTAGACCATGACCACTACTTACTAATCTCTTTTGTCAATTCCCTTCAGAAGAGCTTGCACAAAAAAAATAAAAATAAATAAATAAATATCAAATGCACTGATGAAAGTACCAATTCAGAAGTAATCACAAAATAACATAATGAATCCGCAAGTCCTGATGCTGTAGGTTGTCCTCTGTGTGTGTCAGCTGCGCTTTCAAATATAGAAGAAAGGGTAATTTGGTCACTTACACACCAACGAATAAATGTTTTTAAAAAGTGTTGTCTAAATACAATATTAAGTATATAAAGTATATTCTATATGTAATTTTTTTTAAAAATATATTGGTTTGGTTTATGAATTATTAATTAATCAATTTACCGATAACAAAAAATAATTAAAAATTTAGCATTGTGACTTCAGCAGACACTCGTGGACTTCATGGTGTGAATGGTGGGAATAATTAATAAGGGGTGGATATGATATAGAGAATATAATTATTGGGGAAATTAAAAATTATTTGTATTTTATTAAATAATTTAAATATATCACACTCAATTAGTCAAGATTGTCAATTAAAGAGGTTACGATTTCAATCATATTCACATTACACTTATTTCTCTCTTAATTTCTCACGTACATACCTTTTCTTTTGATGCTTAACTTGTAATATATGCTTAATACATGCCACAAAAAATTTCCAGTTATCTAACACTCACGCCTCTTGGTGATTAGTAATACATATTTTGTTTTGGACTATCCTTCGAATGATGTAGGTGTACGTAGGAACCAAAAGAAAAAGACATCGTTAATTCTTACGTAAATGTCAACATTGTACCGCCACACAGAGGTGGGTGGGAGGCAGTTGACAGAGTCGTAATTTGGGGCCACTACAATTATTTTGCTTATTTTCTTGAAGTTGCCATCTAGCTAACAAGAAGATGCATGCCAGTTTATATGACGCAATTGTATTGTTAATGTGTTATATCTTCTTGTAACAGAATATTGTGGTTTGTAAAAAGATGTCGATATGCTAAACTACATATTAACTATACACACACACATAACACACTTGATCACAACCCAAAAAAGGGAAGTTTTTTTTTATAAAAACAAATAATTATTATGGGCACGATAAATTAAATTGAATTCTTCAATTGTTTGTTTCTATACCATTTAGTTATTAATAAATCATTACAAAAAAGTGTTAGTTGAAATATGTTGGCCAACTTCTTAATTAATACTATAAACTAGGGTACTCTTAATTATTCAATTTGTCATATGAACCTATATATTTTTATCAATTTGTCATATGAACAAAACTTTTAAGCGATTTGTCATATCAACTTTCAGAAATCATTAATTTGTCATATACCGTTAACTCCGTTAAGTTTTCCATCCAAAATAAGTCGTGTGCATTGCACATGATTTGTGTTTAGCAAGAGCGAAGCCAGACTTTTTTTCTTGAGTGGGCTAGCTGAAAATAGTACCATAAAATCATATGTTTATTTTTATTTTTTTGCTTATATAAAATTATATAATAATCAATATAAAAGAACAACAATATAATATAAACTATTCTCAAAATCTAACCCTAGCCGATAAATTCAAGGACCATATAAATGTTTAACCTACTAATTATATCAAGAATAAGTAAATAAAGAGATTAAGAATGTACAAAAGTGACATTCATTGGAAAATCGCAACGGAAAGTAAGGAATTGGGGAGATAGGGATTTAATTGTGGAGTTAAAGAAATTATTTTTCTTTTCTTGATTAAGAAGCACAGATGCTAAATTACATAGGGTAAATGGTCTTTTTCTTTAAAGAATAGGATAAAGGGGGACTAGAGATAGAACTAATTTATAATTTTTAGCATAAAACGTATTATTTACTACCTATCATCTACCAAATATACATTAAATAATAATATGTATTGAAATTGAGTAAGCTATAAGCATGAATTTACAAAAGAATATATCTATTTACAAACCCGTTTTTACTTCTAACACAGCCTTATTAATTTTGTTGTCAGTGATCATCTTTAATTCATTCGATCCGAACAACCGAAAATTGAGAGGGGTGTGTGAGAAATAAAAATGAGTGCATGGATAGCACTACCCTTACAGAAAACCTCTCTGAGCTACAACCCACCTTAGACTTGTGAGTGGCTACGCCATTGGTGTTTAGGATTAGTTAGGATATCTCTCCACTCCTCTTCTAAAAAGTTGCATTGAACGAAACAAAAATCTATAGTTTCTACAAACTAAAAAATGAAAATGATTATATAATAGAATACTAATTTCTATTCTAAACCAAAAATGAAACTTAATATAATGATATGATATAATTTTGATCGAGTTTCTCTCCAACAGTATAATCCTCCAAGCATATATATCACATGTTCTTGAAGTATAATTGTCATCTAAAACAATGGTAAACATCAAACTTACATTGTTTTTACAAAGTTATTGCTCATGGCAAACAATGAAATGAAAAATGAGGTTAAATGTTCCCAAAGACCCTAAACACAAGTCATATATATGCAAGTATTTTGGATGGAAAACTTTACGATTTTAGGATAAAATGACAAATTAATAATTTCGGAAAGTTATATGACAAATCGCTTAAAACTTTAGTTCATACGGTAAATAAAAAAAAGAGTAAACTGTCGGTTTATCCCCTGAACTTTCACCTCACTTTCGATTTCCCCCCTGAACTTTTCTATTGGAAAATTAAGGACTCAAACTAATTTTTTTTAGCCAATTTACCCCCTACCGTTAGTTTTTCATATATTCCATCCATATTTCCATTAAGTGAGACCATGTGCACAACATGTGAGGGTAGTTAAGTCATTTTACTCTTAAAAATGATTAAAAAACTGAAAATAAATAAAAAAAAAAAACTTTCCCTCTATTTTTTCCCGCTAATTCCTGTCATCGATTTTATTTTTCCCTCTCATTCCTATGCATGAGAAATGACATATGGTGTTATTGTCTACCATTTTTATTTTCTCTAACAAATTAATAATTTGACAAATGCTAATGGTGCTATTGTCTCCAAAGCAGTGCATTAATATAAGAAACCCTAGTCTTTTTTATGGACATGTTTCTTATATTAATGTAATACTTTGGAGACAATAACACCATGAGCATTTGTCAAATTATTAATTTGTTAGAGAAAATAAAAATGGTAGTACATGCTTCAAGAAAAAGATTAACTTAGCTACTTATGAAGACAATAACACCATATGTCATTTCTCATGCATAGGAATGAGAGGGAAAAATAAAATTGAGGATAGGAATTAGCGGGAAAAAATAGAGGGAAATTTTTTATTATTATTTATTTTCACTTTTTAATCATTTTTAAGAGTGAAATGACTTAACTATCCTCACATGTTGTGCACATGGTCTCACTTAACGGAAATATGGATGAAATATATGAAAAACTAACGGTAGGGGGCAAATTGGCTAAAAAAATTAGTTTGAGTCCTTAATTTTCCAATAGAAAAGTTCAGGGGGGAAATCGAAAGTGAGGTGAAAGTTCAGGGGGTAAACCGACAGTTTACCCATAAAAAAAATCTGTATTAAGTTCATATGGCATTTCAAATTTTTTTTTTATTTTTTTTTTAGGGTAAAGTACAAAAAACTACCTCAACTATTGGTGTCACGACACTTTCATACCTCATCTTTTAAAGTTGACAATGTCATACCTCGTCTTTAGAATTTGGTCCAATGTTATACCTTCCGTTAGTCTGGCCGTTAATTTGTCAGTTAAATGCTGACGTGGCTTGATCCAAACCCCACTTTCTATTAAAATATTAAAAAAACTAAAAAAAATCATTTAATATTTTTTAAACATTAAAATAATAAAGAAAAGTTAAAAAAAAAAAAAACAAACCTGTTCCTTCCTTCCCCTTCCTCCCTCCCTCCCTCCCTCCCTCCTCTCCTCTTTCCCCCATCTACCTGCTGCAACCTAGAAAAAAAAAATTGTCCATTCCCCCCCCCCCCCGGCGTCCTTTTCTCTTCTCCCCCCCCCCCACCCCCTCTTCTCCCCCACCCGAGCCCCTACCTGCGACCCAAAAAATAAAAAATAAAAAATCCCAGTTCGTCTTCCCCTCACATCCACCCTCCGCACCCACCCTTGCACCTACCCAACCTCGCACCCACCCCCCGTGGAATCGGCCTGGCGAACGGGATCTGGGTTTTATTCTGGGTTTTTTTTTTTTTTTTGTATTGGGGTTTTTTTTTTCCCTTCTCTATCTTCTTCTTCAGGTTGGGTTGGGGGGGGGGGTTGGGGTTTTTTTTTTTGTTTTCTAGGTCGCAGGTAGGGGCTCGGGTGGGGGAGAACAGGTGGTGGGGGTATAAGGGAGAAGAGAGAAGGATGCGGGGGGGGAGGGGGAAGAGACAGTTTTTTTTTTTTTTTTTTTTTTGTTTTCTGGGTAGCAGATAGGGGCTCGGGTGGGGGAGAACAGGGGGGACGGGGGAGAAGAGAGAAGGACGCGGGGGGGGGGGAGGGACAATTTTGTTTTTTCTTTTTCTTCTTTTTTCTGGGTTGCAGCAGGTAGATGTGGGAAAAAGGAGATGAGGGAAGGAAGGAGGGAGGGAGGGAGGGAGGGAGGGAGGAAGGGGAAGGAATGAACAGGTTTTGGTTCTTTTTGTTTTTTTTTTTTTTTTTAACTTTTCTTTATTATTTTAATGTTTAAAAAATATTAAATGATTTTTTTTATTTTTTTTAATTTTTTAATAGAAAGTGGGGTCTAGATCAAGCCACGTCAGCATTTAACTGACAAATTAACGGCCAGGCTAACGGAAGGTATAACATTGGACCAAATTCTAAGGACGAGGTATGACATTGTCAATTTTAAAAGATGAGGTATGAAAGTGTCGTGACACCAATACTTGAGGTAGTTTTTTGTAATTTACCCTTTTTTTTATTTTTTTATTTTTTTACATGGGGAAAGTTAGTAACGAGTCTATGCAGGAACTCAAAAGGAGCTTAAGGGTTCGAAGCACAAACAACGTTCACCATCATATACCTTGGATGGAAAGAAAAAAAAAATTGCACGGTCCGTACTAGCTAGGTACAGTTAGCTAGTTGGAGAAAAACATGCAAATAGAGGATAAAGAGTGAGTTGATCAAGCCTGCTACGTATAATGATTTAATGAATACATTTAATTTCCTTTTTTCATGACTTGTTCTTCATAGAGGAATATTAGACCATAGGGGCCACTTGATTTTAGGATTTAAATTGCCTATAATTTTGGGTGTGATGTTACGAAGTTCTGTGGTCATGTCACTTCCAAAATTATTTAGTTTCTTCATACAGTGATATTCTAAACTATGAGGAGTGATCGAGAATCAAATCTGAAAGTACTGTCCCGACTAGTTAGGCTAACCCGTATCCGGAACAAAAATGGTTAACAATACTCTATGCACATTTTCAATCACGTCGCGTGTTGAAAATTGATGCCCTAGACAAAACAGAAAAATATATATGATGCTTCCACCTATTAGGGCCAACATATGAGCCACGACTTGAATATTGCCCTGCTATGAATATATATACATATTAGTACTGTGTGTAATGTGGAAATTTAGGAAGAACTTAAAAGGGTTGACCATAAATCATTTAGTCATTCAAATGTATAGAACAAAAGTACCAAGTAACATTTTCACGATGAATCGTCAATTTATTTTGATATGTTTGGATGATTAAGCGATCTCCAATTCGAATGATTTTTCTGTAAGAGTGATCTTCAAAAAGAGATTAAGAAATTAAATGGTTCTATAATGTAAATAAAGAAGTGTGCATGGTCCTCATTCCATGCTGAAGGTGGCAGCTGGAAGGCCATTAATTATCTTCCCAACATTTTTTAATACTATTCATTTCTGTATATTTCGTTTTTTTATGCATATCTCTGTTCATATTTTTTTTTTGTTTAATTCTTTGATTCATACAATTCAAAACTAAAAAGTAAATAAAAAGCGACTTTGTTTTATACAATTCAAAAGTTATAATAAATAACTAGTGTGCACGGACAAAAATAAGTGTGTGAAAATCATTTTCATTATTATATGAACAATGATTAATGGTCTAAACTATAGTGAGATTCTTTTTTTTTATTTTTTTTATTGGTGATATGATTTTTACCACACATGCAAAAAGGGTTAAAAACACCTAAAATACTTGCAAGAGAAACAAGGTAATCGTATTATAGTCGGCTTTAGCAACGTCGTTTTCCACAAGGATTGTTCAAAACAATTTATATTAAATCAAAATCTGAATTAATTATTTAAAACAAGAACAAATTGTTTTTAAGACTACAAATATTAAAAACGAATTTAATTAAAACAAATAAAAGGATCGACAAGAATAAAGAAACCAAAAGAAAACAGTTTTTCGAATCAAGTTGTAAAAGCACTAGAGTTTTGCTGTCATCTCAACAATCCTATTTAATTCTTCCAATTACATATGACTTATACATGCATATTTTAAAGGTTAGGCTTTCCTAAAGTATGTTCTACTTGGATCCCCAATCTAAAACGTATATCAAACATGCAACCCGTTTGTAGTATTCAGATCAAATATAAACATGTAAGACTCATTAAGCTTTACAAAAACCCTTTGGAAAACCATGCAACCTTTAAGACGTGGTATTCATCCTAAGTAAAATTACAATTACTAACCACAAGACCTTCGTCAATTTCAGGGACAACCCTCCGACCAAAAATTGCATCAAATTACTTTTCTAAATATCCTAATAGACGCGAATCATCAAGACAATTAGATAGTTTAAATACAATGATTACTAATTCAAAATTTGCATGAATAATATCATATGCAAATTGAAAATAAACTACATATTCTTGCTAAGGATCGTGGCTTCACCCTTAGCAAAAGAAAGTTATATATTCATAATTGATTTCAAAAGGAATTTTATTGAAATAAATAAATACTGAAAACACCTTAAAAGTAAAAGTCTGAAATCTCTAAGTTTTGGCTAAATTCCTCTCTAAAAAATCGCATAGAGAATAAGAACTAGGGCTGGCCAAAATGCCTTATTTATACTATAATTGAAATCCTTCCTAGAAAAGAGCTTATAACCTATGAAATTGGTACCAGGTGGAATAACTTGTATATAAAAATTATAATCCGTTGGGCTACCTAGTCAAGCCCGCTAGTCAACTAAGATAGATTTGTTAGTCAATAAATTGAAGATTCAATTTCCATTTTCAATTACCAAAAACTATCCTAGTCAGCAAGGGTGCAGTTCGTTGCAAGTTATTAATGTGTCAAGTGGGCAAGATTGTGAGCACATACCATTTAAGTGTTCAATAGATATATGTATCAAGTATATGTATGTGAGATGTGTGACAACATAAAAATAACTTGAACACAAGATATTTTTGGTTCGAAAAACTCACCTCTGGGTTAAAAAACCGGGGACTCTCCACTGAGTCCAATCCACTAGTGTAAACAAGGTTCATACAAAGACCACACAAGCCTCAATTTCTAGATCCCTATCTACGGAGCAACTTTATCTTTGTGCAACCTTGCCTTACACGAGATGAACTCCTTGGTCTTCATGAAGTGGCAGCTCCGCCTGAGCTTTTCACCTTGTGGCACCGATATCAACTCAAATCACGAAATAATATGATGTTATGATATGCATATAAAATTTGGATTCAAATGACCAGTCAGATTCTCCAGTCAAATAGTTGAAGGAAGAATCTAACTTGAATCCAAAAGTATGGTCTAAAAATGAATTTAAAGCTTAAAACCAGACCAAGACATAAATGCAAAACCTTAAAAGAATGCAACCCTAACATAGAATGATTGGGTGTTTAATGCATGAGGAAGGTTTTGCAACTAGGGTTTCATAAATGAGGAGGAGGAAGAAGGCAAAAGCATAAATGCTCTTTCTTTCTCTAGACAGATTTGACTTGGAAACCCCAAATGAACTAAGGAACCAGCTAGAGATCTTAACCCCAAAAGCTTTGGTTTGTTTTTTACCTACCAAGGACACATGTCATCCTACAAATTGATAAGAAAAGATTAAGGGCTGAGATCTAACTACCGGCAAAAAGTTGTTAGGAAGCCCATGTGGGTAGGTCTTAATTTGTGTGCCTAGCTTGCGGGAAATCCGCGTGCAAGCCTGACTAGAGAATTAAGCTAGTTAGAATGAAGCAGAAATGTAGACGTGAAATATGCATGCATGAACAAACCTTTTGAAGTGAGATATGTCCCATCCTTGTACATTTCTTCACAGCAGACACACCCAATAAATAGAAAGCAGTCTAAAGCTAGATTGAGCATGTGGTACACTTCAATGTTGACAAGGAAAGCCAAACCTAAAAGTCTAGACTTCATAACCTAGGAAATAAAATAAATTAAGAGAAACTAAGAAACAATCTCCTAGTCAAACATGGAGAAATCTGCCAGCAAACTGATCAACCACATTCTGGGCTCAAAACAAGAAAATGAGTTTTTTAGTTGTTCATGGATTTTAAGATGGTTTTTCTTTATCAAGTTGTCAAATATATTAAGCCTTTGGATCTAAACTAATATAATCTTGTGGCTAATATGCATTTAGTTCTCACAGGTTCTCAAAATGAGGACCTTAGGAAAGTAAGTCTGTCATTATATAAAGTCTAATTCTTTTGTGTCTTTAATTTCGGAGGGCTTGTTTGGAATTGAATTTTAAGAAAGTAGTTACTCATAAATACTTATATTAGAAGCACATCAAAATTCAATATAAACTAAATCTCACAACAAACTAGTTTACTATTCATAAGCATAGTGGAGTTTCAAATTTTCCATTGCTTTCTTTTATTTCATTTCTTCCACTGATGGAAATGCCCCTTCTGACATGTGGGATCCCATTCACTAGTTTCCTCTTCCACCTCTTCCTTCCTACTCAATTTTGATTCGAACAACTCATGCTTAAATTCAATTTTCTTCCCCTCAATGAGTCCGACTTCACTCAAGATCATTCCAACTCTTGAACGAGAAACCCAAAACTTACTCATATGTCACCCCTCTCCTTGGTCCACCATTGTCCTCTTCAACGTAACCTCTTCTGCAATCCCCCCTCCCCTCATTTCGACATCGCCCATCTCTTTGGGTAAGCTAGCATCATGGAGTGTCTCGAAGAGCTTCTTATACTGTTCTTGGATGATCTAATTCCTGAGTGCTATTTTGTTGTTCTGAGGTTCCAGCAGTTCGACTTTAGTTTGAAGAGCAGCCTTCTTCCTTTCCCTCATTTGTTGCCTCACATTAGACATGAGGGGAGCGTCGTTTTTAGTGTTGTGGCTTCCTTCGCTTCCCATGTTGGAGAGGATGCCTGATCGAAGAAATGTGTGTGAATGATGGAAATTGGCTTGATGAAGCTAGTGAGAGTAGGAATCAGTGTTGTTCCCATAGACGGTGCCAAATGTTAATGCACAAAATTGGGTTGACTTTGAAACAACATAAAGTGTTAAGGTTGTGACCTTCGTGAGGTTGTTCACGTCACCTACTAAGGGACCTGGGGGTAATATGGAAAAGATAGAGATAGGGAAGCAAACACAAGATGTACGTGGTTCATCCTAAGTTGGGCTATGACCATGAGGGTAGATGAGTTCTCATTAATAATGTAGAGTTTACATAATACAAAGGTTCAAGCCTAATCATCATTAATGAGTTCTAATAATGAATTAAGTACAATAATGATACTAGGGATTAATGTTAAGAGAATGATCTCCTTTTTATAGTTAAGGAGAGTCTCTGACTCTCATCCGCGATCAATGTGAGACTCTAGGAGTTTTATTCTGATGTTGACGTGTGTCGTGTTGTGATTGGTCTCTTAATTAGACTGGAACTCATATGCTTCGGCAGGGGTTCCTCAGCATGAGCCTTTCAGTAGGTCCCTGAAGATATGAAGTTGATTGGTTCTTGGTAGTTTCGGGATTGGTGAAGTATGGTACAAACACTCTCTATAAATATAGTTTATAGTTTAGTATGAATAACAAATCAGCCAAGGTGTAACCTCTTCAGTTTATGTAGCTTTCTTGGCAATTTCATATTTTTTTTATTTAATAAAGTTTTTATATTCAGTTAGTTCGTTGCGTACTCTATATTCAACTGATCCGACTAAAGTGGGAAGTGGGTGGGATGAGGATAAAGATAGAGTCAATTATAGCTGGTATCACTTGGTATTGGAGATGAATGAGTGGGAGATTTAAGGAGAAGGTGTGCATGCGAGATGAACGAAGGAGGAACCGAGGAACTAAATTATGACGAGAAAGTTTGAGAAATATTGAGGAGGGGGCTAGGGTTCCTTGGTATCAGTGCTCATTTGTGCGGAATACAAAGGTTTCTGTATGCAAACAACAACCATTGTGCCCAATATGTCATATGGACAAACTACTCCACCGTTCGTACACATATAAAGTCAACTAGCACCAGGGACGAAGTCAGAAATTTGTAAGAATAGGGGCGTCCTCAAACAACAAGGTATAATTTAAAAACTCAAGAATTTACTGCACAAAACACTTATATATTAATCCATAAAGTTTTTCATACAACATCTTACAATATTCCTCAACATGTTTTCATGCAAATAGCTCTCTCTATAAAAATAATCATGTTATCATTGATCCATTGATCTCTCATTCGATCTCTCAATTGATTCTTCAGAACTTTGGCTGAAAATGCTCTTTCAACAGTGGCAGTAGCAGCTAGAAGAGTTAATGCTAATGTCACAAGCATGTAAACTAATGGATACACCTTATCGTTTTTCCACTAGACCATTTTTTTTAGGGAGTTTTAACAAAACACTCCGGTACTGTTCATTTTTAACGAAAAACCACATTTTTACATTTAACTAGCACTATTCACTATACCTTTAAAAATGACTTTTCGTTAGTTTTCCTTTTTTTTTAATAGTTTAATTAGAACTGACATTGAAATTGAAATGCAATCCATTTTTTCATTTGTAGTTTAATTAGGGATTGGGAATTGGAATGCAAAAGTACACACACACACACAAATTGAGTGAGGGCGGATGCCCCCCTAAGCCCTATACAACTTCGTCCTTGACTGGCACACCAATCCGTCCCTAATCTTGAGATGGAAAAAGGCACAGATATATGAGACTTTTTAGTATTTTTAAACTGATATATAAATTATATATAACCATTTATTAGACATTCATACATATATCAGTCCCTACTACTCATTCTTGTAGTGCTTAAATATAGTGTTACAAAAAGGATGTTGCTATCTACACACATTTTTATACTTTTCACACACGCCTTTTAATTTTCTATCATTGGATCGATTAACTTAAAGGTAAAATTTAACAGGGTATGTGTGGAATGTAATAAGAAATGTGTGGATAGCACCACACCAAAAGAATAAAAACCTAAAACAAAGCAAATTTACTAAAATGGGGAACTCGTTTTCAACTAAAACAAATGTTTGTGAAAAAGTTCTGATACTATTCCTCGCCTCGTAGGAGGCAAAATACATAGAAAGTGTAAAAAGTCTTGCACAACTAGAAGAACAATAACTTCTAATTCTAATTGCAATAGAATAAAACAAAAGAGTATGAATTGAATTGCTCCTACATATCATGTACATTAATTATGAGTGTTCTCACTTTACTCCTACGGTAGTCAGAAAAAAGAGTATGAATTGAATTGCTCTGCTTGAAACCATATTTCTTAGTAATCATGGTTTTTTTCCTATCTCCATGTATACTTCAATATTGCTTGTTCCCGATCCTTCATTGAAGAGGAGGAGCATTGTAATATGCCGGGATTGTTGCTGGAAAGAACATTTGTCTAACTCCTTCACCCTTGATAATGGGGAATATGATTCCTGATGCACCCTGAAAATAAAAGGAAAAACAAAATTTTAGTTAAAGTGAAAAGTAACGTATGTATTAATTTGTAAATGACAAGTATGTTGATAAAGACGAAGTATATTGGCAATTTTAGTGAACATACCAAGATCAATCTAGTCCCGAGCCATACACGTTTAGGCGTAGGGAATGGAATCATTAAGCGACCGACTCCATAGACTGCCACAGCAAAGAAATGGAGAAACAGATGGATTGGACGAGGGTTAAGCCCAGAGAGAAGCGATATAGGTCCGTATGAACATATGCCGCCAAGGCTCAAATAGTCGAAACATGCTTCTCGCATTTCCTGTCTTGCCGGGTCAGGTGAGGAACAAAATACCTTATACAAGGCACCGGCCAATGTGTTTATAGTAGATGAAACGGGCTGCAAACAAAACAAGGCACAACACCTATCAGCAAAGTGGAAATCGCAGACAAACGCAATCGGACAAATTATACATTTCACATACAAGATAGTGCTTGTTCATCAATATACCTAATGTGACTCTCAATTAGGGTCAAACAATACAACATAACATATCATATTTCTAGGTAGAAATTTATTTTATTTTTTATTTTTTTATCGCATATCTGAGTGATGATTTATACCTTGCGCAATGTGTAGAATGATTCGAGATATTCACACAAAGCTGGTGCATCACTGAGATCAGTTAGGGGTCTAAGAAGATCCCTTAGAAGAACAATGTCTGAAAGAGCCACAGTCATTCCTCCTCCGGTTAAAGGGTGTCTCATGTTGAATGCATCACCCAATAAAATTGCACCAGGAGTGGGAACAGGAGTAGCAGGCATGCTTTTATTTTGCATTGTTCTGATATTTCCCTTCTCGACCGCCGCTAGAAAAGACTTCAAGAGTTGGGGGGGAACCTGAAATACCAAAGTCGTCTGATTAGTTCATTTCAATTGATATATATTTGTCAAAATGAAATTGAAATTAACAAGTCAAGTAAGTGATAGATACCTGAGGAGCCACCACAGTTTTCAAGTACTTGGCCATTTCACCGTTAGCTACTGAAGGTACTTTCGTGCCGGGAACATCTACCAAACAACGAACCTCGGTACTACTGATAGGGTAAAATAAGATGGGTGAAGGGTCTCCCAAAATCACATGTCCATGGTTTGCATGTGGAAGGTCACAATTCTCCAAGATCAAACCAACGAAGCAAGAAGGATTGTCAACCTTTGGAGTACAGAGATTGCGGCGGAGATTTGAAAAGCACCCATCGCATACTATTGTCAGTGGAGCATACGATCTCATCTCCTTTCCAGCCCTGTTCTTGTACATCACACCCTTGACGGTGCCCTTTTCTTCAATTAGGGTTGTCACAGTTCCTTGTTCTAGTGTCACACTGTTGAGAAAATTCGAGCGACATGAATAACAATTTAAAAAATATTGTATAAATTAAAACAATCGAAACATCACGAACACAGGGATAAATGGGAATTACTTTTTAAGAGTTGCAACCCTGTCACGCATTTTTTGGATGAAACGTCCGTTATGGAAACTTCTTCCGGCGATATCTGAAGTATAGTTTTCCAAGGGATAAGACAGTTTTGTGTCATTTCCATTTTTGTAAAGAGCATAACCAAACACTTTCTGAGCATCAATGGACTCATTTGCACAGTCTGCATGTCACAAATATAACTTGGTGATCAAAATCGATGAACATAAATTTGGTACTAATTAATCAGTTGGAATAGAAATATGAAAAAAGATTAAACCAATTAAACAATTTTAAGCAATTGCTTACCCTCAAGACCCAACTCAATCAATTTGAGATAGCCTCCAGGCTGCAACAGCTCACCAACAATTCTGTCTGGCTCACTCAAGTCTCTTTCGATCACATGTACGCGGCGTCCTTCCTGTAACAAGGAAGAGAAACATATGTTTAGACTCAAAAGCTCACATGATTAGCCAAGAAATTAAAGAAGATCTGTACTAGCCTTCTCAGTTTATTTGCACTGTCAAAAAACGAAACTAACAAAGAAAACTAATAAAAATAGTTTGAAAATATTGAGTTTAACGATAATGATAAAATAAGGGTAAAGTGAATAGTATCAGAATTGACTTTTTAATGTAAAAATATAATTTTTAATGTAAAAATATAATTTTTTATTAAAATAAACAGTATCGGAAGTTTTTCGTTAAATTTCATTAAAAATGGATTGGACTGCACTATTGAAATCATCACCCCAAAAGGGCGCAAAAAACTTTTATTTAAAATTCATAGAATATATGTTTAAGTGCTTATTCGCTAAAAACAGAGAGAACAATAAAAAAAGAAAATGTCAGAAAACACGGCTTTGAAGGTTTGACTGCTTAGCTGGGTTTGTTTGAGGAAGATAGATTTTAAAAAGTAATAACATTTTAATTAATAAATAATGATTAAACGACTACTTCTTCTGTTCAAAAAGCAAGGAAATGCAATTTTTCTTTAATTTTCACTGTCACCAAACACGGCTTTGAAGCTTTGACTGCTTATTCATTCACCATCAAATTTCTAAATTTATAAAATTTAAAAAATTAAAACTTGGAACTTGGAACTTGGGAATTGTTTAAAAACCATAACATTCATTTTATATGTAGAGAGAATTATTTTGTCACCTTTCCAAGAGTGTAAGCAAGGGCAGCTCCGGCAACTCCGGCACCGACAATGACAACATCCGTGCCGCTGGCAATCTCCGGGTGAAAACTGCCGTTCTGGGACGGCATTCTCACGTACCCATCTCCGTTAATGCCGCGGGAATCTTTCTCGACCACCTTCTTCTTCTCGCCGCTGAGAGTGGTGTTGATGATCATGAAGAAAACAGACCCCAGCAGAGAAACCAACACCCCACCAAGAACATACTGGTAATCCATCTTTGATATCAAAATAAAAATATATACCGCTAAAATTGAAAATTTGGAAGAATGGGGATTTTGGTTTTAGCTGTTCACAATCTGTAAACTTACGTGGTGGTTTTTGGTTGTGAATGTGAAGAGGAGAGAGTGCTTATGGTTGTGAGACAGCAATGGGAACTTGAAAGCGTTTATATAGAGAGTTGTTGGGCAAAAGCTATAAGCTTTGATGGTTGGCGCCTACCGATGAAGTCATGGGACCATTTTTTAATATTCATGTGAGGTTGTGGTAGGGTGTGGGTGTTCCTAGAATAGAATGATGTGGGATGGAGAGAGAGGACAAGGATAGAGTCACTTGTGGACAATTTAAAGGTGTCAATCGCAACATAATGCTAATCAACGGTCAGTTTTTTATGTTGAACTTTAACTCTACTATGATTGACTATATAAAGCACACAATCATCATCATCATCATCGTTATATTATTAGATTCAGATTGATTTCCTTAGTAAGAAATGGCATAATAGATGGGAGTTTTGATACGAGTAATCTTTCTAATTAATTCATTAAGTAAGGATACGAGGTCATTTTTTTAATGTACGTACATATAATAGTTGTTATTGTATTAGGATAATCATGCTTTTAATAGGTGTCAATTTTTCTTTGAGAAAAAAAAAATAACAACACAACTCAAGCCCTACAATAATTTAGTCACGGGAGAACATACCATCATACGAAGACCTTGCAATAACACACGACAAGAACATGGCTTGAATCCCTCAAACCATTAAAACGGCATCTCGAGGGTAAGATCACACCATCATTTGTTGATCATGCATGTTGGCAACAAATCTTAGTATGAGGCATTTTCATAGTTGTTGCCAATCCCAAAAACTACAAAACCACCGTACCATATTTGAAGAACAGTTGTCGCTCTACGATTAAAGGTTAAGCAGTAAGTCATATATATCTGCTACAAAAGGCTCTCTCAACAGAGCGAAAGAGCGAAAGAGCGAAAGAGCGAAAGTGCGGCCATTACCATAAATATTACGAAGGTTATTGTATATAGAGTTTAATGGACTTTGCTTGACTCTCAAATTCAAGTGTATTCAATATAGACTTTTAAGGAGTCAACAAAAATCACCATGAAATAATAAAACACAATATTGACGAGGTTCAGCAAATATGCCTACGTCCTCGAGGCAGGAATAATATTTTCTTTCATTATATGAAATAATAAAAGTACAAAGATAACTATCTCTCTCTCTCTCTCTCTCTCTCTCTCTCTCTCTCTCTTATTTTACACAATATTTACAAAAATCAATTGTATTCAAAACTTCACTTATTTTAAAGGATTTTAATAAGACATAGATTTTGATGGACTTTGAGTGCTTTTATAGTAAGTTTTTTGTCATAGCAAATCCAATCTCCCCCCTAAGACTGGTGGATTTCGTTTTTCTCAATTCCCTGATGATATACTCCACCACCTACCATAATGCAATGACTATAATTATCACCACTTCCACCACCATGTTGCTACCACCACCTTACCATGACCATCTCCTCCACTCCCACCACCACATAGAAACCATCGCCGCCACTACCCATCATTGCCATGAGTGTCATCACTACCTGCTATGGCCACCACCTGCACCACCATCACCATGACCGCCATGTCTACCACCATCATCACCACCTCATCACCACCACCCCCATCCCGACTCCTTTACCACTCCAATACAACCCCACCACCACAATAACCATATCATCACCATCGTTGCCATCATCACCTCTTTGTCAATGTTGTGATCACCATTTTAATCATCAAAACTTAATTGGTATTAGAAAGTCCTCGAAAATCCACATAATTCTAAATAATTCTAGCATTGAACCTCTCTAGTATTCTGTAAAGTTTCATCATTTAACTCTTTTTTTTTCCAAAAAAAAAAATTATTATTAAATGCCTATGAAATTTTATGGAGTGTATAAATTATAATACTCAGTAAAAGGTGCTAAATTCGTAAAAGTCCATCACTCGAAAAGCTCAACAAAATTCCATATAAGAGAAAGAGAAGAAAAAGATCAGGTTGTCTCGAACCCCACCGTTTTGGTTTTTCTCTCTAGCGGTTAGTGTTTTTTTCCTCTACCTTCTAGTAATTATCTGTTAATGTGTATCAATTTGGGTTTCCGAAAATAAATTGTCAAATCAGGACTTATTAAAAATAATTTTAACTTAGCTTGATATTTGTGTATCATGTATTTGAAACAAATTTTCGCACTAGCATTTGGTTAGTGATAACTATTTTAACTTAGTTGGACCATGTTATTATGGTCAACTCATGTAAACGCGATGATCATACATATACGGTGATCAGTTTAAGCTCATTGTAGGTGGTTCATTGTTGTAGCGTAGCTTTCTTGTATTATTAAAAAAAAAATGGTCAGTCAGAATTGATATTATATTTTTTTAAGGTAATAAAAACTTATTTAAAAACCAATCATGAGTGTACATAGAATGGACATGTCAAATATAACCAAAATGTCACGCATGCCTAAAGGAACACTACAATTTCAAAATTACAAACTCATTATGGATACGATAAATTTTCTCAACCACAAAAGACCCACATCTAATTTGATTAGCACGAAAGAAGATGCATGGTTTAGAGAAAAGAGTATATGCAGAATCGATACTATATTAACTTTCAACACTTAATTAATTTCGAACTTTTCTTTGAAGTACCCTTACAAATATTAACTACATTCTAAAAGATGAAATTGGTACAGAGGAAGAAGAAGACAATAGAGAGAAACAAGAGAGATTGTATTGATTGATTAAAGAAAATGTATACCACTGAACTTAAGAAAATGATAGATATACAATCCCTTATATAGCTATATAACCCAATCACAATAATACCTTGCTAACTATATTTCTGTTATATCAGTTATTACTCCCCCCTCAAACTAAACTTGGAGTATCCAAGTGAAGTTTGAACTAGTCAGGTATTTGAGACTGATCTGGAACTACAAGACTAAGATGGCTGATGGAAGTGGTCTGCCTTCAATTGCGTCTGAACCTCTACAAAGACAAGCTCATACGATGTAATACTTCCTTATGACCAAGCAATGGCCCTTGGTAAGACTAATATTGATGTTGATCGTATTGCTGCCGGATTACCATGCGGTAGTGAGAGAAAGAACGATTCGACATAACACAAATTCCAGAAGTTTATGGCTTGTACAAATACGATCTCCTGCATAATGCACACATCAATCTAGAAGGTCTTGATGAGCTGTTCAAAGTTGCTCAGTTACTTGCAGATGGAGTCATCCCAAATGAGTATGGTATTAATCCAACACAGAAACTCAAGATTGGTTCAAAGAATGCTCATCGTTTGTTGGGTAAGATAATGATTGACCTGAGGAATACTCGCGAAGAAACCATCAGTGTTGCTGCTGAACCAAAGAGTGATCAGGATGAAAATTCAAATGAACATTCAAAGCCAACCAATACTGAAAAGGAAGATAAGGAGAAACCGCTAATCTGCAATTACTGTTACGAATCAACTGAAAACTGTCTTGGATACATCTCGAGGCATCTGTCTCTCATGCAAATGACAAGATAGGCAAGAGACTGATGGTATGTGCTATTACCAACAATTTGTTGCTGAAAAGCTGACGACATATATGTATAGCTTTGAGGCAGGAAAGGATAACCGATCATGTTTGAAAACTGCCCCAGTGGTGTAGCCCGTTGGTGTAGCCATGATGAAGACACAAGTCAATCCACAAAAAAAAAAAAAACAAAAAAACAGAGGAATTCTTCTAAGCAGCAAGAGAATGACACTCTTGACTCAAATGTTAAGGCAACAAGAGAATGACACTCTTGATTCAAAGCTACTCCCCCAAGAACCTTGGTTGCTTGGCCCTCAAGGAGATTCTCGATCAGAGGATGGAGCTCAGAGATCCAAAAGGGTGCTCTATCATGGCGTCATTTCTTGAACTGCAATTTCATGGTTCTGTCTTCAAGTTCCAGACGATGCTGACTGCGTTTGCTCCGTTTGACCAAGTTTTGATGAAACGAAGAAATCAAACACTAATCAACCCAGAAGTAAAAGAACGATCACAGAAGCACCCAGAAACTTATATGAACATCTAATGAAAATTTGGAAAGAAACTAAGCTAGAAATAGATGAAAAATAATGGAAAGTGGAACCACTAGAATCCATGGCGTGAGCCTGGTGGCTTTGATACCATATTAACTACATTCTAAAAGATGAAATTGGTACAGAGGAAGAAGAAGACGATAGAGAGAAACAAGAGAGATTGTATTGATTGATTAAAGAAAATGTATACCACTGAACTTAAGAAAATGATAGCTATACAATCCCTTATATAGCTATATAACCCAATTACAATAATACCCTTCTAACTATATTTCTGTTATATGAGTTATTAACAAAAAGAAAATGGTGTTGCTTTGAAAGACCTATAAATAGGCTTCACGTGGCTAAATGTAAGCCAAAAATGACAATGCTTCCTCCAAAAAAAAAATGACAATGCTTGTGTCCTTCACATGTTGGACTTACTTGTCCCTTCACTTATGGTTAATAAATTTTTACTATCCAAATATCATAATCGAAGTTGTTCATTCTCTTTGTCATCATCTAAAGATCATATCTATACAAATTTATTCAATTTGGAGACCTTTTAATAAGGATGCTACTTGTTACTAAAATCATTGATTGGTTGAACAAGTATGGATTACTAATCTCCAAATTGAATGATTTTTTGCAAACATGATCTTTACATGATTATAAAAAAAGTCAACGTTGTTTATTATAATTTTCGGACAGTAAAGGTTCATTAATCGTAAGTAAGAAAGACAAGTAAGTCCCCCACAAGGGAACACAAGCATTATCCAAACACTCTGGGAACACAAGCATTATCCAAACACTCTGAACACTATAAGTTTTATAGAAAAATACTTCTATATATCATAATACTTGAGAAAAAAAAAACACATCTCATTTATTTACATGTCATTTAGTTTTTTATTTTGGTATTACAAAGTAAGTGAGTTTTTTTTTCCATGATATTGAGTTTGAAGAAGTTTTATTTTATTTTATTTTTTCCTTCTATTTTAAAGTGTCATGTTATCAGTGAGTTTTTTTTTCCATGATATTGAGTTTGAAGAAGTTTTATTTTATTTTTTTTCCTTCTATTTTAAAGTGTCATGTTATCAGTGGCTTACATGTAACAAATAACTTTTTTTCATCTTTTATGCACAAAAATAGTATGATATATTTTATGTTTAAATTTGTGAATAAACATAAAATAGTCCCATATATAAACATATTTTATGCTTAAATATGTGAATTGGTACTAAAATGTCCAATATATATGGGTTATGTTTAAATTTGCCACACTTTGAACGAAGAGATTCTCATGCTATTGAACACAAGAGATATTGAAATCTATATATGTATTTATTTGTTTCTAATATTTTAGTAACACTGGATTAATGGGTGGTTGATTTAAAAGATCACAACTAATTTCTCCTAACGGAGATAGTAGAGAGTGAAAGCATGCGGAATTTTATTAAAAAACAAAAAAAAAACAAAACAAAAAAAAAAAAACTTATTCACAGAGTTGACTACGACTGAGAGCTTGCTAGCTAGCTCTCCAACTGAGACCAATTAAATTTGGTCAAAGACTACTGCTTTGCTGGATGATACTTACGTGGTCACCATATGTGCACATAATAATTTACAACCAGCGTTGTATTTTAAAAGGTTTTTTTTTTCAAAACCATGGGAAGCAAAACAAAAGAACTCTTGATTAAATAAGTAGTCTTTCATACGTGTGTGTATATATATAGTCTTTCTCGTTAGAAGTTAACAAAGAAACGATCAATTAAACATTAAGTCTACGTGACTTTTATATTCGTATTGAGATGGAGACTTGAGGGCAACGGGGAAGCTGGGTCTAGTCAACATCAAACTGGAGTAATACTTTGTCAAGTTAATCACGAAGACATTTTCTTTTGTTTTTGGTTTAAAAAATTAATGTTACCAACTACTAGGAAGTGTAGCATAATTATAGAAATATTTGTCATTCACTATTCAGAAATTGCATTTTCTTTAGTTAAAATCGATAACAAAATTTAACAGCACGTATAAGACATAAATCTTAGTTAGACTGCAAAAACAAGACACATATCTTCAACATTTTACACGAATCTCGTGTATTTCTTGAATGATAGCATATGGATGATTTACATTTTTTGATGCATATAAAGGATATAAGAAACTGTAATCAGTTGATTGTCCGAGTAGATAAGGGCTTCTTCTTTAACTCGATAAGTCCCAAATTCGAACATTTTCCATTCCTTAGCATAGTTTAGTGTTAATTTCACTTGTAACAAAAAAAAAAAAAAAAAAAATCACTATTAAGTAAAGATGGCAGTGAACCTTTTAGGTAAAATCCATTATATATGAAATCATTATGATTACTCTGGATATTAATTAGTATAAACTTATCAAGATAATGAATTTATGAGTCATTTATTGCGATAAATGTTTGATTAATCAACAATAGTTGGTTTAGCCTTCACAAATCTTCAATAATATTGTCATATGCCTGGATTGTACTTGGCATGCCTCCACAAAAGTCATACGAAATTGAACAGCAAAAATAGCAGAAATTAACAACACCTTCACTCATTTATCATTACGAAGGGCAAACATAAGAACATCTAAATTACATTAGAATATTTATCTTTTCCATTAGAAAGTTTAGCACATTACACATATGAGACTAATGTTAAAAAAATCATATTTATGTATCACCTTGACGTATAACATGACACTAGTACAAAAATCAATTTGCGCGACGAAGCAAATTTTGACGCGCAAAGTATGTTTGTGCGACACTAAACACAAAGCGTGGCGCAAATGGCTTTTGCGCAACGACGCTTTGCGCGACGAAGGTGCCGTCGTGCAAAGCAGCTTTGAGCGACGTTACCTTCGTCGCGCAAAGCAGCTTTGAGCGACGTTACCTTCGTCGCGCAAAGCATCGTTGCACAAAAGCCATTTATGCGACGATCATGTGTGTCGCGCAAGATTTTGGCACCAAACGAAGGATCTTTACCGCTTTTTTCCCAGCTTTGCGCGACGCAGGTGGGCCTTCGTGGCCCAAAACGGCTTTGCGCAATGCATCCTGGCATCGCGCAAAGCAGTTTTGCGTGACGAATGACCACCTGCGTCGCGCAAAGTGAACCCAGAAATTATTGTCCTTCTGTCATTAATTCTAACACAAGTCAAAACCAAAACAGAATAGGAAAAAATACAGACATCCGAACTCTCTCCCTCACCTGCAAACCTCCATAGCTGCCATGATCACACTCATCACTCCAATTCCAACACTACACTCAAAACTAAGAAAACCCAATTGCCAGAAGAACCATTTAAACGTACTAAAGGTGAGAGCTTTCTTTCCCCCACAATTTTGCTACTTTTCAAATTTTCATTTGTTTTTTTATGACTTCTTTTTCTTTTGATTTAGTGTATCTGTTTGTTTTTTTTTTTTAGACAAGACTCAAGGAACATGTAGAAATTGAAAGCTTTGAAATTTATTTTCCCATAAAAAATGAATATTTCCTTGTTGATGGCTTTTAGAATGAAATGGAATTGTAAACTTTGTGACAGAGATAGGCTTTCTAATTTAAATACCTTGATGATACAGGGAGGTGGAAGTGGGCATGAGCCTACACATGCTTGGGTTGTGACTGATATATTTTTCTTAGAATGAAATGGATTTTTGAACTCCTTCAAGTTGTGTTCTTATTGTCAAGGTATAATTTCTACTTTGTCTTGAAGTTTCTTTGTTGGGTTATCCTCTGTATGGTCGGGATGCTAAATGATAGCTGTGGCACAAGTTTTGGACCATTCTGAAAGACCATTGCTGGTAAAAAGGAAAATTCCACCTTAATTCATATTAAAAAAAAAGGAAAATTCCACCTTAATTCATATTAAATTATGGCCGAATTGCTTTAGCTATAACAGAGGCATGAGTGTTGCAACACAGTTACCATTGCTATTGCTGACTTTGACATCAATCTGTGCAAGTCAGGGGGTGAATTCAGTTAAGATTTTTGTGGATTTAAAGGAGTTATTATGCTATAACTATTAATTAATTAATTAAAATAAAAAAATAAAAAAATAAACCGAAACCTTTGCAATTTTAACATAAGGTAAAGCTTGCATGCAAATGTGAAAAACAATTAGAGAAATCTGATCAGACCGAAGAAAATAATTAGTCCAAAAAAACACAAATGCCATTAATTTGAAGGAGTTCAAACCCTATGATGAGAAGAAAAATATGAGAAAATAAGTAAAGTGACACACAACATTTTATAAGTTAATTATAAGAACAATAGATCACAAAAATAAAATAAAAACACAAACACTAAATTAAATTAAATACGAAAACTAATAAGATAAAATAACTTGTTATTGTGTACCTTTGCCTGCGTGCTATGCCCTATTTTGGACATGGTGGAGTTTTTTGGGATTGAATTTTTAATTAATCTTTATTAATTTTATCTATTTTATTTAGTTTTAGTAATTATTGTGATTTAGTTTATTGTGATTTAGTAATTTTTGTGTTGTACGAAGTTAATACTACTTAACTTCGTACCTTTTTTTCAAGAAAAGCTTAGTTTCCCGTTTGAGAATTAGTTGGATTTCGTGCATGGATGCAAAAGCATGACTGCGGTCCAATTAATTCTTGAATTGTCCCATTTTTTGGACAGTTTAGGAATGCATAGTTATGTGTTGTAGTTTGCGGTTCACGAATTAGGTTTCGATAGTTGAAATTTTGGTAACATTTCCTGATGTTCTTCGAGTACACGGTGGATATTATGTATCTACGGCGTGCACTTGAAGAACTGTAAGGAGATGTTGCCGAAATTAGCCCACGTCGAAATTTAATCCATTGGAATCGTGAATTACGGCACATAACTGTGCATTCTTGAATGGGATAGGGCCCTTACCAGAGGAATAAGGTGACAAGACAATAGTTGAAGTTGTTGTAATTCTTGTACTTTTATTGGGATTGCAGATAAAATAGATAAACAGTGGATACATAATCATAATAGATGTGCTGTTGAGTAATTGGATGGAATAGATGAGTTCATTGAATTCGCAACTAGACACAACCTAGGTTCAACTCATATCCGATGTCCGTGTAGGAGGTGTAACAACTCAATGTGGGAGACATTCGAGAATATTAGATTTCATTTAGTAAGAAATGTGATGATGGAGACCTATACTACTTGGTATCATCATGGAGAACGATTAGACCTTTCATACGTGACACGAGTGGAGACTGTTGAATCTAATGTGGATCCTATTGAACAAGTTATGAATATTCTAAATGACGTTTATCCATACGCCTCGAGCAACACCAATCAGGAAGGGGGAGATGATGGACGTCCAACCATGGACAGTGAGGCATTCAAAACTATGAAAAACTACTGAAAAATGCCAAGCAAGAATTATATCCGGGTTGCGAGAACTTTTCGGTGCTCACATCAATTGTGGAGTTGATGCATGGCAAGATCAAGTTTCATTTGTCAAACAAGTGTTTTGATTGCTTTTTGGGAGTTATCAAGAGGATGCTTCCAAAGGAGAATTGTTTACCTGAAGATCATAAAAGTGCCCAAAAAGTGTTGAAGGGTCTCGGATTGGGGTATGAAAAAATTCATGCATGTGTAAATAATTGTATATTGTTCTATAAGGAGAACAAACAGTTGGATAAATGCCATGTCTGCAATAAGCCGAGGTTTAAAATGACATCACAGAATAGAAAGACCAAGATTCCACAAAAAGTAATGCGTTATCTTCCATTAAGCCTAGGTTGCAGCGATTGTACATGTCGATGCATACCGCAACCGACATGAGATGGCATAAAGAAGGACGGGTGAATGACGATGTTATGAGGCATCCTGCAGATGGAGAGGCATGGAAAGAATTCGATCGGATGTACCCTGATTTTGCAAATGACCCGCGTAACGTCATATTGGGACTTGCCACAGACGGATTTAATCCATTCGGGGTTTTAAACCAAATCCATAGCACTTGGCCGGTCGTCGTGTTTCCTTATAATCTACCGCCTTGGAAATGCATGAAAAAAGAATACATGATGTTGACTCTAATAATTACCGAAGATCCAGGAAAGTCCATTGATGTTTATTTGCGGCCATTGGTTGATGAGCTAAAAGATTTATGGGAAAACGGTGTTCGTACATACGATAAGTATACTGGGCAGATGTTCACCATGCGAGCGGCAGTGATGTGGACAGGAATTGATTTTCCCGCGTATGCAATGGTTTCTGGGTGGATGACTAAGGGTTATTTGGCATGTCCAATATGCAAGGAGAACGTAACATCGTCTTGGCATGCGAGAAAAGTTTATTATCTTGGTCATCGTAAATGGCTCTCTTGGGACAATGAGTGGCATCAGAACGATAAAGCCTTCCACGGCACAAAAGAGACTCGGCTAAGACCAAGAGAATGGTCCGGAGATGAGATTTTGGATCAATTAAACCGTTTAGAATTTGGTCATTTCGGCAAAGGGGTCAGTAAGCCCATATCAACTACACATCTGAACTAGACGCACAAAAGTATGTTATTTGAGCTCCCGTACTGGTCAAAGTTAAAATTGAGACACAACCTAGATGTTATGCATATTGAGAAAAATGTGTTTGATACTTTGGTCGGGACAATTCTAGACATTAAAGGAAAAACAAAGGACACGATGGAAGCTCGCCTCGATTTGGAACGAATGGGCATTAGGTCATCCTTGTGGATGAAGAGAGTCGACAGTATATTGAAGAAAGGCCATCCCTTTTTTACAGTTAAGCCGAATGGGAAGAAAGAGTTTTTCAACTTTATTTCTTCTGTAAAGTTTCCAGATGGGTATGCTTCCAATATCTCGCGTTGCGTCAACGTGAAGGGGTGTAAATTTTCAAACATGAAGAGTCATGACTGTCATATGATACTTCAACGCCTTATTCCGGTTGGTATTCGACACTTATTGCCTCTTGATGTGGTGAAATCGATCGTGTTGTTGTCGAGATTTTTTCTCGGACTCCATTATTGTACTACTGTTTGATCTTCTCAAAAAATTATTGTACTGCTGTTTGTTGATGATGCTCAATATATATATAGAGCTCTATATCTTTACGTAATAACTGAACATTTCCTTTCTTATCTCTGCATGTGTCTCCTTATTAGTTCGAGAAAATGCATTTAAAATAGTGCATGTATCTCTGCATGTGTCTCCTTAAAAGTATAGGCTTTTTTGTATAGGCTTGAGGCACGACGTGAGGTAAAAGTATATTAATTTTGAAATTTTTACTCAGGTACTCAATTTCTCTCCCTCTCTCTGTCCCTCTTCAATGTTGTCTCTGTAATTTCTTGAACCATTGGTTTTTTAAATAATCTTGTATTGATATTATGCTCTAATTACTTATATTACTTTGGTTGCTAATTTATTAGTTTCAAATGCAAGAAGGGATTAGTTTCTAATGTTATATTTTTATGGTTCAAAAAGTGTATAGATGTCGCATTTGATCACTCGTCGTCGGAGTGTGTCCAATGCGGCCCCTGCATTATCAGCATCTACTGCTCCAAGTGTGAGTGCTCTATTGATTGGGGAGCCTACACCCCTTACTGAGGCTACTCCTACGGCATCCCAGGTGCCTGTATCATCAACATCATCAGTGTCAGTTCAGCCCCTCAGTGCACGGCGGCCTCACTGACACCGCCGCGAGCCGGAGCCTTATGATCACTCTTCCTCGTCCTCCATAATCGAGGGTGAGGCCTCTGAACCAGGTAGTTTTTTTCTAATTCTCACTACATTGTATTTTTTTTTCATTTTAAAACTATTACTTTTATGATTGTGAAAATGTGTTGTGGGTTGTTAATTACTATTTTAAGGTACTTTTATGATTAGGGGAGGTTTTGCCAAATTTTCTGTACAAATTTAAGCTTAGGGTTTTTACCATTTAAGTTTTTTTGGGCAGCTAAAAAAACACCAGGGGGCCCAATCGAATGCTAAAGGAGGCACAGGCTGTACGTTTGTCCGCCTCCTTGATCAAGATTGCGTATGACTCGCGACATTGTGGAGCGGCTACCTCACAGCAGCATAGCAACGTCGTTAATAGCTATGGTTTTGTTATTCGAAATTGTTGTCCAATGCAGTGGGAGCGTTGGGAACAAATTCCCGAGGACACGAAGGAACTGGTGCGAGACAAGTTGACGGTTAGTATATTAATTTTTAGCCTTTATCATTTTTTTTTTAATTTTGTTTACAAATATTGTAAACCTAAGTATATTATCTTAATATTATTAAATTTCTTAATATTATTTTATTGTTTTTCATATTTGTAGGTCAATTTTGATCTTGAGGACATATCCCCTGAGGTCAGTGCCTACTTAGAATAGACCTTAGCAAACCGGTACAAAGATTGGAAAAGCGTTATTCACAAGCATTTTCAGATATGGGATGATGTAGAGATTGCTCGCCTAGAGGGTAGCCCAGCCGAGTTGAAGGATCGGTCGAAGGATTGGGAGTGGCTCTGCAAGCATTTTACGGACCCAAAATTTGTGGTATATACATAATATTTTAATAATAATTTACTGTTTGTTATTTTTTAAAGCTTTTTTTAATAATTTATTTCAAATAGTCGCACTAACATGTATATTGTATGATTAACAGAAGAAATCTGTTGCTGGCAAGAAAGCTCGGGACTCAAAGACACTTCTCCACCATTCCGGTTCGAAGCCCTTTTCGTATAGGCTTGAGGCACGGTGTCAAGTAAAAATATATTAATTTTTAAATTTTATACAATTTATTTTTTATTATTGATTAATAAAATTTTCTTAATTTTTTTTTCTTCAGAAGGGTTCTAAGTTCCCACAAATTGACCTGTTCAAGGACGTTTATGTTCGACCCAGCAAAGAGATCGATGAACAGCTTCTTGTAAGTATATGTAATTGTTATTATTCTTATTTTTATGAATTGTTCAAATATTATTTATATTTTGTTATTAAACATTATATGTTTTTTCTTTATTATTACAGGGCGATATGGTGGAAAAGAGCACTGCTGTTCTCCAAGAAGCAACATCGCAGCTTCCACCGGAGACCCCGATCGAGGATGTCATTGTACCTGATGATGCAGATCTTCAAATCGTGACTGAGGTCCTTGATCAGAAGTTGGGTCGTTGTCATGGCAAGGTTGTTCGGTGTATGGGGAAGGCGGGGGTTCGTGAGACGGGTGCCTCCTTTTCCAGATCATCCACAGGAGAGGCCAATTCCCTGAAGGAGGAAGTGACAACCCTCAGAGGTCAGCTTGTGGCCCAAGGCGAGCACATTAGGGCCCAGAACGAGAGGATGAATATGATTGTTCAGGCCTTAGCGATGTCCGGCCTCCAAATCCCAATGCCAACACCTAATCTTGCTCCACCTTCGACTTCCCAGCCACTTCGCCCAGCCGATACCTAGTAGCATGATGTATTAAACCTAAAAGACCTGTAGTTTTTTTCTTTTTTGTTCGGACATCTTGTATGTACATTTTCATATATTCTATAATTAAATACTTTTTCTTGGTTTATTAATAGTTGTTAAGAATTTAATTACACTATTTATTAAAAATTAAATAAAATTTTTCTTTGCCAAAAAAAAATAAATAAATAAAATTTTGCACGACGTAGGTGTGCGTCGCGCAAAGCCGCTTTGCGCAACACACACCTACGTCGCGCAAAGTGGGTTTGCGTGACGCAGACCTAGGTCGCGCAAAGTGGTTTAGGGCGACGCACACCTACGTCGCGCAAAGCCGCTTTGCGCGACGTAGGTCACTTCTGCGTCGCGCAAACCCTTCCTTCACTGCCTTGGCGCAACGGTAGGTGCGCGATGAGGGTTCGTTGGGCTAAGTTTTGTGCAACGTTTTTTTGACTTTGCACAACGAAGGTCCTGCGTCGCGCAAAGCCTTTTTTGTACTAGTGTGATGTGGCAAATGATACACTAGCAAAATCTAACAGAATCCTACTATGTGGAAATTTTACGTGAGAATTGAATTTCCTCCATATTTTTGTATGAGTAAGTACAACACAATACTCATTGTATCATCGGGGGATAAGCCTGGTGATATGTTGATGTGCATCATCTCCCATATTTGAGACCCCAAATTATTATTTTTTTTAACCCATTAAGCTATATAGCCCCCTTTCTTTGAAAAATCTGACTCGATCATCACTCTTCCCCTTTATTATTTTCTACCTTGCAATTGCATGGGCCATGCATGTAATCAATGTGCATGTATTTGTTGTTTGCTTTCAAAATTTCTCCGAACAAGATGACATGCGTTTTGGCTATTGAATTCCACATGTAAGATTCAAATCATGAAAAAGCAGATAAAAGTCTATGTGTTTAGGGTTTAATTGTTCTGTTTATTCTTCTCTCTAGGAGGCATATATATAATTGTACAAGAGGTCCTATAGTTTAGGAAATAAGAATCCCAAGTATACAATGAATCAATCATGTGATCCTATTCTGATTACATTCCTAAAACATATAGTTGACTCACGCCAGCACTCCCCCTCAAGTTGGTGCGTATATGTCTCCTAAGCCCAACTTGTCAAGTGAGTCTTGAAAGACCTTTGCTGACACTACATGAGTTAACACATCAGCTAATTGTTCTTCAGACCTCACATACGAAATGTCAATCAACTTAACATCCAACTTCTCCTTAATGAAATGTATATCCACTTCCACATGTTTTGTACGATCATGTTGGACTGGAATATTAGCTATCTCTCTTGCTGTTTGATTATCACAGTATATCACCATAGCTTCCCGAGGCTTGAATCCTATTTCAATAAGAAGAATCCGGATCCATAATAATTCACAAATCCCATGTGCCATACCTTGATATTCCGCCTCAGCTATGGATCTGGCCACCACGTTTTGTTTTCTGCTTCTCCAAGTTACAAGATTCCCTGCCACAAATGTAAAGTAGCCTGATGTGGAGCGACGATCAGTGATGTTCCTAGCCCAGTCGGCGTCAGTATACCCGTTTATCTCCATATGCCCATGTTTTCTAAAAATCAATCATTTCCCAGGTGCACCCTTTAGATAACTCAATATACGCATTACAGCTGCCATATGATCCTTACCAGGAGAATGCATAAACTGACTTACAACACTAACTGCATATGCAATATCCGGCCTTGTAAGCGATAAGTAAATTAGCTTTCCTACTGACATTTGGTACCTCTCTTTGTTAGTAGGGACTTGATCCTGGTATATTGCCAAGTGATGATTTTGCACAATAGGGGTCTCTGCTGGTTTACATGCCAACATCCCAGTTTCAGATAGAAGATCTAGCACATACTTCCGTTGAGACAAGTAAATACCATCACGAGAACGAGCAACTTCGATTCCCAGAAAGTATTTCAAGCCCCCTAGATCCTTCATCTCAAATTATGAGGAAAGATAATTTTGCAGCCTCTTTATCTCTTCTATATCATCACCAGTGACTACTATATCATCCATATAGACTATCAACAAAATGACTTTACCTCCCATGTGTTTGATGAATAGTGTATGGTCCGCATTCCCTTGTTTATAGCCGTAGCTCTTCATTGCTTGGGTGAACCTTTCG
The DNA here is from genome assembly GCA_035220775.1 of Malus fusca. Taxonomy (NCBI): domain Eukaryota; kingdom Viridiplantae; phylum Streptophyta; class Magnoliopsida; order Rosales; family Rosaceae; genus Malus; species Malus fusca. The sequence goes on from CM069063.1 coordinate 22,962,395, forward strand.
AACCACACTCTGGGTGATTGTTTGAGTCCATAGAGAGCATTTCAAAGTCTACACACTTTTCCTGCACCATTTGGCACTTCGTATCCAGGTGGAAAATCCATGTACACTTCTTCTTCCAGATCTTCATGTAAGAAAACATTTTTCACATCAAACTGTTTCAAGGGCCAATCAAGGTTAGCAGCTAAGGGCAGAAGTACTCGAATAGTATTCATTTTTGCAACTAGAGCAAATGTTTCCTGATAATCAACTCTAAATGTCTGTGTGTACCCTTTAGCTATTAATCTTGCCTTGTATCTATCTATGGATCCGTCTGCATTGTGCTTTATGGTGAATACCCATTTACATCCCACCAGTCTCTTCCCACGTGGTAGAGGTACCACGTTCCATGTTCCATTTCTTTGTAGGGCCTCCATCTCGACCTTTATAGCTTATGTCCAACGAGGGTCTTGCAAGGCCTCTTCCACTTTGGTTGGGATCTTGATTCCCGCCATTTGATTCACCAAAGCTTGATACTTAGGTGATAATCGATGTGTTGACACATATTGTGCAATTGCATATTTCACTTTTGCATCCGGAGAAAACATGTCAGGTGGTTTCCCACGGTTTTGTCTAGGAGGTAAGACATAAAAATTTCCAATAATATCCGAATTAGGAAAACATGCCTCTAGGATATCCTTGGGGACATGAGCATGTACTGACAGAGGTGGACGAGGGTTATTATTAGCTGGAATTGCTACTTCAGTGCTGTCAACGTGTCTACTTTCTGACCCAAACAATTCAAGCCCATTATTCGTCTAAGTCCAAGATTCCTCTCTTGGTCTAACACTGCCTTCTCCAGCCTGCTCATCTCGGTCACCTTGATCAGCTAAAGGTTCAGCACAATTGGTGCATGGGCTGCTGCAAAGTGGGCCGGTACAGGGGATGCTGCTAAGTGGGCTCGCAGCAAGCTGATCAGCTCCAGTGAACAACTCTAGTGGTATATCAAACCACCTATATTCGTCCTGGATATTACCCAACTCCCCCTGACGAGTAGAGTGTGTTTGATCGATAATGAAGAACATCTCGGTTTCGGAGAATTTGACATCCATGGTGATGTATAAACGCTTAGTCGGTGGATGATAACACCGGTATCCCTTTTGTTGGCTATTAAATCCCAAAAACACACAATGAACCGCACATGGGTCCAATTTACTGCGTTGATTTTTTTGAAGATGCACATACGCCACACATCCAAAAATGCGAGGTGATAATGTGAGAGAAGATGGAAGCGCGACATGATATGTCAAGACTTCCATAGGTGTGCGAAAACTATGAATCCTGGAAGGCATTCGGTTAAGGAGATAAACGGAATAGGTAACAGCATCCGCCCAATATGTGTAAGGAGCTTGAGCTCCAATAAGAAATGCTCAAGTGGTTTCCAAGATATACCTGCTTTTTCGTTCCGCCACACCGTTTTGTTGCGGAGTTTTAGGGTAAGTTGTCTCATGAAGAATGCCATGCTTTATCTGAATTAAGATATTCTCCATCATTGTCTGACCTGAGGACCTTAATAGAGGGAAAATTGATTTCTAATTATACGGTAAAATCGTTGGAAGATTTGACCAACATCACTTTTCTGTTTCATTGTATAGAGGCATGTCATTCGAGTGCAATCATCCACAAAAATAATGAACCAACGAATACCATGTTGCATAGCTATTAGTGAAGGACCCCACACATCAGAGTGAACTATTTCAAAAGGCATTATTCTTTTATTGAAACTCAAATGGTACGAGGTTCGATAACTCTTCGCGAGAGTGCAATCAGTACAATGAAAATCAGATTCTGAAACGCCGCTAAATAAAGACGGAAGTAATTTTTTCAAATAACCAAAAGATGCATGTCCTAGTCGACAATGCCATAACCAAATTGTCTTGGTCTTATTACTGTAACTGCTACGCACTTGATTAACTTGGCCTGGCACCACATCCTCCATATAGTATAACCCTTTCCTCTTAGTACCACGCCCAATGATCACCAGTGTCTGGATATCCTGAAGTAAGCAAAAAGTAGGAAACATCAATACTACACAATCCAATTGTTCCGTAACTTGACCAACAGTAAGTAAATGATTTGATAATGATGGAACAAGTAGTGTATTGTGCAAAGATAGAGAATGAGTAAGGGTTATTGAGCCAGCGCCCGTAACAGGAGCAACTTCACCATTGGCTGTGATAACATTCTCCTTTGGTAGGGAAGTCATGTGGTGAAACAAAGATTCATCGTATGTCATATGGTCAGTAGCCCCGGAGTCTATTATCCAACCAGAATCTCGTTTAGTGGTTGTCATGAGTGCAGTACCGATTTTACCTGGATCCTCATTTGAAATTTGCTTAATTAATGATAGCATCTGGCCCTTTTCTTCTTGAGGCGCTGCATGCTGTAACCTTTTTTCAAGGCCTTGACCCCATTTTCCCTCCATGCCGTGGACATCAACATTTGACTTGGGCCCAGGACAACTTGCTGCAACAGCAGCTTTCCCAACATCATAATTGGGCCTTGTTTGGCCTACTACCACAGCAGCCCCTCCAACTCCAGACTCGGCCAGTTTGGCCTGACCCGTGCGTCTCCCATTTGCCTTTAATTCCTTTTTTCTTTCCATTACTATTCTGGGTACCCGTGGATCTCAAAACAAGTTTCTTCAGTGTGCCTATTTCCATTGCAGTGATTGCAATGAAGCTTGTCCTTGTCAATGTCTTCTTGGGTACGGTTTGGGCGAGGTGCTCCAATGGTTGATGGACGGAGGGATAATGATGGGGACTTGGTGACCATTGCCATAGAAGAGCTTGATGTGGTGGCTTTTGTTCCAAGCATGGTGGTCTGTCTTTGTGCTTCATGTATAACCAAACTGAAGCACTCTTCAATCCCAGGAATGGGTTTCATTCTTAGGATCTCACTTCGGACTTGGTCGAAGCCATTATCTAATCCGGCAAGGAAATCATACACTCTATCATTTGATAGTTCTTCCTTACGGGCTCGAAGGTCAGTCGCAAACACCATCTTGATAGGACGTCTTTTATCAAGATCTTGCCACACTCCATTCAGTTCTGTAAAATACAAATTTACCGAACGAACGTCTTGTCTAGTTCGTGTAGCCTTGCATCTCAGTTCATAATATTGAGATTTGTTGGATCCATCATAGAACATTTGGCTTGCACTGTCCCAAATGTCCTTGGCTGTCAACAAATCGATGAAGAGACTCAACAGGTGCGGTTCTATGATTTTCAATAGCAACCCTCGCACAATAGCATCTTCAGTGACCAACTTGGTGTATCCCGGAGAGTCTTCCGCGATAATTGGGATTTTTCCAGTCAAATACACCTGCTTGCCGAGGCCTGAAGCATGGACCTCCATCATCTTCGACCACACTTTCCAGTTTGTGTCGTTCAATCTGTATCCAAACGGAATACTACTGATGTTGGTAGACTCATTCGGAATGGACACGGATTGGATGGTAACCAACTCACCAATTTTTCTTTCTTCAGCCATCGAACCAAATTGGTTTTTAATTTAATAAGGTTGAATTTGATGCAGCCTTGATGATCACAACGCCACAAAGATTTTGGATTCCTGGGTTCAAATTTTAAGAACACCAGAAGTTATTTCTTCTGCAACCTTGGTTGCGGTTTGCACGTTTGCCTGGTTTTGGGGTTTGGTTTGGGAAGAAACAGGCCGAAACCTATTCTGATGCCAAGATAAAAGTCTATGTGTTTAGGGTTTAATTGTTCTGTTTATTTCTCTCTCCAGGAGGCATATATATAATTGTACAAGAGGTCCTATAGTTTAGGAAATAAGAATCCCAAGTATACAATGAATCAATCATGCGATCCTATTCTGATTACCTTCCTAAAACATATAGTTGACTCACACCAACAAAAGCTACATGCATATTTACCAAGCATTTAAAGGACTTTAGATACAAACTGTATTTTTACATCTTCCAAGTTTGAAGTGTTTTTTAGGAAGGGTCAATTAATTTTAATTTTCTTAATCATATTCTACTTTGGGTCAATTAATTTTAATTTTCTTAATTATATTCTACTTTAAGTTTTGAAATCGTATGAATTTATATCTTTGAGTTGTATATGGGCTAAAGTGATGAGTGTGAAATTCATTTATGATTTATCGTGATGTAAAAAACACTCGTTGTGAAGCTTTGATTTCTCCTAGATGGATGCATTGTATACCAAAATGATAACCAATTACACAACTTGGTCCAAATTGTGCAAGTGTGGCAAATACGTGCATCAACCTACCATTTCATATGTGGCACGTCATCAAATTGACATAATATTAAACATTCCAAGGCTGAATAGTAGCAAAGATCTCTGATTTATACCACAAGTTTAGTTTTCGTCCCTGACTCTACTAATAGGTGTGGAGCCAAAAATAATCACAAGGCGACACGTGGATTTTTGGGTAAAAGATGACAAAAATACCCTTGAGGCATACCAGGATTCCTACATGTGAGTGGTAGGCAATCATCCATCAACCAAGTCAAAAGTGACCAAAATAGGTAAACAATTCAAAACCTATCTCATCCATCCTCATCCAATCCTCTCCACAAGGTAACTTCCCAAATCTTCCCTTTTTTATTATATTGATTAGCTAATCAATTAGATAATTATTGTATTAATTAGCTAATTGATTAGGTAATTATTCCATAACTCCCAATTTAACACAAATCAAGAACCTAGCCCACAAAGGGAGCTAGGTGGCCAGTCCTCTCTCACCCAAGGAGGCCGGCCACTCTCCTATTTAAACCCCCATCATTCTCCTCAAAGTGCAATCCCAATTCTCTTGCTAAACTTTCTAAATTCTCTAAACATTTTTCCCTCAAAACTCTAACTTTGGCATCGGAGGTTCTTCGGCCAAAGCCCCCCATTCATCATGGGCGCGTGAGGCTCTTGGCCTTGACCTAAGGTGTTATTTGTTTTGTAGGTGCAATTTTGTCCAAGAGCAAGGAGGACGAAATTTGCATCCACAAATTGGTGCTTTCATTGAGAGTTGAGTCCCACACTCGTAGAAGACTCTCGCATCCAAGGTTTTCTATTTTCTTGTCCATTTGTAGATTTTTCATACGTTCTTATTTTTAGAATTTTTTATTTGCAAAAATTCTTTGATAAAATGTAAAAGAAAAGTACAATGGCTAGAAATTTAGAAACTTCAACGAACGAAAATTCCAATGTTCAAGAGATGGGACCACGGCGATCCACGAGGCTAAACGTGACAATAAGTGGAGAGGCACCACCACCACAAGGCTCCACCATGGCAACCACCGCGGTGGCCACCACGATGCCCACCCACTGCGAGGTCCATGGCGCCACCACCACAGCCTAAGTTATGCCACTTCAACCTTCAAGGGCCCAAGACCTAGCCGAGCCGGCCCGTGCCACCCAAACCCAACACGAGCCTAATGTGTTGCCAAGCCGAGCCCTAGCCTCTCACCCACGTGTGCCACACGCCAAGTAACCCACTAACATGGCCCAGTCTGTTCTCGCCGATCAGCCCACTCATGTGGGCTTCTAAGCAGCCCAAATCGGTCCAAGATTAGTTCAACCATCCCGGCTCCAAATTTTCGAACCGACAATCCAACCGGGAGCATTTTCACCATATTTTTCTACGGATTTAACATTTCCCAACTCAAATCTCGTGCGCGGAGTCTACCATACTTCCACTGCTCAAGGAGATACATTCATTCCAAGCTCTTCCAACCCAAATGGAGAACAACACTTGTCTCGACAAGTCATAGAGTCAATGAGCACCCTCGCACAGTAGACGACCTTGGTGAACCAGCTCTTGCAGTGCACCGAGATGCAACGTGCCCCAGATGAGGTCTCATAAAGTAGGACAAAGGTAAACGAATAACCTCTCCAGCAGCGTCTCGGTAAGCAACCACTCAACCAACAACGAACCGAGCTTTTGGGCAGTGTACACTCCCGACTGGGCCCTCGAGATAACGTATACTCTCGTCTTAGCGCGCGGAGGAGCGTGCATTCTTAACTAAGCCTACGGATGAGCATACATTCACTGTGGGGGTCACACACTGATAATCAACATGAGCAGCCTTTCAGGTGAATTGTTTATTCATGGCTATGCCCACAAGGAGCATCATCCACCTTACATCGGAGTAGGTAGCACGACGGACGGAGAGAAGCAGTCACTCAATCTGACTCAAGTTCAATCGGCACCTTACGAAAAATTCGCTCGTCTTCTAGGAACGTACCACATGCATTGTAGCAGCGGCATAGACGAGCCGAATACATGAAAGAATAGCCTAGACCAGTAGGTCACAACTGGGGGTAGCTGAGAGTTCCGCTACCTTAACAAAGGCAAATTTAGGAAGAAGTAGAGAGACTCTTGACCAAGCGATTGCGTAATTTCCAACTCAATGAGGTCACTGACGAGGCACTACGGCGGGACATGACCAACAAGGACTTCCAGTAGACCACCCACTATTCAGAAAATTGATCATCTAACTTTGGTTAACTCTTTCACTCTGACAGACAAACATGCATTTTGGGACAAGGCTCGCCGATCAAGATGCAAGGACTTGAAAAAGAACCTGACATCACCTCCCTACTATCCAAACCGGAAGCAGCGGACGACCTATTCGCATGTTTGACTGTATCTGAAGCAGCAATAAGCTCTACCATCATACGAGAAGAGTTGGGGGCCCGACTACCTGTATTCCACAATTCAAAAGCTCTCCTCGATGCTACCAAAAATTCAAAAGCTAACTTTGGCAATAGTTGTTGCAACCAGGAAGCTCAAATTTTACATTCAGACGCACTATTCCGCCCAATCCAAACGCTTGACGATAAAGGAGTAGACACTGGCGGTTGAAAAATTTTCTAACGAACGCAACAACGCGGCCTAAAGGCGCGCCAAAGGCAGACGAACACTAAAAAAACATACTTGGAAGCAAGTTTTGTCTTCGTCGCCCCAAACATTCTACATAGGAGTAACATGTATCGGCAGTCGAACACCACCTCCTGCTACGTGTCTCAAGTCCCCAGCTAACCCTTGCTCTATAATTCAACTCTAGAATGCCACAATACCAGCAGTTAAGCATCTTCTGATGTGTGTAGCATGGCCCCAACTCCACGGCTCCCTACCTCGCATTCACGACGCAACAGAGCGGCCAAATGATGCCCTGAAGGTAGCCGAGCAATCTTTAGTCGCGCCTGCTCTACCCGATGGAGACTTATCGCATTTGCATATTGACGGTGAATCCAACTACAATGGTTTGAGAAAAGGTGCCCCAGATGGTTTGATGCTCAAGCAAACGATCACTCTATGCTTCAAAGCATCCAACAACGAAGCAGAGTACGAGACCCTACTAACAAGTCTTCGAATGGCAAAAGACTTGGCGGTGAAAAAGCTCGCAATTCATTCTGATTCCCAACTAATCACTAGCCAGACTACTTGAGGCGTTTTAGACTTACACCCTCACTCAAGTTCTGCAGGTAGACAAATGCTTACGCGGACGCACTAGCCGGCCTAGGCTCCGTTCTCGACCACCAACTGAAACGCTCTATTCCGTTGGAGTATCTAGTTAAGTCAAGCATAGAGGCAGAGCCAACAGCTACTACATGTTGGAGTCTAAAAAGCTCCAAATAAAGGTAGCACGCTACTACATGTGGAATGGCATTTTCGTCCAAAGATCCTACACTGGACCATATCTCCGCTGCCTAGCGCCTCCTGACGACCTAAAGGTTTTAAACTCAATCCACGAAGATGTTTGTGGAAACCACTCTGGAGGACGATCCTTAACACATAAAGCTCTTAACGCAAGCTACTACTGGCTTACCATGCACCAAGACGCTAAGGAGTTAGTACAAAAGTACGACCGCTGCCAACACTATAATCCGATAACAGCACTGCCTACCAACAGGCTACACCCACAGACGAGTCATTGGTCGTTCATGCAGTGGGCAATCAACCTGGTAGGACTTATGCCGCATGCTATTGGGGGCAAAGGCATGATGATCGTGGTAACCGACTACTTCACCAAATGGGTAGAAACAAAGCCCATGACGACCAAGATTCAGACGAACATAGAGCGTTTCATATAGAGGAACATCATTTGCCGATTTGGCATCCCTCAGTCCATCGTCACCCCACAATAGCTCGCAATTTGTGGGTAAAGATTTAGTGAAGTTCTTCAAAAAATATGGCATCAAGCAGCACATGTCCACGCCAAGATATCCTCTAGGCAATAGGCGGGCTGAAGCATCCAACAAGATGATCCTCGATTGCTTCAAGAAATCCATCACCAGTAAGAAGGGGCATCAAGCAGCACATGTCCACGCCAAGATATCCTCTAGGCAATAGGCGGGCTGAAGCATCCAACAAGATGATCCTCGATTGCTTCAAGAAATCCATCACCAGTAAGAAGGGAAAATGGCCAGACAAACTCCCCGGATGTCTATGGGCGTATCGCACCACCGAATAACGAGCAACCTGTGAGACTCCTTTCTCTTTGGCATTTAGCTCAGAAGTAATCATTCATCCCAATGTCGTCAAGCCAAGTATCACCGTTATACTACCAAGCATTGAGCACAACAGTAAGGAGATGGCCATAAACTCAGATCTGGAAAAGGAGAAACACGAGCAGACCATCATCCGCATCACAACCTACCAGGAGCAGCTTATCTCCAGCTACAATAAAAGGGCCAAAATCCGGCAGCTCCATCCTGAAGATCTAGTTTTAAGAAAAGCCTTCATCAATGCCCGCAGAGAAGGCTCCAAAAATATGGATCCCATCTGGGAAGGTCCGTACAAGATCAACAGATTAGGCGGCAAGAGTAATTACACCCTCGCCATTATGAAACGACAAAAAGATCGAAAAGCAGTAGAACGCCTACAATCTAAGGAAGTACCATGTGTGACCTCCCACTACACCAAATCCCGAAGACTCAAGCACCTCGACGGGCACCACCTCACAAGCCGAAGACTATCCAGTTGTTATATAGTTCCGACCTTACAACTAAGTTTTTTTTCGTTTCACTCGTTTTTCAATAAGGAATTCAGAAGTAATCTGCAACTTGGCTTGGGTGCATGCTTACGACAACTGATCACTCCTGCACTTCAAAAGAAGACCGCGCCCTTCTTAGGGACTTATCGCAGGAATTGCACCCCCAATGGATCAACTATGTTCTCCAGTGCGATAGGGTAAACCAATTCCCCGACACCCACATGGGTCTGCTCTCCAGTGCGAGATGATAAACTAATTGCTCTCCAGTGCGAAAGGGTTCCCTGACACCCACATGGGTCTGCTCTCCAAGGCGAAAGGATAAACTTACACTTCGAATATCCAGACATGGATGAGCCGGGCTGCCCTGGTATAACTAGGTGCACGATGGTTTGCGCCGGGATTCCTAGAAGTAGCCACAATAGTCTTTTTCAAGGTTTAGCTAACTAAAGGATTTTGGGTCTCTTGGCCTAATCCGTGGGGAACCGGGCCTTAAATATGGAATGGGCACATTACGCAGTATGCCAACCTAAAGCTGCTACCGAGTGAACTAAGGTAGCCTACGGTTTTCGAAAGACTGCCTATGGCTTGCCCTTCGAGCAGTAAAGCCGCACTAGACTTATACAACTGCATATTCTTGTGAAAGGTTAAACAAGCTAGCGTGCATATACGAAGCCTTATCCACTGCCGACATGCTACGTAGTCGATAAGCTTCACCACTGCCAAGCGCGAAACAACCTACACCAAGTCCTAAAGTGTTTTGGTACTTGCTACGCAACATATGGAATTGGAGAAGGCTAAGGTTAACAGCCTACTGGTTATGCAGACTTGTCTGCTTCTGTAAGTAAGACATTCAGCTGCCAACCTTATGGCTAACAACTTTGCAAAGTTTTATACCAATACCTATGACTGCGTAGGCTACGTAAGCCTGTCTGCTTATAGAAAAACAGCATACCCACCACTGGCTTATAAAGTCTAAAGGTTAGGGCATGAACAGAAGAAGCGAAGATGGAGAAAAGTGAAGGAAGCAAGTTTATTAAATTTTCTAGCAAAATTGATAAACAACTAGCAAAGACCGAAGGAGTTCAAGGAAAAGCAACAAGGAAAACAAAGAAAATCCTAAAGGCTACCTAGAAGACTACTCTTCAGCAGCTTGGACATCCCACGACTACTCGGTCGCCACACCTTCAGCAGCCGCGACGTCTTCAGTATTGGCAGCATCCTGCGCTTCATTCCCAGTTGCCCCAACCTGGGCACCAACCTCTCCGACTACTTCACCAATAGAATACTCAAAAGTAAATGCGAGCAAGTCTTCCAGAGAAATAGAAAAGATCTCGAAATCTTTACCAGAAAACTCAAAGTCGGAAGACCACCTGAAAAGATTATCTACATAACCCAACTTATAGAAGTCACCTTGATTCTGAGTAAGCAAAGCCTCGAACCCAACCTTCTCACCTTTCAATTGCTCATTCTCCTATAGCAGACAAGCACGAACCCGCTGCAGCTCCTCCACTTCTTTCTTCAGATTGTCATTGATCTTCAAGGCACCTTAGAGTTCCAACACTTGAGGCTTAAGCCTATCAACAACCTTCTTGAAGTGGATCACTTGGTTGTAAGCAGCGATCAGTTATTCATCCTTTGTATAAGCAGCAAAGCGGAATTCAGAGATGGCACGCTCAAGATCTTGAATCTGAGGTATATAACACTCGATCTCATTCTCTGCACTTTCATACTTTACTTGGATCATGTCAAGCCTAGTCTTCAAATCCACGATCTCTTGGCGAGCGGTCTCAAGCTACAGATAAGTGGAGGCAGAGATATTAGACCCCTTTAAAGCAGCAAGCTCAAATTCCAATTTCTTGACTTTTTCGGCCGATGAGTAAGCTTCAACTGCCACAGTTCTTGCCACCTCCTTGGCAGCCTTGGTGTCCTCTTAATCAAGAAGCATAGACTCGGCTGCCAAAATAGTCGTCTTCTGCATCATTACAAGTAGAGCAGTCTTCCTAAACTCGGCCGTATGCTTCGCAAAAGAACTTGGGCGAACAACCCATATAACGCCATCGACAAACTTGGCACAAGCGTCCATTTCTCACAGCTACCCACGCGAGCAGTCTCCTCCTTCCCAGCAGGGGAATCAATCTCAACAGCAGGGAGAGTGGGCCTTGGCACCACTTTAGCAACAGAGTCCACCTTATCGTTCTTCATAATAGCAAGCCTTTCCAAAGGTGAACCGGACTTAGCTCCCAACGGAGGTTTTGGTACAGGCTTCAGCACTGGGGGCATGACAGGACCTATACGCTGAGAAATCTTATCAACAATCGTACTAGCCATTCTTGACATGGCAGGCGCCACAGGCTCAGATCTAGCAGCCTTATTTTTCTTCCCATTGGAAGAAGTCATGCCAATCACAGGCCTCTCGGCAGCAGGCGGATCCTCACCCATAATGACTTTTCACTGTACTTAGTAAGGGAGCCAATGCCATTCACTGTACTCAGCAAGGGAGCTCAACCCATTATGGTTTTTCCCTTATTTCTTCTCTCGAACTAGCAGGCATGAGGCTTGCATGGCCAACATTCCAGCAGCCCATGAAGCATGCGACCTCCTCATTTCTCCCAATCGTCGGCCTAGCTCGTGTCAGGTCCAAGACCCCAAAAAACATGAGTCATGCGGCTCGCCTAGCACTGGGGCCCCAGCACCCCAATCCGCAACCCTAGCCCCATAAATTGCCCTTGGCTTTAGCCAAGCCTAGCAACCTAAAGCAGTGGTCCCTGCCACAACACCTCCTCAGTCCATGCCGAGCCGACTCCTAGCCCTTGCCAACCAATGTGCGACACCAGCTCAACGACTGCCCTGCGACAACACTATCTAAGAAGAAGACAAGAAAAATTAAATTTTTCTTACATCGGTGCGGCACAGAGAAGACGAAGAAAGCAACGAAAGATGATTTTTTGCACAGGCTAGATGTAGAAGATTGCTAAAGGAAGGGGAACAAATATCCTCTAAGCTCTCTCTCTCTTGTAGGGTAGAATAAATCGCTCTCCAAAGTTGATTTAATAACTCACTTAAGGTGGACTTAAATAAGCTTTGAGAGAAATTTATTTCCCTTTCCTAGAAGAATCTAATTTCTTATTGAAGAGGGAATCTACATCAAAATAGGAAGCAGTCCTAAGTTTCCTAAAGCAAGAAAAACTCTACACCTGTTGCCCTTTTCTGCGAGCAGCCCAATAGGTGTAGGGGCATTTGTAGAGCCAAAAATAATCACAAGGCGACACGTGGATTTTTTGGGTATAAGAGGACAAAAATACCCTTGAGGCATACCGGGATTCCTATACGCGAGCAGCAGACAATCATCCCTCAACCAAGTCAAAAGTGCCCAAAATAGGTAAACAATTCAAAACCTATCTCATCCATCCTTATCAAATCCTCTCCACAAGGTAACTTCCCAAATCTTCCCTTTTTTATTATATTGATTAGCTAATCAATTAGGTAATTATTCTATTAATTAACTAATTGATTAGGTAATTATTCCATAACTCCCAATTTAACACAAATCAAGAACCTAGCCCACAAAGGGAGCTAGGTGGTCGGTCCTCTCTCACCCAAGGAGGCTGACCACTCTCCTATTTAAACCTCATCATTCTCCTCAAAGTGCAATCCCAATTCTCTTGCTAAACTCTCTGAATTCTCCAAACACTTTTCCCTCAAAATTCTAACTTTGGCATCAGAGGTTCTTAGGCCAAAGTCCCCCCCCCCCCCATTCATCATGGGCGCATGAGGCTCTTGGCCTTGACCTAAGGTGTTATTTGTTTTGTAGATGCAATTTTGTCCAAGAGTAAGGAGGAAGAAATTTGCATCCATAATAGGTTCTCCCGTCCTCGAATTACGTCATCAAATTGACATAATATTAAACATTCCAAGGCTAAATAGTAGCAAAGATCCCTGAATTATTTGGGGTCTTTTGAAACAGGTCCAATTGGACTAAAAATTGGACCTATTTCAAAAGTCAACATCACACAAAAATTGGACCTGTTTCAAAAGTAGGTTAAAATATTTTATGTGGTTTATCATGATTTTCATGTATTGATTTAGTGATTTTTCAAAATTTATCGGAATTTAAATATTTTAGGTTAAAATATTCATAAAATTAATTTAGGATAGTCTACATAATTTTTTTTTTAAAGTTAATTTAAAAAAAATAGCCTTAATTCATTCTTTAATAATCTAGGGCTAAAATTTTAGGCCAGAAGGGTTGGAGTAGAAAAACTGTTTTTGGGCTAAAACCTAAATTTTCTGGGCTAAATATTGTTATGTTTTAGGTCACCATTGGAGATGGTCTAAGGATTGAGTCGTGACCTATTTATAGAACTTCGTGCTTATGATCGTAATTCCTTAAGGATTGACTAAATGACCTTACTTTTATTTGATTTTTTTTGCAAAGATGATCTTTACATAGTGATTTATAATATGAACGGAACTATAAGCACGAAAATTATGTTAATAAGCCACAAAGTATTTTGAGGAGGAACTCCTCTTTCACCTTAAAGAGCCAAGCGCTTCTCTTTTTTAAATAAATTAGATTTTTTTTATGTATGAAACGATTACTATACTCTTAAATTTGACGGAAAAGAAGATAGATTTGACGGGATGACCACTCATGCAACCATAGTCAAGTTGAAGGACGGGAGAAACTAATATAAGAGTTCAGATATGAAAACTAAACATGAGGTAAAGTACAAGGACCTTTGCCTCCACGCACCCATCATTTCAACATACAAATGTATAAATTGATAATTTTAAAACCTAATGGTACTAATAGGATTTTTACCACACGCGCAAAAGGGTTAAAACACCTATAAAACTTGCAACAATGACAAAGTTATTGTAGTATAAATGGTTCTAGCAAGTTCGTCCGCAAGAATTATTAAATAATTCGTAACAAACCAAATTCCAATAAACTATTGCAAAGCAAAGACTTGGGATGATTGATTTTGTGACCTAATTAAATAAAAACGAAATTAATAAATGAGAATAGAACAATCTGCAATATCAGAGATGAGGGGAAAGAAATTGTTTTAAAAAATCAAATTGAGAAAGCACTAAGGTTCTGCTGTCACCTTAACAATCATATATAGTTCTCCCATTTACTTATGACCTATACATGCATATTTTGAAGGTTAGATTTTCCTAATATATGCCTATATGGACCCCCAATATAGAGCGCATATGAAACATGTAATCCGTCTGTGGTATTCAGATCAAATATAAACATGCAAGACTTATTACATTCGTGAAAGCCTTCTGAAAAACCATGCAACCCTTAAGACGTGATATTCATCCTAAGTGAACTTGCACATATTAACCATAAGAAGCCTTCGTCAATTTCAAGGATCGACCTCCAACCAAATTTGCATCAAATTACTTTTCTAAATATCCTAATGGTCGCGAATCATCAAGACACTTAGATAGTTTAAACTGGTGATTAATAATTCAAAAACCTGCATGCATATTATCATAAGCAAATTTGAAAAGAAACTACATATTCTTACTAAGCAAATTCAAAAACCTCCATGCATTCATAATTAAATAAAAAAGAATTGTATTGAAATAATAAAAGATCGAAAACATCTTGAGTGTTAAAGTCTGAAAATCTCTACGCTTGGTTAATTTCCTCTGTCAGATATCGCACAGAGAAGAAACAGCAAAGTTAGGGCCGGCCAAACTTATTTAAACTACTATAATTCAATTCTCCTAATAAAAGGTCTTCAATAAGACTAGGAAACCAAATAAATTAAAATAAAATAGGAAACATAACTCTAAGTTAAATAGTAAAATTCACCAAAAATCTGTACAGCCACGTTTTGGACCCATATCTGCTCCAAAACCAGCCCAATAATTCTAGATTTGAAGCTTGAAATATTCTGAACACTTTTATAGAAGGCCACGAACCCATCAGATGTCATCTTGGGCTCCAAAAATCGCAATTAAGCCCAGAAACGTCATTTTCCAGCACCGCACACTGTTTCTTTATTCCATCGAAGAAAATAATCATTTGGTAGAAAAAGCCAAAATTTCTGTACGAATAGGCCAAGGGACACACGAACGTCCTCCAATTTGAATCACTCCAAAATTCGTCCGTTTGATCATGTTTAGGTCCAGAGGAATTCGAATGTTCTATATTGAAAATATAAAGCAAAGTATTAAAATTCTACCAAAATAATTACCAAAACATACTAAAAATAGAGTAAAATATATAATATGAAATTGACTCATTAGGTACAATAAGGAGAAAATTGAAACCTTATAGCCCATTTAAAAAACCACACGAAATTTAAATGGTGTAAAATGTAGTATATTGGGTCTTCTAAAGGTAAAATTAATTATTTTTCTATATATTATTTAAAGTAAAATTGGATATTTTTATCTTATACTGTTTAGTCCAAGTCAACCCAGTTTAGCTTAGTTTCTGAAACTAAGCTCAATCCTAACTAAGACGGTGAAATAAGCGGGGCCTTGATCTACTATATCACCATAAATTGTGACAATTATCAAACAATCGATATAAAACTTATGTTGACGTACTAGCTAGTATTGAGTATTTAGAAGTTCAAGCACATTAAAGTAACAACATTATGATCAATAGTTTTTTTTTTTTTTCGAACCAATGATATTATATAGATTAAGGGGAATGGAGGCTTAAACTTACAATAGGCTAGCAATAATGTGATTCAAATTTGTTTTTGACGAGAATCGAACCTAAGAAATTAGTAGTAAAAACTGTAAAGACTTTTTCTTCATCGCATGAAGTCCTGTATTTTTTTTAATGTATTATTATTAAGAGAATGGAGAGTTTCGAATTCGGGATGTATAGGCGAAAACCCAACACCCTATCCATTAGAATATTGGACCACATGCGCATGAAGTCATAAACTTATAGTACCTAACTCAGATTGAATTGTTTTCCGCATATGATTTTGTCTAACCAATTAATATGTAACTCGGATCAAGATTCCGTCGGAATTCACCTTATCCGGTTAATGGATCTAGACCAAATACATATTGGCTCAATTTTATTTGAGGCTGAAATCCTTCACGAACTTTCTTCATTGAGACTCATTTCCTAAAGCGGAATTCACCTCATTTATCAATCTTCATTTGTAGATCAATGATACAAAAAAATATCAATTTTTGAATCAAAGATCGTTGGCCCTTCCAAATTGTGGGACCATGAATTTTCTTGGGCCAGAGTAAGGCAGATCGAAATATAAATGCCTTCATAATCCGGTCATGGATTAAACAGCCTTGATTAGGCTGCACCGCACAAACGGACCAACGGTGCCACGACACCCTGTCGAGCTTCGGAATAGTAGGCAAGGCCTGCAGGTCTTGTTGAGAATGACTATGCTTGACTTGAGCCACAAGTAATCACATTGTTAAAAAAATATATATCTAATGCTAGGTATTATTTAGGATTCTCCTGGCTTTATACGGATTCACTATCCTAAAATGACTATCTCACGACTAATATATATATATATATATATATACACTCATCTAGGGTTCATCAAAGATATTTTGATATCGTGCACTCTGCATACATATTGCTTTCTAGTATATTGTTTGAGTCTAAGACCCTTAATAACTTAACAGCCAGAGAACCTTTGGTTGGTACCACATCGGTACCTTAGGAATTTCACAGTTGTTTAATATCTTTTGCAGGTGACCGTTCTTGTTCACCTCCATCCATGGTGACGCCAAAATTTGGTCCAACACAAATGTATTCAACAAATAGACAGTGTAAGTACAAAGTAATAATATATTCATGATTAACTTTTTATTTATTTGTTGCATTTGGATGACTAAACAATCTCTAATTCAAATATAAATTGTAGGGATGATTTTCAAATGAAGATTAAGAAATTAAACGTTTATGACAATGAAATTTATACGGTTAATTTACATCATTCGTAAAAGATAAGATATGTACAGTATTTTTCTTTTTTTTTTGGTATAAAAAGGTTAGGGATTGGGGAGGCTACCCCATCTCAGGGCCAGGACATACAACAATTCTCTTTGAGAACTTACTGAGAGGTCTTAGGGCTGGTTTGATATTGTTGTGCTTTAAAAAAAAAACTGATTATGTTGTGCTGTGAGAATAAGCAGCTACAAAATAAAGCAGCAAAGTGTTTGCTAAACTTTTTTGTTAAAGTGCTTTTGGAAAAAAAAAACAATATGATAGTGTTTGGTAAACTTTTATGTAAAACAGTTGTGACTATGTGAAATGACCAAAAAATGTATAATACTAGACGTGCCATTAATTTAATTTTCTTAACAAATAAAGGTGAATTACTAAATATACTTTTTTTTTAAAGAAAAATATTTATAAACTTTATCTTAAATATTAATTAGTATGACAAACTACTTCAATTGAAATATTTTAGACTGAATAGCTAGGATTCATTAGTATAATATTGTTAATGTACTTGAAAGTAGTCTAATTAGATGCATTCATCAAACTTGCCACTATTCTATTTCTTAATGCTTCTATCTCATGTGATCATTCAATTTGATAATTTTGGTATTCTTCATCATCATCATCACCACTATCACTCTCTTCACAAAAGTCCCTGGGGTCATCAAAATGACAATCACGTTCAGAATACCTCCGTATGTAGTTATGAAGAGCCATTGTAGCAATGACAATCTTCACTTGCTTATTGAACGGGTAATTAGGCATATCCCTTAAAATTGCCCATATTTTCTTCCATACCCAAAAATTTTGTTCAATGATGCTCTTAAGAGAAGAATGCATGTGGTTGAATACCTCTTTATGACTCGTTGGTTCGACACCCCTACGAAAATTCGGGAGATGATATCTTTCACCTTTATATGGTCCCAAATAACCTCTCATTTGTGGGTACCCCGCATCTACCAAGTAATATTTTCCTGACAATTGAAAATTTTGTTTTGTATTGTAATTATTATACAAAGCAAGTATGTAAAATGTTATAATAAGTATGAAGATTACCATTTGGAGGCTTAGAAAAGTTTAAATTTGGATTCCGTAGCACGGATAGAAAAACCCTTGTATCATGTGCAGTGCCTTCCCATCCGGCACAAGCAAATGTGAATTGCATGTCAAAATTACATGCATCCATAACATTTTGAGTCGGCATTCCTTTCCTACCAATGTATGGAACTTGATCCAGAGGTGGTATTGAAGCCTCAACATGTACTCCATCTATGGCACCAATACAATCCTAAAGATAGTAACATAGAAGAAAACCGTCAACCTACACTTTTAGTTTGCAAACACTTATAGTTTGCAAATAAATTAGAAGACGAGTCAAACTTTACCTTAAAATGAGGCATGTACTCCTTACAATGTCCCGCCTCAACCTCCTTGATGCATACATCACAAAATATAGATATATTGTGGGCATTCCATGTAGCTGAAGGATTTGATGAAGATGCCCCCTTCTTTGCCATCAATACCAACTAGTGATTTGTATATATACATACATATATATATATATATGTATATATATTAAAACAAGACCAAATGATATTGTAATATAACCAAGAAATAACTAATCAAACTTTCTAATTTCTTTATTATTACCACTATAACAATTTGATGGAAATACAAATTGAAATCAAACTATTTTGCTAAGGAAAGACATATCACTACTTTTACCTCTAGTCAATTAAATTGGTCCAGAAGGTGCCAATTTGACATCTGGAAGATAAACAATAACATTACTAAGGACAAGTTCATCTGTTACACTAAAGTCTAAACATTTTAGTATGCCTAGCTAGTAGACACATATAGAATACATAATCGTAGTAAACGATATAGGCAACAGTGCAAAACTTGACTATATAAGCAGACAAAAGAATCCATCGTTAATAAGCAGGAATGAGCATACACAGTACATGAAAGCATTATGTACAGCAATATCTTATAGTTATTTGGGCATCTTGGATTCCCTATCTGCTGCCAGATATTCAAATATAGAAAGTATCATGTAGTACACATGGAGCAATTCAGAAGCAAAGTTCACAATATTTACCTAAACCCTAGGATAAATCAGAAGCAGAGTTCACAGACCAATTCAGAGCAGTTCACAGAGCAATTGAGATAATGATTGTTGATTGATTTGCACATGCCATTTCCACAAAGCCTGCTGATCGTTAGACTAGACCCGAATTCACAGGCAAGTTGCTATCCTCTGGCATTAAAACTCATGAATTTGGATGTTCAATACAAGATATCCTCGATACTGTCACTTTTACTTATAGATAATGGCCCAATGGCAATTGATGCTGGGAGACACCCTATCCTAGAGACTATACACAATGACTTTGTCGTACGTAACTCTTTATTTTCTATAATTCGATTACTTGTACCAGATTAGACATCTAAACCTTTAGTTATACTTTCACCTAATCGATATGCTTGAAATTCTGTCCACTAGAGCTATTTTTTCGTATGTCTTTTTTCCTTGCAGCCCAACAATATCTTTTTATTAGAGGCATCAAACGTGGTGCTCATCATGGGCCCAAACATGTAAGAAATTCTGTTCAAGCATTACATTCAATATTATGTGTTGTCTCTATTTGTGACCTAATTCTTCTAATTATAACAAAAGCAAATTAGAGTACCATTGGAGGGGAAAAATTTGCCAGCTTCATCTAGTTATTAGTTTAGATAACAGGTTAAATAGTGAAGAAGAAAACCATGTTTTTACCAGCAAACAGTGAGAATATGCATGTGATAAGCATTACAGGTTTGGACTGAAATGGAGATGGATGAGTGTACAAATACATATATGACAAACAAAAAATTAATCTAAAAAAAGTAATCAACAACTATAAACATGTTTCCTTCAGACCTTCTAAAAAAATGAATAGAGAAGTAATCAATTTTTCTTACTTCTCTCTCAATTTTTCTTGTTTCCTCTACAAACCCTAATTTTTTTTCCCCAATTAATTTTTTCCAGACCCTCCATGAACGACAGAGATCGCTGGGAGGAAGGATGGCTTCTTTCAGATATGGTGTAGCAAATTGGATCCTAGAGGAGATTGGGACTGAGAGAAGGAGGGAAGGCAACGGTGGTGTCTATGGCGCTGAGACCGACGGAGAGAGAGGAAAATGAGGAGGAGGAAGAGGTGCAGTGGCAGGCAACAGAGGAAGGCGGAGGGGTTTTGAGGGGACTTTTCGTCTGGTTCTACAAGGGTTTTGCAAGAGGGTGTGCGAGAGAGAGTCTGAAAGTGTGAGGAAGGCAAGAGAAATGAGGGCAATGTTGGCAAACTAAAAAATTCATTAATGAATTTACTGTTCACCCATGTTTTTCACAATAAGCTGGTTTTTTGAAGCTGTTTTTTGCAGCTTAGTTTTTGGCTTTTTTTTCATCTAAAATTTTGAAATAAAGATGGTTTGGAGTGTTTACCAAACACCAAAAACTCTCTCAACTTTTTTTTATACCCACTTTTTTTAAAAGCACATCAGTACCAAACCAGTACTTAACCATTTTTTGGTTTTCACAGATTGCCCACCAAGTAGAATTGCCTTAATCTAGCAAAGAGAACAATCTTTACCAACTCAACTAACCTTACGCACAGTTTTCAATAGAGGATGCAAGTATTATCCTTAATAATTTAGTAACGCTGAATAAATGGGTGGATGACTAAAGATCAAGAATGAGCATCCTATATGGATCCTCTTTGTGAGGATCATGGGGATCTTCAAATCGTGTCCGTTTATTGTACATCATGCGGTCAGAAATTATTTTCAATACTTTTATTTTAAATTAAATATGAATAGTACCTGACGAAAACTGATTACACAATATACAATGAACGGATACGATTTGAAGATCCGAATAGGACCCTCCTGAAAATATCAGTTACCGAGACAGTAGAGTACAGTGAAACACTAGCGAGTTTGATTTTGAAAACTTAGTCAAAGAATGGCACTGCCACGAAGCTTTGCTGGCTCTCCAATTGAGACGAAGTTTGGTCAAATACAGCTTTGTTGCATGGTACATGCGTGGGCATTAGATGTGCACAAAAATAATTTACAAATCCAATTAGGCAGCGTTGTATTTTCACAGGTTTTTTAAAAACTGTGGGAAGCAAACTAGGAGCTGCTGATACAGTTATCATATAATTAATTACATATGACAAAAGAAATCATTAGTTAATTAAGTAGTCTTTCGTTCTTTTACAAAAAAACTTTTCTAGTAGTCTATTGATATTAAAAGTTAACAAACAAATGATCAAACATTAAGTCCACGAGCTTTCGTATTGGCGTACAGAGAATTTAGGGCAACGGGGAAGTTGGGTCAAGTCATCATCATTGTGGAGGAATACTTGGTCAAAACCTTTGATTATTAATATGTTATAACCAACCACTAAGAGGTTTAGTAAAACTAATATCAGTCATTATCATTAGTTTTTCTAACTAACAATTTTTTTTTAGTCTAATCAGCCAAGTTTATTTATAAAAACTTAAAACACTTCGTTAAGACAAGTATAAGACACAAATCTCAATAGAACTATAAATAAACTAAAATACTGGAAATTTGATTAATATAATGTGTTTCTTAAAAACATTGATCACATATGATATGATACACCTTTTTTTCTTAATGCATCTAAATGATATAAGAATCATGAAGAGATGATGGCTATGATTTTTTTTATTTTTTTATTTTTTTGAAAATCCTTTTTGAATTTCACTATGACTACTCAAAATTAGGGCTGGGAAAAAATCTCAAACATCCCGAACCAAACCGAAAAAATCTCGATCCCAAACCGAAAACGTCCTTAACCGAAAATCCTTAATTGTTATATACCCGATCCCGAACTGATCCCGAAAAATTCAGTATAGGATTCGGGATCACATTTGCTTTCATTTGGTAATCCCGAATCGAACCGAAACATTTATAAAATATATATTTAATTTTAAATAGGTTTTAAGAATTATGTGGGCCGTTGGATTAGTTGAGATTTAATCTCTACCGTCCAATCCAACTTAAGTTTTTCAGTCCTCTCGTCTCTGTCTCTCATTCTGATTTATAGACACACACACACACACATTCTCGAACTCTCTCTTAAGTCTCAACCCAATCTCATCTCTTTCAGTCTCGACTTCACAATCGTCGAGACGCCGTCGTCGTCATCCAAGAGTCGCCGCAGAAAAAAGAGGGGTCGTTGTCGCCATAAGTAAGGAAGCATCGTCGTCAAGTCTATGAAGGAGGCGCCGTCGTTGTCATCCAAGGGTCGCCACAGAAGATCTGACAGCTTCGATTCCGCATCGTATACTGAGTCCAGTGGTTTCGATAGCCGCAACTCCTCTCCAGCGAGGAGCTCCAGGGAGTGAAAGGAACGAAGCAGTTGTAGAAAAAGCAGTCACCGCAATAAGTGATGAGATTTCTAGGTTGATTTCGAAATATAAGGTTTTATTTCAAATTCTTTTTCTGGGTTGATTTCTAGGGTTTGTCAAGATTGGGGTTGAATCTGTTTTGATTGTTTCCTGATCTGCAATTGGAAAAACTACTTTGTAAAACAATTTTGAATTTTGAATAGATGAGTTTTGTATAATCCAATCCCGAACTGAAATACCGAAAAATTTCGGGAATCTCGAACTTCGGGAATACCGAAATATCGGTTCGGTTTCGGGTTTTGAAATTCCGTCCCGAAAGGGATCGGTTTGGGTTTGAGTTTGAGCTTTTCGGTTCGGGATCCCGACCCGAACCACCCCTACTCAAAATCATGAAATTTTCAGGCCACTGTATGCAACATATTGATTAATCAACAGTAGTTTCTTTAACCATTTAGTACTACGGTCTAGTGATATTCATCTTCACTTGTAAGTAAGAAGTCTTAGGTTTGATTCTCTCCAAAAGCGAATTCAAACCACATTATTGCTATAGTCCATTGTGAGACTAAGCGCACCCATGTCCCCCTTAATGTAGTTAATATCGTTTATTCAAAAAAAAAAAAATTAATAGTTTCTTTAGCTTCAGTGAAACCAAAAATTGTCATATTAAATAGTACATACAGCCAATAATATTGTCACAAACCTGGATTTTTCTGGAATAAATAATTAGCATGCCTCCACAAAAGGGATACAAATGGAACAAAAAATAAGAGAAATTAACACCACCTTCACCTCATTTATAAGAAAATCTAAATCACACAAGCCTAAGTTCTGAAAAACATTAAGTTGATATTTTTTTCTCTTTTTTCAAAAACAGCTTTCAAAATAATTATAAATAAAAGATACATTACAAAACAAAGTTAGAGTCTTAATTAAAAACTAGCCCTTCTGCATGCGCTCACGCGCGTGCGAAAGACATTTTTTTTATTTTTATCACAGCGCGACTTACACATTTTAGATGTATTTATATGTGAGGATTGGTTCAATGTATAGAAACATAAAATAAAGACGATTATCATCTCTAATAATACAGACATGAATTTAAAGTATTTTATCTAGAATATGTTTAAAAAAAGCAATAAATAACATAGAAGATCCTTATAATTTATTTGCAACTAAAAGCTAAATAAAAAGTATAAAAACAATCCAAGAACTTCAATTGACCTTGATACACTTGACAGCAAAACATATCATGAACTCATATTGCTCCGTCGTGTTGAAAATTTAAAGCATTTGGTTAAAATCAAATATTAGCATTATTTAATCCAATCCAAACATAAAATCAAAAAATAAACGGATAAATATGATTTCAAATTAGTCTATTAAAAAGAAAACTAACAACCCATTAAAACATCTGAATCCACTACCTAATCAGCTACGTGAGAATCTGAATTCTTGCAGACAGTTGAAAACACGCCCACACCTGCATAAGTGGATCATCCAAAAAGAACCAACCAAGCAAAAAAATTAAATCACAAACCATAAGCAAGTAGACTGCAAAAATGAAACCCAACAGTCTTTGCAAGACACCACCAACGCAACTCTGTCTCTCAAATCAATTTCAAAAAAATTTAAGTCTAAAATGAACCAACCCGTTTTGTCTTCCACCCTCTCTCCACCATTTATCTCTTCCTCTAATCTCCATTTTTGCAATCCACTCCGTATATCTTTTAATAAACCAAAACCCCCAAATGCAATTTAATCTCTTATCGCAACCCATAAGATAATCCGGGTTAAAAAAATTAAGGCCAAAAAAAAAAAAAAAAAAAAAAAAAATTCAGTTCTCATATTTTTTTTTTGTCTTCCACCCTTTCTCTACCGTTTCTCTCTCCTTCTAACCTCCATTTCGGTACCGTTTGGTACGTGGGACGGGACGGAACGGAGTGGGACGAGGCGTTCCGCTCCACGTTTGGTGCGCCTAAAACGGGTGGAACGCGCTGTTCTACGGGACGAGTTTTGGGTGAATTTTCATTCCACCTCACCCCCCTGGAACGACTCGTTCCACATCCGTGGAATACAAAATTATAACATCTCCGTCTCCTTCTTCTTCCTCCTTTTTTCCATCCAAAGGCATCTTTGCTCCCTCTCTGTTCCGTCCCGTCCCGTCCCGTCTGCATACCAAACGATACCACCCTATCTCTTTCAATAAACCAAAACCCCCAAACTCAATTTAATCTATGATCACAACCCATAACTTGATCTGGGTTTAAAAATTAAGGGAAAGAAAAACATTTCATTTTTTGAAATCTTCAAACATAACAAAAGGTTAAAAAATTAAGGCACGAAAAAGATTATATTTCTCATATTTTTTGGTCTTCCACCCTTTCTCTACCGCTTCTCTCTTCCTCTAAACTCCATTTTTGCATATCACTCCGTATCTCTTTTAATAAACCAAAACCCCCAGACCCAATTTAATCTCTCGTCACAACCCATAACATGATTTGGGTTAAAATCGAAAAAACTCACGCATTAAAAGTTTCTACCCAAAAAACCCCATCTCTGTCATCAAATGAAAATCCGGAAAGCAACAACCCATTTAAAATTAAACCTAAAAAAATTAAAAGCTTCTAACATCTAAATTTGAACATAACACAATCCATACAGTTGCATAAAAAAGTTGTAGATGCAAGATTAGAAGAACTCACCTCAAAACTATCCACTTTGAGACCAACAGAGGCGAAGAGAGAAGAGAGAGCAGACGGCTACGAAAGAAACAGCCCTAAAATGACGCGACTCGTTTGCGGAAAACAGCAAAAAGAAACAGTACACCCAGGTCTTCAAACTGTCCTGGATATTAAAAAAAAAAAAAGAAGAAGTAAGTGGAGCGGTTGTATTGACGAAAACGTCTCGATTGAAGAATAGAAAATCAACCATGCATGAATGCTTGGCGTTGGATTCATGGGAGCAAAAATAAAATAAAGGAAGACTTTGGATGCGGTCTCTAGCTATGAATATTCTTTCACTAAAACCTTGTTGGTTTTCAATTTTTTATCAAAGTCCCTGAAATTAATGTGATAATTTATTTCTATGTACGTTACTATATTTTTTAAATTAAAAATTGAAATTTATACTTCTTTATATTAATGAGATTTTAAATAAAAAACCATAATTTGTGGGATTAAAAATATTAAAATATAAACATACTATTGTGTGTGTGTGTGTGTATAAACATGGATACATTCATAAAAAATTAACCAACAAATTATTGTATCAAAACATGGGTACATTCTTAAAATAAAAAATAAAAAAAATAAAAAATAAGATATTAGGCTTAATAAAATTAGTAAATTTCTTCGATTAAACTTAACATGGATACATTCTCAAATCAAAGAAAAAAGAATGTACCCATATAAGTTTAAAAATGGATTAGAATAAAAATTGAATATATTTTATATAAAAAATGGTACATTTTACATATAACAAATTGGTATATTTAAGAATGAGTACATTTTAAGATTAAAAATTTGAAAAAAATTACATGAATGGTACATATAATTAGCATGGGTACATTTAGTAAAATTAAAAATGGGTACAAATAAATAAAAAAATATGGGTACAAATACAAATAAAACTTTATAAAATATGGGCACAAAAAAAAATTAATATATGGGTACAAATTAAAACTGAAAATAAAATTGGTACAAATTAAAAAAAGGCTGGAAATTAAAAAAATGGTACAAACTAAATATAAAAATATATGATAAAAAATTTAGCCATAAATATAAATATACTAATTGTAACATTTTAACATTAAGTGAATATATTTAGAAATAAAAAAATATTTTATTATTGAAATAATTAATGATGTTATTAATACCAAGGACCTTGATCAAAAAATGAAAAGGAATAAGGTTTTAATCAAAGGATTAGCAAAATGAAGGATGAGAACCTAATTTCTCCTAAAATAAAAAAAGCATGACAATTTTCCTCTAAAAATTAACAGTTATGGAGAGGAGAGAGAGATAAATGATCTTCGTAACTGCTAATTTACCTTGTTTTGGGAATTCTACTTCCATTAAACCTCAAAATCAATTAGTGGTCAAGGTTAGAGCAATTAAATAATTAATTAGTCTGAACGATAGTTTTAGAAATTTGAGGATACTGAATCCCACTTATGAAACAATGCATAAAATTACATGCACAGATAACCCCACCCCATAGTGATCAAGCAAGCATCTTACTGGTTGTTCTCAAAATATGGTTGCGCATAAGATCACCAACAACAGGACTTCTTATCTGCATAATTTTCGTAAAAAAATAATCAAGGAATTGAATTTCGACATAGTCTAGATTGTCAATTCAAGAATAGCAAATCAACCATGAATGCTTGGCGTTGGATTCATGGAAGCAAAATTGAGACAGTAAACGAAATCATTTAAACTAAAACGATAAAGAACAACTTACAAACCAAAACGTACGGATGATTTCTTGCCGCTAGATTTCCAAGGAAGCAAAATTAGGCCTGTCAATTCCTGACACGACCTGATAATCCGACACGACACGACACGAAATTAACAGGTGTTCGGGTCGACACGATAACGAATCGGGTCGTTATCGGGTAACCCGATAAGCACCTGTTAAGATAACGGGTTGATTCAGGTATACACATGGGTAACACGATACACAATAAGCAGAATATTAATTTTATAATTTTATAACCCTAAAAAATACTATAATAATTATATATATTAATTTAACAATTTTATACCCCTAAAAACTATAATATATATATATATATATATATTAAATTAACTATAATAATTATAATAATTATATATACTATAATAATTATACCCCCAAAATATTAACTATAATAATTATATATATATATATATATTAAATTTTAAATTAAATTTTATAAAAACTATAATAATTATTAATTAATATGCATCCATTTATTCCATAATTCCATTCCATTCCTGCCGCACCCTTTGAAGAAAAAGGGAGGAAAAATGAAAATTATAAGAAAAGCTGAAAAGGAAACAAAAAAAGAGAGGGAAAGATGGGTAGGCTGCCGTCCTTTGAAGAAAAAGAAGGGAGGGAAAAATGAAAATTATAAGAAAAGCTGAAAATGAAACAAAAAAGAGAGGGAAAAATGAAAATTAATAAAAGTGGTGAGAAATTTTTTTTTTTTTTAAGTTATTAACTTTTTATCACACATATGACATATCCCACTATTTTTATAATGACATGTGATGTACTACTCCGTGTACCGGTCAATTATACGTACAAAATAAATAGATTTACATCTACTTAATATATATACCATTGAACTTGATGGGATACGAATTATACGAAACTAATTTCAACGATCCAACCGTCAAACATGTTTGTATATGCTTCGAGATCGTATCCGCAAAAAATCGCAAAAAAAAAACATTCAGAGATTAAGTAACCGAACAAAACTTTTCGATGGTTATAAAACGAAAAATCACGATTTAACGGTTATTTTAACTCCGATTTTGATTATTTTTTATAGCTACACTCCTTAATCCTATATGAATACAATGAATGAATTCGATCTACAATTTAAAATATTTACACCAGTGGATACCACAAAATCTTATGTTATACTTAATGAAAGTATAAATAAACTCTTAAGTATTAGTGAATCTATTGTTTTGATGGGATACTCATTCTACGAAACTAGTTTCAATGATCCAACCGTCAAACATGTTTGTATATACTTCAAGATCGCATACGCCAAAAATTGTAAAAAACAAACATTCAGAGATCAAGTAACGGGATAAAACTTTTCGACGGTTATAAAAATAAAAATCACGATTTAACGGTCATTTTAACTCCGATTTTGATGATTTTTTACAGCTACACTCCTTGACCCTATATGAATACAATGATTGAATTCGATCTTCAATTTAAAATATTTACACTAGTGGATACAAAAAAATCTTATGTTATACTTAATGAAGGTATAAATAAACTTTTAAGTGTTAGTGAATCTATTGTTTTGATGAGATACATGCACTCTACGAAACTAGTTTCAACGATCCAACCATCAAACATGTTTGTATATACTTCGAGATCGCATACGCCAAAAATTGCAAAAAACAAACATTCAGAGATCAAGTAACGGGACAAAACTTTTCGACGGTTATAAAACGAAAAATCACGATTTAACGGTTATTTTAACTCCGATTTTGATGATTTTTTACAACTACTCCTTGACCCTATATGAATACAAAGAATGAATTCGATCTTCAATTTAAAATATTTACGCTAGTGGATACTTAATAAAAGTATGAATAAACTATAATAATTATATATATTAATTTAACAATTTTATACCTCTAAAAACTATAATAATTATATTATATAGGGAGTTTTAATGAAAAGCTCACGGTACTGTTCACTTTAACGAAAAATAACATTTTTACACTAAAAAATCAAACCTGGTACTATTCACTTTACCTTTTATTTTGTCCTTATCATTAAAACTCAAAGTTTTCAAATCATTTTCATTAGTTTTCCTTATAATATAATTATATATATATGAAATTAAATTTAAAAAATTGATGACCATTGGATCGGCTGAGATCAAGCCAAAGTTCCAATACAATTTCATGATGATCGATGTAAATCGAGGATTTTGTAAATTGAGGTTTAAACTTTTGAGAAAGATTTCACAACCTTGAAAACAAAAACTCTTTCATTTTGCATATCCTTGCACATTTAATATTTGTAATAGATTAGTAGTGTATGTATTATTTTTTATTAGACTCTTATTTTCGAGTGTAGATGTAGTACTTAAATGACAAATGTGTTTTAATGTTTTGAAGTAATATTTATGTGGCAATGTGTGGTATGTGCAAATTTATGAAAAAAAAATATTTTTCTTAACGGGTCGGGTCACTTTACCCGTTGGGTAAAGTGACCCGACCTGTTAAGGACCCGTTAAGATAACGGGTGTAACACGACACGACCCGTTAAGATAACAGGTGTTACACGAAAACGACAGACACGACCCATTTGCCAGACGTAAGCAAAATCTTCAAACTGTCCTAGATATTAAAAAAAAAAAAAAAAAAAAAAAAAAAAAAAGAAGCAAGTGGAGCGGTTGTATTGAGGAAAACCTCGATTCAAGAATAGCAAATCAACCATGAATGCTTGGCGTTGGATTCATGGGAGCAATTTGAGAAAGTAAACGAAATCATTTAAATTGAAACGATAAAGAACAACTTACAAACCAAAATGTATGGATGATTTCTTGCCGCTAGATTTCCAAGGAAGCAAAATCTTCAAACTGTCTTGGATATTAAAAAAAAAAATTAAAAAAAAAGAAAAGAAGAAGAAGTAAGTGGAGCGGTTGTATTGAGGAAAACCTCGATTCAAGAATAGCAAATCAACCATGAATGCTTGGCGTTGGATTCATGGGAGCAAAATTGAGAAAGTAAACGAAATCATTTAAACTGAAACGATAAAGAACAACTTACAAACCAAAACGTACGGACGATTTCTTGCCGCTAGATTTCCAAGGAAGCAAAATCTTCAAACTGTCCTAGATATTAAAAAAAAAAAAAAAGAAGTAAGTGGAGTGGTTGTATTGAGGAAAACATGGGAATGGTGGTGTGTGCAGAGAGACGAAGAGGGAGAAGAAGGGGTCGTGGGTTTTAATCATCTCTATTTTTTTTTTTCCTGTTTTCTTATTTTTAATTCTCTTTTTGTTTAACATTTTTTTTTACAACAATATACCTGCTATTTCGTTTTTATTATTTTCAGCTAGTTGTGGATTTTTTTTGTTTGAGGGGCTTTATAGTCCTATTCTTTTTGGTGAAGCCTTGAGACATCAGACTCTCCTTCTAACTTTCTAATATTAAAGATTAAAGATAAAGATAAAGATAAAGTCATGTATGCCACAATTAGTGTCACCAATGATGCTGCCACTACCACCACCACATTCTCCAACGTCTTACCATCATCACCATTATGGCTACCATCTTTGACACCTCCACCTTCCACTACCATATCCTCCACTGCCATCACCCTCGCCACCATGATCACCACCACCTCAACCATCTCACCATCACCACAACCGATATTACCGTCCCTGCCTCACCATGACCACCACCACCGCCAGTACCATCACCACCATATTATCTATTGCCATCACCCTTGCCATGGTGGGCATCTCCACCTTCACCGTCTCACCATTGTGGCCACCACCAGTGCTACCATATCGCACCACCATTGCCGCCACCACCATCATCACATTTTCCATCTCATTATCATCACAATGATCCCCACCTCTCAGCCACCATTTTCACAACCATCCCTCATAACCAAAGTTAACAACCGTTTTCTACCACAATTGCATTAACCACCACTATCACCACCATCACTCCCTTCACTTTTGCCCTATACCCCGCTATTACCACCACCTATATCCTACCACTATTAAAAACTTTATCGTCACCACTATTGTCACTGCTCCAACCACCATTGCTACCAACACGACTCTCATCTCAACCACCATCCTTACCACCACCGTCACCAATATTAGGAAACACAAAGGTATTCAATGTTTTCATTCTCTAAAATTATTCTCGGAATAAACTACCTACCAGGTGCATTTTCAAATCATAAAAATACAAAATCCTATTTTTTGTTTTCTTTTTACAAAAATTATTTTGTAAAACTTTACCGGATACACCGTTATTTATCTTTTGGGGTAAATTACATAAAATTACCTTAACTATTGTGTCAGTCACAATTTCATACCTCATCTATGAATTTGTTACAATTTCAGACATTCTGTCAGTTTGTTTGTGAATTATTCCGTTAAATAGTGACGTGGCTTAAGATGGGGCCCACTTTCTATTAAAAAATTAATATTTTATTTTAAAACTAAAAAAAAAAACAAAATGCAGAACTTCATCTTCATCACCGACACTCCTCACCGCCGAATCCCAGATCAACAACCAAAACCATTCTCCAACTTACCCAATACATTTAGAACCTCGAAATCGTCGCGACTTAGTACCGCCAAGTTGCTCTTCAATGGAGATCTGAACCAAAAAGCTCTCAACCCACCTGAAAAAGCCCCAGATTTTGGGTCCGTTTGGATCTCTAGCCATATTTTGGGTCCGTTTGGATTTCGAGCGAGGGAGAGATCTGAGGTTCCAAGAAAAGTCGTTACGGCAGAGGACGAGATTTATGTATGCTATGAGAAATGAATCCTTCGAGTGGGAATAGAGCGATGAGATGGGTCGCCAGAGAGCTGGTTATCTGTGAGATAGAGGTGGTTTAGTTGTTTGAGGTGGAATTTTGCCAATGAACAATGATAGACCCCAAATGTGCTAGCACAAATGATCTCTACCCCTACAAAATGAGCTGGCACCCAGCCCATTTAAAATTTTTTAAATTTTTTATAAAAGAATAAATAAATAAAATAGTTTTAATTTTAGATAGGATTTTTAACCAATCTCGTCACGCCATGTGTCATTATCCGAACGTAATATTTTGTGAATAGATTTCCGCTAAGATTTTCAACAAATCCCGACGCGCCACGTGTCACTATCTGTTTACAATAATGTAGCCAAGATTACGACAAGATTTTCAACCAATCTTGTCACGCCACGTGTCCTTATCCGAACGTACTATTTTGTGGATAGATTTTCGATAAAATTTTCAACCAATCCCGACGCGTCACGTGTCACTTCCTGTTTACAATAATTTAGCCAAGATTTCGATAAGATTTTCAACCAATCACGAAGTACCACATGGCATTGTCCAGAACCTCATCCTTTATTTTTTTGTCCATATAAACCCTACATCCCTACATCCATCCTCACACCAAACTCAATCCTTCTTTTTAGTTGAGAATTCTTCTTCATCGTTTTCAAATCTTGAGTTCTTACAATGTCTTCTTCAATGAGAGTGTATAAACAGTTTAAAGAGCAACAGAAAAGATAGTTGGCACAACAGGAAGAATTGGTCAATCTGGAGGAAGGTGGAGGTGGAGATGAGGTTTTCGCAATGGAGGAGGATGGGGATGATGACCATAGAAGGAAGAAGGCCTCCCATTTTCGCCGTGTCATGGAAGCTGTGGGTCAGATAGCCAAACCCAGACGTGCCGCAAACTTCGATAGAAAAAAGGGAAAGACGAGGTAAAAATCTCTTGGAAGATTATTTTATTCCCAACATCGTATTCCCTGATCATGTTTTTAGACATCGTTTTAGAATGCAACGAAGTTTGTTCGACAAAATTATAAGTGCTATTTGCAACCATGATCCATAATTTTTGCAAAAAGATGATGCTTTTCATGTTTTAGGTCTTCTTCCTGAGCAAAAAATTACGGCTACCTTGCGAATGCTTGCATATGGAGCATCTGTAGATCAAGTGGATGAGATCGCGATGATGGGAAAAACAATTGTTCTGGAGTCCCTAATGCGATTTTGATCTCTGCAATTGAAGCGTTTTACACTAATGAGTACCTCGGGAAACCCACGCCAAGGGACATGCGAAGGATTACGAGGAAGGGTGAGATGCGAGGCTTCCCTGGCATGATTGGAAGCATCGACTGCATGCACTGGACTTGGAAAAACTGTCCAAGTGCGTGGCAAAGAGCTTATGGCGACAAAAAATGAGCCAAAAATATCATTTTGGAAGCGGTGGCTTCATTTGATTCATGGATTTGGCATGCTTTTTTTGGTGTTCCAGAAGCTCAGAATGACCTAAATGTCCTTACCCAATCTCCAATGTTCGACGTGAAGGAAAAATTTTGTCCTGGCTAAGAACATGTGAGAACATTTGAAACACATATGCAAACTAATAACAGTTTAAAGTAGGCATGCATTCAAAAACAATTCTAAAACCCATGACTTTCAATGCCTAGTGAATGGTGAACCATAAGATTCTTTAACAACATTAAAGAGAAGAAAGGATTTTGAGATTCATTACCCTTGAAGCTCATCCTTGTTTACATAAGGGATTCACCCAAGTGGAGGGCCTTCAAGTCACCTCCTAGCTCCTTAGATCTTCCTTGTGATTTTCTTCCTTTTGATACTCCTTTGCTCCTTGAGGATGTGAGGAAAAGGATCTCCAAGAACACCAAAGGTTTGGTGTCTCTAAATCTCCACACCGAGGATGAGATGTGAAGATGAAATAGATGACTTAGAGGAAGAAAGATTGCTAGCTATCCCTCCCCTAAGTGGCCAACTTCTATAGAGAAAAAGAGAGAAAAAGTTTCTCTTCTTAGCCTCAAGAAAACCCTAATGAGGTAATGGCTATAAAGTTGCATTTATACCACATCACAAGTGAGTGGGAAACTTGCAATTAAGCCAAGTTTGCATCCACTCACCCTAGGCCGGTTTTGACTTTGTTTTTGGGTTAATTTCCATTTAGTTTTAGTTGTCACACAACCTAAACTCAATAAGCCTTGTGGACCA
Source organism: Malus fusca (assembly GCA_035220775.1). Classification (NCBI taxonomy): domain Eukaryota; kingdom Viridiplantae; phylum Streptophyta; class Magnoliopsida; order Rosales; family Rosaceae; genus Malus; species Malus fusca. Next base: position 22,996,261 of record CM069063.1, read on the forward strand.
AAAACCTTTTTGGGCCCCAAAACACAAAACCAACTTAAAAGGCCAATACGAACCTTTCATAAGATTAATTAGTGACCATTGTCAATTAAACTATTTAATTGCTTATCCATCTCATATATATTTCTTCATTTTCATCCTTACTCGGTGTACGATCCATTAGGTTCCAATTAGCGAGGCAATAGGCGATTGTTACTCTTAACGATCGATTGTGAATTGAAACTACATTTCAATTCTCCCTTTGATGAAGATTAGTGTTTTCTAATCCTCAGGGCTTCCACAAACCATGAATGACACCTAGCAGTATGTCATGGCTGCCCAAGCTAAGTAGAAGTGGTTGGATAACCTATCCAGTTACAATTACAATGCAATATTGTCCTTCTTTAATACAATACTCTTAATCACATTGTTTGAGTGATAGTTTGTTTCATGTCTACTATCCAATGTGATACTTCTCTATATGATTCAATTGAATATGATTTGGAACAAACTTCCTAAGTCATATTCGTATGTTTTGGCCAAAGACTCCCGAATCATATCTCAGAGTATTCTCCCTCCACCATGGAAGGTTAGAGATCCCTTGTTGTGAATTCATATGCCTACATGACTAGATAGCTTGAACCCAACAATGTTGTGGACACTCTCAATGGAATGCCTTTAACATGATCAAAGATCAAGGATCTAACCATTAGACATCTATGATACCTCAGGTCAAAGTACTACTTTGCATATTGGAACTTAAGAGTTCTTACATGACATGTATGTTCGAACTCCTTTTTTATCGTTGTTCAGTGTACTCAATTACCTTTTGAGCACCTATGTGTTTGTCCCAGTGTCCAACACTGAATGACTTGAGACTAGTCATACTCACGATTGAGTTAACATAACACATACTAACCTTAGCGGATTGTCAATGCCCAATTGGCAATCCTATGGCTAGGAACGTTTTAGGAATGAACATAAGAGAAAGGTCTCGTTAATCTAACTTACTTATATCACTTCTCTCTTAGATTAAATACATTCCTTGGATTCCCTTATTGCTTAAACGCATAATACATTAAATAGTGATTAACAATAAGATTTGCCCTTCATTAAACATATAATAGTTTAAGACAATAAGTATTCCAAAGCTATTACGTCAAATGAGTGGCTTTGTGGGCATACTTCCAACATGACGAACTGTTGCAAGGAAAATCGCTGAGATGCACATATTGAGTTAATGGTCATAAATACGAGGGACCATACTACCTTGCAGACGACATTTACCCAATGTGGTCAATGTTTGTCAAAACAGCACCACATCCACAGAGTGAAAAAGAAAAACACTTCGCAAAATGTCAAGAAAGGTGTAGGAAGGATGCCTAGCGTTGTTTTGGTATCCTGCAAGCTCGTTGGGCGATTGTCAGGGCTGCTGCTAGAATGTTTGATGTCGAGGCTCTTCGATCCATCATGATGACCATTATTCTCTACAACAAGATTGTGGAAGATGAGTATGATTATGATGTCGTCGATGAATACGAGCCGGATTTGATGAACAACTCAAGAACACATATCTACTGTGCTCATGACCGGATCGAACATCCGTGCAACACGAGCCGTTGGAACGGGATGGACGTTACAATGAATTGATCGTTCAGCGGTACACTTCAGTGCAAGAGCCATACTGGCACATAACTCGCCAGAATGACTTGATTAAGCTCCAATGGGGATTGCAAGAAGGTGAAGATAATTAAAATGTGGGATGGTTGAAAAATGAAGTGTATTTTTTTCAAGTTTATGTAATTTTATTTAGTGTGTTTTTTTTTAAAGTTTATTTGGTGAGGTTATGTAAATTTAATTGGTGTTTTTTATTTTTAAGTTTATTTGGTGAGTTTACAATATGTAATCTTATTTAGTCTGTTTTTTTTTTTTTTAAGTTTATATGGTGAGGTTATGTAATTGTAGAATGCTTTTTGTTTTTGTTAAGTTTATTTGGTCAGTTTATGTAATCTTATTTGATGTGTTTAAATAAAGTACAAAAAATAAATTTGAAATTGCATAAAGTTCTAAAAATAAATAAGAAATTACATAAAGTACTAATAATAAATAAGAAATTACACAAAGTACTAATAATAAATAAGAAATTACATCTATTAATAAAAATAAATAAGAAATTACATAAAGTACTAAAAATAAAGACGAAATTACATAAGAAATTAAATAAAGTACTACAAATAAATACGAAATTATACAAAGTCTCTGGAGCTAGGATATGTGGTGCTAGGACCTTCGTTTCTAGGATCTGTGTAGCTAGAACCCCCTCGACTTGTTTCCGCATCTCTTGCACGCCTCTTTCTCTATTTTTTCCGATGTCCAAAAATATTTTGAATTCGGAGACAGTCCTATTAGAGGCTTGCTCATAGTGTCACGATCTGCTTGAGCCATCTTTTCTTCTCTAAGCATCTCATTTTTTTTATTAAGTGCTTCTCTAATCATCTTGTTCTCTCGATTAACTATTTCTCTTTGTCTCTCAGCCGCCGCATCACGTCTCTAAGTAGCTGCTAATATTGCTGCCATAACAGCAACTTTTTCCTCATCTCTAGCCGCTTCCCGCACCATGTTCAGTTCACCTTGGCGAGCAAGTTCGTCCATATATTTAATGTAGTCATTTTTGGAAGAACTACATTTTTTCTTTGATGCCTTTTTACCTTGAGACCTGAGGGACTGACAAGTCGGTTGGGTCTCCGGCACTTCTTCAGGCGTCTCTTCCATCTCTTCAAATGTGTCGCCTTCTTGTTTGGCCATGTCTGCTTTTGGACCGGTTGCCACAATTTTGTATCTGGGGCAATCTTTGACAATTTCCCAACATTCCCATTTGCTGAATGATTTGTTGTGGTTCATCGCATTGTAGAATGCTTGTGCTTGTAGTGTCTATAAATGTAGGATACGACAATATTATAAAATGCGGGTGTAACACAAATAAATAAATTAAAATATTGATGCAGGTGGAATACATATAAATAAATAAAAACATTGTCACCTGATCTGCTAAACTTGTTCCACTACGTAGATTACCGGAAGCATGAGAGATGGCGTTTTTCCAACAAGTAAAGGATGCGTTGAGTTTTTTCCAACGACCTTGAAGACCTTGACTACTTTTGGCGTCTTTTCCATGTACATCGCAAAACGCTTTCGTAATTTTACTCCACATTTCTCGCTTATCCATCTCATTACCCGTAATCGGGTCATGAGTAGTGTGAACCCAACATTCACACAACGTAACATCTTTAATGAGCTTCCACGAAGTCATTTTTTTTTCTCTCAAAATGTAGAAAATATTGAAATGTAGAAAGTGTAGAAAATATTGAAATGTGGTGTAAGGTAGAAGATGAGGGTTAGGTATTTATAGAAAAAATTAAATTAATTTTTTTTTGTATTTTTTAACAATTTTACATAAATTTTAATTTAGTTAATTAATCTGGACCGTTGGATTTGAAAAATATTCAAATCCAACAGCCTATAAGATGCCACGTGGCCAACAGTCATAATTCTGACAATTGTGCCTTTTTTTAAAATTTTTGGGGGAAAAACGTGGATCGTTGATCTGTGATCAGACGGTCCAGATCAAAATTCAAATTCAAATTTTTTTGACCTTTGGAAATCCAACGGTCCAGAAAACTAGCCGTTGGAAATCCAACGGCCCAGGATGGGCCACGTGGTCTCCCGATATGTTGGCTGAGTGTGCTTGCGCATCCGGCCCTGCATCTGAATTCCTATCGGCGACGCACGCCCAGTCGCTGGTGCTTACCACGCGCCTGGGGCAAACAAATTCAAACGGCCTCCGACGCCACGCTGACGTCAGCATGGCGTCAGATGGGCCGTCTCCTTCCTCTGTCGATCCTGGGTGGGCCTGTGGCATGGCTTGGGCTGGGGTGGAGCAAATTTCATGAATGCCAGTCCATTTTTTGGCCTGGGTGTCGGGCTAAGAGCAACGATGGAACTGCTCTAATCACATTTATGTTTCCTTTCACCAGCAATACTTATATCTCCCTTTCTTGTTTAACAAGAAAATTGTGGGTTTGATCTAAGAAAGCCGTTAATTAGCACACTAGGGCCTCGTTTGGCAGTTCGTATAAGGGACCAGATAGGATTAATAATAGAGAGCCGATTCTTTGATGCGGTTATGTATTAATAGTACTCCGACTAATTTATCCGACCCTACCTATTTAGTGCAACTAACGCCCACTTCCTTATCCCACCTAAAAGCTCGGTATTATTAGGGCTGGTTTGGTATTGCTGTGCTTTGAAAAAAAGCTGCTGTGAGAATAAACGGCTGTGCTGTGAGAATAAGCGGCTGTGAAATAAATCAGCAGAGTGTTTGGTAAACTTTTTTGTAAAAGTGCTTTTGGAAAAAAAAACAGTCTAATAGTGGGTATTTTCATTAAAGAAGCATTGTAGCTCCGTGTGCTTTGAAAAAAAGCCAGTTTTCCAAAGCTGCAAATAGCAGCTTCAGCTTTTTCCTTTGATTTCAGCTTATTCTCACAGCAGCTTCCAAAATAAGCCCTTTTTTTTCAGTTTACCAAACACCTAAAACCCTCACAGCTTTTTTTCATGGGTGCTTTTTTTTTTAAACACCTCACTCCCAAACTAGGTCTTAGTCGGGTGAGATGCTAAAAAAACACGCTCATTGTTTGGTCCTGGGTTTCGCAAATTTCCTCCCGCTTCAGCTATCGTTTCGATTTCCCTCAACCTCCATAATCCTTTTTGCATTTTCATTCCTGCATGCGATGATGATTTCCTCAGTATCTATAGTGATGGCAGTAATAATCAGATCTACTTTGTGTTCAAGATTTTCAACGATTTCGATCGGTTTTATTCTCTTTTTCAAGATTTCAAGAATTGGGTCCTTGGTTTCATATGGGTTGCACTCCTTTGACCAATTTCTCCGACAACGCACGCCCGTCTCTTTTCTTTCCTAGGTTTCATATGGGTTGCTGAACTCAATTGGAAGAGCCGAGTTGGAGAATTTCTCGGAAACTCGGTTGCCGTCCCTTTTTATTCCTGGTTTTCATCTAGGTTGTTGAGCACCAAGGAACCAGACGTTGTCGTCCCTTTTTTGTTAATTAGTACATGTTGAGATGCTGCTTGTTTACACAGTCCTTGGGGCATGTTAATTTTACCAGATTATTAGGAACCACCATTTGATTGGTTTCTATAAAAATCAAAATAATTTAAATTTAAATTGTTTGCAGACTTGAAGTTAATTTTTCATCTATCTTTTTCATTAATCATTAGTTTTTCTCTTACAAATAATAATAATTGCAAGTCCTTTTTTCCGGTAGAGTGTCAAATACAATATAAATAATATGATCATTAGTCCGATATTACACCAAACGCCCGATTATTTAGTCAGTACTATCCGATGACTATTTATCATATCCGACTGAAATAGTCAGTACAGTCCGAACTGCCAAACAAGGCCTAGTACGTCTTTTGGTCGTTGCAAAATTGAACAGTGTATTGATCTTAAAAGCTAATAACTAAAACAAACTTTAAAATTCTCACTAATTATCACTTTTTAAATATCATTAAATGCAAAGAAAGTTACAAAAATAACCATATTACTAAGGGTAATGCTAGGGAAACAAAATTTGCAAACTAAATGATGGGTGTAATACCTGAAATTTTAAATATATGAATTAAATATTCATAATTATGAATATGTGGGGAAAATCGAAAATAAATCTATTTATAGTTATGAAAATTTAATTGAGAAATTTTATAATTTTGTTACCGGAAATTATCATAATTTACGTCGTAAAATTTATAGATAAGTGAAAAAGATGAAAATGCCCCTAGTTGGTTTAACGTAATTATACGAGGATGTATTTTATCCTCATATATATTTTATCGTATCTCTTGATATTTTTTAATAGAGGACGATCCTACGAGCGTGTAGGCGCAAATTGTTCAACAAACGAAGTTATAACGAAAGAGTTATTAACGTTTAAAGTTAAGGACATTTTGGTAATTTTACTTCAATCTAGAAGGCTCCAAAGATTCTGGAGCCATGAGATGTGGCATGTGTGTGGCTGGGATGAAAGGAAAAGAAGAGAAAGAAGAGAGATGGACGACTAAGATGGAAAAATAAGAAGAGAAAGGTGTTGGGGAACTACCCAATCGAGGGAGAAGGAAATAAGGGAAAGGAGGGAGTGGAGAATGAGAGGAACCGAATCCTATTTCTTGACTCGATAACTCGGTTCCCAACCCGGTTTTCTCCACATATCCCGACGCCAATTATGGCATTTTTCCTGCGATTCAAGGCTCGCCACCACCTGGAACACATTTCCCACGTTTCCCTTTCCTTTCCACCCCAAAATTTATGAAAATTGAATCGATTTCATGATGAACCACACTAGTGGGAACATGTGTTCCATGGCGGCGATCTGCCATTTTTGAAGTAAATTTCGTCACCCACCACCACCAATGGACTCCCCTTAACCTCAGAAACAAAGCCCATGCATTGGTTGAGGCGTCAGAGCTTGTTTGAAATCAAATCAAGAACATCCAATTCTAGGGTTTCCTGTGGATCGAGGGCAATTTCAGGTGTTTTCCGGCCGAATTGGACTTCGGCCCAGGTATGAAAGTTGTTCCTCTCATTGAACTCTACTTGCTTGTAAAATTTGGTAATTTTTAGAGTTAGTCGAAAAATTGTGTTTCCGTTCGTTGGAAACCGCCACCGGTGGCGGTGTGTAGCCAGTGGGCTGATATTGCCTTTTTACTCATAATTCGATATTCTAAATCCGTAATTAGTATTCATTCAATGTGATTTGATTGTTAAAGTTAAATATTGAATTTTTCCACCACTTGAATATTTTCTAAATTGGACTAGAAATGAATTGTGAACTACGAAAGGCTTGATCCCGTTCAAGGGTACATAGACAATCTAACAGGTGTTAGATGCAGCCTTAAAATAACCGAGATTAATCTTTTGTTGAAAATTTGTTTAAGAAAAGGAATTGGGTGATAAATTTAAAAAAAAAAAAAAAAATTAACCTTATGTTTTTGGTAGATGATTTGGGTTATAGATTTTGTGAGTAACCAATAATTAAATAATAGAATTGTGATTAATGGTAGCAAATAAAAAAAAGTTTAATTTGGGCCTGTCATAGTAATTATCTTCCGAAAAAGATTGGTGGGGTGTTATAAAAGATCACCAGTAGGAATTAGCACATTTATCAATGCTTAAGTAATAAATCAATCATCAACTTTCATGTCTTTTAGCTTCCAAAGTTTTATATACAAATTTAGTCTCCCTAATCAATTCAATCTTAAGAAACTAAATGAACAAAAGCTTCAAAAAGTCCAAAATTGAAGTTTCACTTAAAGATGGTTCTTCGTGCATTTTTTGCTATAAAATCATCAATGAAACCTTCATAATCAATTTTGGCTAAAAGTCACTTTCAATTGATATCAAAGGCCCATTTAACCGTTCTTACGACATGGTTGATTGCAAGGGAAATGGATCCCCTCCGAATCCTTGTAAACTGAGCCTCCTGACTAAGGGATCTGAGGTGTTAAAATTTGATCCAACGGCTACAATTATTATAACTTTTAGAGGGGCCTCCTATTTGTAGTTGTTGGATCAAATTTTAACGGCATGGATCCCTTGGTGAGGAGGCTCAATTTCAAAGGGTCTGGAGGGGATTCGGTTCCGATTGCAAGTATGATTGCAATTGTTGTAGGGCCCACAAAACTACAATTTTTTTTTTTTTTTGTCAAATGATAGATTTTGTTAGATTAGTCACCAATAGGGTCTGAACCACGCCATCATGTAAGGGCTCAACACATTTGCACCACTGTGGTAAAAGGCTACTTGCAAAACAAAAGTATTATTAAGTTGCTAGAAAAATCAGAAAAGTGAAAAAAAAATTAATTAAATTTTTTTTTTGTTTCAAAAGAAAAACAATAACTTCTAATTCTAATTGCAATAGAATATTACATTAATTATGAGTGTTGTCACTTTACTCTACGGTAGTCAGAAAAAAGAGTATGAATTGAATTGCTCTGCTTGAAACCATATTTCTTCGTAGTCATGGTTTTTTTGTCTCCATGTATACTTCAATATTGCTTGTTCCCGATCCTTCATTGAAGAGGAGGAGCATTGTAATATGCCGGGATTGTTGCAGGAAAGAACATTTGTCTAACTCCTTCACCCTTAATAATGGGGAATATGATTCCTGATGCACCCTGAAAATAAAAGGAAAAACAAAATTTTAGTTCAAGTGAAAAGTAACGTATGTATTAATTTGTAAATGACAAGTATGTTGATAAAGAGGGAGTATATTGGCAATTTTAGTGAACATACCAAGATCAACCTAGTCCCGAGCCATACACGTTTAGGCGTAGGGAACGGAATCATTAAGCGGCCGATTCCATAGACAGCCACAGCAAAGAAATGGAGAAACAGATGGATCGGACGAGGGTTAAGCCCAGAGAGAAGCGATATAGGTCCGTATGAACATATGCCTCCAAGGCTCAAATAGTCGAAACATGCTTCTCGCATTTCCTGTCTTGCCGGGTCAGGTGAGGCACAAAATACCTTGTACAAGGCACCGGCCAATGTGTTTATAGTGGATGAAACGGGCTGCAAACAAAACCAAGCACAACAATTATCAACAAAGTGGAAATCGCAAACAAACGCAATCAGACACATTATACATTTCACGTACAAGATAGTGCTTGTTCATCAATATACGTAATGTGACTCTCAATTAGGGTCAGACAAAACAACATAACATATCATATTGTCTAGCCAGAAATTTGTTTTTTTTATTGCATATCTGAGTGATGATTTATACCTTGCGCAATGTGTAGAATGATTCAAGATATTCACACAAAGCTGATGCGTCACTGAGATCAGTTAGGGGTCTAAGAAGATCCCTTAGAAGAACAATGTCTGAAAGAGCCACAGTCATTCCTCCTCCTGTTAAAGGGTGTCTCATGTTGAATGCATCACCCAATAAAATTGCACCAGGAGTGGGAACAGGAGTAGCAGGCATGCTTTTATTTTGCATTGTTCTGATATTTCCCTTCTCGACCGCCGCTAGAAAAGACTTCAAGAGTTGGGGGGGAACCTGAAATACCAAAGTCTTCTGGTTAGTTCATTTCAATTGATAATATTTGTCACAATGAAATTGAAACTAACAAGTCAAGTAAGCGATAGATACCTGTGGAGCCACCACAGTTTTCAAGTACTTGGCCATTTCACCGTTAGCTACTGAAGGTACTTTCGTGCCGGGAACATCTACCAAACAACGAACCTCGGTACTACTGATAGGGTAAAATAAGATGGGTGAAGGGTCTCCCAAAATCACATGTCCATGGTTTGCATGAGGAAGGTCACAATTCTCCAAGATCAAACCAACGAAGCAAGAAGGATTGTCAACCTTTGGAGTACAGAGATTGCGGCGGAGATTTGAAAAGCACCCATCGCATACTATTGTCAGTGGAGCATACGATCTCATCTCCTCTCCAGCCCTGTTCTTGTACATCACACCCTTGACGGTGCCCTTTTCTTCAATTAGGGTTGTCACAGTTCCTTGTTCTAGTGTCACACTGTTGAGAAAATTCGAGAAACATGAATAACAATTTGAAAAATATTAATATAAATTAAAACAATCGAAACATCACAAACATGGGGATAAATGAGAATTACTTTTTAAGAGTTGCAACCCTTTCGCGCATTTTTTGGATGAAACGCCCGTTATGGAAACTTCTTCCGGCGATATCTGAAGTATAGTTTTCCAAGGGATAAGACAGTTTTGTGTCATTTCCATTTTTGTAAAGAGCATAACCAAACACTTTCTGAGCATCAATGGACTCATTTGCACAGTCTGCATGTCACAAATATAACTTGTTGATCAAAATCGATGAACATAAATTTGGTACTAATTAATCATATGGAATAGAAATATGAAAAATGATTAAACCAATTAAACAATTTGAAGCGATTGCTTACCCGCAAGACCCAATTCAATTAATT